>OX344802.1:17847589-19097589 GCA_947034925.1 Eudemis profundana | reverse complement strand
GCTACGCCCAGGATGGGTTGCGAGTTTGTCAGTTTCAAAAAAAAAAACCCTGGGCAGTTATTTATGCTGCACCTCATACCCCATAAGGCGGTTTTTTTTTGTTTTTAACGGCCGTGGGGGTGGGGGGGGGGGGGGTGCATTCAGCGATTGTATGTAATGAAATTTTCCTTTTCGCGACTCCCCGACTGGTGACACCCGGTGCGGGCCACTTCTCAAAAGACAAAAAAACGACGCACTTCGTCTCACATTTGGCCATCGATTAGATTATTAACACGTGGAAAACAGAGCCTTTGTATTAGGTCCTTACATATGAAATTGGCGTTGTACATGGCAAAAATGAAAACGTTTTTTTTTATGAAACTATATTTTTATTTAATCAAGTTATCTATGCACTTTTGCTATCTCGCAGGTAGTTCATTGATTCCTTTACTAAAAAAATGTGTAAGCGAGCGCCGTTTGGACAGCCTCGTGGGAATTGATTTTTTTTCTTGCATGAAGTTGTCCAAATTTCGAAAAAAATGGTAATCAGTTGGAGCAAGGTCCGGGGAGTATGGTGGGTGTCGAAGACATTCCAGTCGCAGCTCCCTTAGTTTTGCGGTCGTCAGGCGTGCCGTGTGTGGTCGAGCGTTGTCCTGAAGCAGCAGTGGGCTAGATCGATTGACCAGTCTGGGTTGTTTAATGGCTAGCTTTTCCATCATCGTTTGCAATCATTGACAATACACATCAGTCGTGATTGTTTCAAATCTTAGGAACCTGTAATGGATGACACCGGCTTGTTCTGCAGGTCAAAATTTCCAGAACGGAAACGTTGAAACCAATAACGTACCGTATTTTCCTTTACAGTAGCTTCCCCATACGCATTGTTCATCTTACGAGCCGTTTCTGTAGCACTGGTGCCGAGGTGGAACTCATATTGTGAACAAAACGATATCAAATAAAAACAAATGACGCGTCATAACAAATAAATTTCAAAATTCGAACACACAAATACACGGTCTTAAATTTGAAATAAATTTGAATTTGAATTTGGAACGCCAGATATTTTTAACCAAAGTTGCCAGTTTGCTAAGCGCCAATTTCATATGTAAGGACCTAATATTATGTTAAGTAAATGTTGTCTCTTATAAATCCGAAGGCAGGTATATATTTCTCACGAAAGCTAAGAATGTTCACTGCGCTCCATTTAATCTATTTAGAACATGTCCGCTTTGTAGCTCAGGCCACGTATAAGTATTCTAGTAGCATCCAAGTGGGTCAAGTCTCGGTAATAAAAACGTTGAACAGAACTTTCCGGGCCCAATTTAAAAAAATGTGCAGATCATTGTTAAGTCACGATCCTGCCCTTATTGGCAGGGGAATACAACTTTTATAACTTCAGCGTAACTGGCACGGAGTTTTTTCACAAAAAGTCATTTTATTGTCAACATTGCTGGGACGTGAACAACAAGTTTTTGTTTCGCTCGGGGGCGGTGTGTCGAGATTGTGACTGCATGTTGGCAACACTGTTGAAAGAAGGAAAATGGCGTTAAATGAATAACCGTGTGCCATTGGTTACATAACTTCGGAAATTATTCGCGTTATTGACGGATAAGGAAATCTGCGATTTTACTGAAATGGAAAACTCACAAGTCCATTTGAAACAGGATATTCGACTGTATTATTTCTCGCTAATTATAAAAAGTTGATTTCGAAAGTTCCTGGGTCAAATTAGACTTCCTTTTTAGGGTTCCGTACCCAAAGGGTGCCAACGGAACCCTATTACTAAGCCTCCGCTGTCCGTCTGTCCGTGCGTCACAGGTCTCTAGCTTTTGAACTGTAATAGATATTTGAATTTTTTACAGAATATTTTTATTGTCGCTAAAAGATCAGAAGAAAATTAAATCAAGAATTAATGGGGGTCCCCATACAAAGGACGTGTTTTTTCGGCGTTTTCTGCTCAATTTTAATAATGGTAATAGGTAGGTAGATATTTGATATATTCACAGAATGTGTATTTCTACTGCCGCTATAACAACAAATTAATAATAAACACAAAAAGTTTGAAAAAAAGGGCTCCCCATCCAATAAACATGTTTTTTGCATCTTTTTGCTCGACGGTGGTACGAAACCCTTCGCGTGCGAATCCGACTCGCACTTGGCTGATTTTATTTTACTTATTTTCAATCTTTAATGATTTTTAAATAATCATAAACGTGCGTTATTCGTGATACGATTTCAATCTACTTGAGGAAAATATGAGTTGCGCTATTTTTCACACAACATAACACTTATAATAAGATACTGAAATAAGTGAACTTAAACTTATTCGTAACAGGTACCCTACAACCTGGGGGTACCTGTTACCCCCTGATATCCTATACTCCGAATTCTAAGTCAAGACCAAAAAAACTACGACATATCTGTCATTGTCAAATGTGTTAAAGTTACTCGTGTCATTGTCAAGAGAACATTTCAGATGTAGCCAACCATTTTATATCGATAATTAAATCATTATTAATATACCTCTAACTGTGGCTAACTTTTTCAAAAAATATATATAATTTTAAGGCACAGTGAGACAACGTTTCATACGTTCAGGTTGACAATTCAAACAAACAATTAGGTCTTCAAAATTAGGTGCTTAGTCGGTATTTGTTTTAATTAAAATATTAGGAGATTATGTGTAGAATAATTTAGTTTATTACAAAAATTTTATTCTTGAGTCGAACTTGTCAGATTAATCTTTTAAGTTTAAAAACCGGCTAAATAATGAAGAGGAAGGGTTAAAATAAACATATTTTCGAATATATCTTATGCATTGTCATCAATTGTCACGAAAATGGCACATTTGATCAGCTATTTTGTCGATTTTCTAAATGCATTGCATATGAAATGCCTTTTTATTTTAATGAACCTACCAAATTTTTACGCGTCAGCATTGCCATACAGCGAGCAAATGCTGCCGGTTCGGGACCACGCCGAAGGATCCTGATTTATTTAAGTAATTTTAGTTCTTAGGAATGCTTTTATTTTCGGGCTTTAGATTTAACAGACTTAATAATAATAGTATGGCCCCGCCCCGCTGCCGGCGGCACCCTAGGTTAGGTTTTTAGGGTTTCGTACCAAAATGGTAAAAAAGGAACCCTTATGGTGCGACTCTGTCTGTCTGTCCGTCTGTCACAGCAAGATATCTCAGGATCTACTGATGCTATCGACTTGAAATTTGGATAGTGTTAAAAATCGCTTACTCGAGCCTATTGGATGGAAAAAAAATCTTATACCTTTTTTACCTTTTTTTTTAAAGGGGTCCGAAATGGGATGTGGAAAAACAAAAATAGAGCTATTATATCGAGTGGGATATCAAATGAAAGGGCTTAATTTGTAGATTCCAAAGCCATTGTTATTTTTTTGACCCTTGACCTGATTTTTTTTATAATGTGTTTTTATTTTGTAATTTCATTTTGTATTTTACTTTTTATATAGATATTGTAAAAAACCTAACTTAAGAAAATAAAGATATACTGAATAGTATGGTTAAATTGTCTTGAAATATGATAAAAAAAAAACAATAAGATGATGTTATTAAACCTTATTATTTGACTAATCGAAAATATTTTTTTTATATGTGTTAGATTAATTGTCTTTCCCGTTCACGGGACAATGGTGTCCCGGACCTTTGGGAGGCGTGCGCGGAGCCAAAGCTCTCATGACTCCACTCTGGACGGCCGGTTAAAGCAAGCCAGAGGCGGGAGTAAAATTTTTAAAAATTAATTTATGTTAAATTTTGTATTAAGTGCTAAAATTTTCAAAAAAGCTTTTTAACGTCTTATTAAAATCTACATCTTGAGCATTGCATTATATGGGTGTGAGACGTGGACAATGACACAACGAGATGGAGAAAGACTAGAGGCGTTCGAGATGTAGTGCTGGAGGAGGATGGAGCGTATAAGCTGGACAGAAAGAAAAACAACTGAAGAAGTGCTGCAAATTTTGGGAGAAAAGAGGAACATAATGACAACACTAGAGAAAAGACGTGGCAAAATGATAGGCCACCTGGTACGACACGATTTGTTCTTTTGTCCTAAAAGGAAAAAGAAGGAGAGGCAGACCTCGAAGAAACTTTGTGCAACAGCTCAAATAAAAGGTCGATGTCGTATCGTACCACGACCTAAAATGCGTGGCTGAGGACCGCATAAAATAGCGTCTACTCCGCCGACTAGAGCAAAGCTCTTGAATTGTGATGATGATGAAAGTAATTTGATAAATTAGTGACACCTCCATATAAATTGTAGTCGTATTGTTAAACATTTTAATAGATAACGTAGCAGTAGTTTGAGCCATGACACGTTTCTATACTAGTTAAACTTTTAATAACAGGATTAATGCCTACACTGGTCTACACCTCAAAAGTCAATACAAATTAAAGTATTGTCTACTTAAGCTTAATTAAACTTGGTATTAAATAAGTAGAAACAAATTTCGTAATTATTAAAACAACTGTTACTTAATGGTGTTTTGTCTTTTTCCGAGAATTGCGCGCCTCTATTGTTTGTTGATTCGGAACTGCAAACGAAAATTCAGGAGTAATTTAATACTTGTTTATAAAACAGTTGACAAAATTAATTAACCTCTCTATACAGGGTGGATCTAAACGTGGGACTTTCCTGCAAATATGGCATTGTTTAACTTTAGAACATTATTTTCTCCAAATAAACCATGTTAATATCTGTGGCCGTTTTCAAGTTATAGCTTGTTAAACTTTCATGCAAAAAACAGCATGTTTCAACCCCATTTAGATATAACAAAAAATGGTTTAATACCTTTTTCGTAAACGAACTTTTCACAGACGTCGTAAGTAAATTAATGTGAAGCATTGACAAAGAGATTATCGTTACATACAAAAAGGTGCCAACAAGCAAATAAAACATAATAAATCTAAACAGTAGCGTTGAAGCAATATGGTTGTAGAAATTAAAAAAAATATATATGTTTTGATAGTATAGACAATACTTTCTTTTTTCTACTCCTGTACTGTTATCTGTCTTTTACTTGGTCACGAACACTAATATAAGAACATACGTAATATGATTTCAGAGAAGTCTATACTCTATTCCCCATAACAGCACTAGTGTTGTTATAGTCACTTTACGTTATTGCTAGCAGCCACAGACTTCTAAATATAGGTTAAACTTAGGTCAAGGATTAAGCGCTCAATTTTAACTTTACGGTAAAAATGCACAACTACCAACTTAACAAACAATTAAATTCCTACGGTTTTTAAGAAAAACAAATTTTTCCGAACTAAATTCATTGATGCCAACATAAAAAAAGTATTTTTAATTTAAGTATATTTTAAATTAAAAAAAAAGTTTACCATAGACACATACTGTCAGTCAAACGTCATATTTGCCTTGTTTCCAGGTTATGATTAATTTTGTATTTTAATAATTTAAAACCTAGTCGTAGAAAAAGTATTGTATGCAACGTTGTATAATTAAGTCAAAAAATGCTCATTGCGTCTCTATTTGCGATACTCGCCGCATTCGCGGCTCGTATCGCAACTCACGCAATTCGCATTTTTTGAACCCACTTATACAACTGTTGCATAAAATACTATTATTCTTTATTATTAAAAGCATTTAAATGTTGCAGGTAGATTCTACATCAAATATATGACAGTATATTTTCAGGAAACTTCCCTCCACCTCCACAGTCCACCCGGTATAAATTCAATGTATATTTCTATCAATTCGATACCTCGACGATATAATGTTTGAAGAGGGCCCTCGATTTCTCCAAAATTCCATCAATATCAGACCTAATCCGGTGCTAATTGGACCAATTGGAAGCCCACTTCTAACAAAAAATTATTTACCAAATCGGTTATCTTCCAGTAGGTAATGTACGAACATAGATATAAACTCTCTTGGTTTTATTCAATAACTAAATAATAAATAACAACAACAATAAACTGCCCAAGTATCTATTGCCATACCAATATTTTCCATTATAAAAATATGCATGAAAATAACTAAAGTAAAACAACATACATAGATAGACAATCGGTTGTTCCCATAAAATCAATATAAGACGCCAGTAACAGAAATGCCTGAAAATTTAGGAACAAGACTAATCACAAAGCAGCGGACGTCGGAATAGCGCTTCAAATGCGACTGTCAAAAAGAACAACAGTGCTCGTAAAGCCTTGTTTCTGCAGTTGAATATTTTTGCATAAACAGCGAAAACCAGACAACGTTGCAATGCTGAAACGTCACTCACGCCCTGTATGTCGCTTGTTCATCGACAATCGATAAGTCCAGCAAATAGACTATGTGCTGACTTATCGAATGCTGATCCGTTTTGATTTGGCAATTAGGTCAGGATACTAACAAGGTGCATTACAATACCATTAATATATATTTTATGCCACACCTGGCCATAAAGTGGCTTTTACCGCACGCTACGCGTCCGCTTTCTGGCCTAGTGTAGACATAAAATTATGTACACAACACGGGAAGTAATAAATAAAGCCCTCGATCGCAGCTGCAAGCGAGGGACGTAAATATTTACGTCTCCCTCGGTTGCAGCTCGGGCCGCAAAGTTCTGCGATCTCGGCCTTTCTTTGTATTACCACCGTAGTTATGAAATGTACTATAACGACTGCGACTTAGCACTTACAACTATACCTCGTTTCATTTTAGATTAGAAAAATCGTGCGTCGTAGAAAAAGTATTCCTTCATTTAAAAAATCGGTTGTCTGTAAAGTCGGTTTACTGACGATAGTCGAACGTGATAACGTTGACCTTGACCCTGACTTTGACTTTGACTTTGACTTTGACTTTGACATTGACTTTGACATTGACATTGACTTTGACATTGACGTTGACATTGACGTTGACTTTGACGTTGACTTTGACGTTGACTTTGACGTTGACGTTGACGTTGACTTTGTAGTTGACGTTGACTTTGACTTTGACTTTGACTTTGACTTTGACTTTGACTTTGACGTTGACGTTGACGTTGACGTTGACGTTGACGTTGACGTTGACGTTGACGTTGACGTTGACGTTGACGTTGACGTTGACGTTGACGTTGACGTTGACGTTGACGTTGACGTTGACGTTGACGTTGACGTTGACGTTGACGTTGACGTTGACGTTGACGTTGACGTTGACGTTGACGTTGACGTTGACGTTGACGTTGACGTTGACGTTGACGTTGACGTTGACGTTGACGTTGACGTTGACGTTGACGTTGACGTTGACGTTGACTTTGACTTTGACTTTGACTTTGACTTTGACTTTGACTTTGACTTTGACTTTGACTTTGACTTTGACTTTGACTTTGACTTTGACTTTGACTTTGACTTTGACTTTGACTTTGACTTTGACTTTGACTTTGACTTTGACTTTGACTTTGACTTTGACTTTGACTTTGACTTTGACTTTGACTTTGACTTTGACTTTGACTTTGACTTTGACTTTGACTTTGACTTTGACTTTGACTTTGACTTTGACTTTGACTTTGACTTTGACTTTGACTTTGACTTTGACTTTGACTTTGACTTTGACTTTGACTTTGACTTTGACTTTGACTTTGACTTTGACTTTGACTTTGACTTTGACTTTGACTTTGACTTTGACTTTGACTTTGACTTTGACTTTGACTTTGACTTTGACTTTGACTTTGACTTTGACTTTGACTTTGACTTTGACTTTGACTTTGACTTTGACTTTGACTTTGACTTTGACTTTGACTTTGACTTTGACTTTGACTTTGACTTTGACTTTGACTTGGACTTGGACTTGGACTTGGACTTGGACTTGGACTTGGACTTGGACTTGGACTTGGACTTGGACTTGGACTTGGACTTGGACTTGGACTTGGACTTGGACTTGGACTTGGACTTGGACTTGGACTTGGACTTGGACTTGGACTTGGACTTGGACTTGGACTTGGACTTGGACTTGGACTTGGACTTGGACTTGGACTTGGACTTGGACTTGGACTTGGACTTGGACTTGGACTTGGACTTGGACTTGGACTTGGACTTGGACTTGGACTTGGACTTGGACTTGGACTTGGACTTGGACTTGGACTTGGACTTCGACTTGGACTTGAGTACCAGCCGCCCTTTTCTCAGCAGCAGCAGTGATTTTTTGTCACGATTGGCCGCCCCTAATATCTGGCCGCCCTAGGCCCGGGCCTACTAGGCCTTAGGGCAAATCCGCCACTGGTCTCTTGTCATTCAATAGAGATTTTTGACAGCCGTATCTTAGGGAATAAGGGCTATTTTATTAACAATTTGTAAGAAACTATCGTCTTAAGGCGCGGTAGGACCTGGCTCGCATTTCACATACAAACTAGAGTCGGGCGGAATGCAGATTATTGCAGATTATCTTCGATTTCTAACATAAAAGTATACGTTATCAACCCAAACATGAGAGGATGCCCTTCATGACTGTGAAATCATGATTGTCAGGTATTAATTTTGTCAGAAAAGGTAACTGGTGATGAACAAAATGAAAAAAAATGAAAAAAATACTTTATTTTATAGTGTTTTCGCGCTACTTTTCTATCGAGCGAAGTGTTCGCTATCGTGTTCTAAGTGAGAGGAAGCCCTAGATACAGTTCTGAATATTATTATATATGTTTTACAGTGACCTAAGAGTCAAATAAGTGCTCTAAAAATGATTTGGAAACTAGGCTTCCGTGCCCGATTCTGGTCTCACCTCGCCTTAACGACTTTAGTGCTGGAATAATATAAAGTACCTATTTGACAGGTAACGACCCTGCAAGGTAACGGCCCATGACGTCACACTTTTTCGTGCGTGCAGCCGGCTCCATCGAATTATAAGACGTTATCACGTCAAAAGTATTTATTCATTAAAGTCGTCCTTGAAATCGTATGAACGTCGTCAACCGGAAATTATGCGTCGTGCTAAATTATTAACAAGAACTTAACAACTTAACAAGGTTCTTAAAAAAGTGAAGTATTGCCCTCTAATATCCTAGAAAAACATGGGCAAATAATGACTGTTACAATTCTAACCTACGTAATATAAAACGAGGTATTTGTGCGTCTCATTATTTCCATGAAATGTTATGCCGCTAAAATACTTACCACTCATAATGGCAACACGTGGCTCCGTATAATGATGCTATCATGTTACTCCCATCCTAATTAAGGCAAAGAACAAAATTAGCTACACTTATTGCTTCAATTATGGAGGTGACATTAACATTTATTGCTATTTTTTTATTGTATTCATGTCCACTAACTGTAATTGTAACTTCTGAGCTTGAAAATGTGTTTATTAAATAATCTAGTCACTCTGTGAGCTGTAGACGTCGCGAGCCTGTGAACCCCAATGTTTCCGTTATGAAAAAAATCGTATCACTGAATGGAAAAAAAAACTCACGAGAATTGGTTGAGAAAAGCAACCTGTAGAGGAGAAGAGCTGGACAGACATACGAAAGTATTTTTACCCAAGCTAAAATGGACACGCTTTGCTCGCGCTTCGCACTCGTTCGGTCAATAAGTTACGTTATCAGACTGGTCAACCTATTTATCTACTTGTTATAGATTTGTCTCTTTGCTGTGCTAAAGTCATTTTGCTGTTATTTCTAAACAACGAACTATAAACTTAATTTACACACGCTACCAAAATGTTAGGCTGTATACATGAATATGTTTATTATTCCTGTGGGAAAACATCGGCCAATCTCACGCCGGGCAACAGAGTTTCACTTTTAACCCTAAAACTTTATGCTATATAATGTATACTACTGTTAAGTAGGTTCAACACGTTAACACTGTCATGAGCATCAGCATTTCAAAGTGGTGACGCACAACACTCCTACTTGCAGTCACTGAATGGCCAGACGCGGCGAATCAGGCTTCCCACTGCCTCAGTATAACCAGTAGGGTGGTCTAAAAAATATACGTATTCTTTCTCCAAAAGGCTTATTTTATTTGATAAGACTTAAAACGCCCTTCTGCAAAATCTAACAATATTTAGGGGTAGCTAAGATTTGAAGATTTTTTGAGTTTAAAATGAAAAAAACAACAGGGAAAGGGTAGACCGAGAATAAGCTATATAAACCAAATTAAAGAGAAGATAGCCATCATGCCGTTTAAGGTCAAGGAGGTGGCTTTTGATAGGATTAGACGAAGAAAGCGTTTCATCGGCTACATCGATGATTTATAATGATGACAAGCTATCCATTTGTTTAACTCAAAGCGTAACTGATACTTAACTTTGAGTCTGTCTCTTAATCAACCTGCCGTCCACAGACTAAAAGGCCGCTAAATTGCATGAACATCCATACCAATTAGCGGCTTTTTAGTTTGAGGATGGCATCACTGACCACTGTACTGAAGTAAATTGAAGAGTGTCTTTTCAATAAGGCTTATTTCTCTATAAAAAACTATAGAAAAATAAGTCCTTTTCAAGAAACTCTCCTCAGTTTAAATATTTTTAATTTTGGCTTTGCTAGCACGGCACAGTTGTAATTTACGCTGATGGACAGCAAAACTATTCAAGCCTCGTAATTACCTGAAGGTAAGACCAGAGCCGGCCTTTCGGAATATGGAAATATATAGCGTTATAAAATTGTTAGTATTTTTGCTACTGTGCACATGCACAGCTTTTATTTGATACTATGAAATTAAATTGAACATATTTTTTCCTATTTTAAAACTTATTTGTAAGTTAAACGACTGAATAGAACTCAATATTTCAGCAGAATCTGGCAGAACGGTATTGAATTATTTTATTATATAATCTGTACTAGTATATTATGCAACTCAGCTTTTACCGTAAGGTCATCGAGACATCTGAACGCTAGTCACGAACCAACCGTCGTCGCCCTCCGAACTCAGCCCCGAATTTCCAAACGCGGTAACTACTGTTTAGACAGTTCTTCAAAATCAAACCTTGTTCTTGAAAACTTAAGGTCCTTTTTGAAAATCGAGTTATCTAACAAATAGACCCTTTACAAAAATACCTTTGAACTGTCAAGCGCCTATGAAATAAAGCCTGGGACAATATTCACAGAATACCAAAGTGATAGCAAATTTATTATCCATGAATATCAATATGTTCGCCGTGCAAAACAGAATTGAAAGTTTCCAGCGAAGCAAAGTTGAAGACTGCAATTTTTAGAAACTTGCACTTACGCGAAGTCAGAGATTTAGATTTTCATGTCAGCGTTAAGGAGAAATCTTTTAAGTAGAGTTTGAAGCAGAATTTTACTTTTATACTTAAGAAGTTTGGACACGACATCATCCAGTTAGAAGCTTTAAGAAATATATTAGTTCTTGTTCTGCAACATTATCTCATTTTCTTGTTTTTATGGTTGCAATAATTTAGTTAGAGCCCAATTTTTATTTTTATTGTTTAGCAGAAACAAATGTTTGAAATAAAATCACAATGTTTCGTGATCATGATCAGTGCCGTATCTAAGGTAGAGCAGGCAGGGTACGGGCCTTAGATGCAACTAAATGAGGAGGAGTGATTGAATCAAAAATATATTATTTTCCGTCAAAATCAGTCCAGACAGTCACTGCTAAGATTTTTATTAAGTAGATCGATTGAAAATATTATAAATTTTACATTTGCCTAACTTCCCCTCATTACGCCATTGTTGTTGAAGTGCCTTTCAACTTGAGGCATTAGATGCAAAGATCCCGGATAAATATTTTTAATTTTAGTATGCAACAATCTATAACATGTGGGAAGGATTGAAGTGTTTTTTAATAAATAAAATGAACATTTTTCTCGTTTTGCCCAATCTTCTGGGTCTTTATTCACGGATCCTAATAAAATAATAACTACTGAACACCGAGGAATATGAAAGATTCTTGAGAATTTATCCTTTTAAAAGTTGAAAATGGGGATGAAAATTTGTATGGAAAATGGAAATTAAATCAAGCATACAACTTCTATTCATGTCCATAAAAATCTTCAAAGTTATAAATAATCAAATTTCAGTTAATGGAGAGCCTCGTTTTCCGTTCCTAATATATTCGGAAGCCATGAGAGCCCAGTTCGGAGTTGAAGCACAGCCGCCTGAATATAGGTCCTGTTCTGTTGAATATTCGATGAGTTTATAAACATTTCCACTGGTACCTTTACTACATCGTATCTCGTGCAGGTACACTTGGAAAATCGACGTTATTCTGAACTATTAAAGTTCCTACTTGAAATTAGAACATAAGATATATAAAACCTTTAAGGAAATAAGTACTGTATTTACAACTTCAAGTACCTGCCACCGCACCATCCAGTAAACTTAGAACAGGTCTCTGCATCCACATTGAATATACTAGAAAAATAAGGTTGAACGCTGGAAGTTTACTTTGCATTTCAATAGCAGTTTGGTATGCAATTTGTCGGTGAAGTTGAAAAGAATCGAACGTATGAATACAATTATAATGTCTGGGACGTTTTTAAAATAAAGATGGAAAAGCTTGCTGAGATCTGCGCCCTGCATACTTAAGAGGAACGTATACTATTTTTAACCGGCCTTCAAAAGAAGGACGGTTCTCTATTCGCCTGAATGTTTTTTTGTTTATATTTTGTATATAAATCTGGGGGCACGGCAGTGCCCCCGCTAAGTCGAGCAAAACAAAAGCACGGCCGTACCATCCTTTTCTCGAAGCCATCAGGCCATTTTCAGCCTCCCGTAATTTTGTACTGGCTAAAGCTAGAACCCTGAAATTTCAGGAATAGGTATATAGGGCACAATAAGACTTATATATGTTCTCAATATCATTCAATTTCAACGTGTAGTTTAAGAAGTATTGCATGTCAAAGTTCCTTAGTTTTGTCACTGACTCACTGATTCACTGATTCATTCACTGACTCACTGCTCATCATAATTCTAAGGTACTTCTAACAGACCTACAAGCTCCAAATTTTAAACATAGTTAATTTTTTAGCCTATCAAGTCCTTAAAAACCTAAATATGTTGTAATTTCAGTCACAACTGCACACATAAGTTTGTAATCCTATACAGATAGATTCGATTACAAAGTAAGTTTTGCAGTTCAAATTGAAAAGCAAGGATTGGAATGTAATAATTAAAGGAAGACCACTTACAAAAAGAAATGAGATCCCATCAAAAACATTACATGTAAAAAGATGCAAGTCTCGCAACGCAGTTCTCCTACAACAAAAAAGTTTTGAGATGTAAAGTTAAACCAAGTCAGTACCGGGTATCAACAGAACTCGATTTCCACCGACTTGCCTATTATTTAACCGTGGAGGAACACATTTTATAGATCTAATAATAGGCAAGTCGGTGGAAAACATCTCAAAACTTTTTTGTTGTAGGAGTTCGCGTTGCGAGACTTGCATCTTTTTACATGTAATGTTTTTGATGGGATTTCTATGACTACTTGTTTATTAGTAGATATATACTTTTTTCATATAAGTGTATCATGTACTAACACAAAGTATACGTTGAAGTTCCCGCCTTGGCTTATAGCAAACCAACACACTATTAGGTACGTTAATACAATATTAGTCAGGTTAAAGTTAGTAATTGAATAAATAAAAAAATACGTCACAAACAGTACAAATCTTTACATTTTGTTAATATTGTTAGACTTGTACTGTTTGTTACCTATTTTTTTTTATTTTAGGCTTGGAAAAAGTGCGTTACCAAAAGTACAAAATCTATCTCTACGCTAACAGTTTCTTAATTGGTTTCAACGAAACATAGAAATGCCCAATTCGTACCCTTGGTCAAATAACGACGTATCTGCAAAATGACAACTTTTCAGGACCTGTGTGTATCATGTAGTTTGTATGATTTGTATGACTTTTAAGCAATAAAAAAACTTTGGACGTAAAGTCACATGCGACGTTATTTGACCAAGGGTACGAATTATCATATGAGCATCCCTGGATTTTAGCACTCTCTACCGGGCTGTCGGTTTTTCGGTGAATCTATTTAAACTTTCGTACTCGCGAATTTCCTTTATCAGTTGGCACCTTGAAACCAAAATTTTACAAGAATTTTCTGCGGGAAAAAGAAAGTTGTTGGGTAAATTCTGACGAATTTCATAGAGTGTGATGTTATTAATATGTTACTACTAGCATATACCCGCCGCTTCGGCTGCGTTATGTCGGTTATTATTATTATAGCTTTATTATCCATACTATATTTAGTTACAATTTTTAAATAAATATAAACTATTGTTTATTGTATGGCCCCTTTAAGGGTAAAAGCCTCCTCCATCTTCTCCCATGTTTGTCTGTTTTGTGCGGTGCTCATCCAGTTTTGTCCAGCTATTTTTACGATGTCGTCGACCCATCTTTTCTTTTGCCTTTTTCTTTTTCCAATGGGGCCAAGCCACTTCATTGTTTGTAGTGTCCATCTTTTATCCTGGTATCTAGTAATGTGACCAGCCCACTTCCACTTCAGCTTCATGGCATGTTGAAGTGCATCCTTGAATTTCGTTTTGTTGCGTATGTCTGTACACTTATTTCGGTTACTATCCCAAGGTAACTCTTCCAGAATATAAAGTCCTATCCTATGTTACAAGCCAGGACCAACCCTAATTTCACCTCAGTCCATTTAATTGTTAACATGTTATTTAACAAATATCCAAACTTCCGAACATCTTAACAAACTTCACTTTACTATCATATCTATATTATTTACAGAGATATCATAAAATCGTAGAAAGACTACAATTGTATAGTAATGATTTTTCCAAAAAATAACTGGAGAGTATTAAAGATAAGTATAGTTTTTTTTTATAATAGAACGTAAATAAATAGTTATTAAAATTGATGTCTGTTTGCCGTTTTGTCTGTTTGTTTTTGCGCATAAAATTTGATATACTGGTAAATTTATTAGATTATTGATACTTTTTATTCCACTAGGCCGGTGTAAAACGAGACACTTATCTCGCCCCCGTGGGCCGTGAACGGAGCTTCGCTAACAAAGATACAGCATGTCTAGTCCTCCGGCTATGGGATGTGTGCGTGCTGCTCGCAATAGGACTAGTTTTTAGTTGATGTGTGCGTGCGGCTCGTAAGTACAAGCAGCCGGCTTACTAGAAATGGCTTCAGTTTTCTATTTACGAGGCTCCATCCGGCTATTTATTTTAAGATCCTTGATTATAGCAGAATAGGATTAATAAGGGGACTTGCCGACCAGTCTTGAGTCTAGATGTGACGATATACCTACCTATATGCAGATGTCTTAGTCTTAATTCAGAAGCGTCTTTGTGCGTAACTTTGGGGTAGCTTTGAATTAAACAAGCATCTGCTTTTGCATATTATATGCGAAGAGAATCCCGTATCAACTGGAAGGATTAATTGCAGGAAATTTAATCTAGACAGGTAGGTACGTACAAGACTAGTTGGAATCCGATTTTAATTCTGTTAACTCAACCGTTAGCGAATCTCGCTGCGTTCAAAAAGTTACGTATTCAAAGATTACTAATTGTAAGTTAAGTGTCCGCGTAGATTAGGATTTATTTATTTCACAATATAAACTCCTAGTAACTCGATCTTACAATTTTTTTAAATGTGAAAGGTTGTGAAAATGTTTGGAGGTTTGGAAATATACCAAGTCCTGGATAGGCTACTTTATATCCCGGTGGGGAATTCTCTTAAGATTATAACGGGAATAACACAGGCGGAGTCGTGGGCAAATACTAGAATAATTAATAAAATACACACGTCAATTTATACGAGTCAATTCCTTTGTCAAACAAGTGTTAACAAGCCAGCTTGAAACTTAAAGCAAACATCTAGTGAAACTACGTAGATTGTTTTCAAACATGAAAGGTGAAAGGGCCAGCAATAAAGAGGTATACAAACGTTCCTTTCCGGATTTGCTTAAGTCCATATATGTCTTAATGACGCCAGGGATCCATCGGACTAGCACGCTCAACCCTCCCCTACTGAATATGAGATGAGCCTGCAAATCTTTTCTTTTCCACTAACGATTCTATTTACCTCCATTTTAGCCTCATATTCGGTATTTTGGTCATACACATTCCAATTCTCTCTGGACTCCTTTGCTGCATATAGACCGGGTGTGGTTTAGGTTTATAGTAAGGCCGATTATCGGCACTAGATACTAATTGCCTAATATAATAAATATCACGGGATGATCTTTATACAACAATTAACCCAATCCAATCTAAGCCTTTTATGATACACTAGCATTTACCCATGACTCCACCTTAGTCATTGCCCTTATTATTCCAAGGGAACTCTCAATCAGGATATAAAATATGCCAATGTTCATCTGAATCCATTAAATTGTTACCGCGTTATTTAGTAACAAACATCCAACCATCTTCAATAACATTTACACTTATATTATAAGTAGGAAGGATGTAAGTACGTATTTTAATTGCCAAACCTGAGTCTCTGTCCCTCCTACAGAGAGGATGTTGGCCTCCGATACAATGTATTATCAGTCTTCCCTATTATGTGCCACTTCACGGCAGCTATAAAGAGTAACTGTATACCGCATACAGGGCGAGTATCTTTTTGAGTTTTAAATTAAAATCATTTAAGCGTGTCAAACACTACGCAGATACGATAATATTTTATCTGCGTATAATAATAACTTAATGATCTGAAACTATCACACACTACGCAGATACGATAATATACGAGACGATACATTCAGTCTCAATCCTTCAAACTGAACTGGCTCCGTCTCACATCAACCTGTATCTATCTGCAGATAAAATACTATACCATATTTATATCGGCAATTATACACAGATCAATTTATATATGCAGATAATATCTTTGCCATCTTTCGAAATATATGTCGGTGCCCACAGATACTTCACTATAAAATATAAGTTATCTGCGCTGTGTGTGTTAGCTCATTGAATTGTATAGGAAGCGATATTGACAGATATGCGTTCAGATACAGATTTTTTATCGTATCTGCTTAGTGTGTGACACGCTTTATTTTCGACCAACATAGATCACATATTGTTAGTAAAGAAGCCTTTGATTTTTTACAAGTACCTATCCAAATTTGACTAGGTACTAGGTATAACTTAAGGATTTTATCCGTAGAGGATTCTTTATTTGAGAAGTATAAAATGTGTACCTTCACTATTAAATAATATGCAAGTCGGTGGAAACCGATTTCTGGGTACTGATTATGCATTTGTCGAAGTGAGACAGGACATCACAGTGCTAAGTAAAATAATGTGCATAAACGTCCTGAACTCTGTTTAGAGCGAGATGGTTTTCACTTCGAATATTTGTTGATTACACACGTTAGTTAATTTAGATAATATTTTTTTATGGCGAGGTTTAAATGCGAAAGACATTATGGTCCATTAATTTTAAAGTTCTAATATACTGTTCAGTTTGGAGTATCACAAACTCTTTTTTTCTTGAAAATTGCAACTTTAAATGTGTGCAAAACCAGTATAGTGATGAATGTTCTACCCTGTTTAAGGCTTTACAACATTGAGATAAGAGTTACTTTTGATGGCCTGCAGATAACTTTTTTATTTAGTACCTGCTGCCTACTTACTTACGCGTACTGTAACCGATTTTTTGAGACAATTTTGTAGTGCTATTTCTCAAAAAATTGTACTAGTTGGGAGTCTGTGTTGGGAGTAAAGGAAAAAACACGTTATTTTTAGGGTTCCGTAGCCAAAATGGCAAAAACGGGACCCTTATAGTTTCGTTTTTTTCAGCAAATATCAACGTGTGGTACATAGTTCGACAGCTCTTTAAAAAACACTATAAGGTTCCTAAGTAATGTTTTTGATTAAATGAATGTATTTGGAAATAATCGCTCCGAAAGTTGTGTAAATTGGTTCCCCCCCCCCCCCTCTATTTTCTAAACCGTGCGTCCGAAAAATATGAAAAAAATCACGAAGGTAACGCTTAATTAATACTTTCAACGAAAATTATTTTCAACAAGATCGAATGTACCGTTTTTGAGTTATTGCCGATAAACTGCGCTTCTCAACAAAAGGACGTAATTGCTATGAAGATACGCTCTTTTGTTGTTGTACTTTTTTTACATCGTATTTTTTAACCTTATAGTTACGGCTATGGAACCCTACACTGAGCATGGTCCGACATGCTCTTGGCCAGTTATTTATTTTTCACGTCCTTTCTTGTATTAAAATGTGGACACTTATGTTGGAATCACCCTGTATGTACAAGAAGGAAATTAATAACGAAAGTTTACATATTCAGTTCCCGACCTGTTAATAGAATTTTCGTAATAACCCCTCTAGTTACACACACAAAAGGCGAATTGGCGAACGCCCTTTCCGCAAGAGGTGAAAGGGCAAAATTGGCGGAATGAAAAGACAAACACTTGAGAAGTTTGTTTTATACCTACACCTGGGTCACGTAGTGTCCCGCCCTTTACCAGTGGAGGGCCTTTTGTCAATGATGATATAATAACACTACTAATTAGTGACCGTTAGATGTGAGGTCAGGAGAGACTAAGGTGGCTAATTAGCTTTTTAGGATTTTTTTGGCAATTTTAATACATGTTGTTTTAAATAGCGCCAATAGACATGCGAATTATTCGATTTACTCAACAATGGGAATGGGTAAGGGTGCGTAGCCAAATTTCGAAGATTAAAATTCCTACGTGACGGTGAGTTTCTTCCGGCGCTTCTTCTCACCAGAAGGTCATTACCCGAAGCGCCAAAAGAAAAGAAGACAAAATAATGTAAGACATGTAAAAGAGCCCTTGAGGGCCTACTTACAGAAATAAATTATTTTATTTTATTTTACTTTACGTAGGTACGAAATTCTTAAAACCAAAACTTCGAAATACCTAAAGACGCGTGTCCTAATTGTACCTACTTTTAATCAAGTGATCACATTTTGGAAAGTTATAATTTCTATGAACTAAATACCTAATGTCAATAATTCGAATATTAATATTTCTAATGCTCTAAATGCCTAAGTCCTTAAAACTTAAAAAAAAAACAGAAATTTCTAATGTGCAAAATAACAACTTATTTTTTACAAATAGACAGATGCGCCAATATTATGCTCTATCTGGGGCCTGTTTCATAAACGTGACAATGACAGGCGACAGGTGACAGGTGACAATTTGTCAATTTGACAATTTTTTGTTTCATAAACATTACCAATAACAAATAAGTCATGGTGGAAAAATTACATTACAAATAAGTCAACTTGTCGCGACATTTCGACATATTTCTGTTTCATAAAAATTTTCTCTTGACAGGCGACAGGTGACAATTTTCGAGAAAATCTTGACATATTTGTTTTATGAAACACTAAATTGTAATTACAATTGGACATAATTGTAAACTTGTCGTCGATTTTTGACAGGCGACCTCACCCAATGTCAGCGGTTGCGCCTAACTTGCTAGTCATTTGAAACATGGTGCTATCATCAACAGATAGAAGTTCTTAGTAGCAGTGATGATGTATATTAATTTAACTTACACTTAGGACAAGAATAAAATGTTTTTTTGATGTTATTGACCTTCCTTTTCCTTCAGTTTAGCCATGTTGTATCACCCAAATAATTTAATTTTTTGTTGAATATGCCCAACCCTTTCAACTACTCTTCGATTTCCTTCCATTTGTTTACTTGTCGTTCAAATCAAATATAAGGCCTAAGATAGTTTTGCTGTCCATTTCCCACGTTGTCAATGCCAAGCCATCTAAGGAGAGTGAATATAGGTATAATTACTTGCATGTGCAACGAATCTACTTACATGCAACTTTAATTTCAATCCATTCAATTTTTACCACGTTTAGCAATAAACATCTAAACATCTTCACAAACTTTTACATTTATAATAATTAGTACGAATATAACAAATGTTTCTATTGCTACCCTCCTTCACGTTATCATTTTCACAAAATCTATGCAGTGACAATTTTGTCACAAGCAACGATAATTATGTCGATTACCATGACAAAAAAGTCAGTGATAATTTTCGTAAAAACCGGCAATTTGGAACTGACAATGGTAGACTTTTATGAAACGTAATTTACAATGACAATTTTGTCAACTATTCACCTGTCGCAATTGGACATATTTGTCACGTTCATGAAACAAAATGTCTTGTGACAATACGACTTTTTTGTCAAAAACTGACAATTTGTCGGATTGTCACGTATATGAAACAGACCCCTGGTGTACTGTATGCTTGTTTGACATAACAAAGAAGTTCACCCTACAGGTTTTCTTCCAGTAGTCATGAAATAAAAATAACAATAAATGTGATTTAATGTGTAGTATAGCATGCATTAAACCGAGACGAGTGGCTGAAAAAAGGAGAGGCCTTTGCCCAACAGTGGGACACACAAACAGGCTAAAAAAAAATGTGTAGTAAAATAAACCTGCCAATTTAGTACGTCAGCCATTTTAAATGTCTTTAGAAATTATGCAAATTAAACTTTTCAATCTTAGGTTAACTGAACTTATGACAAACGCTGTTAGAATTTTCATATATTGGCAATTGTGTTTATTGCACATTTTTAACGTAGGTAATCTGATCGTAGAACAGACGGTCTTAGGAATATCGTACATTAGAAATTTTGATTTTCGAAATTATGTTTTTCGGAATTTCGTACGTAGGAATTTTAATTTTCGAAATTTTGCTACGCACTATTTTGTATTTGTAGATAACAATAACTTATAAGAAAACCTATTATGATACTAGCGACGAAACGATTAGTTAAACGATTTAGTTCGCAGGCTGCAAATGAGTAAGAATATTTCAGATGAGCTATCGACGATGATGAAGTATCGTTTTTTTACATAAATAAACTGAGAGCGAATTTAGTCAATAATTGTTTTTATGCCACACCTGGCCATAAAGCGCTTTCTAGCCAAGTATAGATATAAAATGATGTACACAACACGGGAGGTAATAAAGAAAGCCCTCGATCGCATATTTACGTCCCTCGCTTGCAGCTCGGGCCGCAAACTTCTGCGATCTCGGCCTTTCTTTGTACTACCGCCCTAGTTATGTAATGTACTACTCGTATTACAATTGTTTCAGGAAAATCAGTACCATAGATAAATTTGTTCTAGAATTTAATTTTAAGTTAGTAATAAGAAAATTGTGGTATATATATTATGATAAGGATCATGATATACCTATAACCCTGCACCAACTCCTGTAAAACCAAATGAGTCATATGAGCAATAAAGTTATTTTATGCCACACCTGGCCATAAAGTGACTTTTTCCGCACGCTGCGCGTATAGAAAAAACCGCTTTCTGGCCAAGTGTAGATACATAATAAGATGTACACAACACGGGAGGTAATAAAGAAAGCCCTCGATCGCATATTTGTATTACCACCCTAGTTATGTAATGTAGTATTATTCTATTATATTCTGCTAGGAGACAGATGAAACTGCTTTATTTATTGCGGTTTTCTTGTATTTTTTCAACAACCTTGGCCGACAAATATAAACAGTAATATACTAAATATCTAATATAATAACTACCCTGAATCAAAACAGGAAGAAATTCATTATCTTCTATTTTGTACAAAGCACTAGCAGCGGATTAAAAAGGCGCGTCTGCAAATGGAGTTTATTAGGTTGAGCACACAAATAAGCCCCTAGAATGAAGAGTAATTGCCTCAGTGCACCGGCCAGGGCAAGTTCGCATCGGATGCCGCTAACAATTAAGTGGCAGCATCCCGGAACCGTCCGCGGTGTCGGGAAACGCAAACATTTAACGACGTGTCGCAACTTCGCTGGTATTAGTGCATGGGGTGCCGTTTTCCAGTTAATGGATAATGGAAGTAAAGTTCGTGGTGCCAGAAAATTGTGGTGCTGTTTTGAGGACGTATTATAGACGGTTGGAGTTTTGGTCAATTTAGCCTAAATTTACGGTTTCACCATACGAGTAAGGCTATTTCAAATGATGTTTTATTAAAATAATTTATAAATTACAAGCAAATTCCGATTCTGAAGTTAGCAAGATGATTTCAATGCAAATTATGGGTCGTTATGGACAAACACAGTTAAAACAATATAAGTACTTATTTTAGAAGCAGATTAAAAAATCACTGTTAACTTTAATTTCGACGATATCAAGTTATCAACATCCGATTATTTCTATACTGGGTGATTCGGCAGACGTGATCGGTACAGATTCAATAAATTATAAGCTATGGTTTTGTACCAGTATTTGTTAGATTAACGTTAATTTTTTTTTTCGGAGTTGAAATTTATTTTTAAATTATTTACGACATTCATGTTCAATCTACAATTAGAATACTTCCGTCGAGTACCGATACTCTTCGCTTACCTGTGAATGTTTGTAAACGTTGACATTACAAAAATGACGATGACAATTTACTTTCTTCGTAATCAAAGTACCGTCATAATAGTTAAGGGGTTTTATCTTACTTATAGAGTGACCACGATTGTAGAAAATTAAGTTTTGTACTTAACAAAAAGTAAAAAGAAAGGAAAATGTTGTGGATGTTTCACATAAGTATGATGGTGGACCATCCATTAACATTTACTTATCCGTAGGATTGGTTTCACTCACGTCTCCTAAATCAATCTGTATACAATAGCTACTGTTTAGTTGAGATAGGTCACCTCGATTTTTTGATTCTTTACTCCGTGGCATCTGACATCGTCTACTCTACCCAGTCCCGTGTAGTGGCCGTGGGTAGCAAACCTGTTTGCAGGCAGCCCTCCACTTGGTCAGCAATCCTATCCAAGAGCTCATAAAGCCTAGTAGGACTAGCCAGGGTTAAAAAAGAAACACTTATATCGGCTTAGCTGATTCCGCGTCAATAGATGTGGGCAGACCCTTAGGAAGCTAGGTACCAGTGGCGTGGCGTTCATAGAACCCGATTCCCACAAGAAAATGTAATCCAAATCTGCTCCGGCTTTACTAAGAATATATCTGACGCCATGCCACTGCTAGGTACGTACGCTTTAGAGGGCGAGGTTAATTGCAGGGTTCATCATTTGATTTTATTAGATCGAGGGTCGGCCTTCATTATTCGGGTCAAAGGGTACGCTTGTATCGGAGAGGAATAAAATATATTAACCTATTGATTTGTTTTGATACCCGGGCTGACCCGGAGTCTATGTAAGCGTGGACGTTGTTTAAGGTGATTTGAGTCAGCCGGTTTTCCAAACGTTTGTCAGAGGGTAAGAGATCCCTGTTAATTTTGTTTCAAATGTGTTTAGCCTCAGACCACGTATTCTTTGCCTTCGGCTCGGGCGTCAAGTACTTGTGATCTGAGACATTCTTTGTTTTACCACCCTAAGTAAGTAATGTACTATTTTACTAAATCTCGTAATAAAATGTCTCAAGGAAGACATTCAACTAATAATACATTGTTCATTTTGTGTTCCATAAGAAAGTTGTGGACTGTTGAAAACTGAAGTCTGAGTTTTCCGTATATTTTTGTAGAACATATTTCACATTGAGAATAAATATTTTAACTCATTTAATCAACACATAATAAATAGAAAAAAAAATAAAAGACAACTACATAAGATTAAATCCGCTGAAGTGTTTGATGTTGGTAGGTATATTGACAACACGAGATGCGTAGGAATAATGATCATTTATTAGAATCTTACATGCGTTTATATACTGATTTACATATGGTTTATTACACAATATTAAATAGGAAGAACAAAGGATTTACATTAATGCCAAGGCTACGCTACATATAAGGAGCGCTGCCTCTAATATGAAATTAATTATTATATCGTGTTACATTGTAACACATTCCATCTATCAGCTGATATGTATCAGCTGGGACTACACCACATCTCTCCTCCACTTTTTGAGATAAAAATAGTGGCTTAAAGAACTATTTTTATCTTATATAATCTTAATAATCTTATATCTAGGTTTACAAAGTTTACATACAGGTTCTTATACTATCTTACTGCTAATGTTTACATAACATGTTCCTTATATAGGTTGCAGGAAATAAATAAGAAATTGCTGTGTTGACATTTGATTCGAGTGATTAACATGATGTTTATTTGTTATGAGTTATTCTACACTCTCTTTCTTGTTATGGTATAGTGATGCCCTTTTTTGGGTGATGGTATTTGTTGTGATTTGAATTAATGAATGAATGAATTTGAGTGTAATGTTAAACATTTATTACTTAGTGTATATTATTATGTTTAAAAATAGTGTGTTTTTAGTTTTATTTATGTATAATAAGACTTTGTCCTATTTTTATGCACAATATGTTCTTTTCCTAAAACTAAAATTTTTACAATCGTACCTTGATCTTCAAGTACAGTATATGGCCCTTTATATACTGGGTCCATTTTATCTCTATCCTCCTTTTTTACTAATAATAAATCTCCTATATTATAGTTAATAGGGTTGGTTTTTAAATCATAACTTAATTTTCTATTAATTTTTGTCTTAATTAAATTATTTCTAGCATCCTCTTGGGATTTTTGTAATCTATACTTAAATTCTATAGGATATGAATCAAAGTTATACATGGGATCTACTTGCTTAACTATATTACTAGGTATATTACATAATTTACCAAATACTAATTCATATGGTGTATACTTAGTTGCTGAGTGCACTGTCGTATTGTACGAAAAACACCAATATTGCAACCAATCTGACCATTGATGAGCCTGGTTATCTGTTTGGATCCTTAGAATTGCTCCTAAGCACTTATGTGAATTTTCCAAGGAACCTAGGCTTTCGTGGTGGTAAGCGGTTGAGTGCAATTGTTTAACACCTAAAATATTACAAATTTCGCGCATAGTTGATGAAATGAACTCGCATCCCCTATCTGTCCCAATTTCTCTGGGGATCCCATATCTCAATATAAAATTATCAACTAATGCTCTTGCGACTGTGTCCGTTTCCTTATTAGGAAGTGGGTATGCCTCGACGTATTTTGTGAGCTCGCACTGTAACGTAAGTATATAACAATACCCATTCGCATCTCTACTTAGGGGTCCGCATAAATCTAAGAAAACCTTATCGAAGGAACCCGTTGCCGTACTAGTAATACATAGTGGCTGTTTTACGTTTTTATGGTATTTTTGCTTTTGACATTTGTCACATCTTTTTACAAATTCCATAATGTCGTTATCCATTCCGGGCCAGTAGTAGTAACGCTTCACGTTATTGGTCATTCTTCGAATGCCTGCATGCCCGCTAGATGGCAATAAATGAAAATCGTTCAGAATGACACGTCTGTCATCTTTATCTGTTATCTTTTTAACACCTTTAATGATACATAATCGGGGTCCGGACCCTGTATCGTATTTATTTATACATTGAGCTAGCTCTGCAATAATAGTTGCGGTGTCACTGTTAGAGAGTATGCATACTTCTTTAATCTGTTGTGCCTTACAAAATGTTCCTAATTCTCTCGCGAAGAAAGCTCGTTTCGTCCGCGATAGAGTGCTAGGTGTGACACACAGTGTCGCCAAGGATGGCGAGTACACGATTTCATTATTTTTACTTTCAACGCCATCTTTTTGTTTTAGTATTTTATAATAGTCCCGTTTATCAAAACTTAATTCGGGTACATCCTCTGGTTTTTTAAGAAGTTCTACCATTCTTGGTTGATCAGACCCGTCATGGTGGAAAGTCTTATTTCCTGAGTCATTGCGTTGTTCTTGTTCTCTCATCCGTTTCGTTTGTGCCCTAGTCATTACTGATATCACTGGCTTTGTCATATTTTTTAACTCATCACTAGAAATTTCTATCCTAGATAATGCGTCTGCAGCTGCATTATCTTTACCTTTCAAATACTCTACGGTGAAATCGTATTCTTCTAGGCATAAACGAAACTTTGTGAGTCGACTGGATGGATTATTCATCCCAAATAAATAAATTAACGCTTTACAATCCGTAATTATCCTAAATTTTCGTCCATATAGGTAAGGTCTAAAATATTTCACTGCCCATACGATAGCTACTAATTCCTTATGTGTCGCAGGATAATTTTTTTCAGCTTTGTTTAAAGGTCTACTTGCGTATGCTACAGGTAATCCGTTTTGATTTGATAATACACATCCAACAGCTGTGCCTGACGCGTCTGTGTGTATCGTGAACGTATTGTCATCTGAAAAGTCCGGATATTGCAATACTGGCGATGTGCTGATCGCTATTCTTAATTTTTTAAATGCGTCTTCGCATTGTTTAGTCCAAATAAATTCTACATTTTTCTTTAACAAATTCGTTAATGGTTGGGTTATTTCGGAAAAATTCCGAATAAATTTTCTATAATAATTTACAAAAGCGACGAAACGTCTGACCTCGTCAGCGTTTTTTGGTACTGGGTAATTTTGAACCACTGAAATTTTCTGCGGATCGGGTTTTATCCCTTCGGGAGTTACTACATGTCCCAAATATAAAATGTCCTTTTGTAAAAAGTTACATTTTTGAGGGTTTAATTTAAAGTTCACTTTTCTTAGTCTTGTAAAAATATCAATTAAATTTTTGTTATGTTGTTGTAAATTTCGACCCATGACAATGATGTCATCTAAATAAACTATGCACTGGATGTAATTTAGTCCT
Organism: Eudemis profundana; assembly: GCA_947034925.1. Classification (NCBI taxonomy): domain Eukaryota; kingdom Metazoa; phylum Arthropoda; class Insecta; order Lepidoptera; family Tortricidae; genus Eudemis; species Eudemis profundana. Next base: position 19,071,075 of record OX344802.1, on the reverse strand, counting down.
GACATAGCTATGGTCATTGCTCTGCTGAACGCATTTGGGCTAGTTTTTAATCCCATTGGTAATCGTTTCATTTGGTAGTGTTTATCTGCTATAAACGCGGTATATTTTCTACTTTCAGGATCAAGTTTTATTTGGTAATATCCCTGGTTTAAGTCCAAGGTCGTAAAATACATAGCACCTGTTAAAGAATCTAGGATCTCTGTGATGTTGGGTAAGGGAAATTTATCATTTTCAATTACTTCATTAACTTTTCTATAATCTATTACCAATCTCCATTTCTTTTCTCCATTCGCGTCTGATTTCTTGGGAACGAGGAGCAACGGGCTCGCCCATTCCGACCGTGACTCTTCTATTATGTCATTGTCTAACATTTGTTTAATTTGTTTATTTATTTCGGCTTTTTGTGATTGAGGTAAACGATATGGTTTACTATATACTGGTGACACGTTGGGTTTTAACCGTATTTTTTGTTCATATAGGTTTGTCGTATTTAATGAGTCACCCGGTAATTGAAAAATGTCAGCGTATTTTGCGACAATATTGGAAATGGATTCGTTTTCTTCTTCGTTAAGGTTATCTAATTTCAAGAGTGAGAACAGTAATTTGACTCTATCTGCATTATTTTTACATTTTTCAAAAGAGAAACAGTTATAGTCCCGCAATGGTTTTATTTCCGGTGTAAAGTTGTTTAATATTATTTTTTCATCTCGCGTGTTTAATATTTTTACTGATATTGATCCCTTTGTGCTACTTGTTATTGTATTTGCTACAAAAATTCCTTCACCAATTTCGCTTGATAATATGACGCAATCACCCTTGTAGTTTGTAGGCAATTTTATAATGGCTTCACTCCGAGCCGGTAACGTTATTTGTTTCGAACTATTTATTCCGTTACTATTATTTTTTAAGGTTAATGGTATTGTTATTAATTTGCCGTTATTATTCAAAGTGATTGTTCCTTTCTCATAATTTATGACATATTTATATTTTGTCAAAAAATCTTGACCAATTATTCCATCAATTTGTAATGGTAATTTTGGGAAAACGTGAAATTTATGCTCAAATGACTGGTTTGTAGTCTGCAAATCTAAAGTAATTGTATTGTAGGACGTAATTTTTCCTCCTAGTCCGTTAATATGAGTCGTCTTAGGTATCATATGACCACGGGATGATATCGCCGCGTCATGTGTTATCGCGCTTAAACTTGCCCCAGTGTCTATTAGCCATATGTGCGTTGCGTCATTTATTGCAAACTGCACTGAATTCATATGACTATATGTCAAAATATAGCTTTTAGGGACGAAAAAATTTTAATTCCGAGGGCGCGTCGCGATTATTTTGTGTCGCATTTTCTACCACCGCATTTATTTGGTGTCGCCTATAGGATGGTTTTTGGCGGTGACCGTGAAAAGTATTTGTGCGATAGGTACTCGCGGTGCGTACCGGTCGCGTATTACCTGGTCGTACATGCAGCTTTTTAGGTTTACTTTTGCCACTGGTGCCTGGGAACGTACGTTGCGGGTTGCAACCCATAACTGTACTAAAATCTCCCCGGTAGGGTCTACGGACACTGTACCCTTTTTTCCGGAAGTAGAAAGCTTGTTCCGGACCAGCTATAGGTGTTACGGACACCTCCTGGTCCTTTGCACCTTGTATGGCATCTTTTAACGAAGTGTAATTTCGAGATGCAACTATGGTTCCTAGTTTGCCGCTTCGTAAACCTTCTGCAAATTTTGTAATTGCCGTCTTTTTATTTAATGGCTGTAAAATCTGGTATGCCTCGGCTTTTCCATTAGCCTGAGTGATTGTGAGATTTACAAATAAATCCTCTAATTCTTGTCCAAATCGTTCGATGGACATATTCCCTTGCCTTGCCGTCATTAACTTAGCTTGTATCGCGGTCGCTGATTTAATCGGTAAAAGATGGAGCCGCATTTCATCAACTAAATCGCTTACATTGGTATGCTTATCGGATATCCTAAGTTTGGCACTTTGCGTTAACCTAGTCTTAGTCACGAAATTAATTAATAATTTAGAGTCCGCGTCCTTGAGCATAGACGAGTATAACTCTATGGCATCTATAAGTTGCTTGGTGACGGCTTCTGAACCGTCCATGGTCGGTAATAAGGATACCGCCGTTTTTAAATCAAAGTTTGACGCCATTGTGACTGAGTCTTTATTATCTTGTTCGTAAGTGTCTAAAATGTTTCTATTAATTTATAAAAAAAAAAAATATTTACACTATTTTTTACACAGGCATTGCAAATTAATAAACTTGGTTACGAACAATAATAATAATGACTTAACGCAATTAAATTTTTGTACCTCTAAATTGTGGTGACGTGCTGAGGTGCCGATGGAGCCATGGAGTGTCCGATGACTGGTTGACGCTGGGCTGGGTAGACTTGTTGTTAGACGCTCTGCTCCGGTCTGTTGCGCATTGTTGCTGCTACTGCCTGCCGCTTGCCGCTTGTTGCTCAATCTTCTTCCGCGCTGCGTGATGCCGACGAAAAGAGTACCGCTGTTGTCACGTATGCCGTGATTTTTCTGCTGTCGTGCGTGGTGCGTGCTGCTGTCAGCTGTTTGCGTGACGATGACTTCCTTCTTTTTGTCGTCTTTTGCGGTGAGCTGGCGGGTGGTTGGCTGGTCGGTTGGCTGGTCGGCGTCTTGGTTTATGCTGAATTTCCTTTCGGCTACATGAAGTCTACGATGTGGGCAGGCTGGATCAGCCTGGTCGGCACGGTCTTGTTGTAGCCGAGAGCTAGGCTACCTTGAGCAGCCCGACTGGTAGGGTCTTGATGTCTCGGAGAGCTAGGCTGCCTCGAGCAGCCCGGCTGGCAGGGTCTCCATGAAGTGTTTGATGTTGGTAGGTATATTGACAACACGAGATGCGTAGGAATAATGATCATTTATTAGAATCTTACATGCGTTTATATACTGATTTACATATGGTTTATTACACAATATTAAATAGGAAGAACAAAGGATTTACATTAATGCCAAGGCTACGCTACATATAAGGAGCGCTGCCTCTAATATGAAATTAATTATTATATCGTGTTACATTGTAACACATTCCATCTATCAGCTGATATGTATCAGCTGGGACTACACCACACCGCAACGCAGGCTTCGTCAGGTGGGTACAACTTCAAATCGGCAACAGGCTTCGTCAGAATAAATACAGTTTCGATGTATTTAAATGCAGGAAACCAGATGGTTGCAAATTTCTACTTTAAAAGCATTCGTAGCGTATTAGGTCATAAAATTAAGGAGGTAAACATTTGCTTTCCATCTTATACAGATAAGAGAAATAAGTAACCTATATACAGTAGAAACCGCTTTGTACGATCACGTTTAATACAATTTCTCGCATAATACGCTATACGTTCCTGCAACTTGAAATGAAATAATTTATTTTGCATGATTCTAGGTAAATACAGTTCTCACAATGCATGTATCACTAAAACCTACCTTACAAGGCTTGCAAATTTTAAGAGAAACTTAGCTCTACATATAATCTAGATATTCCTGAATGCTATAAAAACACTTATCACTGAGCCATTTTTTTAGAGATTTTTTAAAATGTGTAAATGATAAGTCCTTTATTGCATCCGGAAGCTTATTAAACATTTTTATGCACATGTATGAGTTCTTTGCCACAAGAGACAATTTAGCTACGGGCACATATAGCTTATTGCGGTATTGTGAACGTATTGGATTTTTATATAGCTCTTTCACGTGTTGAAAGAGCTGCCCATATTGATACACAAATATACATGCATTCATGATATAAATACATGGAAGTGAAAGTATATTTTCACTTTTAAAGTAAGGTCTGCAAGAATCTCGCATGTTAAGCCCAAATATGGCTCTAATACATTTCTTTTGGACTATGAATATGTTATCGATATTTTAAGATCTGCCCCATATCGTTATTCCATATTTGTAATATTTGAGGCACGTTTTCATACATTCTTATCACGCTTTCCCGCTTATGACGCGTTTTTGACTGGGTCCCTTCAAAATCGTCTTAAGCGAGCTTTACTTGCACCACACTTTGAACACAAAATGCATCATACTATCATAAATGTGAAAGTTTGTGAAGATGTTTGCATGTTTGTTACTAAATAATGCGGTACAAGTAACAAATTAATTGACTGTGATGAAATTTGGCACACAAGTATGTAGATCAAGTCCTGGATCGAAACATACGTTACTTTATATCCCGGTTTTCCCCCTTTATATCGTCTTGGGATAGTAAAGGCATAACGCAGGCTAAACTTTGGGTAAATCTTAGTTTATTACATTTATCAGCGTCTAATTCACGAGTGTCGTAAATAAGCGAGGGTGGTACTCTCTTTACATTGTAAGTTAATGTTCCCTTCTGAATGTTTATGGCCAATAATGCCTTTTCGCAAAGCTGGCTTTGCTTGATTTTATCTTATCGTTAGTGCCCCCATCTCTTTATTTGATATAGAAAACAAGAGAGATACAATGCGATATTCGGTAAATATTTTGGAGAGGCGCCGCCCTAACGATTTATTAAAACTGCGCTACGGTGCGTGAAGCACGGGCTAGGTAGGGTTGCCAACTATCCTATAAAATAACTATGGTATTGTACCACGATATGTTGGCCCCATTTATGTTCAGTCAAAGTAATATGTACCTAGGACGCAAAAATCTATATTTCAGTCATTACAAATGGGCTAGACATAATTTTTGTAAAAGATTTTCTTAAATGTATGTACTATTTTTTGTCAATGTATTATTTAAACATTACACATCGATACCTTTAGACTCAAAGGGCGTAAGCTCCGTTAGAACGGCGTTTACGTCCTTTGAGTCTAAAGGTATCGACATAAGGAAAATGCTGTATTTGTCTAATAAATTATAAAGATTTTTTTATGATCCCAGTTGGTCGAAATATTTTTTTATACAGTTGGCAACCCTAGACTAGGCACAAACTGTTATCGTTCCAGCCGACTACCTGTTGTCGCTAAACGTTATTTATTCCTGTTTTCGTAAACAAGTCCACTATATCAACATTTAGCCGGAGCATTAATGTACATCGGAGTTTCGAGCCTCTGACCAATGTTGCTCTGTACATAGTGATAGTGATATTACAGCGCAATATCGATGTTTACAGAGTGAGCTACGTGAACAGGCAAACGTGAATCATTGTTTTTTTAATCAACCTCCCTCAAAACCTCGGCTCAAAAAGGAAACATGAAAAATGCTACAATAACTGTTGGTAGCGATATTTTTCTCTTTTTCAAATAGAAGCAGAGAATATCTCGGTATTCAGAAATGACCGATAGCGACGAGCAGCGGAGACAGCCGTCCGTCTGTCACATAACTTTGCATTTGTTGAAAGAGCTGGATAGTTTAAACCAGCTTATTATCTATTACTGAAATAAAAATGACTCATTTAAAACCAATTGGAAAGGTGAAATAAAATGTATTATTTAGCTGTTGCTATAGCCTGTTCATTTAGGTGTTAAAAAAAAGTAAAACAACAGTAACATGCTTTTTACATGATAACAGGGCACAGTTTTTTTTGCCGAGAGATGTAGGTACATAGTCTATATCATAAATTAAACTTCACAAAACTCAAATTCAGAGCTGAATTTCATTCCGTCTTGAATACACGAACCACTCCGGACCACTGCCATTCCAAACGTTGCCACTCACTTTATATCCTCGCAACCGCAAGAGCCTCCGGAAATTTTCACGTAAAGACTACATTAAACTGCCTCATCAACACGCTTCATAGTTATGTAGCCAGCTAGTCTGAGCCTTAATTAAGCGGGTCGATGCTAATTCTGTTCCAGAATAGCCCGGTATTCAGCCTTTTCCTCTTTCCTCTCGTTATTATTGTTAGGCCATGTTTGTGTTCTGGCTTGGACCGTTGAAAACACAATTAAAAATTACCAGGTTAACGTGAATACATTTAAGGGTTGTAGTTCATTTGTTTTAGTAAACGGTGCTTCACTTGTTTATCTCCGTTTATTTTTTGGCTTTATACTAACAATGTTTGGAGTACTTTTGCCGTAGTAAAGGTAAGTAAAGCAGTAAAGGTTTCATGCAATTGTTAATCGTAATTGACCTGCTAATTTCGTAATGATTTTAAAATTGGGTTAAAAATAGACTTAAGAAGTACAAAGCTTTTGTGTATGGTCCAGGTAATCTCTTCTGAAATTGCGCAAACTATAATTTAATCGCCTAAGGCACTGGTCCTACCGCCGGCGAAAAAGCGAGTAAAGTTAAGCGAGTAACAGTTCATTGCGGGCTGACCAGGCACAGTGTGATCAATTGACCTTTCCAGATCCGCGATGTAATGGTACTCGTCCAACTTTACTCGCTTACTCGCCGACGGTGGGACCACTGCCTTATGCAGCTGATAGAATAGGTAATTGTGTGAGGAGCACCAAAGACGGATTAGAATCATATTAGAAATTAGCCTAAAAAGGCACAAGATACGACAAAATCTACAAAATTTAACTTAAATGCTTTACAAGATATTTAACTTGTCATGTACCAGTAACATAAATGGGCTTCCGACGATCAATTCCGAGGTTCAGTTTTGTAAATACAAATCGTAAATCGTCTAACCGTTCCGCTTAATGATATTGTTGCTTGGCGGAGACCATTACTTCCCTCGTTCAGTGCTCTTTGCCCCAGTCCGTAAAAACAAACAATTTGAACTGAGATAATCCCATTGAAACCCAGGTACGTCTTAAGCTTTAACGACTACTAAATTTCCGGGGCACGCCAGTAACGCTTAAGTCTAGCTAGATCTTATGTTATCTGAACTCTTTCTTGCACAAAGTAAAACAATAATAATCATTTCTAAAAAAACACATTTATGCCACACCTGGTCATAAAGTGGCTTTTACCGCACGCTACGCGTACGGGAAAAGCCGCTTTCTGGCCAAGTGTAGACATAAAATGATGTACACAATACGGGAGGTAATAAAGAAAGCCCTCGATCGCATATTTATGTCCCTCGCTTGCAGCTCGGGCCGCAAACATCTTTGTTTTCTTTGTTTTACCATCCTAGTTGTGTAATGTACTATTTCAAAACAGTTCATACACGACGTAGTTTTGAGGTAACAATCATTAAAAAAAATAACCGACTAGAGAACCTCTCCCTTCCCATGAAGTAGATTAAATAAAAAAAGACGTCTTGTAAAAAGTTGCGTAAAGAACTAACTTTTTACACGAGTATTTGAATCAACTTTCGCAGATATAGAAGCAAACAATGTAAATCGGTAAAAACCTCGTAAAATACAGCAATTTGGAGCGGAAACATCGAGCACATTCCAGTAAGAGCTACTCAGAGCGCAGTGTCGAGCAAATTTTAATCCCAACACGTGAAATTTACAGAGGGTCGTTAAATTCCACGGATGAGCGCAGCCCTAGCATGCCGACAGAGTATCATCAGTTTATATTCGTATGTTTGCGGCGTTTGCTGCAATATGCGCCGTGCTAGGCCGGGTGGTGCAGTCATGCGAGGACGAGGTCGATTGGCGTCGACGTCCAATTTACTTGCGCCAAACACCTCCGACCAATCTCCTACATATCCCACCTAAGTTGTTACCTCGATTCGCCGTATGTGGATCAGTATAATCAAGCAGAGGCTATTTTGAAGACGGGAACCCGAGATATTTAATCAGGTTTGATAGTGCCTTTGCTGTAATAAAATATTTTAAAAAAATACCTATATGTAAGTTGACAAGAAAAGTCATCCTCTACGTCAAGTTTTGTTGTTCGAGTTATTTAGGAGGCGAGGCTACGTATTCCAATCGTATACCTATGTTTGTTCTCAAATTGGTACCGTAACAATTTTCTAAGTCAGACAGAAGATGAAGACACAAACGGAGGAAATACATTTATAAGTAATTTATATATAAAAGATGTAACAGGTAAGTAATGTTATATTCTAGGAATTATTTCCTTTCCAAGAGAGAACTGGAATAATTTGCTAGCCTGCAGTGGCGTGGCGTCAAATCTAGACACGCGGCAGGTTAAGCCAAGTTCAAGCAAAACTGGCTAGCCAGCGCCAAGTGTAATATTACACGAACCACTTGGTGCCACTTTTCACCCTTCTATAACTCAAAACCTCTTTAACGTAAACACATAAAATTACGTGTGTTTAATTATATCCATAAGGACATCTAGAAGCCCAAATTTCATGAAGCTAGCTCAAACGGTTATAAAGATATGAAGGTCAAAAATTTGTAAATTTTAGCACTGACTGACTGACTGACTGACTGATCTACTGACATATAGTAGCTAAACCTAACCTACTTCCAGATGACCTAGAAGGATGAAATTTGGAATCCAGCTCGGTAATTATGTGTAAGCGTACTAAAAAATCTAAAATTAAAAAAAAGTTAAAAATTAGGGGGGGTCCCCATACAAAATTTTGTTTTTTGAATTGTATCGTTGAGTACCTAAACCTAACCTACTTCCAGATGACCTAGAAGGATGAAATTTTGAATCCAGCTCGGTAATTGTGAGTAAGCGTAGGAAAAAATCTAAAAATAAAAAAAAGTTAAAAAATAGGGGGGTCCCCATACAATTTTTTTTTAATTGTATCGTTGGAACCGTTAATGCAATTTAGAATCCAGCTCGGTAATTGTGTGTAGGCGTAGAAAAAAAAATACAAATAAAAAAAAGTTAAAAAAATAGGGGGGTCCCCAGTCCCCATACCATTTTTTTTTTAATTGTATCGTTGGAACCGTTACAAACATTAAATCTCAATACCTGCCTAGTTTTCTTTACAAAAGTAATGATATCCCACAAAAAACATAAATGTAAAAAAGGAGAGCCAAGTTCAATACAAAAATTATGCTAGGCTGTGGGCTTCGCCGCAAAAAGAATGGAGATCTAAATGAGTGCCAAGTCCTATGCAAAATCCAAATATGTATGTATTTATAGGAACAAAATAACATTATGAACAAGTATTAAACTATATTTCTTTGCTTTATTGGATACCTATAACAATTGCTATTATTTAAAAATGTGAGATCTTAAAGTAGGTTAGATTTGACTTGGCCTACTTTAAGATATAACAGCACTCCTTTATGTTTTTGGTGGGATATATCCGTTGAACATTCTTTATACGTTAGTGGGTACAAGTCAATTTTGTTTTGCACCCTTGTGTACCCTTCAACGGCCAAGTCACACAACATTAACTATAATAATAAAGAAATCGCAGTAAGGAACCTTAGACTTGGCACGGCTTTGTCTAGATTTCATTACTTTTTAGAGATAAACAAGCAGCTCCATCGAGACTTGGCTAGTTTTTTACATAATGTTTTTGGTGGGGTTTCACTTATTTTTGTAGAAACGTGGGTATATTGATTTATTGTATTAGGTTTTGTTATTTGACACAGTTTTTTTTTCTTCTTCTCTTCGATTATCCTAGTTTTTATAGTTTTCCCTTTATGTGGCCATTAAACCCTAACTCTGTACCAAATTTCAGCTATTCTGGTGATATGCTTTGAAAAATAGGCAAACCGATGGGAATCGGGTTCTATGGACGCCACTGCTATCCTGTATTAAATAGTAAACATCGTCTATTTGCATAATGTTGTAACTTAATTACCCAACATATTTACACGCTCAGTTTACATAATATTTAAAAACATTGTACCAAATACAGTACAGCTAAGCAAACCCTACCAGAACGTGACGCACCTCACGTACAGGGTTTAGCGCAAAATGGACCGCTATTAGACACACTAACACCTGCATTATCACTACATAGTATAAAACAAAGTCGCTTTCTCTGTCCCTATGTCCCTATGTATGCTTAAATCTTTAAAACTACGCAACGGATTTTGATGCGGTTTTTTTAATAGATAGAGTGATTGAAGAGGAAGGTTTATATGTATAATACATGCATAATATAATAGAGAAACACCGTGCGAAGCCGGGGCGGGTCGCTAGTCTCATAATAAACGCCGCAGGTTTACTCTGTAGACAGCGAAAAATAAATTTCACAGAAATATTGATATACAGGATGAAATTGATATACAGTAGCGTTCAACTACTCTATAAGCATTGGTGGCGTCCAAAGCACTCAATTCCTACCGGCTTGCCTAATATCAGTTATTTGACCATCTTATTGTACAGCCGTTAAGGAAAATGTACGCCAAATCTGCACCGGCTTGCCCAAAGATATTTTTTACGCCACGCCACTGATAGGTAAGCATTCTAAATTTAGTTAATACAGTAAGTATCCCTGACTCTGTTTATATAGTTTTACAGATCCACCTATTTCGGCATAATTTGAAAGAGCTGTGGGCGCGGATGACTGTCAATGACTTTAAACAGCTTTTAAACAGCTTGATTTTGCATATCAACGGAGATGTCGGCAACATTTTTTTTTACCCGAGGAAATGTAAATTAATGCGTTATCACACTTGCAATTTGCGAGCGAGCTGCGGGCAAGTTACCATACAAAACCAGTCGCAGCGAACTGGCGGCGTGTTCACCGCGAGCGACATTTGTATAGAACTTCGCTTCTAGTTCGATCCCAGGGAACGCCACGGCCCCCACCGGGTCCGATTTTTGCAACAGACAGTAAGACTTGCAAAGTTGTCAGGCTTAAAAAAAATGCGTGGGATAGCATGAGATTATCCCCTCAATGTTCATGTGGCAGCGTTGCGTATGACAAGTGTGGCGTCCACATAATATGTGTATTTGCAGATTGATAATATATACGAGTATAAATAATTGTATACGGGTGGTTGGTGCATGAGCGACCGAGAGTTACTGAAAATCTACCCGTTACGCGGGACAGTGGTTATTACGTCAACCGCTGCGTGTACTCGGATACAAAGTTTATTTTATTTATTTCCAAAATCCCCAGTGCTGAACGCAACAACAAGTTTGTTTCGAAGCATTCAAATTTCAGGGTCCATATTTCATGATGCATTGCATACGTTGCGTACGTGGGCAAAGTGTGTTTAAGTGTCAGTTTAATCGTCTTCGTAATTTAAGTATTGTTTCGTTCGTGATTTGTCATCAGTCGCGACGCATCGGAAAATAACACAACCAATATCAGATTAATGTTAACCTGCTAAACATTCAAATTCCTTGAGTGTACTAGGTATTCATCGTCATCTCCGTTCGTGAGGGTAAAAAACAAGACTTATTTTTGTTTCGCGATATTCGGGTAAGACCTATTTATAACCTTCCTTACGTGTTCAGAATAAATCCCCGAACACTTTGCAGGTCCCAGTCGACCTAGCTCTTAGCGTATCGATTATATAGCTCTAACCCCGAGAGAGTGACGCAGATCCTGCCAGACTTTAGCTTTTATACAATGCAGATAATATAAAAACACATACCTATACTGCGCGTAGCATAGCTAGGCACTTAAGACAGTTTATCGTTGCAGTATTCTTAAATAAAAGTCAGAAGATAGAGACACACATTTATTATTATTGGTATAAGACTTTCATCTTCAAGAGACAGATGCGTACCGGCGTTGTGGCAAAACGTTTTTTCGATTATCTGTGGGCTAAGTTTGGAGACGCTCTTAACTATCAATTCAATCGCATATAACATCCACAGTTTTTATTGTCGTAAATTGGTCGGGTTAGAATCTTAATTGGTGGATGGACTTGTAAGTACGTGTAACTAATAAGTACATTTTAAAAATCTTTCGGACTCGTCAACTTCCGTTAATTTTTTATCCGTTTAGCGGACCTTTGGTTTAATCCAGGGGTCTCCAAATCCGGCCTGCGAGCCTGTTCAGTCCGGCCCGCGGCCCCGGTATCGGTACGTAGGTTTCGGAATGTTGTATTACAGTCAAAAACAGGGGTAAATTAATTAACAGTAAATAAACAAAAAAGAGATATCTCACTTTTATAACTTCCGCGAACGAAGTAGCGCGAAACGTCTAGTTTGTAATACACGTGTAGCAAGATTTCAGTACCTATCAATTTGTAATACAAATTGTACGTAAAATAACTTCAACAGCGCGATCCCTTGCCCTCATCTAGTCTGACATGGCGGTTATTAAACTTTGTTGAAAAGCTGTAAGGGTACGATACTAGATTTAACCGTCAGCGACGTGATCCCTAAATCTACTTATAAACATTTGTGGAATTACGTTATATAGGTTATAAATCTATGCGAGTTAGTTTTCTGCTACTCGACAGCTTATATGTGCCTATTTGTGGGACTACTCGTATCTTACTACTTTCATTCCGCGGTTTCAACTACGTTGTAAACTTATTTTGCTTTTAAATGGGAAACCGTGAATTTTCCTACACAAAAAGCAGATGATGCCCCGCTCATACTTTGTCTACTGACTATATGCATAAAATCACATGGATCCGTTATTTTATAATTGACTAAATACTTTATACTTTCCAATTTATAATATTGGTCTGGAAACTTTGGAAGTTTAGATAAAAATTATCATTAGTTGGTATGTACTAAAATCATCGGAATATAGGAGTAGTTAAAGTATGAAAATTCATTGTGTCATGTTTACATTGATGTACTTTTTGACCGTTGTACATGTTAACCGATAAATATTCTGACACTTATACCGACATTGGGCTTTTGTCGTTTGTTTCTACAAACATATTGACATTAGATACTTTTTGACTTTTGTACAATTTGACAAAAGGGTTTTCGAACGCATTGAACGGTTTGGGATCTTGACCATTTGTCTTTTAATTTTTTTTTCTCCCATACAATTTGGTTCTCAGGTGTAAAGTGTATTTCTGTACCTACCTAAGAAGCATATCACTGTAAGTTTTCTATCTATTACTCTTACTTACAGTGTTATGCTTCTCAGGTTAAAAAAAATGGCAACCCGGAGTTGCCAAATCTCTCAAATTTAGGGCTAACTGAGCTGCCAACACCGCGCTTAGTATTTGTCATGGGTAATGTATTAACTCAGATTTTCTATCTTCACAGATTTACGACATACCTTCGTATGTCGTGAATAACTAATAGCGTCTGCAAAATCACGTCGATCTGCTAATCTATTGTTGCCGCATAGAATGACAAAATTAAGAACATTATTTCGTGTTTATAATAACAGGGATCTTGCCACATCCAATTGCCACATTAATAAAAGCAACTTAACAGTTTCAATCATAACTTCACAAACTGCGCAAGCCAGGCGTTTACTATTCAAAATCACATATCCAACAAAAGCTCCCGGTACAGGCAAACTAATCCGCTTAAAGTTCAACTCCGACTGAGCTGCTAACACCGCGGTTAGCAGATGTCATGGGTAATGTATTAACTCCGATGTTCTGTGAAGGTATGACAGGAGTCAGCAGTGTGCCATAAATAAATAATACTTACCTAGCGTGTGCAAAATCACGTCGCTCTGTCGTTCTATTGACGCAGCACAGAAGGAGCCAACAAACTTAATATATAGATATAGTGTTTCGGTTGGAGTTGTGTACATCCGATTGCCACGTTAATAAAAGCAACTTAACAGTTTCAATCATAACCTCGCAACCCACGGACTGCACTCCGCAAACGACATATTAAACTGCAACTCTCGTATTAAAGTATATTCAGTAAAAAAGTTAGTGCAGGCAAACTGCTCCGACTGAGCTGCCAACACGGCGGTTAGCATTTATCATGGGTAATGTATTAACTCGGATGTTTCGAGGACGTATGACAGGAGTCTGGAGTATGTCGTAAATAAGTAATAGCGTGTCGGAATTAATTTGCGTCAATTCGTAAATTGTTTCAGTAATGCGGATAATGAAGACAATAATAATGAAAATACCTGTCCACTTACTCAGTCTTCAAATGGAGTCTTTTGAAATTTTAATATTTTACAAGATAAACGTGTTGTATGGACTAATCACGTTGTGTGGCTAAAATAAAATCGTTCACAATTCAAAGTACACTTTGAAATTCATTTCAGTGCTCGGATGAATTTGGGTATGTTAACATAGATGATGTTACAATAATAAATGTACTACTTACAAATAAACTGCTGTAATTTTTTAAATACTGATTTCGTCGGGTACATTGTGAGATTGTAGATAATATCCGTGTTACACGCAATCTGAATATATCTATACCACTGTATCCTTCCGTAGCACCTGTCACTAAACCCAAAATACACCTATACTTAATATAAACTAATATCAAATATTAAACTATTCTCAAAACGAATGAATCCCGAATCGACTTATTTCCAAAAAGATTTATTCTCGATATACACTATTCTTGAAATGACTCAGTTTCAAATGGAATGATTTGCATAAAAACTGTTTCACAAAATGAACCAGTCCCAAAATACCCTAAATTTGAATATCAAAATACTCTATTCTCATAATGACTGGTTTTCAAAACGTCCTAGTCTCAAAATACACTAAATCTATATTATGTCGGAGAGGCAGTGCTTCGACCCTTGTTGACAACCTTCATTGAAACAGCGTAGTCTGACTCTAACCTTTTGAACGCTTTTCCTCCCATGTCAAAATGTGGCTTATACGCCAATAGATGAAAGATGAAGAGCGAAAATAAACCTTACCTGTCAGCAGGAAAATTGCTTTGACAGCGTCCGCCATTACCCCTTTAGTGGTCGTGGGCGTGGTAGGCACGACAGCACACGACCACTTTAGTGGGTCTTGGCGTTCAAAGGGATAGATTTCACCAGTAGACCAGCGCTGGCTCCCGAGCCGTACACATCAACGTTTTTATTTTATTTTGTCTTATGATATGTGTTGTCCACTTTGTGCATGCTATAGCTAATACATTTTCATTCTATTTTATTCTATTATAAATTACTCTGTTTGGCAAACGGCATACGATTTAATAGTCGACGGTAAAGTAACGAATCTCGAGACTTGGGCAATTTATTACATGGGATATTTTCTTCAACTACATATGACTATTGAGAATTTAGTGTATTTTGGGACGAGTACGTTTTGAAAATTGTGCGTTTTGACACTACCATGGAAATAAAATTTAGGGTATTTTGGGACTGGTGCGTTTTGAGAATAGGTCTTTATAGGATTCGTTCAATTCGAAATTGGGTCGTATAGAGGAAGGTGTAAATCGAAAATAGCTCTTTTTGGCAGCGAGGTAATTCGGGGTATGTTCCTTGTGGAATAAGGACTTTTCGATTTTAGTTCATATAAAGTATAGGTGTATTTTGGGTTTAGTGACAGGTGCTACGGAAGGCACTGTATATTATGAGGGACATAGCTTGTATCACAAAAACTAATCCAACTTAACCTGTGGCTGTGAGCTCTGTGACGGACGTCATAGATTAGGGAATAACTAAACTGTCTAACTTTGTACCAGCTTATTAAGTGAAAGTTTTAATTATCTTTGTATTGGAATTAGTTTGCGGCGACATTACCTTATTATGATTTAAGTATGTTATCGTGGAGAGCACTTTGCACAACTCTTTAATATTTTAGTCTGTAAATATCCACCCTAATATGAAATCAACCTCCCACGATATACCGGGTGTTGCCTGTAATACGAGCAAAAAATTAAACCGTAGATTCTATTCCTCAAATAATAAAACTTTTGTTCAACCACTTTTTAAAAATATGTAGTCCTTAGATTGTCTCTTTTTCATACAAAGTAATTGGTATTTTCAATGTACATCAAAATCCGTCTAATTGACATTGCTTGTCAATCTTGTCACCCTACAGACGTAATCAATTTCGCAATACATTGCGTGTTCGGATAAACTTTAAAATGGACCCGGAACCCAAAGGTAATGGTTTTAGGCCTTCCTCGTCATATGTATGTTTTTGGTTGGGGTGTAGGAAAGGGGGCCGGTTTTGGGACTTAGAAAATTTACAATTTTTTTTTAACTCCTAATATGACATAATAGCACTGTCATATTAAAGGTTGGAAAACCCTATCTCATAAAATTACATTACATTTATATATACAGATCGCGCTCACGATTCGTTCTAGCAAATAAAATATGAATTTTCCGCCGACGAAACGTGAGATTAAGCAGCCTTTACCACGTTACTTTTTTTTTAACCGGAACTGTCAAAACTCACTCGAAGCAGAGGCGGCTCTCGTCAAATATTCACAAGTCCTGAGTGAGGTGGTTGAAGGGTACCTTTATCCACTTGCAATAATGGGTTATATGAAAAGCTGGTGGATTATATCCAAAACGAGAAAGCACATATAACATCCTGTTATAATCCCTGCGTGTGTGAATTCTGTGTATGATAATACACCAACATCAAACATCCATTCAAAAGGGCCAAATACTTACATAACAAAACACTCAGTACTTACGTTTAATGAGACTGAACATGTGCCTTTTTAGGGGACTCATTCCTAGGTACTAAGAAATAACCACAAAATAAAACAACCGACTTTCAAAGAACCTATTCGATAAGAAATACACGATTAACTATGAAAAATACCTCAATCGTTATAAATGTGTCTATAATATTTGAAGAGTTCCCTCGATTTCTCCAAGATCCCGTCATCAGATCTTGATTTGGTTGCAATGAGACCACCTTGGAAATTTACCCTTCCAAATAAAAAAAAACTTTTCTCAAACATGGCATGAAATATTGACATTACGTGCCTAAAAATAGGCCGCAACGTACCTCGTTTCCGGTGCGGCTTGACACTTGGCACGGAATGGAATTTCATACTTACATTTCCGGCCTAGGCCGGCAATGTATTTTTTTTTTTTATTTCCATTTCACATTTATTTGGACCACATCACGGCATTCAGCCATTAAAAAAACATAAAACGGTTTTTGCTATATTTTGCAATTTTATTTATTTAAAATTTACATGAATATAACAAATAACACGTTATAAACAATTTCCAATTATTATAAATTGCAAACTAAACCACAAGAATGCACATTTAAAATATTTTATCTAAATATTCGCGGTAAAAATGTAAACTGAAACAGCTTTTGGTCGTAGGTATATGATTTCCGAACGTGACTTGATATTTGCATTATCTATGGATATAATGTCACTAACGTCACTTTCTGATAGAAAGTTTCTGTAAGTAAAGATATTAGTAAGTTTATTTATTTCATTGCATATTTGATAAAAGCACTATACATACCTCGGCGGGAAATGGGGTTGCCGGCCTCGTAACTATCTATATGTACTCGGCCGGCAACCCTTCACTTCCCGGCCTCTGCAGTAATGTACTATTCCCAATCGGTTCAGCCGTCTTCGAGTAATCGCGTATAAGTAAATACAGACGAATTGAGAGCCGTCCCTCCTTTTGAAAGTCGGTTAAAAATAAGCCAAATCTAACATTCAGTAATCCGGCCAAGGATATATCTGACGCTGCGCCTGTAACTTTGTAGTTAAAGTCGTGACAGTTAATTTGCGTTTTTTCAACTCATACCTAAGCATAACATATGTAACAATGGATGACGATCTAAGCTAGCCACGGAAATCACAGATGGTCAAACGCTGTAAAAAATAGCATCTTAGCATAACAGTAGGGCATTTAAAACGTTGACCTTGTTTACGTACGCAATGAATGGGAATGCTTAATTAACTTTGATCAAATACTTGGTTATCTATAAGTACATACGGATAAAACAGTTTTATGAAAATCCACGAGAACACAGTTGTGAGTGGATACTTCTGAATCAAGTAAATCTTTCCCAAGTGTTGAGTCTTGAGCTCTCAGCCTCGCATAAAATGCATGCGACACAGACCGCAAGCAATAAGTCAACATTTGCATAGCCGACTCAGAGACCGAGACAAATGCCGACGCCGACTGAAAGCCACACATGAGCCATACAAATATCTGATACCTACGCGTAGGATAGGCTATCACAATATCTTTTAATATTTATGTGTTTTACAGCTAGCATCACTCAGGCAGGTCTTTTTTTGGAATTTGGATATTTTTTGTAGCCTTTGCCAAGTAACAAATATTTATATTGTTGAGACTTAAACGTAATTGAAGAACATCAAAAAATAAATAAAATAAAAATCGTATTTCAATATACATATTACCGTAGTTTTTGATGGTTATCTATCTATAAGAGGCAAATGATCAAAAGAGTCAAGGATACTGCTTTTAACATAATCTGAAGTACATATATGTACCCGAAATTATTGGCATAAAAATGTATTTATTTAATTTATTAATTATGTGACAATTCTAAATATCTTAGACTAATAGTAGATAACACTCCGAGACTCGTTCACATGAATTTCCGTCTTTTTAACCGACTTCCAAAAGAAGGACGGTTCTCAATTCGTCTGTATGTTTTTTTTTGTGTGTTTGTTCACCGTTTACTTGAAGACGGCTGGACCGATTTGGAATAGTACATTGTGTATCAAGGGCGGTAAGTAACGAATTACAAACGAGTGTTTATTACAAGGCCGAGGCGAAGCCGAGGGCTTTAATAACACAAGTTTGTAATTCCTTTACCGCCCGTGGCACACACAATGTTTTTCATCACACTTGTGAGGAAATCTGATTAAAATAACCTTACTTAACCTAAATAAAATTGTAAAACTGAAAGTGACATTTAGTGACATTATCCATAGACAATGCGAATTCACGTCACGTTCGGAAACCATAGCGGTAATGGTTGATTTTATTTTTGCAAAATACTGAAATGCACTATTTAAACATTTAATTAATGTTACAGAAATATGTGTTTACATGTATTTGCAATAACAGTTCTCTTTAAATAAATATTTCAGTATTAAAAGTTAAAAAAGTACGTTGGCGTTTCCTTTGAACATGACAAATAAGAGTAAAACAGAACCAGGGTTTCAAATTTAAAAAGAAAACCATTACGCCCTAGGGCGTAATAGGTCATTTACGGCCCGCAAAACCTACGTGTAATGACACCATTTTCGAGCAAGTGTGATGAAAAATTCCTTTTTTGTTTGAAAGGGTATATTTCACAGGTGGTCCCATTGCAACCAAGTCAGGGTCTGATGATGGAGTCTTGGAGAAATCGAGGGAACTCTTCAAATATTACAGGCACACATATAGCGATTTCGGTATTTTTTGTAATTACTCGTCCATCTCTTATTAGCAACAAGTTTCTAGTGTTAACCGACTTCAAAACAAAGAGTAAATTTGTATCTAGGTTTCTTCCCCGATTACTTGAAGACGGCTGAACCTATTTGGAAAATTCTTTTTTTGTTTTAAAGGGTATACCTCCGAGGTGGTCCAATTGCAACCAAATCAGGATCTGATGATGGGATCTTGGAGAAACCGAGGGAACTCTTCAAATATCATAGGCACACATATAGCGATTTTGGCATTTTTCTTAGTTTCTCGTGCATTTCTTATTAGAAATAAGTTTCCAGTCTTAACCGACTTCAAAACAAAGAGCAATTTTTATGTAGGTTTGTTCCTCGGTTACTTGAAAACGTCTCGACCGATTTGGATTTTTATCCTTTTAACTAAATAGACATAAGTCTATTTGTTTAAAACAATATTTTTCCAGCGCCACTAAAAATTTAAAAATAAAGTAAATTTTTAAAACAAAAAATAAAGTCGGTGCCAGCTAGGAGCTCAACACAGCCAGCTTTGCGTGGCAGGCACCAACTTCAAAAATAACAGGTTAAAAACTATAAATATCTGTATATGTATATATGAATCGTTGATTATCCATTTCTTTGGGGTAATTAACATATTATTTTTTTTGTTTTTAGTTTAAGTTTTTGGAAGTCGGTTTTTATTTTTTGTTTTAAAAATTTATTCATACAAACTTTCGCCTCCCCACTTCAACTGTTTAGAGATTAAAAATCTTTCCTTCATGCACTTCTACTTCGTATTTTGTAATATATTATAAGTCATATCAGTGTTAAGAATATATTTTTAATATATTTGTTGTTAATAAGGAAAAATCAGACCAACGTCTGTGTCTGTACACGCACGAGGTAGGGTTTGGTGGAACAAGTGGAAATGCTTCACAACTGCGAATTTATGTTCCTGAACTCTTACGCACAATAAAGAATTTCAAATTTCAATTTACTACCTCTAAAGAACTTTTGTTTCTAATAATTTTATTCCTCCATCTGCTGTGGTTAAAGCTGAACTCTGTCTATCTCTCTTTTAGTCAGGGATATGTCTTCTACGTATGGAACAAGATGAAATATTAATGCATATAGTAGTAAAAGTACCTACATTTAATATTACTACCTTATACGGCAATATCGATGCCCTAGCTCACCTTGTCGATGTCTTCGATTGTACTAATTAAGTACATATCTATTGTCAATTAAATTGCAACTATAATTTTTTGTACTACCGTGATAATTACTAAACATTTTCTCGTAATTTGTACGAGAGTGAACTAGGCCATCGATATACACGATCCTTCGATTATTTTAATGACAAACCTAATTATTTTCGCAACACAATATTCATGAGGAAAAGCGTTCTCCTCCATTACCTCGTTCTGCCATCGATTGTTACCGTAGAGCTAATTTGAATTTTAAATGGCTCCCAGTAATAATACAGATAACAAAATACGGATTTACGGACGTTAAGTCTTAGCGAGGAAATGTTAACGTTGCTGGCACGTAAAAGCTGGCAATTCCCAAATTATTGTGCGAATAAGCAGCTACTAGCGTTTCTAGACATTTTTAACCGACTTCCAAAAGAAGGACGGTTCTCTATTCATCTGTATGTTATTTTTGTATGTTTGTTATTATATAAGTAATTGTAAGAAGAATATTTTTTGAAATGTAAATAAACTACTTTATATAGTATGCAGTAAAACTCTTCACTAATAAATCAAGTAAGGTCTGAATATCGCTTAGTATACATATACAGATAACGTTACGTGACACAATGTTGTAGATCAGTGGTTCCTGACCTTTATTATCATATCACCCACATTGTCATCGAGATTTGTATTATCCCCCCTCCAAAAAATAGGTATTATAAGCTTATAAAAAAACTGCTCAAAGTAATACGGCTTAACATTCATGCGTATTACCCCTGAGAAAACTTTGTTTTACCCCTGGAGGGGTAATTACCCCCAGGTTCGGAACCACTGTTGTAGATGAAACCACACAAAAATGCTTCTCAAACAAAGTTTCAACCAGTGTGCGTAACGGCGATTTATATAAGTCCGAACATTTTAAAATCCGCTACGTTTGCTACGAAACTAGTCTACGCCGTAGCGGCGTCGTAGCAAGGCACCTTGAAATATTTTATCTCTAATCTCGGGTATGGGAACATTCATTCGGTCTGGAATGTCCAGCGAGATAAAATGAAATTGAAACCAACACGCAAAGCTCACCTTTCCTTTTAATGGAAGGTATTTTAATGATCCCTGTCTGTGATGTCGGGCCCTGTTTCACGTAATGAGCCGACCAAGGTTTCCAGGCACAACATAAAACTGAGTTCACGGTTATACTGGATTAGACTTAGAGCTGGTACAGTATTAAAGCAACATAGTTTCAGTTAAATGATTATTGGTTACCTACCTTCAATTGACAAAATTCGAAAAAAACCTTATATAAGCCTCAGGAAATTCAAACAGCGGCAAAAATACAATACGACATAAAATAAGATAATTATTGTACTGTACCTAACTAATAGTCTATTTTTTTTAACTATGAAGTACTAAGACTGAATACGACACTCTTATTGGTTCCTTTAAATTAAGTACGCTAAAGCGGCGTGAAGGGCGTGGAAAATATTACACGAAGAAAATTGTACGCATATTTCTTATTTTAAATATTCTAATAAATAAAATTTAAGAGACTTGCTCTTGTCGGTGGAGTAATCGCCATATTAACATTCTTTTATTTTGAATGATTTATTTTACGAGAAAAAAACAAACGTGTACTTTTTGTTCTTTAAATAACTAAAAAGTAATCAACAGTTTAATTCAAACAACTAAAATCTTGACTTTTTGTGTTTAATATGAACGCCGCGGCTTGTAACCAATAATAACGGAGATCGTTGTCCCAGTACTTTATAGGTAAAAAAAGGCATACACTGAGAACATTCGTCTAAAATTAACAATTGAATAGATTTAAAAATGTTAATTTAATAAAAAAATACTAATCAATTATCAAGGTAGATATATAACCGACAGGCCGAACATCATCAAATTAAGAGTTAATGAAACGATTATTATATAGGTACCTAGGTAATAGGTATCTTGTTAAAACCTGACTGAACAAATAACTCTAATATCGTATACAATTAAATCTAAAACTATGTTAAAACCTAAATACGCTCTTTTTCTAATTACAACATGGATAGAAACATCAAGCTTATAATAATATTTTATGCCACACCTGGCCATAAAGTGACTCTCGGCCTTTTTTTGTATTACCACCCTAGTTATGTAATGTACTATTTTATGCCACACCTACCTACCCTCGATCGCAAATTTACGTCCCTCGCATACAGCTCGGGCCGCAAACTTCTGCGATCTCGGCCTTTCTTTGTATTACCACCCTAGTTGTGTAATGTTCTATTAATGAATATATCAATATTTTTTCTCTTCTTTTTCATCAAGATTTCCAGTTTTAAGAATATACTACATATATTATGTACCGATCGAAGTCTGCAGAGACTTGAACTTTGTTTGCATATATTGAACCACTTACCGGAATTGGTTGTTGCTGATACCTATCCCAATATTTGGCGATGGGATAAAACCTTCTACGAAATTGATGCTTGCCTTAAATTTTACGTTGAAATTCACAAAACAACAGGCTTATATCAAGATAGGCGAAATAAACACAATCAATGTATGAGAACCGAACGTGTTAACTTCGCTACAGACTGCGATGCCTATTACGG
Source organism: Eudemis profundana (assembly GCA_947034925.1). Lineage (NCBI taxonomy): Eukaryota > Metazoa > Arthropoda > Insecta > Lepidoptera > Tortricidae > Eudemis > Eudemis profundana. Next base: position 19,048,298 of record OX344802.1, on the reverse strand, counting down.
TTGAACGGTGCAAATATAAATTAATTTGTTTAATGTTGATTATTAGATTAGATGAATTCAGCTGGGATGGGCTGCTTCCGATAGGTAACCTTAAAGTGTGTCACACACTACGCAGATACGATAATATACGAGACGATACATTCAGTCTAAATCCTTCAAACTGAACTGGCTCTGTATCTATCTGCAGATAAGATACTATACCATATTTATGATGTTATACACAGATCAATTTATATACGCAGATAATATCTTTGCCATCTTTCGATATATGTCGGTGCCCACAGATACTTCACGATATAATATAAGTTATCTGCGCTGTGTGTGTTAGCTCATCGAATTGTATAGGGAGCGATATTGACAGATATGCGTTCAGATACAGATATCTTATCGTATCTGCTTAGTGTGTGACACGCTTAAATATGTCCTAAAGCCCAAGATCCCACAATTCCTATAGACAACGGTGTTCCACCAATATGTATTGTCTACCCTCACTTACAGTTTTGAAATTTGGCCACTCACCGAATTTAGTAAAATTCGCGCAGAGAGCGATGGATGGAGCTATGCTAGGAAGTTATCTTGCTGACCGTGTCCCAAATAGAGATATCCAGCACAGAATAAACGTTGCTGATGTTGCGAAAAGAATAACACAGCTACAGTTGAGGTGGGCATGTTAAATAGGTGAGGCTGGCACAAGACCAAAAAGAGTGGCATAAGGCGGTTCCAAGACAGACAAGCAGCTTGGTGGCAATCGCGTAGATTTCTGCTTGCATCAAGCAGTTTGATGCGCCCGTCAAGCAGCTTGATCCCAATAGAGGCACTTTCCTTCTTTCGAACCGGATATCGTCCGTATTGGTGGTCAAACAAAGACTGAGCTATGCTTGATCAAGCCGACTGCGAACACCATCGAAACGTCGCGTCAAGCCGTCTCGTCAAGCAAAAAATATAAAATCACATCAAGCGCGGGGCAAGCACGTAAATGCTTGACTCTGAGTTTGAGCAAACATTGTAAACAGTCAATATGCTTGAAGCAAGCAAAAATCTATGTGCTTGTTGCTAAGATGCTTTACCATCTTGGAACCGCCTAATAAATACGCGTATACCAAGCAGTGGGTGGGTACAAGATGGATAGTTAGATATCATATAAAATAACCGATACTTCAACATCCCACAAATATTATAAACGCGAAAGTTTGAGAAGATGTTTGGAGGTTTAGATGTTTGATTGTTTGTTACTAAATACCGCAGTAATTACTGAATGGATTGCGCTAAAATTTGGCATGAAAGTAGACCAAGTCCTGATTTGAAATATAGCACACCATAGCATAAAATAACATAGGATTTATATCCCGGCAAAGTGATCCCTTGGGACAATAACGGGAATACGCTGGCGAAACCGCGGGTAAATGCTAGTTAAATATATCTAGAACTAAGTCAATATTGGCACTTGTTCGGCCTAGTCCCACGAGCAGACTGGGTTAAGTTCATTTCTACTCTCAAAGATTTTATTGAAGGTACAGAAAGACATTTTGTGTCTAAGCAACGTCGCGTTTTGATATCTTCATCAATATATCGTCGACCGTAGGCTGAATTACGGTAAGGGACACGCAAAACAATGTCCCTTACCGTAATTCAGCCTACGGTCGATGATATGTCTGAATAAAACCTTAATGTAAGTACCTCGTCGTTTCATTTTAAAATACAATTTTAACATCAATTTTGGCCACGTTTCTTCGGTTCCCTAGGATATCAGACGATGAAGTTGTACTAACTCCACTTAAATTTTATTATGTTTTAAAGATAACACGACTCATTTTTTTTCTTGTTTCCAGATGGTTTGCCTTAAAATCGCATGCCGGATAGGGCACAGTTTTATCTAAAATAACAGGAGGTGATCTAGGTGCCCCGTACACATTTGTGTTAGCTAAAAAAGGTAAAAACTTTTTTTTTCATTGTCCGTAGCAGGGTGAATAAAATCCGTAAAGCTGCTTTGATGTGATCTGGCTACAAAGACGTACACGCAAGCATCCGCAAATGCAAAAATAAATCGATTCGGGAAATACTGAATACCAAGTAATAATATTTCAATCATGTCTCATGTCTAATATTATAGTCTATAGATATATTATACTATACACCATAGCGCCAGATAGCCGTTTATGTATATTTTAATAAAGCCACGTCAAAAGGAATCCCCAAGTTATTGTTCTATTATGTAAATTTCCTTTTTTAATCTCATTCACCCGTTCCGGACACGGCCTGGCCGCCTGGCAATAAAAGAACTTAACTCGATTAAGTCTTTTGAATAATCGTTGAATATGATGACCGACGCAACCCCCGGCTACCCTTGTTTTATTTTTTCAGCGGCTACAAAGTTTTAATGTGCTTAGAAAAAATAAATCCAGCCAGTTTTTCTCCAGTATTAAGTACTTTATCTTGCCTCGTGTGAAACATTTGATTTGGACATCGACGGGAAAGTACATCATGCTTGATTAAAATCATAAATTACGACGTAACGACCGTGTTAGAAGACCGTTATAGAGCGCTCATGTTCGTTTTGATGTTCGTCCCTTCACTGATTACAGTGATTACCCACTGAAATTAGGGTCGTTTCACACTCCTTGATTACTATCGATGTTTGTACATTACTTCAGTTTACATTTCGTTGCACAAACTTTCCCTCCAAATAAGTTTCAAAAGAGGTGCCGCATCGGCAAGAAGAATCGGAATTTTGCCATCATGATTTCCCAACGCATTTACCTAATTGATCAAGTTATCTATTAAAATGTGTTATAAAAAAGGAAAAGGACTTACCCAAAATTATCGATGAGGCCACAAAGGCGCGGCCTTGGAAGTTACCGAAGTCAGGAGAAGGCGGCAGCGGGGCGCAACAGGCGGCTCGGACGCGGGGCACTCACAGTTATTTTTTGGGCATTTTTTTAACACAGGTTTAAGTCACTGTTCTGGGTTATTTACCGGGTTTTAAGTCAGTGGTTTCCGTGTTTCGCGGAGAGGGTAGCGCGGCGTTCGCCCGCCGCTGTCGCGTGTTCGACTCTGGGTCTCTTTCCCCTCCCCCCGCGCCCCGTACGTTTCACCCCCTCTTCACCCCCGCGCGCGAAGCCTCACTTAGTATGAAATTCGCACCTTTGTGACATTTCAAACCTTTGTTCGCATAAGAGCTATTTGTACAGACAATTACATTCAACAAATGTATCTGGGATCAGCTATAACAATATCGGATGGTGCTTACTTGTTCCAATTACTTATTGATATTTAAAATATTATACTTACTCAGACTTTTAGTTAAAACCACTGGGCCCGCTCGCAATTTTGTTCGCGGTGGTGAAATAAGTCTCTTTTTTGCTTCGGCTTAGTCGGGTAAGAAGTGTCCATGTGTTAACCGGTTTCATAATCTACCTGTACCTACACCAAATTTCATGGAAATCGATCTCATATTGCGTGATGCGCGGCGCGCACAAACAAACAGACAAATCAGCAATGAGACAAAAATTTCAAAAATGATTTATTACTTATTTGATATATTATTTTATGCCACACCTGGCAATAAAGTGACTTTTTCCGCACGCTGCGCGTAAGCAAAAAGCCGCTTTCTGGCCAAGTGTAGACATAAAATGATGTACATAACACGGGAGGTAAATTTGTATTACCACCCTAGTTGTGTAATGCGTAACCTACAATGCGTAAATCAGGCGGCAGCAAGTCCTAGACGTATTCGAACCTCCGGAAATTATATTTCATCAGATTCTAACAGTTTCCATCACTGCAGTCCAGCCGGACAATAATCAAGTTCAGCCGGAAGGCGGTCCGGTAAGCTTTGATAGGGCTGATGCATAAGATCCGGAACCGAGATGACTTTGATTTAGCTATACGAGGATCCTGCCGTTTTGCCAAAATTATTTTGGTTAAATTTCATTATTGGTAATGAAATTTAACCAAAATTATTTTAACAACAGTTTTTTTGTAATATAATAACTTAAACGGATTAAATCGCGTATATAACTAATTTTTTTAAGTCCCGACGTTTCGTAACCCTTTTCAGCGTTCGTGGGCCCCGCACCTTTTTCTCCGTCTTTCTTTATCATTAATCCGTTTAAGTTGTCTTATTACAATGAATGATAATCGCAGAAACCGAAGACAATATTAACTGTTTTTTTGCCAATCCAATCTTTGGCATAATTACGCACATCTTTATTTGGTCAAATTTTCATTCAGCGGAATATTACAACGGAAAATGACACAGACATTTGGTATTTTGGCAAATGCTGTATTAATGCAAAAAAAAATAGATACTAAACATTCAGTCAAATGAATTGTTACGACAAAACATAAAGACAAAAATTAGATTTGTTTGGCTAGTAAAATATGACCAAAATAATATTGGTAAAACGACACGATCCCATAAATAAAAAAAAACTTTGCTATTGGAAAACGGTTGCCCCCATTCGTCGACATAGGATGCGGTTAGTTTAGTAGATGACAAAATGAATTTGACTTAACTGCAGGTTTGTTTTCCCACGTCAAATACACAAATTATTTCCTTTCAAAATAAAAACTTGTTAAAAAGACAGAGGACAGATGTTGACTTTGTACCAAAACATTTTTACTCAAGTGTCTCTTTCACGCAAGATGGAATATTCCATTAGGTACATTACACGGGTTGAGTATAAAAACGGCATCGATAAGAAAATAACAAAAATAAATAGGGTAGAGAAAAGAGTCGTACCTTCCGGGGTCTGTTTGTACAGTTGGTTTAACATCCCGCCAATAACATTCCACGCTAGTGTCGGGCCTCAGTAAGAGCGGAATACAATCGAAGGGTGGTCTATTTCACATTACAATACCTAGTTCTATTCAAAAATAGAACTTTAACGGTAATTTCCGCCCATGTTTCTTCGTTTCCCTATATAGGTTCCAGTGGCGTGGCGTCCATAGAACTCGATTCCCTTCGGCTTACCTAATATTAGGCAGTTCAGCACTTAATTTTAGTGCTCTTAAAGAAAATTGAAGCCAAAGCTGCTCCGGCTTGCCCAAAAATTTCTTCAACGCAACGCCACTGACACGTTACCAAACTTTTTTAACTTGCCGCCCACTTAGGCATGATAGAAATCTTTCAGCGCCCCCTACAACAACAAAAAAACAACCACGTTGCCAATCGGACTGACGCAGCTTGGAGAGGAGGCCCACGCTGGCGAAAACGATGCATGATTTGGAGAATTTGCCAGGAAGGTAGTTTATTAAAATATAAGCTAGCGAGTCTTCTTCGGTTACGGTGCTCCTGTCAATACGGTTGTTTTGAATACCTAAATAAATCATGTGAGCAAGTCGGGAATAGAGTTTCTAACTTGAAATGCGTCAATCAATGAGACTTTATTGAAACAAAAAAAAAATCTAAAAACTAAAACACCGATTTGCTACATCTACAACGCAGGTTTCATCAGAAGTACAAAATGAGTATCCATAAAAAAATTCCTCGTATTTAAAACATAAAACTAATACAAAAAACGATCCGCAGCATGCTTCGTCTAACTTGTTAATTATATTGCAATATGACTATTTTAATGATGCTGCTACCGAATTAATCAACAATCATGATTGATTATACTTTTAGTTTCTATATTTTATATAATTTGCTGTTTCTTTTTTAAATTTTAACTCAATAAAATAATCATGTAGGAATCTGTTTGTACTGTAGTTGTTATTGTGGTTTTACTTTTATTTTCAAAAGCGATAGCGCATCCCTGGATAGCATCAACGCCTTGGGAATGCTCAACGCCCACTGGGGGGCGATAGGGACCACTTTGGGAACCTATGCCTATGATATCAGACAGCAATATGGTACTAAGTTCACTTATTTCAGTTAAAGTTAGCAGTGGGGGTTTTTGAAGGTGGCTTTCCTTGAAGTCGTATCGTATGATAGATAACGCACGATTTTTCTAAACATTAATTAAAAGAGGGATAGACAGATCTCCTTGTTTGTTTCGTTAACAGTTCACAGAATCCGATCCAACAAGGATTTTTAAAACATTTGGGCAAGCACACCACTCCCACCCATGAGATCTAATTCATAAAGTTATATCAACCATACTGTAATCCTAAATTGATCAGTTCCTAAATCCTGTCGGTTATATAATAAAACCGGTCAAGTGCGAGTCGGACTCGCGCACCGAGGGTTCCGTACAAACTCGTCAGTAGATACGTGAATAATTCAAGAAAAACTGTATGGTGGGACAAACTTAACTTTGCTCTTGTGAAACTGTTGTCCCCATACATCGACATATGCCGCGGTTAGTTTAGTAGGAGCAAATAAGGTTGTCTTACTATTTTTGCGAATTTCTAAAAAACGCTGCAAGTTAGGAAAACCGTTTTATTTTTCCTGTAATATTTAGGATAATATTAATAATCGGTAATTATTGCAGATTTTTCTGTTCAGTATCTTCGGAGATAATAGGGGGGGACCGGTATTTTTTTTAACGGTTTTTGTCTTCAATCAAAAACTACATGTCTAAGAAAAAAAATAAAAATTGTTTTGGAATCTACATATTAAGCCCTTTCATTTGATATCCCACTCGATATATTAGCTCAACTTTTGATTTATGACATCCCATTTCGGTGCCCTTTCAAAAAAAAAGTAAAATAGGCATAGGATTTTTTTTCTGTCCCATAGGCTCGGATTAGCGGTTTTTAACACTATTCCAAATTTCAAGTCGATAGCATCAGTAGATCCTGAGATATCTTGCTGTGACAGACGGACAGACAGACAGACAGACAGACAGACAGACAGACAGACAGAGTCGCACCATAATGGTTCCTTTTCTACCATTTTGGTACGGAACCCTAAAAATGGAAAACTGAAGTCTGTACCGCACTGCAGCCGCCGTAATATAATAGGAATATGGAGGAAATAATGTTAAAACTATACACACTTGTATACCAGTATAACACAGAAATATTTCGAGGTAGAAGGAAAGAGTGTATGTACCTCGCGTGCTAAAAAGAAGGGCCGGGGACCTTCTTTGTTCGCCGTCAACATTATTATCAGATTTGAAAAATCTGATAATAATGGTATAATTAATTATGCAAATACCATCAAGTGAATTGAAAAATGAATGTTTTCCATCACTAAATTACATTACACTCTTGACGTCAAACGCCAACAGCAAAATCTTACACGCTTGGTGCCCAGACAAATCGACGAACAGTCGCCTTAGCGGACCTAATTTGAAAAAACTAATGAGCGTGTAGTATTCAGTCTTAGAACTTTGTCGTTAAAAAGTAGGCTATAGTATCAAATCACTTTAAAATAAACGGACCCGCCAACAGTGGCACGCGCACTTTCCGGGTGCGTTCCGAAACAGGTTAAACTCTCTTACAAAAGTTCGCGTAATTACATTAATGTTTACGTTCCATACAGATTCTCTTTGCCGTGTACTGTGTACTGAGAATTTGGAACATACTCCTTATATTTGTGTTCTGTAACATCGTGCTTGAGTTATATAAATATTAATTGGCAAAATTATGTGCCGGAACTGCAAAAATGTTTTTTTCTTCTAGGTACAATTTCTTGGTATCGCCGTCCTGGTGGCAAAAAATATCTGGTAGCGTTCAACCTTTAGTTTAACTGTTCCTTGTATTTCGATACACCGAAACCGGGTACAACGTCTATTTACAAAAAGACGGTAGCATATTTCCCTAGCTATGCGATCAATGTAACTGGGCAAATGAATTACCTTAAACTATCTAATTACAGAGGTAACTGAATCAAATTACAGCAATTAGCCTAAAATGCCACTGATAGCTTGGCCATGGGAATTACTAACTTAAATAATAAGTTTGTCTAGGCGTTCTCAAATTGAGTTGTTTATTAGATGGCTCTTTATCACTCTAGAATTTACAGCTGACAGTGACAGTCGACACAGACTTCACACAGACACGTCAGTTTTTTTCAAGCCACAAATTATAACTTAGAACAGTTTTGAAAAAATTACAGGAAATAAAAGTGCAATAGCAGTATTTTCTAGATCATTACGTCGGGAACACAACTAGGGTAGTAAAACAAAGAAAGGCTGATATCGCAGATGTTTGCGGCCCGAGCTGCAAGCGAGCGATCGACGGCTGTTGTGTACATAAGTTTATATCTACAATTGGCCAGAAAGCGGCTTCTTCCGTACACGTGGCGTGCGGTAAAAGCACTACATAAAGTACACATCACATACATCTTCGAAAAACTTTACCTAACGAATTCTAGATGCTCATTTTTTTACATGGTTTAATTTAGTTCTTAGGTGTATTTAGGTTTAATTGCATTTATTTAAGTTTTAAATCATTAAGTATTTTATCTTTCTTGTACTGTGATTATCATTGTGATTCTATTTTACGAAATTGAATATCATTATGTAATGTTAACATTATCCGAGGCCTTGACAATCTGTCCCGTTGTATCAATCTATTGAGCAATCCTGGCTTAGCGAACGTTCCTGAACAGCTCCGTAGGCCCCTTTCAATTAAGCAATCATAACCTAACCTAACCAATTTCTTCAACATTATTTGTCTGTCAATAAATGTACAATGTTGTAAGCTTAGCGTTTCGATTGGGACGATTTCGATTAACACATTAACAACAAAGTACCATTTCCCTTGATAATCATTCATTATGAGCCTATTATTTCGATGCCATCTTTAATCGTCATTTAACTAGTAATCATAGTGATAGCAAAATAGGCGCAGGCGCGTCTGACGTTGAGTTGCGAAAAAATTGCCCGCTTTTACCTATAACCCATATAGGTGATAGTTGTTTATTTAGACTGTGTATTTCTGTCAGATACTTACAATAATGATTAAGATATTTATTAAAAAAGCGTCTCCGTTTCATCTTAGGCAAAAATGCTATTGTATGTTTTTCCGGCGTCTTTTCACAAAATTTCACGAGAATCGGCTGAGAAATGCGACCTGTAGAGGAAAACAGCTGGACAGAGAGAGAGCTGAAACGGAGCTTTAAAACTAGTGTTGAAGAAATAAATCCATTGCGTTGAAATCCTATTGAATCGATTGAGTGCATAATAAGAGCTTAGCACGCTATTAAGCCCGGATTGGCCCAGTTTATTCAAACGACTGAGTATTTGTGCTCTAACTCCATTCATCGGTCACAATTTTGCAGTGTTTTACTTATTTCTGATTGTGATTAACTTTTTAACTCATCTATTATAGAGATATTAGATACAGGAAGATAACGTGGTCATACTTCTTATTCTGTGTTCACAAATGTTTGGGTTCGCTTTTTTATACTACTAGGATGGCAAACAAGCATACGGCCTGTCTAGTGGTAAGCAGTCACCGCAGCCGATGGACCGCTTGCAAAACCAGGGGCATTACGTGCGTGTTTGCGTGTTGCGGACCCTTTAAAACCTATTCACTTCCCTCTTGAAGGACTACATACTGTAGTCTCCTGGGAAAACTGCGGCATTACGCTCATTCCACATTCGGATAGTGCGCGGTAGGATATTTCTGTGGAACCGCACGGTGCGCGACCATTTTTATTCCAACTACGGATTGCAAACCGGTTAACCGCCGGTTTTTGGCAACATAAAAAACGATAGTAAATGAACTAAAATATATTATTTTTATTTATGTTAATTTAAGATTATTTATTTGTATTTATTTATTTGCAAGTTTGTATACCTTTAAAAATCTATCATATTTGTATTTAGTCGTGATGCAGGCTGTATGTTTTATTTTCCAACTGGGCAAATTGTTCCAATTTACCGATTAATATTCCAATTGTTGTTATTTTTTCTTTTCATTTGCGTTGATTTTTTTTTATAAACCAGCTAAGCGATACTTTATCTGATTATTAAGTGGATTTTATTAACATACACCTACGAAAAGTACAAACATTGATAAAAAACAAACGGGTTTTTTGGCATCACACCGGTTTTAAAATTTAACCGATTGCATTCCCTAGTTCCAACCTCCGTGAATGAATGAACCCAGCCGATGGCGAGCGGTGCAGTGGTAGAGCTGGTACAAAGGTTTCACTTCGTTTACATTCCGATTATTTCATCTGCTTCCTATTTCATCCGCATACCCCTTTAGATCTTTTTTAAGTCCCTGCTTCATACAGATGAGTTACCTTGAATTTTTTTTATTGATCCACTTTCCCTGTTCGTCTATATTCCCAATTCCTTCGCTTGCACGAATCGTCCACTTTCCCAAATCGTTCACATTTCTATTTTTTTTTAGTCCCGGCACCATATACAATCTTTCGAGATTTGTATAAGTCCCAGTTTAGAAATATGGACAGGAATCCGGACGAGCTGAAAATGCCGTCGTACTGAAAATGGGGACGAACTGTACACAAGCTGATTTCACTCTAGTTTAAGCGTTAGGTACAGTAAAAATACATAAATAAATATACCCTCTATAAAAAAAACAGGTTGGCATCTTTCTCTGTCGTTACCTTTACGTTAAAAGAAATTTAATTCAAACACAGAAATATATCGAGATTACATTCTCCAAAACACTCGAATTTGTTTGCATTCGGTGTGTTTTGTGCAACTGTAGTTTTAAAGACTCCCCATAACAAAATAGACTAATTAACTCGTCGGACAATTTCCTTGTGGTAAGAAGCCAGTGGCCAATATCACCTCACTACCACAATTGCAAGAAATTCCATTTACAAAATTCAATGCCCTTCGCTTCGGCCCGGCCGCTAATGCGTTTTCATTATACTTAACATAAAAAGCCACAAGCAATTCCGATCACTTTCAACGCCATATTTTTCGCCGCTAACGGTATTTTCCTTTCAAAATATGTTTATGAAAACATGTTGTTTTGCACCAATCCAGTACGCTTTTTATAGTCGGTAAGTACAAGAATTAATTTACGAATTAGGCATTTTGTCACGCAAACTTCGGGGTGATGGATGGACACAAAACAAGTTAAGTAATAAAAACTACGAGTGTTTGCGTAGTTACGAGTAACTGAAATAAAAATTCTTTATTTCGGAATCTGGGAAACTATTATGGAGAGAGTAGAAAGTGCTGTTGCAGTTGTTCGAGTCGGTCGGTTTTACAAAGTCATACAAAGGTAAAGAGGGTCACGGTTTGCTTCCACGGCACCACTTATGTTCGAAATATGTTTTATTTTATAGCTTCACATACACTATATTTGCGGGAAATGACATGAGAACTCTCAAAAAGCCAAAATAAAATATAATTTAGATTTAGATGCTAATAGATTGCGGCATCTGGAGTATCGCATTATATGGGTGTGAAACTTGGACGATGACACAACGAGAAAGAGAAAGACTAGAGGCGTTCGAGATGTGGTGCTGGAGGAGGATGGAGCGTATAAGCTGGACAGAGCGAAGAACAAATGAAGAAGTGCTGCAAATTGGGGGAGAGAAGAGAACCATAATGACAACCATAGAGAACAGACGTGGCAAAATGATAGGCCACCTGGTTTGACACGATATGTTCTTTAAGATAATCCTAGAAGGAAAAATTGAAGAAAAGAGAGGGAGAGGCAGACCTCGGAGAAACTTTGTGCAACAACTCAAAGAAAAGGTCAATGTCGTGTCGTACCAGGACCTAAAATGCATGGCCGAGGACCGCACAAAATGGCGTCTACTCCACCGACAAGAGCAACGCTCTTAAATTATGATGATGATGAGATTGCGGCAACCTCAAAGTCCCAATTGCACATTCTGGAAGTTTGAGACGAGAAATGCACAAATTTTTAATCATTTATACACAGACTCGCGAACGTGGAATTCTCAGACGCTGTGTTCCTCGGATCCCTTGAGGATTAATTTGGCGCATATTTCACCCTGCGCTTGCCAAGGCATCCTTGCCAAGGTGCGACATTTTTCTATTCTTTTTATTAAAGCTTTAAAAACCTAGTCCAAATACGCGGTTCGTGTAAATTGCTAATATATTTTATCAGGCGCCATGTCGTGAGGATGGATGTTATATTAGTAAACTTGAGAGCATTAATGTAACTGTATATATTAGAATATTGACAACGCTTGCCTAATGCGGATGGGTAAACCTCTAAACCAGGGGTCTTTAACCCGCGGAGGTTTCATTGGCGCCGCCAACAGCTTAGCCGGTTTTATTTCATCATAGTCAATCGCTTAAAAATTGAGTAATATTATAGCTAATTAATTGATTACCTGAATTTATGTATAAGGATAGACTAAGGATAGAATGTGGGCCAATTTTTACCAAATTATAAACTATGCAAAAAGAAAATCATTTTTGGCCTTTGATTAGGAAAAGGTTGAAGACCCCTGCTCTAAACATACAGATGGGTGATAATGGTCTAAAGATATATCTTAAATTTCAGCTGCAGAAATATTCAACATCCTCTCCAAAAAGAAATGAATTCTTTCAATTCATACGAAGATTCATCAAGTTCCCTGTTACTGTCGTTCTTCCTCCGAACTTAAGTTGATAGAACCGCGCCTCATTAACTGAAAAGTCGATTATACCTTCTGCAAAGTTACCCCTAGACATTGACGTATATAAAGGGATGGGGTCAACGGGCGCAATTTACTAATGATATTAGTGAGTGGCCTAGCCTTAAAAACAGTCTTAGGTCCAACGCAACGTCAGTCCGCGGCAAGATGTGACAGCGTGTTGGTTGTCAGTCGAACGTCGTAAAAATGCCCAGTTGAGTAGTAAAAGGCTGCCAATAATTACGATCATCATCATGTTAAATTTGAAACTTCCACTGCTGATCATTGGTCTCTCCCAAGACTTCCACAATGTACAATCAAAGACCTGCTTCCATCAATGGAGACCACGAACCGGAAGACGCAGCGTGGGTCGGCCCCCCGACGACCTGGTTAAGGTCGCTGGAAGTCGATGGAGACAGAAAATTGCGATACGAAGGTTAAAAATCAACACGGGATATTGGATCTGAAACTGATTTTAAGGGCCAGCGTGATGGTATCATTAGGCTCACCTGTTAGATCCTTATATATATGTCGAAGTGCCGGAGTGCTGCCCACGCAGGAATGTCAAGTTTGTTTATACTTAAGTGCCTTTGGTTGCGATAGAATGACGTTTATTTAAATTGACTTCATTCTGTTGTTTTGTTTTTCTTTTGGGTGTCAGAAAGATATGGATTCAGCTGGACAAGGCGGAGCCAGTGGTGGTTGAGCTGAGCCTTTTAGGCAAAGGGTCATGACTAGTATCGTACCCAACCTCACTTCCATTCCCTCGTTCGTCGCAATTTTTATTATTGTTCACAAACCGATGAACACCTACGCTGGACTGCCAATTATCAGCTATCTGGTAGATATCCTGGCAGCAGTTTCTTTAACGTCAACATATACATCAACACCCTCAGACAATTGCAGTCAATATTAAATTGGTATCTGGCATCTATCGTGCAAGAGGCGCCCCGGCGTTGGCGATGAAATGAATAGATAAAAGACGTTAAACGCGGTTTGAACACAACACCGCGACTTTATCGTGGAGTCTGGTAGCGCGCCAAATAATGATTTTATAATGCTAGTTGTTCTAGTGGACGGGATGCCTGTTGCCTGAAACTGGCATTTCTTTAAAAGGGAACGGGAATAGTTTATTCTCGAGTTATAATTCTTTTCCGGTTTCGAAAAAGAATACTCATATCATGAGAATCGTAAATATCAAATCATAATCGAATTTATAGCTAGGTATATGTATAGCCGTAGGTAGATGGCGAAGCGGCGAGGACAACTAGAATACCCACGTCTTCTCCAGGATAGTCGTTCAAATATTTCGGCGCGTAATTATTAAGAAATAATTACAGGAAGAGAAAATACTGCATTTTTTTGTAATTAAGTGAAAATATTATTTCCTTAGGGGCTCTTGCCAGAATTTTTCGCAGTATAATTTTACGGAATCGGTACTTTTAAGACAGATCAACTCAGTTTCATTTTATGTAGTGTCAAAACGCTAAGATAGTATGAAGTTTGTATGAAAAAAAGTAAAATGACGTTATTTTACTCAAACGTCAAATAATAACCTAAAAAACTATATATGTTTTAAAATCGTTTAAAACGCTAAATAGCTGCAGTTTTAAAGGCTAGCATGAATTAGGTAATTTGTATTGACTACAGGCAAATACCGTATTGACTTGGTTGGTGTCATAATGAAAAGCAGTACATAGCATATAGCTTTATATCATATGACAGATTAAGACAAAGTTACCACAGTTGTTCGGCATAGTTTTAAAAAGTCCTGGTGATCAGTGCTGCGTACTCCGTTGCACCATTCTCAGTCAGCGCCTATTCGATAATACGACACATGACTTTCTGTTGCTTTATTGTGAACTTTTGTGCCATGTATAGAATAATCAAACAGTGTTTAATCAAATAGTTTTAAGTACTTAATCAAACAGTAGTTCTAACCGTAATTGTAGTGTATAGCAAACGTAAATACGTGGAGCAACTAATATAATGCAAACTTCACCGGCAATAACATATATATGATGAAATGTGGTACGCCTAAATATCTGACACGACCTTATCTATAAGAATAGAGTGATGTCAGATATTTATACATGCCTTCATTCATCATACATATATGTTGTTGTCGGTGACATTGTTCTTAGATCCTCCTATCCTACTAATCACACTAATATTATAAATGTGAAAGTTAGTGAAGATGTTTGGATGTATAGATGTTTGAATGTTTGTTACTAAATAACGAGGTAACAACTGAATGGACTGACTTGAAATTCAGCATGCAAGTAGACCAAGTCCTGGATTGAAACATAGGATACTTTATATCCCGGTAAATAGTCCTCTTGGGACAGTAATGGGGACAACGCGGGCGAAGCCGCGGGCAAATGCTAGTGCTAGTATATTATAAATATGAAAGATAAAGATAGAAAGATAGTATATTATAAATATGAAGATGTTTGGATATTTGGATGTTTGTTACTAAATAACGGGGTAAGAACTTAATGGATTGAGATGAAATTTGTCATGCAAATATATCAAGTCCTGGATTGTAACATTAGGATACTTTATATCTCGGTAACGAGTTCCCATGGGACATTAAAGGGAATAACCCGGGCGAAGCCGCGGGTAAATGCTTAAACAAATAAACAAAGTTACGATATACATCATTATAATTAGAGACAAAACGTGTAACGTTGATAGTTTTATAATGAAAGAAACAATGCAAACTTTCATTGTTAAATACCGGAAGCTTAATCTAGATCTAGACTAAGTTATCATTAGAAAGTAGTCGTTTAGATACCCGAGTTATAAAACAACAGTGTTGAAAATTTTAATGACCTCACAGTACCTATCGTGAATAAATGAACCTGGTATAGAACCGATTATTAAGGCATTATGCACGCTAGTTCATCATTTAATAATTTCTGGTCAGGTCAGGTCCAGATAGTCTGGAGAAGCTCCTAATTACTGGTCGCATGGCAGGAAAAAGGAGTAGGGGCCGTATGCCTATGCGATGGACGGACACAATTACATCAGCAACTGGAGCTACATTACAGGCTAGCATTCATCAAGCCCAAAATCGTGCAGCTTGGAGAGCGTTGGTGAAGAGTTCCCGCAGCCGTCACGTCCCTCAGCCATGAGGATACGACACCTAGTTGATTGGACTTGAATCATTGCAAATGAGCTGTAGAATTACGCTTTAATTTATTAGGATTATTTTTAATTAATAAGGAATAGGGTAAATTTCCAATAATCCTATATACGTTTGTACTTTGTACTACGGATGTAACGAATATCGGTTTTTGAACATTCGCGAATGCGAATGCAAATACGAATAATCAACGTTGATATTCGCGAATGCGAATGCGAATACGAATATTGGTTATAAAATTTTATAATACTAGAAATAAACAAAATTAATAACTATGAAAATTCAATACTTCGTTTTCAATTACGATGAACTAAAATTTAATTCAGTTTTGCAATAAAATAAGTAACTGAAGTTTAAGTTGGAATAATTCGTCAGCTAAAGATAATGACTATGCATGTGGTAGAAGAATTGGAAGCCGTGGAAGTTAAAAATAATATCTATCTTATTTTCATTTTATTTCGGTACTTATCTAACAGAGTTATTACTTGGCCGTATTTTTTTCTTTTTCATGAATTTTAGGATCTAAAATGCACCAAAAGTATTCGCAATATATTCGCATCGATTTTTGCGAATACGAATGCGTATGCGAATATTGAAAATCTTGCGAATATTCGCGAATACGAATATTCGTTACATCACTACTTTGTACACGTCTCATTTGTTCCGTTTCAACAGACGCTGTTTACCAAGACCAAAAAGTTGTCGAACCAAAATCAATTCACAGCTTTTGCTATGTACATTCTATCAGGCGCATCAATGTTCTTATACTTCTTATGTTAAATAGCTACTAATTTTTTTTTTAAACAACCACAGTTCAAAAAAAATATGGCTAATCAACGTATTCATTGATAAACCACCATATTGTGGACTTATTATTTGTTCCTCAATTGAATTTTAAATACCTTTTGGTTGTTACACAGTCAAAATGAACGGTCCTAAGTAAGCAGCTTGATTAAAAGTACGACTACGTAAGTACAAAATACTCCTTTAATTTTCAGAATTTAAGTTTAAAACTCGTAAGTAAGAAAACTTCCGTCTCAAGAATTTGCTGTTATATTTGCACCCTGCGAGTTTTTAACTGGTCTGACCACTCCGCAAACTTGTGGGAATTATGCATTTTGCATGAGTGCAAGTAAACTAATTAGACTTTATTAATGAACCGTCGGCGCTCATCGGCGGACATGACACTTTTATAATTGCTTGCCGGCGCAAATTTGATCGATAACCATAAGTTGGTTATAACTCGTAGAAGTAAGTTATACATTTTTTTATGGATACTGGATGCATTCCGCGAGGATTAGCATGACCATGCTATTAATAAAGCAGTGGAAAGTTTCTGTCAAATTTTTATTTTTGAGGCAAGCTATTATTACCGCCTTTGTATATTCGCAAACCGCATTTCAAAACCTATTAAAGGAGCCCAAACACTGTAGGTTCATCTTATGTAATTCATATGATCCTAAGGTCACCTTTCGGCTCCATCCTGCATCGTCAGATCAGCTCCGTGGTAGCATATTATTGCATTTTCACCGAAAATACGCAAGTATACTGGATTTAAGCTCAATCGAACGTCAAGAATTGGTCCTAATTCAGCTTTCAAAATTTCCTCAAGCATACTAACAAACACATTTGAAAATATATTTTAGTGAAGAGGTATATGGCATCATCTCTTTCTTTTTCATTGTGATTCTCTTGATGCGATAGAGAGAGAACTAACAAACATGACAAGTTAATATAAAAAGGAAAGGCGTTTGCCTAGGGGGTCATTCCATGGGTTATAAAAAAACTGACCACAGATTGACCTCGGTCCGTTAAATGACTACTAGATTGAAAATGTAGCTCGTAGTAGCAATGTAGAAAACTATATCGTGTGACATATATATAAATGAAAGGACTCGCTCTGAGAATCTCAAATATATTTTTCATAGTTTTTAATTTAAATAGTTTTAATAAGTTGTTTACAAAAATAGGCGAAAATTTACTAGTTGACGCTTTCCGGCCGGAGGACAGAAAAGTAACATACGAAATGTGTGTATGAACCAGAACCCTCTCCACACGAGTCTAACTCGCACTTGTCCGGTTTTTTATTTTACCGCCCTTATGGTGAGTTACTATTGCACCTAATAGTAAGATCACATTAAAAGATGGATTTTAACTTAGGTGGTTTTAATGGATGACCCTCGGCTGACCGCAAAATTACGTTTAGACAGCTAAGTAATTGAATAAAAAACTTCTATTCCTTAGGTTTATAAGATTTTTCCGTGGAAAAAGTTGAAAATACTGTAGGTACAAGACGACAGAAATCACTTCCTTTGTGTCATACGAGAGGCTGTCCAGTGTCCGTACCCTCGTCAAAAGAGGCTTGCGCCTGTTATCGGCACAGCGTATGCGGCGTACAGTGTGGCTACAGTAGCTACCCCAATTAGGCTGACCATCTACTGGAGCTAAGTGGAACAGAGAGAGCCTATATTAACCAATAGAATAGGCTAGACGACTAAAAAAACTGTTTAGTCTGTCAGTTAGATTATTAACAAATATTCACGTATTTTTTATTTTGTTCCACAAACAAAAAATTACGAGGATACAGTGCTTAGAAGTTTCGAGTGACGTCACTCTACGGTACAATTTTCACCTAGAAGTGACGTCACTAGCCCCCACTCCGGAAACATAACTATGACTTTGTCGATTTTTAATATTTTGATAAATCAAAAAATACGTGTCCCATATTTTTCCATAATCTAACTGACGGACTAAATAGAATGATATATTTTAACCTATCAATGCACTTTTAAGGAATCGACATATTTTACTGGAAATATTTTCAAACAAAATGGTACAGAGAGCGCTAGCATCTCGATACGAATGCATTCAAAATTTACGTGCGGTGCTGACAGAAGCTAATTGGAGAAATTGGATAACTCGCTGTCCCGGAATGACAGAGATGCGGGTTCAAATCCGGCATTGGCTGCAGTCGATCGTATGTACCTATAATTAAAATGTATCAAGCTATAAAATAAAACATATTTTAAACATAACGGATGCCGTGGAAGCAAACTATGACCATCTTTATGTTTGTATGGAAAACAGGCCGACTCCCCCTTAGACTGCCTGCTTTTGAGGTGCCTTCACGTATAGGTACACTCGCCCCATAAGCTAAGTCTCTATTCTTGCAAGTTCAACAGTAAATTGCAAGATAGACCAAAAAGTTTCTTTAAACTACAGCCTTGTGTTTATTTACTCACTCATTCATTTCATTCATTCATTCACTATTTTTGCAATGAGTAATTCATGTAGCCGTGTGTGTAATCATTCACCTTAACTCTCCTGGAACTACCTATACAATAATTCTATTTGATTCCGCTGTTTGTGACTACCACATCAATTATTGCTAATAGTGCTTTGGGGTTCACTAAAGCGGCACGAAGATACTACAACCTAAAAATCCCGATCTCACAGTCACAAACAGAAAGATGAACGTATCTGAAACTCTGTTTCTGGAAATTCCAGGTATCTAGTCTAGAGACTAAGACTAAGACTGAGTCTGGGTCTGGAGCTTCCTACGGAGTCGCTATAACCTAAATCTGAAACCTGCTGCGCTGTTCCGGAGGTTGCGGTTCCTGAAAACCGGAGCCGGAAGGAAGCGGAAGTGGTTACTTCGCTACACCGGAGACGCAGGGAAGTGGCTCCTTAAGGACTTGTTTCGTTTAATTCTGTTTCTACTCAACTCAATAACTTTCGATCCCGCGACCTAGCGGTCTAATTCTTTTGTTGGTTAATTATATTGTTAAGAATTAATCCTATAGTTTAAATTATCACATAGCCTACCTACTTCTCTACTCCTGCATTTTTGCTGACACTTACGTCACAACGGGGCGGGGCTGTGTTGTATTTACCTATATCCCAAGGTACAAGGCTTGTGTTCAATGCATTTGCAAAAAAATACAATTTTATTGTGAATGTATTTACTGGTAGCAGTAATTGTGCTATACACAAGTATTCAAAAGCGCTACCTACGTAGCCTTTTAAGAAACTTTTTACAACTCGCACTGCTGCCTTTGTAATATTTCCTTGTTTCGTTCCCTTGATACCACACCTAATAAGTAAGAAATTATACATTTCTGAATTTCTTGGCTATTCGAATTTTCCGGCTTCATAGATGGACATTGTTGTAATAAGACATTTTTTTTATCACGGACACTGAAGACAATATTATTTTACGTTTTCATCATATAAAGGCCTAGGGTACTGCATAATTTATTAGAATATTGGGTATGAAGCTTACCTCACATGTTTTGTTTATTGTTTTTAATGTTAAAGCTATTCTGAAATTAAATATAGACACAGGAAATCCTATTTAAAATGAAACATTTAATTTCACTTACCTACCTAGAGTCCATACATACAGGGAATCGAACCCTTAGCTATACTAACTCTGGTTTTCCAGCTCAACCATTCGATCAACCAGTAGCTACTTGAAGTGTTTAATATTCTAAAAACAAAGGAGTCTCTATTGCGCAATTTTGGTCATCCGTAAACTACGAATCCACTCGCTTGCTTTTAATAACTGTAGTAGGGTTGGAAAGTGACCGACACATTCAAAATGTCCGTCCGACATTTATCATTTTGTCGCACATAACGTCCATGTGACATTTACCTGACAAAAATGGACAATTAAAGACACGGACGACATTTATAAATTACGGTTAGCCAGACATAATTTATGAAACTATTAAAATGAATCAGATCTCTGAATTAATGCGATCTGATCAGTCCAAAACCAAACTTATATTATAAATGCAACAGTAACTCAGTCCGCCTGTCTGTTATATTTTCATACTTAAATCGCTAATCCCATGTAGATAAAATGTGGTGTGAAGATATTTAGAGACCCTACAAAGGAAAGAGGATAGTGTTTATCCCGGAAATCATCACTTAAGGAAGAAAAAAAGTGCTTGGTCTTTGGCGGGTAGTTATTAAATGTCAAGTCCAGTGACGCTGGCAGAATTGTCCAACTGGACATTAGCAATTAAAACCAAAAATTGAATTGAATTGAAATGTTAACTTTGACTGAAGTCTCGTAAACATCAAGTTGAGAGTATCCCCCGAGTGCCCGATTATTTTTTCTGTTTTATTGTGGAAATTGATTAAAGGCCGTAGTTCCTACATCATATGTATCAGTATTTCATCTACATATTAGTTGTTGTTAACTTTATTTAAACTGTTAATCACTTTTTTAATATATTTACTGAATGAGTTTACTGTGGAAGGTAGGACGAGTCGAGGAGTCGTCGTCGATCCTACCCTAGTAGGATCGGATGGTTGAGGTCTAATGGCGTGCAGTCCTTAATGACAAAAAGACGAGAAGAGTAGGGTAGGCGGTATCTTAACACACTAAACAACAGCCTACGGACTGAAGCCTCCCCTGCTTCGTGTGCAGTGGGTGACACGCGGCGCTAGGTATCAGCCTATACGTTGTGCCCGCCGCTTTGCATTGATAGGTGGGCAAGTTGAGTGTAATTACGATGTTTGTGGTTGTTAGATAAGGGTGAACCAAAGAACCTTGCGGTCGCCCAGCCGTCCACTCACGTGAAGTGTGTGAACGAGTGAGCGATCACAAGTTGGGAGGTGTAGGTAGGGGTGGGGTGGAGTAAGAAAATATATGGTAAAGTAGGGTGGGGGAGGTAAAATAGGATAAAGTAGGGATGGGGTGAGGTAGGGTAGATTATAGGAGACAAAAATAACTGACTGATTACTTTTTTACAAACGCTGATCTCAGTCTTTTTAACACAAATCTGATTCCACGTGGCTGAAGCCACGGGCACATATAATATTCCAATATCTAAATAGCTTAACACAGTACCTACCGCTTATAACATACAGCAGCGTGATGATGATGATGAGTGCAGGAGATAAGTACATTATGTTCGCATATAATCATTTAACAAAGTTGCGAGAGGTTTTTACATAGAATAACGTTACTTATCGAAAATGTCCGGACATTTATCGAAAATGACAGTAATTTATTCAAAGTGTCGGTCACTTTGCAACCCTAAACTGTAGACAATATGGAAACACTTAACAATATCTTTAGTGTTTTCTTATTATCCTCTCTTGCAATGTGATAGAATCAGTCAAAGATAAACACACAGATACCGATCACATAGTACCTAACTCCCCAGCGATGATTAGTAGTTATAATTATAAAAATAAACCATATTTATTCACTCGTATTGTTTACTTTGTTTATAAGAGTTATTTTTGTGATGTAGTTATGATTTCACTGACACATTTTATGGATGTCACATGACATGTCACTTTCCGTTTTACAGTCTATTGTTTTGTAGCTGTATTTCAAACAATGGCTTTTCTAATTTTATCGCTGGCACTGACACCCGCCCTGTTAGACTGCTTAAAAACAACAAATAAAGACACCTTTGAATCGTTGACCTGATATTCATAAACATATCTAAGGTTAATATCAAACAGTTTACTGGAAACACTGAACCAAAGTATAAAAAGAGACAAGTAGTCAAACGTCGGCCTTTTAGGAGCGCTATAGGGGTTCCCTTTATTTGGCATACGTTTTATTTGTCCGAATGTATTGTTAGCCCGAATTTTATTTCGCATAATTTTTCTCTAGCTTTAACGGGAAGCATTTTGCAAAATCTTTTGCATAAGCCACTTAGAGCATATTAGGTTAGGTTAGGTTTCTTTTATAATTATTCTGAAAAGTCAATATTATCTGTAAAATAACAATTATGTGTAAATAGTATTCGGGCTAATAGAACATTCGGACAAATAAAATTATGCCAAGACAAGGTGAACCGCGCTATAGGTATTCAAAGTCGAAGCACAGACGGTGCGATCCGTACTGGGGCATTCTTATGCATTCGTAAAACTTTGCTTGTAGTGCTTTCGCTCACGGAGCGCACACGTACAAACCGCGCTATGTACCTTTTGCGCTCTTTCCCAAAATACCGCAATCCTAAAATACCAGATTCTCCGTATACCAGATTCCCAAAATAATACTTTCAACAGAATCATTTAGATCCTTGAGTAACTTACGATTTTATAATCTAGTGTAACGGGAATGTGGTAAACAGGAATCTGATAAATCGAAAATCTGATATTTTGAAAAATCTGGTATTTAAGGAATGCGTTATTTTGGGCACGAGCGACCTTTTGTAGGAAGAAAAATTACTAGTATCATAGGTACTGTGACTGAATTCAGTTACAGTATACATTTTAGGGTCCTGTACCCTAAGGGACCTTATTTCTAAAGCTCCACTGTCTGTCCGTCCAACCGGACGAAACAATCCATTTATTTTGCAAGTAAGCCTCAGGGGTTCTCTTACAAAATATGACGACTCGTAAAAAAGAAACGCCGCGAGAAACTCACCAGCTTCTCTTTTAAAACATTATGTATAACAGCATCATGTGCCATACTTAATTACACATAGATCATAGTAATATCAGGACTGACTCACTCCGCGATTCCGTTGCGTAGCTATTATAATTAAATTTCGCCACCCATGGTGGTAATAGCCAGCAACCAAACAGAGCCCGCGTTATGTGATAGAGAGAGACGGTCGGATGCGGGTGAGCTCCGTCCGATCCGATCGTCGGACCCGAACGACAGTTTTGTTAGAGAGAAGCCTCTGTTCGTAGTACCAAGGACCATTAAAACATGAGGACTGCCATTCTCCATACAAAAAGCTGTTCCCCGATATTTACAACGCTATTAATGTATAAGCTTGGTATAAGAATTATATTATTTACAATTATTCAACTTTGCAAACGTAACACAGTATTTAAATGTTAAAATTTATTTATTATTACCTGTTTACGAACTAATTGTTACTGTACTACGTTTCTTTGTTAAATTAGAACATCGTTAAATGTTTAGTTTTTTTGTGCCATCTAGTTTTTGCCTGAATATCCCCTTGCGGTCGGGGCACGATCCAAAGTATGGAGAATGACAGTCCTCTTGTTTGAATGGTACTAATACTTATTCCGTGTTTTTTACCGAGAAATGTAAGCATATGCATTTTTATTCTTTTATCTCTACATCACCTCACGACTGTTATTCATACCTTGTCATTCCTAGGCTTAACTCGAAGCTGTTATCTTGGCGACAAATTGCATGACATAATTATCGCTCTAATGACTCTTCATATGTATCCAATCAAGTCGTGAGGAAGCCAACGCTATTATAATGCGATTGTCATCACTTAATCATAGTATAACCAGTAATTTAATAATCATTTATGCCACTCCTGGCCATAAAGTGGCTTTTTCCCTCACACTGCGCGTACGAAAAAAGCCGCTTTCTGGCCAAGTGTAGACATAAAATGATGTACATAACACGGGAGGTAATAAAGAAAGGCCGAGATCGCAGAAGTTTGCGGCCCGAGCTGCAAGCGTGGGACGCAAATATGCGATCGAGGGCTTTCTTTATTACCTCCCGTGTTATGTATTACCACCCTAGTTGTGTAATGTACTATTGTAATTTCACGGAGGTACTTTCCGGAAGTTCAGGACAATTTTGCAAGTACACGAGAAGGGCGGGCGTTGCGAGCTACACTATATAGGACAAAATCCGAACTATACCACCTTAGTTAGCCTTAGTGCTTTTAATGTGTGCACGCTGCGATGTGCTCCTATTGGCGCGCTATGCCACGCACGCATTCCAAGTCGCGCAATGGAGCTTACTATGAAGTTAAACTACTGGTTATACAGTGGCTTGGTTAACCGTAGTCTGGTAATTGTTGTAGCATGACGAAAATAATACAATGGCATGGCAGGTTAAAGCCAGGCGAATTTAGCAGTGATTCAAATTTGCTGGAGGTTCAAATTTTAACCACAACATTTAACAACTCGACTTCCGTAAACCTGTGTTTAATGCCTTTATGCCACACCTGGTCATAAAGTGGCTTTTACCGCAAGCTACGCGTACGGAAAAAGCCGCTTTCTGGCCATGTGTAGACATAAAATTATTGGGAGGTAATAAAAAAAGCCCTCCATCGCATATTTACGTCCCTCGCTTGCAGCTCGGGCCGCAAACATCTGAGATCTCGGCCTTTCTTTGTTTTACCACCCTAGCTGTGTAATGTACTATTATTATATTATTTTGTACTTCATTTTTAGGGTTCCGTACCTCAAAAGGAAAAACGGAACACTTATAGGATCACTCGTGTGTCTGTCTGTCTGTCTGTCACAGCCAATTTGCTCCGAAACCACCAGGACCAGTAGGTCGGATTGAGTTGGAATTTGGTACATATATTAAGGTTAATAACTAAAACACTTACAATACTTACATGTCACGTGAATTTTAATCATGGGGCACTTTTGGGGGATCAACTAGAAAATTTAAAAAAAATGTTAGCGAACTATTTTGTGTGACATATTAAATGAAAGGGAGTTTGTGAATAAATGTGAGAATTTCAAATATATTTTTTTATAATTTTTATATCAAGGGTTTTGAAGTTATTTAAGAAAATAGGCATAAATTGACCATTTCCCCTCCCCCCTTATCTCCGAAAGTATTGGACGTAGAATTTTGAAAAAAAAAATGGAATATATTCCTACACCTATAAATTACAGGAAAACCTATAAGAAGTCTGTGCAATAAAATATAATTGTTATATATTGTTTTGAACGTACGGTACCCTCTCCACGCGACTCTAACTCGCACTTGTGCGGTTTTTTTACGTAACATAATTAACTCACTCACCGGAAGACACAGATAGGTACTGTAGGCCTCTCACAAGTGAACTGATGACCTCATAAATATTGTTAAAGGCCGCTAGATGCGGGCGATGGTCATGGTGGCATTTATTGGAGAAGGCTTACGTCCAGAAGTGTCCTGTGACTGACATTGACTGACGAAATTATATACATAAAACTAAGTCGAGTTACACCATTTATAACTCGAGAACGGGTGGACCGATTTTTATGATGTCTGATTTTTATGATGTTTGATTTTTAGGGTTCCGTAGCCAAAATGGCAAAAACGGAACGGAAAATATGGATGAAGTTTGGAATGTAGGTGTATTGTATGAGCCGCTACTTAGTTTGATAGTTAAACAATTAAAATAAATATTTTCAGGGGGGCATGTTACAGAAGTGGAAAAAAATTTTTTCAGCAAATATCAACGTGTTAATCATAGTTCGACAACTCTTTAAAAAACACTATAATGTTTTTGATTAAGTGAATATACCTATTTGGAAATAATCGCTCCGAAAGTTGTGTAAATTGTGTCCCTGTATCTTCTAAACCGTGTGTCCGAAAAATATGAAAAAATCACGAAGGTAACGCTTAATTAATACTTTCAATGAAAATTATTTTCAAGAAGATCGAATTAACCGTTTTTGAGTTATTGTCTGCTTTGCGTTTCTCAACAAAAGGACGTAATTGCTACGAAGATACGCTCTTTTGTTGTTGTACTTTTTTACATCGTATTTTTTACCTTATAGTAATGGCTATGGAACCCTACACTGAACATGGCCCGACATGCTCTTGGCCAGTTTTTTTGGATTTGTCTCTGCCCCGAATAACAGAAAACTGTTAAAACATCCAAAAAAATAAAAAATCTGGGCCGGAACGAATTCGCCGGGATAGCTAGTTAACAATAAATGTAATTTTAGCATATCGCCGCTATACTTACTCAACCACGTATCTACTCCAATAGTTTCATAGGAAAATCGCACTTTTCTACTCGTAACACAGGTGCGTTTTCTATCAAACTATTCGAGTAGATACGTGGTTGAGTAACTACAGCGACGATATTTTAATAACATCGTAGTTGGAACTTACCCCAAGAATATTCACTTTTGCTTTCAAGTCACTTTGTTTGTTTTTAGGCTTATCTCCAGAAATGTCCTGTGACTGACGAAATACTTAAAAATAAATGTAATTGTAGCATGTTAATAACATCGGAGTTGGAACTTACTTCAAGAATGTTCACTTTTGCTTCCAAGCCGCTTTGATTGAATGTCTGTGACCTTTGAATTATAATGCCGCATCGACTGCACTAACACGCTGTGAAATCTATAAGTATCGGATAAGCTAATTCTAGAAGAAAAAGGTATAAAACGCATATGGATCTCATAGTCACTCGATGCGTTTTTCAACACAATAGCCGGAGGGCACGTCTGTATCTGCATGAACGCACTTCTATTCACTTTCTAATAACCAGTATGTGCATAATCATCACTGTAGAGTGAAGTATGCATATTTGGCATTTAGCTGGAGACAAAGATAGATGTCTAGAAATAAGAATTGAGGAGTACCTAAGTGTAGACACCCCCCCAGATGACACTAATAACACTCGCTAATAGGATATCTACTACACAACCACGCTTACACTTTTTTGAGTAACAGTTAGGCCAAAAATAAAGCCAGCACACTCTACATAATAGTTATCGTTAGCTTCGTTATAAATTAAACAAAGTTTGCCCGCACGAGCGGGGGACTAGCCTTAAGTCGCATTGATTTTTGTAAAATACAAAAATCAATGCGACTTAAGGCAGGTACAAATTTGTACCTGCCTGTTGTGTAACTTTTTTTGTGTTTTGTGGCATTAAATTATGTTTTTTATTCTGCCATTAGGCCTCCGGGGTACTTTTACTAATCTGAATCTACCAGCGCATAGGAAAGTGATACCTGAAGCGAAACAAACGGTGCAAGAAATAACAAAAATGAATTTAAAACTGTACTCAAAATATTACAATAGATGCTAATGATGGCAGCTTGTATCCGGTTAGCATCAGATAGACTGTAACATCCAAAGCGCCAGCCACCGCCATATATCGTTACATATCTCTGTGCCTATAGTAATAAATGAGTCATTTTCAAAATAGGTGTACGTAACACAAAATAAACACAAAAGAAATTCGGTTTTTCATAACACAGCAGAATATTGTCACACAAAGGATTGGTAAGGGTCAGTTCATGGTTGAGATTTTTCAACCAGTGCTATATGTATAGGCAAAGTATTTAATGTCATATTATTTAATAAAATCCGATAGGTAATCAACAATATTACGGAAAATAAAATTAAGAGGTAATTATTTTCTCGAGGCATGATTCTGGCTGTAGAACATAATAATAGTAGTAGTAGTAGTAGTAGTAGTAATTCCCCAAATGTCCTGAATGCAAATGCTCGACTTATTATATCAGAATATCAAAATCGCTACATGGATGCCCGTAATATTTGAGGAGTTCCCACAATCCTTCATGGACTCCATCATCAGAACTGAATTTCGAAAAGTATGGGACCAATTTGGAAGTATACTCTTTCGATTAAAAAAGTAATTCTTCCTTCCGCCAAATATTTCCGATCGAAGAGTGTGACCTTTGCTGGTCTTCATCAGTTCCAATTCCTCAAATGTTACTTTCTGATTGCAAATGCTCGACTTATTACAGAGAATACAAAAATCGCTATATATACGCCTATAATATTTGAGGAGTTCCCTTAATTCCTCATGGATCCCATCATCAAAACTGAATTTAGAAAAAAAACGGGATCAATCTGAAAGTATACCATTTCGAAAAATTCAAATCGGTTCATAAATGACGGAGTTATGAGTTAAAAAACATTAAAAAAAAAACAGTCGACTAGAGAACCTCCTGTTTTTGGGAAGTCGGTTAAAAATAAAACGTATTGCTGTGCATTATATATATGGCCTTATGTTTTTGTGTGACGCCACACAGCGTAACACATTTCTTTTGTGTTACAAATATTGTCACACAAAAGAACGGTTATTTTGTGGCGACAACATGTTCTCCGGGAAGTATCAGAAACATCTAACAAGATAGCTGTATAACTTCACTAATAATACGTTACCGTAAGGTCGGGGTACTTTGGCCAAATGTAGGGTAACTTTGCCCACTTTGTAAATCACATATCTCAAATCTATAAGGTCTGATAATAAACATAGAAACATGAACGGTCACCTAAAACCAATCACATGGTAATGTGCCGTAATTGCATTTGAATAATGAAACCTGAATCGAGATAATCCCTATGGCCAAAGTTACCCCCCAGGGCGAAAGTACCCCGACCTAACGGTATAACCCTTAATTTGGCAGAGTCCAATATACTGTACAGTTACTTTGAAAAAATTTAGGTACGTATTTTTCTAGTAAATTCCCCGTATTTTAAATCTTATTTCATTCTTTGTATAATTACGAATAAGGGAATAAATACTTACTGAGCTACAAACTGACATTTGTCAGTTTTGAACAAAAAGAGTGAGCAAACAATCGACGTTACGTCGTGTTCAGGTATTTGATGTTATTATTCACATTTTTTTGGTTAAAATTAAATGTCTGATCAGCATTATCTTATAATGTGATACCATAACTAATATTTTATATATCATAAAAAATCGTCAAATCAAATATTCTATATGTGATAGGGACGTAAACACATATGTACAGTATTTTGGACAAAACTTTATATCTAGCATACTGATATTCGAAAGACTAGTACAGTATTTTTGACAAAAATCGATACTGAGGATCTAATATTTTTGTGTATTTGTTAGGTTTCTATAATAATTTTCCATATTTAATGAGTGAAAAGGTCAGTGTTTCACTGCTAGCACGTATTTACTTTGCCTTTTTCATATTTAAAGTAGAAAGTAGTTTAAAACTCAACTGACCTAAGTAGTGACTCGTCAAAAACGCAGATAGGCTACGTAGTTCCTTGTCTAGGAGCGACTTTTCTTTTACATCCACTATTCGGGTTAGTACCAACTCGTCTAAAGCATCATTTTATAGTTTGATACATTTTTTTCTGAACGAAAGAACATATGAGCAGTCTCAAAAAACCAAAAGACACGCCAAGCACGAAACACCAAACAAACACGTTTCTTGTATTGAACCCCCTTCAATTTTAACCTTATTTCATTATCATTATTTGCTGTTATAGCGGCAATAGCAATATACATTCTGTGAAAATTTCAAGTCTTTACCTATTATGGATAAAAAGATACAAAGATACAACTCTGTGACTAACGGAGAGACGGGCAGCCGGACAGCAGAGTTTTAGTAACTAGTCGGTTTCCGTTGACATCCTATATTATATGACATCCTATATATTATTAGTTTTGAATAATGCTAATTAATGGCGCTGACATCGATGGCCGATTGTATGATATTGTATTTACTGGGATTTCTCATATAGTTATTTAGGCCAGATGCGTTTTAGACTAGATAAAACCGAAGATCAGTTGCATTTTAAATTAGTTGATAGGTTGATGAATTGATAGGGACCCGACAATTTGCCGAACTTTTTGAACAAAATAGCCACTGTTCATGCTGCATTTTACCATTATTTTGTATAAAAGCGTAAAAAAAAATTTTTTTTTACTCTTTGTATTGTCCTGTTAAGCAATTTGTGAAGTATAATTGACACTTTTAGCTATAAGAGCATTGGTTTTTGTCAAATATACTGTACATACGATTTTCAGAAAATCCTTCAGTCAATATTTTTTTAAATATTTTTTGGGTCATCTTTGAGACTAAAATAATAAATGAAAATAAATAAAACTTGTGAAATCAAACATTTGGTTCTCTGCCAAATTAAGGGATAACTATAGAAACCTACAATATCCAATGACGAAGCCTTGCTTATCAAATTTACTTATCAGTGAAATCCACGTTACACAGAAGAAAAAATTAGACGACAAAACACGAGCACAACACGTTTCGACCATGATCACCAAAAAGAATATGGCTAAACTGTAATTTGTTATGTTGGTAGTTACTAAGAGTGTTGGCCACATTAGAAAATGATATGGATGCGCTCCAAATAGATCGAATTTACTTGATATCGTCGTCACACATAAGAATAACACAAAAGAATAAAAAAGGGGACACGTAATAAAATCAAATTTTGAGCGTTTTTTTTTAAGTTACGTGAATAATACCTTATACTTTAAATAAAGCACTATATCCAGTACCGTGTGTAACCAACTATATGTGTATCTGCCAAAAAAAGAGGCATTAACAGTGTCCGAACTTGCGAGAGTAGTAGTGGGACAACGGTATTTTGTATGAACCGCCATAAATTGAGTTTGCTTTTGTGTTCAGTGTTTCATTAAATTATTATAATTTAAACCAGAAAATGATTTAAATTATTAGTTTTAAGTATAAGTAATATTATTAACCAACTAAATATATTTCAGGGCCTTGGTATTATTTATAACATAATTTTTATTAAAGGGGACACACATAGTTGAGCAAATGTACAAGTTTTGTGAAATCTGCTCAAATATGTGTTGATATTATACAGGGGGAAAAAATCTATGGGCCCTGGAGAGGAACTACCTTAAATCCATTAGTTAGCTCATTTTACTGAAAGAAACATTCCTTTATTTTTAAAAAGAAACAATACTGCAATCAAAGATTTCTTGTAGGGGTACAGGGCCCACAGATTTTTTCCAACCTGTATATGGCGCATTGGATGTTACTGACTATTTGATGCTGACTGTACCAAGCCCATTGGTTCAATCGTGTAATCTATACGTTATAATTAACGAATCTCCGCTACTACACATATAAGCTGTTCTTATTTATAATTTTTTTTTTTTTTCTGTTCTACAATATTTGACATTCTTTAACTTAATATCAAGACAAGCAGCGTTTTTATTGATCTGACGTCGTCAAAAGTGAAAGTCAACCGAATGGCCACAACAAGTTCCGTTTTGGCGATGCCCAATGGACCTACTTACACCCACCAAATTATACGCCGCCGAGATAGATTGTTCATATTAAATAAACAGTAGCTATCTTTGTTCACAGTCTACGCTTTGCACAGTCATTAGGGCCACGAAAGCTTTTTGAAACATCTTAATGCTTTTAAGCATTTGTACGTCACCAAAAGACCATTTAGAAGCTTTTTCAAAAAACGAGAAATCCACCATTTTACTTAATTGCCGCCATTGTCAGTGCTTCTAAATAATTAAGTACGCGATCGTCACGGAAATATACTGCTGACGCTCCACGTTAACAAAACGGTAACTCTATTAAACAGCGTTGCCACAACTCGATTAATCAAACACGCAATGTTATAGATAGATCAGCAACCGAGTAACAATGCTCGAATTACTAATTGCGATCGCCAGTTCGCTCCTATAATGAACGTGAAACCTAAGAACGCCTTTATCGTCGTGCGAGTTCTTTTTTTTTACTCGCCGTAGTCCGTTAGCTCGCTACCTAGAATCTCAGTAGCTACGGTCCAATTTATAATGCTTTCACTATTTGGACAGCCACCAAAATCGATGACTCCGTCCGAGCTTTTTATATTTTATCACCTAGAAACGAGAGAACAGCCATTTTCTACCACTCGGACACTTCGCCGTAACGAGGGAGCACTTTATTGAATTGGTCAAAATAATGGAGGTAAAATAACAAAGTTAGGTATATTTACAAAAGGTAAGTCGGTATAAAAATTTATATAACAACAGT
Organism: Eudemis profundana; assembly: GCA_947034925.1. Classification (NCBI taxonomy): domain Eukaryota; kingdom Metazoa; phylum Arthropoda; class Insecta; order Lepidoptera; family Tortricidae; genus Eudemis; species Eudemis profundana. The sequence goes on along the minus strand of OX344802.1, from coordinate 19,016,201 downwards.
ATCTTCTAATCTTAACAAACATGCTTTCAGACTATTCTAATGGCAAGTTATTTACCATTCCAAAACACTTACGAAATCTATTAAACATTATCACATATATTGAATAAATAAATTGAGCAATAACTCAACTAGATTTCTTATTGGTAACTTTTTCTTATTGTCTAAGTACAAGTCTTATATAAGGAAATACTCGGGCCCCACATAGGAACCACACTTCGGGAAGTCGATTGGGGCTTGCACGAAGTCTGTCTCTTGACCCACTTTCAATATAAAGTCTAACCCTCTGGTCCAATGAGTGGATCTCTCGTCCCTCATTAACCAATACCCTGGATTGTCAGCCTTGAAGCGTAGCGCGACGGCTCCAAACTTAGGAATAATAATAGTATCCTTCATCACTGGATCTAAGAGGTTCTTAGAAGGGAAAAGGGTGCCTTCTTCGTTCATTTTTATGATGCTATCCTTGTCTAAACTGCTGTTGAACTCTCTTATGCCGACCACGTAGAAACTGTAGCCATGTAGATGGAATATGTGATTCGATTCGCCGCCTGTGAAAAAAAAATTATACATGTTTAATGTAGGTACACTAAAAACTTTTCCCGAACTCGACAGTAAGGGTGAACAAAATCGTACCAAATATATATTTGCTTCGCTGTAATCAGCAAATTAGTATCATTGGAAAATTTTAGTCCATGCTCTTTGATTGTTCTATGTACCTATCATCAAAATCACATAAGTCCCACGTCTGAAAATTGATTATTATATGAGTCTGAACGATTAAATAGAGAATGATCACTATTATACAATTTTCTCGGTCTGAGCGGTAGAAGGTACATACGCTTTATTGAACATTTTCAACGTGAAATGGATATGAGCGCCTCCTACGTGACTTAGTTTTTAATGGATTCTACAATCTTGAAACAGTGTTTCATCTACTTTGATGCTTTGTCTATACTTTATTTATGGACAGCTCTCGTTCTTTGATATCATACGTAAAACTTAAAAGTAAAATTGTAGATGCAAATACTGAGTTTAGAATTCAAACAAGCACATGCACTAGACCGGGCAATCTCATCTTTATTTTTAGTGTACTAAAAGAGAAATAGGTAGTATTTAATTAAAAAGCAGACGTAATCGAAATAACTACTTAATAGTGAGTAATTAGGATTTGTCTTTCCATTGTATGTTAATGGTCTGGCAACGCTTGCTTTCTACGTAATTTTCTAACCATTTACACTACCTATTAAAGAAAAAATCTTAGGGTATTCTTAAAATAGAGAGCATAAAATATCTACAATATTAAAAAAGTACCTAACCGCGGTGCAAAAAAATACCGCACATTAAAGTGCATTAAATCCGCCATTTTGTTTTTAAGGAATTATATGTACCCTTTGATACTCACAACAGCGTCATGAAGTCGATTCTAACGACGTATCATTTATCAAAATCAATTTAGCCGTTGAGTAGTTACAAGTTGGCATAGAAACGAACATACATACGTACAGTCAAACACACGACCCTCGTTTTGGGTTTTCGCAGTCGGGTAAAAAATCTGAACATCGGCAACATTGGCATAGCTCGGTTTTGCACCTTCATAATCTAGTAGATACTCGTCCCAGCCTTCATCCAGCAGTATGTGCCTAGAGTTCCCACCTGCTTCCAAATGGAATATTGGGCCTGAGAGGACCAACGTTTGATGTAAATGAATCCCTCTATAATGTACAGTCGGTGCCCTGGCTTAAGTATCCAGCCAGGCATATTCGTGGTTTTGGACGCACAATCGATACCATAAGGAAATTGATACATAATCAGAGGCCTTACAACACGGGTGTGGTTTTATGAAACAAGTCGAAGACGAGTATCATAATAAGATCACACGAGTGCTTTAGGGCTTAATTATCTACAGTGACATACATTACTTTATTGACACACATATTAACTGTTCGGGAACCGTAATAATGGCCGACATTACACCGCAATGGCCGACTAGATTTCAAATCATGACCAACTAGATTTTCATAATAGTATCGATTTCGAAGTTACTATGATTTTCGTTACATTATTATTCATTTATTATAACACTGGCAAAGATAACACACTGATTTTACATTACTGGTTGCAATAATGGTGGTCATTATGTACGATATCCAAACACATAATAGAGGGTTTGTGATAAAAGGGCCATTTTGACACTTACTTTTCCCATTTAGCGAAAGGTTTGCCGATGTAAACAGTTTCTGTATATGGTGCTAGGCTATGGTACTAGGTGCTTAAGTAGGATCACAATTCATTACATTTTTTATGATGGTAAAACCCTAGTTTGAACTCGTTTACACTGGTATTTTTTATAATTTACTACTTGAACGGAAAGATCTTGGTAATCACATATTTCACTTCACATATGGGTCAACGAAAAAAAAAACATTTAGTTTTTTGTTCTTTCCTACGCCGTATACGTGTTTAGGTATGAGAGTAATATAAATTAACTAATTAAATACTAAAATGAAAAACCAATAACGGCAAATTGAGTGAAGCTACAATTCTGAGTTCTGTTGCAAATATTTATTTATTTATTTCAACTTTATTGCACAATACAAGAAAGTATAAATGGCGGACTTAATGCCAGTCCAAATGGCGGACTTAATGCCGTATAATAAATATGTAACGACTGTGCGTTCAAAACCACGAATATGCCTGGATACTTATGTGAGGGCATTGACTGTACACTGTAAATCCCAAACCCAGGCCGTAAATAATTCAGTCCTGCGGCGCGCCATCGGGCCCTAAATCATTCATTCCCTTTGACGAGCTCAGTTCGGCTTTATACGTTAGTGTAAAAGACGCATATCATCTATTATTTTATATGCATCTGATCGCGGCTAGTGATAGCTTTGTATGGGATTAATATTACAAAGGATTCCTCATAAAATAATGACACGAGCCGCGCTTCACCGCATTTTAGAGAGCAACGTACGCATATCTGAGAATATCCTCGATACGTAAATGATTTTTGTACTTTATTTGTTATATTCTTATGTCTAAGTTTATTTTATATTTGTCTAATAAAGGTCATCATGTCTATCTAGATTCGTTGGAATATAAAAAACCGGACAAGTGCGAGATAGACTCGCGTGGAGAGGGTTCCGTACGTTCAAACAATATAACACAATTATACTTTACTGCATAGACTTCTTATATTATTTCCAAAATACTACTCTAGGTTCAATATTTTCGGAGAGAAGGATACATAATTAAGCCTTGAAACACTCGTGCGATCTCATTATGAAATTCGCCTTCGGCTCGTTCCATAAGACTACACTCGTGTTTTAAGGCCTATCATTGTATGTATGATGTTATCAAAGAACGAAAATCAGCCGTGACGCTTACTGTTGGACTACCAGCCATAGCCTTCCGCACAACTAAACTTTTTTCAGAGTTTCATTTATAATAAAGACAAAGACAAGACCTAAGGCCGAGGTCAAAAGTTAGTTAGTACATTACACAACTAGGGTGGTAAAACAAAGAAAGCCCTCGATCGCATATTTACGTCCCTCGCTTGCAGCTCGGGTCGCAAGCTCTCGATCTCGTGTTGTGTACATAATTTTATATCTACACTTGGCCAGAAAGCGGATTTTTACGTACGCGTAGCGTGCGGTAAAAGCCACTTTATTGCCAGGTGTGGCATAAATACTAAAAATATTTACAGATCAATATAAATATTGAACAAAGCTTGCCGAACGCTGAATTAATCGAGCGTTCATCTTTATTTGCTATAACGGAGGTAGGTATAAAGCTATTAACATAACAAAACATTGAGCTAAGTACACGCACCCATCGAGTCACATGCAAATGTAAATATGTAAACTAAATTTGCACATCAGAGAAAAACAATGATATCAAGTAAAATAATGATAAAACATGTTGTCTAAAATATAATTTATATCGTTCGTACCATCAATCATATTCAATCCACGATGGGGTCCCTTTATTTGGCATACGTTTTATTTGTCCGAATGTATTGTTAGCCCGAATTTTATTTCGCATAATTTTTCTAGCTGTAACGGAAAATATTTTGCAAAATCTTTTACATCAGCCATTTAGAACATATTAGGTTAGGTTAGGTTTCTTTAATAATTATTCTGAAAAGTCAATATTATCTGTAAAATAACAATTATGCGTAAATACTATTTACGCATAATTGTTATTTTACGGCGAATAAAACATTCGGACAAATAAAATTATGCCAAAAAAAGGTGAACCATCCACGATATGTCTATCACCGTATACCGGTAGGTATAGTGTTTCTGCCTAACCCGATACCTCTTGCTAGAGAGCAATCAAGTGATTCAATAACTACCTGGGTATTGAATTAGCACACAAGTATCAGTGGCGTGGCGTAAAAGATATATTTGGGTAAGCCGGAGCAGATTCCGCTTACGACTTCCTTAATATCCATAAGATAAGGTGCTAATGTTAGGTAACCCGGTGGGAATCGAGTTCTACGGACGCCACGTCACTGACAAGTACTAATCGATTGTTGCGTCGCATCTTAGCGTCAATGATCTTCAATATCACGAATAATGCAATTATGGCAATAATCTAAACAGATTTATATAGTCACTAGATTTGCCCGCGTCTTTGTATCTAAAGGATGAACACAACTGGACAAGTGCGCGTTGGACTCGCCCACCGAGGGTTCCGTACAAATTTGTAGGTAGGCATATATTAAAGCACCTTATAAATTTTAATTACCTTAGTGAAATCTTTTTTATGATATAATAAAAAAAATATAGTTTCAGATTTTCCCTATATTTGTAGCATAAGACGGTATTACTTGTGAAACTTCGAAGGAAAGTACTCTATGAATTTTGAATTCCTCTGACAGTTTTTTTTTTAGGATCTGACAGTGTCGAAATTTACTTTTTTTGCGGCATAAACGGCCGTATTTTTATTGCACGTTAACTAAGAAGTTTGATTTTTTCACAGCTTTAGGGACTTGAGTATTGATTTGCAACTCGATACCTCCACGCGTTTCCGAGATAAAGGGTCTTGACGGACAGACAGACAGACAGGCAGACGGACGGAAGGACGACCCGACCTCTTTTTTCGGCCCCGTAGTCAGGTAAAAAGTATTTATTAACAACCTTTTAAATAATATCCAGCTATAGTAAGAATTATCTTAGGTGTCCGAATGTTTGTTCATTCTCTTTACCAACATTCGGTCACCTTATATAATTCTCACTATACCACTGTAGCAAAACGGCGGAAAATCGGTTTCCCATTTGCCTGTGATTTGAAAAAAAATATACTCCGATCCGACGTACCCACCCGGGGCGAAAACAACTATGAGGCTAAGTTAACAAATTGAAGTTTCAAATGGTGGTTTTTGTAAAAAGAGCATTTGTTGGACAAATGCTCAAATCTATTAGCTTTTGTAAAAAGAGCATTTGTTGGACAAATATTCAGAGAAACTTCAATTAGTTACCTAACGACCTCATAATTACTTTTCCCCCTGGTGACCTTATATCGTTAAGAGATGCCGCCACCATTTTTTCGATTGCGATTTTCACACATTCTGAGGCAATCATGCTGCCGATATAGGTAGATATTTTTTACAATTTTATAACATTATAAAAATGCAGTGCCTTCGTATTAAACAATACAGCAGCCCTAGTTAACCCGACGTATAAAATTGTTCTCAAAATAATAATAAAAATAATGGCTTGATAAAAAACTACTTATTTAAGTAAATTAAGAATGGCAATGTGTTAATCGACATGTTTTTTATATTAAACCAAATTAACTTTTTTACTACAGCATACAAACAATCATAGTAAAATATGTTAAAAATTAAAGTGGCAAAAAATTTACGCTTTTATTACGACTTACAATAAAAATAAATACTTATTGGGGGCTTATTTCGAGCCGCCAGATGAGAGAAAGCTATCAATTTAAAGAGTAATGACTACGCCAGTCTAGGTAGTCTACAGATAGGTAGTTTATACTTTTAAAATAGCAGCATGAAAGAAAGCTAGGTTATTTGGTGTCAAGAATCCTGTCAAACTGATTGATAGGCACTGATTTGTTTCACAATGATTGATTTGATTTTTGTTAGGGTTCAGTACCAAAATGGTAAAAAAGGAACCCTTATGGTGCGACTCTGTCGGTCTGTCCGTCTGTCACAGCCAGATATCTCAGGCTGCTATCGATTTGAAATTTGGAATAGTTTTAAAAATCACTTACCCGTTTCTATTGAACATAATAACAATCTTATAAAAAATTTACTTTTTTTTAAAGGGGGTCGAAATGGGAGGTTGAAAATTTAAACTTGGGCTATTATATGAAGTGGATAACAAATTATCTTTGAAGTTTGAAGTTGCTGAATAGAAAAATCTGTAATAAATACCAAATATTACAAGAAAACATAACGGTTTTCCTAACTTGCACCGCTTTTTAGAAATTTGCAATAATCGTGACACAAACTTTATTTGCTCCTACTAAACTAACCGTCATACAGTTTTTCTTGGACTATTCACGTATCTCGTACGAGTTTGTACGGAACCCTCGGTGCGTGAGTCTGACTCGCAATTGACCGGTTTTTTTTTATGGGCTTCAAAATGATTACGGACGACTGTCGCTCCTCTCTTAATTGAGTTCAAAAATTTGGTACGACACAGTACCAGACTCCTGAAACAGTATCGCCTAGGCATTTTAGGTCGCTCTCACGTAGGTTCCAGTTCTATCCGCTATCTCAAAGAACGTTTCAATTATCTGTTAACAGCAAGATCCGCAATTTTTTTTCTCTTAAAATTTCTCGTTACCTCTCGAATTAAGACGTGCTGAATCCCTTCCTATTTTAAATCAAAATTAAAGAGCATTACGCTCCCATAGTATTTTTTAATTGTGTACTTTTCCAAATTGTTTGTTTAAAATGTCTGCGGACTGTTTTGTGGTTAATATTTTCCCCCTATTTATTTATTTGTATTTATGTATGTATATGTAGGTTTATAAATCTATTTATTTATGTATGCTTACCCCTGCGGTTATTTATTTTTGGTACCTAATTAGCTCTCGCTTTTTTAACCCTCGCACCACCTACTTTTCTGGTTTATTGGTTGTCTGGAAGAGATCGCTGTTTTGATTTTGACGACAACGATTGGTAGCGAAATTTAGAATTGCGCTAAGAGCAATCGAGAATCACCAAGGATCGCTGGACTGTTATGTACGTTTGTATAGATCTATTTTCGTGGACTAGAGTTTACTAGGCTGGGTTTAGTATTTTAGTGGGATGGAGTTTCTGATAAAATAGTTTCATATAAAAACAATTGTGCCAATACATATATTTTTGTAACAAACGTTTTATTGCCGACTATACATTTTTTGTCAAATTTCATTTAAAAACAAACTTAATAAGCACTAACACGGTGAGTTTATCCTATGTAATTTAGATGATCTTATGGCCACCCTCCGGCTCCATCATCAGGACAGCTCCAACCAATTTACATATGCATGCAATACAGTTGCAAGATTTGACCAGAACACACATACTCGTACAATACAAACATTGAAAGTTAGTAAAAAACTTGTAAAATGAATTATGTTCGGGGTGAGAAATAACTGCTTTACCATCAAACTATTTGGTTACACATGAGGTATAGAAAGTTTAGGGCTGACTCTATTAACCCAGTGCGAATGCATAAATACATATAAATTTAAATATTATGTCAATTTAGTTGACCATTACCCAAAACTAGGTTCTTAGGGTGATAGAGAAACTTACAACCGCATTACACATACTTAATAAAAATTAATATCGCACAATCAATTATGAACAAGCAAACAATTTTAAATTATATCAAAAATCCCAACTACGCTGCGACCAGAAGTGGATCTCGCCTCCGACACGAAGACTCGCCATCGTTCTATGTCCTGGGCAGCTTGTGGCCAACCGCAGTTAGCTGTTTGAAGCTATGGCCTAGGTCCTTTTGGACTTCGTCTATTCAGCGATACCTGGGTCGGCCGACTGGACGATCCACTCCCATTCTCTCTTGTCCTGGCCAACGTAGTCGAGCAGACTTATTCTCTCCAATGATATTGGGCTCGGCAACCAGTTATTCCACTACCAAATTTTTCCCCAACTGCATTACAAAAAAACTAGGTTGCTAACCAATTTAAACCATTCCTAAGTGGTTTGTAATTCAAGATTACAAATGATTAACGAAATCCCACTAAAACATTTTCACGTAATGTAACGCCCAGACGAGTACATTGGTTGCACTGTAAAAAGTTATCTTATGGAGAGCCAAGCTCCTAACTCTACTCCTCCTTTTTTACCTAAGCTGAAGCTGAGACCTTTGTTCGCCTCTCTCACTCGGTCAATTACATTCTAAAAAACATCAAACACTCAAAACCAAATATTGGAGCCCATTACACAAACAATGCCTTTACCGGGATTCGAACTCAGGACCTTTCAGTGGACAAAGTTACTACCTATGGTATAACTATTTCTTTATAAACTAGTTTTTGCGTACACACTATTCCTGGTGATAATGCTATCCCTATCGTGTTCCACCCTCGTCGAAAAAATCTGTTTGTTTTTTACAATTCCTATGTGGGCGGCAAGTCTTTCGGAGTAGGGGCTTGTGTCATCACTCCTAGGGACTCGTTCAGAAATCATTTGACCGTCTAAGGGGGGGGGGGGGGATCTATATGACACCTGATACATTTGTATAAGTATAACAGCCACAAATTGTAATCAAAAGTAGCAGATCGCACTGAGAATTGAAAACGCTCTATACAAAACGGTAGGAACTTATGAGGTCATCCGTTCCGTCGCTGTACTAAGTCTGAATGAAAAAAATAGCATTTTGCCATTTTGAGCACGAAAAAGTGCGTTTAAGCACACAGTTGTCATACATTTATTTTGACAGTGTTATTTTAGCATTCTGAAATTGACTTTAATTTTTCTTTAAGACGGTAAAAATATAGTTTTTTTTTAACTTTGTTGTCTTTATATTTTTTATAAATTTTTTGTTTATTTCTTTTGTGTTATGATAATTTAGTATTTTCCAATCCATGTGACTATATTATGTTGTAAAATTCAACAGTAATCAACATCCCTATTACCAAATATCACCAAGGGAGAGGGGGAGGTCAAAAATAGGCCAAAATTGATCACATGATTTCTCGACGAGCCCTAGGTGAAAATTGTACCAAAGACTGACGTCACTCGAAACTTCTAAGCACTGTATCCTCGTCATTTTTTTTTGTCAAACAAAAGAAAAAATAAGTGTACAATATTGTTTAATAATCTAACTGACGGACTAAACAGTTTTTTTAGTCCTCTAGCCTATTCATAATAAATATACAGTAGCCGGAAGTACCTCGCTACAGGCAGTTAAAATTAAAGGGCCGTTAAACTAGTTCCCAAACACGCGTATCCGACAAAAATGAAAGTCGCTTATTAATTCGTTAACTCTGATACTTATGTGTATATTTATCCAACGGCCAGAAAGAAGGTCAACGTCTCTCAGCGAGGATTTTCTATACATTTACTCACTTACCTTGCATAACAGTTTTTGTAATCGCGAATATTGACACGTCGAAACATCCTCTTAGTTAATGCTAGTCGAGTGTTGTTGAACAAGTGGCGTTTAAAGCTTTCCACTAAGAAAGTTGTTAAAGCCTTTTAAGGCTGTTTCACACTTAGACACGAATTTTACGATATTTGTTTAACTTTTGGTTTCCTGTCAGTGTCTCCATTGAACCTAACTGTAGGTGCAATATGTACAAGTAAGTATAGGTTTTAAAATAATCACAGAGGCTAATAACCTTAACAGGGATTGTACGATTGTTTCTTTAATATCGCGCAAATGGAACATTATAATTAAAAACCCAAAAATTGAATTTGTCAATGACAATAATGTAGACTTCTTGCACATTTTAACATTTGGAAGAATGATGAAAAAACTAAAAGCCGTATTTTTTACTAATTCACCAAATCTGTTTATATACTAATTGCTGTTATAAAATATGTAAATATACTTCATTGTTTATGTTTTTAAATGTTATATTTAGTTAGTGACATAACCAAGAAAAAGCTGCAAAGTTACCCTTCTAGGCCACTGACTCTTATAATCGATTAATTATTATTGTAATATTAAAAATGTGTTTATAATTCGCACAAATTAACTCCACTCAATGAAGGTGAAAGATAATTTAGATAAATTATATTTTAATAATTTGTATGAGCCCCTTTCAAATCTCATGCTCGTCTGATTGCGGTAATTATAGCGTTTGCCTTTTTAGTCTAAAATAGCGAAACGTTACGTGTGTTCCTCTCGCTAAAGAGAAAGTTGAAAATGCGTTCCAACCCAAAAAATAGTTAACAATTGAACACCACAAAAATATGCTACTGGCGCATGCAGAAGTGTTCCGTGGAATCGTTGAAACTGTTTATACACCGTGTTTTTTTTTATTTCCGTTTAATTCAACGGGTTGCTTCGTACGTCAACAGAAGCTACTTGGTACGAGTATATCGCTTTTTGTTAAATTCGAAAAAATTTTTTTACTTTTCATACAAGATAAATTAATATTGAGTTGATAACCATTTTAAAAGACACTTCTGAGTTAGTCAAAAATTAACGTCAACTATGAAAGTGTTGGGATTATGACAGCTCATTTATACTGGTTGGTGATTAAATTAAGATTATGAATATTTTAAAAACGGTATGAGTTACAATTACAACATTAATTTCTAGAGAAATTAACTTAATTAGATCTGGAGAATGTGCCCTGGAAGTTAACGGAAATCAATAAAAGCACGGTGTAGACACTCAAGTTATTATATAATATCTGGGGGCACGGTAGTGCCCCCGCCATGTCGAGCAAAACAAAGGCACGGCCGTACCATCCTTTACTCGAAGCCATTCACGCCATTTTCAACCTCTTGTAATTTGGTGCTAGCTAAAGCTAAAACCCTGAATTTTCAGGGATATATAGGGCACAATTAGACTTAAGTATATTCTCAATAACAATCAATTTGAACGTGTAGTTTAAGAACTATTGCACGTCAAAGTTCCGTAGCTTTGTGACTAACTAACTCATTCACTGATGATCATCATAATTCTAAGGTAATTCTAGCAGACCCACAGGCTCCAAGTTTTAAACATAGTTTTAGTTTTTAGCCTATCAAGTCCTATAAAACCTCCAAATATTGCAATTTCAGTCACAACTGCACACATTGTAATCTTATACAAATGCATGCGATTACAAAGTTAGTTTTGCAGTTCAAATTGCAAAAAGAATGGATTGGAATGTAATAAATAAAGGAAGATCACTTACAAAAAGAAATGAGATCCCATCAAAACCATTACATGTAAAAAATGCAAGTCTCGCGATGCAGTTCTTTTACAACAATAAAAATAGGTAAAAAAACTTTTTAAGTTAAACGGTTTTATCTTATGTTAAAAAATGTACCAAAAAGTAGAAAATAAATTTAGGACACAAAACTGGATCTTTTCGAGATTTTGACATCTGTTAGGTGGAAAATCGTCCAATAAGCGGAATAATTAATAATCTGGGATTTAACATACTAAATAAAAACGTGGGGCGCAATTTTTAAATAATATTCCTTTGGACGGGCTTTCAAATATGAGTTTTCCTATTTACATAATTAATAACACCCGCAGCATTGCCTGGATTATTACACACAGGTAATAGACACATTAAGCAAAGTAACTGTTCTAAAACCATCTCAAAGTATCAAGCAGTTAGTGCAAACCGCATCAACGTAGTCCAGCAGTTTTCATGTTTATACGGACAGACAAACAGATGCGGGCGGATATATTGTTTCATAATATGTAGAGATATAGATAGATGCAAACACAATGCGCCCCACGTTTTTATTTAGTATGTTAAGTCCCAGATTATTAATTATTCCGCTTATTGGACGATTTTCCACCTAACAGATGTCAAAATCTCGAAAAGATCCAGTTTTGTGTCCTAAATTTATTTTCTACTTTTTGGTACATTTTTTAACATAAGATAAAACCGTTTAACTTAAAAAGTTTTTTTACCTATTTTTATTTTCTAGTTTTTAGTTTAATATTCAACTTTTGACTAAAAACCATTGCGCAAACTATTCCTTATTTTGAACTATCCTCATTTCATTTTTGTGAGCCCGAAGAAAGTCAGGAGCTGAACAGGAGAATTTTTCAAACATTAGGTACTAGTAACCCTCTCTAGTTTGGTTGGACTCATTTGGTTGGCATTGATGACTCCAATACTTTATACTTGGGGTCGAGGAACTGATGATTGAATTAGAAAGCGAAAGCTACTAATCAATTTTAAAGGTAAAGTCTCATCTCATTTTTGCGAGTACCAATGACGAGTTTCAGGGTGCAAAACCGATGATTGCACGTTCAATACTGCGGAGCTGCAGAGTAACTTTCTGCGTATCAACAACTACGCATATTATCCCAATGAACCTCGCACCTACGCAAGCATAAGGACCGAGTTAAAGGCATTTGGGAGTTTGTAAATACATGAATGGGCTCGCCTTGCCACACTGTGACGATATACGCCTACGGTTTGGGGTTACTAGTAACAGTTTAATATTTTTACTTTCCGTTTACTCACACCGTCATCAGGCCCTTGGCATTAAGTATAACGTACCAGACTAATTGTCAATACAAACCGAATTACACAAAACTCGTTGGGATTAAGTAACGTCAAAATAATTCCATTTTCAACATACAGTTGAAGATTTCCATATTTTACCTCCTGATTCCATCAGCCGACCGTCATTATCAACCAAAAAACCTAAACTCGAAAGGGTTAATAGTAACGGTTGAGGATTACGACTGTCCACCTCGTGACTCATCATCATTGCCTTCGTTAGCAAGCGTAATATGGACTCATCAATATCAGCCAAATGAGCCTGAATTCGAAGGGGTTACTAAAAACGGTTGACGAGTTAAACTCTCTAGCTCCTGACTCTATCATCAGACCCTCGTCACTATGTATAACGTATTGGGCCCGTCAATACCAAACGACCAACCGTTTGGTTGAAGGGGTTAGGTACTATAAACGGTTGAACATTATCTGCTCTTCATATCCTGACTCCATCTTCAGACCCTCGACACCAACTTTAACGTATAGGGCTCGTGAATACTAATTAAATGAGACCAAACTTTAAGGGCTTGTTAGCAACGGCTGAAGACTTCCACTCTCTACCTCCTGACTCCAGCATCAGACCGTCGCCATCAAATATGACGCATTGAGCTCAACAGTACCAAGCGAATGAGCCTACGCTCGATGGAGTTAGAAGTAACGGTTGAAGAGTTCCACTTTCTACCTCCTGACTCCATCATCAGATCCTCGTCACCAGGCTTAACGAATCGGGCTCGTCAATACCAAGCGAATGAGCCCACGCTCGATGGAGTTAGTAGTAACGGTTGAAGAGTTCCACTCTCTACCTCCTGACTCCATCATCAGACCCTCGTCACCAGGTTTAACGAATCGGGCTCGTCAATACCAATCGAATGAGCCCACGCTCGATGGAGTTAGTAGTAAGGGTTGAAGAGTTCCACTCTCTACCTCCTGACTCCATCATCAGACTCTCGTCACCAGGTTTAACGAATCGGGCTCGTCAATACCAAGTGAATGGGCCCACGCTCGATGGAGTTAGTAGTAACGGTTGAAGAGTTCCACTCTCTAACTCCTGACTCCATCATCAGATCCTCGTCACCAGGCTTAACGAATCGGGCTCGTCAATACCAACCGAATGAGCCCACGCTCAATGGAGTTAGTAGTAAGGGTTGAAGAGTTGCACTCTCTACCTCCTGACTCCATCATCAGACTCTCGTCACCAGGTTTAACGAATCGGGCTCGTCAATACCAAGTGAATGGGCCCACGCTCGATGGAGTTAGTAGTGACGGTTGAAGAGTTCCACTCTCTACCTCCTGACTCCATCATCAGACCCTCGTCACCAGGTTTAACGAATCGGGCTCGTCAATACCAAGCGAATGAGCCCACGCTCGATGGAGTTAGTAGTAAAGGTTGAAGAGTTCCACTCTCTACCTCCTGACTCCATCATCAGATCCTCGTCACCAGGCTTAACGAATCGGGCTCGTCAATACCAAGCGAATGAGCCCACGCTCGATGGAGTTAGTAGTAACGGTTGAAGAGTTCCACTCTCCAGCTCCTGACTCTATCATCAGACCACCTTGAATTTATCATAATATTGTATTGTCACGGAAACAGAATCTGTGTGCAAAGTTTCATAAAAATCGGTTTAGTAGAAGTAGTTGAAAAAGCTGCCGCAAGATTTGACCCAAACAAACAAACTTGACACAAACACGGTAAGTTAAATAAAACCGTTTAAAAACCTAAACTCGAAAGGGTTAATAGTAACGGTTGAGGATTACGACTGTCCACCTCGTGACTCATCATCATTGCCTTCGTTAGCAAGCGTAATATGGACTCATCAATATCAGCCAAATGAGCCTGAATTCGAAGGGGTTACTAAAAACGGTTGACGAGTTAAACTCTCTAGCTCCTGACTCTATCATCAGACCCTCGTCACTATGTATAACGTATTGGGCCCGTCAATACCAAACGACCAACCGTTTGGTTGAAGGGGTTAGGTACTATAAACGGTTGAACATTATCTGCTCTTCATATCCTGACTCCATCTTCAGACCCTCGACACCAACTTTAACGTATAGGGCTCGTGAATACTAATTAAATGAGACCAAACTTTAAGGGCTTGTTAGCAACGGCTGAAGACTTCCACTCTCTACCTCCTGACTCCAGCATCAGACCGTCGCCATCAAATATGACGCATTGAGCTCAACAGTACCAAGCGAATGAGCCTACGCTCGATGGAGTTAGAAGTAACGGTTGAAGAGTTCCACTTTCTACCTCCTGACTCCATCATCAGATCCTCGTCACCAGGCTTAACGAATCGGGCTCGTCAATACCAAGCGAATGAGCCCACGCTCGATGGAGTTAGTAGTAACGGTTGAAGAGTTCCACTCTCTACCTCCTGACTCCATCATCAGACCCTCGTCACCAGGTTTAACGAATCGGGCTCGTCAATACCAATCGAATGAGCCCACGCTCGATGGAGTTAGTAGTAAGGGTTGAAGAGTTCCACTCTCTACCTCCTGACTCCATCATCAGACTCTCGTCACCAGGTTTAACGAATCGGGCTCGTCAATACCAAGTGAATGGGCCCACGCTCGATGGAGTTAGTAGTAACGGTTGAAGAGTTCCACTCTCTAACTCCTGACTCCATCATCAGATCCTCGTCACCAGGCTTAACGAATCGGGCTCGTCAATACCAACCGAATGAGCCCACGCTCAATGGAGTTAGTAGTAAGGGTTGAAGAGTTGCACTCTCTACCTCCTGACTCCATCATCAGACTCTCGTCACCAGGTTTAACGAATCGGGCTCGTCAATACCAAGTGAATGGGCCCACGCTCGATGGAGTTAGTAGTGACGGTTGAAGAGTTCCACTCTCTACCTCCTGACTCCATCATCAGACCCTCGTCACCAGGTTTAACGAATCGGGCTCGTCAATACCAAGCGAATGAGCCCACGCTCGATGGAGTTAGTAGTAAAGGTTGAAGAGTTCCACTCTCTACCTCCTGACTCCATCATCAGATCCTCGTCACCAGGCTTAACGAATCGGGCTCGTCAATACCAAGCGAATGAGCCCACGCTCGATGGAGTTAGTAGTAACGGTTGAAGAGTTCCACTCTCCAGCTCCTGACTCTATCATCAGACCACCTTGAATTTATCATAATATTGTATTGTCACGGAAACAGAATCTGTGTGCAAAGTTTCATAAAAATCGGTTTAGTAGAAGTAGTTGAAAAAGCTGCCGCAAGATTTGACCCAAACAAACAAACTTGACACAAACACGGTAAGTTAAATAAAACCGTTTAAAAAAGTTTTGAGATGAGACTACCTATAAGGGGCTGAAATGGAAATTCGAAAATTTAAAATTGTGCTAGTAGGTATATCAAGTGGGGTATCACATGAAAGGACTTAATTTGTAGTTTCCAAAACCATTTTTTTTCTTAGTCATGTAGGTACCTTTTGATTTAGGACAAAAAACGTTAAAAAATACCATTCTTCATATTATCTTCAAAGTTACTGAACAGAAAAATCTGTGATAACTAGGTACCAATTCTTAATATCATCCTAAATATTACAGCAAAAATATAACGGTTTTGGTAACTTACATAGTTTTTTAGAAATTCGCAAAAATCGTAACCGAGCCTTATTTGCTGCTAGTAAAGTAACCACGAACTATATATGGGGACAACAGTTTTACAACAGCAAAGTTAAGTTTATCCCACCAAACAGTTTATCTTGAACTATTCACGTATCTATTTACTGTTACTACGTGACGAACCCTAGGCGTGCAAGTCCGCCTCAGACTTGACCGTTTTTTAGCATAATTTTTATCCTAAGATGCATTTGGTGCTCGCTGTAGAATCGGAAATTAAACCTCTATTTAGTTTTATTCACTTTTTACGTTATGGTTTATGATCTCTCACTCAAAATATAGAGCTCTAAATAAACATACGTTATGTATGACTTATGTCCGTCTTTAGGCACGGATCACAGAGCATACTGGTCAATTTCCATAATTGTAGAAATAGCAAATTTAAATTAGGAGACTGGCATTATTAGAGCGAATTCTTTGTGTCGGTCAAACGTGACGAATAAAAATTGAAAAAAAATGTATTGAGGTTATGTATTTTGTTGGAACTGTTAAGTTCAATATCACGACATTACCCTAAGAAGCATAACTCTGTAAGTTCTCTATTTATTACACTTAGAGTATTGTGCTTCTCAGGTACTTATAGTTTTTTTTTAAGAACGAGAATATTCCTGAAATCGTAGAAGATGGTTTAAATACTTAGGCTTACACCTGCACAACGGCTCTGCTCTCACGTCAGCAGATGTATGAAGCCTGATACTTTACCCTGATCGAACATGACTAACTCCACAGTGGCGTGCAATGGTACGTTCTTGACATGTACGCACGTATCGCCCCAGGTGGGGCTGTACTGACTCACTGTACCCGGCTCCACGTCACCAAGTGTTTGCCGCCATCAGGCGGCATCAGGAGGTATCACCCACCCTGGTCGAACATGACGAGCTCCACAGTGGCGCCTAGCGATACGCTTTTCACATGGACGCACTCATAGCCCTGGCGGGGATTCTCCTGGCACAATGACTCCAGCCTCACGTCAACAGATGTATGAAACCTGATACCCACTCTGGTCGAACATGACGAGCTCTACAGTTTAACCTAGCGGCACGCTCTTAACATGGACGCACTCAACGCCCTGACCGAGATTCTCCTGACACAATGGCTCCGGCCTCTCGTCAGCAGATGTATGAAACCTAATACCCACCCTGGTCGAACATGACGAGCTCCACAGTGGCGCCCAGCGGTACGCTTTTCACATGGACGCACTCAGCGCCCTGGCCGGGACTCTCCTAGCACAGTGACTCCGGCCTCTCGTCAGCGTATGATACCAACCCTGGTTAAACATGACGAGCTCCACAATGGCGCCCAGCGGTACGCTTTTCACATGAACGCACTCAACGCCTTGACCGAGATTCTCCTGACACAGTGGCTCCGGCCTCTCGTCAGCAGATGTATGAAACCTGATACCCACCCTGGTCGAACATGACGAGCTCCACAGTGGCGCCCAGAGGTACGCTTTTCACATGGACGCACTCATCGCCCTGGCCGGGATTCTCCTGGCACAGCGACTCCGGCCTCACGTCGGCTCCTTGCGTCAACAGCGGCGACGCGGGGTACGTAAAGCGGTGCCCGTCTGTTTGGCCCCAACTCTCTGGAAAACAAGATTGTGTGATTTAGAAGCTATCGATACTATACAAGTACTGCACACGTATAGCTATATATAGTAGCCGCGCAAGTAGAATGCTTTTGGGCCGAAAATAGGTTCGTAGTTTATAGCCTGTTATCCCTTTTAGACGAGGAGTTCATCGTTTGTGTTAGCTTTACATCAAGACTTAAATAACTATTGATATATGTACCTACGTACACTGTGAAATTAAATGTTTTGTAACAACATCATGATCAGCTGCAGCCGCAGTATATATACGTCCCATTGCTGGGCACCGGCCTACTCTCATAGATGACTCTTATAAAAATATGTTTGTGTTTTCGACCAACCCCGACCCGTAGTGACTACAACCCATCCACTCATCTTATCTATGAGAGTAGAAGAGGGGCGTATGTAGGCTGATGAATCTGATGATGATGAATGCATTCATTGATTTTGACTTAAATGTTCTTAAACGTATTTTTCATCACACTTGCTCGAAAATGGTGTCATTACACGTAGGTTTTGCGGGCCGTAAATGACCTATTACGCCCTAGGGCGTAATGGTTTTCTTTTTAAATTTGAAACGCTGGTTCTGTTTTACTCTTTTTTGTCATTTTCAAAGGAAACGCCAACTTACTTTTTTAACTTTTATCACTGAAATATTTATTTAAAGAGAACTGTTATTGCAAATACATGTAAACACATATTTCTGTAACATTAATTAAATGTTTAAATATAGTATTTCAGTATTTTGCAAATATAAAATAAACCATTTTTAGTCTTTACCGCTATGGTTTCCGAACATAACTTGACGTTCGCATTGTCTATGGAATATGTCACTGATGTCACTGTCAGTTTTACAATTTTATTTAGGCTAAGTAAGGTTATTTTAATCAGATTTCCTCACAAGTGCGATGAAAAACATTGTGTGTGCCACGGGCGGTAAAGGAATTACAAACTCGTGTTATTAAAGCCCTCGGCTTCGCCTCGGCCTTGTAACAAACACTCGTTTGTAATTCTTTACTTACCGCCCTTGATACACAATGTACTATTACTATTCACCTCATGTCTGAATCGCTTGCAATAAAACGTTAGTGTCTTTAGCACAATAGACATACATTATTCATATTTTTAATCTCGCAAAGAGCCAACGTATTTTCTTTGTTATTTTTTTGAAACGTCTTTCATATTTCAAGTTTTTTTTTGTCTTATAGTGATTAGAGTTTCACATCGCAGTGTGTTTTTCTGTCCGGCTCTTGTTTTACAGGCCTGGTTTTTTTGCTTGATATCCATAACGATTTTGTAGACGACAACCACTTTTTTGCTTAAAAAAACCCGACCGCGGTGCATTTTAAAAGTGCATAACATCCGCCATTAACCAGTGACACTCCCCCCATCAAGACGAATTTAATGATGTATAATGTTATCAAAATCGGTTGTGCTGTTGAGTAGTTACGAGCGGACATAGGTACGGACATACATACATACATACGTACATACAGGTCAAACACATAACCCTCCTTTAGGCTCCTCCTCCGCAGTCGGGTAAAAATGCGGATATTTTTTAAATATTATTCATATTTCTTCCGGTTTGATCAACAATATCGTAGTTTGTCGTATAATTAATAATTTAGATCCGATCAGTAACGGTTACGTAACGCAGCAACAGGTTCTTTACTAATATGTACATTTTTAAAGATGTCTAGTATTACGTAAAAGCTAATCAAAAAGATATAAACATTTTTGAAATGACCTATCTGCATACAAAATGACTGAAATACGCTATTTACAAGTCTCTGAATCGAAAACATTATTTTTCGATTGTTCGGCGACGGTTTACATATATAATTTATATTGTGGATGTTTTTGTAAGGGCCTTATATCACTTGCGATATGCGGGCGGGTTTCCATACAAATCCAGTCGTGGCGAACTCGCGGCGAGCGACATTTGTATGGAACTTCGCTTCTAGCTCGCCAGCAGCTCGCTCGCAAATCGCAACTGTGATAGGGCTCTAAGGACAACACATCAAATCGGGTGAGCTGTTTTCGAAAAATCCTATTTTTTTAACACAAACTTGTTTTAAAAATATAGTAAGAAGTGGCTGTTATTCGGCAATATAACGTAACTACGTGTTGCTTGACCTGTGGGTCGATTCTACATCTTGTAGCAAGCAATGTATTGACGCTGTTAGATAATTTCGCTACGCGACAATACTAGTAGTTTGTTTTACAAAAATGTATTCTTATTACGTTCCAAATTCGTTGGTAGGTATCATAGTCATAGTCATTTATTCATAACAACATGCGTTGTGTTTGAAACATAAATACAATACAATAATACAATTTAGATTACTAACAATATTAACTTACATACTAAGCAATGTCAGTAGAAAAATATTATTAAAATTAAATTTACATTTATAATTATAGAATAATAAAACATCAAAATAACAATTTAAAAACAAAGTAAAAAAAAAGACATCATTAGATAATAATATTATATAATTCAATTGACTAAATTTGAGCGCAAAAAGTCTTGTACGGTATAATAGCACTTTTCCAGCAAAAACGTTTTTAATTTACGCTTTTAATTTACGCTTATCACAAGAGACAATAGGACCGGCTGCACATATAACTATTAAATATCAAGTATTGAACAGGAACTTGATAGTGAAGAGTTTTACGTGCAGATTGTGCCAAAGGAAGTATGTATGTATGTAAACACTTTATTGCACTGCACGAAATAAGACAAATTACAGGGTTACAAAAAGTTAAAAAAGTTAAGTTTATGAAATCAAGTAGGCAAAGTAAGGCAGCCTAGCCAAAGTTACAGCATTTATGCCACACCTGGCTACTCGAACGCAAAAACCCGCTTTCTGGCCAAGTGTAGACATAAAATTATGTACACGACACGGGAGGTAATAAAGAAAGCCCTCGATCGCATATTTACGTCCCTCGCTTGCAGCTCTGCCCGCAAACATCTGCGATCTCGGCCTTTTTTTTTTACCGCCTTAGTTGTGTAATGTACTATTGACGGTAGACAGTAGGAAATTCAACCGTGCCGTGTCGGAAGAGTAGGTAATCAGTTTGACTCTCTCTGTGATTTGTTTAGTGTATTTATTGAGTTTAGCCGTCACCTAACATTTATTGTATGAATGATACTTCAAAGTGACTCTTTTGATGTGCGAAATCGATTCCATGAAAATATTCTTAAAGCGATAAGTTTCATGATATGATATTTTCTTTCACATCTCGAAAATGTAAAATTATAATTAAAAAGAGAATCGCCAATTTGTAGATGACAACAATTCCTATTGTTTACATAATTATAAAATATTATTCTCGAAGTACTTTTATGTTACCTCATTTTAAAAGTGTTTGGTCATTCTGACATAATGAAAGTACGTAATATCTCAATAAGAAGATACACATTGTGTCTTCATAATGTTGTGTTCTTCGATCACTTATTAGCTTACTACAATGCCCAATGTATAACCATTATAACACTAATAACACCACTAATAATAACACTACACTGAATTCATTTATAGTACATTACACAACTAGGGTGGTAATACAAAGAAAGGTCGAGATCGCAGAAGTTTGCGGCCCGAGCTGCAAGCGAGGGAGGTAAATATGCGATCGAGGGCTTTCTTTATTACCTCCCGTGTTGTGTACATCATTTTATGCATACGCTTGGCCAGATAGCGGCTTTTTCCATACGCGCAGCGTGCGGAAAAAGCCACTTTATGGCCAGGTGTGGTATAAAATTTGGTACTAATGTTATAAATAATGTCTAACAAAAGCTTTCGAATCAATATAAATTAGAAGCAGCTGCGGTTAACTTATTCTCTCACTGGTACATAAAACCTATCAAGTTTTTTGCCTATTAAACATGACAAGTTAATCTCATTTAAGTATCAGAGAATGTTGAATACCGTCACTTACTATAGCAATGACGTATCTCCTCTCCGTAACTTCATACCTTACACTGCGTTTTCTAAAGTTAAAATTTCAAAAGCAACCTTTGCTGCAAAGGTGTTATTCAGCAGGCGCATTTTGAACACCGATGTGTATCGAATTACTCAAACCATTATGTTTTTCATTGCTCATCAATAAAATAAGATAAGATTTAAATTACTTGAGTACCGAACCCTTCACTTCATTAGTTGATTTATGCACGCTAGAGATCAATCAATTAAGTTATTATGCTCGACGTAACTAAACTACACGAGCCCATATGCATATAGTTTGTTTCTTATCTTAAAATTACGAGTAGGATTAATTTAAATCGGTGCATATTAAGTCTAGTTAGACATATCTGTATTTATTGCGTAAAATATGTGTAATGCTCAAAAAAAATACAGCGTGCAAAATTTAATGTGTGCGTGTGGATTAAGTGAGCACCCTTCTGAAATAAAAAAAAACATCCTGTTCATTTAGTAAAAGTTCTAAAACAATTGTAAAACTAATCTCTGTATTTGTAAAAAGATAAATCAAAAGCCTTTAACGTGCGCTCACTCAGTTCTCACAAACTACCAACGAAATCAGGGAATGTATTCATTTAACATATAATATTTATATACGAATCTTTAGTTAAACCTATGCTAACTTACCTTTATAATTTGTAGATCACCTAGTAACGTATTTAAGATTTTACAAATAATTTCTTATGCTCACTCAATCCGCACACTTTCGAAAATCCGATTTCTGATGAAAAAACTGAAGATTTAAACTGCTATTATATGTGTATATTTTAGTAAAATTAATGTGGGAATTTGTAAAATAGAAAATGAACCACTAACGTGGCAGGTTTTTGGATAATAAATTTTTGTGAATGTTCACTCAGTCCACACGTTACAAGTAAGTTAAAAATGTAAATATCTCAATATTTGTAGTATTACATAAACTATAAATTACTTCAACTTTTAGTAAAAAATTTTACTAAATATCCACCATCTAATATTTTATATTCGTTGTCTGTTTTTAAAGATATTCAATTGCAATTTTTCTAATGTAAGTAGATCGATTAGGTTGACCACACTTCATTATATTATGGTCATAACCAAAATACAGTTCATTTAAAAAATATATGAGATCAAAAAGGTTACTACCCCTGGTACGTCACTTTGACATTGAAAGATGTTTTATTTTTATTTTTTGATCTCGGATTAAATCTTTTACAGTAAATGAAAGGTAATAATTACGGATCAGGTAACTCGTAATTGTAATAAGTATGTACTAACCTAATCAAAACAATTGTTTACTTTAAAATTTAATTCATGGATATGACCATAATATAATAAAGTGTGGTCTACCTAATCGATCTACTTACATTAGAAAAATTGCAATTGAATATCTTTAAAAACAGACAACGAATATAAAATATTAGATGGTAGATATTTAGTAAAAATTTTTACTAAAAGTTGAAGTAATTTATAGTTTATGTAATATTACAAATATTGAGATATTTACATTTTTAACTTACTTGTAACGTGTGGCCTGAGTGAGCATTCACAAAAATGTATTATCCAAAAACCTGCCACGTTAGTTGGTCGTTTTCTATTTTACAAATTTCCACATTAATTTTACTAAAATATACACATATATAGCAGTTTAAATCTTCAATTTTTTCATCAGAAATCGGGTTTTCGAAAGTGTGCGGATTGAGTGAGCATAAGAAATTATTTGTAAAATATTAAATACGTTACTAGGTGATCTACAAATTATAAAGGTAAGTTAGCATAGGTTTTACTAAAGATTCGTATATAAATATTATATGTTAAATGAATACATTCCCTGATTTCGTTGGTAGTTTGTGAGAACTGAGTGAGCGCACGTTAAAGGCTGTATCTTTTGATTTATCTTTTTACAAATACAGAGATTAGTTTTACAATTGTTTTAGAACTTTTACTAAATGAACAGGATGTTTTTTTTATTTCAGAAGGGTGCTCACTCAATCCACACGCACACAAATTTAATTGAAATGAGAAATTTCAATTGGTGTTTTTACATCCATTTAAGATTAATAAACTAATATCATACAATTCAAATTTACTAGAGTCTGTGCGGAAAGAGAATAGGATTTAGATGGGGGGGCGCTGTAATGCTTTTCTACCATATTTGCAAAAAAAATGCCATACTGGTTAGGTTAGTTCCGTTTTTCGCAACGCCTATTCTCTTTCCGCACAGACACTACCAAGGTTTACTTGTTATTGGTGGTAGCCATTTATTTTATTATACCTACTATCCTTACATTCCTATTTCATCGTAGATATAACCGCTAAGAGTACTTGGCATATTTGTACGTGAGAATCATGGGCATGGTTATCGGCGAACAAGACAAGCATGAGGAGCAAAGTGCGAATAGAATTCCCTAAGCGTACGCACGACAAATGAGACACGTGCGGTATAGAATTCGCACCTGCTTGGTTATGGTGTTGCAGTCGTGCACTTACAACGAATAGGTTCTACCGGGTCATTTCATTCCACGTAACAGTAGGTAACGTTAGTCACGATTTCATTGCGTGTTTTTTTTTACTTAAGGACACAAATTTTAGTATTAATATATCTAGTGATGATAAGTAACACTTCTTTAAATAAAAATAAAATAAAATAAAAATTCTTTATTTCAGACCATAGATCCATAGTAGATTAGTAACAAAAACTTAATAATTATGTTAGTATAAAAAACTTTGGATAACAATAAATGACTAATCTAAACACAACATTATTGCGACCGGGCGAAGCAACTAGTTGCAGGGCCATCCAGAACTTTGACTCTACTTGACCCTACCAATAGCCACTTCCACCCAGTATTTGGTTAAAGGGCAGTCGAAACGTCCATCCAACGCCCTTAGGAGGCTGTTGCCGCTGCTCCGCACTCTACGCAACATCGATGCTATTCTTTTTCGCCTTTAGAGATATATTAACACTTTAATTTGCATCATGATGATTTCAAACTTAATGAAAATTGTGACTCACGTTACCTCTTACCGTGGAATGACCAGCGTTTCAACCGCTCTTACTTTCCTGCCGCATTTTTTCAAATTCAAATCGGAAAGGTATTTTTAATTTGTTAGTAACAATTATACAAATACCAAGGACCTTAAAATAAATAGCCGGACGGAGTCTCGCTAGCAAAAAACTTAAGCATGTCTAATAAGCAGGCTACCTATGTGTGCGTGCTGCTCGCAATAGGAAAAACCTAGTTGAAGTGTGCGTGCGGCTCGTAAGTACAAGCAGCGGGCTTATTAAAAATGGCTTCAGTTCTCTGTTGGCGAGGCTCCGTCCGGCTATTTATTTTAAGATCCTTGACAAATACATTAATAATAGTCCCTATCTGCGTCCATTATGCACGCCAAGCGCAATCAATTTGATGTCTCCCAGACATACAACACGTTGCAGGTACGCGGATGTATATTGCAAGCTTGCCGCAGTCGTTTAAATATCGATTACGGAAACTAGCATGCAATCACGTAATCAAGCCCGCTGCTCACGTTGCAAAGTATTACCAGTCTATCAAAATACTTGTAAGGCCTTAGACGTTTGACCCACTTATCGATTTACGCCATTTTCTCTCTTTAGTCTTGTTTTTTCCAACATTACCGTTAAGTTCAGTAGTAAGTATGTATCTTTTTAGGGTTCCGTACCAAAATGGTAAAAAAGGAACCCTTATGGTGCGACTCTGTCTGTCTACTACTGTCCTACTAAACTAACCGCGGCATATGTCGATGTATCGGGACAACAGTTTTACAAGAGCAAAGTTAAGTTTGTCCCACCATACAATTTATCTTGAATTATTCACGTATCTACTGAAGATTTTGTACGGAACCCTCGGTGCGTGAGTCCGACTCGCACTTGACCAGTTTTTGATCCGGTTAGGCGGTTCGGGGTAGGCGGATTAACCGGAGTCATAATCTACCTGTACAGTGTATAGTCAACGTCATAAATATACGTTACCAAGGCGATAAAAATATCTGTAAAATCTTGTTATTTTATTGTGCTTGAACGGGTGCTATGAGCTGCAGTGGTGTGGCGTCCAAAGAACTCGATTCCTACCGGTTTGCCCAATATCAGGTATTTAAACACCTTATCCTAAAGCTCTTAAGGAAAATGTACGCCGAATCTGCACCGGCTTGCCCAGGGATATCTTTTACGCCACGCCACTGATGAGCTGTCACAACAGTCGGGAGTTTGCCTACAACAAATTTCCGTCCGGAAAGGGATAGCAATTCAAATTTTCTAAGATTTTCTAGATCATTGCTTTTTCGGGCTGAGGAACCACCCATAATACTTCTTTTGCGAATTTTATATTCCTTAGTTATATTCTTATCGAGCATAACTATTTTAGGTACTAACATTGTGTTGTGTGTAGATAACATTTGCGCTTGTTAATCTCTTGCTACAACAGTGAGTTCCGATAATTGGCATTAAATAAACATAATTCATTCTGGGAATCGAATGGTCGACTGGTAGAAATTATTCTTGGAACACATGATTCCTCTGGGCGCCAAACAATTGGAAAATTCCTTCTCACTAAAATGGCATTTTTAGTTCCTAATACAGAGCTTACGGAGTTCTTCAAAGTAATCAAAAATGTAATTTTGTTTCGGCGGAATCTTCTGAAGGTTCGTCCGTAATATTTTGAGTATTCATCAGTTACGTGTGGAGTGGATAGATGTATCATTTTCTCGAATAATAACCTCATGAAGAAATAGACACAAAAAAATTATCACCTCATGTAACATCGTGGTCCAAAAAAAATCACGTGATGATTAAGACCTCAATTGTACAACTAAGCTGTGCTAATCTGTGTCAATTTTTACCCGACTGCGGCGAAGCCCAAAGGAGGGTAATGTGTTTGACCTGTATGTATGTATGTCCGTTCCTGTGTCCGCTCGTAACTACTCAACGGCACATCCGATTTTGATAAATGATACATCATTAGATTCGTCTTGATGGTGCGAGTGTCACTGGGTATCAAGTTCGTTAAAATAAACAAAATGGCGGATTTTATGAAGTTTCAAAATGCACCGCGGTGGGGTTTTTTTTAGTAAAAATGTGGTTATTATTAATTTGATAGGGCCAAAATTATGTTTCAGATATTTTTTGATAATCTGATGGAGAAAATAGAATGACATTTCTTAAATAGTAAATTAAAGTACATTTCTTAGATAGCAGTGACTCACTCTGCGGTTTCGCCACGTGACCTTGAGGCCCCATGTAAGGGGCTTTAGCCAGCGACCAGAAAGAGCACGTGTACGTGTTATGCGATATAGAGAGACGGTCGGAAGTGGTACGTTCCGTCCGGGAGTCGGACCCGAATGACAGTTTTGTTAGGTACTATTATTATTACTTATTCTATGACCAAGACATCATCCTTATATATTTAGAACGCTTTTTGCCGCGTAATCTTATCAAAATCACCAATTCTTTCTAGTGCAAGAGTTTTGTAACCAGGAGGCTGCGTTTGCGCAGCGCAACCCGACGCGCAATCACGCCACATCATTTGCGGTCAGCGCGGACGTGATTATCTCCGCCACTCATTGCTTCACTTTCATCATAATTATGGGATTTTACGTGCATATAATTTTATATTATACGATATTCTAGAAACCCAGTTTGAAAGGAAATTTATGGACGTGAAACTTTGTGTTTATGCAAGTCTGAATGAATCCAGTTAGACTCAGAGTCGTGATGCTGTGTTATTTGATATGTACAAGTACCATCTGAAACCCTTTAGTTGCAACGAATAAAGAATTACGCAGATTTTTAGATTGGTAATCATAGTTTCACTACAGTATTTGGACATATTAGGATTCAGAACGCTATAGCACTCTTTACCAAGGTAGAATCTTATTTTGTTGCTTACAAAGGCTTTGTACTTACTGCATAGGTTACTACATAATCGCCGACCCAGTAACACACTAACTCTTGTTTTAGATCTTATGTAATGATAATCACAACAGTACAGCGTGAGTGTGAATTTTGTTACATTTAACGTGTAAAAAAATCTCATAAAAAATATTACGTATAAAATCTTATTCTAAGCCTCATCCGCCATCAAAAGTTATGAAAATATTCAAAAGAAAAGAATAAAATCAGACTTGAAAAAGAGCCCTTGAGTTTGAGGGCCTACTTGCAGAAATAAATTACTTTATGCCACACTTGGCCATTTCTGGCGATTTCTGGTAGACATAAAATTATGTACACAATACGGGAGGTAATAAAGAAAGCCCTCGATCGCATATTTACGTCCCTGGGCTTTCAGCTCGGGCCGCAAACCGCAAACATCTGCGATCTCGGCCTTTCTCTGTATTACCACCCTAGTTCTGTAATGTACTATTATTTTTTGTTTTATTTTAAAGACCCAAGTCTGGCATTCTTATAACTAAGTATATATTAAAGAGTGTTTTTTACGTGATTTGGATTTTTATAATAAAATTAGACAAATTGGTGACTTTGCAAACTCTCAAACAACAATTCAGTGTAAATATGGTAAGCGTTAAAGTAAGCTCAAGTAGGTAAAACGTTAGTCAAACCATGTCTAAAATAACTAAATATTTTTACTAAAAAAAACCCGACCGCGGTGCAGTTTAAAAGTGAATAAAATCCGCCATTTTGTTTATTTTAACGAACTTCATACCCAGTGAAACTTGCGCCATCAAGACGAATCCAATGATGTATCATTTATCAAAATCGGTTGTGCCGTTGAGTAGTTACGAGCCGACACAGGAACGGACATACATACATACATACAGGTCAAACACATTACCCTCCTTTGGGCTTCGCCGCAGTCGGGTAAAAACCGGTCAAGTGCGAGTCGGGCTCGCGCACCGAGGGTTCGCGAGGGTGTCCGTACAAACTCGTCAATAGATCAGTTATCAGTTCGTTTATTGCTTTCATAGGTTTACATAGGTCTTACTTTTCTAACAGCTCAGCTATGAAACCCTGTAGGGCACTGCAACATGTAATTTATACATTTTTTAATTAATGATATATTATATTATTAATTAAATACATATTTAAGCCTAACTAACTTTGCGTGATGCGTGAATAAATCAAGATAAACTGTATGGTGGAACAAACTTAACTTTGCTCTTGAAAAACTGTTGTCCCCATACATCGACATAACAATAAATAAACATAAACATATGTCGCGGTTAGATTAGTAGGAACAAAAAGTTTGTCTTACAATTTTTGCGAATTTCTAAAAAACGCTGCAAGTTAGGAAAACCGTTTTATTTTTCCTGTAATATTTAGAATGATATTAATAATCGGTAATTATTACACATTTTTCTGTTTTGTAACTTCGGAGATAATATGGGGAGAATGGCATTTTTTTAACGTTTTTTGTCATAAACCAAAAACCACATATCTAAGAAAAAAAATAAAACTGTTCTGTGACCTACACATTAAGCCCTTTCATTTGATATCCCATTCAATATAATAGCTCTACTTTTGATTTTCGACATCCCATTTCGGCCCCTTTTAAAAAAAAGCAGGTATAAGTTTTTTTTTCTGTCCAATATACTCGGGTTAGCGATTTTTAATACGATTCCAAATATCAAGTCGATAGCACCATTAGATCTTGATATATATTGTTGTGACAGACGGATAGACAGAGTCGCACCATAAGGGTTCTTTTTTTACCATTTTGGTACGGAACCCTAAAAATGGTAAATGAATTAATTGTGTCGTTTATCTATCTTCTTTGATGTTAGTTATTCTTACTCATTTGCTCAAAGGTTAGCTGGAAGAGATCCCTTACAAGGATAAATCGCCTTTGTACATAACACATAACCATTGCTATTTGTACTGTTTCTGTATGATTGTATGTGCAATAAAATGTTTACATACATACATCCATAATGGTTAAACAACAATACCTTAAATTGAAGAATTGAGGTTTATATATTTAAATTAACTTTATAAACATTTACTACACCTCGCCGTTGTTCAGATAAATGAATTAAGAGCAAAAAAGCAAGCCGGCTGCCAAATCGTTCTGAGAATTCATTAACGCTCGGATTTTAGCCAGGTGTTAATTGGTACTTAATGGCTGAGCAGCGACAAAAACGGACAGTTTTGGGCGCTATCGTGTATGCGTGGAACGGAACGCAGACATACGTTACTAGCGGCACAGAATAATAATTAGTACTGTATAGGTACTCTGTGTAAGTAATTTCACGAGAGTTGAGGTGAATGATTACACACACAGCTACCTACATGAAGTACTCATTGCAAAAAAAGGGAATGAATGAAATGAATGAGTGAGTAATAAATACAAGGCTATAGTTTAAACAAACTTTTTGGTCTATCTTGCAATTCACTCTTGAACCTGCTATCGGTACGAAAAAAGTAAATTTTTAAAACAAAAAATAAAAACCGACTTCCAAAAACTTAAACTAAAAACCAAAAAATAATATGTTAATTACCCCAAAGAAATGGATAATCAACGATTCATATACAGATATTTATACTTTTTAACCTGTTATTTTTGAAGTTGGTGCCTGCCACGTAATGCTGGCTGTGTTGAGCTCCTTAGCTGGCACCGACTTCAAAAATAACAGGTTAAAAAGTATAAATATCTGTATATGAATCGTTGATTATCCATTTCTTTGGGGTAATCAACATATTATTTTTTGGTTTTTAGTTTAAGTTTTTGGAAGTCGGTTTTTATTTTTTGTTTTAAAAATTTACTTTATTTTTAAATTTTTAGTGGCGCTGGAAAAATATTGGCTGGATAAATTCCAAATTGGCCTAGACGTTTTCAAGTAACCGAGGAACAAGCTTACATAAAAATTGCTCTTTGTTTTGAAGTCGGTTAAGACTGGGAACTTATTTCTAATAAGAAATGCACGAGAAAGTAAGAAAAATACCAAAATCGCATATGTGTGCCTATGATATTTGAAGAGTTCCCTCGATTTCTCCAAGATCCCATCATCAGATCCTGATTTGGTTGCAATGAGTCCACCTCGGAGGTATACCCTTTTAAACAAAAAAAGAATTTTCCAAATAGGTTCAGCCGTCTTCAAGTAATCGGTGAAGAAACCTAGATACAAATTTACATTTTGTTTTGAAGTCGGTTAACACTAAAAACTTGTTACTAATAAGAAACGGACGAGAAATTACGAAAAATACCGAAATCGCTATATGTGTGCCTATAATATTTGAAGAGTTCCCTCGATTTCTCCAAGATTCCATCATCAGATCCTGACTTGGTTGCAATGGGACCACCTCGAAAGTCTACCCTTTCAAACAAAAAAGGAATTTTCCAAATCGGTCCAGCCGTCTTCAAGTAATCGGTGAACAAACACACAAAAAAAAAATAAATAAATAAAAAACATACAGACGAATTGAGAACCGTCCTTCTTTTGGAAGTCGGTTAAAAAGAAAGAAATTACCTATACTTTTAGGTATTTAAAAAAGATAAACAAAAAAAAACACGTGACACGGGTCGTTCCGCCAGTGGTATTGTGCCACATACACAAAACGTTACTTTGATTGGCTGAACGACCCGAGTCACGTGGTTTTTTGTTTACCTTTTTTTAAATACCTAAAGGCCGGGTCACACCGATGCGTGCGCGTCGCGTGCGCGTTGCAGCTCCTTGACTTTGAGCCGCCATTTTGAACGCGTTACGCACAAAGTCAAGGAGCTGCTGCGTGCACGCAACGCACACGCAGCCGGTGTGCGTTGGCCTTTAAAGTACAGACTATACGTACAGAAGCCTCTCTCCCTACTGCCGTTCATGTCGGATGAGCGGATAGAGTTGACCCCCATCCGACCATCTCTCTCTATCGCTTAACGCGCACCACGTTATGTAGGGGAGACCGAGTGGTTTTGAAACAAAGGTGAGTTGAAACAAGGTCAATTTTGCGGAATCTGTAACCGTTATCGAGCTGCCAATAATTAATAGTGATGGTGCAAGCCATTGCTTGTTGTTTTACTTTTCGGCTGTAATTTTATAACAGATGGGAGGATTTTTGCTACTGAGGGGATTTGAAACAGATTGTTTCAACTCAACTCTCCTCGGTTCATTTTTGTATGGCTGATTTGCTAATACGATAAAGTATATTTTTTTGCCTTTTATTGCCTTTTGGCAAAAACGGAACCCTTATAGTTTCGTCGTGTCCGTCCGTCCGACTGTCTGTCCGTCTGTCCGTATGTCACAGGCATTTTACTCAAAAACTACATGATGGATATTGATGAAATTTGGAATATAGGTGTCTTGTATGAGCCGCTACTTAGTTTGGTAGTTAAACAACTAAAATAAATATTTTTAGGGGGGGCACTCCATACATATTACAGAAGCTAATAAACATTTTTTTCAGCAAATATCAATATGTGGTATATAGTTCGACAGCTCTTTAAAAAACATTATAAGGTTTCAAAGTAATGTTTTTGATTAAGTGAATATATTTGGAAATAATCGCTCCGAAAGTTGCGTAAATTGTGTCTCCCCCCCTCTATCTTCTAAACCGTGTGTACGAAAAATACGAAAAAAAATCACGAAAGTAACGCTTAATTAATACTTTCCACGAAAATTATTTTCAACAAGATGGAATTAACCGTTTTTGAGTTATTGCTGATAAACTGCGCTTCTCAACAAAAGGACGTAATTGCTATGAAGATACGCTCTTTTGTTGTTCTACTTTTTTAACATCGTATTTTTTACCTTATAGTTACGTACGGCTATGGAACCCTACACTGAGCATGGTCCGACATGCTCTTGGCCAGTTTTTTCCGCTTCCAAGCGGCAAGATTGACCGCGCAACCGAATCGTGGAGTGAGTCAGTCCTGCTAGCGGTAGGATTGTCAAATAATTAGCGGGTTTAAAATTATGCAAGAAATGCTATACCACGCATTGTTTGTAA
The DNA here is from genome assembly GCA_947034925.1 of Eudemis profundana. NCBI lineage: Eukaryota > Metazoa > Arthropoda > Insecta > Lepidoptera > Tortricidae > Eudemis > Eudemis profundana. Next base: position 18,983,440 of record OX344802.1, on the reverse strand, counting down.
AGTATATGATGATAATGATATGTGAGGACGCCCCGCCGGTTGCAGGCGGGCAGTCGATCACAAGCGTGTTCATTCAGCCCATTGCACTCGTATAGCACTCTATTTAAGACTCGGTTGGTGAATTTGAAGTTCGAAGTAATATCGCTAGATAATTACTAAAGTGATCCTCATTAAATACTTGCAATAAAGGTGTAACTACGTGCCAACGACGAAACGATACACAAATGTTCGATCAAGCTGCACATAGGTACGAGTAATTATTTTGCTGCCGTCTTGTATAGTCTGTACAAACAAACTCTTAAGACCAAATGCTGTCAAACGAATGCAAGCCAAAAACTACCTTATAATGAGAGCATAACGTAGTTTTTGGCTTGCGTTCGTTTGACAACATTTGGTCTTAAGAGTTTGTACGGACTATACCAGCTCTGCTAATCACTTAAGGAGTTTATCACTATTACTCATCAAATTATATGAAAATAACGTTAAAATGCAGTAATAATATCATATAACTGTAATCAAATATTAAAATGACCTTTAAAGTTGGTATAGGTACTCATTGAAAATAGGCTTCGTCATGTTGTACTCGTTAGAGTCTCTATTGCGCTAACTACCTATATTATGAAATAACATTTCGAAACCCTTCGGTTTGTTAGAAATCTACGCAATAATAAATAAAAGCCGATGAGTTTCGATTTTACAAACGTTTATACAATTCTATGACTGTGAAATTGAGGACAAACGTTGCTTCCACGCCATTCGGTGTTCAAGACATTAAAATTGCTGCTATATCACCACTATCACCACTAATACATATTATAAATGTGAAAGTTTGTGAAGATTTTCGGATGTTTGTTACTAAATAACGGGATAACAACTGGATGGATTGAGCTAAAATTAAAATTTAAGTAGACCAAGTCCTGGATTGAAACATAGGATACTTTATACCCCAGTAAAGAGTTCCTTCGGGAAAGTAACGGGAACAAGGCGGGCGAAGCCACGGGTACATGGTAAAACTCTCACCATTGTAAACTTAACTTTGCGCGGTTTGAGCAGTTTAAGACCATGGTGGACGGAGTTAACTAATAGCCTATAAAGGTACAAACGCACTAAGCGGCGCGACGTTACACTTGTATTCTTTGTATGAAATTGTATGAGATAAAACGCACTACGCGACGCAACGCAACACTGCGAATTTTTGTATGGAAACAAGAAGAGTCGCATCACACCGCTGAGTGCGTTCGTACCTTAAACCGCAACGAAAATAAAAAGACGACCTTGGTACTGTCCCACATAACCTAATGGATGACAGAAGTCAGTGTGTCGAGCGTTCTTTGTGTTGTGTTGCAAGCGTGAATGCTTGGTAAGGCTCGCCTTTGGACACGGCTACATAATGCAATCCGGAGCGATTCATGTTTTTCAAATGTTAGCTCATTAGAATAACAACAGAAACCATGCGCTGTGGAGGTTCCAATACACTAAATTTGCGCCGTTTTAACGTAGGTAATTTTTTTATAAGTGTAGGTACCTACAACAATTCACCTCGGACAATAATAAAATAGAATTATGTTTGAAAGCTGCCAAATACATAGGTATACGATACTTAATAGAAAACGCAATAATTATAATAATTATGTCCGGTGGTCTGCATCTACTTATGTATGACGTTTTAAATACGAGTTTAGTTCTAATAAGCTAATCCTAACAAACGAATTTGTAATGCTAATATGTATTGCAAATGTTTGTATATAATCACGTTAACTGGTTAAACGTTTCTAGAAATTTCGTATTAAATATTCATTATCTAGGGTAAGATATACATTTCGAAAGCTAATTAAAAACTCTTAATTATACTCACCAACTCGTTTCGCTGAAATTTGTCTAGTGGAATAATTGAAAGGTACATAAATTGTCTTTTCAATAACTCCGGTTAACTCCGCGGGAAGTTTATCCGCGGCGCGCAGTTCGTCCAAACATAACACTCCCGCGCGGGCACACCGAGCACTGTTCACAGTCGATAACTCGCGCACTTCGGGAACACTCAGTTCCTGTTTATGTAACACTTTGTTTCCCGCATTCACGTATAACAACTCGGCCACGCCTTCCAAGTTCGCCTGACAAAGTTTATCCGCAACCACTTTTATTTTATACACGCCCGGCGCTTTGTTTGCGTCCAAAATGAAATCTGCTCGCTCTCCTCTTCCCATTTTAATAGAATTCACGTATTCTGGCTCTATTCTGTGACCGTCCAACGCGACGACCATCATTTCATGTTCATCAATCGAAAATTTCACAGAACAGCTCTTGGAACCCCCACCATAAGCCAGCCGGAATCTGTATCTTTTGCCAGATTCAACGCTGAATTTCGATATTGGGGCATCAGGGGAATCTATCGTTTTTCCTTTACCATTAATGAGAAGAGATTCCGCATTGGGAATTTTTGAATTTAAATCAGCCAGCGGGCCCATGGAGTGGCCCCATTCAGCTATAAATATGGTGTGTTCCGTAGCATCAACATCATACAATTTTCGTAAAGGATCAAGTCTAGGAGACTGTCGAACTATGAAGGCTCCAGCGAGTCCATCGGCGGCGTCCGCGGCGGAATGCGCGTGGTACATGTGTGTTCCTACTTCTGATGCTCGGAATTTGTATTGGAACGTCGTGTACGCTGGTTGAGGGCATTGTGTGAGCATGGGAGCTCCGTCCATAAAGGGAGTCTCCTTCTGTGGCTGGCCTCGCCAGTGCATGGCAAGCGCATGCGCCGGTGCGCGGTGTACAACGTCCACAACAAGGATGTCGTTATGACAAACGTGTAGAGGCGGCGCCGGCAGTTCCCTATTTATCGTGAGCACACCCCTTTCCCGTCCATCCGCAGATATACACTTTGCGGGACATTCCTCCCCACTTTTTTCTGTACAACTGCCACATGATCTGCAAATATAATGAATACTCATTAAAATGTATTATTCAAACTGCATTTAGAAACTTGGACTAGCATTTAACTCAATAAAACATTAGGTAAGTTAAGAGCAGGAAGACATAAAATGCCAGTCATGCAAAAAGAACGTCAGAAAAGTTTAGAACGCACGATGTCTATTTCAAGCTTGAAGTTTTACTTTTTTAGGGTTCCGTAGCCAAAATGGCTAAAAAGGAACCCTTATAGTTTCGTCATGGCCGTCCGTCCGTCCGTCCGTATGTTACAGGCATTTTACTCAAAACTACACAAGACATATACTGATGAAATTTGGAATATAGATGTCTTGTAGATGCCGCTACTAAGTTTGGTAGTTAAATAATAAAAATAAAAAAAATCTAGGGGGGGCACTCCATACATGTAACGGAAGCAAATTTTTTTTTTTTTCAGCAAACATCAACGTGAGCTTAGTACTGGTTGTTTTGTGATGATATGTTTGTCTTTATAGGGCCGATATGTACTAGTGTATAAAGGTCCTTAACACAATAAATTAAAAAAAAAAAATCAACGTGATGTACGTAATTCGATGGTTCTTTTAAAAATATTATAAGACTTTTATTTACTTTTTTTTAATTAAGTGAATACTTTCGGTAATAATCGCTCCGATTGTTGCATAAATTGTGCCCCCCCCCCCCCTCCCCTTTAACTTTTAAACCGTAAATAACGCTTAATAAGTACATTCAACCAAAAAGTTTTAAGTGCCATTGATTTACATGGCATTTAAGACCTTTTGCCAGTTGTTTATTTTTAGCTTTATTTTTATCTGTAGCACAATTCCTTATAGATACGGCTATGGAACCCTACACTGAACATGGTCCGACATGCTCTTGACCAGTCATTTATTAATTGGTCATGGTGCGGGTTCATTCAGTGGAACGCCTCGCCCTACACTGAGAGTACCTACCTAAAGTGAGTGTTAGTTTAGTTAAGCACTTTGTCATAATTATTTAATCAATACTCACTTGCTAAGTGTCTTGTAGACTTCAATGACCAGCTTTACGCGACAAATCATAGGCCAGTCCAGTTCGTGGCATTCCCGGTCGCAGTCCTCGAAATACTCCTCTGAAATACAAAGATTAACGCGTAAAAATGTTTTCAAGCCACCGAAAAGTTTGTTTTGTAAACAACCTGTTGGTTTTCCTCAAACTGTCTCCGCGGTAAGTGGACAACTTAACAAAGCAATATTACTTAATGGCAGGAAAACAAATAATAGGTGCTAAGTTCACTTTATAACCAACTATCAAGTTAAGTTTATCTTCAAAATAAAATCGCACACAAATTACACAATGCATTAGAACAATTACGTAATTTTATGACTAAATATGTCTGAGGATATCGTATATGTAATACCGAGTAAACAATATCTGTACATACAGGCTATTGCGGACCGGCAAAAAATTAGAAATTTGTTTGTACCAACCTGGCATAGGCGTGTAGTACACAACCAGGATCACACTTGCCACAATAACACTCAACACGAATATCCTTTGCAAGGACATCAGCATATAGTTGGGCTTCACCAACGGCGCGCTGCACGCATCAATCAACTTCTTCTCCGACTCCATGTTAAAATAATTTCAATTAAAATGAACCTTAATTTGAGATTTAAATTGCCTCAATTATGGCTCGTTACATCTTCGGGTGTATCAAACGGAAGTGAGCGGAGTTTCCCGTGTGCTCAAGCCACCATAGCGCGCGACCACGCGAGTCGACCAGCGAATGGTGACTGGGAACCAGTTGCTCGCTTGCAACATCAGCACCTCGGCCCTCGGGGCTGCAGTCCAATTCGGAAGTATATGCCGGCCGAGAGATACTCTCACTGCCATTATGCAACTTATTATATAATCTTTATTACATTTTACTGCACAATAAGGCCAGTTGCAATATAGAACTGTTACATTTGATAGATCTGGTCTACCTACTGACATCACTATGTACGAAGCTTGTAGGGGAATCACCCCATTACCCAACTGTTGCGTGTGCCAATAAAAAGCGAGCAAAGGCATTTTCCCGGATACCGACCATTAGTCTTGGAAAAAATATCAGCACATAATTTTTTCATGATAAGACGTAGTAAGGACCGACTTACGAAAAATTTCAAGGTTTCAGGTGTTTATGTGTTATATACTAGAAATATCTTTACCCAATAATGATTTAGCATTTCAATATTCGATATCCATCCACTACTGCGAGCTGTATGTACATATTGTACATAATGCTCCTAGAGTCTGTGCGGAAAGAGAATAGGCGTGGCGAAAAACGGAACTAACCTAACCAGTAAGGCAATTTATTTTTTTGTTTGCAAATACGGTAGAAAAGCAATACAGCGCCCCCAAATCTAAATCCTATTCTCTTTCCGCACAGACTCTACCACTGAGTGAAGCATATTTTTCCCCCGAATTTTATTTGTAAAACAGTATCTGTCTATTGAAATGTATATCGACGATGGACAGGAGAAATTTAATTATAATTTATATTATTTCATATGCGCTTAGCTATCAAACAATATAGTACATTACACAACTAGGGTGGTAAAACAAAGAAAGGCCGAGATCGCAGATGTTTGCAGCCCGAGCTGCAAGCGAGGGACGTAAGTACCTATACGATCGAAGGCTTTCGTTATTACCTCCCGTGTTGTGTACATCATTTTATGTCTACACTTGGCAAGAAAGCGGCATTTTCCGTACGCGTAGCGTGCGGTAAAAGCCACTTTATGGCCAGGTGTGGCATAAATAATATTATTCCCAAAAGTACATGAACATCTGACATAAATGTCGCTTAGGTCATAGAAAAAAATTAGTACTGTGTACAGAAGCCTCTCTCCCTAACAAAACTGCCGTTCGCGTCTAATGACCGGACGGAGCTCACCCGCATCCGACCGTCTCTCTCTATCGCATAACGCGTACTTAACGCGTGCTCTTTTTCCCACCAGGGTGAGAGAGTGAGTCAGTCCTGCTTAGGTGAATTATCCGTAAAATATTCCCGAAAGAAACCTTGAAACGACCCTACGATTTTGTAGATAAACACTACTAGAAGAACAATCGAAATAACTTGTTATGCCTAACTAGTGGACCCGCCCGCAACTTCGTTTGCGGAGGTGAAATAAGTCGGATAAAAAGTATCCTGTGTTAACCGGGATCATAATCTACCTGTATACCGAATTTCATGGAAATCGGTTCAGAAGGTTATGATGTGATGCGCGAACAAACATGAAACTTGTATAGTTTTTTATATAGAATATTCACCCAGAGGACGTCATAATAAACCAAATCGAATGCCTTTGATAGATCCAAAAAACATGCATATACAGGCGTTTTTCTCTGTGTATAATACTGAGCAGTTTGCTTTAAACAGAGAATCGCATTTTCTGTCGACAAGCCAGGTTTAAAACCAAATTGAGCATCATGCAAATGCACATGATTGGCTAATTGTCGGTCGAGCAAACTGTCCAGTATTTTAGCAACAATACTGGCTAGTGATAATTATGATATGGGCCTGTAGTTGGATCCATCAGAGGCAGACAAAACTAAGGAACTTTGACGTACAATAGTTCTTAAACTACACGTTCAAATTTAATGTTATACAACATACTTAAGTCTTATTGATCCCTATGTATCCCTGAAAACTTAGGGTTAGAACCCTGAGCTGGCGAAAGCTAGAGCTTTAGCCAGCACAAAATTACAGGTTGAAAATGGCCTGAATGGCTTCGAGAAAGGATGGTACGGCCGTGGCTTTGTTTTGCTCGACTTGGCGGGGGCACTGCCTTGCCGCCAGATACTGTGGAAGCAAACGACCCTCCTTTTGTTTGTATGGAAAACCGACTGACTGAAGGGCGATCCCTTAACACGTTCACTGGCGGTACCCAAATTATGGGATGTACTAGAATGACGGTAAAATTTCGCCTCACAATACCTACCTATGATCTTATAGAACGACATCGGCAAGCGCTGTATTGCGTGTGTGTGTTGACTTACATAGATGCGTTGCAGGGTGAGTCAGAGTCAAACTCGAGTTTTAGATTCCACTCAGTTTCGACGGTAGTGTCATCGTTGTTGTGCCCCACATGACAGTACAAAAATTCTCCGAAATAATGGTATGGGTTTTGATCGGCAAGCACCTTACTGACTATATAGGCAATCGTGAATAAATACTGCGTTAGCCATATCGTCATATAGCGTTGTTCACGCTTTAGCAATTTTACGGTGATACCCGTTACCCCAGGCGAAAACGTGTTAATACAGAGTCCTGAAGTGGCAACCAAACATAGGTAAGCGCAGCGTAGAGCGACCCCAGATTATACCCAGATCCGGTGGACAGACGACATCGTGAGAGTAGCGGTGAATTGGGGGATGGGGTCTGCACAGGGCCGTACTCTGTGGTGATCTATAGGGGAGGCCTATGACCAGCAGTGGACGTCCATAGCTGATAGATTTAAATTTTAACTGGCTCAAAATCGTTAATACTTTGGAACTTTAAGTAAACAAAGCGCTTATCCACCTTTTCATTCTTCTAATAAATTACTTGCAAACAAAATATCCGTTTTACATTGAAACAACTTTTTTGCATAATAACTCTAGTAAGTACCTAAAGCACAGAGTAATGCCCGGACTACTCGAGGCTAGTCTAGCTAGCTAAGCTAGGATAGTAAAATCAGTGGTGGGGGGACGCTAACGCCCCTCTGAGACAGTAGTACTACCATGGAGTTCAACTGGTAGCACAAATGATACACCCTAAGGTCATTAGTACTACCAGTAGTACTAATTACCATAATGGAGGACCGGTAGTACTACTGTGCTGATTTATTTACCTCAACGTTTTGGACGTCACATCGCGTCCATGGTCTCGAAGGGACCGATATGCGTAATGATGGGGGAATATGCGTATTGATTTACCTATTGTATTTTATGCCACACCTGGCAATAAAGTGACTTTTTCCGCACGCTGCGCGTACGGAAAAAGCCGCTTTCTGGCCAAGTGTAGACATAAAATGATGTACGCAACACGGGAGGTAATGAAGAAAGCCCTCGATCGCATATTTACGTCCCTCGCTTGCAGCTCGGGCCGCAAAATTCTGCGATCTCGGCCTTTCTTTGTATTACTAACCTAGCAGTTGCGTGGCGTAAAAGACATCCTTGGGCAAGCTGGTGCAGATTTGGCGTACATTTTCCTTAAGGGCTGTAGAATAATGTGCTCAAATGCCTGATATAGGCAAGCCGGTAGGAATCGAGTTCTTTGGACGCCACGCTACTGCACCCTAGTTATGTAATGCACTATTGTTTACATCTGACATGTGTATATATGTACTACCAGCTGAACTTTTAACACTGTGGTCTATGACAAAACCCGGGTGTTTTTCTTGTATTTTTAGTAGTAGTACTAGTGAACTTAGGGTGTATCATTTGTACTACCAGTTGAACTACGTGGTAGTACTACTGTCTCAGAGGGGCTAACGCTATACTAGACTAAAAATATAACTCCATCCTTTTAAAAACTGTCCTGGCTTGTAAACTAGCTTGCTCTTTCTAGAATGCTCAATAAAAGTTTCATAATTAGCACGTTAGTAGACAAATCTTTAAATTGCAATTTCATTGGCAAAAAAAGTGTAATTAGTACGAGTGTGAACCATATGAAATGAAAACTGCGTAAAAAGGGGCGGATTCTTAGCTAGTTTGAGGTAGTTTTATAAGCGCTCCTTGTTAAACGCTGCATCGTTTTTTAGCATATTGAAATTAATACATTAGGATGGGACAGGTATTTTTTTAATTATTTTTTTCATTATCATATCGTTCCTTTTACCCGTAGTTCATTAATATTACAACTTAATGAGAATGAATATATCATGTTTAAGCTCATTAAGTTTATCGAACGATTTAACAGTAACTCAAACACCAAGAAGTGGAAATAGAAACGTCATTCTGAGTATTCTGTTCTGGTTCTGACACTGACATTTGTCATACTAACGTGAGAGTATCGCCTTATTTAAAATTTTGCTATTTTTGTAAAAAAATCGCAAAGTAATCTACCGCAGTAATATGCAAAGATCAAGCTTTTAATTTAAGTATAATACACGTGCTTTTTACTGCATTTAATGAAGTTTAGGATATAAGGCTGAATCAAATCTAAGATGGAAATCACTAGGAAGAACTTTGCAGAGCAGTTTGATAATATAAGCAAAGATTTGAAAAAGTCGTGTTTTATAGGTTTCGACGCCGAGTTCACAGCTCTTTTATCAGGAGAATGCTTTAAATATCGGTAAAATTTATTACTATTACTAGGGCTGCCATCTCCAAAATTTTACATCTAGGACAAAAAGCGTAAATCCCCGGATTTTGGAGCTTAAAACCCGGACACGTCAACAGTAACGCAGTTTTTTTTTCGCTTCCGGAGGGGAAGGGGCGGGGTGCATTAGCTCTCGAGGGCCGGAGTAGCAAACCCGGACTACAAATGAAACCCCGTCCGGACGTTCCCCGGACGTTCTCTAAACTAGGACAAATCCGGGAAAACCCGGACGGATGGCAGCCCTAACTATTACAAACAAAAAATATGCCTGATTGTAATTTTTTTTTATATAAGGTCTTGTAAATATGATAGTAAATACTGCTCACTCATCCCCGATCCGTAAAATACTGTTATATTTATATTAATTTATATCACCATAATTAATTTGAATGTTATTCTAATTTCAGGTTATTTGATACAAATGAAGAAAGGTATGACAAAATGAAATCCGAAGTGGGTAGAATGATTATGACGCAAGTTGGGCTGACCATGTTCCAATATGACCGAGAACATGACACATATATAGCTAAAGGATACACTTTTCACCTTTGTCCGCAAGCATTTGGGCAAGTCGACCAGTCATTCATATTTCAAGCTTCCACACTAAGATTCCTTTGTAGGCACAACTTTAATTTTAACAAGGTGAATGATATATCTATGGTCTATGAATATGTTCGATGGCACAATGGACATATTTATGCAAATGGGAACCAACCCACACAAAAAGTCATTGAAATTTGAACTGTTAGAGTTAGCCGCTAGAGAATAGAATCCTATCTCGCCAATGAATTTTGTGTGTGTTGGTTCGCGTTTGCATAAATATGTCTGATTAATGTCCATTACAAGTTAACCTTAATAGGTTTATGCTTACTAGTTTTCTATTACTCAACATTTATTCTAGACAGAATAATAATTTAATGACAATACTATGAGGTATGTAACTAAGTCAACATAACAAAAATGTATTCAGATATAACAAGTAGGTGTGTCTTCTTATCTTATCAAATAGCAGATACTCTGAATTACTTTTTATTTATTTAAACTTTATTGCACAAAGGAAAACTTATACAAAAGGCGAACTTAATGCCATAAGGCATTCTCACCAGTTCACCTTAGGACAAAGCAGATAGCTTGTGGGTGGTGCAAATAACATCCTTAAATTACATAAAATTTACATAAATAACAATAAAATTGTAAAATTCTTAAACTCTAAACTTAGTCAAGTATTACTATTGCAATTTCAGTTTACCTATGAAGGCATCCCATATCTCAGTAAAGCAGAGGAAGAACAAATCCGGCAACACCTGGCCGACAACATGATGTTCAAGAACCTCACCCGCACTCTGGACATGGAAGATGAGAAACTGCTGCAGAAACATTGTTCTGAGGTTTCTAAGTATGTAGTTATTATAATAATAATAGCCTTTTACTAACCCTTTACTTTTATTTTATAAATTAAATACAATATAATCATTCATTATAATGTTTTTATTTTATAAAATATTTTTTTTGACCAAATATTTTTAATGACTTGTGAAAAAGTTATCATTTAGCGAAAGCAAACAGGTTAGATAAAGTTGGTTTTATATCAATGCAAAGAAAAAACCGATTACAGAGAAAAATATTTTTGATACCTAAAATGAATCATTCCATGAAACATTTGCCATAGATTCAAACGCGAAACAATAATAAATTGGGCTTTATCAAGAAATTAGTTTTTATTGATAAATTTTATCATAGCATTGTTTGGGTTTCAGATGGTTGAGCAACAAAGAAGAAGAGACAATGTACATAGACATAGAGAGTCCTGTGCTAAGATATGTTCTGCACAACGAGATCAGGCTGCGGTTCCCCGAGGTCCTCACCACTGATAGCCTAGGTAATAGTAACAAGGTAATCTATGAGTTTGTTGGTAATCTGTCAGCTTCAATCGTTTATTTCAATAAACGCCAATTCTATTCTAATACGATACTGGCATAGAATTTGATAGGTAAAGATTTTCAAAGATGTGTGGTTTATATTTTTTTTATAGGCCTTGTTGTTAAGGAAAATATTGTCATTGCATTTTTATTCACTGTAATTTTTCCAAAATATTGCTATAAATTCTCGATTTGACATTTATCTATATATCAAAAAAATTGTCTTCTATATCAAAAAAATATATAAATTACACATCTTTGAAAAACTTTACTTAACCAATTAGCCAGCTCCTTTATGAGCCATATACAGGGTGGCCCATTTCGATCGGTCAATATGGGAAAGTCTGAAACTATAAGACATACGAAGATCTGTTCTTAGGAACCATGTCATCGTTTAGGTGCGAGAAAAACTGCATACATAGGTGATAGGTTAACGCGGGCTTATTTTCCGCAACTCGACGACAAACATGCGCCTATTTTGCGTGATGGGTTGATGGCACTACTCTTGCCAACCCAACTGTACCAGAAAGCCAAGCAGACCCTTGACGTTGCCGATGACTCTGGGAGTGACCTCGGTGTTCCGAGGTGGTGTGCCGGGTACTTGGCCACCCCCGGGCATTCGAGAATGACGTGGGCGGCTGTCCACCTCCATGCAGGCTCTGCACAGAGGGCTGTCAGTAACACCTAGAGTAAACAAGTGTTTGTTTAATAGGGCATGTCCAGTGATAGCTCCGGTTAGAAGATGGAGCTGTGGCCTCTTTAGCTGCCGTAGCTTCAGCAACAATCCGGGGTTGATTGCCGGTATATCTATTGACGGTTCCTTTTTTAGCAGCGTTGCCCTAGTGGCAGAAAAATGTATTTTAAATAGATAAATAAATATTAGGGGACAATTTTACACAAATCGAACTAGCCCCATAGTAAGCTCAATAAGGCTTGTGTTATGGATATAGACGATGATATATTTAATAGATACAAATACTTAAATACATAGAAAACACCCATGACTCAGGAACAAATATTCGTGCTCATCACACAAATAAATACCCTTACCGGGATTCGAACCCAGGACCTCGTGCTTCGTAGGCAGGGTCACTACCAACTAAGCTAAAGCGGTCTTCAATGTTGCTCTCTTTATCTTGTTTTTAATCAGTGACTATTTTTCATTTAATTCGACATTCCTGTTACAGGTTTTAATATACAAAGATAAATACGTGGAAGGCGCCACCAACGCTCCAAAAGCTATTCTAGAGGAAAACTTGATGAGCCACCTCCTCGGATTCTCACAAATCATGTCACTCCTAGAACAATACCAAAAGCCAATAGTTGGGCACAACATCTTTATAGACACTGTTCTACTTCATAATCAATTCATAGGACCATTGCCAAAGAAGTATTCTACGTTTAAAAAGAACATTCACAGTATGTTCAGGAACTTGTTTGATACAAAGTATATTTCTTATGTTATGGCGAAGAGATTGTCCTATGATGAAGTATGGAAATCGAATGCTTTGCAAGAGTGAGTAATTTTGTTTAGTAATGTTTTATTTCCTATAATAGGCACTGGTCGCCAACACGCACGTAATACATGTAGCGTAACAAGCGTAGGAAGGCAACGGTGAGTGCTTTCCATCAGGCAGGCCGTACGCTTATTTGCCACCCTAGTAGTATAAAAACTCTTTGCTCAACCATAATTGGTTTAAAATCCTATTTACGTTTGCGAAATTCCAGCAATCTTTGTAAATACCAAATATGGAGTCATTTTCAAAAAAATTGTACATAGTCAAGGGCCTAATAAAAACAAAATCACGATCGCTTCCTCTGTGTTACGAAAGTTAGGCATACAAACTATATGGGTAACTTTCGTAACACAGAGGAATAAATTAAGTTTTGTTTTAATTAAATCCCTTAATTGTGTACAATTTTTTTGAAAATGACTAAGTATCAATATTGTTTAAACGTAATACAAAGAAAACTTAAAAACAGTGTTGAGCCTATTCTAGTGTTATCCATTAAATGTATATTGACGAACACACTTTATTTATGAGTTTATGGTACAATAGTTTTCCTTTTCTTTTTAGTTTATATGAATTCTTCTCCGAGGCAAAATGTAAGAAGTTACAAAATGGAGTTAACCTCATAAAACTGAGTACCCCTTTTGATGTGCAGCAGACTTATCACGAAGCGGGCTGGGACTCGTATTGCTCAGGTAAATGCATTCACAAGAATATTCCAGCTTATGATAAGGGAGGTCCATTAACTACGTGATGTTAAATTGGGAAAAGACAAAAAAAATTAAATTTACAAAACACTATTATTAACATTATATGTATGCAATTTCGAATTCTAAATTGATGTCATGATACCTAGCCCGTCTTTCTCGCACTATACTGAACGAAAAGAGATGGGTAATACTTTTCGCCATATAAAGAGTCGTTCTTGACAATTATGCTCTTCAGTTCTTCGCATAATAGCTAAATAAATTAAATTCAAATAAAAAAAAATTAAAATCAGTCTTCCGCTCTGCTACTTAATTAATTAGGAGACTGGTCATTAGTTCATTACCTATTTTTATATATTTTTTTATTTGATATAATATGACAAGTGTCAGTTACAGTTAAATATAATAGACATGGCACAATTTAATTTTATCACATTACATTAGTAAGTACTATTAAATATGCACATAGATACATTAACCGATTCCGTGCCGATGACGCGCCAGGCGCGTCATAAAAAATCACGCAACAAGCTCCATGACGCGCCTAGCGCGTCATAATAAAATTCCTTGAATACAAAAACTTTAACCTTTTAAACTTTAATTTTATTTGTTGTTTTTAAGGTTGAACGTTTTAGAGAATTTTCATACAAATTTCAGTCCCGTTTTTCTCCAGCCGTGATCATTTTCTGTACTTGAAACATTATTAGTTCGATAGTACTTTTCCTTCTGATTCCGCCAATAAGAAAAAAATACCGAAAAAATGAGAAATATTCTAAATAAATCCATTTGAAAACTAATAATTTTTTTATCAAACCGTTGTTTGTGTGAGTGTAGAGTATCGTGTCGGTGTAAACAAAAGGGCGGCATTTATCAACAACAGCTGATTCTGGGTGTCAAAAGAATGCCTAGATTGTTTAAAACCTACTCCTAAAACTTCTGGCCGCTAAGCTAATAAAAATTAAAAAATAAAGTGCTGTCAGCCGGTGTCGAAGTTTATCTCCATCAACAAATTTCATTTCCTAAACTGAGTTCAAGAAGGAGGTGGTATTGCATTGTAACTGTTTTTATCGTAAAGATAAAAATTGTACAAATACTTGAGTACGGATATAAATACGAGCTCTTATTCTTAGTAAAAAATATTGGATTTTTCGATGCAGTCCATTAGTTTTAAAAGCTAAAAGAGTTTGCTATCATTGGCCATAAATGTATCGTTTGAAAAAAACCTTTTTCATTACTGCACTCCCATGCTCGATTAAAAAAATATGTTGCCTACAACAGTCACATTTACATTTGAAGTTGTCAACATTTTTCATACAATAGCAAAGATATTCCTTGTTATTAATTTTATTTTATTATTTGAATAGAAAACAGTTAGTTAAATATTTCCTTGAGCAACATTTTGCATACTACTTGGGTGGTAAGCCTGCCTGATGTGAAGTAGTCACCGGAGCGTACTGCCATTTTACTAAAAATAATGAAAACAAACGTACGCACACTCGAGACCAGATGGATTACCCAAGTAAATCCTAATTTGCGTCATCATCAGAAGTTCGTTGCCGTCACCCCTGCTATGAAAAGCTATAGCTCTGCATGGAGATGTTCGGCTGGAATCAGCCAGACTGGAGATCGCCTACCTAGCGCGTTCAAGAATTAAGAAGCGATATGAGGCAGCTGAAAGGCTTGGCTTTGTATTCTACCGAAGTCTATGAATAATATTCTATCGAACCCGTGAATCAAACTTTTTTTACAGCGCAATAATAACAGATCCTAAATGTATGACAGAGTAGCAAGATATTCACAAAAGTTGCTTGTAAGTAGTGGAATTTTAGCATTTTGGAGTAAGTAAGTTTGACGCGACAATTCTCAATGAAAATAAATAAATAATATACGATATAAAATATGTTTTTTTCTTGGCTTGGCTAATAAGTAAGTATACTATAAAAGTATACTAACTTAGGTCAGTAAGTATACTAGTTACATGTAAGTTACATGCACAACTAACTATTCATATGTGAGAGGTCAATTTGCAAAGAAAGAAGTAACAAACATGTGCAGATAATCAAAAAATCAGAAATATAAAAATATATTGGATACCTAACAATATAATGTAGTATGAAACTAAAACTTCTTATTTCAACATCACCTGAACGTCTAAATCTTTATCAAATAGATTAAAATGGCGCCAAAATAATATGTAAACAAACATGACCTGTCATACTGTCATAATAATAATTATTGACAGTCACTGACACTAATGACTGTCAACGGGTACGCGTGTGTGCGAGAATGTGGAAAATTGCGATTATTTTTAAAACACCTGTTTTATTGTCCACAAGAAGACTGTAGAGCTGAAATTGGTTGCGATTTAAGCTCATCATTTTTTACTGGTTCCGCCAAGACATAGAAATAGTAAATATTTGGTTGGGTTTAGCTAAAAATAATAAAAACACTACGCAAACGACGTACAACGCCATCTGAGCGGCTAAAATTGGTAACTTTCTCTAACGTTCCTCCTAATAGTCAGGGGTAATCAACCTAATTACGCTCAGCGCGTCACCAACTGGTTGTATGGAGCATGCTTGGCAGATTTTGAAAAAAGAAGGTGGCAGCGAATCGGTTAAGTCAGCCGTTGACATAGGTAGTCAACGGCTGACTTAACCGATTCGCTGACTAACTAACTTCGGCTGACTAACCGGTGCTCGAGGCCATAATGGTCTCAAAATGCCGCACCGCATATCGCGACATAATAATCTCATAATACATTATGGTTGAATATGTGTAGGTTACTGAACTACTATTAGCAACGGGATATTTACCATTTATGTTTGTTTTTGTGAGTTCCCGATATTTCGGCACTGTTGTTGTTAATAGTAGTTATTATGTGAATGACCATGTTAGCTTAAAATCGTATATTGTAGGTTACTGTTTCATCCGATTGGGGCACTGGGCGGCATGCGAGAACAGTGGAAAGTACCGACCAGTGGGACCGACCGAGGTACTCGCCGCGCTGTCACCCTACTGCAGCAAAGTCAATGTCATACGGGGAGCTATCCTTTATATGGTAGGTGAACTATGCTATTTTCGGCATCTTTTAGTGTCTAAACTAATTTAGGTAGCATAACTGTTTAATACAATTTATTATGAAAGGCCACAAGCTTCTATCGTCTTCTGAGATCGCTCATCAGGCAGCTAAACATAAATTTGTATTTGACTAACAAGGCGTTTCTTTGTCGAATAGGAAACTAGAACGAATAATTGCGTCAGTAAAGGCCGCCTTATGAATATAATTATTGCTAGTGGACCCAGCCGTAACTCCGTTCGTGGAGGTGAAATTAGTTTCATTTCTCTTTTTTGCTCTGGCTTAGCCGAATAAAAAGTATCCTATGTGTTAACCAGGATGATAATCTACCTCAGCGGTCGGCATACCTTAGTAGCTATATAACGAAATTGACGCGAGCCACACTTTGTTAAAAAAAATTGACTTTATCAGGCAAAAGGTACCACATTGTCGGTTGTCAATAAGAACGACTTCTTATATACATTATTATGCAAAAAGCGCCTTATCATCAACCAGCGACGTGTACATTTCGCCTAAAAACGACACAATTATTAACAAGTACTTATCTTTAAGTGAGGCTTGCGGTCCGCCTGATGCTGACCGCTGAGACTACCTGTTTACCAAATTTCATGGAAATCGGTCCGGTAGTTTTAGCGTGATGCACGCACAAACATAGTCTTGTTACGATTTTTTTTTCTGTTTGTATTCTAGAATCTTGCCGGAGAGGATCCGTCGCGGCAGCGCCCCGAATTGCTCCACGTCAGAGCGCTGAAGGAACGAGTGCTTAATGTCGAAAAGGTAAATGAAATTTTAACTAGTAGTAGGGATCGTTCATAAAACGCTCCTCCTTGTCATCATGATTCTGCCGTTTCTAGGTACAGTCAGCATCAAAACGCCCGTAAC
This sequence comes from Eudemis profundana, assembly GCA_947034925.1. Classification (NCBI taxonomy): domain Eukaryota; kingdom Metazoa; phylum Arthropoda; class Insecta; order Lepidoptera; family Tortricidae; genus Eudemis; species Eudemis profundana. The sequence goes on along the minus strand of OX344802.1, from coordinate 18,966,092 downwards.
ATCCAAAGCGTAGATATCGTCACACACCTTTATTACTATAGACACAAAGGCGTGTAACGATATATATGGCACTTTGGTCACGGGCGTTTTGATGCTGGCTGTAATTGATAAAATACTGACAATTGACTGGGTACATTGCTCGTAGAATAGATGTACGGGAAGACGCAGCGTGGTCTACCAACGCACAAGGTGAACTGAGGACCTGGTGAAGGTTGTTGGATGAGGTATGGGGTCAAATTTCGGAAATTTTGGACAGCTTTTTTTATTTCATAAATGACAAGTGCTCATGATTCTGAGTAAAATGGTATAAGACACACCACGATCAAACAAAAAAGTAAAAGGTAATTTTTTTCTTCAGTAAAAAAAAACGTAACAAAACTGAGATTTTAGTTTCGTTACGATTTTCCCCTATATTTAGTTTGGGCGTAACGAAACTGAGAAATTCAAAATTTGTACGGAAAAGTTGGGACATTTTGCACTACTTTTTTTATTTCATAAATGAAAAGTGCTCGTGATTCTGAGTAAAATGGTATAAGACACACCATGATTAGACAAAAAAAGTAAAAGGTACATTTTTTCTGCAATTGACCCTTATACCACATTCCACTTGTCTGGGGACGTGCAAAAATACAAAAATCCTTTTCAGCAAGACACTTCCCCAGAAATAGACTCTTTATAACATGATTATCTTGATCAATTCAATTATGAAACATTAATTATTGCCAACGCAATAACAAAGTCATATTTGTGCAGAAATCTGGCGTCGCCCGTAAGTTGCATAACGAGCTAAACAAGCGGCTATTTCCGTCCGGCCGTAAACGCAGCCCATCCGCGTTGTCTCGCCAGCGGCCAAATTTAGACGTCACCACTTACGGCACACATTTAAACCCCTAATCGTCTTCAGTCACCTGCGTTTTCCCACGAATAACCTATGACTACCGTCCCCGCGTCACAGCCTACGCAAACCCCAAAAACTAGACCGCAAATAGAAAACCAGCTTTTCCAGCCTGGATCAGCCTAAGCATAAATAGTGACGCTATCCCACCTGTTCTTTGTACACGATGGGAACACAGAAACACGGTGTTTGTGACATATTCTAGTCAGGTAAAGTGCCGCCTGGACCTCCGCCAATAGCCGCGCACACAGATGAATAAACACACATGCAAGCTAGCGTGCATGCACCACCCGCCAGTTAAAACTGATTGATAATGACCAACTGTCACGGGCGGAAAACTTTATTTTTGCTTCGGTATACTTTTTTTTAATCAGCTCGACGGTGTTTGATTTCTCAAATGTGCGGATAGTCATTTTTCATGCCACTGTCAAGGTTAATTTAAGGTTAAGATATAAATACGCATATATCCTAGACCGATGGCCAACCGCCGTACATCACGGCGATAGACTCGCTCGTGTCACGGCGAGCTATAGATAGACATTACAATGGCATTATTATGCCAGTTGCTATTGCACCACCATTAAAATTAAATTAAAGTTTTCATTTTTCTACGACGGAAATTCATCACAAGAGCTAACCTGAACCGAATTTCTGCTGATAGACCACATCTGTAATCATAAAGTTTCTCATCTATAACTTATCTGAGGGCTTCAGAATGTGTTTCTGCGTTCATAACCTCACGTTTACACTTATCAAGACATATCATGTCGCGGTTCGTTTCGCGTCTCTATCATAGGAGAGAGGGGTGGCCAAGCCAGGGCTGGGCCCTCTATGGCGGCAGGTGCTCGTTGCGCTCCTACGCAACGGTCTCCTTTCATTCTTCTCGGGGAAGTGTAGGGTTCTTCATCCTTATGCAGGCTGGAACAGTTGGTGGGTTCTGGATGGGCTGTGGTGGCCTTTCAGCGGCGCGGTTGTCTGGTGGCCTACCTGCGGTTTTGTGGGTCTCTTCACGGACTCATGTCAGCACTCTGGTGGTTCTCGTTAGGCTGGAGTTGGGTGATAAGGGGCTCATGGCGGTGGCGCGGGGCGCTCGTGTCCAAAATACCGCTTTCCTGAAATACCAGATTTTTCAAAAAACCTGATTTTCCATTTATGGGATTCCTGTCTTACCACATTCCCGTTACACTAGATTATAAAATCGTAAGTTACTCAAGGATCTAAATCACTTTGTTGGGTGTGTTATTTTGGGAATCTTGTATACGGAGAATCTGGTGTATCGAGAATCAGGTATTTTAAAAATCTGGTATTTTAGAAATGCGGTATTTTGGAAATGAGCGGCGCGGGGATTAGCTCTCGTGGGAGGACACCCGTGGAGCGGCGCGATTCCCTCGAGGTGTGACACGGCGGAGTTGTCGGCTCTGCAGAAAATACATAACATGTAGAGGTGTATTCCAATAATCAAAATAAATTAATCAAACCGAACCATACAATTATCTTTCCAAAACTGTTAAATTCATCGATTCGTTACAAGGATAAAAAAAAAGAATTCTAAAAATAAGGCACCAATTAGACATGTCGAGCAGGGTGTGTCACATGATGTACTACCTATCTGAGTATCTGCAGAGAGACTATATAGAAACGGCAAACTATCTGAGCATTTTGACATTTCATAAAAAGAAGCTGATTTGATGTCATCACTGTCGATGTCCGGGTATATAGCTAGGTTATACTAAGCAAGGATAAGGTTTACATATACACGCTGTTATACACGCGAAACAAAAAAGAAAGGAAGACTCAATTTCTTATGTAGTACCTACTAAGACAATGTAAGATAGTGTGGAAAAAGAGCCCAATTGGCATAACTTCAACTTACAGGCCACTTGATGCCTTGATGATTGTGAGACTTATACAGCCCTCATACGGAAAAAAGGGCGCATCTGACATTTTTTTCAAAATTGAGTTATATATATATATATATATATTTAGAATCAGTAAAAAGAAACATATCTAAATATACATGTAACTCAATTTTGAAAAAAAAGTCAGATGCACCCTTTTTCGGTATGACGTACTAGTATAGCCGACGTGTGGGCCCCTAGCAGTGGCGTGGCGTCCATATAACTCGATTCCCATAAAATTAGGTAGTTCAGCACTTAATTCTAGTACTCTTAAAGAAAATCGAAGCCAAAGCTGCTCCGGCCTGCCCAAGGATTTCTTCAACGCCACGCCACTGGCCCCTATTTATATAGATACCCTAATGAGGCAATATTTCCTCTTTCTTGCTACTTTTGGACTTGAACTCCGCCGCTTCCCCTTTCTATCGAGTCACTCGTTGCACGCGACATGGTCGTGAGCGGACGCGGATAAATTGACAGACATACCGACAGACGAGTGTGAGATCCGCTGCGACCCGTAACGGCATTCCCTCTGTTCGCCAACAATGAATTCACAGGGCATACCTGTCACTCGACACAATACGTGGATTGTCTAGTTCCTTGCCAGCAGACGGTAATTGTTATGTTGACGACATGTCCTTACTTGCCTCGCCGCTATACAACGAAGGAAAACGTTTTCAGTTGTACAAAAGGCACAAGTTGAGAGATGTAGAAACAAAACTGGGTCTAGTGAAAAGGAGTGCAAGTCACATAGGTATAGCCTAAGTGAAATTGAGCGTCTTAATATAGAGTTGTGACCTTTTTTACCTAGTATATATGTCACTTGTACCCTTTTTCACTAGATCCACTTAGGCTGCGTTTCGACCAGGGCTGTGCGAGGTAGGCGAGCGGTGTGCGAAGAAAAAATCCACCAATGCCGGGCCGCGCTGAGCGAGGCTAGACACGTTGATTGGTGAATTTGTTCCTCGCGCACCGCTCCGCACGGCTCTAGTGGAAACGCAGCCTAAAGCTACTTCTTTCTGACATTCCATCATGGCTTTCCTCTACAGACATCCAATCCAAACTAACGACTGCGAAAGTAACTCATGTCTGTCAGTCTGTTACCTTATGACGCTTAAACCGAACCGATTTAGATGTTTGCTATGAAGATAGTTTGAGACCTTCTTTATATTCTTGTAGACACAGGATAATTTTTATACCGGAATTCATTCCCTAAGAGATGAAAGAAGGATGGAAGTTAGTATACGGAATGAGTTAGTTTTTAACTACGGAAAATAAAACTCTGATTCTACTTCATCATATCTTTGCTCTAGCACAGAATAAGTAATAGTCCTATGTACTGAAGCCTCTACATCACATCGCGCGCTTGAATGTGTGCGCCCCGTGTCCAAACGCACTACAAGCAAAGAAATAAGAATGCGTAAGAGTGCTTCAGTATGGATCGCACTAACACAGACGTGCTACCGCGGGTCTGTGTGACAACGTGTCGCGCGTTCCTAAACGGCCGAAGTTGCACTAGGTACTTGTTCGTGCACTTCTTAAAGACAAAAAGACATTGCCTATCCTCTTATTTCTACCCTATAAAGGGTAGTAGGGTAGAAATTAGAAGGGTAGGGTAGGTATGAAGATACCGCCTAACTTACTAGGGTCAATCAACTTTTTCTTGTTTGTTATTCTGTCCCGTTGTCCAAGAGACAACAGTGTCGTGCAGGTTCTTTAAAAAACTGTTATAGTATATGCTACTAATGTGCATAGGAGAATCATTATTTTATGGACCATCTCCTATGCACATTAGGCTTATAACTACGACAAAAATGTACGTTTGATGAATTTTAACTGTAGAAAACTTATAAAAAATCACGTTTTTAAAGAGTTATCCTGGGGACGTAACCATGGCAACGAGGTGCACGAAAAATTCGGTCGACTTTCCGCTCTCCTACCCTTATTTTGGAAGAAATTAGAGGGTAGACAGTGTCTTTATGGAGTGCACGCCACTACAACCATTTCATTCGACACATGTCACAGTCAAATTCGTCTGTATTTTGCTAATCAATCCACGTCAAATCAGGAGGGCGGGCGAATGTGCCGTTATATCAAACCACACTCTGATGACCTTGACAAGTGTTCCGATAGTTTTTTACCCTCGATAAATTGATGATCGCACTAAGAGAACAATGAAAATTTAATGACAAGGTCAACTCCTTGCCATCCCACGAGGTCTGTTACGAGATTGCCAACTTTTTAATTTTGCCAACATTTCGAAGAGTCAGTATAAGTATGTCCATTTTGGCTACTTTTCAACTCATCTATACTGATAGTTACATTTCGCTATCTTTACCATTTGGCCAACTTTTAATATTCATAATAATTATTACATTATACTCATGTACAAAAACTATATTCAAATTTATTAATTACCTATATTACGTATAAGTGTTTGTAACACTTTTGTCATGGCTTGTATAATAGTATTATAATGTGAGAAAAAAAATGAGGGGCAAGTTTATTATTCGGCAAAAATAATCAAATCATATGAGGAAGGTTAAAAGTTGGCCAAATGGTAAAGATGGCGAAATGTAACTGTCAGTATAGATGAGTTGAAAAGTAGCCAAAATGGACATACTTAAACTGACTCTTCGAAATGTAGGCAAAATTAAAAAGTTGGCAATCACGTAACAGATCCCCACGACTGCACAACTAAACTAAAATATTTAGAAGAATGATAGAAATATAATTATTTTTTCATCACACTTGCTCGAAAATGGTTTCATTACACGTAGGTTCTGCGGGCCGTAAATGACCTATTACGCCCTAGGGCGTAATGGTTTTCTTTTTAAATTTGAAACGATGGTTTTGTTTTACTCTTATTTGTCGTGTTCAAAGGAAATGCCAATTTACTTTTTTAACTTTTATCACTGAAATATTTATTTAAAGAGAACTGTTATTGCAAAGACATATAAACACATATTTCTGTTACATTAATTTAATGTTTAAATTGTGTATTTCAGTATTTTGCAAATATAAAATCAACCGTTTTAGGTCTTTACCGTTATGGGTTCCGAACGTGCCTTGACTTTCGCATTGTCTATGGATATGTCACTGTCAGTTTTACAATTTTATTTAGGTTAAGTAAGGTTATTTTAATTAGATTTCCTCACAAGTGTGATGAAAAACATTGTGTGTGCCACGGGCGGTAAAGGAATTACAAACTCGTGTTATTAAAGCCCTCGGCTTCGCCTCGGCCTTGTAACAAACACTCGTTTGTAATTCCTTACTTACCGCCCTTGATACACAATGTACTATTAAGTACTAGATGAGTACTGTCAATCTAAAAAGGCTCTGGCTATTTCAGTTCTCGCTGTTCTGCACTATTTAATAACCGTGTTCGGTTATAGAACTCATTACTGTTGCAAACTATTTCGTTTAATTATTTTCTTTCTATTGAATAAAATGTTTAAATCGCAAATATCTGGTCCTTCGAGCCAGATTTTAGACTATGCATGCGAAGACTCGTTTCGTGATTTTCACAATTTCCAGGTCTTCCCTGATGTGAGATATGCTACATGCTACGGATTTCTGTAGTACGTAATGGTTCTTTGAAGTATCAGTACCTATAGTATAATTGCGACGCGACTCTTAGTCGCGCGACATATACTACAGTACCGGCCCAAAATATATCAGCTATGGCAGCTATGTGTTACGAATAAAATAATACTACCATGTATTCTTTCTTTTCAATCTGTTTATTAAAGACTGACAAACAATCGCTATATGTGGCCAGGTTTTCTCATCGGTCGCCCAAAGAATGTACATACTACCTACTAACTGATGCAGTAATGTGCAAATTTATGGCGTATAAAAGAAAGTTATGCCTTAAAAACTTAAACGTGATATACTTTTGCCCGGTACTGTACCTATCCCGTTTCATTCAATATAGTGCGAAGGTAACAAGCCATGCTTTATTGCACGACACGCTTTGTAGCGGCCAGTGGTGCACCGCTGGTCCGTTTTTACGATGAAAGGTGCTCACATTGGTTTATTGTTGTCGCAGTTGGCGTCGCTGATGGCAGGACTAGGTTCCATCGACGTCAAGCCCCACGATAGCAAGTCGGCGCTCCTTGCCGTCGCCTCGCAATACACGTAAGTTTTTTTTTTTTTTATTAGCCCGTTTGTGTGTCCCACTGCTGGGCAAACTTCCCCTTTTTTCAGCCACTCTTCTCGGTTTAATGCATGCTCCTGCCACCCGACTTGAAATGAGTCCAGGTCATCCCGCCATCTCCTTCTCGATCTGCCTCTGCTCCTGTAGCCATCTCGCGGAATCCATTTGGTGGCTATATTGGCCCATCGTTCGGGATGCATCCTGCAGACGTGTCCAGCCCATACACGTAAGTTACCACAGATAAATCGAAACTCTCAAAATCAGACCACAGATACAACATAATTATGACTGAACTGTGGAATCAATGGTCGCTTACGGTATTTCCGGACCGATACGACCTTGAAGAAAAGAGCGTACTCCCACCTAAAAGGCAGGCAACACTCCTCTGGTACTGCAGGTGTCTATGGACGGCGGTAATCGCTTACCATCAGGCGATCCGTCAGCTCGTTTCTTAAAAATATATTACTATTATTTTATTTGTCTTGTTTTGACGCCTAGAGACCCTTTACATCCCTAAAAATGTAGTTTTAAGTTTAATGTAATCAGAAAGAAAACACACCTCACCTATGACCATATGTGTCGATGCATATAAAAAATGCCTAACTACGTCTAAGATAATTAATAATGGAATTAGTGTCATTCCAAAAAGGCAAAGACTACAATTTGACATACCAAAAACTGCCCGAAAAGGGTAAAAACGTTAGAAGTTATCCATTACGCGACACGATTTGAGGGGAGAGTCGTACTAATAAAATGGTCACCCTTATGATTAAACGTATCTTTTTCAGGGCTGATAAAATCCTCCGTCAGTTTCGAGATAGCAGGGAATACAAGATATCCCTATACAACGTGTACACACATTCCAAACAGGCGCGGGTCGCTGTGTGGTAAGTGCCTTATCGAATAGGTTAGGTCGATTCAGAAGAGCTGGCGCAGACTTTGTTTGCATACTAAATCTGGGCAGGGCTTATGAGTCGACCTACTTATGTATGTAATAAGTTTATAACAATCAAATGTGTAATTACTGTCAAACATTAAAAATTAATTAAAATTAATTTAGCTTTTAAGTAAAGTCCACATTCAATTTAATTATAAATAAATTGAATACCATTTTTGTTTTTGGAAAGGCCGTAGCAGGATAAGGGAAGAAAAAATGCCCTTGAATGATTAAGAGCTGTTTATTTTTTCTATAGTTGCTTTCATTTAGTTGTATAATTTTGCAAAATTTGGTTGAAAAATTCCCAGTGGTTCAGCCGGGAAAAAATAAAAACAAAATTTATGAAATTTGACGTATCTCTAAAACTATAACTCTTTGTCATTATATCTTTAATTCATTTTGGTTAATTAAATAGTATGTATGCCTTAAAAGAAAATTGAGTCTCTATCTTTACAATTTCTGTAAAAAACACGTAAGTCAAAATTTCAAAAAAAAGTTTTTTTGATTCCTGAAAGAGTGACCACTCTAAGTAATATTTCTAAAAAAGCCTTATTTAACGATCTGTCAGTCATATAAGTTTGACGGTTAAAATCGAAAAGCAACAGTGTCAAAATTAAAAAACTATGTTGGTCGGATTCTGTTACATTTTATTCTTATACTAATCTAATCTAATACAGCCAAAGAACTTAAAAATAAATCTTCTTTGTAAAGAATTAAAAATAAATCAATTTTTGACATTCCCATTAATATTGGCTTGAAAATATACAGGGTGGTTTTCGATAATCTGAACATATGAAAAGGGGTGAAATTCAGCCAATTTTATCGGTAAAACTGATTTTAATTTTTGTTTGTGGTCATTCGTTTTTTTTTTACAGATTTTTAAACTTTCAGTGAAATTTTCGGCAGTACCTACATCTATTTGCCACGATATAACTTTTGATCTAATTGCTTAAAATTGTAAGAAAAAATTGCAGGGTCATGGCAATAGACACGTTATTTAGTAGCGATAACAATAAACCACCGACTTGAAGAAAAAATCGTCAAATAAAAATATAATTGTGAAAAACGGCTGTTTTTTTTTCACGAAAAACACCGTTTTTCTCGAAAGTTTGCGAATATTGTGACCATTTTTTCATGCTTATTTTCGTTTAGCACTTAATTGTGATCTTTAAAACATTTTTTCTTACAGCTTTGAACAATAAGATCAAAAGTTATACTGCGTCAAACAGATGTACTGCCCAAAATTTCATAGAAAACTGTAAAAATCTGTAAAAAAATTTTTTTGCCCAGAAACAAAAATTAAAGTCATTTGTACCGATAAAATCAGTTGGAATTTCACCCCTTTTAATATGTACAAATTATCGAAAACCACCCTGTATTTGTATTAATTGTCGCCTTTTAACTTATAAAACCTTTTTTTTTTCAAATAGGTAATCATCATTATTTGTAATTAAGCCTTACTTATCGTTTCACCAGATATATTCATTCGTAGGTAGGGTGTTGATCACACATTGCCGCAATAGGCTAGATGACTAAAAAAACTGTTTAGTCCGTCTGTTACATTATGAAAAAATATTGTACACGTATTTTTGTTTTGTTTGACAAACAAAAACTGACGAGGATAAAGTGCTTAGAAGTTTCGAGTGACGTCACTCTTGAGTACAATTTTCACTCAGAAGTGACGTCACAAGCCCCCACTCCAGAAGTTTGAAGATCTATAACTTTGTCGATTTTTAATATTTTGATAAACCAAAAAATACGTGTCCCATATTTTTCCATAATCTAACTGACGGACTAAATAGAATTACATATTTTTAACCCAGTCATCATCCCTATTGTGTACTACCTATCGCACGCAAGATATTTATCAAAAATCATGCAGCCTGCCGAAATTCTTAGTGGATTTTTTTTGAGAAACGGTATTAGTGTTACCGTTAATGAAGATAGCGATAGTGATTCAAATAAGAAGTAAAAGACATTTTTAAGTTGATACATATACGAGTAAATGCCATAAATTTATTTTATTTTTAGTTCTTTACACAGAATATTTATGTTTAAGTTCTTTGGCTGTATTAGAATTGTATAAGAATAAAATGTAACAGAATCCGACCAACATAGTTTTTTAATTTTGACACTGTTGCTTTTCGATTTTAACCGTCAAACTTATATGACTGACAGATCGTTAAATAAGGCTTTTTTAGAAATGTCACTTAGAGTGGTCACTCCTTCAGGAATCAAAAAAACTTTTTTTTGAAATTTTGACTTACGTGTTTTTTACAGAAATTGTAAAGATAGAGACTCAATTTTCTTTTAAGGCATACGTACTATTTAATTAACGAAAATGAATTAAAGATATTATGATAAAGAGTTATAGTTTTAGAGATACGTCAAATTTTATAAATTTTGTTTTTATTTTTTCCCGGCTGAACCACTGGGAATTTTTCAACCAAACTTTGCACAATTATACAACTAAATGAAAGCAACTATAGAAAAAATAAACAGTTCTTAATCATTCAAGGGCATTTTTTCTTCCCTTATCCTGCTACGGCCTTTAGCGAAACCAGATACGAAAAGTGTTAAAAAGCTAATTGGTTTTGTCGAAAAAATCCACATGTTCTCTCGGATTTCACTACTCGTGGATACGCCGCAATATGCCAACAAGAAGCTGACAGCTAAACCTACTTCTGTTTTTTGTATTCACGTGATTTAGTAATATTTGTAAGCTATTATTGCATATTGGATTTTATCGCATTGTATTATTTTGTAACGATCGCCAAAGGTGTCTTCATTTTTAGATTATTGTATTTTACAACAGTTAAATATCAGGGCCATGCATTTTTCTGGTTTATTCAGTTATTATTTATTGGATTTAAAGCGCGGCCTTGACAACACAGTTGTACAAACAGCAACACAGTTAACTGTACACTTCAAAAATGGGAAATACTGCAAGAAAGAGAATCACACTTGAAGGCGTCGTGTTATGCATGTGTGCGTGTGTTTATGAGTATAAATTGGCTATGATTCAAAAGAGTTTTGAAACAATAATTTTTCTTTTATGGCTGATCCAACGTCATTATTGACATTAATGCCATATTATTGAATTCGTGGAAAATAATGAATGAATAATAAATATAAATTACATTATATTGGTGCATCATATCAAAAATACGAAGCACCAATAAAAGCATTAGCAATATAATTAGTTTATTTCATCCCAACGTTCGTCTGAAAGCTAGATCATAATTTTGACAAATTCACCTGTCTTGTTGAAATAAAACCTTTATTTACAGTATGGAAAAAAAAACTTTGCCCAAACAACTACAATGACAAAGCTCAAAGGCATATCACATTACACATACGCAAACGTTATTTGATTTGAAGTTGACATAATACAAATATATATATCTCTTTCAATCGTTATCATTTTCTCTCTGCTCTGTCTTTAATGGGCAGTTAAGTGTGTTGCTGTTCGTACATAGTACCATTCAGTAGGAAACGAATTCGGTTACATATACAACTGTTCTATACAATTGTAAAATATTTAATCAGAGAGTATAGAATCGAAGGGTGAATATATGTCCGTTTCAACCGCCTAATTACTTTGGCACCATTTTGTGAAAAATCTGTAAGGATTTACGATATTTTCTGTGATTTGATTTGAGAAGCCTGGGACCTCTTTCTAACTACGGAGATACCATTGAAACGTACTTGCAGAAACTTCGACTAAAATTATGCCACAGAAATTAGGCGGTGGATACGCTCTAAACTCTGATGTTCACCCCGAATCAGTATAACAAATATCGATACATTTAGACTCAAAGGACGTAAACGCCGTAGGTTCTAATGGGGCTTACGCCCTTTGAGTCTAAAGGTATCGATATGTACCATAAAAACCTACTCAAGCTAGATGGCGCTACTACTATTATCGTCGTTGGTGCTCAATAAGTTTAATGTATGGAGAACGACCGCTGATTGTAAGTAAAGCCTTCTAATTGTGCAGCCATTTTTAAGACACACATTTTTCTTAGACTACTTACACTACTAATTCCATACTCTCTGATTTAATTTCACGTTCTATTCGAATTGAAGGCATTTCATTTGTTTCAGGAGTAGCGCTATCATCACGGGTAGCCTGGTGCTGTATATGCTTCACAAGAGCGTAAAGACATAAGTCTCGAATATAAATAACGTGACACCTACTCCCCGCCTTGAGACACAACTAAATCTTCATAAAAATGTGTCACTCCCACTCGAACGCATAATCGTGATAAATCAATACTAATGTACCCGAACTGATGCACAAAGTTGTGAAATTTATCTTCCGACCTTAAGGGAAATGTGCTAAATAAATCTTTATGTTTTAATTGTACTGTTTTATTCTATTAGCTACCTACTCACTGTTGTACGAATACAAAACTCAGGTGATAGTACCTACAGAAGTAACCTCCAACTCATACATGCTTGGATGGTAAGGATGCTCAATATTAATGTTAAGGATCGACCTCATTGAGGCTTAAACGCGTTAACACGGCAGCATGTATATACAGGGTGTTAGGTGATTAATGGATAACCTGTGACCTGGTGATAGAGGGCACTTAGGTATATCAAATAAAGCTGATATAGGTTTAGTAAAAGTGTCACCATTTTTGAGATATTTTGACTTATGTAATTTTTCTCAAAATTGATACCCTCGCCTAGTTTTTTTGCTGTACCCACAGGTTATCCATTAATTACCTAACATCCTGTAGATATACAGGGTGTCCCTAAATCCAACGTACATACGAAAGGGGCTGATAGATCAGCTCATAAGACACCAGATTAAGTAAATTTAACCTCAGTAAAAATATCTTAGTTTTCGAGATATTGACGTTTTTGCAAAACTCGTGCTAAGTGATACCCTGACTCGGTTTCATGACTAAAATATCAAGTATTTTGCAAATCTGTTTTTTGCTATGGGTTGCCAAATAACTATGCTATTGAACGTAATTCCTATTTTTGTTATTTTCTTCATGCTGTGGCCACAGTAGCATAACAAAAAATATTTTTCAGATTTTTCCAAATTTCACCTCTGATTTCGATATAACCTGGCACATGACGTAAAAAAATTGCGCATTTATTGTAGTTTCTAAAATGGTATAACATTTATTAAATACTGTAATAAATAAGTTTCGCACGGTCTGAGTATCATAAGCTTCAGCGGGGTCGATTCCTTTATGTAACACTGGCATTCACCCGCGGCCTCGCCCGCGTTATTCCCGTCAATTTCCTAAGGGAACTCTTTACCGGGATATAAAGTATCCTGGGTAGTTCTCTGCGATTTTATACCGCGATTTTTTTGTCATTACCATCGCCACTATTATTGGCGGTTTTATAAAAGCAATCAGGATCATTATGATAAAAATAGCAGAGGCACGCGACTTCTACAAGATAACCAAAAATGACTCCATAGTTTATACGGAGCTCATCTATAATGTGGCGATGGTAATGATGCGATTGGTGCGACTTTTTAGTCGCAGAGAACTACCCTCCTATGCTTCAATCCAGGGCCAGGTATACTTGCATGCAGGCCCGTATTTAGAGATCCAGGGCCCCTAGGCACTCGGTATCGATAAGACAAGCCATGCTTTTGGCTTATAGATTAGATTAGATTATTTATTTCTCATTTTAAAATTACATTATAAGTTGTATGTTGTTATATATGAAGAGTCCACCGCTGGGGCCCCTCTTGGCCGGCCGGGCCCCTAGGCCCGGGCCTTGTAGGCCTAGGCGGAAATCCCGCGCTGCTTGCATGCCAAATTTCATCTCAATCCATCCAGTTGTTACCCCGTTATTTAATCACAAACTTTCACATTTATAATATTAGTGTGATAGTAAGATAGGATTTCGTCTACTCCAAGTTAGCTACGCAGTGTATAACCTCTTGGAAGGTGCTGCACAACGCAAATAAGTAACGTAGTAAAACAAGTAGGTAATGTTATGATATAAATTTAGCAAAGTTTGCTTAGGATTTGTACTACTCGGTATAATACCAGAGTTATAGAGGAGTTTTAAAAAAAATGTCCAAAAGCGCCTGTCATAAAATGTGTAGCAAAACAGAATTCCGCAAGTATGAAATATCGGACAAGTGCGAGTTGGACTCGCCTACTGAGGGTTCCGTACAAATTTGTGGGTACATAATATTAAAGTACACTATAAATGTTGATTACCTTAGTAAAGTCTATGTTTTTTTATGATTTAATTAAACATGTATAGTTTTGTCATTTTTCCCTATACCTACTTGTAGTATAAGACGGTATTAACTTGCCAAATTTCATAGTTCTAAGTCAACGGGTACTTACCTTTAAATCTTGGTTTCCTTGAGAGTGTCGAAATTTACGTTTTGTGCGGCATAAACGGCCGTAGGTATATATTTTTTTTTCACTTTAACGTAGAAGTTTGAAATGAAATGATTTATTTCTGTGAGTATATTGGTTTTAATTTCAACTCGATATCTCCACGCGTTCCCGAGATAAAGGGTCTCGCCAGACGGACAACAAAGTGATCTTAAACGGGTTGCGTTTTTTCCTTTTGAGGTACGGAACCCTAAAAATTGGAATATTTGTAGTCAAGTCCATTTATATCGCACTTTGCGAACAGACTAAACATTTTTTTCTACCCAGTTATGACTGGAGTGTTTCTTCTAATTAATGACTTTGATTGATATTGCGAGCTTCCGCACTGCGATTACATCAGTCGCTTCGAATTGATCGCTTCTTACTGTGAACACAATAGGAACTTGGGTATCTACCAGTGGCGTGGCGTAAAAGATATCCTTGGGCAAGCCGGTGCAGATTTGGCGTACATTTTCCTTAAGAGCTGTAGAATAAGGTGCTCAAATGCCAGATATTAGGCAAGCCGGTAGGATTCGAGTTCTTTGGACGCCACGCTACTGGTATCTACAGGGTGAAACATGCGTCGTAAACAGAAATTTCCGTTTGTATTGCAGTACTCTAAAGCAAATTCATTGCATTAACTCTTAAAGCAAACAATAAAACTTTTTGATATTAATTAAAAATAGGAAAAATACCAAGCTTATGGTCACCCTATCCGGGACTTGACTGTAGCTTTAAGTACTTACAATTACTGTTATGTAGATTTATTTTATCTTATCACTCGAGTACCTACTTAGACTATCAAACAACATCATCTGTGTATTCCAAGAACCTACATTATGCACTTATAGCCCACGTTGTATTGCCCTCGAGGTCACCAACACACAGGACAGGAAGGATTCCCTTGGTACAGTTGCATATTGGGTCAATCTGAGCTGATTTAGCCCGGTAGCCATGGACCCCCCCCCCCCTGGTCGGTAGGGAGGGGGGGCTCTCAAAGTGACGCTTTACCTTGCTTTGGACAAAAAATTCTATTGACCTCAATTTGCCTACCACCTTGTGTTTGGTATCATTTTCGTATAAATCAAGGACGAGGAATTCAATTCCACTATAATATGTATGAGGTTCCATACAAAAAAACTGAAATATTGAAGAAAATATGAAAATCACACTTCACAGTTTTGAACAAAAAGGTGTATATTACAAATGTAGTACTTGCATCATATTTCAGAAGCTTGTGCTCTTCTTAAGTATAAAAAAATTAAAATAAAAAAAAAATTATATACTTTCCGAAAAAACTGAACTTATATGATAAGTAGGTTTTTCATATAAAATACTTGATTACCAACTTAACTTTGCTAATGAGCTGCGTATCGCCCATCAAAGGATTTTTTCAATTTCGCTTGTCAATCATACCTGTCGCGCGACAGAGTTAGACCTAACTCTTTCACAATATAATATTGTGTATCTAATTGGAAAAGGGAGGGCTAGTATTTGTCCCGCGAGAAAGATTTGCGTGTCACACTTGTCCTCGTTATACAGCCATCGGGAAAACAATGACCACTGCGGTTTATCTATAGGTACCTACCTAACATAACATCTGTACATAAGGTACATATCGACGGCGAAGTACCATAGCCTACCTATTCTATTATTCAGTAAATCACGATTGCATGCATTGTTTTAGGGAATGAGGAAATTGTGATGTTTTGTACCGGCCTGTTGTAAATTGGTCTAACTCGCATGTCAAAATATTTGTCCGTTATTCCTGGGCAGCTAACCGTTGATTGTTTGTGGTTTAATTCCCCGCTAAAGACGTAAATCTGCTTTAACTGCTTGACGCGAGCTCGATTTGAATGCGTTTCGGGCATGCAAATAATGTATCAGGTTTATATTTCCTTTATTGAATGCAATGGCCGACGGTGTACTAACGAGTGTTAAACATTGCATCATTATGTTACTTTTTGCAAGCTTATATTTAGTTTCACCTGTCCCGGTGTCTCTGTCTACAGTCTGTACTGTAAGTAATTAAATCTTGCAAGTTAAATTTGTCCCACATTCCGGTTTCCGATTGAGCTGGAATTTTGCAAGGATATGAAATCAGATAACAATGCAATATTATTATGACATGAGGCTGATCTATTGATGGAGCCAGATGGTAGCCATAAGATCATCTAAATTATACAAGAAAGATTCACCGTATTTGGGCTCATTTGATTAGTTTTGACGTGCAGTTTGCGATCATAAAAAAAGTACAGTCGGCAATAAAAGCTTGTCTCAAAAAACATTTTTTGGTAGAAACTTATTAAAAAGTAAACTTTTATGTTGTGTCGGACTCGAACTTGCGTTTTCGCGATCTCTCACATCGCGTCACCACACCCCTTCCGGCCCAATTAGCTACTGTTGGCGACGTCTGAGTTAAGTCAGCATCACTTTCTTTCGAGGTATACTTTTATCCATGATCGTAGATGATCTAAGTGGTAATGCTGTAAATTAAAATAGAGCTCTAGATACCTATTTTTAAGTTATGTAGATACCATATTCCCATCTAATTCCTGGACCGCGACATTCACCAGTGGAATAATTTTACTGTCTGTAAATCTAAGTAGGTATGTATAACAAGACCTTAACAATCTGTATACCTATTATAAGATTGTCACAATTACTGCAAAGTATCACTAATTAGTAATTACAGTAAAGCTAATGTATCGGTTCACATCATAGTTCTTCGTTTATTAGGGTGTTTATGAAAATAAATTGAACTAAAGTCGTTCATACCGTGAATAAGTGTTCTTTTAGCGGCGTCAACCACATTACTAGATTGTTTGTCAAACGACTTCCGAGATATACCAATACGTTTACACGAGTCGTTAAAAACTTCGTAATTAGTGGAACCACAAGCGAGCAACAATGTGCGTGTTGTTTATACCTTCATAAATTCATAATGTGTATATATACTCCCAATATGTGTATGTACTCCCGTACGTTTATAATACGGGCGTAAGAAGAAAAACGTCGTAAGTGTGTATGAGCTTTTATATACTTAGTGCGTTTTACGCATCGTGCGTCAGAGTACATGATAGAAACTGGCCAGATCTCTGATCGTGACCTGGAAATGGGGTGAACTTAGAGCAAACGATAAACTATTGTAGAGACTGGCCGTCTCTACTGATGAAATATAAAGAAACTTTAAAGATTCAAATATCTATATGTCAGTCTAACGTAATGTTTATGTATTAAATATTGACAGGGTTCTCATCTGAGCGCCGCCATAGAAGCATCATGTAATATTTCGGAATAAAACCAATTCTAAATCTTCAAGTGCCTGTTTACTTCAATAAACCACTGGCTAGACCCTCGCACTATTTTTAACCCCCGACGAAAAAAGAGGGGCTCATACAGATTTTTAGTGTGAGTTAGTTAAACCTTAGAGACAATTCACATTAAACCTTAGAGACCATATAGGTACATCTCTGAGGAATGTAGATTATATTATATTAAATAATCTGTTTTGTACTTGCAAATGTCTTGACGCTTAGAGACCACATACATCTCTAAGAAAAATTGTTTTAATTTTAGTTTTTAAGTTTTGTGAGTCACAGATTTTTTTTTTACATTTCTGTACGTTCGTTTTCTGTAAACCATGTAAATTTAATGATAGTTCTATAGTCTATTTCTCGTTTCCCATTTTGTATATTGACGTTTGGAGATCCTTTACACCTCCAAAACATGTTTTGACAACGGAGGCCCCTTACATCTCCATCAATTTTAGTATATGCCTTTTTATTTTCAATTTTTTTTAGTAGGTAATTTATCTTGTTTTGACGCCTAGAGACCCTTTACATCTCTAAAATTGTAGTTTTATGTTTATTGAAATGTATTTAGTTAAGTAGTTGTTTGTGATATGCAATGTAATATTGTCACAATTATTGTAATGTTTTTAAAAGAGAAACTGGTGAGAGTCTTCCGGCGCTTCTTTCTCACCAGAATGTCATCTGCCGCAGTCACTTTTGTGAATGTCATTTCAGTGATTTTAATTTCCTATCATATTCAATGAGTAAATTCATGATAACGCTGTTTTTAGAACGAATGAAAGAGAACTTAATTAAATCCACGAAGGTAACATCCACGGAAGTGATTGTGTGTGGAGTGTGGAATAGCTTGGACATTGTGTACAGTCAATCCGCCCTGCCACCAGATATGTCATGGGTAGGGTGCTAACTTTAAGAGAATTAAGCTAACACTTTTTTTTCTTTTAATACAATAAAGGCTCGTTATTCGCTGGGTATTGGTTTCAAAATTATGCCACGAATGCGGAAACTGTAACTTGTATGGGAATATAACGGATATGTTCTAAGTTACGAAAATAAATAAAAAATATGTAATGATAAAAGCAATTTGATGATGAAAGATTTATGCGTAAGTAACGACCCGCCCCCGCTTCGCATGGGTGCAGTGCTGATACTATATGCATGTATTATACATACCTATATAATCATATTGATAAACCTTCCTCTTGAATCACTCTATCTATTAAAAAAACCGCATCAAAATCCGCTGCGTAGTTTTAAATCTAAGCATACATAGGGACAGACAGCGGGAAGCGACTTTGTTTTATACTATGTACTTATGTAGTGATGATGATATGCGTTATTAATATTATTATTGATTATTATTTCCTAAATTCGGCGGTCGGCACTTTTACTTTAAGCGGCAAAACTACTTTTTTCTGCTAACAAATTTTTCTTCACTTTTACTCGAATTTGTGTGGTTTACTAAAATGATTGCGGTCAATCCCCACAGAAAAAGAAAAAAGAAAGTTAATTATGTCTTGCATATAACTTCACTTTAGAAGGCATCTCAGTTCAAAAATCGGAGTACAATTTGTTTTTGCCTGAATGTTTGACTTGGCCTGTAAGCTCCCTCGGTCAAAATATAAAATCAGTAATGGGTCTAATAGCAGGTAGAGTCTAATAGACGCCTGGGTAGGGAAAAACATGGGGTAGAATAACTTACCTCTGGTACTAGTTATTGTGCTCTACCAATGTCAATCAATTAAGTAAACTGTTACACATCATATCATGTTCGTTCGAAAAAGTAATGAAACGGTCACATTGGTACTGTGCAGTTATTAAATGCTAGAAACCTAAACATAGCTGCAAGACAGCGAATGAGGCTTTAGAGCGTATCAACCGGTTATTTTGTAACTTCTATTGACTTTTAAAAAACCTAAGGCATCCTAATGTACCTAATTGCAAAATGCAATTACAATGAGCGTTATTAGATGACGCACAGTACCTAATCGCCGCGCCACAGTAAATATAGTACCGTCAAATGGGGGAACTTAGGACACGCGGGAAAGCATTAGACAAAGAAAATAGTGGCCAATTTCAGAAATGCTGTTGTCAACACAGTACCGTTTTTAATCTTTGCATATTGGATTGCATCGTCCCAAGGTCCCGTCCCTTCAACTACCTACAGATTTGCAAAAACAGTTGTCTATAGTTACTCCACGTGTCCCAAGGGGGAATTTGACGGTAGCTATATAACATTATATGTCACGTTGAGACAAAAGTTCATCGAGCACCACCGCAAAATTTAACGAGATTCTTGACGGTTGTTGTTGTACGTTTGTATGCCTTTGTTTTACTGCTCTAGACAGCACCGGATTTCCGCTTAGGCGTACAAGGCCCCGGCCTAGGGGCCCAGCCAGCCTAGACAGCGGTGGACCCTTCATATAAGCCCAAAAGCATGGCTTGCCTTCTCAATACCAAGTGCCTAGGGGCCCTGGATCTCTAAATACGGGCCTGGCTCTAGAGTTATATATACTGCGACTACCCAGGCACAGGGGTCGGTCTAAACGCGCGCGCCCGCTGCGCCGTCCTTCCCTTGTAACCGAGACCTATTGTTCGTTACGCACCCGCCTGAAAAATCTACTCTATTTAATTTCTTTGGCAGCTGCCCCGTCAAGTATATTTACATTTCGCTCCCGCGTGGGCCGCGGCTCCGATAGCAGGTGACTGACGTGGATTTTTATTGCGTGCACGATCCAATATCGTATTGTTTTATTGGCATTCGGCATGTAAAATAGAATTTGTACCGTTACTCGACCCGTCAGCCATAGGGAAAATATGAAATCACTAAAATCTTCAAACAATGGGTAATTTGGGTCACGAACGGTTTGATGTTGCTAAGCCTCATGAGCTCTATGATGAGATTTCTGTTCTGCGTCTAGTATCGTTAGTGATTTTACGGCTATTTAGAGTTGTGTATGGATGTTTCCACGCCTAGTGGATTAATGCATCCCGAACTGCGTCTGTGTGCAGCGTGCAATTACTGTTTTGGCAGTCGGAATGATTTCATATTTCGAGCTAGGTTTTCATATCTTTATATAATGTTACTAATATTACTAGAATACTTTCACTACAGCAATTAAAACATATTTAATATTTTTGGATCGTGTATATCTTTACGTCACCTCAGGCGGAAAGTGATATTTTCCGTTCGCAAAGCGGTCACAAATTTCCACTTCCTGGCCAGGGGAAGACGTAAAATTGTGTATACACTACCTACGTGCGCTAATAAAAAAGACCCAAGGTCGCATATTTATGATCCCCGCCTGCCGCTCAGGCCACAAATCTGAATCACAGCTGTTGTATTAATCATTCTTTACTTTACCGCCTTAGGTGTGTAGGTAATACATACTATTAAATTTCCAAGAACGAACTAAGACCTCAGTTGTTACCGAATCGTCATTGCATAAAGCCGTTTTTCTACTCCTGTACTTTTATCTGCGTTTTACTTGGTCACGAACACTAATATAAGAACATACATAATATGAGTTCAGAGAAGTCTATACTCTATTCCCCATAACAGCACTAGTGTCGTTATAGTCACTTTACGTTATTGCTAGCAGCCACAGACTTCTACATCTAGGTTAAACTTAGGTCAAGGATTAAGCGCTCAATTCTAACTTTACGATAAAAATGCACAACTACCAACTTAACAAACAATTAAATTCCTACAGCTTTTAAGAAAAACAAAACTTTCCGAACTAAATTCATTGAAAAAAAAGTATTTTTAATATATTCACTGCGTGTCAATTTAAAATTAAAAAAAAAGTTTACCATAGACACATACTGTCAGTCATACGTCATATTTGCCTTGTTTGCAGGTTATGCCTTGTTTGTATTTTATATTTTAAAAAACTAGTCGTAGAAAAAGTATTGTATGCAACGTTGTATAATTAAGTCAAAAAACGCTCATTGCGTCTCTATTTGCGATACTCGCCGCTTTCGCGGCTCGTATCGCAACTCACGCAATTCGCATTTTTTGAACCTTCTTATACAACTGTTGCATAAAATACTATTACATAACGCATACGTAATGATTGATCTGAGAGATTGTAATAAGAAATGCTGTGACGCATGGGTGGGTAGTGACAAGCGCAGGCGCTGGCGGGTATTTGCGGCGTCCACGCCGCGACGCGTGCGCATCTTCCTACTACTGCGTTGCTACGTCGCCCGACGCTCATGTACGAGCATAAATCAGCTACGTTACAGTAAAATTTACAATCTATAATCCTATATGGATGCAGCGCATTTAAAGATATCGGCATAGAACTAGCTCTGTTTTATCTTCATGGGGTATTCCGGATTATTGTGTGAATGCGTCCACTCGATTTAAATAGTACATTACACAACTAGGATGGTAATAGAAAGAAAGGCCGAGATCGCAGATGTTTGCGGCCCGGGCCGCAGGCGAGGGACGTAAATATGCGATCGAGGGCTTTCTTTATTACCTCCCGTGTTGTGTACAGCATTTTATGTCTACACTTGGCCAGATAGCAACTTTTTCCGTACGCGTAGCGTGCGGAAAAAGCCACTTTATGGCCAGGTGTGGCATAAAGTAATTTTTCAAAACGCTCATTTTCTAATATATAAATAGTTTTAATAA
This sequence comes from Eudemis profundana, assembly GCA_947034925.1. Classification (NCBI taxonomy): domain Eukaryota; kingdom Metazoa; phylum Arthropoda; class Insecta; order Lepidoptera; family Tortricidae; genus Eudemis; species Eudemis profundana. The sequence continues at coordinate 18,943,879 of OX344802.1, read as the reverse complement.
GGTTCTAAGTGATTTGATTTTAATCTATACATATAAAACAACCTAAACCACTGCAGAAAGTGGGATAAAATTTGAAGCACATTCTTTATGGTATGTATGTACAGCTCGTACAGAGAAAGGATTCTTCGAAATTCAACCCCTGGAGGGGTGAAACGGAGGATGGAAGTTTGTCCGAAAAATCGGAAATTCACGCCGAGTTTCCGAATTTGTCTTCTAAACCTTGGTTATTAGATAAGACGGGTTATATATTGGAAGATTGAATCTTCAAAGACTTTTATAATTTGGGAAATGGATGTTTTAAAGAAAATTTTATGGTAATGATTTCCTTAATACATAATTGTTTGGTAATGTCTCTTGGCGATCACCCCGCATAATACGACTGTCCTGTCTTTTCTCTAAATCTGGCTCTAGTTCCAATGCTACTGAAGGTTAGGTATAGCAGCCAAAATCCTCTATCAAAGCGAATCCCATCAATTCTAAGTGTAATAGCAATAGCGATCTTGATATTTTCCGTGTCGCCGGTGCCAAACAATGAGAGCACATTTCACGACAAGCACGTCTCTCTGCTGAGACAAGCCCTCAGATGCCCAAGATATATAGCCACCAGGTGCACACATATGTGGACTTTCAGGGACAATGCTGCCGACATGTATCATAGAATTCCAACAGTCAATCTTATCTAATTTGAAATTAAAAATACCGCTAGCCCGCCGCTTACAATGCGGGCTGCTGACGTCTTAACCCTAGAATTTTACACGTTAATCCAATTGTACAAAACAAAAACACGATCTGGCACAATAACTTTATCGCGAGACAGTCAAAATATATACTCTTACAACGATGTTTCAATTTTGTTTTTACATTCCACGGATTTGAGGGATATACTTAGGTACTCGTAAATTTAGGTGGCGTAGTAGGTACATAATAATACGAAATAATAAAGAAGCAGTAAAAACTGTAAAATAATTGTATACATAGAGAATAAAGAAGCTTTTGTGCACCTTAGTCGGCAAAAAAGGGTTGAAAAGATATATAGTAATAATAAGCCCATTTAATTTAAGAATAACCAAAAACAAACGCCTGGTTTTGAACACCATCTCATAGCAACACCTATTAACCACGATGATTGTCATACAAAAAATAGCAGCCCTCACTAATCTCACTATTTGCCTCCTCTAAAGAAGCAACTGCTGCTGTATAGCGTGACAAAACCATTGAATTCGGCATTTTTTTCTTAGAGCGTTCCGGTGGCCGCAGAAATTCCACTAGATTGGTGTATTTTTTTTATTGTAGTGTTGGAGATCTACGCTGCGTCTTCTAATTCATGATCTTCATTGGAGACCCTTTACGCCCCATCGGCCGTCGGGTCTTCGAGCCATATGGCCAGCCAGCCCATTGCCTCTTTAACACGCTAACTTTGGCAGCAACATTGGTCACCTTAGTTTTTATACAGATTTCCTCATTTCTGATTCAATCACGTAAAAACACTCCGGGCATAGCTCTCTCCATGAGTAGCATCGGTTTGTCGCCTTATCATAAATCATTCCGACTGTACCGCCTCATTATTATGACGGACTGTACCAGCTACGACATGCGTACACGCTCTGAGCCCGCACTCGCCGCTAATGACATATTTCTGGCAATGACGCGCCGCCATCAAGGACACGTCACACCAGTGCCTCTATTTCCACCCGGCTATTCCTGAAAGCTTACATTGTTTTATTTCAGTCCCACTACTGTCCATTGGAACCGGGAAGTGCGTGTCTATTAGCGGCCTTACATGCTTGGACCGAATTAACTGCGCAGATTTTGAAAAGCTACTGTAATAATTAGTATGTCGTATCGTGATAAAATAACAACGTTACATTAGCCAAAAATACCTGATTATTGGCTTGAATAAGGTCGCAGAGTGGGCGCTAGTTATTACTTACCATCTAGTACTAGAGCCTTTTTGAGGTTGGCTATGAAATGCTGGCAGTTGTAGATTAAAAAGAGAAATATGAAGTTAGGAAGTTAGGAGATGGAATGTCAGTCTTCTTTGGAAAACGTAAAGAATTGTGCTGGTCTCTGCGAATTTATTATGTAACGCTTGTAGTTTATAATCAACGCGATATTTAGATTGTGTAATATTGATAAGAAACACATCAAATGCAATACACCAGTACCTACTCAAACTGGTGCGGATATTGGATTATACCATAACCACCAAGGTGACCAAAGGCGATCTGGGACCAGGTAATGTTTTTAGGCCTTCCTCGTCAAGTATATAGGAGCGAGCAGCGAGATTAACGGCTAGCTGTTACGTCTCCTACTAACACTTAGAAATTCTGAGACAATTTCTACAGTAATTTCAAACAATATCTCTCAGATGTTTTAAAATCCACCTTTTCGTGGTAAGGTGCGATATTTCGATAGGTGCCTTACTGTAACCCAGAAAGATACAACGTTGGATGTCCCGAAAAGATTTCAATCCTTGTCACAAGTTTTGTAATCATTGATCACGGGAGTAGGGTATTGTAGTTGCCAGCGGTGACGCGACTAATTGTAAGATCTGCTGTTCTTTTGGTACAGTGTAGCGCAAAGCCAAGAGTCTAATAGACAAAGCCCTTCGAACCTATGCTTCACAGCTTGCAACTTAAGTAGATCGAAGTAGGCATCTGTCGCTTGCTTGTGTCGTAAGTATTTTTGAAAGAGTGAGAAACGAGAGTGAGGCACGACAAGTTTAACTAGTCACTAGGTAATTAATTGATAGAGAATGTTGTGTATGATATAAATGCAAAAGTGTAATACTAGATAGGGTGGCAGGTTTGGATAATAAGTGATGAATACAAAGATCCGCCAATGTCAAGGCAAGAGTTTTACGAGTTTAGTTTGGGATTTAAAATAATTCATAAATCATTTTCAAGGAGAAAAATAACGAGAGTTTCATGCGTCGTTTCTTTCGATGTCATCTTTCTGAAGCGGTGTAATAGAGCCCTTGTTCTGCGTTCATAACTGAGTTACATAACTAGCAATGTACAAAGAAAAAATATTCTTCGTACAAAACCAGGTAATGTACTAAAAAACTTACCTTCTTTGTACATTACTAGATTTAATAACAGTTATGTACGAGGAATTATAAATTCTCCCTACATAACCCGGTTTTGTACGAAGAAATTGCTGTTCCTAGATTTGCTAGAACTAGAGATGTGCCGTTCCCGGGAATATTCCCCACTTGTATGGGGAATATTCCCGCGGTGGGAATATCCCCCATACAAGGATCGCATCATGGTGCTAAGGCGCTAAGCCTTTCAAACAAAATTGTACAGAGGGCGCTAGTATCTCCGATACGAATGCATTCAAAACTTACGTGTGGTGTCGTCAGAAGCTAATTGGAGAAATTGGATAACTCGCTGTCCCGGAATGACAGAGGCGCGGGTTCAAATCCGGCATTAGCTGTAGTCGATCGTATTTGATTTTTCAATGCATTTGCTCAATGTATCTATAATTATAAGTATTACATAGTTTATTGGTCCACAAGAGCTCTTAGTCAATGTACGTTCACAGTCTCAGATTTAAGTTAAAAGAGTTGTGAATGCTTCTGAACTGCAGCAGTCGCTCGGCAGGTTTATATTTTATATTTATTGCTTACTCAGAGAACTCCTTAGGTTTGTAAAGGGGACAGCAATTTCTTGGAAAACGTAAAGAATTGTGCTGGTCTCTGCGAATTTATTATGTAACGCTTGTAGTTTATAATCAACGCGATATTTAGATTGTGTAATATTGATAAGAAACACATCAAATGCAATACACCAGTACCTACTCAAACTGGTGCGGATATTGGATTATACCATAACCACCAAGGTGACCAAAGGCGATCTGGGACCAGGTAATGTTTTTAGGCCTTCCTCGTCAAGTATATAGGAGCGAGCAGCGAGATTAACGGCTAGCTGTTACGTCTCCTACTAACACTTAGAAATTCTGAGACAATTTCTACAGTAATTTCAAACAATATCTCTCAGATGTTTTAAAATCCACCTTTTCGTGGTAAGGTGCGATATTTCGATAGGTGCCTTACTGTAACCCAGAAAGATACAACGTTGGATGTCCCGAAAAGATTTCAATCCTTGTCACAAGTTTTGTAATCATTGATCACGGGAGTAGGGTATTGTAGTTGCCAGCGGTGACGCGACTAATTGTAAGATCTGCTGTTCTTTTGGTACAGTGTAGCGCAAAGCCAAGAGTCTAATAGACAAAGCCCTTCGAACCTATGCTTCACAGCTTGCAACTTAAGTAGATCGAAGTAGGCATCTGTCGCTTGCTTGTGTCGTAAGTATTTTTGAAAGCAGTTGATTTTTTAACAATTGTTATACATATTATCTACCTCTGTGTTCAGCCCTTAGATTAACTGGTAGATAATGTAAATTGACGTATTAAGGTCGTCTTTTGTTTGTACTTATGAAAGATGTGCTATGAAGTTTAAATAGTAGTAGTTTATGAAACTGATACATAATGAGAGGCCTCAAAATTTGAAATTCGATTCATAATAAGATCACACGAGTGTTTTAAGGCTTAGGTACTTATGTACAGTTGCATACATTACTTTATCTACACACAACAAATCGTCAATGATGTGTTCGGAAACCGTAAGAATGACTTCCATTGCACCGCCATGGTCGAATAGATTTCAAATCATGACCAACTAGATTTTCATAATAGTATCGATTTCAATGTTATTATGATTTTTCATACATTATTCTAACACATGTAACACAGTGATATTACATTACTGGTTGCAATAATGGCGGCCATGGTTTCCGAACGCATAATTGAGGATTTATGGTGTGGGATGGGTGTAAATAAATTGTGTATGGTTGCGATCATTAATAAACAACAGATTAGAATAATACCCGTTGACAACCCTGTAGTCCTTCGTTCCCGTGACTGTTAAACCTATGTGTTAATTTCCGATCCCCTATGAACTCATTCCTGCATTCCCAGCAAATCCAACACTAATACCAGTTGCAAACACACTCTGTTTAGCTTGTAGCTGGCGTGTTGATTGCTCCAAGATCGCGCACGGTTCGGTAATGAAGGCAATAAATCGCCCATTGAGAGTGCACGCTGTATTAATAGCCAGGTGGCGGTCACCTAGGACCTTGGTGGTGGGTGCCAGCCGGGAGTCGCTTACAGACCACGGGTACGACACGGTGACGACTAGGTACCACATTTTTTGACGTGATAACGTCTTATAATTCGATGGAGCCGGCTGCACGCACGAAAAAGTGTGACGTCATGGGCCGTTACCTTGCAGGGTCGTTACCTGTCAAATAGGTACTTTATATTATTCCAGCACTAAAGTCGTTAAGACGATAGTTTCTTACAAATTGTTAATAAAATAGCCCTTATTCCCTAAGATACGGCTGTCAAAAATCTCTATTGAATGACAAGAGACCAGTGGCGGATTTGCCCTAAGGCCTAGTAGGCCCGGGCCTAGGGCGGCCAGATATTAGGGGCGGCCAATCGTGACAAAAAATCACTGCTGCTGCTGAGAAAAGGGCGGCTGGTACTCAAGTCGAAGTCGAAGTCAAAGTCAAAGTCAAAGTCAAAGTCAAAGTCAATGTCAATGTCAAAGTCAATGTCAAAGTCAGGGTCAAGGTCAACGTTATCACGTTCGACTATCGTCAGTAAACCGACTTTACAGACAACCGATTTTTTTTTAGCTGAAGAGTGGGGCCTACCTGGTGCGGGCCGTTAAATGTGAATAAACAACCATCGGTGTATAACTTATTTGAGAGCCAGTGTCAGTGAGTGAGAAACGAGAGTGAGGCACGACAAGTTTAACTAGTCACTAGGTAATTAATTGATAGAGAATGTTGTGTATGATATAAATGCAAAAGTGTAATACTAGATAGGGTGGCAGGTTTGGATAATAAGTGATGAATACAAAGATCCGCCAATGTCAAGGCAAGAGTTTTTCGAGTTTAGTTTGGGATTTAAAATAATTCATAAATCATTTTCAAGGAGAAAAATAACGAGAGTTTCATGCGTCGTTTCTTTCGATGTCATCTTTCTGAAGCGGTGTAATAGAGCCCTTGTTCTGCGTTCATAACTGAGTTACATAACTAGCAATGTACAAAGAAAAAATATTCTTCGTACAAAACCAGGTAATGTACTAAAAAACTTACCTTCTTTGTACATTACTAGATTTAATAACAGTTATGTACGAGGAATTATAAATTCTCCCTACATAACCCGGTTTTGTACGAAGAAATTGCTGTTCCTAGATTTGCTAGAACTAGAGATGTGCCGTTCCCGGGAATATTCCCCACTTGTATGGGGAATATTCCCGCGGTGGGAATATCCCCCATACAAGGATCGCATCATGGTGCTAAGGCGCTAAGCCTTTCAAACAAAATTGTACAGAGGGCGCTAGTATCTCCGATACGAATGCATTCAAAACTTACGTGTGGTGTCGTCAGAAGCTAATTGGTGAAATTGGATAACTCGCTGTCCCGGAATGACAGAGGCGCGGGTTCAAATCCGGCATTAGCTGTAGTCGATCGTATTTGATTTTTCAATGCATTTGCTCAATGTATCTATAATTATAAGTATTACATAGTTTATTGGTCCACAAGAGCTCTTAGTCAATGTACGTTCACAGTCTCAGATTTAAGTTAAAAGAGTTGTGAATGCTTCTGAACTGCAGCAGTCGCTCGGCAGGTTTATATTTTATATTTATTGCTTACTCAGAGAACTCCTTAGGTTTGTAAAGGGGACAGCAATTTCTTTGTACAAAACCGGGTTATGTGGGAAGAATTTATACTTCCTCGTACATAACTGTCATTAAATCTAGTAATGTACAAAGAAGGTAAGTTTCTTAGTACATTACCCGGTTTTGTACGAAGAATATTTTTTCTTTGTACATTGCTAGTTATGTACGAAGAACAAGGGTAATAGAGTCAGACTTGTAAAGCCTATTTCCAGATTAAATTAAGAACAACAATTTTTAATCAGTCTTACAAAGTATTAGGCAAGTCTATTATAGTATTTTATGCCACACCTGGCCATAAAGTGACTTTGTAGACCAAGTGTAGACAACACAACACCCTAGTTATGTAATGTACTATTTTCTACTCCTGTACTTTTATCTGTCTTTTACTTGGTCACGCGTCACGAACACTAATATAAGAACATACATAATATGAGTTCAGAGAAGACTATACTCTATTCCCCAGCTCTAGCACTTGTGTCGCTAAAGTCGCAAAATTATACTGCTAGCAGCCACAGACTTCTAAATCTAAGTTAAACTTAAGGTCAAGGTTTACGCGTTCAATACTAACTTTACAATAAAAATGTACAACTACCAACTTAACAGACAAATAAATTCCTGCGGTTTTTATGGAAAACAAAACTTTTCGAACTAAATTCTTTGATGCTAACATAAAATGGCTACCTAATATGGGTGGTTCCGTCAGAGTTGAGGACACGCACACAACAACATGTCATGTAATGGCAGCGGGATTTTTAAACTGTACGCACAGCTGTGTGTGTAATCATTCACCTCGGCCCTCCTCGGCACTACCTATACCTACTGTTTTCGTTTGTTTGTATTTCTCTTACTAACACTAGTCATAAGATTACTTGTAACACTAACCATGTATGGACAATTGTCTGAAATAAACGTTCATTCATTCATTCATTCATTCATAAAATAACTGGCCAAGAGCATGTCGGACCATGCTCAATGTAGGGTTCCATAGCCGTAACTATAAGGTAAAAAATGCGATGTAAAAAAAGTACAACAACAAAAGAGCGTATCTTCATAGCAATTACGTCCTTTTGTTGAGAAGCGCAGTTTATCGGCAATAACTCAAAAACGGTTAATCCGATCTTGTTGAAAATAATTTTCGTTGAAAGTATTAATTGAGCGTTATCTTTATAATTTTTTTTATATTTTTCGGACACACGGTTTAGAAGATAGAGGGGGGGGGACACAATTTTCACAACTTTCGGAGCGATTATTTCCAAAGGTATTCACTTAATCACAAACATTACTTAAGAACCTTAAAATGTTTTCAAAAGAGCTGTCGAACTATGTACCACACGTTGACATTTTATGGAAAAAAATTTTTTAGCTTCTGTTACATGTATGGAGTGCCCGCCCTAGATTTTTTTATTTTTATTATTTAACTACCAAACTTAGTTGCGGCATCTACAAGACATCTATATTCCAAATTTCATCAGTATAGGTCTTGTAGTTTTTGAGTAAAATGCCTGTGACATACGGACGGACATGACGAAACTATAAGGGTTCCTTTTTAGCCATTTTGGCTACGGAACCCTAAAAAGTATTTTTAATATAGACACTGCGTGTCACTAGCGGTATACGTCAAATTAAAAAAAAAAATTTTTATATTTTTAACTGTTGCATAAAATACTATTATGCAACAGTTATATAAGTAGGGTCCAAATACGCGAATGGCGTGAGTTGCGATACGAGCCGCCGCGGCGACGAGTATCGCAAATACAGACGCCATGAGCGTTTTTTGACTGAATTATAAACATGGCGCGCCAACAAGGCAAATGTGACATATGACTGACACGCAGTGACGATATTAAAATAGTACATTGTGTATCAAGGGCGATAAGTAAAGAATTACAAACGAGTGTTTGTTACAAGGCCGAGGCGAAGCCGAGGGCTTTAATAACACGAGTTTGTAATTCCTTTACCGCCCGTGGCACACACAATGTTTTTCATCACACTTGTGAGGAAATCTGATTAAAATTACCTTACTTAACCTAAATAAAATTGTAAAACTGACAGTGACATTAGTGACATATTCCATAGACAATGCGAACGTCAAGTTATGTTCGGAAACCATAGCGGTAGGTAAAGACTAAAAATGGTTTATTTTATATTTGCAAAATACTGAAATACTATATTTAAACATTTAATTAATGTTACAGAAATGTGTGTTTACATGTATTTGCAATAACAGTTCTCTTTAAATAAATATTTCAGTAATAAAAGTTAAAAAAGTAAGTTGGCGTTTCCTTTGAAAATGACAAATAAGAGTAAAACAGAACCAGCGTTTCAAATTTAAAAAGAAAACCATTACGCCCTAGGGCATAATAGGTCATTTACGGCCCGCAAAACCTACGTGTAATGACACCATTTTCGAGCAAGTGTGATGAAAAATGTATTTTTTAATGTTTGCATCAAAGACTTTAATTCGGAAAGTTTTGTTCAATACCGCATGAATTTATTTGTTTGTTAAGTTAGTAGTAGTGCATTTTTATCGTAAAGTTAGTATTGATCGCTTAATCCTTGACCTAAGTTTGACCTAGATTTAGAAGTCTGTGGCAGCTAGTAGTATCGTTTTGCGACTTTAACGACACAAGTGCTGTTATGGGGAATAGAGTAGACTTCTTTGAACTCATATTATGTATGTATATTAGTGTATATTAGTGTTCGTGACCAAGTAAAAGGCAGATAAAAGTACAGGAGTAGAAAAAGTATTAAGCATGTCGTAATTGAAAGTATGATATTGTATGACTATTTGGAATAAATCATACCCCGTCGAGTTTCTTACGCCAATTCTTCTCGGGGCAGAGGTTTCACATTGGAACTGGTAAATTTTGCTATGCAAATGTGCATTTTAATTTGCCTAAATTTAAGAATAAAGAGCTTAGACTTTGAGTACAAGTGGGTCGCGGGCGTAATTATTGCAATGCAAAATCATTCCCTACTTCTTCAAGAAATAGTATGTCAGCTCTGCCTTGGTGAGAAGTACGAGTATATTGATTGGCATGGCACCTCGACCTTGACACTCCCCTACTTATTGAGATATACGTAGATACTGTGAGGTATTCTCGCGCCAAAACTATTTAAAAATATGACGTGCTAAGAAATAAAACGTAAAGAATAAGAAATAAACTGATCGGAAATGGTACAAAATAATATGTCACTAACATATTACTCGTATTTTGTACCATTTCCGATCAGTGCAAATATAAGCCATGTATAGCAAGAGTTACAAATTCTACACGGGCCCTGCGCATTGCAGGCCCAAGCACCTACTTGCAAAATCAGCTTTCCGTTTCGTTGTTCCAAATCAGGTGAAATCATTTATTTTTGCAATTAGAGCTCAAGGGCTCTTTTACGGGTCTGATTCTACTAGCCCTTCGGAAAACGACTTTCTGGTGTGAAGAAGATCCGTAACGCATAACGTTATTGCACGATTAGTGTTAACAGTATCTTATATCAAACCAGGGGCATCATGAAAGAATTTCCTACTGCTCCCGTGATGTTATCTTACCTGCATTTTACCTTCTTCCTCTTTGCTTTGTGACTGAGAGTCTTGACCAAATGAGGTTGTTAATTTCTGCACCAAACCTCTGCACTTCAAACTATACCTCACCTATTTCTGACATATCATCATAATTTTAACCTTGAGACGTCCACTGCTAAACAGAGGTCTAAAGACATCTACATCGAACGGTCGCACACTTCTGACCTATTTAACTGGCTAACTTGTCGTGAAGTGTAAATGTTCCGTGAATTAATGAGTGCGAATACTAGGACAACACGAGCTGGGCGCTGCTTACGACGTCCGCCGATGTAATGGCTGCATAAATCACTTTTCACCACTTACAATAAACAAGCATTGTCATTAAAACCATAAAATTTTACCTAATTCTTCTTACAGGGCCAGAATAGCCGGAGCCAAGCCACCTACTCTGGCATTGTACTGAGTGGACTTAATTTATGCAGTATCTTATATTAAATCGTACTAATTTAAATGTAACTAACGTACGTTGTGTTTTAAAACGAAATCATAAAATTTCTATCTTCTTTCTTCCTTCCTTCTTCTCAATATCTTGAGGAAGCTTCTGTAGATGTGTTTATGTAGATTTCAACGGCACACTAATGCATTTTGAATCGGGATGTAAAATTAAGTAATATATGTATGTACTTACTTACGCGATTTGATCTGTTTAAATTGTTTTACCTATTACAATGAGGTTTTATCCGTTTGAATTTGTTCCAAGTGTATTCCATAAACGTTATTTCCACTCACTTGTAACTTTACCATTTCATTTATAAAAAACACCGAGTTTGATCCAATTTACCCTCTGATAAGTTTGACGCTGCGCTACGGTAGGTATATTTTGATGTAATTAACCGGTAAGTCTGGATACTCGTAAGTCAAGTGATCGTGTAAAACAACCCAACACTGAAAATTATGATGAAGTTATTATACATTCTTTAAGTATTTACCATCATATAAATCATCTATTTATTAGTTTATATTATAAATAGATGACTATTGGTTTATAACTTGCACTTCTATAGGAAATGGAAATTTCAGACAACGTTTGAGGAGAAAAAATCCAGTCTTGAATATAATATTGATGCTAAGTTGCAGTAACAGATTGTATGCCACACCTGGCCATAAAGTGACTTTTTCCCCACGCTGCGCGTACGAAAAAAGCCGCTTTCTGGCCAAGTGTAGACATAAAATGATGTACACAACACGGGAGGTAATAAAGAAAACCCTCGATCGCATATTTACGTCCCTCGCTTGCAGCTCGGGCAGCAAACTTCTGCAGTCTCGGCCTTTCTTTGTATTACCACCCTAGTTATGTAATGTACCTACTATATAGCGAATCGTCCGAATGTATTAGTACCATTAACAATAAAATATGGTGTATTCGGTTGAGATTATACCTAATAATAAAAACACATTGTAGGTGTTGTTTATTGGCCTTTGCCAAAAGGTACTCGTATTTTATTGTTACGTTGACAATCAGAAATGCGGAACGTTCTATTAAACTCTTAACTGTTATCGTATTAGGTATCATTTAATAATTACGGATCACCTTAAAAAGACCTACCTATTTTCCGTTTTAATCTGCACAGTGCTTTCAATATTTTTTTGAGGATTGAAAAAAGCTGTACATTCACGGACTTTAATTGATGAGCCACTTTAAAACTTCACAATTTTGTAATTTTATACATTCACGAAATTACACGATTGAACACTATCTCGAACCGCATGCTCGTAAATAAGATGTCAAAATTACTAATAGTCGGAAAAAAGTTATACCTATCCATAGAGGTTAAAGTTTGACTAAAGAGTTGTCAATGATGAATCAATACAATTTTGCATAGGTTGATCGAATTTATTTGATTCTGGCCTTCTTTGACTCATTAAATACTCGTTAGACATAGAAGACAGTGACAGTAGGAAGGTCGATGTGAACATGATGTGAAAGACGATATTTTTTGAATGGTGGTGAATTGTAGCCAAATTGTTCTGACTCTCAGGTTAGCCAACCGTTATTTTTGTAGGAAAATGTAACATTATTATCAAGTGATTCCATATTGATTCTTACTTAAATGATATTTTACATCTGTCAAACACACAATGACAAAGATAGAATTGTAATTTTATTTTTCTTTATCACAAAGAAGTGTAACAGTGGCAAGTGGCCTCAATTCACCACGACTCGAAGACGCGCCTCACGACTTATCGTTACGTATACTAGTACCTACCTACTCATTTGTTTGTTCTTGGTGAATTAAACTTATTTTTTTACAAATCTACATTATATTTTTTCAGTTCCTGGAAAACGAGGTAACCCGCGAAACCTATCCACTTAACCCTGACTATAAATATTTTGCACAATCTGCCCGCATCACAAGTAAATATATACTCGTCTAAAATTATCCCGAGGCAACCGTACATAATGTAATATCTGCATAATTCTGGTATTTCTGTCTGCAGCCAGGGATCTTGGGATTACGCGTCGCGCCAAGGTAGAGGGTACGCTCATAAACCTCTACATCCTGGTTGGCTATGCCTGCTACCATTAATATTACACACTCAGTTATCAGCTTTCGGTCATAACGACATTTTGAAATTATTATTCCCAGAGGCCTGTTTTACAAAACGTTACAAGCTACAATTTTATAAACCAACCAACGGTGCTGTTGTTTTTCACCAATGTTGCTCGTCTAAACTTGTAAAATTATAAGGGCCACAGGTTCGTGGAAGAGAAGGGCGACAGGTTCGTAAACCAGATTAAGACAAGATGGAAAAGACTTCAGGAATATTATGAGACAAACCTACATAATGCAGTAGCTCCATTGAATCTCGTAGGCAAAGGAAAGTTTGAAGGTTGTGACGGTCATCTATGAGATGAACAGTTCAAGCTCAAGCTGCAGTAGATGTTCCCTTGCATGAATTTAACAGGAAAGCAGCTCTCAGAGAGGAATAACGACGTTTCGTAAAGCGTACCACCAACTCCTGGTCTGACGACCACGACCACTGTCATGAGTGACACTGACGAAGAAGAATAGGGATGATGACTGGGTTAAAAATATGTAATTATGGGACACGTATTTTTTGGTTTATCAAAATATTAAAAATCGACAAAGTTATGGATCATCAAACTTCTGGAGTGGGGGCTTGTGACGTCACACTTGAGTACAATTTGTACTCAAGAGTGACGTCACTCAAAACTTCTAAGCACTCTATCCTCGTCAGTTTTTGTTTGACAAACAAAACAAAAAATACGTGTACAATATTTTTTCATAATGTAACAGACGGACTAAACAGTTTTTTTTTGTCATCTAGCCTATTGTCTGATAAGTGATAACTGTTAATAACATAAGACGGCTTCTCAAAGTAATAAACTACTTAAAACTAATGTAAAAAGGTTAATAAATCGTAAGGATAGTGGCGACCACCACCACTTTCCGGCAGCAGCAGCACTTTCAGTGCCAAGCTGCCAAATCTCCATACAAAATGAACCCGATAGTCGAGTTCTTAGCACTAATGCTAACTAGAACCTTTTTAATCAAAGGCCGTAGCAGGATAAGGGAAGAAAAAATGCCCTTGAATGATTAAGAACTGTTTATTTTTTCTATAGTTGCTTTCATTTAGTTGTATAATTGTGCAAAGTTTGGTTAAAAAATTCCCAGTGGTTCAGCCGGGAAAAAATAAAAACAAAATTTATAAAATTTGACGTATCTCTAAAACTATAACTCTTTATCATAATATCTTTAATTCATTTTGGTTAATTAAATAGTACGTATGCCTTAAATAAAAATTGAGTCTCTATCTTTACAATTTCTGTAAAAAACACGTAAGTCAAAATTTCAAAAAAAAGTTTTTTTGATTCCTGACGGAGTGACCACTCTAAATAATATTTCTAAAAAAGCCTTATTTAACGATCTGTCAGTCATATAAGTTTGACGGTTAAAATCGAAAAGCAACAGTGTCAAAATTAAAAAACTATGTTGGTCGGATTCTGTTACATTTTATTCTTATACAATTCTAATACAGCCAAAGAACTTAAACATAAATATTCTGTGTAAAGAACTAAAAATAAAATAAATTTATGGCATTTACTCGAATATGTATCAACTTAAAAATGTCTTTTACTTCTTATTTGAATCACTATCGCTATCTTCATTAACGGTAACACTAATACCGTTTCTCAAAAAAAAACCACTAAGAATTTCGGCAGGCTGCATGATTTTTGATAAATATCTTGCGTGCGATAGGTAGTACACAATAGGGATGATGACTGGGTTAAAAATATGTAATTCTATTTAGTCCGTCAGTTAGATTATGGAAAAATATGGGACACGTATTTTTTGGTTTATCAAAATATTAAAAATCGACAAAGTTATAGATCTTCAAACTTCTGGAGTGGGGGCTTGTGACGTCACTTCTGAGTGAAAATTGTACTCAAGAGTGACGTCACTCGAAACTTCTAAGCACTTTATCCTCGTCAGTTTTTGTTTGTCAAACAAAACAAAAAATACGTGTACAATATTTTTTCATAATGTAACAGACGGACTAAACAGTTTTTTTTAGTCATCTAGCCTATTGCGGCAATGTGTGATCAACACCCTACCTACGAATGAATATATCTGGTGAAACGATAAGTAAGGCTTAATTACAAATAATGATGATTACCTATTTGAAAAAAAAAGGTTTTATAAGTTAAAAGGCGACAATTAATACAAATACAGGGTGGTTTTCGATAATTTGTACATATTAAAAGGGGTGAAATTCCAACTGATTTTATCGGTACAAATGACTTTAATTTTTGTTTCTGGGCAAAAAATTTTTTTTACAGATTTTTACAGTTTTCTATGAAATTTTGGGCAGTACATCTGTTTGACGCAGTATAACTTTTGATCTTATTGTTCAAAGCTGTAAGAAAAAATGTTTTTAAGATCACAATTAAGTGCTAAACGAAAATAAGCATGAAAAAATGGTCACAATATTCGCAAACTTTCGAGAAAAACGGTGTTTTCCGTGAAAAAAAACAGCCGTTTTTCACAATTATATTTTTTTTGACGATTTTTTCTTCAAGTCGGTGGTTTATTGTTATTGCTACTAAATAACGTGTCTATTGCCATGACCCTGCAATTTTTTGTTACAATTTTAAGCAATTAGATCAAAAGTTATATCGTGGCAAATAGATGTAGGTACTGCCAAATTTCACTGAAAGTTTAAAAATCTGTAAAAAAAAACGAATGACCACAAACAAAAATTAAAATCAGTTTTACCGATAAAATTGGCTGAAATTTCACCCCTTTTCATATGTACAGATTATCGAAAACCACCCTGTATATTTTCAAGCCAATATTAATGGGAATGTCAAAAATTTATTTATTTTTAATTCTTTACAAAGAAGATTTATTTTTAAGTTCGTTGGCTGTATTAGAATTGTATAAGAATAAAATGTAACAGAATCCGACCAACATAGTTTTTTAATTTTGACACTGTTGCTTTTCGATTTTAACCGTCAAACTTATATGACTGACAGATCGTTAAATAAGGCTTTTTTAGAAATATTACTTAGAGTGGTCACTCTTTCAGGAATCAAAAAAACTTTTTTTTGAAATTTTGACTTACGTGTTTTTTACAGAAATTGTAAAGATAGAGACTCAATTTTCTTTTAAGGCATACATACTATTTAATTAACCAAAATGAATTAAAGATATAATGACAAAGAGTTATAGTTTTAGAGATACGTCAAATTTCATAAATTTTGTTTTTATTTTTTCCCGGCTGAACCACTGGGAATTTTTCAACCAAATTTTGCAAAATTATACAACTAAATGAAAGCAACTATAGAAAAAATAAACAGCTCTTAATCATTCAAGGGCATTTTTTCTTCCCTTATCCTGCTACGGCCTTTGTACCTTGTCTATGAGATACCAGTATTCAACCATTTAGATAAAGTTACTTAGGTACATCAATTAAAGACACAATCCTCAAGTCGTCTAGTTGACATAGCCGGTCATGTGTTAGATGGGTACCTAAGATGTAAAAAACAACAAACAAGGCCGGACAAATTCAAATTCAAATTGTTTATTTTCATAATAGGATTTTACAAACACTTTATTTTTTTTTATTTCGACATTTTAAAATTACAATAAAAATTAGAAGAATTATCACAGTTAAGAATAAGAGTTTTTACCGGACAGTATTACCTAAGCGATGTTTTTATCGTAATCATAATATTAGTTACCTAAACCAATTTGTTCACATCGTCTGCGATGCTTCCTCTACCTACACCCAAGATTTATATTTCCCGTTTAATTATTAATCAGTATGAATAAACAAACATAGCCGAGGAAATTATTAATTAGTAAAAAAAGTTTATCTTGTACCAAATGAATATAAAACTGACGCACGTTAATCATTTTAAAATAAGGCCAACGGTTGAACCCTGGATCTATTTATAATACTTCGCCTAGCTCAATTCAATCATCACCAAAACATACGTCGTGTTTTTGAATTTGTAACTACACTAATTGATTTGATGAGATCAAAGCATCTTAATGACATTGTCTTTTGTGTCAATTAATACATTCTGGAGGCAAAGAAATATTTCTACCGATATTCAAATCGCGCCTAACAATTTAAATCCTCACAGAAAACGTCATGAGTTCTACTGTGGTTAAATAATCAAAAGACCGTTTGTTCAACTGTTTTCCAGTAAACGTATATGACGTATCGAATGGTTGTTCAAATCAATTAGTCCCCACAAGTTGTGGAAACGAGTGTTTGAAGCGCAAAGCGCGGTAAGTGCCGTCAGTCCGCGCTCGCGCCGGTCACCGCCGGCGTACGGAATTTTTCGATGGACAACTGCCAGCTCTCTTCTTCTCATATTAATTATTATTTTACGCGCCTCTAAAACATACTAATATAACAACACTCACGTCGCGAGCGGGAGCTATTCTCGGTTCCGAAAATTTACAACCGTTTGATTTGCCCTCTTAATCTTAGACAAGGCGAAACAAAAGCGTGTTCATCTATTTTATGGATACTTAAATGTTTAATGTGTTTAGTTATTATAAGACGATAAAATATTTATCGGTTTCTAATATTGCGTAGACATGTACAGGAAATATTGAAATGGATTTTCCTAATGTTGTCGTAATAACATGTCATACTGTCGACTTTTGCACATTGGGGTAACGCAAGCAAATTAGCGGTTTTCCGTTATTTTTGACATGTTTTCCAACGATCTCAGGCAACTAATCGTGATATTTAGAAGCGAACCCGGCTGTATAATGTATATCCAGGATGCCATCGCACAAGGCCCTCCTGTCTAAATTTGATGTAACACTGTAAACAGACCAATATAAAACAGCCCGCCGATGAGATCAAACAATCGTTTAAATTTAGCAAATCTACGAAATTAGAAATTATGTAGTTTATGCATTTGATTTATAATAAATAATAAATTAATGTTGATTTACTCTCAGTGTCATCACCATTAATATTTCGTGGGAAGCGGCCGTGAGAGCGAGTTCCGCATCTATTTTCCGAAGCAGAAGCCGCGACTCCTGTAAATCAACCGAGCCACGCGCACGCGCAGCGCCCGGCTAGCGCAACTTGCGATAGCTGTAATGAAAATGTATTTTATCATTTCAATCACTTCACTTGTAACATCAAAGGCTCGCTTATGAGTTTCAATCTCCGCGAAGCAAAATGAGCTCTGTTACAAACAATCTGAATATTTCTTAATACTAGACGCTATTTAATGCTGCGTGCAATGATAAATCAGGTAGTGTCAGGTAGAGGGCCCTGATTAGTTCATTTGGTAGCGAACAAACAGTTTCAAATTTAAACACGTCCGTCACACGGTTGGCGGCGCGCGACGGCGGGTATGTTACACAAAAGATATTCAAATTAGTTTTCTAGTCGCGTATCAGCTAGATTTATCCGGACCGAGATGACGAGAGGACTAGTCAGTGAGTTAGTGAGGGGTCTCCGAAGGATAGCCAAAAATTATATTAACTACTCACATTCTCGGAATTAATTAAAGATACTTTCGAACACTACTTCGAACAATACGTTAAATATGCTGATTGACAACAATGAAATAAGAATAATGTAATGGGAAATGGAAATTGCTCTCCATTGGTACCCAGCTGACTGAGACAAAACATAACTATATATCTATTTACTCGTATACTGAATCATACCTATATACCTACACTGTCTAGATATCGTATGTTATAGCGTCACTAAAGCACCAGAAATGTGGATAAAAGAATTCCTTTGCGAAGATGTATAGCACGTGTTAAAATCGTGCTTCGTCTTGGCCGCCATTCAAACGTTTTTTATATGAAAAGTAAATATTGTTCATAATTTATTTTTTTTTCCTTCAAACATGAATCTGCTCTCAAATGTGAAATTGGTAAAATATCTGCTAACATCAAACTGTCTGATGACTTTGATTTAAATACATGCAAGTATAGATAATACACAAATATTGAATTAGGTACTTACTTATACCTATTTATTACAGCGTTTCATGGGTTCCGTATTATCAAAAAAAAACCTTTATTAGATCGTTCCTAACGCTTTGTTCTTGGCAAACCCAAAAAATACTAAGTAGCATTAAATTCATCGAAGGCTTATGTAATCTATTTTAAACATACAGTGACAAGATGGCACTATGTTAAACATCATATCTTCTCTTTAAGCCTTTCTAGGATAATCACAAAAAAGATGGTCTATATTGTCGACCGTAGGCTCAATTAGCGTAAGGGACATTGTTTTGCATGTCCCTTACCCTAATTCAGCCTACGGTCGATATGTTAACAGTTAGTGGATCACGAAAGATCAATGGGTCACTTCAATAGCCCTGAGATACGCGACAAAATAAAAATACCTACATTGCTCAAGGCAGATGGCCCCTAGAGATTTGGACAGCAATTTCAAGATTTGACGCAGACGCATAGGAAACTCAACTCTATATACATATAAACACCGTTTATAATGGCCTGCATTTAGGGTTTGTAGATGAACATTGAGCGTGGGATGAGAAACTTGGCATATGTCCAGGAATCACCTGTCGACCCCTGTATAATGATAAAAGCTTCATATTATTTACAGCTGTATCTTACGTTAGCACTTCTGTTATTAAGGCCCGATATTTGCATACCGATCGCCAAATGGGCCGTTGATTGAATATAAATCAAGTCAGACTTATTATGTTAATGAACTCTTTCATGAGCATTTTAGCGATCTATTTGAACTTTGCATGGATATTAATCAAATCAAATCTGTTGTTTAATATTGAGGTCTGCTGATGTAGTGGTAAAGGATTGTATTTGGCCTAAGTACGGGTGTATTTTCAAAAACGTAATTTCGCTGTCATGATATATTGGCGAATACTGAGAAGATTCTGCCTTATTAGAATGGGCACTTTTGGTTACAATGTAGAATGAGTCAAGTTCTAACAAGTAACCAACGAATGCCAGTCTAGTGAGGAGGAATCTTTTAAATATTTGTGGTCAGAGAAATTACGCCAGCGAAAATACACCCGTACAAGAAACATTAGCTCGTTTTTGTCACTTTAGAGCGTCCCTTGACCTACCTACCTACGTCGCCAACTATGTAGGTAGGTACTTACGAAAAGGTACAGAAAGTTATACATAAAACATAATGTACCAATCAATTGATTCAGCGGTTTCTTTGTAGATTACATTTTTAAGCGATATACTTGACAAGTTATATTCTTTATGCCACACCTGGCCATAAAGTGACTTTTTCCCCACGCTGCGCGTACGGAAAAAGCCGCTTTCTGGCCAAGTGTAGACATAAAATGAATCGCTTGCAGCTCGGGCCGCAAACTTCTGCGATCTCGGCCTTTCTTTGTATTACCACCCCAGATATGTAATGTACTATTTCTTTTCCTAATATCAGCTATCCCCTTGGTTCTATTAGTTGTGTTGCAGTAAAGTAAAGTGTATTGTATTCTGTAATATACGTTATGTTTACAGAATACAATACACTTTATTGCACTTTTCAATACAATTATATACAAAGATCAGAGTAATATTAATAATAGACATAAATAACAAGCTGGTTTTATTGTTACGAAACATATTGACTGAATTCTCCTCAGGGTCGGCAACGCATTTGTAATATTAAGATTGCAAATTTCCATTGTCCTCAGAAGTTACTTACCTCAGTGACCTGTGGGCTGGTTTGCCGTTCCCGTGACATAGAAGTATTCAAGAACCTTAAAATAAATAGCCGGACGTAGCCTCGCTAACAGATGCACTTTTAGTGAGCCAGTCGCTTTGTACCTCTACTTACGAGCCGCACGCACACATTGATCTGACCAACCAGCGTTAAAGCCACCGGCGCACTAGAGTTGCTTCAGTTATTTGCTAGCGAGGCTACGTCCGGCTATTTATTTTAAGGTCCTTGACTAAATTACTTATGGACAATTCAATACGCAAGTAAATGTGTGTCCCTTATTAGGCATAAGGCATAATTTTGATATTAGGCATAACTCCTAATATGGGAATGGATCTCAGTGTAGACTTAGCACGACTTTATCTAGATTTCATTACTTTTTAGAGATAAACAAGCAGCTCCATCGAGACTTGGCTAGTATTTTACAGAATGTTTTTGATTTCACTCCTTTTTGTAGAAACGTTGGCATATTGATTTATTTTATTATATTTTCTTATTTGACACAGTTTTTTCCTTTTTAGGGTTCCGTAGCCAAAATGGCAAAAACGGAACCCTTATAGTTTTTATTTTTGGTTGGGCTCTTGTGTTTTCTAATCAGGGTCACTAAGGTACTCCAGATCTTCGATTATCCTAGTTTTTATAGTTTTCCCTTTATGTGGCCATTAAACCCTAAGTTTGTATCAAATTTCAGCTCTCTGAGTTTATGGGAAGTACTAGTTCTATTCTGATGATCATGAGTGAGTGAGTGAGTGTCATAAATGCGAAACTTTGCTTTTGCTTAACTTCGGAACTAAATGACCTACAAACTTGAAATTTTGGATTTTAAGTATGTGATTATAGCTTACTGGATGACGAAAATTTTGCGTTCTGATCTTATCCAGAGGTTCTCAAATAGGGGCCTGAAAATGCGGCGAAATGGTTCCAGTAAAGGATGGTACGGCAGTGTTTATTTCGCGCTCGACTTGGCGGGGGCACTGCCGTGCCCCCCTGATATCTGAAAACTATACATTTTTAATTAAATCATGGAAAAATAGAATTTACTAAGGGATACAAATTTTATAGGGTACATTAATATACGAGTATGTACCTATAAATTTGTACGGAACCCTCGGTGCGCGAGTCCGACTCGCACTTGACCGGTTTTTTTATTAACAGTGTGACTTGCTGCACCCCGCTAGGCATCATCAGCGGATGCTGCTGACGTTGATGACCGACATCCACCCGCGAACGTCATTGACGCGCATTTTAACTAAACGTCTAAAAATATGAAGATAATTTAAAACGACCTAATGCTAAATTCATGTACAGGTGCACATAACTAGGTCAAGATGCTGAGTGTGATTAGCCGAGTGCTGTTAGCTAAAATTGATTCTTTGGACCAGCTGGCTGGATGGCGATAGGCCTGCTATTCTGGTGCCAAACTCCGTTCTATTGTCTCTTAATCGCGATTCCCACCGGTTTGCTATTCAATTAAGAAAGGTGTGTATCAAAGTTAAAATTAGTACTCATCCAGAAATGCACTCGTCCCTACACCAAAAATTTATACATGTCGGACAATAAGGAAAAACAATAACTTACCTCTTTAGAATTTGTCTACATAATCATAAGCTAGTAAGTCTTTAGATTTATGTACAGTCGCCATCAGATACATCTATACACTACAGGATGATCATAAATATCTGAATAAGCACTCTAACGCCTTGACAATAGAGTCGTGTTAGATGTTTGTGAGCGTCTTGTTTGCTCCGATGAATCTGATGGTGACTGTATAAATACATACTCGTACCTAGCCGTAGACGTAACTAAACGAGACGCGGGGTACATAGAATCCGATTGCAACCAACTTTTCTAGGTAGTTTATCTGGCGAGCTTTTGCGTGAGAAAGCTGCCTGCGTGAGGGTCACCTGTTGCCTCCTGACGCCTGCTGAGCTCCTTGGGCAGGCCACGCGCACCCTGATCCCACGATTAACTAAATTAAATTATTATTCACCGTGGAAAACTTGGTCTCGACGCTGAACCAACATTTGATTTAGTTTTGATCCGACTCTGATACGTCGCCACTGTATCTACCTATATACATCATTTCAATCTCCGACACAATAAAGTAAGAAGAGTAGGGTAGAGAGGAGAAGAGTACTTAGAGGAAAGTATGCCCTAGTAAAGGAGATCTATGAATAATTTTTTTGGAAGATGATGAATGATAATTATTATGATGCTTCCTCACGTTGAATTGGGTAAGTGAAGTTATTCAAAAGTGTGCAATTTATATATTTTTTCGATAGTTCCCGACGTAATGATCTAGAAAATACCCCTATTGCATTTTTATTTCCTGTAATTCTTCCAAAATATCGTGTTAAACTCATTTAAAAAAAGGGACACCGGTCTGACAAAATTAGTGGCTAAATTCGTAAAAAAAACAAACGTATATGTGTGAAGTCTGTGTCAGCTGACAATTGTGACAGACCAAACTTCACACAGATACGTTTGTTTTTTTTACGAATTTAGGCACTAATTTTGTCAGTCCGGCCGGCGTCCCTTTTTTTAAGCGAGTTTAACACGACATTTTGGAAGAAATACAGGGAATAAAAATGCAATAGGGGTATTTTCTAGATCATTACGTCGGGAACTATCGAAAAAATATATAAATTGCACAGTTTTAAAATTCTTGACTTACCCAATTATCTAATTCTCATGCTCGGATCGCAGTGCTCATAAATATAATCAGCCCACTTGTTGATGAGCTGACTCGGACACTTTGAAATAACGATATTCAATAATTCTGGACTTCTTAAATGGTCAGTCTGTTTTATAGACTCGGCAGCTGCAACGTAGTTCTTTATTTTAACGGTGAAGTTCACTAACTCGGTGTGATAAGCTTGCGGCAGAGGTAGCAATTTTTTGAATTGTGTTGTTATTTTGTATATTATGAGGTCGGGCCTTCCGAAGCGAAGTTCTAGAGCTTCAAGAATGATGGATGGTGAGGTGTCGCTTGTAAGCAGT
Source organism: Eudemis profundana (assembly GCA_947034925.1). Classification (NCBI taxonomy): domain Eukaryota; kingdom Metazoa; phylum Arthropoda; class Insecta; order Lepidoptera; family Tortricidae; genus Eudemis; species Eudemis profundana. The sequence goes on along the minus strand of OX344802.1, from coordinate 18,920,363 downwards.
GATGTCATGATATTCTTAAAGTGATGGATAAACAAGGTTTTTTAACATTAACACTGATGTTGCTGTCACTGTCACTTCACGTTGAGTAAACGTCCACAATCCTTCATATTATATTATTAATAGGTTATTTTGTTGAAGTATACTTGCCGTAGTCTCATCAACATATGTTTGTATTAAAAACTGCTTCAGTGTTAATTGACAGGGACTTTCTTACAACCATTTAATTATTTCATTTCATCGGAAATTAAAAGAAAAATAAATTGGTAAGTTTATTTAGTTGTGACAAGGCGTCCATACAACCGGATTCCCAACAGCTTACCTTCTATAAGCGTGTTGAACACTTTATTCTATTGCTCGTGAAGAAAAATTTATGCCAGTCTGGCTCCAGCTTGGCCACAGATAAGATACAACGCCGCTGATATCTTGTCAACTTTTCCTATACAATAAAGACCACGACACATTTAGGAAATTATTATTATTATTTATTATGAATGAAAATTCCAAGGGTAGCAACGATAAAGATAAAAAATTATACTACCCCAAAACTCCCAGAGAATATAACGCTTACACAAAGCTACTAAGACCGTAGCAATAAACATGACTTCTAAATGACTGGAGCGAACAGTTTATAGTGGTTTATAGTATTTACTACGACGGAGGACATTGAAGGAGAAAGTGCTATATCTAAGAATAAAAATGGCAAGGGCAGCAGTGATGAAGGTGAAAAAATTACATCACCCCATAACTCTCACAGAATATAAATCATACGCAGCGTTATTAAGACTAGCAATTAAGATTACTGCTAAACGACTGGCGCGAACAGTTCATAGTATTGACTACACAATAAAGACTAACGAACACAGAGGTAATTGCAGGAGAGAGGCCTATGTTTAAGAATGAAAATTCCATGGACAAAACTCCCAGAGAATATAACGCTTACGCAACGCTATTAGCAATAAAGATGACTTCTAAATGACTGGAGCGAACAGTTTATAGTATTTACTACAACAACGGAGAATTGAAGGAGAAAGAGAATCTAGGAATGAAAATGCCAAGGGCAGCAGTGATGAAGGTGAAAAAATTATATTACCCAAAACTCCCAGAGAAAATACGCTTACGCAACGCTATACTTACTCGTAAGACCGTAGCAATAAAGATGACTTCTAAACGACTGGAGCGAACAGTTTATAGTATTTACTACAGCGGGCGGGTCGCCCGACGATACACCGCGGTGAAAATATCATCGGCATTCACATTTTTCAGCTAAGATAAAAGAGTCACATTTTTTTATCGACGCCGTTTTTTGAGCGGAGCTATTTTGGGGCCTTATTCCTAGAGCAAATGATAGAATTATTGGGGACTAAAATAACATAAATTCTTCAATATAGTGTCATAGTGGAATAAAGTATATTCCACTAATAACAACCATTAGTTAGAATGTCATGTAGCCATCTCTTTGTTCATTTTCTCGTGACAATATTTTGAAATTTCAATGCTGAGTTCAAATTTGGGTACAAGCGTAAAGGCATTTACAAAACCAACATAACGCTGAGATAATTCATAAAGTTATTGTAGAAAGAAAAAAAAACAGAAATGTGCGAGTCGGACTCGCCCAACGAGGGTTCCGGACAAATATTTTAAATAAATGCTATATTTTTTAGATTTAATTACAAATGTATAATAGTTTTCAGATTTTTTCTTTGTATTACCTATAAGACGGTATTACTTGCCAAATTTCACAGTTTTAGGTCAACGGAAAGTACACTGAATTTTGGTTTCTTTGAGAGAGTCGAAATGTACGTTTTTTACGGCATAAACAGCCATATCTTTTTTTACGTTAACTTAGAAGATTGATTTTTTCACAGTTTCAAGGAACTATAAACTTAACTATATGGTTTTAATTTCAACTCGATACCTCCACGCGTTCCCGAGATAAAGGGTATTGATAGACGGACAAACCGACGGACGGACAGACAAACAACAAAGGGGTCTTATAAGAGTTCCGTTTTTTTCCTTTTGAGGTAAGAAACCCTAAAAACAAATAATGTTGTGAAACGGATTACATCGTGTATGTTATCAAATTTTATATAACCCGATCTTTCCAATTGTTTCACACCATGCGTCTTTTTTGAAAAATAAATATACTTCCTGGAACGATACATTAAATTCAGAGTTTTAAAAAGAAACGATCGTAAAACCCAAAGAGCACAAAACATCAGATATCAACAATAAAGCCATCTACATCTTTAAAACTCCCAACTTCCGAAGCTATGTTCATTCATTTCTCTCACATAATGGCATGAGATATGTGTACCTGTGTAGATACCTCTCACAGAAATACGAAATTGTTAGCGTTGCAGTTAAACATACTATAGTAAATTTAACAATAACGCTTAAGGCGAAGAACACACTGAAATCGCCCGTCGCCGCGATTTTTTCCGTGTAGCTGCGCATAGTAGTTGCGAGTCGCCGCGATTTACGCGCCAGTGTGCGCCACCCCGCGATTTTTCTATACTTACAAATCGAAGATTCTACATACAAAGTTGAAAATCGCTGAGTCGCGTGTCGCCGCGATTCGCGCTGCAGTGTGAGATCCGCCTTAACTTAACAAGTAAACCCAGCTAAAAGTGTACTGGTTCATTTAGTATGAGGCTCAGCTGGCGTAGAGGTCTCGTAGCGCTACGAGATCGCTACGGTTCTTCGTAGCGGATGGGTGTTTGTGACAAACTGCTACGACTGTTTAGCCTCGCTCGACTCCGGTAATCCTTACTTTGAAATTAGGCTAACGCCGTGGGCCAGCGGGTGATATTTAAGGATTCTGAAAACAGCTTTTTATTTTATTTGAATTAGAGGTTATATTCTGATTTTAGTTTCGGCTATAAGAAAGACCAATGCCGAGACGTACCTAAGCTTGGACTTAATTTAATATGACCTATTTTCAACAAACTTTCTCATAAAATGACTCTCATTTCATGATTCTTACGCGCGGAACGCAGCTTTTTACTTTACATTACCGCACTAGTGTTGTAATTACCGCAAATTGACCAATGAGAGCACGCCATTATTCCCGCGCCGCTGCTCAGCGCCGAGGTCGCGTAAGTACATGGCGCTGGCGGCATAAATGATAAGTATTATTTTTTTATTCGCAAGTGTGTTAAAAAACGTCGTATCGTATGACGCTCGTGGGCATGGGTCATTTACAGTCTCGGCTATTACAGCCTTCGCCTGATGGCTCGGGCTGTGCAACACAGCCTCGACTGTAATGGCCAACATAGCCCACTCGTATCATAATGTATTAACGTTGCTGGTAGTGTGTACCAGTGGCGTGGCGTTGAAGAAATCCTTAGGCAAGCCGGAGCAGCTTTGGCTTCAATTTTCTTTAAGAGCACTAGAATTAAGTGCTGATATTAGGCAAGCCGATGGGAATCGAGTTCTATGGACGCCACGCCACTGAAGAAGAAGTGGGGCTTTCCGGCACTGGGCTGTAAATACTTCTTACTACCCGCGGTAACGTATAATTATCATTATATTTTCTTCGTGTGTAAGGCGCGGTAGGACCTGGCTCGCATTTCACATACAAACTAGAGTCGGGCGGAATGCAGATTATTGCAGATTATCTTCGATTTCTAACATAAAAGTATACGTTATCAACCCAAACATGAGAGGATGCCCTGCATGACTGTGAAATCATGATTGTCAGGTATTAATTTTGTCAGAAAAGGTAACTGGTGATGAAAAAAATGAAAAAAAATGAAAAAAATACTTTATTTTATAGTGTTTTCGCGCTACTTTTCTATCGAGCGAAGTGTTCGCTATCGTGTTCTAAGTGAGAGGAAGCCCTAGATACAGTTCTGAATATTATTATATATGTTTTACAGTGACCTAAGAGTCAAATAAGTGCTCTAAAAATGATTTGGAAACTAGGCTTCCGTGCCCGATTCTGGTCTCACCTCGCCTTAAAGCAATTTGAATACCTACATAATACAAGAAGCAAATAAACAACAATACAAATTACATTCTTCGTCACTCAGCCATAGAAACAAAAACAGATTAGTGGTGTAATGAATCAGAACCGCAGTCGAATCTTATTCTTAGTCGTACTCAAATTAAATATTATGTCACTAAATTATTTAAGCCATCGCTATCACCAGCCAAAACACATACATTGTTGGGCATAGGCCACCCCAAAGATCGCCACCATGACCGGTGCTGCGCGGTCCGCATCCAGCGGGCTCCAACAACATTCACCAGTAGGCTTATGATGCTACGCTTTGTCGCGCGATAAATAAATGATAAAGCATCCGTCACTCTCACACACTATTTGAACGTGACGAATGCTTGGTCATTCATTTATCGCGTGACAAAGCGTAGCATCATACGCCTACAGGTTATCACATCAATGACCCTAGGACCTAGGTAATTATTTGAACGCTCAAATAATGACCCAAATAAGGTTTATACTTTTTTCGTTTTAATTTAAATACATTTTTATACATCCTATTGAGGTATTTTAACTTTATTGTGTTTGTATAACGCAAGAAAGTAAGAGTAACATATTTAATATTATCGTAAAGCATTCTCTACCTGATGATGATGATTGCTCATAAAAACCTATCAAATTATTAATATATACCCTAATTAGAAATACGGATATAGTGCGATGCGATAGTGTAAAGTAAAAAGCACGCGTACACACGCGTGCTTTCGTAAAAAGCACGCGTGTGTATGAAGCTACATTTAGGATGTAAGGGGTTGTACGGGGGGGGGGGTACGTAAGGGTTCCTAGGGGTTTTAAAAATCTGTACATGCCCTTATCTCGGGGGAAGGGGCATAACCGCAATTATTTACGTAATATTTTTTGTCAAAATGTGCGAATTCATAGAGCGATGCAAGCGAAACTTTCCATAGTTTTATGCAATTTCTAAAGCCAGGTAAGATCTTACGTCAGAGTAAGGGAGTCCGAGAAATCTTATGTGCCCTTACAAATGAGTAGAGGAGTCCTTACGCAATTAATGAATGCCCACTAAGACCAATCAAATATATCCTCTTTACTAGTAAAAACAACTTCATTATATTAAACTGTGTGGTTGGCGCGGACCTGGATATTTGCCGTGCGGTAAAAGGCATGGCATATTTGAGCATCCATTCCTCACTGTGGCACGCTCGGCCGCCGATGCAACCATGCGGCTGCATCATTATCATTAGTACCTAACCTATAATATCCATTATTCGTATCTAGATCACCAATCGTTATTGAAACGGGAGTTGGATAAGTTAGAAAAGGACAATTTAATACAGTGAAACTTCGTTAAGTCGAAACTCAAGGGAAAAGCTGAAAAAATCGTGTTAATGATATTTCGAGTTGTAGAGGTTATTGACTTACAGAGGTTTTCATAGGCCCATGTTCGACTTATAGAGGTTAAGGCTGCTGTTTTTTACTTCGAGTTACAGAGGTAAAATAAATAATAACCACATTTTTATTAAAAAAAACCCGACCGCGGTGCACTTTGAAACTGCATAAAATCCGCCATTTTGTTTATTTTAACGAACTTCATACCCAGTGACACTCGCACCATCAAGACGAATCTAATGATGTATCATTTATCAAAATCGGATGTGTCATTGAGTAGTCACGAGCGGACACAGGAACGGACATACATACATACAGGTCAAACACATAACCCTCCTTTGGGCTTCGCCGCAGTCGGGTAAAAAATCGAGTTACAGAGGTATTATAATCACAAACTTCATCACCTCTATATGGAGTACATATAGAGGTGATGAAACAAAAGTAAATTTTTAAAACAAAAAATAAAAACCGACTTCCAAAAACTTAAACTAAAAACCAAAAAATAATATGTTAATTACCCCAAAGAAATGGATAATCAACGATTCATATACAGATATTTATACTTTTTAACCTGTTATTTTTGAAGTTGGTGCCTGCCACGTAATGCTGGCTGTGTTGAGCTCCTTAGCTGGCACCGACTTCAAAAATAACAGGTTAAAAAGTATAAATATCTGTATATGAATCGTTGATTATCCATTTCTTTGGGGTAATTAACATATTATTTTTTGGTTTTTAGTTTAAGTTTTTGGAAGTCGGTTTTTATTTTTTGTTTTAAAAATTTACTTTATTTTTAAATTTTTAGTAGCGCTGGAAAAATATTGGCTGGATAAATTCCAAATTGGCCTAGACGTTTTCAAGTAACCGAGGAACAAGCCTACATAAAAATTGCTCTTTGTTTTGAAGTCGGTTAAGACTGGGAACTTATTTCTAATAAGAAATGCACGAGAAAGTAAGAAAAATACCAAAATCGCATATGTGTGCCTATGATATTTGAAGAGTTCCCTCGATTTCTCCAAGATCCCATCATCAGATCCTGATTTGGTTGCAATGAGTCCACCTCGGAGGTATACCCTTTTAAACAAAAAAGAATTTTCCAAATAGGTTCAGCCGTCTTCAAGTAATCGGTGAAGAAACCTAGATACAAATTTACTCTTTGTTTTGAAGTCGGTTAACACTAAAAACTTGTTGCTAATAAGAAATGGACGAGAAATTACGAAAAATACCGAAATCGCTATATGTGTGCCCATAATATTTGAAGAGTTCCCTCGATTTCTCCAAGATTCCATCATCAGATCCTGACTTGGTTGCAATGGGACCACCTCGAAAGTCTACCCTTTCAAACAAAAAAGGAATTTTCCAAATCGGTCCAGCCGTCTTCAAGTAATCGGTGAAGAAACCTAGATACAAATTTACTCTTTGTTTTGAAGTCGGTTAACACTAAAAACTTGTTGCTAATAAGAAATGGACGAGAAATTACGAAAAATACCGAAATCGCTATATGTGTGCCTATAATATTTGAAGAGTTCCCTCGATTTCTCCAAGATTCCATCATCAGATCCTGACTTGGTTGCAATGGGACCACCTCGAAAGTCTACCCTTTCAAACAAAAAAGGAATTTTCCAAATCGGTCCAGCCGTCTTCAAGTAATCGGTGAACAAACACACAAAAAAAAAAAAATAAAAAAAAAAAAAACATACAGACGAATTGAGAACCGTCCTTCTTTTGGAAGTCGGTTAAAAATAACGATTACTTCGAAATATAGAGGTAAAATTAAACTATTTCGAGTTATAGAGGTAAAGAATATCTGTATTTCCGTCAATGAGAGCTACATATCGTTTTAGGTAACGCGCCTGTGTTATCCTGGAAAGCCGTTGGAGACGCAGGTTCGAATCCTGCCCGAGGCATATATTTTTTCTTTCAAATATTTAGATTTCGTTGGCAGTCGTTAATGCTATAAATAGTACATTACACAACTAGGGTGGTAATACAAAGAAAGGCCGAGATCGCAGATGTTTGCGGCCCGAGCCGCAGGCGAGGGATGTAAATATGCGATCGAGGGCTTTCTTTATTACCTCCCGTGTTGTGTACATCATTTTATGTCTACACTTGGCCAGAAAGCGGCTTTTTCCGTACGCGCAGCGTGCGCAAAAAGTCACTTTATGGCCAGGTGTGGCATAAAATCATATATAGTCATGATGTCGTAAAATCGTTTTATTTATTTTAATAATTGAAAGTACTTAATTCACATTTTAACAGTGTTACGAGCAAAAGCTGGACAGAATAATTACTTTAGGAGGGACAGAATACATGAATTTGAAACCTGCTGAAATTGTATAATTTATCTGCGAGCTCGAGGTAAGATAGCTGCTCTACCATAAACCTAGGTCAGTTACGCCTTTTAATAATCTTAAAGAATAACGATTAACCATCGTAATATTACTCATACATATAGAACTAATTTTAACACATTCTTCTATATATATAATATAACACAGGTCTGTGACAAATGCACTGACAGAAAACAGTCTAAATCAGTGGCTCCGAACCTGGGGGTAATTACCCCTCCAGGGGTTATACGCATGAATGTTAAGCCGTTTTACTTTGAGCAGGTTCTTATAAGCTTATAATACCTATTTTTTGGAGGGGTAATAATACAAATCTCGATGAGAATGTGGGTGATATGATAATAAAGGTTAAGAACCACTGGTCTAAACCATGAAGATAGCGCGATGGAATTTCAAACGCTCGTGCTCAAAATACCGCATTCCTGAAATACCAGATTTTTCAAAATACCAGATTCTCGATTTATCAGATTCTTGACTTACCACATTCCCGTTACACTACATTAGAAAATCGTAAGTTACTCAAGGATCTAAATAACTTTGTTGGATGTATTATTTTGGGAATCTGGTATACGGAGAATATGATGTATCGAGAATCTGGTATTTTAAAAAACTGGTATTTCAGGAATGCGGTATTTTGGGAATGAGCGATTTCAAACACATCGTCGACCATAGATAGGTTTGATTGGCGTAAGGTAGATTGATTTACCTGTCCCTTACCACGATTGAACCTAAGGTCGACGCATGTTTTTTAGGGGATGGTGCACTAGGCGTTTTTCGAAATTCAACCACTTAAGGATTTAAAAGAGGATGACAGTGTGTAATTTTTCTAACCAACCTTTAAACTATTATAACATTCGTTGATGCGCGATAGATTTTTTTAAATCTTATATTTTTTATGCCACACTTGGCCAAAAAGTGGCTTTTACCACACGCTACTGCGTACGGATTTTTTTTATATAATTAGTTTTGAAGTTATTTAAGAAAGTAGGAAAAAAATTACCATTCCCCCCCCCCCAGTTATCTCCGAAACTGTTGGACCTGAAATTTTGAAAAAAATATTAAAAATAGTCCTACACCTATAGAATACAGGAAAACCTATAAGAAGTCTGTGCAATAAAGTATTATTGTGTTGTATTGTTTTGAACGTAGGGAAGCCTCTCCACGAGATTCTAACTCGCACTTGTCCGGTTTTGTATATTGGTTTAATAAACAATTTCTCGTATCAGTGTTATCATATCGTTCATTGTTGTATTCGATCGTCACAACTTGAGTACCTCGTAGCGGATCTACGGTGTCTACGCCGTAGCCGCTACAATAGGATACTTGACTTTAGGTCAAGTGTAGGTGTAGGTGTGTCAATACAAACTATGTCACACTATAGTACATTGTGTCATACGACGTTTTTCAACACACTTGCAAGGAAAAAAATGTTTCGTCCCAACTGTACTTTTAACAGGGAATAAATGCATCACAGCTAGCTAACTTACACATGAGCCAACTCATTGAAGTACGCCAAAAATATGTTTTATAAGATCGGCTGGGTTCCTTGTTGTGTTTTTATTGAATGAAATTTTCATAAGCTTACTTACGCATTTTTTTTATATCGACGGCAACAAACTATACTAGCATTTTATGCCTCACTAATTATATCAGGCGACGTCAAATTATATTGTTCTTACAAGGAAAGGTACCCTACTGTCCGGCTTCGATTTGATTTATTTTGATATATGTTAGAGAGTAGTCTAAAATAACAGACAGGTATGTTTGTTTAGCTGCCCAATCTCAACTTATTGGGACCAACTGACCTCCAAAGTACTGAAAAGTGACTAAACCCTCCAACTTGTACAGATTTTTTTTTTTAATAAATTAAAAATTTAGTTAATTACTGGTTTGATATTATGTTTGAGAACATTAAAAAATAATAAGCAAGTGTTTCGTTATATTATCCTTAAAAAAAACACCCTGCAAAGTTTGAATTAATTGTGAAATGGGAGAGCCCTGACGCGGCGGCGTCAAACTTTCCCCACTCTCCTCACTACTAGCAGCGTGGTTCCCGATGTCTACCGATCTGAATCAGCTCCAACTGACCTAAGGATCATCTGTGCTAAGTGTCAGCGCTTAGTCAATAACTTTCTGGGTCATTCCGCGTAAATGTAACGTGAGTCACGATTTCATCGCGTGATTTTTTTTTATTTTTATTTTATTTTATTTATTAGAAGACCAACAGCTTTATAACATAATTATAGTCTAGAAATAGGATACATTAGAATAGCCAATAACAGGTCTCCCTAACTAATACAAGTTAAAAGAACGGGTATGCTAACTTAGAAATAAGAACGGGTATGCTAACTTAGAAATATTGTTACAAATAGGTGTATCATATATATATGTGCGTGCGTGCGTGTGTGTGTGTGTGTGTGTGTGTGTGTGTGTGTGTGTGTGTGTGTGTGTGTTTGTGTTAGAATTGACGTCAATGTGCAGAATTATCTTTAATTTTAGATTTGACTGCGCACTTAAATTTGTTTTTACTATGAAGTACGAATGGATCTATATCACTAAATTTCTTATTGTAAGTAGCAGCTATCCTATAAATCACAGAATTCTTACTGTAATTAGTCCGATAGTCAGGTAGACTAAAGAGTCGTGGATGCCTGGTATTTGATTTAGGTGTGAAGTACTTGATCTCTGCTATGAGATTAGGACAATCAATATCCCCTTTGACTATATCATACAATAGTCCCATGTCGAGCATCTCTCTTCTATCCTCTAAACTCATCAAACCGTGTTTCTGACAGCTAGATTTATAGTTAACAGTTATATGTTTTGTTCGATAGTTAAGATACCGTAAAAACCTTCGTTGCAAGTTTTCGATACGAGATATATAAGTGATGTACTGAGGAGACCATATACTACATGCATACTCTAGAACACTACGAACATAGGCAAAGTATACCACCTTGATACAATTGGGATCGTTAAAAGCCTTGCATATTCTCATTACGAAACCTAAGTTTTTATAAGCCTTATTAATTATACTATCGATATGATCCGACATTAGCATTTTGCTATCGAACAATACTCCCAGGTCTCTTATTAATTGGACTCTTTCTAGCGAAATGTTATTTATAGTGTAAGTTGCAAGCAAAGGTGACGGTTTTCGAGAAAATGTTATTATTTGACATTTTGAAGCATTTATTGTTATTTTGTTTCTACAATAATATTGTTCTAGGGAGTCTAATGCATTTTGCATAATGCGGCAGTCAGACGCGTCTTTAATTTTAATAAATATTTTTTTGTCATCAGCGTATAATAAGTGTTCTACAGGGGATTGAATGCAAGTATAAATATCAAAAATATACGCATTGTAAAACAAAGGCCCCAGGTGGGATCCCTGTGGGACACCGGAGGGGACATGAATGTGATCGGATCTGAAACCCCCAACTGTGACAATTTGTGATCTGTTCAAAAGATATGACTTGATCCACCGCAGTAGACAACCATGAATACCTAAATGCTCCAATTTTGCTAGTAGGATGACGTGGTCCACTCTGTCAAACGCTTTTTCAAAATCAGTGTACACCACGTCAACCTGTCCACCTCGCTCCATATTACTCAATACAAAGTTAGTAAATTCCGCTAAATTTGTTACAGTAGAACGCCGCTTTAAAAAACCATGTTGAAATGAGCTAATGCCATTCATTATGGTGGGATAGATGTGATTGTAAACAATTTTCTCGAAAATTTTTATAAATATATTCAGAATTGAAATTGGGCGGTAGTTTTCTATAACTGTTTTAGAGGATTTTTTATGTATAGGTATTATATTCGCCTCTTTCCACTTGTCTGGAAATGTACCTTCTCTTAAAGATCTATTGATGAGAATAGTTAACGGTATACTTATTGCTTTTGCTGTGTTCCTAATGTAATAAGGTGAGATATCATCAGGACCAGCTGATTTATTAACGTCTACCTTTTTCAGAAGCGATATTATAAGATATTTCATTAAAGATACAATTTTTAGTGTTAATTTATCTAGGGATGATAAGTAACACTTCTTTAGAGATATATTAACACTTTAATTTGCATCATGTTGAATTAAAAGTTAATGAAAATTGTGACTCACGTTACCTCTTACCGTGGAATGACCCTTCTGTCAAAAAAATGATTTTATGAGACAAGCTTTTATTGCAAACTATACTTTTTTGTATAATCGAATCGAACACCTCTCCTCGAGTCTAATCAAATGAGCCCAAACACGGTAAATGTATCTTAATTAGTAATGATCCTATGGCTATCTGGCTCAATCATCAGATCAGCTTCATGTTACAAGAATATTGCATTGTCATCTGATTTACATATCCTTGCAAAATATCAGCTCAATCGGAAACCGGGAAGTGGGTCAAATTTAACTTGCAAGATTTGATTACAGACCCACAGACACCGGGACAGGTGAAACTCAATAAAAGCTTGTAAAAAAATCCAAGGTTCCCACCTAACGTATCGCAGGAGAACCCGAGCTAGATAACATTATGACCTTCAAAAGTAGAAATTTAAATATACCGATGTGCGTATTGATTTGAGTAGAAAATTAACTTTGTTCAATAACTAGGTCGACGGTGTGAAATGTGTACTTATTCATTTATTATTCAATACCTGACCTGAATCAAAACCATATTTTGTCAATAAACTCTCGCGGTCTGAATTCTACAGATAACATTGAGGACAATGATGCACCAACAATATAATGCTGAAATAATCAATCGTTTTATTATTCAATTTTGTTTTTAGGGCTTTTTTATTTAAAGTGCTTTCTTAACTGACAGGCAGGTCGTCACAGAACTGACGATTAGTGTCAAACTCCATACATTTCGTCACGGACTGACGGGTCAGACGGTATTTGAACCTAGCTTAAGTTTCGCCTAACCGTAGATTTTAAAATAAAAATGCCTTTTAATGCGATTAAATTCGAAAGCAACCTACGATAGCCGTGCCAGTAGAATGCAGTCATAAGGAAGTTTGAAAATTCCCCGACTAAAAAGTAACTCCTTACCTTATAAACGACTAAACCGATTTTGATGAGATCTAGCTAAGAACACTCTCGCTCTAGTCACCTTTCAAACTTAAAAAACTGCGTTGAAATCGGTCCGACAGTTTTCTCGGAAAATATTGACATATGTAGGTATGTATCTCTGTCAGTATTTTCACACACACACACGCACATAAACAACCTGTAACCCCAAACGCATATACCTACCGCCAAACTGTTTACATTTAAACTGTAACAGTGGACAGGATGCTCACCTGTTTCTCCAGATTGGTACACTCGACTCGCGCAACTAGGAACTTTAGCCACAGCCCATACGTACAATCGAACACACTGTTAACTGTACATTTGTACACCAATGTCAACTTTATTGCAACGTGTTAAAGTTTATGGGTGGTCAGTTAACAGTGGCGTCGTTTGTTCAAATTTCCTAATACCGATTCATGAATCGTCTCATTGAATCTAAATGGGATGCTCGCGTGAATCACCGACGCACTGGAAATGCCGATCACTTCCGATCGCCCGTGATTGATGTGGGCCACTCCACGTCGATTAGTTACATCCTTAATAAACTGCGCGGTGTTTGTGGATTGGCGTAGAGTGTATAAGCAAAATCTGGTCGGTAAACATTTCGCCTGAATCAATAAATCGAGCCCTTGATAGAGCAAAAGCGTAATAATAGGGATGACGACTGGGTTAAAACTATATAATTATATTTAGTCCGTCATCGTCAGTTAGATTATGGAAAAATATAGGGCACGTATTTTTTGGATTATCAAAATATTAAAATTCGACAAAGTTATAGATCATCAAACTTCTGGAGTGGGGGCTTGTGACGTCACTCCCAGGTGAAAATTGTACCTAGGAGTGACGTCACTCGAAACTTCTAAGCACTCTATTCTCGTAATTTTTTGTTCATGAAACAAAAGAAAAAATGCGTGTACAATATTTTTTAATAATCTAACTGACGGACTAAACAGATTTTTTAGTCGTCTAGCCCATTGTGAGAGAGACCACCTAACCCGGACTTTGCCTCATCCTTTTTCTTAATGTGACAAACTTTGTATGCAATACGAGGTAAAATATGTGCAATACGCTAGGGCTGCTTCCCCGTATCCTGGCAAGGGCAACGGTGGGATAACTAGGGCTTTGGAAACATAGGTAAGTTTAAAGTAGACACGATGGTATTAGGTTACTTTTGCAAAAGTGACCAGATTTAAGGTTGGTTTCATTTTTAAATCTAATTTATAGTATTCCGATCAGGAAAAAAGTAGGCAACCATGTTGTTTTATTTACGACGCCTACTATTATAGTATAGTCCTGTAATAGGACGGTATTATTTTTTTCTGAAAAACGGTTACCTTAACTGTCTATTAAATATCTAGACTAAATAATTTTTAATTAATTATAGACTTGCCAGGATATGAGTGGATCTCATTGTATTTTTACAAAATTGGGTGTATTAAGAAAAACAATAAGGAAAGGTCGCCTTTGGGCCGTATCATAAACTATACTATAACTAGTTAGTTATAACTACCTACATAATTATAATTAGTATTCTTTGCTCACGATGAGACATGAAAGCATAAACTTATTATTGACAAGAATAAAAACCGTACAAAGTAACTAAAGATAGATTAAAATTAAATATACTAAAACTAAGATAAATCTAAAAAATGGCCTCTGCGGCATGGAACTGAAGTACATACGAAATATACATGAAACCTGACGAGTTTATTAGCAATAACCACATTTTTACTTAAAAAAAACCCGACTGCGGTAAAACATAGGTACCGCGCATTAAAGTGCATAAATCCGCCATTTTCCTTTTTTTCACGATTGTTTTGTACCCATTGACACTCGCGTCATCAAGACGAATCTAATGATGTGATGTATCATTTATCAAAATAAGGTGTGTCGTTGAGTAGATACGAGCGGACATAGGAACGGACTTACATATAGTTCAAACACATAACCCTCCTAGTGGGCTTCGCCGCAGTCGGGTAAAGAATTGCGCAGGGGATTGTGTTTTCCAAACCTCCCTACGCACAATTGGTCTCCCACAAGATGGTCTGACAACCTGGCTAATGTCGACGGAGGTCGATTAAGTCAAAGAGCGTCTTTAGAAAAGACCTATGTCCAACAATTGAAGTTTGAAATGATCATAAATTATGAGTTGATGACGCAAGATCTTTTTAACAAAAAGTCTGTTGATAAAAATACTCTTTACACTGCGAGTATAAATATGTTCCAGTAAAATTTTGAGGGAGTGAAATAGGGACTACAATTTTATTACCTACTTCTTCCAGTCTAAGATAAATTACTTAACATCCTCTTATAATTAACTTGCTACTAATAGTACATTACACAACTATGGTGGTAAAACAATGAAAGGCCGCGATCGCAGATGTTTGCGGCCCGAGCTGCAAACGAGGGACGTAAATATGCGATCGAGGGCTTTATTTAATAACCTCCCGTGTTGTGTACATTATTTTATGTCTACACTTGGCCAGAAAGTGACCTTTTTCCGTACGCGTAGCATGCGGAAAAAGCCACTATATGGCCAGGTGTGGCATAAAATAAATTTTGGAATGGTTTCATTTAATTAAATAGTTAAGTTTTAATATTCAGAATCGCCTATCGTTACGAATAGTTATTCCTCAAAACTGTAGGATGACCTTGATGTCTGCATCTCGTCTTATTTTGCTCGGGTCATTGACTTCATAGTTTTTCCAGCCCTCGTCGTCACTAATAAATAACCCAATAAATACTTCACACCGAGATATATACAGCAACAAGTTTTAAATTTTATGCCAATGTATACATGAACTCCGTTCATTAACTACAGCTTTTTAAAAGCACTTTATGGGCATAGTTACTTTTGGCAATCGATTAGTATCTATAATTGTTCGTAATTGTCTTCAAGAACGGGAGCTTAATACTGGACAGTTAATGATGTGCATTTTACTTGTAATAATTTGTAAATTAAAGGTAACGTCAACCGTTGACAGAGAATTAGCAACATGTACTGCTGGTGCTGAATGGGATGTTGTTGTAATTTAGTCTTTATCGCGTGGAGTTAGAGTAGCGAGGAAGTTCAGCGAGGTGTAGGGGACAGTTGTCGGCGTAGCCGGCGCGTCTCAGCTGGCAAGCAGCCCGCTGCCCACCACAGAGCTTATAAAAGAGGGTGTCTATCTGTTCCCGCGCCCGCCGCGCCGCACTCCTGACGTTCTCCTCATGGGGCGCGCTAACCTTACACGATAGTACCTACACTTAAAAAAGAAAGATTCTTTCTGTATAATTGGATGTATGTACAAAACCAAGTGATTGGGACCAAGTGATAGTGTCAGGGTAAGTTGTTTCAAACGTGACAGTGCTACCAACCCAGGATTGTGGATTGTGAATGTGATTGTTCAGTGTTACCAGCGTTCCGTATTCTGGACTGCTAGATTAAGGATAAAGCGGATTGTTAGTGCCGGACGTGATTAAATGCGGATAAATGCAGAAACGTGTATTTCGTCGCGTGATTCCTGCTCCGGGAGTGATAATTACGGAAGTGAATTAGCCAGTGTTGCCAGGAATATTAACCGTATTCAAATGCCAAATGGGATGATTTTAAAATAGATAAATATTTTATTTGAACTTAACCATCGTAGTTACATTACTGTTAAAAGTTTCAAACTACCTACTGGAGTGTGATACTCCGCAGATCAAAATTCGCATCGTGCTGTCCTTCTTCCTTTGCTGTAAAACAGTGTTTGAGTGTGATAGCACGAAATGAACTTTGAACTTTGGAATTCTAAACCTGGAAACGTTGGCTATTACCTTGATCAAAGTTTAAAACTATAAAATTATGGTTAGCAAGTTTGAATTACGAATAATTGAAAAATATGCAAATTGAGAACAAATTAATATAATATTTAAATTTGCATATTAAGATTATCCTGTTAAAATTTATTTGATGCAAGCGATTCGTTCTCTAAGCGTAAATAAAACCTAACTAGCAATTTTTTTTAATACGATCAACTGTGACCCAATATGGCAAAGAGATAAAAGCAATAGGTACCTACTAATTAGGTAATCAATCATAAGTAAAAGGTTTCATGGTTCGTGTAATTACGTTAACATGTTCGGGTATTAGTTATTAAGTGTTCAGTTAAAGTAATTAACAGTTTAGTCACTTAATTAGACCAACATCCATCGGTACTTTCCAACGAAAGAAAACATTATAACCAACATTAGACAAAAGCAAACCTTTCTATTTCAAATGCGTAAGTTAACGTAATAATACAGATGTGTTGATTCCATACCGACTCAATCCTATAAACAAGCGCCGGCTTTATTTCTACGTACAATAAACAAAACCCTTTGATGAACAGATATTCCTTCAATCATCTCACTTGGTATAATAAAACATGATATAACAGTTATAAATTAATGTATTTTGGAGCAAGATTAACCTTTCCCGTGCGTTCCAAATCCCTTTTAGCCCATCGGACCTGCCAAAGCAGATGGTTCGTTACGACACACTCAAGTACGATATTCTATTTCGATTATTACCTTCGGACGTTTATTTGTAGACGACGAATCGCCTTACACAGAGCTGCCAGGAACCGCGTACGCTCGTTACATTATCTCGGAATTTTAAAAGCTTGCTTTATATTTATGCACTCCGCACCTGCTAGAAAGGCGCCGATCGCCACTCGGTGATTTATGGACTCGGTTCTCCCTTTTACATTGCAGATTTGCGAGAACTACTAGTAATATTGACACTTACTACCTACTGCCAACGTTCTTTTTCATCCATTTGTTGTTAGTAAGCTTTTGTTAACTAACTGCCAGTATTTTTTTATTGTATTCGTAGGTATAAAGTTAGAG
The DNA here is from genome assembly GCA_947034925.1 of Eudemis profundana. Lineage (NCBI taxonomy): Eukaryota > Metazoa > Arthropoda > Insecta > Lepidoptera > Tortricidae > Eudemis > Eudemis profundana. The sequence goes on along the minus strand of OX344802.1, from coordinate 18,902,746 downwards.
CAACATTATTATCATGTTATTCTCCAATACTGCAAACAGCTCAGAATCAAATAAACCAAACAAGGGATTTGGTAGTTATGTGTTAGGCTAAATAGGTACATTTTATCAGAAATTTATATCAAGAGTATAAAACATTCTTTCGAGCCGACTATAATCACAAAAGAAATCGTTAGTTACGATATAATTCAAAAGAATTGAGCATGCAAACTATTACTATTATTCTACTCTATAAGTAATCAATCAATAACATTAATAAAAAGCGTCGGATTTCAGCCTAGGCCCTACAATGCCTAGGGCCCCTGCCGGCCTAGAGAAGCCCCAGCGATGAACCTTTCATATAAACCCAAAAGCATGGCTTGCCTTCACAATACCGAGTGCCTCGGGCCCTGGACCACTAAATACGGGCAGGCCCGTATTTAATGAAACATTCACCACTATGCCTTAAGTTATGCCAAAGTTTTTCGAACCGCTTTGCTTAAAAAACTCTTTTAAGACCTTGAAGACAGTGTTCCGGAGCAGAACATCGCTTTTATACAAAGAAACCCTACCTGTCGATAGCCTTAATTTGGGGCCCCTCCTCATCCTTAAGACTTCCTACTTCTTAAGATACAACAACGAGCTCATCTAACCATATGCTTTGTTGCTTTGCTTTCCGGCGCCAGTAGATAGGTAATTAGGTACCAACGCGGACATAGTCGTCGAAATCTGGCCGGCGTCTATTAATGCGCGATAAACCATCGTTACTGCCGCTTCTCTCGTGTGTGATTCAAACGCCAGGAAATGCGTGTAACCAACCACATTATTCCCCGCTTAATTACATTCCCAAATCATAAACTCATCTTGTTAGATCACAAACTGCGTGAATCAAACAAAACGCGGCTTATTTTATAGACGCGCTCATAAATTTCCGTTAAAATGGTGCGCATTGACGACCGGTTTAGCCTGGTGGTTAGTGGCTCTGCCTACGAAGCTGACGGTCCTTAATAAATAATAAATAAATAAATATTAGGGGACAATCTTACACAAATCGAACTAGCCCCATAGTAAACTCAATAAGGCTTGTGTTATGGATACTAGACGACGATATATTTAATAGATGCAAATACGTTTTACTTACATACATAGAAAACATCCATGACTCAGGAACAAATATTCGTGCTCATCACACAAATAAATGCCCTTACCGGGATTCGAACCCAGGACCTCTTTGCTTCGTAGGCAGGGTCACTACCAACTAAGCTAAAGCGGTCGTCCTTGGTTCGAACCCCAGTAAGAGCAAATACTATTTGTGTAATGATATTTGTTTCTGAGTCTTAGATGTTTTGTATGTATTTAAGTATTTGTATTTATTAAAGACATCGTCGTCTAGTATCAATAACACAAGCCTTATTGAGCTTACTATGGACTAGTTCGATTTGTCTGAGATTGTCCCCTAATATTTATTTATTGAAGCCAAGTTTCTGTGTAAGTAGGTACATAACATAACGCTATAAAATGTTCTCTCTGTAATACATTTTATTTCAGACGCCGAAATAAACTTTGGTAGCATTGGCATTCAGCTGTTTTTCTGTAATTTTCTATTTCGACTCTCTAAATATATTCAAAGTGTCATGAAGACAAGGCTGACAGTTTTCAGTAGTCGCCCGGGCAGCTGGGTCGTAAATTGATTCTGAAACTCATTGCAAAGAAATAATGGACGCTTTTAGTATGCGTACTTATCTAGTTTTACCGTCTCAAAGTCAATTTTACTACTAATACCTAAGTATAAGACAGTAATAAAATTTAGAGAAGTAGCTTGTCTTAATGAGCAAAAATCGATACCTCTGTCTTGGATAATACATTATTTATCCCTATGTCAGACAATAAATTTGATAGTTAATAATCCAATTTAAGTAAATAAGTACTGTCTCAAATTATTTATCATCGAAACATCGACCTAGCTATCTCTTGTCAGTAACTAATCAGTAATTATTGGGTTTTGTTTTTACAAAGCTTCAAATAAATGAATCTAGATTACAGCAAGGAATAAACGAAAAACCTTAGGGGTGGGCGTCGTAAATCCTGCTTTGAAATACGCAAAACAACTTGCTCTAACAGTCAACAGAAACATCTAACTGTACCCAGGATTATGCGATACCTACGTAATTGTGAGCCGTGTTTGAAAGCTTTCATACGTGACGTCGATGGCACGTCCAACGGATTCTTCCTGGAGTGAAGTTAAGAGACATGTGGGATTCGAAACGTACTGGCCTTGGCCGCTCCAAACTTAGCCGACCGTGACAGAGGCACTCGGTGTTCTCGTGGACACTACCACACATACATGTTATCTATTGGTATAGTCTAATGAAAAACTATAATTTTCGATCAATGAGAACCTCTGACAATGATCGATATTCCTACTCAATTATACAAAAAGCTATTAACTACGTAGTTGCCCATTTTATATTTTATCTTGTATCGAATTTACCTTCGATGCTTTTCCATACATTACCTTCATAATAATTTGAATTTTAACCGTAATATCAACGACATCAATTTATACAGTGAACTCATTTCCAAACACTTCTCCACAACTATCAAGAAAGTGACTCCTACGATCTAATAGTAGATCTTCGTTTCACAGTTCTCTATGTGAAGAAGCTTGGAAAATTCTATACACTATAATATTTACTTAGATGAAGAAATATTTTACATACCTAACCAGGCTGTCTAGCACAACTAGCCCCGACTTCGCTTGTCGCGCGACAGAGCATGACATGTCACTATCACACTATATTGAGTGTGTTTATTGCAGTTTCATGGTGTCACAGTTATGCTAGAGATACTGTACCTACATCTAGCACAACTGTGACACGCAACTCTTTGTCGCGCTACAAATACTACCTATCTCTTTCCATTCAATATAGTGTGACAGCGACAGGTCATACTCTGCGCAACAAACGAACTGGCGGCCAGTTGTGCTAGGCAGCCAGAGGTTGTCCGTAACATCGTTCGCAGAGGTATAATAAGTTAATTAATTGAATAGAATATATGCTTATGATGTATAATGAGGGTATTTACGTCTTAAAAACCTTTAATGTACCTATAAACACAGTCTTGCTTCGATTTTATTAAATGTTGTAGAATAGATGGACTAAAATCCGGTACTTGACCTCTGCGGACAATGGATGAAATCGCATTAGTTATAAAAAGTAATACTAAACTGACTGAGTAAACGGTTTAACACAATACTTCGTAAACGACTTCATCTCCAAAAATTAAATCTATCATAACATAACCCTATATGTTTTGCTGTTCATCAATTTTTTAAGTATTAGCTGGAGCAATTCGACAGATGATTAATAGTTTCGGGGTTACTGATGTGATTACTCCATACTTGTCATCATTGAAAGTGTCCTAATGTTCTGTGGATATGCGTGTTCTCACTTAGGCTTATAGAAGTACTGAATACTAAATATTAATTATGACATTTAGGCCACACCTGGCCATAAAGTGGCTTTTACCGCACGCTACGCGTACGGAAAAAGCCGCTTGCTGGCCAAGTGTCGACATAAAATTATTTACACAACACGGGAGGTAATAAATAAAGCCCTCGATCGCATATTTACGTCCCTCGCTTGCAGCTCGGGCCGCAAACATCTGCGATCTCGGCCTTTCTTTATTTTACCCACAGAAATATATCGAGATAAAAGGAAATAGTTCGTCAATTTGTATGAGAACGAAGCGTGTAACGTTTTTCGCCTGGCGTTGGACGCTAAAAATGTAATTTAGTGATGAATAACCACATTTTTTATTTAAAAAACCCGACCACGGTGCACTTTGAAACTGCATAAAATCCGCCATTTTGTTTATTTTAACGAACTTCATACCCAGTGACACTCACACCATCAAGACGAATCTAATGATGTACCTATCATTTATCAAAACCGTTGAGTAGTTACGAGCGGACACAGGAACGGACATACATACATACATACAGGTCAAACACATAACCCTCCTTTGGGCTTCGCCGCAGTCGGGTAAAAACATACATTTTCCATTTCATTTGGTGGTATTTGAACAATTAATTATACCATTATGATTTGAAAATCTAATAATAATATTGACGGAAACAAATGTTAACGGCGTGAAAAGTAGGTCGAATCCGCTTCTTTTTAGCACGCGAGGTACATGACACTTTTTTTCTACCTCGATATATTTCTGTGATTTTACCACAGTAGTTGTGTAATGTAGGTACTATTATTGTGTTGCGGTTGTATGATGAAACCCTCGGTGCGTGAATCCGACTTGCACATAGGTGTTTTTTTCGTTCGTTCATGCTTTGAAGATGCCTTACATACACTGTTGTTTTTATCTTATATAGATTCAGATAATGCACAATACTATATAACTTATACTAGGGTAGTCCGGGGGAGATGGCCATAGGGGAGAGATGACCAATGGAAAAAAGATTAACTGATAATAAACAAGTGCCCCTACTTTCAATTTAGTTTGCTTCGTTTAAATCAAACAAAGGTGAAATGAAGCAAACTAAATTGAAAGTAAATACTGCCATTTATGTTCCTTTATTATTAGTTTATCGTTTTTCCCTTGGCCATCTCTCCCGAATGGCCATCTCCCCCAGAATTAGGTGCCCTACATATTAATCCAATCTGCAAACATCCTATATGATATATATATATGTATGTATGATAGGCTACTAATTAGAACAGGCTTTTTAGATCACTGAGTACATTGAGTCTGTAAGAACTACGAACGGTTCTATCCCGCTATCGGCATCCGCTAGCAATTATTCGTCAACTAGACGGGTGTCTAGTTGAGGAATAATTGCTAGCGGCTACACTCAAATGATTTAAATACAACCTTCAAACATCACGTAGATATTCTTTGACAGCTGTAGGTACACCTTCATAGATATCGCTAGAAAATATTTGAACTCATATATCAATGTCGTCAGCCCGTTTGTCTTTGCCAACAATATACATTCAATGTCGATCTGTCCGTTGCGCCCCAATTGCAATGAAATATAGATACTTACCCTAATTATGTTTTATAACTCATTAAATTAACCAATCAAAATAGATAATTAAAATCAATGGGAAACGACCATTGCTGTTAAAATAGCAAAGGTAGTTTTTAAATAAATAGATACATTTTAATTCCCACTTCATTTCTATGTATTTTACATAATAATTACTTATTTACTCTAATTGACATTTCCTTGTATCAATTAACCATAGTTACCAACCGACCACAATAGCTTACACATAAACCATACAATAGCAGGTAATACAATTATTAGTAAATATCTACAGAAAATATAATCTTGAACTAAAATCGTCTACGTAAACAAGTTATCTAGCCGAGAATCTTAATTAATGTCAACTATTAAGCTATTTTATCGCTTGGAGAATAGTGGTGTAAACTAAAAAGCTTTATAATAGTCGTAAACACAAGCCACATATTGGTAAAGCAAGGACCGGGGAGCTCGACCCGGGTAGCGCCCGCTATAAAAAGATCATCACAGGACGGTCGCGACGCCGCGCGTCGAGCAACCCTGGAAAGCGACTCGCTCGACTCTGCCATCGAGTACTGTTGCCAAAATAATTAAAGAAATCTCCGACGATGTCCCTCCGCCGCGCCCGCGCCGCGCTAAAATCGTCGCTCCCGCCCGGGAGTCACTACTCGGGGCGCGGCGGGAAAACACCTCCCGCGCCACTCTTATTTCTTCTTTCCTTCCCGACGCTGTCGAAAAATATTTCAGTAAGTTGAAAATACCAACCTTTAAACGCAATCTTGTGAATGGAATAGTCAAAAGTGTTAATTAAGTGCTTCGAAAGTAAATAATGAAAGTTTGTGACTTTATTTACAGTGAAAAGTGAATTACATAACGCAAAGAAAATATGTTCACGTTTCTGCATTTTAAAAATACCGCATTTTGTAGGCGCCTATCGAACGAAAATAGCCTTACGTCACGTGGTATAGAATCGGCCTATAACATCACTCCACATTTATCCGTAGCGCTAAATCGTTCCGATCATATTATAAACGTAATACCATAACGCAACTAATTATTAGTCTTTTTATGGTATTTTCATGTTTAGTTATAATTTTAAACTTGTCTTAATTAACTGTACGCAATAATAAGACTTCAATTTGATTTACTAGTTACCAACCTATGTGATAGGTGGCGCTCCACCTCCTCACTTTTACAACGTCACGTTAGACGTCAGTTTAAGAAAAAATGACGGCTGCATTGGATACGTGTTCTAGTGGTTTATGATATTTACGAGAAAAGTATTAGATTAGTACAAATACATTAGATTCTACGTTTTAAAATAATAGTCACGCACTTTCCTATATTAAGTGAAACATTGTTAATGACAGTCATCTCTCATGAATAAGAAAAGTTCTTGGTGAGTGGAGCAAACAGTAAAACGGTGCTTGCGATGCAGGAAATTGCTACTTACAATTTCGGTTTCTTGCCCTATTTGACCATGGTATTCATGGCTAGGATGTAAATAATAATTATGTTATAACTTCTGGCTGATGACAGCGTACTGTGAATTTTAAGGCTCGCGTTTTTTTAACCCTGTACTCGATCTTACTACGTTCTAATTTTTAAATTTTATTGTTGCGTAAAAATACAAATCCAAAATTTTGCAAGTGGATTCATATTTTAGAGTAGACCGTACTTAAATCTTGAGAAAATCCTATGATAATGTGAACATAACCTCAATACTCTTAACAGTGATGATGATGACTAGTCAATTCTAACCTTAATTATTTTTCTTTGCAGAACTGACGGCAACATAGATTTTCACCATGGAGGACGCTCACTCGAAATCCGTGGAGGAAGTCATAGGATATTTTGGAACAGACCAAGACAAAGGCCTTAGCCCAGATCAAGTCAAAAGGAACCAGGAGAAATATGGCCCAAATGGTAAGTAACTGAATGCCACTTGTTTTTCTCTATTTAAGTCATGTTGAACCAGTCAGTGCCAGGGTGTTTCTTATATCTGCTATACTAAATCAGTGTCTTAAATGTTACAAATAATTCTTAAAAACCTGAAGTAATAAGGTCATATCGACACTTGAAAGGCTATTTGGTCTAACTGCCTATGTTTATTGTATCTCCAAAACTCATCAAGCTATGAAATAAATGTCAGGTCCATACATAACTTAATCATCAAACTGCTGATTGACAATAATAAATGACATTGGTGGGTAAACATTGAAGTATTATAATAAATCACAGCATTATAATAAAAGTGCACCCTGAAGCGCAAGTTAAACCTATTTAGGAAGCAGCCTGTAGTATAACAAACATTGTAAACAACATTTATGAAGTAAAATATAATATCAATGGCAAAAAGTGGCAACGTAGTAACTGCGATTGTTTCCTTTGGCGGTTACTACTATTCCTTTTTGCCATCAATATTATTAAATCCATTGTATAAATGACTGTGTAAAACAATAGCAGAAGTATATACATCAATTTTTAATATTACATTATAAAATAATCTATGGTCAATGCTCATTACCCAATCATTTATTGGGGCAAGAGTATAAGTCAAAGGTAACAAACCATTTTTTCAATTGTCAATGGAAAAATAGGTACTTGTAGTAAAATCATTTGTAAATCACTTTTTTACTTGAAATAAACTAAGCCAAATTTGCTTAATAACTTGTAAGAAATGCATTTGAGGGAAATCTATGTTCATTTGGCATCCTGCTATATTCATCTATCAGTCAGGGTTACTTGATGCGCTGCCAACTACAGACCTGGATGTGAATCAACCTCAGTTGACAACAGCTTAAAAGGTAAAAATAATTCTATGATGACCCTGGATCTCAGAAAATTACTTTAACAAGTATGCAATTAAGTGGGACCTATAATACTTATTCACAAACAAATAAAATAAATAAATATTGGGTGGACAATCTTATACAACTCAACCTAGGCAATACAATATGTACACAGTTAATATTTGCTATCAGTACATGAAATAAAAATAGATCTTGTTTACCAAATAAATAGTGATATAGATAAATTTAAGACTGATAAAAAGTCTGAAATAATATTTAGAAGTCTTGTAATAAAATGGTTAAAATGCCGCATGCCTGCACATGTTTTTAGTTCAATAACAATACTTACATTTCCTATATTTAGTATATAAATACATTGAATAAAATTACCATGATAATTGATGATGCATCTATAAATGTTAATAATTTGTTTAACCATATAAAACCACAAGCTAGAATTAAAAATCAAAGGTTTTTTTATTTTAACACATTTAGTGCCGAGATCCCAACTATTGGGTTCATTTTGTATGGAAAATTGGGGCCTTGGCACTGAGAGTAAATATAAAGTGATCATTATACAAATATCGTCACTACTTTGAAATACAGACGTATCTGACACTGACTCCACGTAAAACGCAGTAAGTGTATATGACGTTTGTATTGTAAGTAACTTTTGACATTTTTCTCTACGACCTTTTTAGATACGAGTTTTTTTTTTCAAAATAGTGACGATATTTGTATGACGGTCACATTTATATTTATTTCTTGGTCATGGACATTTTCTATCTATATTTATGCATGTATTTATATCAATAAATACTACAATGACAGTACAATATAATTTACTATAGAGTATGTATATTGTCGCCTAGTACCCATAGTACAAATACTGCTTAGTTTGGACTTGGTCGATTTCTGTAAAATTGTCCAGCAATATCTATTTATTTACCTAGGTACAGCAAAGTCAAAAATATCTACACAGACAATCTGTCAAAAATATGTGATCAGCGGACTTTAATAAATAATGCTCTGATATATTTTTCCCTTGGTATTGTGTACATATGTATTTATACTCCGAATTCTAATTCAAAACCAATGTGGGTTGCCACTACAAAAACATAATTATACAATGGTATTTATCTAATTATGAAAAAACTACACTGATATAATTAATTTATTAGTAGTTTTAAAGTTACGATTTAAATAAACAAGTGTCTGTTACTTATTTACATAAATATAAGATGCCCGAGTTAATATACATTCACAGGAGATTTTTGGTAAAAAGGTCATTTTCAAAAAATGATGTCCGTAGTTGGGGCTTTATAAAACAACCCCTTAATCTTGTTCCTTTGTGTAACGAAACTTACCATACAATTTATATGGTTAACTTTCGTTACACAAAAATTAAAGTTAACACTTTGTTTTATAGAGCCCTAACTATGGACATCAATACAATACAAGTATACTTTATTGCACACCAGAAAAACACATTACAAGAGGTACTTACATAATCATTAAATCATAATCATTCATAATCATTTTTTGAAAATGACCCAAAACTATTATTGTATTGATAAGGGCATCACACTTGCAATTTGCAAGCGAGCCGCGGGCGAGTTTCCATACAAATGTCGCTCGCGTCACGGGTTTTCTATGGAAACTCGCCCGCAAATCGCAAGTGTGATAAGGCCCTAACACTTCAGATGTTATAACATTTGTTACGGTTTATTTCAATAAAAATGCATGAGTTTCATAGGCATTTAGGGAAATTTGAACCCTTCTTCTCCATTCTTTAGTCAGTTTTTAAATTTAAAATAAATATTTTGGCTCTAACTCAAACTCACATGTCTGATTCTTTTCTTTTGGCAATTAACTAGTTGACTTAAGAATAAAATTTCTGTACTAAACGAAATTATTATTACAGATTCTGCATAATTTCTAAATCTTTTAAATGAAAAACAATTTAACTAAGCATCTAATTTTATGATTGAATTGTCAACCAGACTGCTATAAATAGTTTTGAAAGTTTTTTTACTAAACTTTGTCTCACTATTCCTTGAAGTTATATTTTTTTATTAAAAATGATAGCCACAATTAGAAATATATTGATAATAGTTTAATTATTGGTATAAAATAGTTGGCTATGTCTGAAATGTTAACTTGTCAATGACATAAGTAACTTTGACTTATTTGACAGTGACAGCTATGTCGTAGTTTTTTTGGTCTTGAATTCGGAGTTTATGTTCAGGCCAGTCCCAGTAAACATTATACTTAGACACTGATTTTCATGGCATTTTTTGATTTCGATCGGTTTTGCATGCAATTCGATTACACATTATAACTAGGGTTGCCAGATGTCCGGTATTTAAGCGTACAGTCCGTTATTTTCGAGGCCTGTCCGGTAAAAAATAAATGGTCATACCGGACAGAACAATGTATTAGTATAAAAAAAAACTTATTTTTCCCCCCTTTTTGGGGTTGTCCGGTATTTTTCCGCGACTCGCCTGGCAACCCTAATTATAACCCTGACAAAGTGGAAAAAATGTGCAGTTGTAATTATTTCAAAATCTTTGTTCCATTTACCTCGTACATATTAGACATAACAAGATAATGAACTTATCTGACTGAACAATATTCTGTTTGACTCGGTATCATTGAATTGAATCCATGAAATACATATCTAGCTAAATATCCATTGATTAGTAGAAAAAAACAATTAGATTCATTATCCAATCACGTCTGAGAACATGTTTTGTTAGTAGGAGCATTTGTATAGAAGGTGGTTACGTTCGCGGCGAGTACTGAAAAAGTCTATTGTCTCTTCGCCTTGCTATGCTAATTGTTATGACGGACGGATGGTTGTTTTCCGCCGCCCAAATATCGCTGACATGGTTACTTAATTTTAATAGGATGAGATAATGTATTCCTGTACTTGTTTAATAGCGGTCTTCCTCCATAAGCGTTTAGTAAAGTAAAGTTACAAACGGGTCAATTTAACTTCTGGGTAGTAGAACCTAAAATTAAATTATTTACGTATCCTCCAATATTTCCTTAGGCAATGAGTAAGAGTTCATTTTGGACTTTATTATTTTTTTAATTCTTGAAAAATATCATCCATAAATTACGTCATCGATTTTTGCCGATTTTTGACCAAACCCCCCAACGTACCACACCGGATCGTATTGCTAATTGCACCACCGAAAATATTTGTACAGGTACATATACTTGTAAAATGGTCGAAAAGAGAAACTGGTGAGTTTCTTCCGGCGCTTCTTCTCACCAGAAGGTCATTACCCAAAGCGCCAAAAAAAAAGAAGAGAAAACAATATAATGAGACATGTAAAAGACCCCTGAGGGCCTACTTGCAGAAATAATAGTACATTACACAACTAGGGTGGTAATACAAAGAAAGGCCGAGATCGCAGATGTTTGCGGCCCGAGCTGCAAGCAAGGCACGTAAATATGCGATCGAGGGCTTTCTTTATTACCTCCCGTGTTGTGTACATCATTTTATGTCTACACCTGGCCAGTAAGCGTTATATTAAATCGATAATATTTCTCTACTGATGTATCAAGGTTGATGCTGTGGTTAGAGATGATAGAGGCAAGCTTTGAAGCAATAGAGATGCAGACTCGCACGTCAGTGTTTATAAATAGGTTGCAGAGCTGATCAGGGCACGGTGTCGCCAACGGTGCGTGCGGCACGGCGCATCGAGGCACGAAGGGGCGCCCTCAGGCGTAACCCTCCAACGACCCTCGCCAACTAGCCTATTAATAATGAGGGGGACGTTTATTACCACAAGTTACGTCGATAAAATTCTAGAAGATTCTTCAACCTACATTACATTTTCAGTAGGTAGTCTGAAATTTATAACGAAAAAATTCACAACACCGTTAGCGAACCCAGCTCAAGTTATTCTCAAAGAGCTTGTTTATTTACTCGCGTCTGCCATCGAACAGCCAGCAGATTATTTTTCTTCTGACCATGCGGCATAAACGGCACGTCACTCCGCTTGAAGTTCCGTCACAATACGGAAAATGTTAAACGAGAATAGATCTTAACGTATTTAAATACCGATCAGCAAATCGCGTTGCAAAGTGCTTAGGGCCGTGCATAACTTGCTTTATCGTATTTCATGTTGTGTGGTATATTATATGATTAAAATGAGCTGTGAGTGAGACATTAATATTGTACCTATAAACAAGCTACTAGTGCAATTTCAATTTTCAACTACGTAGCTGGAGCAATAACACTTTACTACCGGGTATAAACGCCGCCGAAAATCGGTGCTGTTCTTCAATATTGCTATGCTGCTTTGAGACCTAACAATGATTCTGTGGGTCTAGTGAAAAGGGGTACAAGTCACATTTATACCAGGAACAAAAGGTCGCAACTCTGTTGTATGACTTGAGCTCTTTTGCTCCTAGGTTATATGTGAATTTTCACTAGACCCACAGCATTAACTCACAAGATATCGCTTTAGTAAAATTCGCCGTAGTAAATGAAGTAAACAATATACCTATTCATATGCATAATAACGTTATCTTTTGGGTGCCTCGTTAAAGCTGAGTGTTTCACCTGAGGCGAGGGTCTTTTCGGTCCTTATTTAACGCTTTACTTAGCTGAAATTTCGAGGTCGAGCCAATATTACGAGGCAGTGAACTCAAGTCACCGCTGTTCATCATTGAATCATTTAATCTTTATTTAATCATTTACATTGCAACTGCAGTACATTATCTTGTCTAAAACTTTAACTCTAAAACAAATAAACATATATGTATAGCTGCATATTCTATAGCTATCACGCACGACTCACTTTAGGTCACGACATTCATTGTTTCTAATGTATTAGGATTCACTGTAATAAGAATGAGTAAATGTAGTCTTATGGTACAGTATGCTAGTCGCTTAATAAGTCTACTCATGTATTTAAACGACCCGACCTCATATGTAGCTCTAATCTCAAATAAAACATCCTCTAACGTCATCCTAAACCGTGTTGAGATAATACTTACTTGCTCGGCCTCGACTCCAGTGCATGCATACATATGTACGTTTTTCAGCACAGATAAATCTGCTTTGTTACCTTACTAAAATTCATATTGACATAGGTATGCCGTTGACGTCAAAGATATGTATACATACCTTATATAGTTACAATAGGAAACTGCAAAGCGCATCGCGATAAGTTAGGCTTTATCAGGCCTGTAACTCTTAGCTAAACAGGAAACAATATATATATTTATAAATTTAATTTTTATTGTCAATTAACGTTTTGTTGCTTTTAAACGACCTACGTCACTAAAATTAGAGGCGTAATTTTAACAAGGAAACTATTGCTCTAAACTGCTCTTGAAATTTGCATGATAATGTTGGATATAAGATATGATTTTAAATACCGAGGCTCGAGTTCCTAGGCTGAAATATTACAAACGCGGGAGCGGGTTTATTTTGGACGGGCTACGTTGGCGTCTACACACCGACCGTGTGACGCGCGCGCAGCTCTATGAGATATTCTATTTATTTTACAATACCCCGATATGATGTTCTTTATAGACTGCGCATCTTAGAAGGTTAACTTTATAATTTTTTTATTCGGTCGGAAAATGTTTACAACATGGATTTGGTAATAAACTTAGTACCTAAATCAAAGTTGCACATATCTCGTGCGACGACGATATGCGATAGTAGAAGTTTATCGTCTGTATTCGTTTGCATTCGATCACTTTGGAATTAAGCTTTTTTTTATGAATTCAATTTCGTTTCTATTCTGCCACCTATACCTACTTACTTTCACATTTTTTGCGCACGCGACCAACTCACGGCACATTGTTAAAAACGCAGCTCTGTGAAAGCTTTACCTTTCACATGCTTTACACGAATTCCTAAAATTCGCAAACAGACTGAAGGTACATATTTTGTTTATTGAAGGTTATCTCTAGCATATAAAGCGATGCAACGAGCAAGGTTGGATTGTTTTGTCTTCTCCACAGTCAGTCTAATAGTCTAGAGCTCAATGTATTGTATTTTGCTTTGTTCTATGTAATCTGTTTATGATTTCAGTATCTTTTGTTCATGACTCATTTGTATAGTTGTATTACTTCTCGCTTCCAAAATAGAGATTCGAAAATTTCCCGTTAAATCAGATGGAATTTTTGTATTACCTTTTCCATCATCGCGTCACGGGTTTGTACATCATTGTGTTAAGGTCTTAGCTAATAAGGTTGACGCTCTCAACAGATCAACACTGTTATCGCCAGCACAACAAACACTGTAAATTTTTACTGTCTTTGTTTACATCTATCGAATTTTCTCGTCCACCTGTATTTACTACTAGCGCAATAGTATTTATCCAATAAACAATAGTTATATCCGTTAGATTGACGGTTGACGGGCCACGCGGCAGCGGCCTGTTGCAGCTCTCCAACAGCCAGAGCAATTGCACCGAAGGTCGGCACACGCCACCTGTGGCATGCCAACCCGCTAAGTGGGCTGCCTGCTCCCATCGACCTATTATGCAATTACAATGCCCAACTATATTTTTCTCTAATCCCGCATATTGAACAGAACAAACCATACTAGCGATAATGTATTTGTAGCGCGCGAGTCACAACAACAAAGATCTCATTAAAATTTGCATCCCAAGACGAAGAGTTGAATAAATAAAGATTAACTGGGTAATTTTTGCCGTGTAGACGGAACTCTTACCAGCCTCAAACTTATCTCACGACGGGTATCTACCGCGGAATTTTACCTAAATAACCATTAAATCCGAGTAAGAACGACCTTAAACAAAAAACAAAGTCAATAACCTCCGTTTAGCGTTTCCTATTTGTACGAATAACTACGACGTATACGATAAGTTTATGGAGCTCCTTAGTAGATAGTTAAATTGCGCTATTGTCTACCGGTCTCGTTAGAACAGATCAGCAGCCGAAGCACGTGTTGCGCGCGGCGCCCGCGGGCCTGTAGGAAGCGTAACGTCTGCGATGTTATTGTTGCATCGCGCCACTTTATCGGTCGTTCGCGAATGTCTAGATACTAAGCCGTGCGTTATCGACGCGTTGACTAATTGCTTACATTAGTCTCGGCAAGGAGCTAGCCGGGGCCGGCGGCTCGGCTGCCGCGTCGGACGCAAATAGAGACGCGCGATTGACTTAGAGCACATTGCCCGATTGAGCAGCGATAAAATCGACTCAGATTAACACATGTATGTCACAAAGAACTATCTCACGAGACCTTGCGACGATATAAGATAGTACCTGTCTACCACGCAAATAAATTGTAGTATAAGATAACATTCTAAGCTAGATTTATGGGTCACCCACAAAAGTTACGCGTCACAAATTCATGCTGAATTCATTACGCTGTATACTAAATTAAACTCGGAACATTGTGATGACATTAAATGTTACATAACGAGGTCAGCGTACAGGTCACCGGCCTTAGACCTTACACATTCAATAATAACGTTAATCTCATCTAAGCACACTAGCATTACCTCGATAGCCTCTAAACGCACATAGACTAAAACTGCAATGGAATGCCATTCTCTAAATATATTTAAGTCGGCTGTCTAAGAAATGTCAGTCGCCGCGGGCTTATTAGCGGATCTGGCACGTGCGTTTTATTTATTTAGCGAATCAGCGATACCTGTGTAGTTTAGTATCGCATTAGTAACCTGTTTGGGGTTGCTGATAGAAGGTAAGGAGCGGAGTGCGCGCCGTTATCAACGCGGCCGCGCGCCGTGGAATTATTGACGTCACCTATATACTATAGCATGTCCATCAGCCATCGATAGAGCTCTGTGCAGCCCGCCCCTGCCACTGACTGTACATACGCCGCGAAATGTATTTATGTACCACCGTAACTACCGAGATAGATCTCATGCCTGCTCTGACTGGTTTATCGTCTGTTAAATTTGCTCCTTTGATGTTTTATTCAAAGCTCTAATTATGTTTTTTCCCTCTTTTCAGAACTGCCCACAGAGGAAGGTAAGCACGGATCGAGCGACACAGACAAAGCCATTTATGCTTTCGTATAGAACTTAATTCGGCGTCAATGACAAAGACACGCAACCGTATAAGTACATACTTATCCGTAGTAATGCGCGTACACATTGTTGGCTTAAGTGAGACGCACTAAGTTGTAATTCATACTTTGCCGAGTTCTAGTGGAACCATGTCAAGGCCGTCGGCACAAATTTTATTTACCTTAGAACCGTGAAACCTGATTAAGCACGTAGCCGCCCCGCCGAGGCGAGCGTTAATAAAAAGGAGGGTTACTGGGAATCACATTCGCAAAAATATACCTCGTGGCTCCATAAAAACAGCTCTAAAATTATAAATAAGCACATAACGAACCTGATTCATTTTATCGACACTAAAAATGAAATTGCAATGTTTGATGACTAAAATCGATGGATTTTTCGCGTAAAATGGTTTTATCATAGCGAGCATAATCAAACGCTGTTAAACATCAGATTGCTGTTATGAAGTATGTAGCAACGTATTTGTTTATACGATAATTTCCGTTGCCGAATGCTGAAAAAGTAACACAAAAATGTATGCCACTAAAATTGTGATGTATTTTTTGTCGCAGTGTCTCGAATCTCGACCTCGTTCTCTTTTGTCGGTGTATTGGAAACTCACTAATGCTCTCGAAGCTATCTTCTGTTAACTTGAAATATTGTTAAAATTCCATAATAAAATATTGCACAAAACTGGTCACATACAGTGTAGTTGTAGGGAGATTTTTACACGGTTATAGTACAGTCTGTGCCCTCACATAAGGTATCCAGGCGCGCGTAAATATTTGTACGTCATTGGACTCTAATGTATGTGGTTCATTATACATCTGCACTGTGTGTGGTAACTTTAGCATTTTTTGTTGTACATAAGTCTGAAATATACATTTTCTATATTTCAGGCAAAAGTATATGGCAGTTAGTCCTGGAACAGTTCGATGATCTTTTAGTCAAGATTTTGTTGTTAGCCGCTATTATTTCTTTCGTAAGTATTTGTCCAAGTTTTAATTAATATCGATACTACAACTACATCGGCTAACTTACTTACCGAATGTCTTATCTTTCCAGGTATTAGCTTTATTTGAAGAACACGAAGATGCTTTCTCAGCCTTCGTAGAGCCGTTCGTTATTTTACTTATTCTTATTGCGAATGCTATAGTAGGAGTATGGCAGGAAAGAAATGCCGAATCCGCCATCGAAGCTTTAAAAGAATACGAGCCCGAGATGGGTAAAGTAGTCAGAGGAGACAAATCCGGAGTACAAAAGGTGCGAGCGAAAGAGATCGTTCCCGGCGACATCGTCGAGGTGTCCGTCGGTGACAAGATCCCCGCCGACATCCGCCTGATCAAGATCTACTCCACCACCATCCGTATCGACCAGTCCATCCTGACTGGTGAGTCCGTCTCCGTGATCAAGCACACTGACGCCATTCCCGACCCCCGCGCCGTCAACCAGGACAAGAAGAACATTCTATTCTCCGGTACCAACGTCGCCGCCGGCAAGGCCCGCGGTATCGTCATCGGCACCGGCCTCAACACTGCCATTGGTAAAATCAGAACCGAAATGTCCGAGACAGAGGAGATCAAGACCCCCCTGCAGCAGAAACTCGACGAGTTCGGTGAACAGCTGTCAAAGGTCATCTCCGTCATTTGCGTCGCCGTCTGGGCCATCAACATCGGACACTTCAACGATCCCGCCCACGGTGGCAGCTGGATCAAGGGTGCCGTCTACTACTTCAAGATCGCCGTCGCTCTGGCCGTCGCTGCCATCCCCGAGGGTCTGCCCGCCGTCATCACCACTTGTCTCGCTCTGGGCACCAGGCGCATGGCCAAGAAGAACGCCATCGTCAGGTCTCTGCCCTCCGTCGAAACCCTGGGTTGCACCTCCGTCATCTGCTCCGACAAGACCGGCACACTGACCACCAACCAGATGTCCGTCTCCCGCATGTTCATCTTCGAGAAGATCGAGGGCGGCGACAGCAGCTTCCTGGAATTCGAAATCACCGGCTCCACCTACGAACCCATCGGCGACGTCTACCTGAAGGGCCAGAAGGTCAAGGCCGGCGAGTTCGACACTCTCCACGAGCTGGGCACCATCTGCGTCATGTGCAACGACTCCGCCATCGACTTCAACGAGTTCAAGCAGGCCTTCGAGAAGGTCGGCGAGGCCACCGAGACCGCCCTGATCGTGCTCGCCGAGAAGATGAACCCCTTCAACGTGCCCAAGACCGGCCTCGACCGCCGCTCGTCCGCCATCGTCGTCCGCCAGGAGATCGAGACCAAGTGGAAGAAAGAGTTCACCCTGGAGTTCTCCCGCGACAGGAAGTCCATGTCCTCCTACTGCACACCCCTGAAGCCCTCTCGCCTCGGAACCGGGCCCAAGCTCTTCGTGAAGGGCGCCCCTGAAGGCGTGCTGGATCGCTGCTCGCACGCTCGCGTCGGAACCTCCAAGGTGCCTCTCAACTCCACCCTGAAGAACCGCATCCTGGAGCTCACCCGCCAGTACGGTACCGGCCGCGACACGCTGCGCTGCCTCGCCCTCGCCACCTCCGACTCGCCCATGAAGCCCGAAGAGATGGACCTCGGCGACTCCACCAAGTTCTACACCTACGAGGTCAACCTGACCTTCGTCGGCGTCGTGGGCATGCTGGACCCTCCTCGCAAGGAAGTGTTCGACTCCATCGTGCGCTGCCGCGCCGCCGGCATCCGCGTCATCGTCATCACCGGCGACAACAAGGCCACCGCCGAAGCTATCTGCAGGTGCTCATCCCTTCCTCCTTCGACTTTTATATTCTTTAGTTAAAATATAGGGATAAAATAACGGCCGGTTAACATTGCAGACGTATCGGCGTGTTCACCGAAGATGAGGACACCACCGGCAAATCTTACTCTGGTCGCGAGTTCGACGACCTGCCCGTGTCAGAGCAGCGCGCCGCTTGCGCCCGCGCCCGCCTGTTCTCCCGCGTGGAGCCTTCCCACAAGTCCAAGATTGTTGAGTTCCTCCAGAGCATGAACGAGATCTCCGCTATGGTGAGCCCGATACCAGCCGATACTACTCTTCTTTATACTCTACTCGTAGCGTATTGCAAATCCTGACTTTAGGTTGACAAGTAACTTTAAATTCGACCACTTGTTGTAATAAGATAAATTCTCTTTTTCCGAAAATCCGGCTTCAGAAAATAACAGTTTTACAACGGATGATAAATTATGGCAGTTTCGTCTCATCAAACATGTCAGCTTCTGCCGGACACTGTTGGTTCGCTGTTTTCGCACCCTTATACTAGTCACCGTCCCATCTTGGCTACACCATTCGTCTTGGTCGTCAACAAATTCGTCCAGGAAACTTACCGTATCATGTTTAACAGACTGGTGACGGTGTGAACGACGCCCCTGCCCTGAAGAAGGCCGAGATTGGTATCGCCATGGGCTCCGGTACCGCCGTCGCTAAGTCCGCTGCCGAGATGGTGTTGGCCGACGACAACTTCTCATCCATTGTCGCCGCTGTTGAGGAAGGTAACTATTACAGTCCCTTTTATAGTATATTACACAACTAGGGTGGTAATACAAAGAAAGGCTGAGATCGTAGATGTTAACGGCCGGAGCTGCAAGCGAGGGAAGTAAATATGCGATCGAGGGCTTTCTTTATTACCTCCCGCGTTGTGTACATCATTTTATGTCTACACTAGGCCAGAAAGCGGTCAGGTGTGGTAAAAAAACCTTTAAGACGAGATTGTACCTTAGAGCTAAACTTGGCAAAGTCTATTTGAAGGGTACACGGAAAGAACATGTCTAGACACCTTTTTTTGAAAATGAGATTTTAATCTCAAAATGTAGACCCCGCAATGAACCACCACTTACCACTTGATTACAAGAGAATATCTTCAATTAATATTATTTTTTTCACTTTTAAAGAGATGGTTACCATAGTAATTGTTCCCGGTGACTAACTTTCAAACCGGTAAACTCAAAAAGTTTCCGTGTACCCTTCATTTTATTTTACTTGTGACTATTGCTACACGCTACTATCATAGAATTGGTCACAGGTATCAAGTTAGAGGATAATAATGGTGCCAGACTCGCATCACTTTTTTTATTTATTTTATTAACGGGTCTTTGCACAGATCAGATTGCCATATATCATAAAATTCGTATCAAAAGCTGTCGCTAATAACGTTAGAAAAAACTTACCTTTCGCTTTAGTATTAATACGCAACAATGGCATAAGTAATGCAAAAAAGATAATTATAGCCCCCTTGAACGTACTAAGAAAGAATTCTTAAAATATGCCATAAAATATGCATTAAGTTTTTTTAACAGAAGTTAAAAAAACTTAATGCATATTTTATGGCCACTAAACTTCAAAGCTCGTCATTGTATAGGTAGATTCACGAGAGTTGAGGTGAATGGTTACACACACAGCTACATGTAGTACTCATTGCAAAAAAAGTGAATGAATGAAATGAAGTGAGTAAATAAACACAAGGCTAGAGTTTAAACAAACTTTTTGATCTATCTTGCAATTCACTGTCGAACCTACTATCGGTACGTAAAAAGAACAGTAATTTCAAAATCCCGCTGTCATTACATGACGGTGTTGTTGTGTGCGTAGCCTCAACTCTCGTGAAACTACCTTATACTTTGATTTTGACACTACAAAAACTAACTAAAAATCCCGCCAGGTCGCGCTATCTACAACAACATGAAGCAGTTCATCCGTTACCTGATCTCTTCCAACATCGGTGAGGTCGTGTCCATTTTCCTGACTGCCGCCCTGGGTCTCCCGGAAGCCCTGATCCCCGTGCAACTGCTGTGGGTCAACCTGGTCACTGACGGTCTCCCCGCCACCGCCCTCGGCTTCAACCCCCCAGATCTCGACATCATGGACAAACCCCCCCGCAAGGCTGATGAAGGTCTCATCTCTGGATGGCTGTTCTTCAGGTGAGATACTTTGATGTGTATCTTTTTTTCATGATTACTAATTATATTCTTCAGTTCATATGAGAAATTCGCTACGTGACTTATAAGGTCGACGTCCGAGTGCTCGACGCTGTCAAAGTAGTTGCCATCTTGAATGTTAAGTCATTAGCAATAGAGGTGACCAAAGGGAGTCGGCAATTGGGCATTAACGCGTCAAACACTAGGACGTTTACCTTATGTATGCAATACAAGATCAAAATGTTTTTATTATTAGGTAAAGTATACACGATTCGAGGGCATCGATTTTGATACATAGTTTTTACTGAACAGACTATTGGTTCAATTACATGGGTCCAGTCACCTAATACCGTCATTAGTTTTAAGGGACCAATTTGTGGCAGCATTGAACTTTATTTTTTTCTTATTGCTGTATTTTTATTTTGTGCTGCTGTTATGAATAAATGTTTATTCCTTTCTTTCTTTACACATAGTGTTTGCGGTTGTATGATTACACAATAGTATAAAATAGGGCTGCCATCCGTCCGGGTCTCCCTGGATTTGTCCTAGTTTAGAGAGCGTCCGGCGGGGTTTCATTTGAAATAAAATGAGTAGCGTAGTCGTGCGTTTGTAAGTCCGGGTTTGCTACTCGCGGCCCGGCGAGGCGGAAAAACTGCGTTGCTGTTGACGTGTGGTTTTGAGCTCCAAAATCCGGGGTTTACGCTTTTTGTCCTAGGTGTCATATTTTGGAGATGCCAGCCCATCCATAAAACCATCGGACTCGTCAATTTAGTCCGAAAACACGGTATTGTTTGGTCGAGCACGTGTAATAAAACAGCATATTGACAGGTACATGGCTATCGGTGGCTACGTCGGTGCCGCCACCGTGGGCGCGGCGTCCTGGTGGTTCATGTACTCGCCGTTGGGCCCGCAGTTGACGTACTGGCAGCTCACACACCACTTGCAGTGCCTCGGCGGCGGTGACGAGTTCAAGGTAACTTCACAATCACATAAACAATCCAACTAGATTTGCTATTGATTCTAAAAAAAACTTAAGAAAAATCGTTGTATAACTAAATAAGTTTTATAACGATTTTTAGGGTTCCGTAGCCAAAATGGCAAAAACGGAACCCTTATAGTTTCGTCATGTCCGTCCGTCCGTCTGTCCTTATGTCACAGGCATTTTACTCAAAAACTACATTATGCCTAATCAGTAAAAAACGTTATATGACATAATTAGAGCATCCAAAACCGGTATTGCATGCCCTAGACATAATGTCAAAACCAATAAAAAAATATCATAGTAACAAGAAGAAAAAAAATTTTTTTGCGTGTTTTGACATTTGTTACATTATATTTTTTACTCCTAATGACCTCAGAAATGCGTGGTTAAAATCTTTTGGAATCCTCCCGAGCACCTTGTATAAGTATGTATATCGTCGTCTACGTACAAGCATTGCTGAGTTTGGTACTAGCTCGATTTGTGTAAGATTGTCCCCCGATATTTATTATTTTTTTATTTATTTTAACCGTTTATCCCCAGGGCGTCGACTGCAAGATCTTCACTGACCCTCACCCTATGACCATGGCCCTGTCCGTGCTGGTCACCATCGAGATGTTGAACGCCATGAACTCTCTATCAGAGAACCAGTCGCTGGTGACCATGCCCCCGTGGTCCAACATGTGGCTCGTCGGCTCCATGGCCCTCTCCTTCACGCTCCACTTCGTCATCCTCTACGTCGAGGTTCTCTCGGTAAGTTCAATATAATAATATTAATAATAATCCTGCAGTCCCCCGCACCGGTGTTGCCCCTAGGCCATTTTATAATGTCACTATTTAACAGGGGCCCATCTAGCGGAGGGCAAGTCACGGTCTGTCAGTGCCACGAAAGCCATGAGACACTTTTCCTGACAGGCGCCGTCATGTCCCAACCCCATAGCCCAGTATTTAGTTCATTTCCACCACCATAGCCCAGTAGAGTTAGATTCCGTCAATCAACAATAGCCCTTGCATCTGGCGGGGGCTCTCTCTGTGTGCGTCCCATGACACGGACAGAGATAGCATTCGCTGCGTGTACACTTTGCCTTTCATTAAATTGTCGAAAGGGTCTCTACGCGTTGGCTTCGGCTCCGCGCACGCCTCTCAAAGGTCCGGGACACCATTGTCCCGTGAATGGGAAAGACATTAATAATAAATCTTATAGTATCGACTTTTTACTTTGTCTCAGACAATGACTCCTATTTTTGACAGATCGCCAAAAGTGCTGCAAAAAGTGATGTGTATTAAGGAGTACTATCAATTAGTACTGCTTTGCATATTAGAATAATACCGAAAACTTTATTTGTAGATACATTGCCTCATTTTTTGATAATTATTACCTTTCTACGGATTCCAACCTTGATAATAATTTATTTCTTAGAACCAGATGACGGGTATATACTAGGCCTGGGCCATCAGGCGGGGCCGTGTCTCGCCTTATCCCACTTCTGATGTCTGGATGCCGCGAATTCGGCGAGGTTTATTATTAACTTACAATAAGCTAACCATGTGTGGTGCGTGCGTGTGTTTCAGGCCGTGTTCCAAGTGACGCCCCTGTCCATCGACGAGTGGATAACCGTGATGAAGTTCTCTATACCCGTGGTGCTCCTGGACGAGGTCCTAAAATTCTCGGCGCGCAAGATCTCCGATGGTGAGCACAACTGGCTCAACGGCATGCAGTGGATTGTGCTCATGTGGGCCGTCTTCTTCGGGGTCATCATCTACGGCCCTCTATAGGCGGAGCCCAGTGCCGTGTGCCGTGTGCCCTGTGCCCTCTGCCGTGCCTCCCGCACTCGTAACTTACCTGAGAAACGCGCGCCACCCACTATTACCACCGCTGACTAGTTAGTTATATTGTCGAGACTCCTCGTCCCGCGTTGTCGGACGGCGATGAAGCGAATTTAATCTGACTTTACCTTTAAAAAAATACCAGAACCGGCCAAATAAATTACGCAGACATTCTGTCCTGTGACCGATTCGAATAGTATTCGTTAATATATTATCAGGAGTAGCTATTTTGAGCGAGTTAGTATTAAAAAAGTGGGTAGCGCACGGTTTTCGCTGTGGAACCAACGGACACTGAGCTCGGCTCACCACAGTACCCGTCTAACATCAGTTTGATTGAATGCTAATCCCACGCACCGAGTGAAGTGACCCCAGTGCACGACGGAGTGCAGGACGAACATTGCTGCGAACATTCGTAGGCTCTGTTCGTGTAGCGCAGACCTGCGGCCGAGCGGCCGCGAGCCGACCGCTCGACGAATGCATTTTCTAGTGAACGTCAAGGTGGCGTACACCGCAAAGATATCCAGAATCTGATGCTGCCAATAAATAGTACCGGCACAACACCCAGGTGAAAAAAGTAGTACCCTTAAACTACTATTTATTGGCTGCATCAGATTCTGAATATGTTTACGGTGTAAGCTATCTTGACAGACACGTGTAGCGCAGACCTACGGCCGAGCGGCCGCGAGCCGACCGCTCGACGAATGCATTTTCTACGTGCGAGACAATAACTAGTTCGGAGCTCATATACACGAGGAAGTCCATTTTACTCTCCTCCCTCCCGTAGTGAAGTGGCTGTGAACACCTTCATTGTAAATGTTAACACCAAATATTGGTTTACTAATTAAAAAATATGAGTTAGTATTTTAGCATTTTAATAGTGAATGTGTATGATAATGGTTTTTATACTGTATAAGGAAGCTCCTTTTTGAAAATTTCTCAACTCGCACACGGCTCAGTACCAGTCCTTGTGGACTGCAGACATATATAAACCTTACTATAATATAGTAATGTGCATTGTTAGTCTAGTGTAATTTATTGTAAGTGTAGGGTTAGGGTCGTGGTAACACTACGTGCTCAGGGGAAGTATATTCGTGCAAGGAATTTTTTGTCCTTTCACCTATGCTCGCTTGTTAACATTCATTAATGCATTTCTTTTTTCTTACTTCCCGTCTATTCCATAAAGCATTTTGTCGCTGACAATGTAACCCTGATTGATGATAACATGAATGTTTTGCTCTGTTTAACCGACTTATAAGCTGACATTTATTTCATAATTTGTGATAACTTTTTGATTGTTTGAAATACAAAATGACACATAAGTAACTTGATGCCACGTTGTGAATAATTAAAGTGTTAATGTATTTTGAAATTCAAACTTCTTATCTATGGCGAGTTATTACAAGTTAATGTTGAATGAAACTTAAGCAATATAGTCGATGTATGTACGAACGTTTGATGCTAAGATAGTTCGATTTGGTACTTTATATTTTACGTTTATACAATGAATTTAATTTAAGTTTTTTTTATAACTAATTCGGTTTAGCGAGACATAATACTATTTTTAGTTTATCCCAGAAACAATCTAAATTGATGTTGTGGTACAAGGTCCGTACGTACATAAGTATACATTATACTATACTAGTGTAATCTAATCTTGCATGTGTACTTTGCATGGTATAAATACGAATTAAACGAGTGCAGTTTGGTGTGATGTTAACTATATAATATAATACTGTTATCGAATTATTTGAACACTTTATTCATGAGGTAAGAGACCAACAACCAACTTTAAATTTGATGAACATACTATACACTGCACAATGATTGCAGGCATGCCCCCGATGTGCCCCAACCATCCTCCAACTTTACTGTTACACAAATTATTAACTTATTTAAAATGTACAGTCGTTTATAGACATTTTACATTGATTAAAAATTGTCGAGAATTGAACTTTGAATTTTCCTTTAGACTGCACACCCTGTGAGTCCCCATGCACTTCGATCCCTGTTGCGTTTATATGTGCCCTGTTCTCGAGACCTCTTCGACAGTAGAGAATACCGTTACCCCATAACATCACTACAAATAACCTGTGTTGTGTTATCCGTCTAACCCTCGTTATACTAAAAGTTTTGCAAAGCTTCTGAAAATTGCTTATTGGCTCAAAATTTTATTCGAAAATCCAATTGGACCTACTATTTCTACACGTGAACATTGAAGATTAATCTTAGGAGGGGTGGAATTACTTCTAGCTCGCTTTTATTGTTACGTAAATGTACTTGTTCTATTATAACATTTGCATAATTCTAAACTGCGTGAGAAAAGATTTTACTGCTCCTATTTAGATTATCTATCTTCATCGTTCGTTTTTCCAAATCCTAAAGAAGTCCATAAAACAATTTTTTGATTGATTCTTATTCGATCTATCCAAAAATACTAAATTTATAATTTCACCCCGAGGCCCAAACGAGCGCCAGTATGAATATGAATCGCTCTGAGCACACATTGGTCGTGTCTCCTGGCGCCGCTCGCGGGTAGTTGCAAAACTTTTACGCGCCGCAGCCGGCCACTGGAGGGCCCGTCGTGTTGTCTCGTCCCGTCCGTCTGCACCCCGCATGCACTAACGTTGTGTTGTCTGCCCCCAGCCCAGCCACAGTGGAAGATGTAAGCGCCCAGACGCCGCCGCAGCGCCACTGCACGCACAAATTCCATGAACACTCATTGTTTGTTGTGATCCCGCAGTGAAACTACACATTTAAAGTTAAAATCGACACGGTTGTGATCTCTGCATAAAACCTTAAGCCAAGTAAGTCGGACGCCGACCCCCGTCCGAGCGCACACTAACGATATAATAACGTTGTTTTCCAGCGAACGAGGTTGTCATTGACAAGTGGTAAACGTCACCGATTCATAGTTCCTCACCCGCTTCTCTCTGCCACTTCTACCGCTCTCGTCTCCCGTTGTAATAACCGATTGGTCTCTAGATGTGTGTGAGTGGAGCGCAGCGATGCCACTCTGGCTCGCGACTCGACTAGGTTAGACGGTAGGAAGGGGACGGGCAGCGGCAGCGGCGCGGGCGCGGTGGCGGCGCGGGCGACGGCCCAGTGCGATCTACTTCATCAGAGAGGACTTATGTTGTTCATAATGTGTATATATTATACAGTATGCTTAGGAGGTTTATTCAATTTGTTAAATTACGTCTTTCTATTATTAAAGACTACATGGTGCCCGTCGACAACAGCAGTGCGATAGACAATGTGTACTTAAGTTGACAGCATTCTCATTATTAATTTATTGTTATATTTTTATTATCTTTTAACCTAGTTTGCTTACCTAGAGCTAAGTCTATGTTAGTCTATTAGTGCTGGAGCCTCGACGAGCAATATGGTGTCTGGGAAGGATACATTTGTCCAGTGTTTGATGGACGTAATCAAGTCCAAAAATTTAAACATACCTGTACATTTTAATGTATTATTGTTTTGTACAATAAATCGTTATAAAACCACCCATGTTGTTTCATTTAGAATCTGCAACTTTTTTTACATGAGCAGCATTAATGAGGCATGAAGTGAAAAAGTTGACAAACTGAAACGCGTGGAAACTCAAAAAAAGTCTGTCTCAGTCGTAGAATCAAAGGCGGACTTCCCTTAAGTCCAAGTAGGCCCGGGCCTAGGGCAGCCATTCATGACTTACCATACACTGATAAAAAAACGGTCAAGTGCGAGTCGGACTCGCGCACCGAGGGCTCCTTACAAACTCATAAATAGATACATGAATAGTTCAAGAAAAACTGTATAGCGATTAGTAGGAGGACCAAATAAGTATGTGTTACGATTTTTGCAATTTCTCAAAAACGGTGCAAATTAGGAAAACCGTTATATTTTTCCTGTAATATTTAGGATGACATTAATAATTGGTAATTATTACTGATTTTTCTGTTCAGTAACTTCGAAGATAATAGGGGGGAGTGATATTTTTTTAACGTTTTTCATCATAAATCAAAAACTAGGTACTTATTTAAGAAAATAAAACAAAACAGTATTTTAATCTACAAATTAAGCCCTTTCATCTCATACCCCACTCGATATAATAGCCCTACTTTCAATTTTCAAAGTCCCATTACGGGCCCCCTTTAAAATAAAAGTTGCAAGATTGTTTTTACATCCAATAGGCTCAGGTTAGCTACTTTTAATACTATTCCAATTTTCAAATCGATAGCAGCAGTAGTTTCTGAGATATCTGGCTGTGACAAACAGACAGAGTCGCACAAGGTTCCTTGTTTACCATTTTGGTACGGAACCCTAAAAACAATCATTCCCTTCTCTGCGCGGGCGGTGATTAGAAAAGGGCGACTGGTACTATTTGGCCTAGAGCAGCCATGACTACACCACCAACATCTCTGTGCAGAACGCAGTCATTGCTCAATGAGTGATCGTGAAATGGGTACTGGTATTATTCCTAATGGAATGCGGTATTTTGGGAATGAGCAAATCTGTGCTAGCGCTCATTCCCGAAATACCGCATTCCTAAAATATCAGATTCTCCATATACCTACCAGATTCCCAAAATATGTAAAGGTGGATTTCTAACCCCACTCTACCAAATTCTTTGTGTGTACACAAAGAATTTGATAGAGTGGGGTTAGAATGTGTTAGAATTCGTTTGGTCTAAACCCACCTTAATACATCCAACAAAATCATTTAGATCCTTGAGTAACTTATAATTTTATAATCTAATGTAACGGGAATGTGGTAAGACAGAAATCTGATAAATCGAGAATCGGGTATTTTGGGAATGCAATATTTTGGGCATGAGCGCACAGATTACGTATTTACAAGTCGCAGGTAAAAAGAGCTCGGGGTACATTGTTTGCGCATACGTCAATTATTTATGTAACATGGGGTTGAAGTTATTTCGCCTTGCACCGACATATGCCTAATGAGCGAGGCCTGTAGCATTTGCTGCCTCTGCTACGTACTACGCCTCTGATCAGATCCTGAAGGATGCGCGGTACGTTGCAATAGAGTTGTGCTCTTATATCATAATTAGCTAATATAGGTAGGTAACCCTATGTAGGTAATACGTATTTCAAATAATAATAATAACATTGTTTATTGTACATAAGGGCCGAGCCACACCGGCTGCGTACACGTTTGCGTGCGCGTGGCGTACGCGTTGTATAGTATGAATGTTGTTCAAAATGGCGGGTAGTCACGCTCAAATTCAAGGAGCTGCAGCGTACAGTGCGTGCACACGCAGCCGGTGTGGCTTGGCCTTAAATGTGTTACAAAGAGGAATACCTACATCATTCAGTAGTACAAACGGGTCTGGTATAAAAAATGGCCGAAGCTTTCGACCCCTAAACTCTGGGCCGGATTTGGAGGTGTGAAGGCCCTGGGGCAACGAAGGAGCGGAGGCCCCTAAGGAACTGGTGGAGGCCCCTACTTATTAGGGAAGTGTTGTGGAGGCCCGGGGCAGTAGCCCCGCCTGCCCTCCCCCAAATCCGGCCCTGCCTAAACTAGGTGTGAACCTGTGCCTTAGGGGCTTGAGTTCGTCCTAATTCTGTGTAACAGCAGAGAAATAATGATTTTATGTGCCGACGTATCCTATGCGTGTTTATCAAAAAGTATTACTTTCATCACACGTCCGTGCTCCACGTATGGGTCACTAAAAAACTATCAATAATGCATTCCTATTATTACAGAATGCTGTTGTCTATCTAAATTTCTAAATAAAATATTAATAGATGAATCGGAATTGTTTATATTATAAGCATTGTCAAATTATAACGACTTGAGTGCGTAGGTATCTGGTCGGCTATAATAAACCAAGTGCGGGGCACGGACTTGTGGAGATAGGGCACTGGACTGTGAACGTGTTAATTTGATAAATATACTAGACTACTGATGTGCAAGTTGCGGAAAAATTCCAAAAAATTTTTTTTATATAAATTAAAAACATCTAAAAAGGCCTTATTCGGTTTTTTAAGTTGTATCAAAAAACTTTTTGGAAAGTTTCCGCAACTTGCACATCAGTATACTAGACATATGTCGCAGCCAACTGGTTTAATTAGCTATTTAGTTAACTGCCTAGGCTTTTCACTAAACGGCGCCTTTAGTTAATTGCCTGGATGAAATTTAGCCAATGCGTCAATGTATCAATTAACGATATGGTTGGCCAATGCTTAGGCTGTTCGTTTAGTAGGGCGAAAATGGGCTTTGATTTAGGGTTTTCTTTCTAAATAACTATGACCCGCAGCAGGTCGACGAAGGCCCGCTGCGCGGGGCTTCTATTTCTACTCTGAGGGACGCAAGCTGACTAACAAACCTAACCTAAAAAATGGTGTTCAGTTTTTCCATGCGGGAGGCTTCGCCTCGCATGATGGGGGGCTCCACCCCCTGTCCCCCCATGTTAGGTCAGGCTCTAGGACAGAATAGATTTATACAACTAAAATTTGTGATAGCCAGCAGCAGGATAGGGGGGGTTAAGTCAAACTCACTTGTCTAAGACGTGGTTTATATTGAACCTCCTCTCAGTATCTTCTAACCTTATGCTACATGAATTATACAGATTTATATGATTGAGTTACGTGCTCGAAAGAGGGAAACCATTATCGGTGGATAGGACGCTATCTTACTTTACTCGGCTAATCTATGAACGTGTAGATTAGCGTATCTGCCTATCACACCTCCCCTGAAAAGGTATGGGTTCCCTCCCCCGAAAAGGAAGCTAGTTGTAATACAATTTTGTTCTATTCTTATGAACTAAATAATCCTTATTGTTCCTAGTTATTTTTAAGTTAGGACCTATGACATCTTTTACTGTATATGGACCTAAATACAAATCATTGAGTTTATTATAATTTTCATTAATTACTAACACTAAATCTCCTATCTTAAAATTAACAATGTTAGATTTACAATCATAATGTAACTTCCTCTTTACCTTGCTTTCTATTAAGTTTCTTCTGGCATCAAGATGTGCTTTTTGTAATCTAAATTTTAATTCTAATGGGTAGTTATCATAATTGTACAAAGGATCTACTCTATTTACAAGGTTACTAGGTATATTGCAAGGCTTCCCAAATACCAGTTCGTACGGTGAATATTTCGTACCTGTATTTACTGAAGTGTTATATGCAAAACACCAATACTGTACCCATGAGCTCCAGTTTGCGGTAGAATTCTTAGTTTGTATCCTTAGATAACTACCAAGATGTTTATGCCAATTTTCCAAGGAACCTATACTTTCGTGATGATATGGCGTTGAATTAAGTTTCTCAATCTGCAATAATTTACACACCTCCTTTAAAGTTGAATTTATAAATTCTGTCCCGCAATCTGTCGCTATAGTTTGAGGAATACCAAACCTTAAAACAAAATTTTCAACAAATGCCCTGGCTACAGTTTGGGAATCTTTATTCTCCAACGGATATGCCTCTACGTATTTGCTTAACTCACATTGCAAAGTTAAAATGTACTTATACCCTGCCTTATCTGGGTCCAACGGTCCCACGACATCAAGAAATATTTTTTCAAAAGATGTTGTAGCTGTGGTAGTTATAATCATATCATCCCGCGTTTGTCTAACGTTAAACTTTTGCTTCTGGCAATCTTTACATTTCCTCACGTACTCGTCTACATCCTTCCGCATGTTTTGCCAATAGTATTTCTTTTGGATATTATTAACCATTTTAGTACTACCTGCATGCCCACTAGTCGGTAACAAATGATAATCATTCAGTATAAGCCGAATCATTTCTCGATCGACAACTTTCGTTTTCCCTTGAATAACACATAACCTAGGTAAATCATCTTGTCTCGCGCGGAAAGCATCTGTCAATACGGCTATATATTTTTTATTAAGCTCGTTTCTAATAATCACTAACTCTACTTTATTTAAACTTTTACACACCCCCATCAGGTCCCGTAACGCTACGTCTAGGCGTGCCTTCGTTAATAGGGAATCCTGATTAATATAAATCGTAGAGTTCACACAACGTACATTTTTATTATCGCTATCTACGGTCCGCTGCACGCTGGACATTTCCCCAAATTCTTTATTCGTACAAATTATCAATTCTGTGTCGTCTCTTGTCCGTTTTACGATATCTACTACTCTAGGCCGGCCAGGCTCCCAATCCTTCGTACCTAAGCCTAGTGTCTCGCTTACTACCTGCGACGAGCGAGCCATTGACCGAGTAACTACCCCAATGAAAGTTGATTTAAAAGATTTTAACTCATCCGATGTGATGACAATCCTTGATAAGGCATCCGCCGTAACATTTTCTGAACCCTTAATATACTCGATCTCGAAGTCATACTCTTCCAAAGTCAATCTAAATTTCGTTAATCGACTACTAGGATCCGTCATGCTAAAAAGATTTAACAGAGGCCTGTGGTCCGTCAGGATCCTGAACTTCCTACCATACAAATATGGATGAAAATGCTTAACTGCCCACACCACTGCTAATAGCTCTTTGTGAATTGTGGGGTAGTTCAGTTCCGACTTATTCAACTGTCTACTTGCGAAAGCAACTGGCTTGTTATTTGCGTTCGACAAAACTGCCCCAACTGCTACCCCAGAAGCATCCGTCTGCAACCGAAAAACATTGTCCTCCCCTAAATCTGGATACTCTAAAACAGGGGGTGAAGCTAACAAAGCCTTCAACTCCTGAAAAGCATTTTCGCACTCCTTTGACCACTTAAATTCGACGCCTTTCTTGCACAACCGATTTAAGGGATATGCTACTGCTGCAAAATTCCTAATGAATTTCCTATAAAAATTAGCAAAAGCCACAAATCGCCGAACCTCATCCACGTTTTTAGGTACTGGAAATTTATTCAAAACTTCGGTCTTACTCTTGTCTGGCAAAACTCCATTAGGTGTTATGAGGTGACCTAAATAATGTAATTCCTTTTTAAGAAATACACATTTACACGGGTTAAGCTTTAGATTGACTTCCCTAAACCTTTCGAAAACCTTAATCAAGTTGGCGTTATGCTCACGCAAAGTTTTCCCAAAAACAATAACATCATCTAAATACAAAAAACAAACATCGTAAGTCAATCCCGATAATGCTACAGCCATAAGCTTGGAAAATGCACTCGGAGAAGTCTTAAGCCCCATTGGGAGTCGTTTTAATTGGTACTGCTTATCTGCCGTGAAAGCAGTAAATTTCCTACACGCGGATGCCAAATTCATTTGGTAATACCCAGAACTCAAATCTAGATGTGAAAAATAAATACATCCCGACAAAGAGTCCAATATCTCCTGCATATTCGGCAGAGGAAATTTTTCATCCACTATTCTCTTATTCAACAGTCGGTAATCAATGACAATACGCCATTTCTTTTCCCCACTACTGTCTACTTTCTTCGGTAAAAGCAACAGGGGGGATGACCACTCACTAGTGCACTCCTCAATAATATCCTCCTCTATTAACTTCTCAACCTGCTTTGCTAACTCTTTTTTCTGCGAAAAAGGAATTCTGTATGGCTTAACATACACGGGAGAAGCACCGCTCTGCAACTTAATTTCGTAATCAAATAGGTTCGAAACCGATAACTTATCACCCGGCATATGAAAAATATCTGCGTATTTCGCACAAATTCCCTCCACAGATCGTCTCCCTTCATCATCGAGATAAGACCTGAGTTTTAATAATCCAAAAAGTTCTTTAACCCTATCTACTGACTTCTCCTTCTGAGAGTCAAAAGAGCACACAAAGTAGTCCGACAATTTATTAACCCTCGGACAGTAACTACTCAACTCTACTTCATTTTCTCGCGTATTTAAAAACCGCACGGGAATTCTCCCATCCTTCGAAGATACAACTGCGCCCGCTACGAAAACCCCAGGGGTGACCTCGCACGGAACTATAACACACTCACCCTCTAAATCCGACGTAACGTACTTAACTACCTCACATCTAGCAGGAATAACTACTGAACGAGCTGCTCCTAATCCTAACTTCAATAACAATCTGTCGCCCGAGCCATGCTGTAAACTCAAATTCCCTTCCTCATAATTAATACTACATTTATACTTCATAAAAAAATCCTCTCCTAAAATACCGTCGCTCTTACATGTAAGCCCACTAAATACATAAAACTTATGATAAAAACTACAACCCTCTATACATAAACACAGCTCTACATAACCTAACGCAGTCAAATCTCCACATACTCCTCGTATCTTTAATCTATCCGGCACTATTTGCAAACGTAACCCTTCTATCCAGCTTTGTTTTATAATAGACACATTAGCCCCTGTATCCGCCAACAAGGTTAATTCCTTATCTAAACAATTTACAACTACGTGATTACTACTACTGTAAGACAAGATATCTACATAATCATCTTTAGCCACGAAAAAATTCTACATCATCACGCTGGTTATCCGAGTCACGTTCCGAATCCGCTGACTCGATGACATTGACACTTCGCTGTCCACTAGACCTAACGTAATTGCTTGGCTGTTGCCTACTCTGCACATACAACTGCCCTCGACCTTGCTGACTAGCCGCACTGCGGTCATAGTCCGAGTACGCCGAACCCCGACCTTGTTGACTTGCATTTCGATTATAGCTTGAATTGTATCTACTACCGCTATTTTTAGCATGGAACTGCCGTTGATCGAAATACTGCCTATTATTATTGCTACGTAAAAACCCATAATTCTGTCGGAAAGGTCGCCTTGAAAATTGGAAACAATTTGCCGTCGACTCGTGAATAACCTCCGATTCATCTATCGCAACAGTTATTGCTTCCCGAATCGACTCAATAGCTCGTGATGCAATAATAGTACCCAGCTTTTCACTATTCAGACCCTCTGCAAAGCGCCTAATTGCAGTTTTCTCATTTATTGGTCTCAAAATTTTATGCGCTGCCGAATCTCCGTCGGCCTGAGCGAGAGTCAGATTAGTAAATAATTGCTCTATCTCGTTTCCGAAATCCTCAATACTCTTATTCCCTTGCCTACACCTCTGAAGCTGTGAAAGAATGGCTGTATACGATTTTTTAGGTAACAAATACTTCCTAATATCCCCAATTAAATCTAAAACAGTCGCATACTCAGTTTTCAACCTTAATTTTGCCTTACTCGATAACCGTGTCTTCACAACAAAATCTATCAAAACGCTTTGATCCTTATCTTTCAATGTACTGCTATAAAATTGCAACCCGTCAATTAATTGGTTAATCTGTCTCTCTTCTACGTCAACTACAGGCAATAAAGAAAGAGCAGTTTTCAAATCAAAATCGGCCATCTTCGAAAGCGTATCCGCGCCTACCAAGCCCTGAATTTCCGAAAACAGTTGCTCAAATTGCTCCGCGGTCTCTAACATAAGCTCAAAATCCACAGCTGCAACTTCTTTTGCACAAATTTCCTTAACTACCGAATCAAATTTACACTTTACTTCTTGTGCTACTAATAACTTATTCCTACCTTGCACAGTCACCCGTTTGTCCTTACTTAACTTAACTATACCGTCCCTTAAAACACGTAACTTGTCTAGTAAATTGGTTAGGCTAGCCATAAAATTATCTAACAAAAATAAAATCCACAATCCATAATAAAACAAAAATAAAAAAAATATAACCAAAAATTACATGTATATAGGTACGTTCAAACGGTTTCACCTCGGATAGCCAGTCGTGCCGCTCGCCGCTCCCAGCCGCTGTATAGATGTCCTTTAACCCGCTCGTAGACACGGGACAACACGTAGACCGTCATGTATGCCACAACGGCTATTAATAGGACCTCCGTCAGTTCCAATCCCGCCGAAGCCAACGAAGCAGTGTTGTTGTTTGGTGCCGTCACGATGACGTTGTCCTTTGATTGCTGACCGCCCATTTCCGTTTGTCAACAGTTTTGTAAGCAAGGTAAACGATGATAGGTACCCAATGGTCACTGCGCAAATTATTCTCTTCCCTTTGGGATTACCTCGGGCCACTCCTTCTCCACGTTGCTTCCTCGCAGGATCTTCATCTGTTGCGTCCTCCGCCACCAGTTCACCTCGTCGTCACAGTGTCACGGTCGCCATGTGATAGCCAGCAGCAGGATAGGGGGGGTTAAGTCAAACTCACTTGTCTAAGACGTGGTTTATATTGAACCTCCTCTCAGTATCTTCTAACCTTATGCTACATGAATTATACAGATTTATATGATTGAGTTACGTGCTCGAAAGAGGGAAACCATTATCGGTGGATAGGACGCTATCTTACTTTACTCGGCTAATCTATGAACGTGTAGATTAGCGTATCTGCCTATCACAGACGGACTCGGTTAGGCGGGTTATTTAATGTTGTCGAAGGAAAGTAGTTTGCCTAGCCGTTTGATAGAAGAGCTAGACGGTCCCATGTTCATTCAGGCACTTAATTAAATAGCGGTGTTTAATGAAAAGGCTAGGCAGTTAACCAAATGGCTTATTAGGCTAGTTGGCAGCGACATATCGATACCTTTAGACTCAAAGGGCGTAAATGCAATTAGCACCTACGGCGTTTACGCCCTTTGAGTCTAAAGGTATCGATATACTTCATGGTGCCTCTACACGATGGCCCACTATGATGGGCCAGCGTGTGGAGGGCACAGTGGTGACGGATGGCTTATGGCGCGTGCGATGGCCGTGGAATGGCGACGGTGTCGGTTTTTCGGCCGCACATCAAAGGGAGTGGGCCGGCGATGGAGGTACGCATCTACACGATGGCCTATTCCATAGTGTGGACGTCAAATATCGCATGGTCATCTTACTGGGCCAGCGATGGCCCATCGTGTAGTTGCGTATCAACCATCGCATGGCCATCTCGCTGGATGATATGATAATAAGCAAATGTGTCAGTACCTTAATGCAATCGTGCAATTCAACGTCATCTTGACAGTTATCTGACAATTGCCTTATCTGTTGGTTTTCCTTTATTCATGTTGATGTTGTCAAACCAAACGATCTTTCAAAAAAAAATGACGGACTAAACGTTCGATCGATCGTTATAAAATCATCGTGGTTGTGGAAGTTTTTATTTTAGATCTGAATGAAAATAACGCCTGAGATCGATTAAACTAACACAGTGCAAAAATATAAATATAGGATAAGGCCCTTACAAAATGGAACCGTCGAGGTAGGTATAAATTACATCGTTATAAACTACGATTTGTAAACTTGTTTTATTTTGAATTTAATTTGAGAAACCTTCAACTTCCCGAATTTAAAGTTCATGACCTATGTTATTTACAGAGAAGCATGCGAATTGCCGAGCGAAATGGCAAAGTTAGATATTATGGAGATCGATGAGGACAGTTCGCGAGAAATACAAGTAGCTGCCTCACGGGTATTGCGAAAGAGAAAATCATTGGCTTCAGAAATAAGCAAGCCGTCCAACAGGCGGGTCAGCATGCGGCCGCGGAAACACAATATCACCACAGAGAATGCGAGCCCTAAACAAATTGAGGCTCTATATCTTAACAAAAAAGTTAAAACACTATCACAAACGTTAGAAACGATATACGAGGAGCCTAAACCAAATAATGAGACTGAGACTTTTATTGGAGGAAGGAAGGTGAAAAGATTGCTAACATTCCAGCTAGGAAATCAGTATACCAAGGATAAAATTAAGAAGCGCAGAGCAAAAATCAAGAAGTTGTTGGGAAATAGAGCATTTCTAAATAGGAAGAAGATACCGATGAAAGTATTTTTAGAAACTATTGACAGCTTGGAGTTAGATGAAGTACAAACAGAATCTGTAATGACATGTGCTAATGTACCACTTGATAAACTGTAATAGGCATAGCTATGTTACCTATGGTATCATTGTACTTAGCCATTAATTTTGCCATTAAATGTGTATTATAATTAAAGTTCATTATTATCAACTCCTTTGTATTCATTAGTTGCGGTTATTTGTTCCTCTACAACTGGTTGACAGTATGTGGCCTGTGACTCACCTTATACCCAGCTATTATCAAAATTATGAACGAGTGCTGCCCGCCTTCTCATTCTGCTACTATGTGGCACTTGGCTTCGAAAAGACTGCCAACCACTGCTCTACAACCAAAGTACATAATTATAACTTCTTCAGTATGCAGTATGCATTCCCAAATCTCATATTTGCCTACAGTTATTGCACTAAAGATGCTATGAAGATGCAATGTTTTGTCTTTGGAGTAAAATGAAGAACACGTATGTTCCCATATACTTAAATGTATAATGAAGAAGAATAAACTATTTACAATCAAAAAGGAAAGCGTGAAAGCGATTGTGTGTTGTATCACTGCCAGGGGCGCTTCGCTTCTCTCTGCTTCGTGCCGCGAGCTGCTGCTGCGGGCTGGAAGACTTCAGGAGTGTAGTAGATGGTTGCCACAATGCTATAAGGCTTCAAACTTCAATATCAAACCCTAAACCAGTTCAGTTTTTTGAGAATGATACTATAATTATATCATCTTTATACATATACTTAAATCATTACTATGTTTGTACATTAAAGATTACAAAATAATAATTAATTGGGGAGTACAAAAATAAGTAATAGAACTTTGCAAATGAGGTTGCCGGCATCCTCTAGTAATTAAATAAGAATCTAATTTGATATTGTCTTCAGTTTCCGCGACCACGGATGCTGCAGTGTTACGAAACGTTGGGACGACGAGCTACGAGCTTGACGGTGTGAGATTTTGTACACTGTTAAGTCATGGAATATCTCGGCTTCTACAATAGCTAGAGAAATGAAATTTTAGGGCCCTAGGGTACTAATTTGGGTACTATTATTTGAGATATAAAGCGTTTCCAAAAACAAAGCCGTTCCAGAGATACAAACGGTGTACGCCAGCTTGACGCCCGGTAGCGTACACCGTGAACAGGCCTTGGCCTTATATTTCAGAAAGTTTAAGGGTACTATTTTTTTCACCTATGTATTTCGTCAGTACTATTTATTGGCTGCATCAGATTCTGAATATCTTTACGGTGTACGTTATCTTGACTGACACGATTATTTGAGAGTAATCCAACTATTCATTATACTTAGGTTTGGATCTTATACTAATTGAAATAATGAAGTGAAACATTAGTGAAGTTACTTTTTTTTATTTGAGATTCTGCAAAAAATAGTGTAAATAAATTATCACGGTTTTCGGTTACTTATAAACTAGGGAATGTTAATTCTTAAAATAGCATGAGGATGATGTTTCCAGGCAATTTTCATAAGGTTTCAAAAGTGTTGATGAGTGGTCATCCTTAGGATTGACACAGACGCAGCGTGGCTGCTGTCCTCCGGGTCTGTACAGCTGGCGAGGTAGTCCAACCCAATTCCTCGAAACCCCACCACTGATGACAATAACAAAACATTATTAGTATGTAATTGTTTAAAACTGCTGAACATGAATAGAAAATTTGGTATGGATATAGTTTAAGACCTTGGGAAGGAATTATTGAGTCACGGACAAGGGGTCATCCATAAAGTACGTCACACGATTTTTCAGACTTTTAGCCCCCCTCCCCCATGTCACACTTTTTCCTAACATATTTGACCTAGTTAGTATACTATATGGATGACGCCCAAAAACTAGTTCATTTATATGAAAAAATGAAATGTACCTCAATAGATCAAATAGTACAGTTGACTGAACTAGGCATCTGGGAGTGTCTTCAGAAACCTCAATTTTACTATTTGTGAGTACATTAAAAAATTTACTCCTAAATGTTTCTACTTTTTTCTAGAACTACTCAACCAAGAAAGTAATTACCTGTTATTAGTGCACCAAACCCGAGTTCCCTCGCTTGAGGTCCATTCCATGTTGCATGGTGGTAGTTTGGCTTCCTGCTTCTTAGCCATTTCTTTCTCTATTGAGCACTTTTCAATTTTGTCATCAAATTCTTGTGAATATGATGTTGCCTTGCCTTTTTCATCATAAAATCTGCCAATCAGCAACCCTAGGGAAAAGAAATTGCAAGTTATTCTCACTAACTTCACTAGTGTGTAAATTTGGAACAATAAGTATCTTTTCTGCCCTCCAACCGGAAAGTGTCAGCTTGCCGGCCGCTGTGCTAAACGAAGATGCCGCTTTCTGGCTCCGTCAAACAGAAAAATTGTATACAGACCGTGGCGAGTAAATAAGAAAGCCTCAGATCACATGTAATTGTCAGCTGAGGCGAAATTTGTTACTTCACTGGCCTCGGTATGTGATATACTATTACTACTTACAAGAAAAAACAGAGGGATGACAGGGAAAAATCACATCAGTTGATTTATGTTACACCCAATGTAAACTAATTTCACATACAATAAAGTCTTTGGCTTTAATATCAAAGGCAAATAAGGAAATCTAAAAATAACTTATTATTATTACTTACATTCATTTTAGTTGGTTCTAAGGAGGAATCAATTTTAATCTTCAATATAATTATTAAAGCAAATTCTGGTGTTTTAGGTCAGAGAATACTTACCAACAGGTCCATATTTTCCTTTCAAAGTGTTTTTCCAGTTGATCAAATTGAAAAGCTCATCGCAGGACAGAATCAGCACATTGTCCTTATCAACACTCTCATCTTGGAAATCTCCTGTTATAAAAGCACGAGAGCCATCTTTTCCTGAAATATTTGCAGTACCTACAGTTAAAATCTAAGTAGAATTTTAGTAGATTCACCCTCAAAAATATATATGCAGAACATGGGGTACCTACCCGGGTACCTATCAGGTATTCTCTTAAAGAAAAATTAGGGATTGCCGGATATTTAAAATGGGAGTGGATCAGAGTTTAATTAGTAGTAGAGTAGATTAGTAACATTAAGACTTACCAACAAAGTAATGATATGGGGCACCACTGCCGTAGTGCCTTTTCCCGTCCGTCACGTCGTAAACAACACCCAGCAAAGCTAAATACAGTTTATCCTTTTTTATTCCATTGTATTGCGCTAACTGTGTAGGCGTGAATACCCCTTCAACATTATTCTCATTTTGTGAAAGTAAACTTTTACAACTTTCAAATAGTTCTTCCAAGCGATTTCTAAAGAAAATACTTGCCGTAAGTACAATCGCAGTAAATAAAAGCGTTTTTCTACCAAACATAATTTAATATGCACTAGTTATCACAGATACGTATATTATTTTCTAATTAAATATTTTGTACTAACTACAAATATCGGTATTGAATTGATTGAAACGATGTGGAAAGGTGAACGACCGACCATGACAGATTTTGGGTCTTTAAACTATTGATATAGCGGCATTGCCGAAGTATCAAACAGAGTAAAGGTGAGTACTCACATTGAGCATTAGTCATAGTAAAATTATATTTAAATTCAAAAGTACCAACATAACTAATAAGATGTAAGTTTTTTTATTCAAATTACACCTTTGTTGATATTTATTTATTATCTTATCTGTAAACGTCAAATTGTATGGAGGAAAACAAGATTATTTGAAAATAAATAAATTGAAAATGAAGCTTATTCATCAGTTAAGAAAATATGCAACTTCACCTGCACGCAGAAGAGTCGTGGTAACTGGACTAGGAGTGGTCAGTCCTTTAGGCACTGGAACGGAATTGGTGTGGAATAACCTTATAAAAGGTCACTGTGGCATAGTTTCACTTCAAGGAGAAGAATATTCCAAATTACCATGTAAAGTAGCTGGTCTGGTACCGACGCAGCAAGGCGATGATGTTACGAAGGCATTATCTAAATCAAATTTAAGATCAATGGCCCCAGCAACTTGTTTAGCACTCCTAGCTACATCAGAAGCCCTTACAGATGCAAAATGGATACCAGAGTCCAATGAAGACAAGGAGGTTACCGGTGTAGCCCTGGGAATGGGAATGATAGATCTCAGAGATGTTTGCGATACAAACGATGCTTTAAAATTAGGTTACAATAAAGTTAGTCCATTCTTTGTACCAAGAATCTTGCCAAACATGGCAGCAGGACACATTAGTATAAAATACGGGTTTAGAGGCCCGAACCATGCTGTTTCTACGGCTTGTGCAACCGGGGCACATTCAATAGGCGATGCTTTTCGATTTATTAGAAATGGGGACGCTGATGTGATGGTGTGTGGAGGAGCAGAGTCCTGTATTAGTCCATTAGCCATTGCTGGATTCTGCAGACTGCGAGCTCTTAGTACTGCCTTCAATGATGTACCAGAGCAAGCCTCAAGACCATTTGATAAGAAGCGAGATGGATTTGTGATGGGTGAAGGTGCTGCCGTTTTAGTTATAGAAGAATATGAACATGCTAAGAAGAGAAATGCTAAGATCTATGCAGAGATATTAGGCTATGGTTTGTCAGGAGACGCTTCACATATTACAACCCCTAGGGAGGATGGGAGTGGGGCAGTATTATCAATGAGTAGAGCTTTGCGAGACAGTAACATTGAAAAGGAGCAAGTAACTTATATCAATGCCCATGCAACATCTACCCCAGTAGGTGATGGTATTGAATCAACAGCAATCAAAACTCTTTTCCAAAAACACAGCACCAATATAGCAGTCTCTTCTACTAAAGGTGCACATGGTCACTTGTTAGGGGCTGCCGGCAATTTGGAAGCAGTTTTTACTATACTGGCTTGCAATCACGGAATACTACCTCCAACACTGAATTTAGAGGATGCTGTTGATGATTTAAATTATGTTTCTAGAGTACAGAAGCCTTGGCAAGCAGAAAGAAGAATAGCATTGAAAAATTCATTTGGCTTTGGAGGCACAAATGCTACACTCTGCATAGGACAGTTATGATAAGATTTTGTAAAAATACTAGATAGGCATTTATACTATAAATCATGTACATTCATATAGTTTTTTATTACCTTCTCTATAGGGAAAAACTAATAAAAACACATACTTCTTGCATTACAATAGATATATTTTAAAACTGAGTTACAAATTTCTGATTTGATAACAATGACAAAACTGCCAAGGTAAATCCTGAACTCTGGCTTATGGTTAACTTCCTGATAACGAGCAATATTTTATTCATGTACCACATTATAACATTGAGTTACATAAAGCAATTGAAATTAAATAATTTGATCAAAAAATGCTACTTTAAATACTTCTAAGCATTCTAATATTTTAAATAGTTTATTTTTAAATGCTGGGCATTATCCAGATGATTCAATTCACAATTATTGAATGGTCGAGGTGTTCCATTATAATTTAATATACCTTTCAAATTACAACTTCAACTATTACACTGCAGGAACCACGAAGTGGCGCTCAACACCACCAATTCTCCAATAAACAATCTCAACCTTACTTCAACTAAAAGCACCCTGACAAGCCTCGCAGCTGGATAGTGCACTAGCGGACTGATGTAATCTGATGGTGTTCGGACGCTTCCTTCTATTCTATACGAACATGATTGACACATATAAACTTAAAACAATTATCAAAAAAAAATGGCCGTTTCTATCGCTCAGAATAAAATCATAGCTACAGAATCAATAGCCATTTTACCGGATGCTAAACAATCAAATTATTGGATATCGATATACATGCAAGACATTTTTAGTAGACGATTAAGCGGATATAGGTAGGTTGTGCCTTTGAAGGGTAAAATGACTATGATATTTTACGTTTCGGCAGCGGGAGTCAGGCGGCGCGTTGAGGCGCGGACGCGCGCGGGTCGGTCGGCGCCGGCGGTGGGTTCACGCATAACTGCGCGAACTTCTGCCGTAGATTCTGTCGCAACTCCTGTCTTTTCTCTGTTATGTTTCGGCGTGATTTGAATTCCAGCACATCTTCTATAGGAATATAACTGGTGTCCTGCTCCTCGTCTGAAGAGCATGTTTCCTGCGAACATTTTTGATATGTTAGAAACTAGAACTTGAAAATAAGGTCTAATTTACTTTTGAAGAAATAAAAGAGTTTAATGGTAAACAAATAGGACGCCTGTTTCATGAACACAGAAATGACTCGAAAAACCGACATTCTTACCATTAACATTTCTTGTAGTGATAGTGGAAAACTGGAGCATGAAGTCTTATCATTCTTATTGATATCTAAGCAGTCGCCTCTTTCGTGATTACAGAAACCCTCCGAGCAGGCCACCTCCGAGCCCTCAGGAGAGCTCATGAGCGAGGAAGATCCTGACATGGTCTCACAGCAGCCTCCGTTGTTGCCCGACGAGTATCCACAGTCTTGGGAGTGCTCCGTGGGCGAGAGGTTCCCGTTTTTGCCCCGTTTCTTGCCGGTCTTGTTGGGCGAGCG
Organism: Eudemis profundana; assembly: GCA_947034925.1. NCBI lineage: Eukaryota > Metazoa > Arthropoda > Insecta > Lepidoptera > Tortricidae > Eudemis > Eudemis profundana. The sequence goes on along the minus strand of OX344802.1, from coordinate 18,858,979 downwards.
GCGCTTGGAGTCGTCCTGGCAGGACTGGCAACTGTCGCCGCTCGCCTCGAAGCATTGGTTGTAGTCTCGCGGGGATAGCAGATCAGTCGGTGTGTCTCGCTCCTCCATGAGGCATTCTTCGCATTGGCACTTTTCTTCTGGTTCCTCGGAATCAGCCTCCTGTGTCACACAAAATATGATACAGGTAAATACAGTTACTTTGTCATATATTAAGTGTTACCAGAGTATAGTTATTGAAAAAAAGAAGTGTATACAATTTCAGCTGGAGAACTCTTGTATCAGTCTTGGCCGCCTTTGGCTGTGTAGCACCAGCGGCCTCTTCTCAACTCGATGTTGGCATCAGTATATATAGCCCATGCACAAAAACCAAGATTAGCTACTCCTAAACATCTGGCCGTCCTAATTCTAGACCTAGTCAGCCTTACGTCAAATCGGCCTCAGTATAATATTCCAAGTCAGAAAGTATGTACCTTGCACTTGGTCTCGACCGCCTGCCGCTCCTTCTTCTTGCGCCGCTTGAGTTTCTTCTGCTCCTTCCTCTGCTGGCGCGTGAGCTCCTCCTGCGCTATCTCGTCATACAACAGCTGCAGCTTGGAGACGCCGCTCTTGTGTTCGACGGCGGTCTCGAATTTCCGGTACAAGGCTTCGACGCCGACCGCACACAGAGTCTGGCACGTGCCTTCCTCCTCGCGCAGGCGCAGCGAGATGCGTTGCAGGCGCTCGTAGATGCATATTCCGAGGCAGATCAATACCTGAGGACGTTCACTATTTGTTACCCGGTGGTATGTACAAATAAATGATGGACAAGAAGGTTAAGGGATATGGTAATGGAGAAAGTAGATAGCATGCAGTTCAAAATGAAACAAGAGAGTAATAGGAAGCGCGAAAAAAAATTATAACGAGCACAAGTCAAATTTGCTTCTTGAGGTTAAAACTCTGCAAATCATAAGGAAATCAAAACCAGCAAACTAAACGCATTTCCTGCGCGTACAATAATAACTCTACGAACCTCCTCCTGATTTATGGAGGTGGTACAAGCCATTGTCAAAGTCATAAGGACTGCTAAGTGCAGTCTCTATCAGGCGGTCCAAAAAACCAAAAACCGGCTGCATGGAGAGCATTCGGTCACAAAAACTAAGAAGAGACAAGCCATTGTGTAGATGCGGTATATTATACAAAAGATCTCACTAGATCAAAGTCCGAGAGGATCTTATTAGCAAAGACCAGTGCCGGATTAAGCCAGCGCGGGGCCTGTAGCATTTCTTCAAAGAAGCCCTTGGTTGGTATTAGATATGCTTAAATACCAACTGACCGGTAATTTTATACGTGACGAAATGACATAACGAGGGAGGGGGGTCCCTTTGCTGGACATTTCTCCAGAAATATGTCTGCGACTCATTCATCTGTCTCCATACATTTAGTATGAAAAAGGGCCAGATGAATGAGGTGACCGCAGACATATTTCTGGAGAAATGCCCTGCTACTCTTGCTATATGGCTAATCCGGCACTGGCAAAGACAAGTTACCTCCTCCTGTGCTATCTCCAGCGTCTTGGCGTGTCGCTCGCGGTGATTCCCCAGCAGCTCGGGCTCGGCGCGAGCGATGAGGTGCGCGATGTAATCAGTCTTGGACTGCAGATGCAAGTGTTTATCGAGAAGGCAGCGTTTGATGCCGCCGTATAAAGCCCCCACGTAGCCCTTCTCCTTTTGCGGCTCCTTTTCTTCCACTAGCAGTTGATATGCTCTCAGTACCTGTGGAAATAGTACATTAGTGCGGAGGTCAGGGATCGCGTGAGTAGGGCGTACTAGGCCGAGCGAGAACAAGAGGCTATGTTATGTTAGTATGTGAACATGCGCAAAGAAACGAAACAGTTTTAAGATTTCCCATCAATAATAGGGAACGTGCACGAACTATAGGTGGCAGCACTAAACGACAAAAGAGACACGGGCGGACAATAATGGAAACTATCATGCCTGTCAAATCAAGCTGTAATTCAAATTATCTCTTCAAGTGTCAACGTCAAATAGAGTAAGTCGTAGCTACACTGATTTTAATCGTTCTTCATCGCGATAAATTAATGGCGTTTACGTCAATGTGGCCCCAGCATGAGAGGGTATATGATTTAGATTGGCGGCACCAGTTGGCAGCACCTTCGTCGTGCATGTTCCCTATAGTCAAAGTATAAAGACAACCAAGTAGTTCGTCTTCGCCGTTTAGGAGCGCGCGACACCAGAGCGGGCCTAAGGCACAGGGCTGCCACTCGTCGGTTCTGTAAAATACCTACTTACTACGAACGTAACTTTTATTAGGTTGGCCTCGATCGAACCAACAATCGTTCGAGGTCAACCTAGTAAAAGTTACTTATTTCAATATGAAAGTATCTGATCGCACACATCTGATGTTAATGTTATTAAGTAGGTATAATAGTTAAAATAAATTAGTATTGGTATGTGTAAATGTAAGTAACGCAACGATATTTCGGCTCGTTTCATAAAACCACTCTCGTGTTTAAGGCATTTTATGTATCAATAGAATCAACAGTATATACGTCTTCTATACTTTGCTTCGTCCGCAGACATTTTGAACGTTCGACCGCTCGCGACGGTTGCTCAACCCTAACTAAGCCCGCGGCGATGCTTGCCTGTGGTGCGTCCGTACACGGCGCGCAAACGGCACGCACACATGCGCGCTCCCGATGTACCTTTTATCGGAACAAAAACTACCGTCTACCGTGCTATAGTGGTTGGAGGTGTAAGGTTAAAGCCCGCTTAGCCGGAGTCGGTTCTTTAAGTTCGTTGGCGTGACGCTTTGTTTTACACTCTGTTTAGCAGCTTAATCTCTTCCAATTCGTCAATCCTACGAGGCGTATCAAAATAAGTATCTGACAAAAAAAATTGAGACAAGCTTTTATTGCCGACTGTACTAATCAAATGAGCCCAAATACGGTGGATTTATCTCTGTGATCCTATGCCTTAATCTTGCATTGTCACTACATACGTATGCATACATAACTACATAAGTATGCGAAATTTCAGCTCAATCTGATGATTCGGATACCAGGAAGTAGTTAAAAATTGTTTACAAAATTTTGAAACCATTAAAGTTAAATGAAAGCTTCTAAAATACTATGATACAAGGTACAAAAAAAAAACAAAATTGACTGTGTAATATGTGTTCGCGTTTTTTCGACGAAACAGCAAATTACCTAACAAACCCGAACTAGCAATAGGCGTACACGGTACGAATAATAACATTTTTAAATTAATAGCATCGTGAGAATGCAACTTAATGCTTTGCACGCCTTGAATAGAACTCCAGAACTAAACTTATACTGGTTGCTGGCTGACACAGCTGAAGGATTCCCGATATTTTTGAATATTCACTTAGGAAGTCTTTGCGTTGATTGAAAAATTAAAAAGCCGCTTTCTAGCCAAGTGTAGACATAAAATGATGTACCTACATAACACGGGAGGTAATAAAGAAAGCCCTCGAGCGCAAATTTACATCCCTCGCTGGCAGCTCGGGCCGCAAACATCTGCGATCTCGGCCTTTCTTTATTTTACCACCCTAGTTATGTAATGTACTAGAACAATATTCATAATGTCCATATAAAAAGATTTAGTTAAATTGAAACGTAGTTTGAAATAAAAACAGTTCTTGTCGATAAGAAGTGCAGTTATGACAACTTTAAATTCTTGTTTGTAAGAGCAGTTTTTTAGATAATTTTCGAGTTTCGGCGCTTATCAGAAAGATAAAAGCTATGACGCAACACCTTAGACAAGACATTACACGGTTAAATGAACAAAATAGTAAGTTTAAACTATTCTAACCAAGGACTAAAGTAAATAGCCGGACGGAGCTCTCTAACAAAGAACTGAAGCATGTCTAATAAGCCGGCTACCTATGTGTGCGTGCTGCTCGCAATAGGAAAAAACTAGTTGATGTGTTAGTGCGGCTCGTAAGTACAAGCAGCCGGCTTATTAAAAATGGCTTCAGTTCTCTGTTGGCGAGGCTCTGTCCGGCTATTTATTTTAAGGTCCTCGATTCTAACACATTCAATGCCAAGTACCCGACTATAGGGTTCGTTTTGTATGAAATTTTGGGAGCTTGGCACTGAAAGTGTTAAGGGTTATTCTTCAGAAATATGTCTGCGGTCACCTTATTCCTCTGAGCCTTTTTCATACTAAATGTATGGAGACAGAGGAATAAGTCGCCGACATATTTCTGAAGAATAACCCTTAAATGGTCCAGCAGTAGTTAGACTAGTTAGAACGCGTATACCAGCATGTAGCCGCCTGGGAACGCGCGTAAGTTGCACCGCTTTACATATGCGCGTTCCCATTGCCCATTCGTCGCTTCAGTCTTGTGCTAGCTCAGGAGTTCCATAAAGTGAGTTGAATGGAAATCCCATTCATAGAACTTCGCTTCTTTAGCAGACACGTAAAAAAAGTGAACTGTTTTGTAGTATATAAATTCTTATAAAGTGAAATGTATATTTTGTTTTGAGAAATAAAACTTTTAATCATAAATAAAACCATGCTACCGACGAGGGGTTTACTCATAACAGGGATGACGACTGGGTTAAAAATATATAATTCTATTTAGTCCGTCAGTTAGACTATGGAAAAATATAGGACACGTATTTTTTGGTTTGTCAAAATATTAAAAATCGACAAAGTTATAGATCATCAAACTTCTCGAGTGGAGGCTTTTGACGTCACTCCTAGGTGAAAATTGTACCTAGGAGTGACGTCACCCGAAACTTCTAAGCACTCTATCCTCGTCATTTTTTGTTTGTCAAACAAAAGAAAAAATACGTGTACAATATTTTTTAATAATCTAACTGACGGACTAAACAGTTTTTTTTAGTCGTCTCGCCCATTGTAAGTCACGACTGCTGAACGTCGCGGCGCTTCCTACTATCCCAGAGGCATGCAGTAATCTAAATTTATATGTAGATATTTTTATTAAAACCCGTAATGTAAAGGGAGACGAGTACGGATTAAATTCAATGCAGAGTTCGTAGCAATGTTTTTCAGAAATTTGGTTTAGTTTAGTGCCCGTCTATTGGAGTGGAGAGAGCTTTTATTATCCAATACATTTGTCATGTCATAATCCATGTTAACTGAAGCACAGTGGAGAAAAGCTTAAATTATATAGGTTAATTTAGTCCCTCTGCTCCAGTGGACAGGCAGCCTAATAATATAATTACTCTTACTATGGCTAACAAAGCACTGGAAAAAACATTCCGAACCCTGACAATAAACCAACCTTAGTCTTGCAGTCAGCGCAGAAGCGGTGTTTCCTTAGATAGTTGTGTAGAGTATCGTGCAGCGTGTTGAAGTGCACTAGCGTGACGTGGTCGCGCGCGGGGGCGCGCATGGCGTCCCAGGCGGCGCGCCAGGCGCAGCGGCCCGGGCCCCACCCCCAGCCCCAGCCGCAGCCGCCCCAGCGCGTGCTGCCGGCCTCCAGCGAGTGCAGCGCGCAACGCGGGGACTTCTTCCAGCGCGGCTGGCTTAGCACGAGGCACTCTATGCCGCTGCTGCGGACCAAAATGGGGATGTTGACTAATGTTCAATTTTACAGCATAATATAGTCACATGGATTGGAAAATACTAAATTATTATAACACAGAAGAAATAAAAAAAAATGTATAAAAAAGATATAAAGTTATCAGACCACAAAGTTTAAAAAAAACTATATTATTTATCGTCTTAAAGAAAAATTAAAATCAATTTCAGAATGCCTAAATAACACAGAAAAAAAATAGATGTACGACAACTGTGCTTAAACGCACTTTTTCGTGCTCATAATGGCAAAATGCTATTTTTTTCATACAGCGAGGACAAGAGATGACGTCACAGGGTGCGTCCGTTTTGTATGGGCCGTGTTCGACGCTCCGTGTGGTCGGCTACTTTTGATTGCAATTTGTGGCTGTTATAGTAATCCAAGTGTAGTAGTTATAGGTATATATTTGTTCCTCATAAATAGTAGAATCCATTAACTTCAGAAACAAAATTTAGGACACAAGCCTATTATAATATTTATCAGGGGATGTTCAGGACTTTGTTCGCTTGAGTGAAATATGTCACTATTTTGCTTCACTATAGTTGGGTAAAAAGCATCCACGGTCAACAAAAAACGCCACCCACTAGCCACCAACGGTTAGCACCTGCGTTATTCACATTATTATCCATAGGGTACTCCTTTCCAGGATATAAAGTATCCAGTCTCAATCTAAGTCCTAGATTCTATGACTTGATTAGCTTGTATGCCAAATTTCATCTCAATACATTAAATCGTTACTGAGCGTTTTCCAAAAAAAAATCCGGGGTAGCTACTTTCTCAAAATATGGACTTGTGAGGTTTTATTGGCTCAGAATCGTTAGTACTTTCGAACCTTATACGTAAAAAAAGTGTCCCAATTTTTTTTTCCATTATGTCACCATTTTGCATAGTGTTTGTATTAGGGATGTAACGATACCGATACCGATACCGATATATCGGCCGATATATCGGTATCACCGATATATCGGTATCGCCGATATTATACAACCGATATTTGAAGAATTTGCTGTATGAAAAAAAATCTGCAAAAAATAATTTCAATTTCTGACTTAATTTATGTACTGGTCTATTCTATTACCTTGTGCAATGATAATTACTATGTTAATTAAATCTTTGGTTCTTAATAAAAAAAAAATGAATTTTGAGTTGACAATTTATTATTTTTACTTTACACTTTCAAGGTTGACTCTTTGGTAAATATAGCCAGTAGTCATTGCCATTAGTTATAATAAGGACATAAAAATATCTGAAGTTCATACTTCATTATTAAGCTCAATATATTCAATATATCGGTATCGGTATCGGTATCGCCGATATTAACTACTATATATCGGTATCGGTATCGTATCGGCAAAACTGTGTATCGTTACATCCCTAGTTTGTATGAACGTGACGTAGTGGAAAGACAAAAATCCCATACAAATTTTGGGACACTTTTTTTACGTATAAGGTACGAATGTACTAACGATTCTGAGCCAGAAAAACTTCAAAAGTCCATATTTTGGGAAAGTAGCTACCCCGCTATTTTTTTTGGAAAACGCTCTACTGCATTATGTTATTTAGTAAGACACATTCAAATCTCCAGACTACTTCAGAAACTTTGACATTCATCAATTTCATAATGTAGATGGAGAGAAATTAGTAGGATAGGATATTCTATTTCTATTTACGTTTTATTACTTGATTTTTTACACTTTACTTTTTTTTTTAATTTTTTTATGTACAAAAACATGTCATGATTTTATTATATGTAAAGAAAGACTATGTAAAATAATTTTTTTCTGCAAGTAGGCCCTCAAGGGCTGTTTTACATGTCTGATTCTATTCTTTTCTTTTGGTGCTTCAGATAATGACCTTCTGGTGAGAAGAAGCACCGGAAGAAACTCACCAGTTTCTCTTTTCAAAAATATTAAGTATTACAAGACTATTAAAATAAAAGAAAATAAATTAATGGTTATGTAAAGAGCCTCCATTGTCAAAATATTATGTTCTGGAGGTGTAATGGACCTCCAAACATCAAAATACAAATTGGGTGGCTATTGGGTGGGTAAAAGGAATAAACTTATCAACAGCTTCGTAGTATCGCCTCAATGTAAAAACCTGCGCATAAGCCATTTTAATAAATTTGCAAAGTTAACTGTATTAGAGGTCATGAGACTACTTTTACAAAAACTGCAAAAAGTCTGGTGTTGCCAAGACATGGGGTGGCAAGACTCAGCTACTTTCTTTTATTTTAACCCGTTGAATAGTAACTATATGCATTACATCAACAAAAATAATGAGGAAGGTCAACGTTACACACAATCAAAGTAGTATAAGTTGACTGAACTAGCGGCTACTAGGAAGAGACATACAGCTAACAAGTTGAGACAAGTGTGCGGGAGGAGATGGGCATGAGCGGCTTGAGCCGAGATAGTAAGCTGTTTGGTTGATCGACCTACTGATAATCAACTCCACTACACTGTAGTTCCATTTGGTTTGTGACAGGGATTCATAAATAATTGATTGAATCAGGCGTTACTTTGCGGAAATCCAAGTTAATTACTTTGCTTGCATTGCTAATTTGCGATTTATTCCTCTTAGTTCTTAGTTTCTGACCAATTTGTGCTGACTAGACTCTATTTAAATAATTACACTTTATTAATTAAATCTATTAACACAAACAGATGAATTGACCAATCAACATACCTGTGTCCGTTTAGCAAGGTTGCAAGAGACTGTGGATGGATTATCTTATCTTCTCTAATGGTTAAGATTTCATCAGACCCCAGTATCAATGGATCCAGTGTGGGGTGACCTGATTTTGACAACTGGTAAAAGAGACGCTCCACACTGAAAGGAATAAAGTATGCAAATTTAAACCTTAATCAACTTTATATTTTGCACTATCAAAGAATTAACAGTAATGAGAGATGAATTTGCCCATATCTTACACTTACTGCAAAAACCGCACATCTGTATTTAACAAAGTTGTAAGAAAAATGCATTTACAGGATTATGTGCTAAAAAAGTTTAAAGTTGTTATATAATTAAACCCTGCTATTTTATTGAAATTTAGCACATGTATCTTTAAAACTGTACTAACTGCAGATAAGAAGAAATTACACAAGAAAAATACCATGCTTAATACTTTCAGTGCCAAGCTTCCAAATTTCCATATAAAATTAAGCCTGACAGTCGGGTTCTTGGCACTGAATGGGTTAATTAGGTGTACCTTTGTAAGTTTATAAAGCATGACGAAAGTATGATAGACACAATAATTTGAACAGAAAACCTGACAATAGCAAGCATCTCTTTGGTAATAATAATAATGAGTAAAATGCAACTTTCAGAAATGTACCTTCTCCGACAACCAACACATGGAATGCTTTGATTTAAGACATTAAATATATCCGAGGCGTCGACTCTGAGGGCCACTTTAAGTTCATCTGTTGTGAGGACTTTATACTTGCGCATGAATTCCTCGTACTCGCGCCCTTTCACCTGAGGGTTGTCGCAAATCAAGCCCATTGTGTTCAAGTCCATGATCATCTGAAAATAAGCAAACAGCCAATAGTTAAAGTTCAACAAAGGAATTAAATCGCTTAATAAGGTCAACTATGAAATGTCATGCTTCTTTTGGTAGAAATCAATGATTCCTTTTCGGTGGAAAATAATTGCGATCTTAAGTAAACTCGACGTTACGTCGTAGAAAACCGTTATGCATACGGATATTTATCGTTAACGCAACGCGTTCTTTTTGTTTTTACATTCAATGACTAATTATTATAAATCTATCACGGCACTAGTGTCAAAGTATAGATCTGGCTTACCGTGAGATTATCATAAATAGTAAGCGGTAATTGTCGTCGCTTAATCACGGGCTCTTTTTCGCTGTTGTATATATCAACCAATTTCGCCATTTTAACAATGAATCACATAAAACTGCCGACAAAACACACAAATATACTCAAAATGACGGCCTTCACTAATCAAGGAATACACGTCGTGTTGCGTCTGACAATTTGAATACAGATTATGCAATACTCTGAAACTTTTTGAGTATGGATGGTGAACAGTACTTCCGAATTTGATACGAAATATTACATAAAATAGGTAGAGGCAACATTAACAAATTGAATATTTATGCTCGAGTCCATAGATATTTTCAACTTTTGTGTTGGTTACTCCGTTTTTCTTACGAAATGGCATTATTTTTATCTTGTCTTTGGTGTCTCTTCTCTTTCGAGAATGACAGTTCGTTGAACTTGTTTTTGTGCGCACTACGAAATGTTCTAATTTTTTGTTTGGAGAGAGAAGAATCGTCATTTCCTCCAATTTATCTCGTTCTCTTCATTCTACGTTATCAATTATTTTTAACTATTGATACGCACCTCTCTTAGTGTTGCCGTTTGGTCTTATGAAAACAAGATGTCAAAAATATTCACACCCACCAACCAAATTCGCTTAACGAATGTAGCAATAGTAAGGTTGAAAAAAGGTGGTAAACGATTTGAAATAGCATGTTACAGAAACAAAGTATTATCGTGGAGAAATAAAGTGTATGTGGTTTTCATTACATGGACATTTCTTTATATGGTGCAATAAGTTGTCAGTTCATATTACACGTTTTGTTATTTTTCAGGGAGAAAGATATAGATGAAGTCCTACAGACACATACCGTGTTTACAAATGTTTCCAAAGGGCAAGTAGCTAAGAAAGAGGATCTTGTAAAAATATTTGCCAAGGAAGATCTTACAGAAATATGTAAAGAAATATTAGAAAAAGGAGAACTCCAAGTGTCTGACAAAGAAAGGCATTCACAAATTGAGTCTATGTTTAAAGATATTGCAACCACTGTAGCTGATAAATGTATAAACCCAGAAACCAAGAGGCCATACCCTGTCTCCATCATAGAAAAGGCTATGAAGGATATTCATTTTTCTGTTAATGTTAATAAAAACGCCAAACAACAGGCTCTGGATGTAATTCAGCTGCTGAAAAAGGAAATTCCCCTTGAAAGAGCACAAATGAGAGTGAGGATTCTTCTCACTGGCAAAGATGCACGGAAAACCAAGGAGAAAGTTGTTAAACTGACTACAAGTGTAGAAGAAGAAAACTGGGACTCTGGGAATGCCAACATTATTTGCCTAATTGATCCAGGAAATTTCAGGAATTTGGATGAATTAATAAGAACTGAAACAAAGGGCAGTGGTCAATTTGAATTATTAAATTTGAAAGAAATGGTTGAAGGAGAACAAGCATTGTAATCCTTGATTGTAATAATGTAAATAAGAGTTGATTTTTGAATATACATTCTTTCTGGTTTTTGTTTTGAATAATTTAATTACTAAGGTAACACTAATGTAACAGACAAAAAAAACATTGGGAATAAATATAATTATTTGTATCAGACTAATTAATTTATTGACTGAGCCAAATCAATTAGTAATAAAAGTATACAACGAAAATACAGAGTGGGTTAAAATACGTTGTCGTAATGAAACCATAGACTACATTAAAACGGAACGCAAATTACATTTAAAGTTGTGGATACACATGTTTATCTATATATTATCGAATGAGTAATTAATTGTATGGCTCAGATGCCACTAAGTCTTATGATATTAGTTAACTATTTGCTTTATTGATTACAAAATAATTATAGGAATAACATGTTTTACTCGAGTATGCGTGATGTAGTTACATTTCTAACTATTTGTATCAAACCTGTTTAGTGTGAATCGGAACGTTAAAGTGAATGTACTCAGCTAGGTACTCAAATGACAAATTAAAAAGTTTTATTTTTCTTATATTGGTACGAGATTTTATTGATTGTTTTCTTTCATAAGATTTTCGGGCAGACGGCGACTGAAATTGCAAGTTACTGTGATATATTTATTTTCAATATTTTACAATTCTTATAAAAGAATTAAATGAGCAGGGATAGCGAGTTATGTCTATAAGTAATGGAAGGTACAGAACTGGGTGGCGACCAGCAATTCTGTTTGAGATGGAACAATTTTCAAGCGAATATAACTTCTCAATTCGAGGCGCTGCGCGATGATGAGGACTTCGTGGATGTCACCCTGGCGTGCGAGGGACACAGGCTGGAAGCCCACAAAGTGGTTCTTTCGGCCTGTAGTCCTTATTTCAAGGAATTATTTAAAGTAAGTCGATCTTTCACTCCCCACACTTTGATGTGTCACCATTACAATGACTCTAGTGAAAGTTGTTATGTATAAAACACTTGATCTACTTACAAATGCCATGTCTCGCGTTCTGGTTAAGTACTCGTGATTTCGTTTATTTGTACCTAATTAAAAGTTGCACATGAAATTTTCTAATCAGCTCATTACTATAGTGAGCCATGGGATTGGTGTCCTTTGTTACTTCTTCAGTCTGGAGCTCTGTGCATGAACTTTTTAATTAATGCATATTTTCACATTAGAAATCTCACAGTTAGTGCATTTTTGTTGGTTTATAATTTCAAGGAATGCAATGCACTGAGCTGGTTTCATGTGGCAGAGTTACTTAGGAGCGTAATTTGAAATTCAAACCATCCATTTTATTGTCTACTTTCATGATGTTTGTATTGTTAAAGCATTGATTAAAATAAAATTAACTAGCTAAGTTCATTACTCATTACTTTCCAATTGGGCTATGTGCCTTTGTAGTCTACATCATAGTACTTCTGCATGATTTCTAGTCTATTTTCTATGGTTATGGAGCCTAATTATTGACTGCACTTGATTAAAAAACTTACCGCCCTTAATAAGATAAACTGTCTCTTAAACAAGGCTGGCATTTTTAAAATATTACCAACATGTCTACATACATAATAGAATAGAATAGTTCCCATATTCTTAATTGTCATATTTGTAATAGATTATGTATGCATGCCTCTCACTGATAGCCCATGCATGTCGCCTCAAGCTCCATGCACATGCTTACAATCAGTTGTAACTGGTTTTTCCACATCCAGATGCCATTTTATGCAACATGTTCTCTTTAAAAAAATATAGACACAATCCAACTAAGATGGCTGTCCTGAGCTGGCATTTTTCTTACTGAGTAAATAGTTTTGTCACTGACCAAAGTATAGCTAGAGGAATATTTCAGCTTGTTTATAGAAGCTGACTTTTTAATTTTATCACTATTTCATGAGTTATGTATATGATCTTCCACTTTTATTATCAACTAAATTTTATAAACAATTGTTTATGTTTAACATTAGATAATGTTTCATTAATTCCTCGTATGATAGACATCACAGCAGTAATATACTTGGGTACATAAAACATTGGCCACCTTATCTTGGAAATGTATATCTAGGGTACAAACCATACATGGTAAGAAGTGTTTCACTTTGCGTATTGGTAACATGATTATTCAATGAGTTGAATGAATGACATTGTTTGGATGTTAACGCATTCTCTCTCCAGTCGCTTATCAGGGGTGATTAACCTAATTGTAATGACACCATGTAATCAACTGGTCCCCATTGATTTACAAATGGCTGTTGCATGTCACAAAGTACAAAGTGCAATAATATCAATTTTATTTATGTTATGTTTCATAATCATAATTCATTTGGAAACTGGGGAATATGCAGTGAATAATTAGGTAGTGATGCAAGCTCTTTTATAGGAATTTCTTAAGCCAACAATTTTTTTTTAAGTTTAGTTCTATTTCATTAAATTATGACTAAGTGTACCATTACATTGTGGTTTAAGTATTTAGGATTCTTACACATAAGTTTTGTTATGACAAAGCAACTGACCATAAGTTTTGCTTTATCCTTAGTAATTTGATTTAATTTTATCGTTGGGATTGTGCATTACCAAGCAAAACCTGCATAGAATGCATCTGTAGGCTTAACATTCATTATATAATTATATTCATTCATTATTAGGGTTCCATACCAAAATGGTAAAAAAGGAACCCTTATGAGGCAACTCTGTCTATCTGTTTGTTATTTAATGTTGTTTATAAACAATCATTTGTAATTTAAACTTTACTCATTCAGATCATGACCTCATGAACTGAGATAAAATACCTATGTTATATATTCCATGACAATATGCCATGCTTCATGGTCATGGGTGTTTCTTAAAATATCAAGGCAATATTACCTGCTACTGGTTATATAATATTTAAGCAAAAATTAATTATGCTACAATTTACATACATAACTTTATCAGTCTATTACAAATACTTATATTAGGGGGTATATGATCTGCAATCATAATAGTATTTAATTAAATAACAATACACATTTAGTAAATCCAAATATCAGGTTTTGTCGGTGCATTGCTTTATTACACAAATAAGTAATTTAAAGTTAAGAACACTTCAGTTTCATATTACTGTCTTTTTACTTAAAATTCATTCAGCAGTAATTATATAATTATATATTTGCTTGCCTACAGCTTAGAATAATCACAGTAGTGTAGGGTCATCATTATTTTGTTCATAAAAAAAGCCTAATGTCATTCTCTCCACATACAAACCAGTTATGTATACTTGCCATAATTAAATTGATATTAAGGTCTTTTTACCCGACTGCGGCGAAGCCCAAAGGGTGTATGGATGTAGGTAGGTATGTATGTATGTGTGTCCGTTTCTATGTCCGCTCGAAACTATTCAATGGATAAACCGATTTTGATAAATGATACATCATTAGATTTGTCTTGATGGCGCGAGTGTCACTGGGTATGAACTTCATTATGACGAACGAAATTAACGAATTTCATACTATGAAGTTCGTTAAAGTAAACAAAATGGCTGACATTATTAAAGTGCACCGCGGTCGGGTTTTTTTTTTAAATCATTAGTTAATTATCACTAACAAGTGAGGATAACAGTGCTGGTGGTTTATATCTGACATAATCTTATCAGGGATTAAAATCATCGAAATTATAGATCAGCTTGTTCTTGTGTGCAATGATATGGTGTGTACATAATACCTAGATGCGCGCAGATAATACGAGATTAGTATTTTATTAAATAATATAATAAAACGAAATCAGAGTAATATCCGATAGGTATATGTAAAAATAAATGATTAACGATTTATCTGGATTCATTTAGAATTATTAATCTAAATCCTTGAAAGTTTACATTGTTCTTGTTACACCTTAAAACTTCCTATTCTCTCTATATGATCACATTATAAAAATGTTTTTGTGGATAATAATTAATCAAAGATACTTTCCCATTTTCCGATAATATCACATACTCAAAATAACAGATTTTCAATAATATTAGATCTTCGATTTATCTTATCAAAGAAAGGACTTTCCTAGTATGGCTTTGCTGTAAGCTAAGATAATCAGATAATCTATCGTTTGAATGGTGAACACTTACCGAGCCATCTTTTTGACCACTATTCTTCAGCCAGGGCAGGTTTGCATTAGTATAATAGTAAGAGTAGCAAATGCTAATCGAGGGGCTCTGTGCCTTCTCGCAAACGGCCGGTTAATATTAGGAAGTATCTTAGTCCACACCAAGGGAGTCATGAAAGAATTTGGCCTCGCGGTGGCGGTCCTTCGTATGCTGTGTCCAAGATCCGTACAAAATAATGGCCTGTAATATGCCAGAGAGGCTCGCAAGTTTGTATCTGTCGGCAGACTACAGGTACGGATCTGCGACAAGGCATACGCCGGGTACAGAAGTGCGAGCCGCTGCGGCATTCGATTAATCCGACACTAAACCGGGGTCGTATATAGTATTGCCTAAAGGATGATAGAATTTGGCGCTGCCGAATATAAGCCGGGGTATTAGGTGTCGGTTATTTACATTGACAGTATTGTTTATTGTTGCAGAACAACCCATGCCCGCACCCCATAATATTCATGCGCGACTGCGAGGTATCGCACGTGCGCGCGCTGCTGCAGTTCATGTACGCGGGGCAGGTCAACATCGCGCAGGCGCAGCTCAGCGCCTTCCTGCGCACCGCCGACGCGCTGCAGATCCGCGGGCTCACCGACTGCTCGCAACACAACGACAAGGTAACACACACAGCTTAGCCCGGGTACCGTGTAGTTGCGGCGTTAGGTGTTGGCGACGTCGACGCCCGCGGCCACGCGCACGTAGACATAAAAAGATTTTCGAGTTATTAAAAAATAAAACGTCTTTTTCGTCCTAAATCAAAAAGTACATGATCAGGCAAAGAAATAAAAATGGTTTTGGAATCTACAAATTAAGCCCTCATTTCATCTGATACCCCACTTGATATAATAGCATAACTTAAAATGTTGGCCAACATTTATAGAAGAAGTAAAAAAGGTAAAATATTTTTTTATATCTAGTAGGCGCGGGTTAGCGACTTCCAAATCTATTCCAAATTTCAAATCGATAGCAGCAGTAGTTCCTGAGATATCCGACTGTGACAGACAGACAGACAGAGTCGCACCATAAGGGTTCCTTTATTACCATTTTGGTACGGAACCCTAAAAATGGAAAATGAAAAAGGCCTCGCAAAGCTGATGTCGCCGACGTCCAATTTTCATCTAGCGCCGCCACTGGTTCAGTGCGACGCTGTTTCGACTCGGAGTGCCCGCGTGCGGATGAGCAGACGATAGTTTTCACACCTGCGTCGTCGTACTGAACCTGCTTTATCGTGAAGATACGTGTCCTTAGGCAAAGCTGAATTTGTCGATAGGCGACATAGAAGGCGGCCAACTACACGTAAAGCCGAAATGGGAGGATTGTACGGCGTAAATTGTTTAGAATGAAGGCACTTTAAACCTTTCTGATTTTTTTTTATCAATATTTAAAAACGGGACAGAAACATAAAATTCGGGACTGTCGGTCAGAATCGCGTGCGACAGAGTCGCGACGGTTGGTTGCCTTAGCGTTATAATTATAAGTCTGGAATAGCAGAGGCATGGCAGAATTTTCGATTCGATAGAGATTTCATAGAATGGTTTGAAATCTCCTACCTAAATAGTTACCTACTTAAGGAAATCTTCAATCGTTAAACAGAACTTCAGTATTTACTATTTTAATAATCAATTCCGGGTTCTTAAAAGACCTGCAGATTTTATTCATACTGTTCGGCTGTTACTGACTATTTGACAGCAGTGTTTTGTTTTACAGAAAGTGAATCGAAAATCTCCTCCTTCCCAACTCCGTAATTTGCTCAGCGCCAAGCCGTCACATTCTACCTCCTCCTCCAAAGCCGCAAGCCAAACCGTCGAGGCGGGCGCCGCCGACGACCAAGAGAAGAGCGCGAGTCGACGCTCCACCATCAATTCTCCCGATGCTGCCAGAAATAATCTCACTGATGAAGCTCCTTTCCAAACGTCTAGTCAAACGAGGCCTAATAACGACGACTATAATGAAACGTGCACCTACCCGACCATACGGGTGAAAACTGATCTCGAAGCTACCGATGTGAAAACCGAGGAGAACGACGTCCTCATGGACCCGGGAGGCTCGGAGCGGCACGACAAATGTCAGGATTTCAACGCGTCCGACCTTTTAGAACCAAAAATGGAAGTCCTGGAACAGGAGGCTAGCGACGAGGAGCGCTCCAGTTTCCCGCAAATTTACTACAACGAGAACAATGCACTCGCCAATCCCTTCGCCACGCTACAAGGTCGGTACCCATATCGTCGGTATACATTCTTAATTTCGTAATAGTCCATTCCTATACACGTGATTCTATAGCCATATTCGTTTTTCGTTCAGGTAATATGGATCTCATGGCCGGGATGACCGCCGAGCTCCGGGACGAGAACGCGGAAGGTAAATATATGACACGTCCATTATCACTATCACGTCATTATCACACGCACACGTCGACTCGGACAGCCGCGCCCCCGGCGAACCTTTAGTAGAGTAAAGTTACCACACGAGTTGAGAGTGGAGGAGAGCGCGCGCGTTAGCGAGGTGGCTAGGCGCGCGGGTGTCGGGTGTCGGGTGTCCGGCCGGTAGCCGACCGTCGGCTGCCGGCCGCAGTGCGAACGTGGGTGTTGTTGGCAGCGGGAGCGGCGGGCGGCGTGCGGTGCCCGCGCTGCGGCCGCCGGTACAGCAACGCCTCCAACCTGCGCCAGCACGTGCGCCTCATCCACGAGGCGCAGCCGGTGGCCTGCGCCCAGTGCGGCCGCTGCTTCAAGACGCCGCTGTACCTGCGGCGCCACACGCTGGCGCAGCACCTGGGCCGCCTGCAGCCCCCAGCCGGCAAGAGCCCGCCGCCCAAGCCGCCGCTGCCCGCGCTCCAGCCCGCGCTTCAGCCGCAGCGCTTCCCCATGTAGCCGCCGCGTGCGCTCTCTCCTCCTGCTGGACCGCCGCCCCGAGACGCGACGCCCCGCCCCGAGAGGACCGAGAGCGACCCGCCCGCCTCGCGCTTTCCTTTTTCGATAACGTTTTGAGTTTTGTCGCGTCTGCCGGTAAATTATACTCCCGGGCCCGCTTTGCGGGAGAAGCTCGGCCGACGGTGGTCGTTTCGTTCGGCGCGGCCGAGTCGGGGGCCTCGCGTCTCCGGGGTATTGTGTAGATGTGACTCGCGAGGTCGTAATGAAGACTGTCAGTAGATTTATCTAGTCTGTGATCGGAGTGTCGCCGGGGGCCTATCTGCCGTCACACCTTTCCGCTTATTGCGTGCCTTTCGATAAATATACCGAGTGCCAGATGTAGGTCGCTTTGACGAGTCCCCGTCGGTACTTAGCGCGAGTCGAGATAATAGCCGCGTATAAGTAATTTATGCGGTTCGAAGCGCGACACGTATTCGCCGCCGGTACTCGCGGTGGCGATTATGTTGTTTACTGGGAAGTACTCGCGGGAACAATGCGGTGAGTCACGGCAGGCTCCCGACGAGTCAGCGACGGGGCCGGGTAGGGGTCGGGTTGCATAAAGTTTAAGGTCATATTTTTGATACGCATACGAGGATTCGTCATACTCATCATTACGCACAACTGTAAATAGTCATACATTTATGCGCATAACGATTTTAATCATAATGTTTATGGACATACTGTGTAATGGGCATATAGTTGATATGCATACATTTATTCAAGCATACTTTATAATGGGCATACATGGATTGCTCATACAACACTTTAACCATACTAAGTAAATGCATAAAATGCTAAACGCATAAATAGGTTGCTCATACAACACTTTAACCATACTAAGTAAAAGCATAAATTGCTAAACGCATAAACCTAATCTTAAAAGTTTTTTTAAAAGTTCTCTTTTATGTTTCGTCACAGTTCTAACCTAATATACTTTTCTCGCAGAGATGCGGTTATGTGTGAGATAACAGTTCTAACCTAACCTAACCTACTTTTCTGGCAGCGATTTGGTTCTGTGTGAGGTCACAGTTCTAACCTAACCTAACCTACTTTTCTGGCAGCGATTTGGTTTTGTGTGAGGTCACAGTTCTAACCTAACCTACTTTTCTGGCAGCGATTCGGTTATGTGTGAGATAACAGTTCTAACCTAACCTATTCTACTTTTCTGGCAGCGATTCGGTTATGTGTGAGATAACAGTTCTAAGCTAACCTAACCTACTTTACTGGTAACGATCCGGTTATGTGTGAGATAACAGTTCTAACCTAACCTACTTTTCTGGCAGCGATTCGGTTATGTGTGAGATAACAGTTCTAATCTAACCTAACCTACTTTTCTGGCAGCGATTTGGTTCTGTGTGAGGTCACTAATATTGTGTAATGAGTAGAAATTAAAAATACTTCAATAATATAAATCGTTCCTTTTTTAAGTCCATTATCAAAATTTATGCAATACGATTATATTATAATCATCAATATTATGGCTTGATAAATGTATGTAATTTACAATTATTACTAAAACCACTTATAATCATCAATGTTATGGCTTAATAAATGTATAAAATTTACAATTATTGCAAAAATGACTTATAATCATCAATATTATGAATAAATAAATGTATGACAATTTACATTATGGTTAAACCAATTATGACTCCGTATAATTATGACACGGAACAATTATGCCATAGGACAATTTATGCCAAAAAATATATATGAGCATCAACTTTATGCTTAAACTGTTATGACAATTAATAATATGACAATAGTTGTTATGCAACCAGACGGCCCCCCGACGGGGCCTCGTTAAAGGGAATACACGAGTACCTTCCTTTCTGACAATAGACTGATTGTTGTTAAAGCATTTGTTGCGACCGGTGCTGATTTTACATGAACATAGGTTATTTACAGGTTACAGTGTACATACATTATACATACACGTTATCCACAAACTGCTCGCCGCTTCCCATCGCTCCCTTAGAAGTAAATAAGGTGTATTTTCATAATAGAGAGTAATTTTTTGTACCGCGCGCCAGGAGGCGGCGAGCGGTCCGTTTTATTTGTCGAGTCCGCGAACTACTGTAGTTCTCCGGAGATACATGAACATAGTATTCGCCACAGCAATAGTGATATTTTTATACACAATAGATTTTATCTTTACACGATGTTATTGTTGAGTGATTGGACGGCTCCCGGTTAATAGTTTGTAAAGTGTCAGATGAAATGATCATTAATAAAGGTCTTCAAATCATATATTGTCTAGAGAAACATTCATAATTAACTACATATTTAATTTTAGTTATGGTTTATAGTCAAACGTATAATTTGCCATAGTTCCGTGCGGACGCATATTTTACAAAAGAGGACGAATGAGAGGGTTAGTTATATAAATGATATACACTTATTTTTGTAAGTAGCTTTTTAATTTTGATCCATTAATTTTATAGTCGCGTTTTAAGGCGATAAAAGTTTGCCATGATATCACATCTAGTCATTTCCCAGCAAAAGCATTTAGAAGGGAGTTTAATTTGAAGGTATCTATGATTAGGGTTGTGAATTACAATATTAGTTTATCGTTTTAAAATTATAGTAATGGATATCCGAATAGAGGTGTGATCTCAAGTGACTATTTCTTACGATGATCTCTAAATTTTAATTTTGCATTTATTTTAAACGATATAATAATCTTTAAATTATAACTGAAAGTCTAATTGAATCCAAAAAAAGTAATCCTAGATTATATTAATTGCAATAATAATAAATTATTCTTGAAATTAATCGCTTATATTAATCTATTAGTAAGGTAATTTGAAAAAGGCACTTTCGAATTTCAATAATTTTAATCCAATTACTATGTTAAGACGCAGTGCAGCTTTCATAATCGATCAAACGAGTAATATAAATACTTATGTAATGTTTAGAAAACGAATCTCTTCGCACTTGCTGAGTTTACATAGTCATTTTCGGAACTAGGAATTTTATCATTACGATGTTTATGAATGTAAATTAAAATAATATTATTACACCGTCGGGATACTATTTAATATTAATTATCGGTATTGTTTTATCGTAGTTGTTTACATTGTTCTGGTTTACGCCATAGTCGTTGGCCCTAACGGACCGCAATATCTAATTTAAGACTTCTGTAACGACACATGCACTATATAAGGACTCAGTTTACTTGTTACACGGGTTACATTGGAGTAACTCTTCACACAATAGCGATATAGATTTGTTTCTATATACAACAGAGATTTTTGTTTCTTTTACTATAGAACTGTTAATTTTAGGTTGTATATATCGTTCATCATTATGTACATAAATTATTGTAATTTTTTACTAAATATCAGAAAATAAAGTCCTACAAAGACCTACGTTTTTAGTTGTTAGAGTGCTATATAATGCAACGTTACTTGTTAATTTTTCATTCATACTTTCCGACGTCATAGGTACGTAGAATTCTTGGAGCTTTGTTGGATATAAGTCGTTTAGGCGCTAAAGATGATCATCAATTAATAATTACGGCTGTATTACGTATATTAGTTTCTAGAACAGGATTTCTTAAACTGGTGATCATCTTCTCGCCAACTAAATAACAATCCAAAACATTTGCCTGGTTATTGTAGTTAGATCAGTGTTATGCCCAAATATTCAATAACTTCTAAACGAGTTTTAACCAAATTTAGTGCATTAATTATTTTTAATTTTATTAATATGAAAAAGTACAATTATGGTTTTTTTATATGTTCACTAGTTGATTCGTTCCCCACTCATTGTGTATAGCTAACTAGATCTATATGAAATTTGGTTAAAAAAATCAAGAGTTTGACTAGTGAGAACTAACATTTGGCTGTGTATGTCTCCATAACAGAACTTATTTGACTTCTATTTTTTCGTGCCACTTAAAATATTAATTTATTAGAATTTTGAGCACCCAATTGTGATTTTGATCTACCTAATTAACTGTGTGCCAATAATAAGACATACTTACACGGTAAAGATCAGTTCTCACTTCTTCAAGGGGAGGCACTTGACTTGGATCTAATTGCCAATTGAAGTGACAGCCAAAAAGCCTTTCCACATTGCGTATTTTTACGGCATATCCGCAATACTGTTACCAACTGCGCTACACCAGTGGCCGGTTTGCCAAAGCTACAAGTTACAAGTTCAAACTAGTAACATTGGTCAAAGCAATCAATGGTGTTGTTGTTTTTAGCCACTGTTGCTAGTTTACACTTGTAAAGAATGAT
Organism: Eudemis profundana; assembly: GCA_947034925.1. Taxonomy (NCBI): domain Eukaryota; kingdom Metazoa; phylum Arthropoda; class Insecta; order Lepidoptera; family Tortricidae; genus Eudemis; species Eudemis profundana. Next base: position 18,836,883 of record OX344802.1, on the reverse strand, counting down.
GGGCAATTTGGCCTCCATATCCAATACAAATCTCATGCATATCACGTGAAAGCTAGTTACATAAGCTTAATTTTCTAATATGAGGACAAACTCCAAAAGCCCCGAAGAAGAGAGTTATATCAGCCTTCAAATACTGGGTGTTAACACGTTAATTGATACTTAATTGATAGTTAGGTATCAATTAACTCATAAGTAGGAGATTTTTTTAGTGGTCTTAGTGACTAGTGGTTTAATAACAATTATAGCAAATGCTGTTGTCAATAAATCTACATCCGTTATAATTGTATTGGTGATGAGGCTGGGTGCCATACATTTCTGCCCATTATTCTTTGTAACTTGTAGTTTCGTGAAACAGGCCACAGACCACCCAGTGACTCTAAGCGAGTGCGCGTAGGTATTCGGAATATGTGCCGTAGAAATACGGGACATTTGAAGGCTCCAATGCTTGTATTAGTACAGCTCTCAATGCTGATACCGCACTAATGCGGACATTGAAACTAAACACTGACTTAACAACGGTACCTGGTTTGAGTGCAGTTTAATAGCGGCCGCACATTACACGGAAATTTGTAACAGAAAAAATCGTGAGCTCGCGCATACTGTAAAATTCTTCGAAGGATATTCCTCTTGCTAACAATTATAGATGTGAGTGATGGGTATGATTTTTTTTATTAGAAAGATTCTCTTAATGAGTGGCCGCGTTAATAAGAGCATAAGACAGCTCCCACCGGATCTGTGCGAGGTAGCTAAGCAATCAGCGAGGAAAAAATCCACCAATCAAAGTGCTCGCTTCGCTTAGCGGAGCCCGGCATTTATTTATTCAAAGTTTATTGTTTAATATCAACAATAAAAAGTACCATAAGCTGACTTAATGCTTTCTCTACCAGTCAACCATTGGGTAAAACAGGATTGTTTTAGCCGAAACGGCATATGAGACACAACGCACCCTGCGAATGTGCAATATGGGTGAACCTGGATTTTAGACCTAAACCTATACAGGTTACGATCGAATTTGCGAATCTCTCAAAGTGGTAGTATTCGTGAGTTTACAATGGGTGCGACGACAAATTGGCATTGGTGGATTTTTTCCGCTGCCTCGAACAGCTCTGGTACTCTGAATAAGGTTGCGTATACGGTTACCAGGTTGCCAAACCTAATAGCCGGTCAGACCAGCCAGTTTGGCCGGACAATTGGGTAAAAAGGCCGAACACCCTACATTATTGAGGATTTTTTGTCTCAGTATTAATAGGTACGACAAAAAAATTGGCCGGACACGCAATCAAAAAGCCTAACTATGTCCGGCTTTATCCGGACGCCTGGCAACGCTAGTTGCCTAGTACTAATGGTTTGTGTGGCAGCGGGCCGGTGGGACGGGCGGCGCAACCGGCCGGTGCCGGACGCGGTGTGGCTCGAGCAGCACCGCCGCGCGCTGCCCTTCGTGCTCAAGCGGGAGAACGAGCGGGGAACCGTCGCGCCGCGACTGGTAACTACACGATTTTTCTTTTTTTTTTGTAATTTTGCGGCCCGTTTCACGAACCTACAAGTCAATTTTTAACTCAAAACTAAACCAAGCAATGGTGTTTTAGACTAATGTTGCTAGTTTGACTTGTAAAATTGTAACTTGTAGCTTCGTGAAACAGGTCACTGGTAGGAAATGGTGTTATATATACATATAAGATCATTTGTACACACCACAAATAGTCAAATCTCATGTGCACCGTCCTCGCCTTCGTCTCTTGTGTTACTCAGTTACTTAACTGCGCTTTGAGACAATCTTTTATTTACTGCCTACATTACAAAGGAAACCACTGTTAACTAACCACCCATAGACTTTAACACGTTGCAATAAAGTTGACATTCCTTTACAAATGTACAGTTAACAGTGTGTTCGATTGTACTATGACGTTACTCCTGGACATTAGAGCAGAAAATTCAATTTCCCGATTACTTGGAAAGATAGACTCATCGCATAATGCATCAGTCTCAGTTTTATTTCGTTACAGGTCGATTCACGAAAGCTGGTGCGAGATTTGACAGAATTTCTATGAAAATAGCTGTCACTCAGTACAAATCTGGCGCCAGCTTTCGTGAATCGACCTGTACATTGGTGTTAAACGCCGGTTTAAGGCAAGTGCTACCGGTTTCTTTAGTTGCCATTAGGGTGTGCAGAACCGGGAAATTTTAATATGAGAGAATCGAAAATTCCCGACACTGCCATAAGTACTAAAATTTCCGGGTTCCGCACGACCTAGTTGCCATTACAAATATGTGATTCTATGGCGTACCTATATAGTATGTATTTGGAACGATATGTTGTTTTTTTTACAATAAAAGTCATCTGTAAATTACTGATGTATTAACTTAATCTCGCTAAGACACTTATCTACTATAGCGAAAGCGCCTTACTCGAATTCTGTATATTTGATGCAGAATAATGATATGCGGAGAGTAAACAGAAAATACATCACAATTCACAAATGACGTTTTATACGTAAAAATACTGTACCGTATTCAGTGAACGGAACTTTAGTTAAACATGAAAAACTGAAGTCAACACTTAACTTTATAAAGGTTGAATTTTTTATTTAATGAGAATCATAATTATTGAGAATAAGATAACTGACAATGCATTAAAAACGTCACACCTGCTAACTAACATTCTTGTAACGCATAAAAGTAATTGATATGATATGAGTATGACCTGACGGCAAAATACCGTACATATTACAAAGTCACGAGTAAAGTTATACGTATAGTGACAGGCATGAACTAAAAAAGTTATAACAGAAATTGTCTCGTACACTAAACAATCTAAATATATAGCGTGACTCTTAGTCCCAATTTTATTAATATTGAACTCAGTGCCCTGGATAAACACGTAGCCGCGCTGCATATATTTGCTGTGAGATATGGGAGCATGAACCTAGCTAGTGCCTGATTGCTGTCATGGGTCGGAAGCTAAGGACAAAGTTCTTTCCCTACCGTTATCGCTTCTCTAAATAGTGCGCAGATAAACTGACATTATATTAAACGAGTGTGCGATTCACGGGAACAATCAATTTATGGTGCCACGGAGTTAAAGGCCACTTACATCACGCGATGATTTTGCACTAAAGATAATAGAGAGAAAAATTGTGGAAAGAGGATATCGTGGCTCACTGAGAAGTGAAAAAACTGGTATTAAAATTTGCAATTGTACTGATAAGAGTTAAACACCAGAATTATGGAATGAGAATTAACAAAATAGTATATTACCCAACTAGGGTGGTAATATAAAGAAAGGCCGAGATCGCAGATGTTTACGGCCCGAGCCGCAGGCGAAAGACGTAAATATGCGATCGAGGGCTTTCTTTATTACCTCCCGTGTTGTGTACATCATTTTATGTCTACACTTGGCCAGAAAGCGACTTTTTCCGAACGCGTAGCGTGCGGAAAAAGCCACTTTATGTTTGTTATGTGTCCGTCAAGATAGCGTACACCGTAAAGATATTCAGAATCTGATGCAGCCAATAAATAGTACCCAAATAGTACCGACGAAATACCTAGGTGAAAAAAATAGTGAGATATAGTGAGCTCTTTCTATAAGAAATTCCCGGGTACGCCAGCTTGACGGTGTGAAATTTTTGTACACCGTTACGTCATGGAATATTTCGGCTTCTACGATAGCTAGAGAAATGAAATTTTAGGGCCCTGGGGCACTATTTGGGTACTATTTTTTGAGATATAAAGCATTTCCAAAAACAAAGCCGTTCCAGAGATACAAACGGTGTACGCCAGCTTGACGCCCGGTAGCGTACACCGTGAACAGGCCTTATATTTCAGAAAGTTTAAGGGTACTATTTTTTTCACCTAGGTATTTCGTCGGTACTATTTGGGTACTATTTATTGGCTGCATCAGATTCTGAATATCTTTACGGTGTACGCTATCTTGACGGACTCCTTTATGGCCAGGTGTGGCATAAAGAAAATATCTCATGTAGTGTGCGGCTACGCTAAGTTTGCAGAGGTTAAAAAAGGTTTTATTGAAAAAATGCATATGGCAACATAACAAAAAGTAGGATTAATTAGTCTTGATACTTGCTACCGTTTAATAAGTATCTATATAATGTGGCTACATAACTACTGAAAAAAATATTCAGGACAGTCTTGCACAAATTGATCTAGTTCCAACGAAACTAAGCAATGCTTGTATACATACATGTACATATTTAAATACATAGAAATTGAAACTATGTAGAGCGAGGTGTGCAAGATTGACCCAGACATATATTTAAGTAGGTATATAGACACATTTTGTAATAAAGGGAAGAATTATTGCCAAGGACCAAGATTAAATCATCCTTTTTTCGACCTCTGCAAACTTAGCGTAGTCCGACTATACATAGGGTCTCCTTGAGTTGTTCTGGACAGTTGTCTATTGAAATTCTACAAATTCCATGCGCTTTTGTATATTTAAAAAGTTTGTATCAAAATCAAAATCAAAATTTTATTTATATTTATTTATGTCGAGTAATATATTGGTTGTTGCATGCGAATAGCGCGTATATACAGGATGCCAAGTAACGCAAATAAACAATAAAAACACATAAATTGCTTGTCGTCCAAAAGTCGAACCTACCTTTATGCATCTTACCTTTACTTTTAGTGCTATCGGACATTCTCTACCAAACAAGACATTATTTCGGTAAACCCGAACTTCACTAAGTCTTCAAAGGTGTGGTTGGTTGCTTCGACAGATAAAGCTCGGCGAGGGCGTGGAGATCCGCGAGGAGCTGCTACGGGGGGTGAAATGGGGGGACTATCGGAAGGTGACGCGCGGGCTGGCCGCGGCGCTCTTCTCCCCCATTGAGCTGGCGACTTGCTCCGTGACGGGGCAGCGCTGGTCGCGCGCGGGGCAGGAGTCGCGCCCCACCAAGCCGCCCCTGGACCGGCGCAGGGTCCACGCGTTGATCTCGTACGTCAGCCGGCACTTCCCCGACGTGGAGGTCAGCCGCATCAAGCAGGTGCTCGCCTACAAGTGCAAGGAGAACTGCGCCGCGCTACGGATGAGGACCGCGAGGTAACAACACCTTCCAATTGGGTACTTGACTGTAACTGAAATTTGTAAAAATTATATAAGATCCCGTTAAAATAAGCAAAATAAGGAAATATGTTCAAGTTTTGAGTTTGATACCCAACGTGTAACTTTTTTTATGAGCCTCCAAAGTTGGGTGGGAAAGTCTAAAAATGTGATTTTAACATTGTAGTATCTCGGTGAGTTTTTATGATACTGAAGTGGTCTTCTCACTAATATTTCTATTATTGAGAGGTGTTTCTATAACATATCACAGAAAAAAGTTGTCAAGTAGCCAATTACAGCTTTGTTATGCCCGCGGCGCTTTTGTAGACAAAATCCTCTGTCCAGCCGCTGACTGTCGGGGTCTGAATGAGAGATGGCGATTTTTAGGATTCCATACCTCAAAAGGAAAAAACGGAACCCTTATAAGATCACTTTGTTGTCCGTCTGTCAAGAACCTTTATCTCGGTAACACGTAGAGGTATCGAGTCGAAATTAAAACCATATGCTCAGGTTTATGGTCCTTTGAAACTGTGAAAAAAATCAAACTTCTAAGTTAACCTGAAAAAAAGATACGGCCGTTTATGCCGCAAAAAACGTAAATTTCGACACTCTCAAGGTAACCAAAGTTCAAAGGGTACTTTCCGTTGACCTAGAACTATGAAATTTGGCAAGTAAAACCGTCTTATACTACAAGTATAGGGAAAAATCTGGAAACTATAGATTTTTATTTAAATAAAATAAAATAAATAAATAGACTATTAAGGGAATCAAAATTTATAGGGTACCTACTTTAGTATATGTACCTACAAATTTGTACGGATCCCTCGGTGGGCGAGACTGACTCGAGTTCGGTTTTTTAGATTTAAAATACATATATTTATGTGGCTAGTTTAAGACTAAATAGTTCTCAGATGCTAAAGCGAAACAGACTGTATTTTTTTAATTCAAAACCACTATACAACAATTCTTAAATCCTGCCAGATTGTGTCGTCAATGTCGTCATCCATGTGGAGGCCGCAATGATATGCAACCTTTACAGTACTGTTCTCATAAAGCATCTCAATAATCGGTAGTTGAAGTAGTCTCTATATTTGGTCCCTTTTTTAGTCTATTGCGGTTAGTTGTCATATGTATGCAACTCTCATTATGGATGCAGTTAAATATTTCATTATTTAACCAAAGTAACTGCTCGGTGCAGGCTTAAAATATTGAAAACTAGGAACCGTAAACTAAGGTTCCTATGGTTCAGTGCACACAACTATTAAGCACTCTCGTGTAGACATTTGCACACTATTTTCAGCCATAATTATATGAGTGTCCGTCAAGATAGCGTACACCGTAAAGATATTCAGAATCTGATGCAGCCAATAAATAGTACCCAAATAGTACCGACGAAATACCTAGGTGAAAAAAATAGTACCCTTAAACTTTTCGAAATATAAGGCCTGTTCACGGTGTACGCTACCGGGCGTCAAGCTGGCGTACACCGTTTGTATCTCTGGAACGGCTTTGTTTTTGGAAACGATTTATATCTCAAAAAATAGTACCCAAATAGTACCCTAGGGCCCTAAAATTTTATTTCTCTAGCTATCGTAGAAGCCGAGATATTCCATAACTTAACGGTGTACAAAATTTCACACCGTCAAGCTGGCGTACCCGGGAATTCCTTATAGAAAGAGCTCACTATATCTCGGCTTCTACGATAGCTAGAGAATTAAAATTTTAGGGCCCTAGGGTACTATTTGGGTACTTTTTTTTGAGATATAAAGCGTTTCCAAAAACAAAGCCGTTCCAGAGATACAAACGGTGTACGCCAGCTTGACGCCGGTAGCGTACACCGTGAACAGGCCTTATATTTCGAAAAGTTTAAGGGTACTATTTTTTTCACCTAGGTATTTCGTCGGTACTATTTGGGTACTATTTATTGGCTGCATCAGATTCTGAATATCTTTACGGTGTACGCTATCTTGACGGACACTTATATGATGCCATATATGTATATTTAATTAGTGCCCATGATTCACAATACTAAAGCCCTTATGGCTGTAGCCCGTATGGATTCTCCATAGTTTGGAGCATAGTTGAGTGCATTGGACCATAGGAACCTAAGTTTACGGAACCTAATTTCTGATTGGCTGGAGTAGGTACCTAAGTTGTGCAAATCGTATGGCAAAACCTAACCGCTAATATTGAATAATATAAATGTGTTCAACAAACAACAGTCAAGTCCATAATTAGGTATTAGATAATATCGTCATCTTAATCGTATATGAATAGGTACCTACAACCTACAATGTTTGTTTCACAAGACTCTGTTAGTAAAAACAGTCCAGATTGCGATAGCTGCTCCATGAGAGTAGATTATATTTGTGACTGGAATAGCGATCCATCCCTCTGTATAATAAATATTTCTTATCCGTCAAGCCATTTCACGTTATGTTAAATACTGCGACACAGATTTCTCGAGAGATCCGTGTTAAAAATGCGAATATTAAGAATCCCACATAAGCATCGAAATATAATAACTATGGAAGCGTAACTGAAGCTCAAAATCAGCCCCACGTCAGTCATCAGTCCTACCGTTAGTACCCCCCGTGCCTTTAGTGCCCCGTGGCGGAGCTAGCACTTAGTACTGAAGAAAAAACTTAGCGGCAAATGAAATTCTGACGTCAGTAGGCTTTGTAACCAATCACAGATTTTTTGTCTTTTAAACGATATGCAAGCTATCCAAAAATGAAGACTTCTCAAACTGAATACTAATATTTGTCATAAATGATTTGAGACTCACACATAGTAAACGTTAAGTTGGTTATCAATACCACTTGAAATATAAGACGTATTGATTTTAAAAAGTGGGCGTTGCGGGGCAGCTTCCATACATTATTATATTTCGATGCACATAAGCGATTGCGGGTTCGACCAGCCTGATGGCCAAAAATATTCTTCGCGTTATCGTGGCCCCCGAAAAGCCGGAGCTCTATATGTATAATATGTTATCTTTGCGTACGCCGAAAACACTACAAAGTCTTGTTAAACTCCTAATCGCCATAAATTAATAACACAAATACCCTTATCTTAGTCTCCGTACGTCATTTACTACGGCGACAACATGAACTCTCGTTTTATGGCTAAATGGCTAATAATGGGAATAACAGTAAGAGATAAACTTGAAGGTTATCGTCACCATGCTTGCATGTTTATCACATGAGTCACCTACCCTCCCCTCTGACACGAGTCCTATAAAATATCATCACAAACTAACATGGTCATTCGCCTGAAAAGGTCTGCTGTGATGTGGAGTGCTGAAAAGTGCTTACTATTGTGAGGGAACATAATAACTCCTGAGATATACCGGGTGGAACTGCCTGCGTCAAACAAGCCCGAACCTGGTGGATTTACCTGATGTAATTTAGATGATCCTGTGACCTCCTTGCGGCTCCATGATCAGATCAGCTCGATTGTACCATAATGTTGCATTTAGGGCAATACCGGTTTTATTTGTATGTATAATACCGGTTTTTCGGTACTGGCCCATATAAGTAATAGCGGTATTGCATGCCCTAGTTGCATTGTCATCGAACACACATAAGTTTGCCAAAATTCAGTTCAATGTGGGTGTATTTTCAAAAACGTAATTTCGCTATCATGACATATTGGCGAATACTGAGAAGATTCTGCCTTATTAGAATTGGACTTTTGGTTACAATGTGGAATCAGTCAAGTTCTAACAAGTAACCAACGAATGCCAGTCCAGTGAGGAGGAATCTTTTAAATCAGTGGTGGGCAAAGTACGGCCCGCGGGCCAACTCCGGCCCGCGAAACCATTTTATCCGGCCCGCCGCAGATACATCGATAACATCGAAATAGTTTGTATATGGCCCGTGATGATTATATTTTTAATATTATATAATCATATGATAATTCTGGCCCTCCTCCGAAATTTCTCAAGCTTTCTGGCCCCCCATGACAAAAGTTTGCCCACCACTGTTTTAAATATTGGTGGCCAGAGAAATTACGCCAGTGAAAATACACCCCCGTATACTACTAGGTAGTGGTTGAAACATGATTTGCAAATTTTGAAACCACAACTTACATACGAACGTTACAAGTAAAATAAAAGCGTGTACAGTCGCCATCAGATATATCTGAGCTGTCAGTGTACTCATAAATATCTGAACACGGCTCTATTTTCATAGCATTAGAGCCGTGTTCAGATATTTATGAGTACACTGACTGCTCAGATATACCTGATGGCGACTGTACAAAGTTCCCGTTTTATACGTAGAGCTCTTGGTCGAAAATATATTGCATTTAAAACATTTTCGGAAACTACACAACCTTAATCTAATACCCCAGTCGAAATCTTAACACAGCTGCGCCGTTTGCTGTTGGTCGCACCATACAATTTTACTCGGAAACTCACCCGCAAATCGCAACTTCGCAAGTATGATAAGGCCCTTATAATCTTGATATAGGCCCAATCCTCCTAAGCTGTTTTTAGGGTTCCGTACCAAAATGGTAAAAAAGGAACCCTTATGGTGCGACTCTGTCTGTCTGTCCGTCTGTCACAGCAAGACATCTCAGGATCTACTAATGCTATCGACTTGAAATTTGGAATAGTGTTAAAAACCGCTAACCCAAGCCTATTGGATGGAAAAAAAATCTTATGCCTTTTTTACTTTTTTTTAAAGGGGTCCGTAATGGGACAATTGAAAGTTGGGCTATTATATCGAGTGGGGTATCAAATGAAAGGGCTTGATTTGTAGATTAAAATGCCGTTTTTATTTTTTTTCTTAAATAAGTAGTTTTTGATTTATGACGAAAAACGTCAAAAAAATACCATTCCCCCCCCTATTATCTTCGAAGTTACTGAACAGAAAAATCTGTAATAATTACCAATTATTAATGTCGTCCTAAATATTACAGGAAAAATATAACGTTTTTGAGAAATTTACAAAAATCGTAATACATACTTATTTGCTCCTACTAAACTAATCGCCATAGAGTTTTTCCTGAACTATTCATGTTCCTACTTATGAGTTTGTACGGGACCCACGGTGCGCGAGTTAGACTCGCACTTGACCGGTTTTATTTTACCACGGCGTGCGTTGCCGTTGTTTGCAGTATTCCCACCATGCACTTCGCACGTAGCCAATGTCTCGCGCGATTAGCAAAGTCCAGTACATCTAGCATAACTGGCCGCGACTTCCTATCTCGCGCGACAGAGCGTCACCTGTCACTGTCACACCATATTGAGTGGAAAGAGATAGGTAGCATTTGTCGCGCGACAAAGAGTCGCGTGTCACAGTTGTGCTAGAGCAGTGTTTTTCAAAGTGTGGGTCGCGACCCCCTGGGGGGTCGCCGAGCCTATAGAGGGGGGTCGCGTGGTTCCAGAAACCTCAGGCAAAAAGGAAAAAAAGCACATAAGTGTAACGGAATAAAATTCACGTTAGAAATCGTGGAGGATAGGGGGTTCGCGAAATATTTTCACATACAAAGGGGGTCGTGCCATGAAATAGTTTGAAAAACACTCTGCTAGAGGTACAGTTGGTTAGTCTGATATAAAACTCCACAAGTCGGTCTTGTGGTGTCTATCTGAGCCAGACACAGTGCTATCAATCCATGGTCGTGATCGAGTTCAAGTTCAAGTTTTATTAATGTTAAACACATTCTGGCTTGTGCTGTATTTATAATGTACGAATTTAGATTCTGGATATATTATGCAGAAGGTTGGATCGCTGAATTTATTTACTTTCTGATGGAGATTGGGTTTTTTAGGTGATGTTGAAATTTTTTACGTAAAATTATGTACGGTCACTCTGGGCCAAAGCAACTATTAAACTCCATAATTAGGCGAACTAGTTTGACAGTCCCACAAGTACAAATGTTGCCAGAGTTAGGCCAGTGATGTTTTGTCGATATAATAAAAATAAAGACTATGATTGTGACTTAATTTATAACCTAATAAATAAAGTAAGGTGACACAATAAATTCTTGAAAAGATTTAAGGATTACACGTTTCATGGATTTGTTTTGTCTTTTTAGACTTATCCAAATACGTGCAAACTATTCTCGATAACTTTTTATCGATATATTTACCTTTGTGTGCAACCTACTGTCACAGTCTTCTCTCTCTTTTTCTTCGTCGTATCCTCATGGCTGAGGGACGTGACGGCTGCGGGAACTCTTCACCAACGCTCTCCAACACACACACACACACACACACACACACACACACACACACACACACACTCACACTCTGTCACAGTAAATATATGTATATGCGAAAGCAGTATGCCAACTACTTGGTCTTTTTGGCCGCCGTCATGCATACACTTGCCCATATACGTTGACTCGACGCCCGCCTTAAACGAACCGTCGGTCCTCATAACACCAACCCACGTAAAATGATCTGCAGAAACATAGAGTTTTATAAAAGTTTCTTAGGAGTTGGCTTTTGCTCGTCACGGCTAGACAAGATGACCGCGACCTATCTCGCACGCGACTCAGTATAGTGATAGCCAATAAGAACGCTACTCTGTAACACAGCGCAACGTTAGCGCGTTCTCATTGGTGGTTACTTGTGGTAGCAGTGCAGGTCCATGTTACGTGGCCTGCTCTGAACATTGGTATTGGTTTATATTGCCTTATTAACAAATCCGTTTATATTGATTTAAACTCACAATTTTCACTCATTATTATAACAAAAATAGTAATGTTTTTACGTGGTTAGGTCCCGTTTTTTTTATAATGACATTTGTTTATTTTAACGATGTCTAGCCACCGGTTGATGAGCGCGTATTTTTCAAAAATGTAATTAAGTCTGACTCAGTCATCGCTGGTAACCGATCGCTCGGTCTTTTTGCGGCACTCGAGACAGTAATACAATTTGAAGTAGGCTGTCGAATTGTTTCAGCGAGTCGACCAACTACCTGCTGACCGCGGCCGCGCGGCCGCCGCCCTGCGAGCTCGACGCGCCGTCCGCCACGCGCGTCTACCCGCACTAGTGAGTATAAAACACCCACTGAACTCAGTCCTTGTCATGACTAGACGATGCCCGCAAATTCGTTCGCGGAGGTGAAATAGGTTCAATGAAACCGTGAAACTCTTGTTTTGCTTTGCCGTAGTAATGTAAAAAGTGTCCTACTTGTTGACCGGGGCATAATCTACCTGTAGGTATACTAAATTTAACAGAAATCGGTCCGGTAGTTCACAAACATAGTCTTGTTACGATTTTATTAAACATATTTATAGATAGATTAATAATTGTCGTCACGGCCCTTATATCGTTCTTGCAAAATCTTAATTGTACCAAAGTGTAAAGACAGACAAATAATCAAACTTCAGCCGTTTAGGAGCGCGCGATAAGTATTCAAGGTCGAAGCGCAGACAGTGCGATCCGTACTGCACCATTCTTACGCGTTCGTAAAAGTTTGCTTGTAGTGCGTTCGTTCACGGCGCGCACACATACAAGCGCGCAAATTCATTCGCGGTAGCCCTCATTCAATTTATCAAGATCTGTCGCGCGAGCAAAGACGCGGCCAGTTGTGCTAGCCCCGCATAGCCTTTTGCACCGGGTGCACATTTTACATTGCTAAAGAGACGAAATTGCCCATAAGGTGAACGTCCTATTGTTTACCATGCTGATGCCCGATAATTGAAACCCCATTATCACCTCTATTGCTTAAGACTTAACATTTAAGATGGCAACTATTGGGACAGTGTCAAGCACTCGAACGTCTACCTTATTTATTAACACTGTGTAGCTTGCTCGTAATTACTCGTTCACGCCTTTATAAGCATAGGTATACATATGAATTAATTACTCAATGGCATTACGATAGCATTCAGATAGCGATCATTAATTACCCAGCTATACAAACATTAATTGAATTTCCTAAAACATGCGCGAGAATAGTTTCATAATGCTCACTCTTAGCCATTGAAATAGTAGTCATAGTCAATGCGAAAATATAGTGGATGTAATTCAAAATTTTGTAAGAAAAGGCCTCGGAAGTGTCTTTAATGGAAAAACGTATATTTTTTCGATATTTTTATGTGTCCGTCAAGATAGCGTACACCGTAAAGATATTCAGAATCTGATGCAGCCAATAAATAGTACCCAAATAGTACCCTAGGGCCCTACAATTTCATTTCTCTAGCTATCGTAGAAGCCGAGATATAGTGAGCTCTTTCTATGTGAAATTCCTGGGTACGCCAGCTTGACGGTGTGAAATTTTGTACACCGTTAAGTCATGGAATATCTCGGCTTCTACGATAGCTAGAGAAATAAATTTAAGGGCTCTAGGGTACTATTTGGGTACTATTTTTTGAGATATAATAAAGCGTTTCCAAAAACGAAGCCGTTCCAGAGATACAAACGGTGTACGCCAGCTTGACGCCCGGTAGCGTACACCGTGAACAGGCCTTATATTTCGAAAAGTTTAAGGGTACTATTTTTTTCGGTACTATTTATTGGCTGCATCAGATCCTGAATATCTTTACGGTGTACGCTATCTTGACGGACACATTTTTATGTGTATTGGTAGCCACATCACGCCAAAACAGATGAACCGATTCCTACCATTTCTTCTACAGAGATAGCTGGATATCTCCAGATGGTTATAGGATACTTTATCCTGACTATGGTGTACCAAAGATGACAGTTATGACTTTAACACCTTCGCGGTCGAAGGCAGGGCATTTTTTAGTAGTAATATAAAAAGCATAAATAAATAATAATAAATAAATAAACGCCATAACGCCATAATAATAACGGCCATAATCAGAACTTCCGCGACGAATTTCATTTATGAAATGAACATCATTTTTCGTTACACTTTCCGGACATCCGCACTTATCAATAAAGTAGTTAGTTATCAAGTTATCATAGATAAAGGTGAGCGTCCGAGGTGCGGTATCTCTTGGTTGATTATGATTATTTTTATTGCCTTATGTAAAGGGAAGATTATGGTTGCGATGGGACTGATATAATCCAGTTGTCATGGGATTACGTACATGAAGATATTTAAACGACATTGCAATAGCCTTTTTGAAGGCTATCCGATAATTTATCAATTCAATGTTTCACTTCAGTGGAGCAACCAATTTCACGACAGGCATTTTAAACTGTAACAACGTATGTAAATTCCGTACCCACTCTCTTATTATATCTGTCTCGTCAGTCAAGTGCAAAAACAAATAATCGAGTAAATCGTTTCATAAGTATAGTACGCAGTTCTTATTGCCACTGCAGAAGATGTATTCGGACATATTTTTTTACACTTGACTGTATTTATAATTTTTCTGCCTATACTCTGTCCTGTTAGGTATTTAAATAAAGGTAAACAAAACAACCACGTGACTCGGCTCGTTCAGCCAATCAAAGTAACGTTTTGTATCTGTGCACTGTGGCGCAATAGGGAACGTGCACGACGAAGGTGCTGCCAACTGGTGCCGCCAATCTAAATGATAATACCCTCTCATGCTGGGGCCACATAGACAAAACGCCGTTAATAACGTTAATTTATCGCGTTGAAGGAAGATTAACGTCAGTGTAGCTACGACTTACTATTTGACATTGACACTTACATACAGGGTGACTGGAAATTCGCCGTATTCCTTGATAGGGGTTTTTCTACAGCTCATTTGCAATGATTTAGGCCCAGTCAACTAGTGGTCAAAACTCCTTGGTTTTCGAGATGAAAAAAAAATGGGGAAAAAAATCTGGAATTTCTGACTTTGAATGCTTTTATTTGTCAATTGTTGTAATGTTTTGGCACTTTTTACTATTGTAATGTAATCAGTAGTTTATTAGCTTTTCGAAACATGTTTTTTTTTTTTTTTTTCAAAATTGCGTAGTTTCTACACAATCACCAGTTTTATGTCTAGAGGCGGGTATTTAAAAAGAAAACCAAAATACTTGAATATCTCGAAAACCAAGGAGTTTTGACCCCTAGTTGACTGGGCCTAAATCATTGCAAATGAGCTGTAGAAAAATCCCTATCAAGGAATACGGCGAATTTCCAGTCACCCTGTATTATCATTTGATTTCACAGGGGCGATAGTTTCCTTTATTGTCCACCCGTGTCTCTTTTGTCGTTTAGTGCTGCCACCTATAGTTCGTGCACGTTACCTATACTACTGACTGAACGAGCCGAGTCACGTAGTTTTTTTGTTTACCTTTATTTAAATACCTAACAGGACAGAGTTCTGGATCGTGCCCTAGTATTGCTTCTAGTGGAACTATGATTTACGTAGTTATATCGCATTTTCAGTGAGGCGTCGAAGAGTCCCGGCGCAGGCGAGTGCTCCCGAAGCGGCGTGGGTGTGGGCGTGAGTGTGGGCGCGCCGCCGCCGACGCCGCCCGCGCCGACGCCGACGCCGACGCCGGGCGGCGCGCGCGAGCCCGATACGGCGCAGTGATGCCGCCCCGACCGCACCTCTATTGCATATCAATTTCATAATCTTGTTGTTTTTTACCAAAAATGAAAAATTCTAACGATCCTCGCCGCCCGGAGTCCCGCTCGGGACGGACAGATTTATTTATTCGGAGGCGGACCGACGGCCGCCGGCGGAGGGCCGCGTGGAATATTCATATTTATTTAGGTGATATTTTTCTATTGGCTACTGATAAGATTTTATCTGTCGTTATGTATTCGCCGGCCGCGCCGGGGTGCATTGTCGTTGTAAGGGGTTCGCCCGGAGCTCTAGCAATAATTTATCAGGTTCCTAAGAAGTTTCGTAGTTAGGTTCTGTGCACGAATTTTCGCGAACACTGCCGCTTGATATCTAAATTTGTTTCACGGATATTAGTCGTTCGATTGCTTCCTTTATTTTATATTTAAAGAGTCATTTTCATTGTTACGTTAAAATTTGTATATGAGGCATTTAAGTGCTGTACGAGGGACCGTTGCAATTGCAAAGTAAATATATAAAATGGCATAATGTTTAGAACTAACATAGATATATTATAGTCATTTCGTTTTATAGGTGTAAATGATAAAGAATTTATTTTGGAGCGTAAACGGTTTGGATATTGTAAAGTTTTCGGAGAGCTGTGATCGAGATGGATATAAAGCAGTCATATTTTTAAATAACGTTTAGGAATTACTACGTAATAATTGCCAGGTATACAGCATATTGTATGATGATGTGGTGTACATAGTAGGCGAGGCGCGCGGCCCGGCCGAGTCGTGTCGTGACACGTAGTGACGTGTCGTGACATGTAGTGACGTGTCGTGACATGTAGTGACGTGTCGTGACATGTTGACGTGTCATGACGACACGCGGCGGCGCCGCGACCCCCGCCCTCGAGCACGGTCGTGTTAATAATAATCATATCAAAAAAAGCAATAACTATTATTTGATAGAAACGAATTTTTAATTTATAAAATACTGTTTTAACCAAGTTGTTATAAAAGTAGCTAGTAAATTAATTAAAAGTCTCTTTAAAAGTCCACAGTCGTTTTAGAGTTCTTTTGAACGATGATTAATACCGTTATACGTCGTCTGTTTGAACGTCATATCATTTTGTAACGCGTCTTAGTTTTTCACGGAACATTTTGTATGGCCGCGTCCGCGGCGGAACAGTTACCACGGTAGGCTAGTGTAGTCCGCGCAATAGTTACACTTACCGACTAGTGTTACGAAGCCAATTGAAAGTCTTAATGCTCAATGTTGCCAAATTTTACTTGCCGAACGTCTTGTCTGATTTCGTGATGTAATATTCGTCAGTCGCCCGCCCCGAGGCACGATTTGCTCAATAGTACCGAATATTCCTTTGTTACACATTCGCGTAGATTAAAATTTCGGCCCGAAAAAAAAATATATCATTAGAAATTTAAATTGAAAAAATTTGATAGTAATTTAAATAAGACAAGTTAGAGTTTATTAAGAGTATTTGCGAGTATAAATACTTCGTGGCGTATGATTGAGTCGAGTCGAGATGCAATATGTTTATTTAGTGCCAAATGATAAGTTAACTCGTAGCAATATATTGTATCTTAATGCTCTTGTGTAATTCGTAGTGCATCGACCTCTGAGGTTTCGAACGATTGTTTAACAAGACTATACAGGGAAGTGTTAGGTATTGTTGTTGGATTAAGGAATGTTGTTGAGATATAATACTCATGCGGCAGGGTGTAAAAATAAACGTAACCTCTACTCTTACCGGTATTCGGAAACGCATTTCGGTATGCCCGCGGCTCTAGAAAGACGCGATGTGATCGAGTAGGCGCCTAGCGCCTGCTTCTAACCTAGTCTAGTTTTGATACTAAAATAATGTGGAATATGAAACAAATTTCAATCGGCACCTCGAAGGTATAGCTCCACTCTGTACAGGGTAAGTTATTTATCAGAGACGTACGCCCTTCGCTGATATACTCTTATTTTTACACTCTGTTTTAATATTGGTGATGGTGAAAGAGCAAGGAACAAGAGAATTTATTTACTCAAATAAGTTTTATTATTTATGATATTTTAACTAAATTGTAATGGATATACATTTTTTTTGCATTTTATTATTGTAATGGCAGCTGTCCATAACGTAATCGATGAAAACAGCTGATTCGCGTAGGGTTTCATAAATATATTTAAAACGATACATCGAACATGACACATTGGGCACAAATATTGTTAAAAAAAAATATGCTTGTTTCCTTCTATGCTTTGCTATCTAATGTAATAATGGATAATCGAAATCTTTGTTGTAATGATGTTCCTGGTTGTAGTGTCTATGATTGGAGTCACTTTGTGGAACCCTTGTGTTGTATACGTGATGAATACGTATGTTGCCAATTTTGTCTAAGTAATAATCTTGAAAGTGCGTGTGTCACGCTAGAGAACAACATCGAAGCCGCCGCGTCGCGCGGTGTTGTGCCAAAATTATGTGCTAGTCTTTTAAAACAAATGTTGTTATCAATTTTCAGATTTTATTTAGTCCAGAATATGTTTATTCCTGTGCTGTGAAAGTAATTACTTCGATCAAATCAACACTAAATGGTGGTGTAGTGATGCGCAATGTAGCTGTTTCGATAGCAATTTCAGCTAGAATCTTGCCTTCCAAACTTTATGACTCCTTATTGTATTATTCGAGTTTACAATTTATTCTTGTTATGATATTATTTTATTGAATCAGCTACATTGTGATCAACTTTTAAGTGTTAAGGAGGGACTGCTGTCGGCAGCAGCGAGCGAGCGAAGCGAACCTTTGTGTCTTGTGGAGGCTAGGGCTTGCCCGCACTGCCCGAGGCGAACTCAGCGATGGATCTCAATGTACCTACCTATGCCAATTTTAATATTATAATTATACTAGGTACGTCCTTTATTTTTGAGGCTAACATCATCTTTAGACAAGGGTGCCGACCCTATTGACCTCGCTCGCTCGCTGCGGTCGCTATGGAGAGGTGATGTGTCATTATAAGTGGTAATGTGTATGGAGTCGAGCCTTTGGAAAGCCGTGTTGGTTTGTTGCTACATTTATAGTGAATATTTGATAAAAATGCACATAATTGTTTAGCTACAAGCTTGTGCAATATTATTCCAAATTTTTTATAGAGAAATCTGTTATTATTTCTAAATTGTTATATTAATATTTTTGTAATCGTAAAAGACAAAGGCAACTTAAATTCTATTTATGTTGTGCATTTATTCTCAAATGTTATTACGTAAAGTACCACATACTCGTGACCGTGACTGAAGTCAGAAACAGGAGCGGAGAATATTATACAGTAATTTTTTTGTATTGCTAATATTGTGAGTCAATTCTAGTAATGTTAATGTTCCCTTTTATTTAGAGTTATTTACTATAATAAACAAATTAATTAAGATTGCTCAACCGGACGCAATGCTAACTGCAATTTAGATGTACGAATAATTTTATATTATGTCCTTTTATATTATCATTTATATCTGATATTTTATCAGTTTTATTATTTTGTGAGATATGGCAGCGCATGTTAGTCTATGTTTATTCTTTAAGAGAGGCCAAATGTTGACTTGCTAATGTGAGACTGTTTTGCCAAGAATCAGAAAGTATATTATTACCTACATTGTTTTAAAATAAATGCTTTTATATAAATACGCGTGTTGTTTTTTACATTCAGTAAACTATGTTACTTCCATTCATTCATTCATACTTCCATAGCATTGTTTTAGTTTGGTATATACACCGTGAGCCCGAGTCACCCGAAAAACTTTAACTATAGATTCTAACAACAACTATTAGGAGTAAAAAAAGTTATATGATGTATAGTCGAAAAACGGTTACTTTCCGAGATATTCATTATTTTTTAAATGAAATCTCCGAAGTGTGTAACAAGTTGATAACAAGCCCTTATAATGTGACTAAGATACTTTTACTAATTTTTTTAAATCTTTTAACTAAACGGCAATTAACCTTCGCAGTATTTGATGGTAAGCTACTACGAGCTCAAAAAAGTGACATTTTGTTTCCATTTTGGCTTTTTTTTCCTTTTGATATCTTTTCCTCAAATAAGGACATGTTTATAAATTCAGCCCTGAATTTACTGATTTATTTTGTTCCATAAGTAAGACTATACTGTAAAATTACATCATTCGACCTATGTTGATATAACATTGTTTACTTGTAATACCATCAGGAATGCGTGGTTAAAATATTTCGGGCTCACGGTGTATAGTATTTAGGTATTATATCAATATTAAATTAAAATTAAAGCAAATTACCCCGATATCTCAGTCAAGTTCCATAACATTCGTTTTTTGTAGAGAAATATTGACGTAGTTAAAAGAATAGCATTCAACCTTCAACGAAATTTCAATTTCTGAGTAAAGATTGTCGTGTCGTTTATTATACGCAAATGTGTACCGCCCCTTATTTTTCACACTACCACAGAGTATATATTTTAGTCTGTAAGTCGTTCTGCATCTGCACATATATTATAGGAAACTCTCAATTGTACTAAATAAGGTTAGCCAAATTACAGTAAAATTTAAGCGCGTACACACATCACTGATTAACAGATTTATTGGTCATGACTTGAATAAGTAATTCAGAATCGGATAACATTTTACCGATTTTACCTCTACCCTTGAAATGTCATCATGTTGTCATTTCTGAATTAACAATCCTAACCTAACAAATACAAATTTCGATTATTTGATATTTATATTAAATCTAGTTTGATGAACTATGTTCAGTAGTTTACCATTTTTTCAAATATTTATATAATTTTACTGTTTACTAGCTAATATTAGATGGCGTTTCCTCAGCCCAACGCTCAAAGAGGTTAATACAAGTTTTATTAGATTGTAGTCTGTAATTGGACCTTTTTGCTTCTCCAAATGATATAAACACTGTCGTTTTCTACTTGTTTATAACTAAACAATCTGGTCTGTTGCTAGAACTGACAAATAGGAAGATTTTGGAAGAGCTCCAATTGAAGAAACAAATGCTTTTGAAACAAGGAGCCGTTGCACCGCTCACCGCCACCTCCATCAGCCTAACACAGCCAAACCCCGCCGGCTCGCTGCCTATGTGCTCAATCCCGCCAGTATCTGCTACTGCTGTAAGTTTTTTTCAACTTAATTCAACATCCTTCTGAGTTTCTTTTGATGTACAATATTTAAAGTATTACTGTATGTATTGTATTGTAGTTTCCTTGAAAATAACTTTTATCGAATCAAGTTTTCTGTATGTGGTCATTGAATTTCTCAAACTTCAATTTGTTTGTTAGTACTTCTTTGTTAGTCTCTCAATCTTAGTTTAAAAACGATTCCATTGAGAGAAATTTCATTTAGTTACCTTTGCCTCATAGTTACTTTGCCCCATGTGGCCTCGTTCCGAGTATCCATATTTCACCATAACCATTTTCCTAACATAATTAAAAAACATAAATCCAATAAAGCTTTGAATTTTTTTAGGGTTTCCCACAACTGCCTGAAGCAAACATAGTGAACACAAGCCACAGGGCTGCGTTGCAACACGCAAACGCTACATCTTGTGGTTTCTTTGTCTCCCAAGACTCTTCATTTGGCAACCAGATCCTGCCTGTTCTCCCGAGGTTCGATAGCAAGTGACAGTGGTCCCAATGGCAGCCGTAATGAAGCTGAAGACGCTGCAAGGCCATCTGCAGGACCTCGGTGGGTTCGAGAAGCCTAAGATCCAGTTGGAGCAGTATGAGACCCCACCGCACATTGCTGCTATTGCTCTTTACACAATGCAGGTGAGTAATCAAGGTATTAATGATGTTACACATTAGAATGAACAATAGGCTACTTTCCTGACAGATCAAATCAGTTACTTTTTGTGAAGTGTCAAAACGCTCAGATAGTATGAAGTTTGTATGGAATAAAAGTGAAATGACGTCATTTTACTTAAAGAAATAGTGGATTGCAAGAGCACAGTAAGGCCCCATTTAGATGAGACGAGAATTCGTAGGCAAGTCATTACATTGCAGGCTAGTTAGGCACAATGAATTCAGTTGATCGATCAAACGCCGCAGTGAAATGAAACTCCCATACTAGTTTTCGCTTCATCTAAGGTAAGGTCTAGGTGAATTTTAACACTTCCACAACCAGACAAAAAAACAAAGTACACTTACTACTTCCACACACAGTACTTTACAGGAAGTGATTATTAATATTTTCAGACACAATTTGAAGCCCTCGAAGGCAAGCTAGTTCTGGACGCGGGCTGCGGGCCCGGCGCACTCGCGCTGGGCGCCGCGCTACTAGGCGCCGGCGCCGTCACCGCCCTTGACGTTGACCCTGATGCCCTCGCCGTTATCCGAGAGAATATAGATGACACAGAGATCACCACTGTTGATGTGTTGCAGTGTGACTTCCTCGGACCCAATGTTTGTAGGTTGGTATTTAAACTATATAAGGTCAGGTGGGGTAAGACGAAGATGAACACTTGTATGGAGGTTTCATCCTGACCATCTTACCGCGGGCAAAATAAGGCATGTTCGTTTTATCCATCTGACCTTACGTACATTCATCAAAAAGTTAGTGCTTGGCAGAGTCACTGGTCTCGACGTCATCATCGTCATGAAAGTCACACTGAATCACATAACATTGAAGATCTCCGAGTCATTAAAATTCTAACGAAGGGCAACCGGGTGTAAAGCCTTATTACACCCGGTTGTTCTCCATGAGAATTTTAATGATGATCTTCAATATTATGTGATTCAGTATGACTTTTCAGAACCAATGTTTGTAAGTTGGTAATTGGGAGTCATTGTAACTGACTTTATGTCACCATGGGCAGTTTTAAATTCCTAGCTAAGGAAAGATTTGACACTATAAGAACGAAAATAACCTTTATGACTTTTGTGAAAAGAAAAAAAAACAGTAATTGGTTAAAATATTACTATACTTTAGTATTTTTCAACCAATAACGAGTTGTAAAATTCAACAACAGTCAACATCCCAAACAGATGGGAGAATTACTTCGACACAGTGGTGATGAACCCTCCGTTCGGCACCAAGAACAACGCCGGTGTGGACATGCGGTTCCTGCGCGCCGGCCTCGCGCTCAGCTGCGGCAGCGTCTACTCGCTGCACAAGTCCTCGACCAGGTATATAACTTATACGTATTACAGTGCAGAACAATAGGCTATTTGATGGCAGATCAGCTTAATTTTTTTTATGTCACACCTGGCCATAAAGTGGCAATTACTGCACGCTACGCGTGCGGAAAATCCCACTTCCTAGCCTGGGGGAGACATTCTTTGTTTTACCTCCCTAGGTAAGTAATGCTTTAATTTACACATACATTACAATATGGGATTTTTTAAAAAGGGTGTCATCAAATTTCTTCGAGACCGGCAACGCATTGGCAATGCATCTAGTGTTGCAAATGTCTATAGGCGGCGGTGACCGCTTTCCATCAGGTGGGCCGTCTGCCTGTTTGCCAGTCTATAGCAATAAAAAAATAAAAAAATTACTCTTAAGAACAATACAGTTCACTTAAAATGAGCTTACATATTAGAATTCCTTAGAATTAACTTGATTTTTTTGTAATTATAATATGTGACGTCCGTCACTGCTTTGTACCTTTTTAAGCGCATTGAACCTTGGCCGGTCAAGTTGCAATTTTTTTTTATTTTCAAGCCATGCCAGCCTTTTCTGACCTTTCGGGACTTCGCGGATAAAATGTAGGCTATCAAATGAAATACATTTCTACCAAAGTTGTTTTTAAAGATCAAACTAAAATCACCTCGGTCTGTCACTGGTTTACATAAGTTAATTCCCAAATAATCTAACAGGGCACACATCCAAAAGAAGATCAAGGAGTGGGGCGCGCAGGGCAGCGTGATAGCGGAGCTGCGGTACGACCTGCCCGCCTCCTACAGGTTCCACAAGCAACAGTCGCGCGACATCGCCGTCGACCTGTGGCGGGTGCACCACCCCGCATAGCTATAGCCCCCCCCCCATCCATATAGTACGTCACACCATTGGGGCAAATGTGACAGCATATACTAACAAGGTCAAATATGTTAGGAATAAGTGGGACATGGGGGGGGGGGTGTCTAAAAGTCGGAAAAATCGTGTGACGTACTTTGTGGATGACCCCTAGGGAATGTGCACGAACTTATAGGTGGCAGCACTAAACGACAAAAGAGACACGGGCGGACAATAAAGGAAACTATCACCCCTGTTAAATCAAGCTGTCAATCTCAATGACAATATCGAAGTGTCAATGCCAAATATAGTAAGTCGTAGCACACCGACATTAATCGTCGTTCATGTCAATGATTTAGATTGGCGGCACCAGCAGCACCTTCGTCGTGCACGTTCCCTATTACTCCTACATCATATTAGTCTCACTCAATTTACCACATTTCGACGGACACTTTTTGATACACAGAGACGTTTCTCCTTACCTCTACCCTATAGTAAAAGATATGGAGGTAAGCAGAATCGTCGAATTATTTTTTTCCAATCTACATACTTCACTCCGTCTACAACTGCTAAATTCATTTCATACTCTTAGGACGCTAGCGCCATTCTGGGAAGATTTTGAACTAGTATTGACTGCTTTAGCTGGACATTTTTTTCGATTGATCCCTCATATAAGATAGTTCTCATTACCTCTACCCTCCATACCTTATGCAATAAGTGTAAAGTATACTGAGAGTCCTCGATAGTATGGTTCTGCAATGTGTGCCAGAACATAGCGCTCAAAAGTATCTCACACGTTATGTGATGTGTTATGTATATCTTAAAAGTTGTATAGTAATAATATATTTATTAAGAATTCGTATAGTTATGTATTATATTAATTTTAATTTCATACTCTCCTCCAATTCTTATCGAAGGACGAATGTATTGAGCAAGGATGTATTTTACTTTCCATAGTATGAGTGAAATGAAATAGTTATACGCATATTTTGTAACAAATCAGATTTTGACTATTAATAAGATAAAACAACTAAATCAGTTTATAAAACGATGTAATGAAATAAATAAGCCTAGTTGATGAATTTGGACTGAGTGTTTCGTAAATAAATACCAATTGAACGTAAATATCGTTTATTATTTAAAAAAATAGTGATCAGTCTTAAATATAAGTATTTAAAATAAAAAACATACATCTGAGGCACACGTCGACTTGTTAACACTTTCGCATCCAAACATTTCGTAGTGCTTCGCTCGTAGCCGATAGCATGGCGAAACCCGTATGTAGCCCGTAGCTACTACGAGCCTAGCGCCCGCGGAACGGATTTCCATTTAAAGTGCTAAATGTCCTACCACAGATTAGGTAAGATAACCAGATATTTCACTATTTACATGGTCTTAAGGTGGGTTTAGACCAAACGAGCGAATGCTCATTCTACCCCCACTCTACGAAATTCGTTGTGTGTAAACAGAGAAAGAGCATTCTTTCGTTGTTCTTCCTTATTTTGCGAAGATTCTAAGAATGCTCGTGGAATGCTCGCTCGCTTGATGTAAACGACGGACGAGCGTACGAACAGTCGCCGAGCGCGTTCGCTCGTGTTCGGACCTGCTCGCTTCGGGGAGCGGTCTCTTCAAAGCGTTCTAGTGCTCGAGGGACTTGACCTATCGTTGTAATTATAGATTGGTCTCAAGAAAAATGTCTTCTAATGATAGAAGCTTACCAAAATGCCAGGTGTCTGTGGGATCCGAATTTTGTAAATTGTAAAAACACAATTGAGTCAGGATGATAAATGAAAAACTTGCAATTACAATATCAGTCTCAGAGTTAGACATAGTCCACAGACACCCGACGAATGAGCAACGGGCACTCGTTCGCCTGATCTAAACATCTCTAGAGAATATGCTCTCGAATCCTAGTTCTTGGGTTGCATTCTTGCTCGCTGATATTCGTGTGGTGTAAACGCTGAGAACGAACTTTTGTTTACACTAAAAGATCAAGAATGAATGCTCTGCTCTGGTTCTAGGTCTTTGTTCATTTGGTCTAAACCCACCTTTACACAACATTTTATATTGCTAAGTTCAGTGTAACTTTATTCCAAAATAATAACATTATGTTTCATGAAAGTAATAAGTATACCCTAACATAATTCATAATCATCCAGCTCCGCTCCCCGGGGAGCATAGCGGGTATAACGGGGTGCATGGGCGCCTGTTGCGTGCGATCGACGAGTGAAATCAGTCTGGTTCTGCTTAGAAATCTGATAACTCGTGATGTATATGTCGCCGCCAACTAGCTTAATTAGCTATTTGGTTAGCTGCCTAGCCTTTTCATTAAACACACTCCTTGTTTTAGGTTAGGTTTGGTCAGCTTGTGTCCCTCAGAGCAGAAATAGAAGCCCCGCGCAGCGGGGCTTCGTCGACCTGCTGCCGGGTCATAGTTTAGTGAAAATGCTAGGCAGTTAACCAAATAGCTAACTAAACCAGTTGGCTGCAACATACCTATCCAATAGGGATGAGGGGAAATATGGGACACGTATTTTTTGGTTTATTCGTCGCCAAACTTGATGTTCTGCGCCAGTTTAATAGCGCCGGAGTAGTTGATGGTGACGGTAGAGCGCCTCATATAGTTTTTCCACGAGTCGGAGCCGCACTCGCGGCCGCCGCCCGTGGCCTTCTCCCCGCCGAACGCGCCGCCCACCTCGGCGCCGTTTGTAGGGATGTTCACGTTCACGATGCCGCAGTCCGAGCCGTGCGGCCCGATCCACTGGAAAGTGGAAACGTTAAGTGTGACTGAATGGACATAACTTTACTTAAAAAGATCTACTCTATAGAGACAATGAACATGATCGCAATAATTGAATAAATATTTTATTAGAAAAGAAAAATTATGTCTCGGACGTCACAAAGGAGGAGTCTGGTTGAACAATTGGATCACTTGGGCAACGTTTGGGTGGCGTAGTTGGTAGCGCGCCTGCGTAGCGCCTGCGTAGCGCCTGCGCGCGTGCTTAGGAGATACAGGTTCGAATCCTGCCCGGGACGTATATTTCTCGATTTTTCTCTTCTAATAAAATATTTAGAATTCGTTGGCAGTCGTTAATGCTAGAATAAAAAAATCATAACTTTACTTGTCCGTAATTTTACTTCTATTGTTTGTCCGAATTTTAATACTTACGCATAATTTTCCTACGGCCTAAAAAACAGACATTTGCGAAACTTTTTTAGGTAAGTCACTTACAAGTAGGTTTAGTTAGGTTTATTTTATATTTCTTTTAAAAAATGTATGGTATCTAATGTAATGTAAATGTAAACTAACCCTTATGCAAAAAAGTTTTCGGACGAACAGCACATTCGGTTGTAACATACCTATAAGAGTTCCTTCGATTTCCTAAAATTCCCATCATTCGATCCTGCCTGACAATACGACCATCGGGAAAGTTACCCTTTCAAAAATAATCCAAATTGGTCCAGCCGTATTCGAGTAATCGGGGAAACATAAAAAAAATGTTTGTTGTATGCCGGTGGCCAGGTCGGGGATCTCGAGGCAACAGACGAAGGAACATTCGCACTGTTGGCACATACCTTGAAGATATCGCCCAGGCTCTCAGTGAACAGGCTGGAAGAGAGTCCCTGCTCCACCTCGTTGTTGTAGGCTATGCCGGTGGCTAGGTCGGGGATCTCGAGGCAACAGACGAAGGAACATTCGCACTGTTGGCACATACCTTGAAGATATCGCCCAGGCTCTCAGTGAACAGGCTGGAAGAGAGTCCCTGCTCCACCTCGTTGTTGTAGGCTATGCCGGTGGCTAGGTCGGGGATCTCGAGGCAACAGACGAAGGAACATTCGCACTGTTGGCACATACCTTGAAGATATCGCCCAGGCTCTCAGTGAACAGGCTGGAAGAGAGTCCCTGCTCCACCTCGTTGTTGTAGGCTATGCCGGTGGCTAGGTCGGGGATCTCGAGGCAACAGACGAAGGAACATTCGCACTGTTGGCACATACCTTGAAGATATCGCCCAGGCTCTCAGTGAACAGGCTGGAAGAGAGTCCCTGCTCCACCTCGTTGTTGTAGGCTATGCCGGTGGCTAGGTCGGGGATCTCGAGGCAACAGACGAAGGAACATTCGCACTGTTGGCACATACCTTGAAGATATCGCCCAGGCTCTCAGTGAACAGGCTGGAAGAGAGTCCCTGCTCCACCTCGTTGTTGTAGGCTATGCCGGTGGCTAGGTCGGGGATCTCGAGGCAACAGACGAAGGAACATTCGCACTGTTGGCACATACCTTGAAGATATCGCCCAGGCTCTCAGTGAACAGGCTGGAAGAGAGTCCCTGCTCCACCTCGTTGTTGTAGGCTATGCCGGTGGCTAGGTCGGGGATCTCGAGGCAACAGACGAAGGAACATTCGCACTGTTGGCACATACCTTGAAGATATCGCCCAGGCTCTCAGTGAACAGGCTGGAAGAGAGTCCCTGCTCCACCTCGTTGTTGTAGGCTATGCCGGTGGCTAGGTCGGGGATCTCGAGGCAACAGACGAAGGAACATTCGCACTGTTGGCACATACCTTGAAGATATCGCCCAGGCTCTCAGTGAACAGGCTGGAAGAGAGTCCCTGCTCCACCTCGTTGTTGTAGGCTATGCCGGTGGCTAGGTCGGGGATCTCGAGGCAACAGACGAAGGAACATTCGCACTGTTGGCACATACCTTGAAGATATCGCCCAGGCTCTCAGTGAACAGGCTGGAAGAGAGTCCCTGCTCCACCTCGTTGTTGTAGGCTATGCCGGTGGCTAGGTCGGGGATCTCGAGGCAACAGACGAAGGAACATTCGCACTGTTGGCACATACCTTGAAGATATCGCCCAGGCTCTCAGTGAACAGGCTGGAAGAGAGTCCCTGCTCCACCTCGTTGTTGTAGGCTATGCCGGTGGCTAGGTCGGGGATCTCGAGGCAACAGACGAAGGAACATTTGCACTGTTGGCACATACCTTGAAGATATCGCCCAGGCTCTCAGTGAACAGGCTGGAAGAGAGTCCCTGCTCCACCTCGTTGTTGTAGGCTATCCCGGTGGCCAGGTCGGGGATCTCGAGGCAACAGACGAAGGAACATTCGCACTGTTGGCACATACCTTGAAGATATCGCCCAGGCTCTCAGTGAACAGGCTGGAAGAGAGTCCCTGCTCCACCTCGTTGTTGTAGGCTATGCCGGTGGCCAGGTCGGGGATCTCGAGGCAACAGACGAAGGAACATTCGCACTGTTGGCACATACCTTGAAGATATCGCCCAGGCTCTCAGTGAACAGGCTGGAAGAGAGTCCCTGCTCCACCTCGTTGTTGTAGGCTATGCCGGTGGCCAGGTCGGGGATCTCGAGGCAGTAGACGATGGGCGCGAAGCACTCTGTTTGTACGAGCGGGTGGTCGTGCGGTAGCCCAGTCACGATGGTCGGCTCCACGAAGTAACCTTCGCGCTCGATCACCTAGAATATGAATAATCTTGATAAAATATTTATTTTTGAAATGATAACAAAACTTACTAGCCGAAAATTAACTATACATATAGGCA
The DNA here is from genome assembly GCA_947034925.1 of Eudemis profundana. Taxonomy (NCBI): domain Eukaryota; kingdom Metazoa; phylum Arthropoda; class Insecta; order Lepidoptera; family Tortricidae; genus Eudemis; species Eudemis profundana. The sequence goes on along the minus strand of OX344802.1, from coordinate 18,807,888 downwards.
TTTACTATATGAAAGAAATAGAGAGATATTTCTTTATTATATTAGTTTTGCGGGTAAATTACACCATATTTTTATGTTACGTATATGGTAGATGGCAAAATTGAAGGCACTTGCTGGGTGCTCCGGAGGTCGAATGGTAAAGACGCTGGGCCGGAAATCCAGAGCTACCGGGTTCGAGTCCTGGTCTGGACCATATGTGAGCGCCATTTAATTTTTCTATGTACCTACTTTAATTTCTTGTATCTTTGATGACTGAAGTTCCAGTCCCCAGATCCCGACTCCATTATTAGATCAGTTCGAAGGTGCTCTTTGCACATTTAGAAATGGATAACGTCCATACCATATATATAAGAAAACGTCCTTGCCGCGCTGAGCGGAGCCGAAAGAAATCTTTCGCGCGCTTAGTACGAAGACTTAAACGTTTTTTGACCGGCTTTAACCGATTCCGTGTCGGTAGATGTGGGGAGGCTCATGTATCAAATCTCACCTTTCTCGTCTTGCCGCCCGCCTTCACGATCTCAGCGACAGTGTTCTTGTACAATCGAACACACTGCTAACTGTACATTTGTAAACGAATGAGAACTTTATTGCAAGGTGTTAAAGCCAAGGTCAAGATCAAGGTCAAGGTGGTCAGTTAATTGTGGCTTCGTTTGTACGCGTCGACGGCGGCGGGCGTGTGCAGCGGCCCGATGAGGCTCTCGGCCAGCAGCGGGTCGCCGATCTTGCTCACCACGCCGGCGAACGCCGCAGTCAACCGAGATACCACTGTGCTATACACCTGCGGGATATAACGTGGCTAAATCTCACCTTTCCACCGAACTCGATCTTGCCGCCCGCCTTCACGATCTTAGCGACAGTGTCCTTGTACGCGTCGACGGCGGCAGGTGTGTGCAGCGGCCCGATGAGGCTCTCGGCCAGCAGCGGGTCGCCGATCTTGCTCACCACGCCGGCGAACGCCGCAGTCAACCGAGATACCACTGTGCTATACACCTGCGGGATATAACGTGGCTAAATCTCACCTTTCCACCGAACTCGATCTTGCCGCCCGCCTTCACGATCTTAGCGACAGTGTCCTTGTACGCGTCGACGGCGGCAGGTGTGTGCAGCGGCCCGATGAGGCTCTCGGCCAGCAGCGGGTCGCCGATCTTGCTCACCACGCCGGCGAACGCCGCAGTCAACCGAGATACCACTGTGCTATACACCTGCGGGATATAACGTGGCTAAATCTCACCTTTCCACCGAACTCGATCTTGCCGCCCGCCTTCACGATCTTAGCGACAGTGTCCTTGTACGCGTCGACGGCGGCAGGTGTGTGCAGCGGCCCGATGAGGCTCTCGGCCAGCAGCGGGTCGCCGATCTTGCTCACCACGCCGGCGAACGCCGCAGTCAACCGAGATACCACTGTGCTATACACCTGCGGGATATAACGTGGCTAAATCTCACCTTTCCACCGAACTCGATCTTGCCGCCCGCCTTCACGATCTTAGCGACAGTGTCCTTGTACGCGTCGACGGCGGCAGGTGTGTGCAGCGGCCCGATGAGGCTCTCGGCCAGCAGCGGGTCGCCGATCTTGCTCACCACGCCGGCGAACGCCGCAGTCAACCGAGATACCACTGTGCTATACACCTGCGGGATATAACGTGGCTAAATCTCACCTTTCCACCGAACTCGATCTTGCCGCCCGCCTTCACGATCTTAGCGACAGTGTCCTTGTACGCGTCGACGGCGGCAGGTGTGTGCAGCGGCCCGATGAGGCTCTCGGCCAGCAGCGGGTCGCCGATCTTGCTCACCACGCCGGCGAACGCCGCAGTCAACCGAGATACCACTGTGCTATACACCTGCGGGATATAACGTGGCTAAATCTCACCTTTCCACCGAACTCGATCTTGCCGCCCGCCTTCACGATCTTAGCGACAGTGTCCTTGTACGCGTCGACGGCGGCAGGTGTGTGCAGCGGCCCGATGAGGCTCTCGGCCAGCAGCGGGTCGCCGATCTTGCTCACCACGCCGGCGAACGCCGCAGTCAACCGAGATACCACTGTGCTATACACCTGCGGGATATAACGTGGCTAAATCTCACCTTTCCACCGAACTCGATCTTGCCGCCCGCCTTCACGATCTTAGCGACAGTGTCCTTGTACGCGTCGACGGCGGCAGGTGTGTGCAGCGGCCCGATGAGGCTCTCGGCCAGCAGCGGGTCGCCGATCTTGCTCACCACGCCGGCGAACGCCGCAGTCAACCGAGATACCACTGTGCTATACACCTGCGGGATATAACGTGGCTAAATCTCACCTTTCCACCGAACTCGATCTTGCCGCCCGCCTTCACGATCTTAGCGACAGTGTCCTTGTACGCGTCGACGGCGGCAGGTGTGTGCAGCGGCCCGATGAGGCTCTCGGCCAGCAGCGGGTCGCCGATCTTGCTCACCACGCCGGCGAACGCCGCAGTCAACCGAGATACCACTGTGCTATACACCTGCGGGATATAACGTGGCTAAATCTCACCTTTCCACCGAACTCGATCTTGCCGCCCGCCTTCACGATCTTAGCGACAGTGTCCTTGTACGCGTCGACGGCTGCAGGTGTGTGCAGCGGCCCGATGAGGCTCTCGGCCAGCAGCGGGTCGCCGATCTTGCTCACCACGCCGGCGAACGCCTTCGTAAGTCGAGATACCACTGTGCTGTACACCTGCGGGAAATAACGTGGCTAATTAACATAAGCAGTGGTGTAGGTACCGGAGGGCTAGACGGTCCCATGCCCCCAAGCTCAAAGGACTCTTGGACCCTGACCAACTTAATTTTTCTAAAGCAGCAGTCAGAAAGTTTCAAAAATTTAGAAAAACTCCACTCAGTAAAATCTCAGTAATTTCTCAAAATTACCTATAGGGATTTTGTCAAAATAAAAACTTTTTTAAAATACTTGTGAAAGTTTCGGACATTTTTGAGAACAGTCACATCTGTAGTAGGAGCATTCCATGAAAATATTTCGTAAGGGACACCACCGTTTTAATACTTTAATTAAATTCAAGAAGCTAATTATCAGCATTGTAATATCATAACTCGGCTTTAAGATTGGTAGTGTTTCTTAGCAGCTAAGATGTTTTATTAGGGTAGCTGCCATAGCGTTTCGTAAAGGACAAAAAGATGATGTTTTCATGGAATGCTCCAGTAACGCTTATACGACCAAGACGGCTTGAAGGACAACGGGAGGTGGTTGGTTAGTTCCTATTTAGCGTTTTTTTAGCGTCTTTCTTACTTCGACTTTTGTCAATGAATACGATCGTCATTTGCAAATTTGGTAGTGCGTTGGCAAAACATACTGAAACGCTTGTTTCTTATTTCTATTACCTTCTTATGCACACAAAATAGGCGCATATAAAACGTCGAGTTGCGGAAAACTAGCCCGCGTAAACCTGTAATCTACCTTTTTGTGCAGCAGTAGTCGGCGAGTGGTGGTGCAGCGCTGACCCGCCGTGCCGGCGCAGGCAAACAGCGCCGCTTGAAGCAGAAGGTCCAAGTTGGCGTCCTCGTTGACGATGATGGCGTTGTTACCGCCCAACTCGAGGAGATGACGCCCGAAGCGCTTCTGCACTTCCACGCCGACCTGAAAGAATTTAACTACATTTAACAGCCGGTTTTGATGCTCAAGTCACCAGGACTTTCTTCTAAAATCAGCGATAGACCTCAACCAATAGTTGCATAGAATGTTCGATTTCAGGCGTGCAACTTGGAATTGTAGATAGATAGGATTTTCATTTCAAAACAACCGAGACTCGTATAAACAAACTGCCTAGTTCTTTACTTCGTAGTTGTGATTCGTGAAGAACAGTTTTTACAGGTTTAGCGTCTTAATCTACTTAGTACCTACGACGTGGTTCTCCACCAGAACACACCACAAACTTGGTCAGCACTACAGATCAAAATGTCGCTCTATGTGACATGAACAGGCATATTCCTGCGCCTATTTACCTAAACTTCGGCGTCGGCGTAGGTATTTGAATGGTATGAAGGCGGACTCAGTTTATTTTTTACTTTTGTTAGTAAATTTACCGTAATTTCGGAAATTATTTACAAATATCTCAAACTTTTCCTTAGAGTTAAATGTATTTAGTAAACCGAATAAATTACTGAATTCATTGATACTGCTACAGCTACTTTATGTGGCAAGCGCATACATCAACTTGAGTACTTACAAAACTAACCTAAAAAAGTAAAACCTAAACATTTTTGCGATATATTACATTCTCGTAACGTTTTATGCAATCCCGGAATCCCGGAACTTATATTGTTTAAAAATATTTTTTTAGGAAGCCGACTCCATACTTGCTCAGTTTTTTCCGGGAATTCGCCAACTTTAGGTAAATAGGCGCAGGAATATCCGATGCCTGGACATGAACAATACCTGTTTTCCGATAGCAGTGCTGCCGGTGACAGAGACCAGTTTCATTCTCGGGTCTTTGACTAGCTGCTGCCCCACGTCCTTCCCGCCAACACAGAGGGCCCGGGGACGTTGTTCTTTACCAGAACACTCCACGATTTTGGTCGCCACTACAGATCAAAGTATGACTTTATGTGACATGAGCAATACCTGTTGTCCAACAGTAGTGCTGCCGGTGAAAGAAACCAGTTTCATCCTCGGGTCCTTGACTAGCTGCTGCCCGACGTCCTTCCCGCCGACACAGAGCGCTGCCACGGCGCCGGGGACGTTGTTCTTCACCAGAACACTCTCCACGATCTTTGTCACCGCTACGGAGATCAGAGGCGTCGTTTCTGAGGGCTTCCATACGCTCGTGTCGCCACAAACCTGTATGATGGAGACTTATAGTTTATTTAATTTAATATAGAGTTAAATTAGCGGACGTTCAAAAATGGGTAATTTTTCAGGAATGTGATTTCTCTGTCCACAAATATTGGCGAATTCCCTGTAGATTCCGCCTCAGTAGCATATCATTTTTAGTAATTGCGTAACATACGTGCCAAGTTCTATACAATAACCATAAATGTCATGCTACTGAGGCGGAATCAACAGGTAATTCATCAATGTTTGTGGACACAGGAATCATATTCCCGAAGAATTACCCAAATCCGACAGAAGGCTAACGGAGTGGAGGCTGGATCCGAAGATCACGTAGATAGGGATTGTGGTCTAGCAGAAAGTGGTTGAGATAGCTTTCCAAAAAACAAAATAAAAGAGGTTTGAGGTCACACAAGACATGACCAAAGCTGAACAGAAAGATGCCAACTTGATGAATCTTTAATGGAGCTCCAAGGACCTTAAAATAAATAGCCGGACAGAGAATCGCTAACAAAGAACTGAAGCATGTCTAACCCGGCGGCTACCTATGTGTGCATGCTGCTCGCAGTAGGAAAAAACTAGTTGATGTGTGCTGTGTGTTGATATTAGAAATGGCTTCAGTTCTCTGTTAGCGAGCCTCCGTCCGGCTATTTATTTTAAGGACCTTGTGGAGCTCTGTAGAATCTCATAATAAAAATATAATATAGCATGGTAAATAGTGAGATTTAGGCGCCAGGTGTTCTCATGTATCATTTCAAGGTGGTGTTCACAAGATATACCTAGTTAAGTATTTTATAATTGATTACCTACACTTATAGATAACGAATTTTTGCCTCCCTACTGTGACTGATAATGCGGTTTAGTTTTTCAAGGGCATTCAATTTAATATAAGGTAGTAGGTAAGATAAGGATTGATAACGATAGCCATTACTACGATTACAAATTGGTAGTAACCGATATAAATAATATACACTATATGACTAGTGGAGTTTTGTAATTTGTAACAAAGTTAAAACAGCGAGTTTTAAAAGAACCCTTTAATTCATGCTGTTTTTTCTAATTCTACGCTGTTAGTAGAACCTCTCACGGATGTATACAGCTACAAAAGCAAGGAACTTGAAGGCAGTGATACTTAACACCGAAAAAGGATTTCGCCATTCGATACGTGCGTGATAAGGTCACAATGAACGGAAAGCGGTCCCTGGATTAAGGTATCCAGAGGTAACTAACATACCATAGCGATAGCGCTGTTCCACCCGAACACGGCGACGGGGAAGTTGAAGGCGCTGATGATGCCGATGGCGCCCAGCGGGTTCCACTTCTCGATGAGCACGTGTCCGGGCCGCTCCGAGGGAAGGATGGTTCCCGGCAGCGAGCGGGACAGACCCAGGGCGAGGTCACACACGTGGATGTACTCCACCACCTCGCCGATAGCCTCGGGGAGGATTTTACCTGGACAATTAGCACATTTGAGAATGCGGATTGAAGTGCTACAAATGACTGTGGTATCTTCTTTAATGAACACGCGATACTATATAGGCAAACTAGTCAAACTACGTAACTAATTCCCGTCCTTATTGGCCATTAAAATAAATCTGTTGGGACAGCTGGAACCTTCACTAATGTTGATGACTGAGAGGAACCACGCACCGTATCTACTGTTATGGCTTCACCTTATCTCTCTCTCCGTCTCCTTGGAGTAAGGCCGGTCTAGGTACACTTCCTCCTGGTTGAACCACTTTGATGACCTGAGATATCCTATCTGCTGCAGATTCTCTCGCACATCTGGGCGTTTTTAAAAGAAATGTAGGTGCATGTGTTTTTTTCTCAGAATAGGTATAGACTATTTGGGCTTTTCTTACTCAGGCAGAATCCTTTGACTTTCGAATCTCATACAAGAAAAATTATGTCCCAAAATTTCCATTCCAGATCGTCACGTTTTAGTACCTATTTAAGATTTTTTTTATTTTTATGGATGCGACGCAATGGAAACCTATTTCCCCATACAAATATTTGGGACAACATTTTCGTGTATTAGGTTCGAATGTACAAACGATTCTGAGTAAGAAAAACCCAACATGTATTTTTTTTAAAACACTCATCTACCAGTCGACATTCCTACAAGCCAAGATGTCCATATGATAGTGAAACGGCGAAGACACGCCCAATATCGCATCATAGTTTCCCTCTAAAGTGCTCACCAGTGGGTGACGCGTGGGGCGGAAGGGGCGGTCCACCCCGGGCCTCCTCTTCATATCATCTTACTCCAGCAGCGTCAGCCAGAACGACAGCACCCCCCCCCCTCACCCCCACTCCATCGAAAAACATCATAAAGCTGACACTTATGCCGTTCACCCATTTCGAGCGACACGAGCTGACAGCATCTCCAATCGCCGGACGATCTCGCTACTCGCTACGCACCAAGGATTGCAAGGCATTTTTTCTATTTTCCCCTTGAAGCAAATTTTGGCTGGTGCTCACCCATTTCTAGAGACACAAGCTGTCCCAGAGGCTGCAATTTCTCCCGCAGCGCGTCTCCGATCTGGCGGACGATCTCGCCGCGCGCGGGCGCCGGCATCTCCGCCCACTCGTGCCACGCCGCCTGCGCTGCCGCCGCGCACGCCTCGTAGTCGGCCGGGCTGGCCGCTTGCACCTCGGCTATGATCTTGCCGCTGGCCGGGCTGTATGATTGGATCACCTGCGACGGTTCATTAAATATGTTATCATCATCATCATTTCAACCGCCAGACTCTGCTGAACATAGGTATTCCCCAATGACTTCCACAATTGCATTATATGTGACGTCACGCTAGGGAGGGGGGGTCTTACAAACGTAACTAACTGTGACATGGGCGGGGGAGGGGTCTATTAATCACGAAATTAGTGTGACGTACATTTTGGATGAGCCCTAATGCAATGTGAGCATGTGTGTGATATAATGTACTTACATAGATGTGTGTGGTAGTAGGTAGCAGTTACGTGGTGTCCGTAGAACACGATTCCCACCGGCTTGCTTAATATTTGGCATTTGAACACCTATTTTTACTGCTCAAGTAAATTGTTAACTAAAACTGCTCCAACCTATCTAAGCAAATCTTTAGTGCCGAGACACTGGCAGAGAGTAGAGGCATTAAGGGAGTTTATTAGGGTTCCGTACCCAAAGGGTGCCAACGGAACCCTATTACTAAGCCTCCGCTGTCTGACCGCTGTCCGTCCGTCACAGGGCTCTAGCTTTTGAACCGTAATAGGTAGATTTGAAATTTTCAGAGAATGCGTATTTCTATTGCCGCTTTAACAACAAATAATAAAATGAAAAAGAAAAGGGGGTCCACCCCGTACAAGTAACTTGTTTAGCGTAATAGATAGAGACTTGAAATTTTCTCAGAATGTGTCTAGTGCCGCTAAAAAATCAAATAATAAAAAGAAAATTAAATCAAGTATTAAAGGGCCCCCATACAAGATGATGTTTTTGGCGTCTTTTCGCTTGATTCTAATAATAGTAATAGGTAGGTGTTGAATATGTTCATAGAATGAGTTTTTCTATTGCCACTATAACACAAATAATAATTACATACAAGTCAAACACATTACCCTCCTTTGGGCTTCGCCGCAGTCGGGTAAGAACAAAATTAAGTTTAAAATAAAAAGGGGTCGCCATACAATAAACGTGTTTTTTGGCGTCTTTTTGACGACTTTGCCGACGGTGGTACGGAACCCTTCGTGTGCGAATCACTTGGCCGGTTTTTTTAAATTTTATTTTAGTCACTTTAGTATGCCGGTCATCAAATTTCTGTAGATTTACTTTTCGGTGTTTAATACGGTTCGAAGGACCATTTTTCAGAATTTTGGTAAACAATTTCAATACAATAATTAAATAGGCTACTTGATGACAGTTCAAATCAGCTTCTTTTTATGAAGTGTCAAAACGCTCCGAAAGTATGCAGTTTAGTATGAAATACTATCTTGTGACGTGCTTGTGACGTCATGCTCAACATGGTGCCTTATTTTTAGTTTTCGTCATTGTAAAATCGTTGATGGCACGAAAATAAGTTTGAATGATTTTATCCGGGCTGTTTTGGAAGCGTAGCGCGGTTAGAGTTAATGAATTTATTTTGATTGTTGTCAAATACCCTATTACTGCGTAAAGGAGCGCAGGAATGTTTACTAAGGTTAAATGTTATACAACATGCGAAGATAACTGTGTGGACAGACGCCTTATCAAATAAGCTAACGGACTAGAACAATAGGTTTTCTGTTAATTATATTTGACTGGCTATGTTACACGTATCATTTACCTCCATACTTATTTACTTTTCAGTGCATACCTATTATACCAATGTTTTTGATTTGCGAGAAATATTTTGTTAAAAATCTACGTATAGAAAAACCTTTAGGCGTTCAAGGCCTTAGCCTGCTACCCTTGTAGAAAAAGACAGGTTTGCTCCGGCTTGCCCCTGGAGAAGTATGACCCAACGCCATTTAAAAAATTCTGTCAACATGCGACACCTACATTTCACTTTCACTAGGAACGATTTGTCATTTTATTCATAAAATCATTTTTTCATAGATATCGATTTAATCTATGGAATAACAAGTTATCTGATGGTCAAAAACTACACTACGAACACTGAAACCTACGTTGCCTATGAAAATTACTGTAAAACTACTACCCTAATAAGCAGTACTAGTAATGGTTGTGATGTAAGTAGCACTAACCTGTCCATTGGCCTGCCATTTCCCGTTGAACACTCCCACATTCTTCTTATCCAAGCCCAATTCCTTCAAAAAGGAATATTTGGGGTCCTCAATGAGGTAGCTAGCGTTGCGAGCCATTGGAGCTGACACGATGCGCAGTGAGAGCACTTTCCGACACAAGACACGACTCATCAGTGCTTCTTTCACACTCACCCGTATCAAAATACTTGTTTACCGAGCGTTCACTCGATATCTCAAGTATTATCTTATTTGTGAACAATTATAAATGAACGTCTTATCGGACAGATAAACAGTTGCTGGGTCAAGCTGGGTGCCATTGATTTTTAATGACGTTATTTCGTAATGTAATATTTTGCGATTGTTCATCGTGCTTCGTTTTAGAAGTGAAACATTTTCAATATTTCTTGTGATAAGGAATTTGCAAAATGTACCCTTTTATACATACTTGGTTATTTATAAAAGTGTTCTTTATTTCTTAATTTTACTAAATTGAACTTTATTACATACGCAATAAGGATGATATTATATTGAGGTCGAAGTGAATCGATAGTAACCCTCAACCTAATCGAGTATCAACTTCAATCATCAATGGAAAAATTAAACTCTTTAGCATGGAGTTAATTTTTTTCCAGTCAGCACTCAGCAGTAATCATCATCAAACGTATTATTGTGGTCGTAACTGAACTATTACGAAAGTCATTGGTCTACCAGTCTCGGAAGTTCTTTTTAATAATCCTTTTGTATAGTCATAATTGTCTCTAAAATCAAAGCTACCTCATACACTAATTTTACCGAACCTTTCATCCTTTTTCCTGTGGTGTAATCTTATAATAGCATTCAATCTAACAGGGTTACCAACTGTCGCATACCATACCAGGTTATATTTATAATAAGACTTCTCAAGTTAATCGAAAAAGATATGAAAGGAATTAAAACTAATCATATAAACTCAAACACCTACATATATTATTTTATAAATATTAATACTAATTTGTACGTTTATCACATGATGGTACATCCCCATTCGCCAGGCTGCTCCCCTAGCGTTCCTTCTCTGTATTCCTGCGCTTTGTGGTCCAGGTATGTGTTTTCTTGTCTCTTCTGCATCCACTCAGGTAGCGGTTTGTCCCAGTCAGCCGGTGGGCCTTCTCGCTTCTTCCAAATATCGTTTCTGTAGTGGGCTCTTAGTCTTTCCAAACGCCGCGCCTTTTCGCTTTCTATGACTGCTTTCTGAAAAACAAAACAAAATGTAAATAATTATAGATACATCGAGCAAATGCTTTGAAAAATCAAATATGATCGACTACAGCTAGTGCGGGTTCAAATCCGGCATTAGCTGTAGTCGATCGTATTTGATTTTTCAATGCATTTGCTCGATGTATCTATAATCATAATAAAATTGTGGTGTTTCCACATTAAGCTATGAGGATTCAAAATATTTCTAGTAAATATGATGATTCCTTAAAATAGTGCATTAAAATGTAAATAGGTGATCCTGAGTAACCAGCTTTGCGAAGACGCTGACTGTTGCGTGCGGTTATATCGGTGTTACAAACAGGATTGCCACATGGTCGGGATTCATCTGGATTCTCCAGATATTTCATGCCATGACCAGATTCCCGCCAAAATATGAAATTACCTGACAAAATTGCACAGGTACAGGGAAACTAATTTGCTAAGTTGTGTTTGCTAGCCTGGCTTAAGCCTGTGCAGGCCTCCTACCTACTCTATGGTTTGTCTATCTACCCTCACCCTAGGCTTGTGGGGAGCCCTTATAATCATAATGCTGCTCAGGCCCTTCACGTTAAGTCTGACCTTGTATATATGCTAGAAGCTTTGTGATCAGGATACATAAACATAGTAAAAAAAAAAGTCTAATTCCGAAAATTGCTATGCCTAAAAATAAGAAAAAGATGTATACTATATACTCACTGCTGCCTTTTCATCTTTGTCTGATTCCCACTTGCAGCAGTTGTCATAGTCTTTTTTCCACTGGTTACAATTAAGAGTCTCTCCGTAGATGAAGTACTGGTGAAAACGGCCACGGAAACTTGTGCACTCCTTGTATTCATCCTTGTAAATTTCACAGTCTCTTATCTAGACAAAAAATATATTGTGAACAATCGCCTTCAGCATTTAGGTATGCAAAATAAGTGCAATATGAGAATTCTAGCCCGCGTAAAACTCACCAATAGATGCAATTTTAAAAAGATAAATCTATACCGAGCATAGGTACAGTAAAGGCCCAGAGTATCTTTTGCACTAATTTGGCACTCTGCCTCAATCACTCAATTTTCTAGACCAATTAAACTGACATTTGAGATTCTGGGTCTTGTAAGATATAGGGCATGTGGTTGGGCAAAGATATTTCAGTGAAAAATTAACGTGTTACAGAGGACACCACCACGAGCAATAGCAAATTCTAGAAATATTTCAAATTTACAACCGTAGAGTAAGTAAGTTTAGAGTTAAATACGTACAAACCACTTTTCCGATTCTATGTCAGTTTGGTCATTAGAAGTTTGTTCATTTTCTGTATTTGTTTCATTGTTTGGTGCCATTAGAGTAACGATTGATTAAGAAATCAATAGTTTGCAATGTTATTCAGTAGGCCGCAAGAACATAACCTGTAAAATATTTTATTACATAATATTTATACGGATTTCAACATAAATAATACATTTAACAATGTAAAACAATAAGCAGTGAGGATTTAAAGCTTAATTAAAACAAAATATACCTTCTATTTCATACATAAAATTGCACTTTTGGCTGTGTTTTGGCTTTATTTCAAATTTAATTTGACAGTACGAGCTTATGAAATATCGTCTGACACTTGTTTTATTAAACGAAATAATTTAGTATTTCAAATCAATTTAACCAACATTAACAATATATAGCAACTGTTAACATGTATGCTGCTTATAAAGGTATTACTTACCGTGAAATGGAACGCAAAGGTTACCTTTTGAAATTGTTCAAGCAATATAAAAAACCGCGCGTAACTGTCATATTTTCAGATAGACACCGACGTCAAAAAATTGCAGACAGAAATAGTCTTTAGTTTTAACAATAAATACGCGTGCACTTTGGTCTGTAGATAAAGAAAACACGATAATTAATTTAAATAAACTTTATTCATGCAGAATTAATGATCCATTGTTCTATATTATCAAAACGGCTGCCCAGTTTTGGTGTCCAGAACAGTGTTTTAATTGCAACCTGTGAGTAATTTGTGAACACTAGTTATTGAAGATGTCTTTGAATAAACTTATTGGAGGCGATTGTGGGGGCAACAACTCCCTTGTTCAATTATCTAACATCGTCAGCCGAGATGCAGCTATCGCGCAACCGTTGTCTCAGACAGACAGGTTTGTCAACGAATTCATAGCTCAGAACTCCCAAGTACCACAAACCTTCAACATGAATGCATTACTTAATAACATTCCAGAAGTAGAAAAAGTTGGATCTCAACATAACAAACATACAATTAGACCAGCTCCGTTGGGGAACATGCCACAAATGGCAGCCCCATGGATGGCAGGCCCTTCATCTTCATTCATTCCTCCTCAGCATATGCTAAGACCATTTTACATGCCCCAGCAGCCTATGTTGCAGCATCAACAAAAATCAAATGTTCAAATTGAATACATGAATGAATCTGATATACAAAATACTGATAACAGTGATGTTAGAGCAAAAGCTCAAGAGTATGTAGATACTGTAAATAATGATGATGAACTGGCATATAATCAATTCATGTCTTTTATGAAGAGGATAAGTGCAGGAGAACTCAATTTGGGGGAACCAACGGAGACTAGTCAAAAAAAGAGTAGAGATGAAATATTGGATGAAATGGCAGAAAAGTACAAAGATGAATGGGCTAAGCTGAGTGATGTCTCAGACTACTGGAATTCTGAGGCTGCAAATGGTATAGCAGAGGATTATACATTTACTGAAGGGAATGTAATGCTAGAAAATAAGAGTGCTTTAGAATTAGGCAAGGAGAAATTAAAAATGGGTGATATTCCTGGTGCTGTATTGTGTTTTGAAGCTGCTGCCCAGCAACAGCCTGATTCAGCAGAAGCATGGTTCATGTTGGGAACTACCCAGGCTGAAAATGAACAAGATCCTTTAGCCATTACAGCATTAAAGAAATCCCTACAGATAGATCCCCGACAATTAGAAGCTTACATCACACTTGCAGCCGCATACACTAATGAAAACATGCCTAAATATGCATTTATGTCACTACTTGATTGGCTGAGAGCTAGTCCCAAATACAGTGACTTGTTACCTCAGGATATTGATCCTAAGAGCTTAGATTTGAAAGAGTTAGAGGGTCATGTAAAGTCATTATATCTTCGGGCTGCTCAACTGAATCCCTCTCAGATTGACCCTGATGTTCAAAATGCCCTCGGAGTAGTGTTCAACATTAGTCAGGAATATGACAAAGCAGTTGATTGTTTTAAAGCAGCTATAATGGTTGCCAATACTGATTCAAAGCTGTGGAATAGACTTGGGGCAACATTAGCAAATAGTGAAAGATCTGAAGAGGCAGTTGATGCTTATCATGAGGCCTTAAACTTAGAGCCAGGGTTTATCAGGGCAAGATATAATGTTGGCATTACTTGTATGAATTTAGGTGCTCACAAGCAAGCAGCGGAGCACTTCTTGGTAGCATTAAATCAGCAATATAAAGCAAAGAGCATGTTCCCTGAATCTTCATCTGGTGATGTCAGTTCATCCACAATTTGGACAACACTAAGAATGGTGTGCTCATTTATGGGAGAACATGATGTGGCCAAATTTGTGGATGACAGAAATCTAAGTGAACTTAATAAATTCTTTGAAATTGAATAAGTCTAGCTATTCAGCTGTAGAAGTCGTAATATACAGAATTGTTATTGTTCAAATTATTTCAGTCATAAACTGATAATGAAGTGATAAGACAAGATGTAATATACCTTGTTAAAATAAATTGAGATATGTGCTACAACGAAAGTTCTGGGCAAATTCTGGTACAGGCCGCATTAAGTACCTGAACCATGAACTCCTGACTAATATTTTGACGAGTTTTCAGATTTTACTTATTTTGAAATTAAATTTCGAACATAACCATATAAAAATCTCAAATCTCGTCAAAATGTTAGCTAGGAGTTCTTCGCCGTCGATATATCGCAACACATCTTTATTATTATCGGCACTGACAATATCTCTGGCGCTTTCAATGTTACAGCCTACTTGATGCTGACTGTACAATTAAATTAAAAAAAAAGAAATAATCAACCTTCAAAACCTGACGTGCACACCAAATAAACTGAATAATTACCCAAATGCTTTTGATGGCGACTGTACAATGAGTGCAACCACACTCATTGTACAGTCATCATCAGATACATCTATCTATACCCTACATCACCTGATCATAAATATCTGAACATGCACTCTAAGGCCTTGATAATAGAGTTGTGTTCAGATGTTTGTCAGCGCCTTGTTTGCTCCATCCGATGGTGACTGTATTTGTTGCATAATCTGGTGTCTTTTTTTTTATTTTGGTGTTTGTTAATGTACACATAAATAATACCTTTGTTTTTCAGTAATAAAAAATGGTTGCAATATTGATAAATATATGGGGTTACTAATTTAAATGGTAAGGGGAAATATTTTTATGTTGGGGAAAAATAATTTATGGAGTTCATTTAAAATTTATTTACTTTTTATTTTTTGTTGTTGTACTTAGTTGTCTATGATCTAATAAATTATTTTTATACTGTTTAATTTTTTTATTTGCCTCACAGTAGCACACCTTATATACTCAGGAAAAATAGTTTTAATGTATATCAACTTTTAACATGTGAGAAACTGCACTTGTCGTCAGACAGAGGACATCCCTGAGGATGGTGGTTGTAAAACCAGCATGGCCGCCATTGTATTCGGATATTTCCAGACTTAGCTTTATTTTTCTTGTACTGACTATCCCTCTTTACTTCATCAACTGTTTTAGGATATCTGAGCTGGACTTTACCACTTTGAACCTTAAATATATGGTGATTATTCTTCAATAAGGTTTGCAAGCCTCCACACTCTGATTTTAAAGCTTTCAGTTGATCTTGGGGAAGTAGTTGCACTAGCTCATGGATTTCAGCAGTTCTGCCTGGGCTCCAGTTAACTGATAAGTTACAAGCTTCAAGTAAATAGTCAGTTATTTGACTCACTATTGACTGGATCAAGTTTTTGTCTATTTGAGTGCAATTGCGAACCTTTTCCACTGGATCTCTAGACTTGAATTCATCTATCCAAACATTCTCGTTTTTGTTCTGGTCCTTACCATTAATAAGGTTTTGTATGTGATTACACTGTTCTTCAAATACCTCTTCTTCATAAGTCCTGCCTCTTCCAACAAGGCAGATTCTCTTTGTGCTGGGTATTTTCAGCCTATCAATATCTGTTCTAAAACCAACATCTTCACATAGTTGTTTTATGTATTCCAAGTACTCTGTGTATTGACTTTTAGAAGAATTCTGCCTTTGGTATTTGGTACCATCAAAGTTATAGGCACAACATGGAAGCAGGAAGAAGTTACATTTGTAAGAGCTTCTGGCTGCTATAACCGGAATCCATGGGGTCAATTCATCTGAATGGTTACCTATTAGCCAATCTGTATCAGGAAAGAGGTGTAAATCAGATGGTTTAACTGTTTTCTCCTGAAAATTTAAAGAAATATTTTAATGATCATATACATAAACTGTTTTCTTCCTTTGGAAGATTATACGAGGCAGGTGTGTAAGTTCAAAATAATAAAACTTATTGCAAGGAGATTACTTCTAATTTCACATCAGCACCAAACATGTCCCATATTTGTCTCTTTCTCACATCAATGCCAACTCCAGGGTGTCCTTCCTTTGATAAAATGTATACCAGTAAGCCATTCCCACAGCCCAAGTCTACAAAGCTTTGAAGATTATTGGAGCCCTGCAATGCTCTCTCCTCTTCCCAGAGCAAGAGTAAATAAGTGGCTATAGCCACATCTTCATACACAAACTTGCTGGGATCTGTGCATTCAGGCCATATCTGTAAAATTAGGTAAATAATTAATGTATTGTCAAAACGTAAACCACATAATATTAATACAGAAGCAGGGAAGTTAACACTTTCATGACCAACAACCCGCTCTTGTTCGGATACTGGGCGATTTTGCATTGCACTTTATCAGCATCACAAACCCACCTATAGGGCCTGGTCGGTTTCTGAAGTATTGTTAATTTTTTTGTCTGGTCGTTAAATGTTAAAGCTTGGGTGAGGCAAATTTGACTAAAGCTGTAATTTGAATCTTTACTCAACACTAACAAAATATAGTATTTTGCAGTTTATCAACATAAGGATTCAAAAATTATCTTACCTTGACCATCTCTTTTCCATATTTTATTTTCAAATCATTATATCTGCTGTAGTATTTGTCTGTAGACACCATGGATAGGGTTTGGCTACAAAATTGTGTGGGCCTTATACTGCCACACTCTCCTCCCCACTTTACAAACTGAGGTAGAACTGTGCCTACTAGCCATTGGAATGATTTAGCATTGGAATCTGAAATTAATTAGCATAATAAAATTTATTTGAGAACTACAGCTGAATCAAAAATCTTAGCACAGAAAGTGTTAATAAAACTACCCATTAGAAAAACCAAGCTGTAAAAGTTACCATCACTGACCACAATTGGCTTTAAGTAGAATTGTGTTACTATTCAATTGCAGTGAATAAGAAAAATCAGGGCAGACATTCTGATTCGCATTTTCTGGTGTGACATCATAAAAAGCAATGTGGTTCTTGTCCTTTACCAGACAAATGAGTTGAAATGCGTGGATATCGCTATAATTTTTAGGAAGCAATTCGGACAGTATAATAGCAACAGTGTCATCATCAGCTTTCTCGCACTGTTCAAGTCGTAGAATCTTACGCAAGTTATCTATATAAGAGTCAACATTTCTTATCGCATCTAATTTTTCACACTGCTCGGGTAAACACCATTCAGAATTCATCGGTTTGCAATATGATTTGTGTAACACTTTGCTGCCCCATACTCTTTTATTCACAACGTGCGATTTCGTAATTAGGATATCCACAGATTGCAAGAATGCGCTAGTAGTAATAGTTGCGTCAATGTGTATTTCTTGTAACATATTTATTTCTACAAAATACAAACTAAATCGGAAGACGTAAAATCGTGCCTTTTTATTTTTATTAGCAGTGACACTGACATGATGAGTTGATGACATTTGCCAAAATTGCCGATGACATGACATCCATCCACTTGATTCGCACTTTATACTATTTAAGTTTATGTGAAAAACGTCGGACATCACCTTGTTCATGAGCTTTTTTTACAAAAAATCGAAATTATTGCAAAATTTACATAAATGTATTAGCATTTTATTTATCTCTACCTTAGTCTACAATATTTATTAATATCTATTTTATTATATTTAACTAAATGATTATAATGCAATATTTTATTTTATATATGCGGCAGTTTTTGTATGAAAACGAAACGTAACCAGCGATTGACGTCAGCTGCTCGATGCCAGCTGCCGATTACAAAAATATTTTTACTTTTACAAAAATCAATTTAACCTCTTGATATAAATGTATTTGTATGAGTTATTGTAATAATTATTCGTCAAAATATTCATATGCTAGTTTATGTATGTAGGTAATGTCATACACTGAGCTCGAACATGGGTATCAAGGGTTGCGGCAAGCCACACAACAGCCCCAGTTTTATGTCGGTGATGATGGAAATCTCGTCCCAATAAGATCTCCAGTAAGTAAGAATGAATAGGCATATTTCGCATATATTCCCATAATAAAATGAAGTACTAATCAAATATTAAAAAATAACTATTTAAAGTTTACATAGATATAGAATAGAAAAACTTTATTATACCGAAAGTACTACGTAAAATTGGAAAAAACATGAAATAGAATACCTTTTCATTTACTAATTTAATATAGAGAATGTTGTACACCTTATATTATCAAATTTAGTCTCTTAAAATTATTTTCTTTGTCCTTATTAATTTGGCACGACTCCATATGACATTGAGGACTTGTGTGTGTTTACCATGTTTTGTACATTTTTAGAGTGTGTCTCCGCACATTATCTTAGTATTTGTGATTTAGTATGCATGAATAAAGGGAATTAATAAATATGTAATTAATAAAGATCATGTGCAGTTATAACCATTGAAACATGTTTAGTTCAGTGTTAATTTTGCTGATATACTAATGTTAAAATAGAATATTACGCCATGTAGTATAATGAACTCTTTACCTAAACTTATTTCAAATAAAACAACACAATATGATCAGTAGTATTATTTATTGATTTTTTGACAACATTTAGAAACCAAAACAAGATAAATTATGTTAATCAATGCAGAGATAACCTTACCATTAAATTAACTGATTATAGTCCTAACCTCCTTAATCCACATTATTACACAGCCAGCAGCCTCAAGCCTAACCAGTACTATTAATGCATATAAGCCTTATCTAAAATAAAATGTAAACATTGCTCTAAAATTCAAAGATTAGCATAGATAAGAATTGCACACAGATTTCATCATAAACTACTGTAATCTACCACAAAATACATGTTCACAACGAGCAAGACATGTCTACACTAACACCCCTTGCAGCACAATTGATTACAGAGTACTGATATACAATGCATATTTTATAGCCACTCTATTCTACCGACAATGTCAAGTGAGGTAATACAGTATGTTAATTTGTGTCAAGTTTATCATAGTTATCTAGTGTATGTAGTGATAACCAACCATTGACAAGCTGCTTTGTGCTATCTTTAGTTTTACTTCAAATATTCGCCCGGCTGCATGTGAACTGTCACCGGATGGAGTGGCAGTGGCTAAAAGACTGGTGGAGGTTAAAAAGATG
This sequence comes from Eudemis profundana, assembly GCA_947034925.1. Lineage (NCBI taxonomy): Eukaryota > Metazoa > Arthropoda > Insecta > Lepidoptera > Tortricidae > Eudemis > Eudemis profundana. The sequence goes on along the minus strand of OX344802.1, from coordinate 18,788,420 downwards.
GAGAAATAGGAAGAAAAAGGAACAAAATGATGACGATTTTTGTTACTGTGATGATTGTTTACCTGATGTGAGCTTAAATGACAAAATTTATGTTTTGGTTATAGATATGATTACATGTTATAATTGTGATTGTTTATAGAAGATAACAAAATAGGTATTATTTGTGATGTGCTTTAGTAATATTGTATAACAACACTGTATAAAGTACAGAGTCACATGATCCACTTTTGAGTGATTCAATTTTACATTATTGATGGTTATAAAATCAATTTGCTATGTTGTCGTTGTTTCTGTAGCATAGCCAATTAAAAATAAAATGAGTCTTAATTCCTGTGCAGTAGTGTTCAAAATGGTTTGTGAAAAGTACAAAAACAATGAAAGAGGTATTTGTGCTCATGGTCACACAGCTGTTTGCTTTACGACAGAAGTATGAACATCATATCTTTTTCCTTTTTTTTAATGTATTTTAATAATGGGATCTAGGCACATATAAATAAGAATATTTTTTTATATTCATCACTATTATACATTTTCCTTCCTGGTGTGCTTTATTGAAAATAATTGATTCAATTAAATTAGCTCTGTACAAGGCCAACAAATCAATATTGTTGTTACGAAACTTTCTAGGTCAGTGGTTCCGAACCTGGGGGTAATTACCCCTTTAGGGGTAAAATTAAGTTTTCTGAGGGGTAATACTCATATTAAGTCGTTTTTCTTTGAGTACTTTCATATAATTGTCTGTATTACCTATTTTTTGGTGGGGTAATGATACAAATCTAGAGGGGGCCTGTGGGTGATGTGGCAATAAAGGTTAGGAACCACTGTTCTAGGTAACCATTTTGGAAACTTACTATATTTGAGAAAGTGGACTTTTTGGCTAGAATTTTGTTACAGGGAATGTCTAGAAGATTGTAGATTATACGATCTTGATGCAGAGAATCTTAAGATTATATTTTCCATTTCTTTCAGTAATAAATTTACCTTAAAAATCTAAATACATATAACCATGCATCCATTGGCAATAACTGCGCGGAATTAACAAATAGACTATTTGATTAAAAAAAATAGAATATTTACTTATATGAAATGAAAATTTTGAAATTTTATGTTATATATTTTTAGAGTTTGTAATTGTTTGTTCGGCAGGGCGAGTTGGATCTGTGCGAGTCTCTGGACCCACACTACGATGGCGGCGGGAAGAAGGTGGTGGTGGGGGTCTGTGCCATGGCCAAGAAGTCGCAGTCCAAGCCCATGAAGGAGATCCTCACCCGTCTCGATGAATTCGAGTACATCAAGATGCTTGTCTTCCCTGAGGAGGTTATCTTAAAGGTTCTCTTCATACTCTAACCTATTAGTGGAACAAAATACTCAGCTGTGTGTCGGTAACTGCCCCTAGTATTAGCATCCCTTTAACGTTAGTCTGTGCAAGAGATATATCGTCGACAGTAGATTCAATTGGCATAATGGACATCCAATTCAATGTCCAGTCAGTATAAAATTGTCTGTAACATTCAATACGCCAGATATATCGTCACACATCTTTGTACCTATAGGAATAAAGATATTTTACGACATAATATATGGTGCTTTGGATGTTACTGGCTGTTTGATGCTGACGCCGATTGAACCTACAGTCAATCTTTATGCTGGTCAGTCTTTATGCTGGTAAATCAATGATGTATTTAGAATGTTCATATTCAAGAGAACAGTAGTTATACAGTATTTTAAATATCATTTTCATGCTAATTTTGTTGTGGATGTACCTAATTGTATTTGTCCTCTCTTTTTTCTATAAGGGGCATATGCAGTTTGCTCTAACTGTAGACAGTAAAATGTACTAGTAATGTATTAATTACTATTTTTGAATGTTTATTTTGTTTCACTAGATATATTTGGAAGTATATCATTAGTTATCTTGGTAACAAATTTCTTCCTTGATTATTTCTGTGTAGAATCTAGATCCCTACTATATGTGCATGCGTTCTAGCACCTATACCTATACATATATACTCGGTTCAAGTTTAACATACAGCTGATGATGACGTTTAGAAACAATCGCACGGGAACCGCGGTGTGAGACGTGACTTTTTCCGCACGCTACGCGTACGGAAAAAGCCGCTTACTGCCCAAGTGTAGACGTAAAATTATGTATACAACACGCGAGGTAATACAAAAAGGCCGAGATCGTAGATGTTTACGGCCCGAGCAGCAGGCTAGGGTCGTAAATATAGGATCGAGGGCTTGGTTTTACCACCCTAGTTGTGTAATGTACTATTATAACGCCCGGATGGATGCTTTCCAAACTCATCCTAAGATGATAACAATAAGAGGAGATCCATGTCCTACACTGGGACGTACATACATAATAGTATAGGTTGTTGATGATGATGATTGAAAACCCTGGAGAGGGGCCGCCACTATCAAGTTTCTGACCCCGTTTAAAAAATGTAGATCACCATCACGTTCACTTCCTTTTCACGTTAAGGTTCAGTGTCGATGCACTTTTGTCGCTGAGTGTACGTTTACGTTGAACAGGGTATATCTGTAACAAAACACGCTCGATATTTCCGTGGATTGGCTTCACTTGTTTACCCGCACCCTTTTGTTCGAGGTGTCAAGTTACGATTACTGGTTATGACATGTTCACATCACAGCACGTACAATGTATACCAATGCATGTTCTTTTTGACCTTGCAAAAAACGGGCAAAGTTCTTAATTTGATAACGTCAATTGAATTCGGCCGTCAGACGGTCCGGTCGGGAAGTCCAGACAGGATTGATAGGGTAATTTGCGTAGGTTTAAAAGACTTGTTGACTCAACTTTAACGTAATCATGCTTAAAGGTAGTGGTTGATTGATTCTAGTGTTCACCACAGGGTCTATATTTACACATAGCACTGTCAAATAACTTCATATTGCTACTTATAAATGGGATGCGGATAATAACATCACTTCTAATTTTAAAATTATAACTTAATTATACAGATTAAAGAACTCTCCTCAATCGCCCAGAGATTAAGAAAAATCTTGTATATTGTATAGAAATATGTATAGCAAAGAAATTAAAAAAACTACAATATGGTTTGAATACTAATTTCTTGCATGAAACTTATCTATCCAACTTTACATTGAACTTGTAAAGGACTTGGCCCTCTGCCGTGCACACCACACCGTAGTTATCACAGCGGGTGTATCCTCACTGCACGTCGTGTTATCGACCATTTCACTACTCTGGCAGACAAGTAACACTTTATATTTATTCGCAGAGTCCTGTAGAGGAGTGGCCTACCTGCGATTGTTTGATCTCGTTCCATTCAAAAGGCTTCCCATTGGACAAAGCCATTCAGTACGAAAAACTACGGAAGCCATATGTTATAAATAATCTGCATATGCAGTACGACATTCAGGTATTGTATTGAAAGTGTATATATGTCTTTGATCGTTAATATAGCCTGGTATGCGAGTTTATGTAGTGTGGGGATTACTGAAAGTGTAGTGCATAGGTTTTCAGCGGTTGACAATATTTCGTCAATAAAAAATATGTCTGTCTGTCTAACTACTGCAACCATTTTGCAAAATGTAGTAAATTGTACCCACTTTAGTTAATTGCAGATACTTGTTTAAATTGACCAATTAATTTAAATAGATAAATAACTACGGGCTATAAAAATTACTCATTTTACGATCAAAGAGTTGTTAGGCTTAGTATGTTTTTTACTTGACATATTCTTATAATATAGTCACGGGCAGTACATGATTAAATAAACGTGATATAATTATTGCCGGTGACTTTAAAAGTGTACATTACACTTTATATGAAAGAAACATTTTTGTCTCTTCATTGGTTTTTAATGCGGGAAATTAGGTTAATTCCTATTAAAACAGGAAGACGCGGGAGTCAAGGTACATGGCAGAATTGAAGGCGTTTTCTGGGTGTACGGTAGACGAATGGTTGAGTCGCTGGGCCGGAAATCCAGAGGTACCGGGTTCGATTCTCGGTCTGTACACAGGCGAGTGCCATTTAGTTTTTCTGTGTACTTTGATTTCCTGTATCTATATATGTACATTACACGTTTAGGGATCTTAAAATGAAAATATTTGTTGAGCTCTTTGTATCTGACGTAGTGTGTACCTACAGAACTTTAAATCTCTCCGACTAGGAAATGACTAGCAAGCGGTAAATACCACTTCAGTGTATGATGACATTAAAGTGACTGTTTTTAGGGTTCCGTACCAAAATGGTAAAAAAGGAACCCTTATGGTGCGACTCTGTCTGTCTGTCTGTCTGTCTGTCTGTCTGTCTGTCTGTCTGTCTGTCCGTCTGTCACAGCAAGATATCTCAGGATCTACTGATGCTATCGACTTGAAATTTGGAATAGTGTTAAGAACCGCTAACCCGAGCTTATAGGATGTAAAAAAAATCTTGTAACTTTTTTACTTTTTTTTTAAAGGGGTCCGTAATGAGACTTTGCAAATTGAAAGTAGGGCTATTATATTGAGTGAGGTATCAAATGAAAGGGCTTAATTTGTAGATTAAAACAGTATTTTTGTATTTTTTTTTAAATAAGTAGTTTTTGATTTATGGCGAAAAACGTTAAAAAAAATACCGTTCCCCCCCTATTATCTTCGAAGTTACTGAACAGAAAAATCTGTAATAATTACCAATTATTAATGTCATCCTATATATTACAGGAAAAATAGAACAGTTTTCCTAACTTGCACTGTTTTTGAGAAATTTGCAAAAATCTTAACACATACTTATTTGCTCCTACTAAACTAATCGCCATATAGTTTTTCTTGGACTATTCATGTATCTACTTATGAGTTTGTACGGAACCCTCGGTGCGCGAGTCCGACCCGCACTTGGCCGGTTTTTTTTTACTATATAAGCTCACCTCTGTGGGCCTAATCGGCTGTAATTGGGTTATGTGAGGTGACGCCACTGATTGTTTAGTATATTGCTGCGCTTCACCCTCGCGACCGTTTCAGGATCGCAGAAAAGTATACGCTATTTTGGAAGGGGAAGGAATTGAAATACCGAGATATGCAGTTTTAGACAGAGACTCGCCGGATCCTAAGCGTAAGTTAACATTCAAAAATATTTGAATTTTGATTTGTAGGCAGATTTTTGCGATAGCATAAGTTTACAACTTTAAAAAAGGAATAATACACATTTAAAATCAGACTTGTAAAAGAGCCTTTGAGGGCCTACTTGCAGAAATAAACTATTTTATTTTATAGTGTAAAAAGTTTTCGTGTTTTATTTGATCCTTATGTTTTGGTTTAAGTATTATGTGAGATGTTTCATCACTACGCTGTTTTAATAAAACAATTTAATTTGATTTGATATCCTGCTTCTCCATTAAACTATACGCCTATATATTGACCGTATGTGCATTTGTTTCTATAGACCACGAATTGGTGGAATCCGAGGACCATGTTGAGGTGAACGGAGTAGTGTTCAACAAACCCTTTGTGGAGAAACCGGTGTCTGCTGAGGACCATAACATATACATATATTATCCCACCTCGGCCGGCGGAGGTAGTCAGCGGCTATTTAGAAAGGTGTGTATAGTCCAGGTTTCTTAATCTTTTTTCGACCACGGACCACCTACAATATTTCTAAAATCTTACGGACCCTTTACGAATATAATCAGAGAAAAGAAAATCAAGCGTACATACTTGAAAGTTAGTGTCGTATGCGAGCTACGGACCCCTGGCTCTCGTATAATGGACCCCTAAGGGGTCCATGAACCACAGTTCAAGAAGCCCTGGTATATCATCTGTATCATTTTTGTAGACCGTGTCTTGTATCCTGACCGTGTCTTGTGTGACCTTTGTATTGTATCTGCGAAACAATGCTATTATCTGTAAGTCGATAGATTTATGTAGTTTATCAAATCAAGTGCTTCAAACCATAGGGACATACAAGGCGTAGGGGCCTGAAGCTCTTGAAAAATATCGCACAAATAATGCTAGTTTTAGCATAAATTCTGGTTCTTAAAATATGTGTAGCTTGTATGATGTTCTCACGGCACCCTCCTATTGGAGCCATTGACAGAGGTTATATGTCGATATAACGTGAAAGGCTGCTTGTATTAAGCACCAGTGGATCTTATAGGCCAGGGGTCACCAATTAGTTCCGCTCGCGGTCCGTTTTAAGAAATGAAATGACCATCGCGGCCCGCACTCCATTATATAAAAAAAAAAATTTAAACAAATGTAATTACGGAAATAACAAAGGTATTTTTTACTTCGCCTGGCCGTTTTTGAATTGACGTCAACAAAGATACTGTGGGGGGTACATTTTTATTAAATTACGTCCTCTGTAGTGCAAGTTGCTGTGTTCTCGCGGTCCGCACAAAATGGGTCGGCGGTCCGGATGCGGACCGCGGTCCGCCATTTGGCGACCCCTGTTATAGGCATATAGCCTTCCGTCATCCGTCGATATGTGCATATTTTTTTTTTTTTTTTTTATTTGTTCCATTATTTGGAAAACAATATTTCTATTCTTTCTGATATAATACAATCATTGGCTACTAGGTACTATTCATATTCATAATGTATAAATTATTTAAAGCGAAATCAACTTTATTGCAGATTGGAAGTCGCAGCAGTATTTATTCACCAGAATCCAGAGTAAGAAAGACTGGGTCTTTTATCTATGAAGATTTTATGCCTACTGATGGTACGTAGCTTATCTTGTCTTTAAAAATATGTTTATCTCACACTCAGATCAAATTTTCCAGTAATCACACTATTTCGGCAACACTTGAGATTATCGTTGTCGGAACTCTCAATAGTCGCTTTATATCGGTAATTTTATGATGAAATATAACCTAGTTTGCACAATCAGAGATATGAAAATGTTCAGTAATCTCTGTTTTAGGTATTGGTTTGGAATAAAACTAACCAAGAGAAATTCCAAAACTTTTTTTTGCACTCAGTAACTAGGTATCTCTAACTTCTTGGACTTGCGCTCAGAAAGTCTTTATTTGAACTTTGTATCTTATCATCGCACTCACTCTTCTGTAGTCCAATATTTGTCTAAACCAGCGCTTGCTATGGAGCTGCGACGAAGACAAATACCAATTTGTTAAAATTGCCTAGTCACGTTCAGCGGTAGCCTGGCACCGCTGCATTTGCCTACCGCTCCGTTACCTCGCATATCTCGCGAGCGATACGGCACGATACAAACATAGAATGAAAAACTTCGAAGTAAACCCTCGCCTTACTTTCTCGGAATTGCCGTTATTTCTTTTTTTCTAAGGGTGAAGCCAGACGAGCGTAATTTTGTGAGTTGTTAGCTGTGTAATTTCAGCTGCGGAAATTCTCGACAATACATTTTGACGACTCAATTTGCGTCGCCGTGTGAATCCAACAGGAGTTTTGTATGAAACCGAATGTAGCAGACGCGACGCATTACGCGACTCAAAACTCAAAAAAATACGCACGTCTGGCTTCACGCTAACTTAAAAAAAAACCGGTCAAGTGCGAGTCGGACTCACGCACCGAGGGTACAAGAAAAACTGTATGGCGATTAGTTTAGTAGGAGGAAATAAGTATGTGTTAAGATTTTTGCAAATTTCTCAAAAACGGTGCAAGTTAGGAAAACCGTTATATTTTTCCTGTAATATTTAGGACGACAATAATAATTGGTAATTATTACAGATTTTTCTGTTCAGTAACTTCGAAGATAATAGGGGGGAATGGTATTTTTTTAACGTATTTCGCCATAAATCAAAAACTACTAATTTAAAAAAAAAACAAAAATGGTGTTTTAAGCTACAAATCAAGCTCTTTCATTTGATACCCCACTCGATATAATAGCCCTACTTTCAATTTTCAAAGTCCCATTACGGACCCCTTTAAAAAAAAGTAAAAAAATTACAAGATTTTTTTTTACATCCAATAGGCTCGGGTCAGCGGTTCTTAACACTATTCCAAATTTCAAGTCGATAGCATCAGTAGATCCTGAGATATCTTGCTGTGACAGACGGACAGACGGACAGACAGACAGAGTCGCACTATAAGGGTTCCTTTTTTACCATTTTGGTACGGAACCCTGAAAACAGGGTAGCAATTCTACTCAGTATGTTCTTTTTGTACTGTTACTTTATAATTCGGGTTTTTTTCAAGCTTTTATTTAGTTTCACCTGTCCTGGTGTCTATCTGTGTGTCTGTAATCAAATCTTGCAAGTTAAATTTGACTCGCTTATGGTTTCAAAAGTTTTTGACAGAAACTTTTTTTAATTTTGTATGCAGGCACTGACGTAAAAGTATACACGGTGGGTCCGGACTACGCCCACGCCGAGGCGCGAAAGAGCCCCGCGCTCGACGGCAAGGTGGAACGCGACTCTGAGGGCAAGGAGATCCGCTACCCCGTCATATTGTCCAACCAGGAGAAGCTCATCTCCAGGAAGGTCTGTCTGGCGTTCAAGCAGACCGTTTGCGGTTTCGATTTGTTGAGGTGAGTAAACACACTAACATATACCTATCAATAAGGGCAATCGAAACTGTAATATGTAACAGATCTCTTGAGGCTGCGTTTCCACCAATCATCGTTAGGGTGGTTCAATAAAACACTTTTTTTATTTTTTGATAGGCCACCCCCTTATTTTGTTACACATATTATATTGATAAAATTGTAAGCAACTGTTTTTAAACTGTTAGGGTATGTGATTAATAAAATGTGAATTCTAAAAATATTTTTGTTTCTATTTTGTATAAATCAATTACAGTGTAAAATCAATTACTGAAATAAAAATCAGAGAAATAATTATTTTATTTTTTTAGGTTTCATACAACATTAAAAATGTCATAGACCTTAAGCACCGCTTTATAGTTGAGATAAAATTACAAAACTTGGTGTATTTTAACAACATAATATGTGTAACAAAATAAGGGGGTGTCCTATCAAAAAATAAAAAAGTGTTTTTTTGGGCCACCCTAATCAACGTGCTAACATCGATCGGCTCGGATTGGTGGATTTTTTCCTCGCACACCGCTCCGTTACCTGGCACAGGTTTGGTGGAAACGCAGCCTTAGGTACATTACATCTCCGTAGTATGGGTAATTGATACCATGCCTGTTGATATTTACTAGTTATTTTTGACATATTGCGTCTGTTGATAGACTCGAAAAATCTGCCGGTACTCTTTAAATCCTTGTGTTCCTCGAACAAAGCGCACTGGTTTTCTTTTGAATTTTCAACTTCACGGACTGTGATCCGTCTCGTTGATGGTCTTGTGGAAATATAATAAATAAATGATCGCCCTAAACTTACCCCCTTAGGCCTTTGGTCGTGGTCTTCTTTTCGCTTTCCTTTTATATTGAATATATTATTCGCCCGCACGCGAACTTTTCCGATGACAAATCCGAAGTGACATATCTCTTCTTTTTTCCGTACTCTTATCCATAGCGCACAGAGACCGCAAAGAGACCGTATATGCCAATCCCACCCCAAGGCGAAATATATATAATAATAATGAATGAAATAAAATAAACATTCCCCCGCCCGAGAAAGGCCGTAGCCTTTATCAATAAATAAACCGCAATATTAAAACACTGATTCCGCATATTTACAACTAAAGTAAGAAACTGTTTGTTACCAATTTAATCATCCAGGGGGAGTCTACATATTTTAACAACAGGCCGCATGAGTGTGCCCGACGTGGTTGTAAGTTGCACAACCCGAACAATACCGTCTTTGCCAGGTAACAATCCCTCTATTCTGCCTAATCTCCACTTCAAGGGAGGTAAATTTTCCTCTTTTATTAGGACAAGATCACCCAACTTTGGTGGATCCGTTGGAGATGTCCATTTCCTACGCATTTGGAGAAAGTGGAGATACTGGTCACTCCATTTTCTCCAAAAATGTTGAGATATAGCCTGAACTAAGTTAAACCGCTTTAACCGTGAACTTGGAACGTCCTCATAATTATATTCCGGAACGGAAAGTAATGGTCTACCTATGAGCAGATGAGCAGGTGTAAGTACCTCTATTTCTTGAGGGTCCTGCGTCAAGGGACATAATGGACGACAGTTAAGCACCGCTTCTACTTTGGTAAAAACCGTTACCAATTCATCGAATGTCAAAACCTGATCACCTATTACCCGCCGCAATAAGGTCTTAGCAGATTTTACTGTTGCCTCAAACAGACCACCAAAATGTGGAGCTGCCGGGGAATTAAACCGCCATGTAATAGGCTGCGCCATCACTAAGTCTCTGCTGGGCTTCCTGAGAAGCTAAGTATTTATATACCTCATCCAAATATCTATTTGCGCCCACATAATTAGTTCCGCAATCTGAACGTATCACACTCGGAATGCCGCGTCGAGATGTGAAGCGCGTCAGTGCCGCAAGAAAACCTTCAGTCGAAAGGTCTGTGACGCACTCCAAATGAACCCCTTTAGAGGCAGAGCAAATGAAAACACAAAGGTATGCCTTCAATATCTTTGCATTCCGCAAACGAGAATGTTTTATCATAAAAGGACCCGCAAAATCAGTTTGCACGGTGTGGAACACACCAGTCGCGTTAACCCGATCCCAGGGCAACGCTGCCATCAATGGCGCCGTAGGCCTAGCCTTCGTCCTAAAACATTTCATACACTTAAAGATACGGGTACGAATCACTTGCGCAGCAGAAAGAATCCAAAATTGCCGCTGTAATACTGCCATCAAAACTGTAGCGCCCGCATGGCAATGCATTACATGAAAGTGATCCACTATCAAAACTGTGAGCGCATGTGACTTCGGCAATATCACTGGATGTTTCCGCTCAAAAACGAAGCTGGAATGCTCCAAACGGCCTCCAACGCGCAGTAGGCCATCATCCCCAATAAGAGGCCTAAGCCGACGTAACCGTGTGGAACACTGCTTATTTTGCATAAGACAATGAATGTCATCAGCGAACTCCGCTTCCTGCACCAATTTAATCAACCGCTGCAAAGCAAACTGTCGCTCTGCTACTGTTAACGCCCCTACAAGTTTCTGAGAAGAAGATTTTGCATTGTTGACAAACCGAAAAGAATATGCTACGACCGCCAGTAACATATTCAAACTGCTAAACCGAGTAAATATATTATCCTTGTCAACAATCCCCACCAGAGCATTTACTTTCCCTTTCCGCAATCCAGGCAATGGATCTTCCGCTTTATCCATTATATTCTTGGGCCAGGTGTCCGCATCACCTGTCAACCAATCAGGTCCCCACCAGAGAGGGTGTTCGAGTAATACCGATGCGCGACAACCGCGACTTGCAACATCGGCAGGATTCATTTCAGAAGGTAAATGTCTCCAAGTTATATCTAGACCGCAATTGATAATCTGGGCAACCCGATTACCCTCAAATGTCTGCAACAAATGGGGCGAAACCCGCAACCATGAAAGAATTATGGTGCTGTCGGACCATCCAACGATACTCTCTATCGTCGTATCATCACTGATAGCAGCGACGACGTACTTGAGAAGGCGAACCAACAATGTAGCACCGCTGAGCTCCAATTTGGGTATGGTTAGTTTCGACTTTATTGGCGCCACCCGAGACTTGGCCATCATCAAACTAACCTTGACCTTCCCGTCTTGTCCTACTGTCCTCAGATAAACCGCTGCGCCGTATCCGAGCTCTGACGCATCTGAGAACCCGTGTAGAGAACAAGACTTAACGCCCGACAACACAAAGCGCTCCAATCGAAGACGGGATATTAAAGGCAGATCCTTTAGGATGCCTTGCCATTCTGAAATCACGTCTGCAGGAGCTTCCGCATCCCAAGATAAATTTCTTAACCAGAGCTGCTGCATAAGCACTTTGCCTTGAAAGACTATTGGACAGATCCACCCTAAAGGATCAAAAGTCCTAGCCAATATCGACAATATTAACCGCTTAGTACATCCACTAGTATCATCCAGCTTTGTTCGATATGAGAAGCAATCGCTGTTGGAGTCCCATTGAATGCCTAGGATTTTAAAGAAGCTAGGCCCGTCCGCATCATCAAATATTTTCTTAGGCTTTTCCAAGTGCTCTTCCGCTACGTCCCGTAAAACCTCCTTGCTGTTAGAAGTCCACTTACTTAGCTCGAAACCGCCAGAGCGTAGTAGGTCCGTCAACTCCTGCTTCAATCTAGACACGTTTTCTATGGTGTCTGCTCCACCCAAAATGTCGTCCATGTATACAGACGAACGAAGAAGCCGCGCCGCCGCAGGAAATTTTTCTTCTTCGTCATCTGCCAACTGCCTCAGCGCCCGAATCGCGAGGTATGGGCTAGACTTCATGCCATACGTTACCGTATTGAGCTGGAAGATCTGCAAGGGTAAGTCTGGAGATTCCCTCCAGAAGATGCGCTGGAACCGCCGCACAGTGAACTCTGTAGAACAAGCTAAGTGGACAAAAACCACCACTCATTATCTCAAAACTCATTATCACTAATTATACCTAATACCCATACATTAAGATCGGCATGTGTTATTTTTTCCCCCACCCCTCCATTTATGAATGATAAGGGTCACTTCTTAAGACAACAGTCAATTGTTAGTGCATTCATTTGCGTAATAGCTCTTGACCCTTTATCGTTGTATGCGTTTCTACAAAGTTCAAACTTCTATTTTTGTGATGGATTCTAATCTTCAGGGTAAGTAAAATATTCTGTAACTGTTACTTTTAAATAAGACCCCATTTCATAGACAATACAGGTGCAGAATGTTGGAGTTGTAGAAATTTTTAGTCCTAACTTAAAGTTTATCGGTCTGAAATCAACATGTCCCCACTTGTCCCCGCGGAGATTTTTATAAATATGATACCTATTTTTACGCTCTTTCATATGATAGTAAAATGGCTTGCTCATTTTTGCACAAAATTAATTTATGTCTTTTTTTCCAGATATGCACGTCTCTGTATCGAGAATGGACCTTTGCAATGCATGGTTGTCTCATGCAAAGGAAACAAGAAATAATGAACTGTTTAAGCTAGTTTCGGCCAAATGTGATTTGAGTGGAGCGACTGAAAGCTCGATAAGGGATATCAAGGTTGAAATATCACGATTTTCTTCAAAAATTCTTAAAAAGTGGGAAAGTTGCAGTAGATGCCGACAACGTTTTTTTGAGAGCAATAATGAGTGGCTTCGTGGAGAAGATTTATCATTTAAGGTGTCTATGTGTCCTGCCCTGCCATCCACATCCTCGGAAGCTACACCAGGTCCCGGAAGGCCCCAGACCGAATTTTCGAAATCTTGTCCTAAAACAAAACGTCGACGTATAGATGATCTTGTACAAACTCGTAGTTCGAATGAGTTATTATATGCCGCCGAAGTATCGGCACGTTTATCAGGTAGTGCAAATGTGGCACGTAATATAAAGCAAGTTGTTGACAGCCCAAATGACCGATCAAAGAGTACAAAGAAGAAAACTATGTGTGATAGCAAGTGCATGAATGGTGAAGAAGCTTTAGCGTATTATATAGACAATAGGTTAACGGTAAATACTTATAAGAACTCGCGGAAGTGGAGCATCAAATTTGGGCATAATTTTTTTCCATCATTGAGTTGTGTTACAAAAGCTAAAGGTGAGTGTTATACCCCTGAAGAACAAATTGTTGTGGACGAATCGCGTGTTGAAATCAAGCTTCAGGCAATTTTAGACAAAACTGCTGACGTTTAGTTTTGGCTGAAAACGAGGTCCTCGATAATTTGTCACCTTCTTGTTCTTCTTTTAAGTTAATTAGTTATCTATTTATTTACAATTTATTTTATGGTTAGTAATTAATTAATGATTTTTTTTTAATGAATAGCAATTAGTTAATGATATTTTTGTAATTTATTGTTAATATAGGATTTTTTTGGAATTCTTGGTTTTATTATTTTAGTAAAATAGAACGGATTACAATATTTGGTTTTGATAAATCTAACCCGACCCCCTCAATTATTCCAATTATCCACAAAACACATTAAAAAACGTTTATATATGTTTAATAACCATAAATATGCTTAAAAACCTACAAAAATAATTTTGTCCAGTGAGCTTGTTCTACAGAGTTCACTGTGCGCCGGTCTTCTTCCGCAATCAAAATCTGCCTGAACATCATTCTGATGTCTGTTGTAAAAACATAAGGGTTTAACCGAAATCTGCATATTATTTCCGCAATGTCCCGCTGTAACTTCGGGCCGGCGTGCAGACAGTCATTCAGAGCCACTCCATTGCTTGAAGCACAGCTAGCATCAAAAACCACACGAATTTTGTCGGAACCCGATTTAAATATACCGTGATGTGGTATCAGATAACTTCCGCTTGTATAATCTTGTGGGTCTCCATCACAGAGAGACATGTGCCCTGTCTCTAAATATTCCCGCATAAACCCTACATATTTCGCACGAAATATTTCGTTCGTGGATAGCTTCCTTTCCATTGCCAAGAACCGCTTCATGGCAATTGGCACCGAGTTTCCGAGATCAGGGGCGTCCGATAAAAAAGGTAACCGCGCCTGGTATCTGCCGCCTTCAACCCTTTGATGATTATTTTTAAAAATCATTTCGCATTCCAAATCCTTCGGGCTCTCAATTTTTTCCGGAATATCCTCCACTTCCCAGAATCGCTCCAAAATCTGGTCTGTAGTCGTGTCACAGAAGAAGGTTTGAGAGAAATAAGTCGCCTGAGGATATGGGTTGTATGCCGCAAAGGTGACCGGACCTGTCAACACGTGACCGAACACAGTATTCATAGCCCGAGGTAAGTGATCATTGAGCTTCAGGCATCCGCCGCCGAGCACAATGTCACAAAGTAAATCCGCACCGATTAAAATGTCGATCTCCCGACTAATGTAGAACTGTTCGTCCGCGAGATACAGTCCTCGATAATTATCCGCTAACTGAGCCGGAAGTGAAAATCCAGGTAGGTTGTTTGTGATTTTGCTCAAAACAGTAGCTGTTGTCACAAGCGTAGGCCTCTCCGATAGCCTTGGTGTGAGAGTCAAATTAACAGCCCCTCTGCAACCGCTCACAGGGGCACCACTCAGACCCATGACTGAGACCATGTTGGATTTAAACCGCTTCAAACCCAACCTCTGCACGCATGCTTCTGACACAAAGGTGCTCTGACTACCACCGTCAAGCAAAGCCCTTGCCTCCTGGTAACAGCCGCTACTGTCGAGTACCCGTACGACTGCCGTTGCAAGTAGCACCGTCCGCTGGTACATACTCGGCTCGTTGACGTGTGACGCCAACAGTCCAGTGATTCCAGGGGCCGCACTTCCCGGGAGTTCGCTACCTAAAGGCGCGCTCACGTTTGGAGCATTTGCCGAGGGCGTTGTGGGGTTGTACAACCGCCCATTCGTTGATACATTGTTTGACATCAAACGTTGTTCCGGCACTGCAGTTGGAAGATCAAAGTGCAATAAGTAATGATGCTTAGGCGAATTGCATTTATAGCAATTCACATTGTAGTTACATTGGTCAATATTGTGACCATTTAAACATCGGAAACACAATCTCAGCGATACCACCTGACGTTTCCTAGCTGTAGGTTTCATTGCCAAGAACTTCTCACACTTGGCGATGAAGTGTCCGCTTTTCCCGCATAATCTGCATGAAGTTGATCCCGCATTCTGGAAGACCGCGTGAGTCTTTACCGCTAGACTCTGTCCACCTCCACTACGTCTAGCCGCGGATGACGCACCGGGCTGTGGCTCCGCGCTAGATTCCAAAATCCGTATTTCAGTTTCCAAAAACTTTAATAGATCTGAGAATGTAGGCAACTCCTTGTCAGCATGCTTGTCTTCAAAGTGCTTCTTTAAGTTACTGTCTAACTTTTGGAAGTTAATATAAAACAACAAATAACACCACGATTCTACAGGGAAATTCATCTTTTCCAGTGCCTTTGTGTTTTCCAGTAGGGTATTTAAAAACGTTTTCAAACTATTTAACCCTCTACTGTGCACATGAGGTGTATTTAACAGGTTGTATAACAACCGGTCCGCCAATAATCTTTTATTGTTATACCGCGCATTTAACAAGTCCATTGCTACCGAATAATTATCTCCAGTGACTGACAGATGCTGGATT
Organism: Eudemis profundana; assembly: GCA_947034925.1. Taxonomy (NCBI): domain Eukaryota; kingdom Metazoa; phylum Arthropoda; class Insecta; order Lepidoptera; family Tortricidae; genus Eudemis; species Eudemis profundana. Next base: position 18,772,370 of record OX344802.1, on the reverse strand, counting down.
AAGGTTTTCGGTTCACCTAACAATGACCCCGCTAAGTAATACATCTTTTCAGTATCCGATAAAGATGTGTCATTTAGCACCAGAGACCGAAACAATTCCATGAAGGAAGCAAACTCTTCCATCCTTCCTGAAAAGGTAGGAATTTGCAAGCGTGGCAAGACCGCTCGATTGCCCGCGCTCCTGGCATTGTTATTACCGCAAACACTACCAGTTTCCGAATTTGAACTCGCCAGTCCCGCATGACGTTGCTTTATAAAATAATATTTTTTATTGTACGTCTCGTACATCCGTTTGTGATCGTCTAGATCGAAGTTCTCGATCTCCTTGGCCGAAAGTTGAAGTTCGTAATGCATTTCCGTAAATGCCTCAAACACCTTTTCCAAATCTTGGAATCGCACCATAAAATCGCATTCCTGTTCTGAAGACAGATCCGCATTACGAGCTAAACCTTCCAAAAAATCAATATTTTGGATAGCCGTGAAATATTTCATTTGAGACAACTGTAACCGCCTAGCTGCCGTCATTGTTTTGTTTGACTGCAAAAATTGCAGAATCCAAATCAAAAAAATCAAACAAAACCCTAGCAATAAACACCACAACATGAAAATTATAGATTCCTAATACGCATTGCTCGTAGTTCACTGCGCCGCATAAATAACAATAAACCGCACTATTCTTTAAATAAAGAAAGTATTTCCCGCTATACTATTGTATATTTGTAAATTTTCCGCAAAATTTATTTAAAAAAAAAAAAAAAAATGTTAAATATCTAAATAAACCATAAATTTCCAGTAATTAATATTCCGCACCGCTTACACAAGAAATAAAACCCCTATAAAAATACAAAAAGACCACTCGTGACCGGTCACGAACCCACGACCTCAAACTCAGTAGTGTAGGTACTGTACAACTACGCCACGTATACTGGTAACAAGCATGACGAAATACCGCTATGTACTAACCCGCAATCTGGTTACCTAGCAACAAACAGTTTCATTCAAAATGTCAATAAAATATGCAAATTGCCGAATTGAAATAACATTTACCGATGAATCAATTGCCTTGAATGACCCGGATATTATGCCAACAAATAGCAACCGCGATTAATAAAATTATATTAGCGTAATTTTGAAACTAAAAAAATCGATATTTTCCCCAAAGTAAAATTTTGAACAAACACTAAATTTCGACCGCTCGAAAAGTGTTGGAAAGATAGGATCAGAGTACCGTGGAGTTGAAAACGTATGAGTCCGAAAGTAAATCCGATTCGAAGACGACCAAATGTTCCTCGAACAAAGCGCACTGGTTTTCTTTTGAGTTTTCAACTTCACGGACTGTGATCCGTCTCGTTGATGGTCTTGTGGAAATATAATAAATAAATGATCGCCCTAAACTTACCCCCTTCCTTAGGCCTTTGGTCGTGGTCTTCTTTTCGCTTTCCTTTTATATTGAATATATTATTCGCCCGCACGCGAACTTTTCCGATGACAAATCCGAAGTGACATATCTCTTATTTTTTCCGTACTCTTATCCATAGCGCACAGAGACCGCAAAGAGACCGTATATGCCAATCCCACCCCAAGGCGAAATATATATAATAATAATGAATGAAATAAAATAAACACCTTGAATCTCGCTATTGAACTGATATTAAAGTACGAGCTGTGTCCATGTTAGGTATTTGGTAGTTAGTGCGTTTTGATTGTCGATAAACGAACTGACACTGTATCACAGGAATTTAAACTCGATTTCGTAATTGGACATAATCAATGAAAAAATAACCAATTGACAACAACATCTTCAATAAAATTTCAACCTTTGATCTAAACTTTAAGGCTGGACGTAGGTAAAAAAAAAAATTGTGGACTGGATCATTTTCCCTTCACTAAGTCCGATTCAAGTACGAAATAAAAGTTGGTCCTTTCTAAACGGATTTACTTGCTTGTGTACTTAATTTTGTTTCTGATGTAAATTGATTCTACTATTTGTGAGGAACAAATACATACATATAACTACTACACTTGGATTCCTATGCCAGCCACAAATCGCAATCAAAAGTAGCCAACCGCACCGAGCGTTGAAAACGCCCCCTACAAAACAGACGCACTCTGTGACGTCATCTCGCGTCCTCCCTGTACTAAAACTGTATGAAAAAAAATAGCATTTTGTTATTTTGAGCACGTAAAAGTACGTTCAAGCACATAGTTGCTGTACATTTATTTTATCAGCGTTATTTAAGCATTCCGAAATTGACTTTAATTCTTCTTTAAGACAAAGAAATAACATTTTTTTTTAAAACTTTGTGGTCTCATAAATTTTATATATTTTGTTTATTTTTTCTGTGCTATGATAATTTAGTATTTTCCAATCCACGTGACTATATTATTTCGTAAAATTCAACATTAGTCACCCCCATCCAAACTTCACAGAGCGAACGGCAAATCGTTCGTGTGCGACGTGAACGGGTTCTCGTTCGTGAAGAACTCGAACAAGTACTACGATGACTGCGCGAAGATACTCGGCAACATGATCCTGCGGGAGCTGGCGCCCACGCTGCACATCCCGTGGTCCGTGCCCTTCCAGCTCGACGACCCGCCCATTGTGCCCACCACCTTCGGCAAGATGATGGAACTGAGGTTATTATAATAATACCCCCGTCGTGGCGAACATAAAAATTTGCAGTTTCGAAAAAATTGTGCTCAATGTAAAAAAAAAATTGTCCTCTCGAAAAACACCGAAGTTTTCGGTCATTTTTCAGATTTTGGTCTATAGCTTCTAAAAAATGGATTTTAGGGAAAAGTTGTCTATGACACTATTAAAGTAGATAAAATTCCCTACAATATGAGTGTAACATCAACACTGTATGTTTAGAAAATGTTGAGGTATGGCATTTCAAAAAATAGCCATTTTTCCTAAAAAGTTCGAAATTGCACTTTTAGAAGGTACAGACCAAAATCTGAAAAATGAGCGGAAATTTCGGTGTTTTTCGAGCACTATACATTTAGCACAACTTTTTCGAAACTGCAAAATCGGTTTTACACTACTTATATCTATCCTAACAACATCCCAAAATCGCAGCGTTGAGCGAATATTTTATTTGCGACCTCGGTGCTCGAAATGACTGAATCATAAGCTGTTTGCTAAGAAATCAAATCAGCTTCTTAATATGAATGAAGTACCAAAGGCTACCTATGATGAAGGCTCGAATAGCATGCAGTTTCGAAAAAAACTAACTTGTGACGTCACTGGTCAACATACTCGTAGTCGAATTGGTGCCTTTTTAAACGGTTTTATTTTAGTCTTTGTCACTTTCAAATCGTTGATGGCACGAAAATGAGTGTAGCTGAATGGTTTCTGAACAGTTTTGGAAAAATAAAATACGGTCAAGTCTAAAAATATGTATACTCTTTTAAATCCTATTCCAATTCCACAAACATAATTTCCAAAATGTATGTATATTTTTAGACGTGGCTACCATACACTTCAACTATACGGGGGATAGCTGAATATTTCCGAGCATTCTTCAGGCGACTCGTTGGCTCTGAACGGAATAAGGCATCGTCATGAATGCCGATTTTCCTGAGTTGTCTTCTGATGTAACAAACAATATATTTCAGATGCGTTGTGGCGGTCATCAGACACGGAGATCGAACGCCCAAGCAGAAAATGAAAGTTGAAGTGCGGCACCCAAGGTTAGTTTTAAGTTTCCACCACACCCGTAACCTTTAAGAGGCAGGCGGCGCATCCCACGTACTTTTTACTTACTACTTACTTTTTGTTTTTTTTTTTTCATTTTGCCTGAGCCTTCGCTAGCCCCTTCTAAAGGTTCCGTGACCCCTCGTTGAGAAACACTGTCCTAAACTACTATAAATTACACGACACTTCATTCTATCCCGTTCCAGATTCTTCGAGATCTTCGAGAAGTACGAGGGCTTCAAGCGCGGGCACGTGAAGCTGAAGAAGCCGAAGCAACTGCAGGAGATCCTGGACATTGCGCGCGCGCTGCTCGCCGACATACACACCCGGCACGCTGACCCCGAGATCGAGGAGAAGCAGGGCAAGCTGGAACAGCTCAAGAGCGTTCTCGAGATGTGAGTACCTACTACACGTTCTTGCCCATCAGGTTGCCCTAACTGGAGCGGAGAGGAGCGGAGCTGGACCAATTTTAACCAATAAAAGTTCCACACATGTTAATTACAGCGGAGCGGAGCTTAAATTCTATTGGTTAATATTGGCCCAGCTCTGCTGTGCTCCTGTGAGTGGGTAACCTTAGCTGAAGAAGCCGAAGCAACTGCAGGAGATCCTGGACATTGCACGCGTGCTGCTCGCCGACATACACACCCGGCACGCCGACCCCGAGATCGAGGAGAAGCAGGGCAAGCTGGAACAGCTCAAGAGCGTTCTCGAGATGTGAGTACCTACTACACGTTCTTGCCCATCAGGTTGCCCTAACTGGAGCGGAGAGGAGCGGAGCTGGACCAATTTTAACCAATAAAAGTTCCACACATGTTAATTACAGCGGAGCGGAGCTTAAATTCTATTGGTTAATATTGGCCCAGCTCAGCTGTGCTCCTGTGAGTGGGTAACCTTAGCTGAAGAAGCCGAAGCAACTGCAGGAGATCCTGGACATTGCACGCGTGCTGCTCGCCGACATACACACCCGGCACGCCGACCCCGAGATCGAGGAGAAGCAGGGCAAGCTCGAGCAACTCAAGAGCGTGCTCGAGATGTGAGTACCTACCAGTAGCGTGGCGTCCAAAGAACTCGGTTCCTACCGGCTTGCCTAAGAGTACGCGCAGACAGAGCGCGGTCTGGCGGTCCGAGTTCTGCGTTTAGAGTTCTGCGTTTTGACCGCTCGAGAATTCCAACGCACACAAGAGGCGTTCTAATTCTAGTTAATTGCTGTTAAACTAGTTGGTCGGGTTGTATGGGCCCACGGTGTATTTTTCTTCTCTCCGGCCGGAAAGCGTCACCTTGCCGGCCGCTGCGTTAAACGAAGATGCCGCTTTCTGGCTCCGTCGAACAGAAATAGTACATCACACAGGTAGGGTGGTAATACAGAAAACCCTCGATCGCTGACGTTTGCGGTCCGAGCTACAAGCGAGGGACGTAAATATGCGATCGAGGGCTTTCTTGATTACCTCCCGTGTTGTGTACATCATTTCATGTCGACACTTGGCCAGAAAGCGGCTTTTCAAAAAGTCACTTTATGGCCAGGTGTGACATAAAATAGTATACAAACCTTGGCCAATAAATAAGAAAGCCTCAGATCACATGTAACTGTCGGCCGAGGCGGATCCGAGACATTTCTTGCTTTACTAGCCTTGGTATGTAATGTACTATTACGGTCCTTGGTAATATCATACTGTTTGTTACAGGTACGGCCACTTCTCCGGCATAAACCGCAAGGTCCAGATGAAGTACCAGCCGCGCGGGCGGCCCCGCGGCTCCAGCTCCGACGACGGTAACGCGCCTCCAGTACACGGTCTGCACACATTATTACACCGCTTTATACATGTACCGTGCCGTAGTAGGCAGAGAAAACCGCGGCTAATACACGAACGTATACTCGCAATCATACCTATACTATACTATACTATGTTGCCTGTACTCTGTCCTGTTAGGTATTTAAATAAAGGTAAACAAAAAAGCCACGTGACTCGGCTCGTTACCACAGATAATCTAAAAAGATTAACATAGCTAGCATCGTTTTCGCCCGGTTACGAAAGTTTAAATTTTGAATTATAATATTGCTGTTTTCTAGGTGTAAAAAATAGGGTAATATTTTTTTCCGTTAATCAGATAATAATTTATAATATAAGACAAACTTTAAAAAGGGGTCAAGTAGCCTATTTCTTGACAAAAACATTACCAACATAAAAACTTGAAGAAACGTGAGTTTATGAGTCTTTCATAGTAGTATTTTTCGTTCTAAAATGGCCCTATGGCCCCCTATGGCCATTTTAGAACTTTTTCATAACTATTATAATTTTTCAATGGTCCTTCTAGTACCATAAATGCTACTAGGATTGGTTACATCCCTTTGTGTTGCGATTGATTTTAATAAAATTTCGTGTTATTGCCGACTTTTCTCTTCTTACTACGGTTTTCCGATCGGGTTATATTCTAAGGAACCGTCTAGTATGGAGGTAATACTAACTGAATCTACCGGATAAATTCCGCGTTTTAGGAACTGTGCATAGTCCCATAGAATCGAATACACAGTAGGCAATCACTCAGATTTCTCATTGATTAGAAGTTATTTCACAAGCACATTCTTGTTTGGTTGCAACTTCAAATATTTTACATTAGCAGCTGCACAACAAAACCTCCACATTAGTGAAGCTTTGATCACATTTCAGAGTTTCAGACAGAGTTTTAGCGAGTTATAGTACATTACACAACTGGGGTGGTAATACAAAGAAAGGCCGAGATCGCAGATGTTTGCGGCCCGAGCTGCAAGCGAGGGACGTAAATATGCGATCGAGGGCTTTCTTTATTACCTCCCGTATTGTGTACATCATTTTATGTCTACACTTGGCCAGACAGCGGCTATTTCCGTACACGCAGCGTGCGGAAAAAGTCACTTTATGGCCAGGTGTGGCATAAAAGTTTTGTTCACATTCAGACACCCAGGTAGCACCGAGAGTGATAGTTATTGTCAGTATACATTTTCTAGCATGATTTTGGCTAGGTTCGGATTTAGCGAGGTTAATGAACCTCGCTAAATCCGAACCTAGCCAAAATCCAATCGTGTGTGACAATAGGCTATTTTCCTAACATATCAAATCAGCTTCTTTTTATGAAATGAGATAAAAAATGAGATAGTACGCAATTTCATAGAAAATACGAACGAACGACGTCACTTGTTGCTATGTTCCTTATATTAATTTTTTGTCATTTTAAAATCGTGTAAGGCAAGAAAGTAAGTTAATCTGGATATATTTGGGATCAGTTTTGGAAGCTGAATTTGATTATCAGCGTTGAATAATTTATTTTTACTCCAGGAAACAACTCTATTGCAATCAAATTTGCATGCATGCTGAGAAATTATACTCATAATGGATAGATACATTATTTTGCTGAATCCAACAGCAGGGTGGTTCTTTCCGTCGCAGCATATCATAATTATCATATTCGTAAAACCTGTTATTTAGATTTCGAGCAGATAGAGAAAGTTTGCATTACAGTGCAGCGTATTTGTATAGGTAATTGCATTAGTAGTACCCGCTTGTACTTTAGGAATATGCAAAACGCATAAATGCAGTTATTATAATTTTATACAATTGTTAGTAGACTAATTTTAGTGCACCTGACGCCAACGTTCGTCTTTGCAAAGAATATAGTTATTAGACATGCGCGCCGATCGAAAAAAAACCGGCGGCGGCGCGCCGCGAAAAAATCCACGGCGGCGGCGTAACGCCGGCGGCGTGAGATTTTTCAACTTTGCAAATAGGTATCGCTTTCAATATTAAGGGCTTTATCACACTTGCAGGCGAGCTGCGGGCGAGTTAGAAGCAAAGTTCCGTACAAATGTCGCTCGCGGCGAACTGCCCCTTGCCACACGTTCAAACAAATTTTAATTGGCCAATCGTGTCTCAATCGCTATCCAAACTTCACTTTATTCTTTGGTGATACATTCCTGAGGAATGTCCCCTCACTCGTACATTACGGCAACTTAAACGTTGACTGCTAACGGGATCTCGTAACCTTACTCATCGTTTCAGTTCATCCTAGAGGTTCAAGACTGGATTTCTTGCTGGCCAATGCAAAAAAGGAATCCTGAACTCCTACAGTAAGCCGCTGACAATTAATACACTGTGTGTGCGGGCGTTAGCGTGCGTGAAACTCGTGAAAGTGAACCCACGAATGATAAAAGCTGTATAAGATACCACTTGATTTTTTAGGATAACCATAATGAATCATCGAGCAGTCAGGGCTCCCTGGCGGTGATCTTCACCTGACTAAGAAACTCACACAAGCTCAGTTTTTCCTGCGCTTGACATGCCGCCCCAGGACATGCACGAGTCACCGCCGCAGTTCACGATATTTTTGATGCATGCTTGTGTCCTGCGATGCTGTGTGTTGGGACTTGCGGCAGGTCTATGAGATAAGATGTTCTTCTCTTGTTGGCTTCTTCCAACCCTAGAGCTGCTAATCGATGTCCTGCGAGCTTTTAGAAGCTGCTGTAAGAGCCGGACAGTTGTAAAACCAATTCAGCAGGGACGTTAAAACGATGAAGCGGTCGTCTCTCTCAGAAATGCACTGTCATCGTCAGAATCTTTGTCTTCTGGTTAAGCCTCTTAGTGTCTTCAAACCATTGGAATACTCGTGGAACAGTGAAATGGCTTAGATTGTGTTGCCAGGCAACATTACCCTGCTGTACTCCTGCTTGAAGTAGTGCTACGACAAGATCGGCGTCATCAGCAGAAGCATCAGCTGCAAAGAATAATTCCTTGATTTTTCTCTTCAGGTGTAATTGTTAACAAACCTGAATAGCGATCGAGGCACGATTGACCAATAAACACTTGTTTAAACGTGTGGAAAGAGGCAGAAATCGTGAGCCCGTACTCCTCCCACTTTTTTTAGAATCCCTCTACATAATCCACGAGTTTTCATAAAATGAAACAGTTGTTAATTGAAAGAGCATTAAACAAGCTTTCAGTGATATGATATTCTCTCTCTAGTCGTTGACTTCATTGCTGAAGGTCGTGTCCGTCTTGAAATTTTTACGATGACCTGTGTCACCAATCGCCTCCATCCCATCCTGTCCTCGGCCTTCTTCATGGTGGTCGTCACTGTAAGGCCTGTGAGAGCGGAAACCTGATCTGACCATCGTGTAGGAGACCTGCCACGTCACCGCTTGCGGTCTATCTTCCCAACAACCACAAGTTTCTCCAAGTTGTCAGGGTCACGGCGGGCAAAGTGTCCAAAATAACCAAGAATCCTTTGCTAGCAAGTGGTAGATAGCCTTGTCCGGATCCCAAGCTGCTGAAGGATGGAGACGTTCGTTTTCTTGGCTGTCCATGGGATGCGTAACATTCGTCTCCAGCACCACATTTCAAATGCCTCTATTTTCTTGCGTTCTGCTGACCGGATTGTCCAAGATTCCGAGCCGTAGAGAAAAATCGAAGAGACCAGAGTTCTCACAATACTCATTTTGGTGTTGTTGGAGACTTTTTTTTATGGCAGATTTGGCCATTTGAGTTCTCCTTCGAATTTCCCTCTCGCTTCCCCCTTGGTTAGGTGAGGTTAGGTAGCCCCAGATATACAAATTCACTGACAAATTGTAAGTTAGAGAGTTCTCCTGTCCGTGTGAGTTGTTCAGCTCGGTCCACGACCATAACCTTTGTTTTTGCCCGGTTAATTGAGAGGCCAACTAGAATGCTCCCTTGCTCAACTCTGTGGATGTGCGATTTTTTTGACGCCGAGTGTATATATAATGCTATGGTAGCTAAACAAAACCTTAATTACATAAATGGATACTGCAGAAAGCGACGCCTTTCAAATTGGATTTTAGATTTTTTTACGTACCTACAAATTAAAGTTTAGAGATTCGATAATCTCGAAAAAAAAAAGGAGGCATTCATTAATTTTCAAGGAAATCATTTTGAAACTAACGAAGGTTTGGAAATAACATCCAAATCAACGCATGTTGCTTCCGAGAATTCTATAATGACGATCGATTCTTTGATTTACATTGATTACTCCAATCGGCGTCACAGTTTTGCCATGCCAACTGACTGACTCGTCTCTAACTCGGCGCGAATTTTAAACTACCGGCGGCGGCGGCGGCGCGCCGGTTCCTTATGGCGGCGGCGCGCCGCGGCGGCGCGCACGTCTAATAGTTATTACTTATTTAACCTATAATATAATTGGCGTGTAGTACGCATAAAAATAAATAGTAGCATAAGTATAGATAGGACTTTCATAATATGCCAATACTACTATGCTAAGAACGCAATCCATCCAATAGTAACATGACGTACAACTTTTTTTCGCTGAAGTTTTGAGATAGGTCTCAACCGCATCTTATGGGATATTATTAAATTTCAGTAGTGTGATTGATGGCTTAGCATGACAGTATTACCATAGCTTTTGACTGCATCAGTTGCCATGACTATTATGGTTATATGCCAATGAGGGTATTTAGAAATCAGAAATTCACCAGCTGGCAGCAGGATGGCGAAAGGTCTATTTGGCAGTAGATGTCAAAATCAGGTGGTGTGATTGGTGGATCTTGACGCCTACTGTCAAAAAGACCTTTCGCCACCCTGCTGCCAGCTGGTGGGTTTATGATTTCTAAACACCCTCATTCCAGAGGCTTATGCTTGTGGGTCATTCGAAGTTCGAAATTCGAAACTTAATTTACTCTCTAGTTTGATAATACTACTGGCCATAGTTTCCATTGAAACGCCAATAAATATCGCCGGTTTGTCAAACTGTACTAAATGTAGAGAGCGATGATGGCGCTTGCCAGTTGTGATAGCTTTTATGATAGTATCGAATTTCGAACTACGCTCTTAAACTTAGGCATAGAAGTTTATAAGTAAAATGCAGTTACAATTGGTGAACTCCACATAAATGTAGTTACTTACTACGTATTTTAGAACAGATGCTGGATCATACATTGCTACGCTAAACAGTTCTGTGGTCACAGTCAATAAAGTTGCTTTAACACACTTGGTATAAAATTGCATATCAATATCAGATCCATCTAATCGATTAGAAGGGTTGCAGTGTGTGATTCACCTTAGGGGTCATCTATAAAGTACGTCACACGTTAAGGGGGAGGGAGGGGGTCGACGAAATGTGACATAATGTGACAAGGGGTGGAAGGGGTCCTAAGTTTCGTGACGTCACACTTCAAAATTGAATAACTCTAAGTGTTAAAATGCCAAAATTGGCGATAAGGTTTAAGATGTTTCGATGGCGAGTTCACACTCACTCTACTAGTGGCACGTGCGTTGATGTGGATAATATTACAAAATCATTTAAAAGGAAATAAATATAATTTCGGAACTGCTCTTTTAATTTAATAATTTCTAGATATAAATATTGCATTGCAAAATATGTGACATCGCGCTAGGGAGGGAGGGGTCTCACAAATGAGACCAACTGTGACAAAAACGGGGTCAGAAAATCACGAAATTAGTGTGACGTACGTTTATGGAAGACCCCTTAGTAGGTGCCCATAGTAATCCAACTAAAAGCCTCGTGAATTGCAGTAGAGGGCGCTGGGGAGCCGTCGTTGGTGCTGATCCTGAAGTGGGGAGGCGAGCTCACGCCCGCAGGACGCATCCAGGCTGAGGAGCTGGGGCGAATGTTCCGGTGCATGTATCCGGGGGGACAGGGCAGGCATATACCTGGTTAGTACCGCAGTCAGAGTCGAGTCAGCAGCAGCACAAATATTCAGCGTTTTACGGCGTTTTATTTGTGTCATTGTCGTCTCAGTAAATATTGTACAAAAATACGATGCCTAGAGTCAATTTTTATGAAACCGAAAAACACTCCCGGGGCTAAGTCTGGTTTTATAGATATTGTCATCATTTGTCCTACCGTTGTAATAAATCGTCGGACAACAATGATTTTCGAACCGCACGGCGACCAGAGCACGCGTTATGCGATAGAGAAAGATGGTCGGATCCTGTATGTTCCGTCTGGTAGTCGGACCCGAACGACAGTTTCATCAGAGAGAGACTTCTGTACGTACTGTTACTTATTCTGTGCCGAAGTGTAGTTCTGACTTTGTAAATTCGAATAAAGTATAAACCGCAATATTGGCATGGTCAACCAATTCGACTCCAGAGACAGCGACATTAGGGTACATTAGTGATTCAAATTTGTTGTTTCATTTGTTTGCACTATGTTAGATTGATTGAACGACATAATTCTAAACTTTCTGTCATAAATCGTAGTCATTGTCTAAATTGTTTGTTTAAATTGATCTGACGGTCATTACATTATGTCACTCTGAGCTTTAGTAGTATTTACCAAAGACAATCAGAGTTCCAGGCATGGGGCAGGCGTAACATTCTGTGCATTAGTGCAGAATGTAGATAAACATATACATACCTGCCATTTGAGATACTTTACATGTATCAACATGCGACACTTTGATTGCAAGGTGAAGGCGGCACCCAAGGTCTAGGGTTACTACGGCTCCACTCAACATTCCGGCACGACCTGAAGATCTACGCGTCAGACGAGGGTCGCGTGCAGATGACAGCGGCTGCCTTTGCCAAGGGACTGTTGGCGCTCGAGGGCGAGCTCACCCCCATACTCGTGCAGATGGTCAAGTCGGCCAACACCAATGGCTTGCTGGATAACGACTGTGACTCGTCCAAGGTGCAGAATATGTGAGTATATTCAGCGTTACAATTTGGTATAACAGCTGCTGGCGAGGGCGAGCTCCATACTTGACTAAGGTGTAGAGATACTTCAAGACTCAAGCAAATTGGTCGAATATAGTTGGTATCGGAGAGGTATACCATTGACGTTGAGCTCGTCCAACACTTGTATCAGGAGTGGCTCTCTGCGATAAAGAGCGCGACGGTCGGATCCGGTGCGGTCCATCCGGTAGTCCGACCCGAACGACAGTTTTGTTAGGGAGAGAGAGACTTATGTTCGTAGTACTAATTCTGTGCTTGTGATCGGTCACGAATCCTTTACGTTCCTAATTGTAAAGCAAAGCTGGCCGCATCACCAAACTCACGACAGTCCCGTGACCGAAATCAGCTTACGTCGTAGGAGTTCAGTCAGCTCATATAAGGTTTTTATCGTGATTACAGTAAAACACCGCATGTCTGTCACAACTGCAGTCGAGTTCATTTACATCTACATATTTACGGGAGCAAAAATATCTGAACACGACCCTATTGTCAGAAGCATAAAAGTGTGTTCAGATATTCTTGTTCTCTTATATGTATAGATGTAAATGAATTCGACTTTACTTTATTCGTTCGATGCGTACACAATCGCTCACCTTAAATCTGGCCACGACAGTTTTATACATTTCTAAGCCCTATCATCATCAACTAACTAACTTGATCGGCGCACCGACCCAAAATGAGTCTTGGCCTCCGATACAAAAACACGCCATCCAGCTCTATCTTGCGCAACCTCCTGCCAGCCATCACTGACTCCGAGCTCCCGCAGATCCGACTCAACCACATTTTTCCAACGATATTTAGGCTAACTGACGGGACGAGGGTTGGCCCAAATATGCTCTCTTGATTTGGCGATCTTCCCCCATCCTCTCTACGTGACCCAGCCAGCGAAGACGATGGGCTTCATCATATACAAACTTATTTCCAGGGCCAAAGCGCGATTGCACGAAGCGATGCAAGTGGACCGCGAGTTCACGGAACAAGACCGGCAGCGCATCAACCCGTGCGAGTCGCTCAGCATCAGCGCCGCCATGGACTTCGTCAAGAACCCCGTGCGCTGCTGCGCGCACGTGCACACGCTCATACAGCAGCTCGTGCGCATCGTGCTCGTCAAGAAGGACGACCCGAAGACTAAAGGTGTGTGTTGTCAGTTACATCGTATGTAGCACAAACTGGAACAGCTGGTAGGTAGATGATCCCATCTACCGCCACCACTTCTGGGTGCAGTCAAGGGCGAGAATAAACACACAAAGCTCCAAAATATGTATAAATAAACCCTACTGCCATAATAATAAGACCAGCATACATTTTTAGAAACTTCCTGGTGTTACCCCCGCCCCCCACCCCATACACATATTGGTGGACTGTACATGAAAATCTCACCAAAACTGTTTAAATTAAATTTCGAAATACCACTGTCGTGGTAAGTCTTACGGGTACTGCCAGTTGCGTAACTATAACCTCAGAGGCTCATGGTTATCGGGAAGAGCCCTCAGATTTTTTTTTATAAATGTTAAGTTCCTCGTGGCCTCAAACGGCTTCTCAGGCCAGAGGCGCGTAGCATTTTTGCACTCTGTCACCCTATTGTTACGCCAGTGGTTACTACTGCAGATAAAAGCAAAAACTTGAACCCTGCACTGTGTATTTGAACGTAACTTACAAAATAGTATTTCTAATTCATGTATCTCTTTTAGATACGATCCTCTACCACGGCGAGACATGGGAGCTGATGGGCCGCCGGTGGGGCAAGATCGAGAAGGACTTCTGCACAAAAAACAAGACTTACGACATTTCCAAGATCCCCGACATCTATGACTGCATCAAATACGACTTGCAACACAACCAACATGCATTACAGTTCGACTTAGCAGAAGAGCTGTATATGTATGCCAAGTACTTAGCGGATATTGTCATACCACAGGTGAGACATAGGTGGCATAGGCTGATGGAAAACGATTCCCAATAAGATAGTCCGGTGAAACATCAATACGGCTTTACTTCTATTTGTTGTGTTATTTCGAGAGTCTGTAACACTACCGTCCGATATCTAAAACTAGACTAACCTCTACAAAACTCCACAGAGGTTAGTCTAGTTTTAGTCATAGGACAGCAGATTACATCCAAAGCCATATATCGTCACTTATCTTTGTACGTATAGCAATAAAGGTGTGTTGCGATATGGATGCTACAGGCTATTTGACGCTGACTGTAGTTTTGTCTTATAGCAAATTAGAGATACAATCGGATCTCTATAAATATTAAATCCTCGTCATTATTTCAAAGTGTCTTTTAGATGACTTTTGTGGTTTGTATGAACCCGTAGAACATCTCACGTTTTTCATTATTTATTTTTGAACCCTCTAGGATATATTATTAGTAGTACTAGAATTTGTATTACATTTCCGTTTCACATAGTGTTCCACGTGTTAAAAAGAATCCATATTGCAGGAATATGGACTGACGATGCAAGAGAAACTGACGATTGGGCAGGGCATCTGCACGCCCCTGCTTAAGAAGATACGCGCCGACCTGCAAAGAAACATCGAGGAGTCGGGCGAGGAGACTGTCAATAGACTCAACCCTAGGTAACCCTTATGTGTTTTAACCCAGTACATATGGGGAACGTGCACGATGAAGGTGCTGCCAACTGGTGCCGCCAATATAATAATTGTACCCTCTCATACTGGGGCCACATTGACGGAAACGCCGTCAATTTATCGCGATGAAGGGTGATTTAACGTAAGTGTAGCTACGACTTACTATATTTGACATTGACACTTGGAGAGGTAATTGGGATTGACAGCTTGATTTGACAGGCATGATAGTTCCCTTTATTGTCCGCCCGTCTCTTTTGTTTAGTGCTGCCACCTTTCCCTATAATGGTCAGTAGTTTAAGGGTCAAACATAAATATGTTCCACATGTTACATACATATACACCTGCGTATATGTCGAACTATTGACACGTCGTACTAGTAACTAAGGGGGAGCTTTGGTGTCCTGGTGAAAAAAAAATGGTGAGAGAGAGAGCATCTGAGAAAAATTCTATGCAATTGCTTAAACGCTGCTGTTGCCTCATTTACAACAAGACCCAGAAAGTCTTCAAAATCACGGCAGAGTTATCTGGTTTTTGCTGTATAAACTGGTTCTTGTCCTATATACAGAATGTTACGCTTAAGCAACCCTCGCCTGTCTTTGGATAGGATTCTGACGTGACTACCTACATATTTAAGCCATTAACGTCCAAAGTGATTTTTTTCTGCATTTTTGGGCGTTTATATATTATTTTTGTAACAAGGCAATACTTCTCAAATCTCACTTCGATAGCTCATGATTCATGATTATTATTTGTACCCGTGCAGCAGGCTGTAATGGGTTAAGCAGTATTTTTGCATCTTTTTTACGGATATTTTTTTTTGCTTAATACGGTGATCCCACGATTTTTTGGAATGACACACACGAAGGGTTAATCTTCGAATGTATTTCTTAAGTCATTAGTACTAAGGTTAAAATTTGCTTGCAGATACAGCCACGGCGTGTCGAGCCCGGGTCGGCACGTGCGCACGCGACTGTACTTCACTAGCGAGAGCCACGTGCACTCGCTACTCACCGTGCTTCGGTTTGGAGGACTACTTGATGTATGTATTGATAATTGGAGTGATTTTTTAGAGTTCCGTACCTCAAAGGAAAAAACGGAACCTTATGTATCCTGGATCACTTTGTTGTAAGTCTATTTGTCCGTCCGTCTGTCTGTCAAGACCCTTTACCTTGGAAACACGTGGAGGTATCGAGTTGAAATTAAAACCATATACTCGGATCTACAGTCCCTTAAGAAACTGTGAAAAAAATCAAACTTCTAAGTTAACGTAAAAAAAGATATGGCCGTTTATGCGGCAAAAAACGTAAATTTCGCCACTCTTAAGGGAATCAAAATTTATAGGGTACTTTCCGTTGACCTAGAACCTAGAACAGTGAAAATTGGCAAGTAATATTTACCGTCTTATACTACAAGTACAGGGAAAAATCTGAAAGCTATACATTTGTAAGTTCAGCTTCGACATTGTGAAAAAAATCACAAGAATCGTTACTCGTCGTAAATTTCACTTTTATCGTTACCTTTATATATTTGTATTATGATGTTTTCCCTAGGTATAGTCAAGGACCATTAAAACAAGAGGACTGTCATTCTCCATACAAAAAGCTGTTCCCCGAATTTACAACGCCATCTATGTATAAGCTTGGTAAAAGAATTATATTATTTACAATTATTTAACTTTGCAAACGTGACACAGTATTTAAATGTTAGAATTTATTTATTATTAGCTGTTTACGAACTAATTGTTACTATAATATGTTTCTTTGTTCAATTATAATATAACATCGTTAAATGTTTAGTTTTTTAGCGCCATCTAGTTTTTGCCCGGAAATCCCCTAGCGGTCGGGTTACAATCCAAAGTATGGAAAATGACAGTCCTCATGTTTTAATGGTCCTTGGTATAGTTAATTCATATCTGTCCGTTGTCAGGTGTTGAAAGACGAGCAGTGGCGGCGCGCGATGGAGTACGTGGCGATGGTGTCGGAGCTCAACTACATGTCGCAGATTGTCGTCATGCTGTACGAGGACCCCACGAAGGACCCTTGCTCTGAGGAGAGGTTAGTGTGTGCTAAAACATTCGACGCGACTTGAGACCAGTTCTAAAACCAGTCAAACCAACATATGAGGGGAAATATCCAATACGGTAGTTTTTCTTTCGAACAAAAGGTACATCGGGAGCGCGCATGTGTGCGCGCCGTGTACGGACGCACTACAGGCAAGCATTGCCGACTGCGCGAGACTGACACAATATGGCGTTCACTCACACAGACGCGCGTCGTTGGTTGTCTTTATACTTTGTCAATAGGCTACTTGACCCCTTTTTAAAGTTTGTCCTATATTATTAATTATTATCTGGTTTAAGGGAAAAAAATATTACCCTATTTTTTACGACCTAGAAAACCGCAAAATTATAATTTAAAATTTAAACTTTCGTAACCGCGCGAAAACGATGCTAGCTATGTTAATCTTTAGATTATCTGTGGTGTGACGTCATTCAAGCCGAAAACCAGCATTTGACATTTATTAATCAATCAATCAAAACGAAACGATTACGTTCACAACCTCAAAAAACCACCAAGTCACTTATGTCAATGTCACAGCAAAGCAAAGCTACATGGCGAGTTTCACTTGTATAAGGTTCGACATGAAGTTAGATTACGGTCCTATTACGTCACATCATGGCCGACACCGTTAGTGGTCTGTGTGTCACTATCACTCTTGCTTGACAGAGTGGTGGTGGTCATTTCAGGTGTTGGTGGCACGCTTAACAATGCGCCGCAATCCCTCTCTCGAGCTGCTTTCCTGGTATATTCGTGTAAACGTTCCTGGAACATCTATTTATTTATTAATACATGTTAACATGACATTACAGTAAAAAACCAATGCGTCGTGAAACGTAGAAATAAAATATCTATTTAGGCGACGAAACGGCGTGGCCCCGTTGCATCGTCGTCTCCGGTGTAAGATTCGGCAGGTTGCCCCGGAACCGTCGAAACACGACACCCTTCGGCCAGAAGTCAGCACATGCGATGGTCTCTTGCAGCGGCCGCGGCACGCGCACCACAAACTCTGTTACAGCTTTAACTCCGTTATACTGTACATATATTGATTGGTAACATAATGTCGGTCAGGTTCCACGTGGAGCTGCACTTCAGCCCGGGCGTGAACTGCTGCGTGCAAAAGAACCTTCCGCCCGGCCCCGGCTTCCGTCCGCACAGCCGCAACCACTCCACCACCAACAACTCGGTGAGACTAATGTCCTGAACTACCTGACCTGACGAGGAACCTGTTCCACGTGGAGCTGCATAGCAGCATATGAATAAACAGAGATTTTGGTCGTAGTATTTAGGCAGCGACAAAGTGGTCCTCTCGGCACTAAACTTTGAGCGTTCAAAAAGGTGCTCAAGAAGATCATTCAAGCTCTGAAATCGAAATCATATATTCGTTAAAGCATAATCTATCTAATTCTGACTAAAACTTAGTTTAAGTAATTTTTGCCCAGTTTTACTAAACTGAACGTAACTTGGAAACTAGAAGCGACAAAGTGGCCCTTTTCTTCTGCAATGACACATATACTTTTCTCTTTCGAGGGGCATTTGTGAGACAAGTATCAAGAGAATCAAATTTTAACGTCATTTTGATTGATATCAGAGCCAGGCCTATCCTTCCGCCCAGTCTCGGAACTGTTTTTCTGCTTCATAAAAAGTTAACTCTGAAAACGCTGAAAATTGGTCCAGCACGATGTTGTATTATCATCCATTTTGCGCAACAGCGAACACATTTTCAACAACATATTTGTTCACAGCAGAGTTCCTCAGAAGAAGTGAAATGTATAGAGGAAGAAACTGAAGATGACCAAATGGCAAGTCAGGAAACCTTACAGCCGGTAAATAAACATTTCTATTAATCAATTATATTTTAGTTCTGGGACTGAAATTATGTTGTGAATTTCAGGACAACGCCGACGAGCTAGACAACGCGTTTTCGCCGAGAAAGACGTCCAAATCTAAATTAAGACCTTCGGATCCTATTCCGATTTGGTAAGTAACATATCTTTGATCCTTTTGTTAACATTGTAGAGCGCATCTAAGCTAAGTGGAATAATGTGTTTCCCACATTCGTCGCCTACCACTCATATACTAGCATGTAAAGGCTTTTTCATTACACTTGCTCGAAAATGGTGTCATTACACGTAGGTTTTGCGGGCCGTAAATGACCTATTACGCCCTAGGGCGCAATGGTTTTCTTTTTAAATTTGAAACGCTGGTTCTGTTTTACTCTTATTTGTCATGTTCAAAGGAAACACCAACTTACTTTTTTAACTTTTATTACTGAAATATTTATTTAAAGAGAACTGTTATTGCAAATACATGTAAACACACATTTCTGTAACATTAATTAAATGTTTAAATAGTGTATTTCAGTATTTTGCAAATATAAAATCAACCATTTTAAGTCTTTACCGCTATGGTTTCCGAACGGGACTTCACCTTCGCATTGTCTATGGATATGTCACTAATGTCACTGTCAGTTTTACAATTTTATTTAGGTTAAAGTAAGGTTATTTTAATCAGATTTCCTCACAAGTGTGATGAAAAACATTGTGTGTGCCACGGGCGGTAAAGGAATTACAAACTCGTGTTATTAAAGCCCTCGGCTTCGCCTCGGCCTTGTAACAAACAGTCGTTTGTAATTCCTTACTTACCGCCCTTGATACACAATGTACTATTAGTCGGTGGTTATGAAAAGGTGTCTCATTTCGGCGTGATAGCTCTGTATTTAGCATATCTTACTTAATACTGATAGATTGGTGATTATACCAATGATTAATCAGACTAAATGTTTGACAGCAATCTCCACTATACTGTTAGCGGGCACGAAGCGGTGTCTCTAGCGGCGCGTCTCAACGAGCTGCGCGCGCGCCCCACGCATCCCGCGCATCGCGAACAGGTCACACACACACACAACACACGCACGCACATAAACTGACATACACGCAATATTGCTAACACCGATACATACGCTACACTTGCACATGTGAATACTCGCACACACAGGAACAAACACACATTTATTTACACTCGCACACTTATTTGGAATCCCTCATGCACCCAAGTATCCAACTCTCATACATATCGTCGACCGAAGGTTCAATTGTCGGAAAGACATACTAAGGCCGACGATATGCAAAAATGCATACACTCATATATAAACACATTCATGCTCTTATACTCATTTTCACTTGCACTCAGTCTTTAAACAATAATTCACGCACAAATGCACACACGCACACTTAACCCTCATTATCCCCAAGGACCTTAAAATAAATAGCCGGACGGCACCTTGCCAATAGAGAACTGAAGCTATTTTTAATAAGCCAGCTGCTTGTACTTACGAGCCGCACGCACACATCAACTAGTTTTCTTTCCTATTGCTAGCAGCACTCACACAGGTAGCCGGCGGATTAGACATGCTTCAGTTCTTTGTTGGCGAGGCTCCGTCCGGCTATTTATTTTAAGGTCCTTGATTATCCCTAACGTTTACTTAATTGACAACCTTTCATTTTTTTGAGCCTTTAATTTTATTGATTCTCTGTATTTGGTTAGAAAAGACGAATACGCTGATAGTTTATTTGTTTCACCAGGATTTGTAATTAATTTATAATTAATATATTAATATTTACTTATTCTAAAAGGGCGTAACTACAGTTCTACGGTAGAATAAACCATTACTTTAGTCTTATCGCGATCGAAAAAAGTAAGCGATCCGACAGTATGCATTGACAATGTCAAATTCAAAATTATGACAGCTTATTTTTTCTGTGGCAAAAGGCACTGGCATTTCATCTATTGTGCCGTAGAACTGGTAAGATGAGAACATATTTTTTATTCATTTGTATTTTTTATATTAAGCGATATAAAAAAAAAATAAAAATAGTGTAGTGTTCAGGAGACAAAATGCTTTCGAATCGTATATACATTTTAAAGTGTTCTTAAAATGAAATGTTGTAAATTCCATCAGAGCGAAGAGAAAGAACAGAAGGACTCTGAAGACCCGCAGCCCCGGGCGCGGAGCTACGACCAGCACAAGCAGACCCACGAGAGCGGTAAGTATGCATGCCGCGCGGCGTCCGCGTTCGCTGGCTAACCCGAGTTCACTAACTGCTCGCTCGTGTGTGTGAACCCTACACATAGACGTAGCGGGGCGTGGCTAAATATCCGAATCGTTACTTAGAAGAAAGTTCGTACTTATCACATATTTTCTGAAAAATAACCGCAACAGGTAAAAGCTTTAGGTATCTTTTCTGGTGGCATATGTTGGAAATCGGTTTCCCTTTATGTCGGATCCTACTGACTGCGCCAAACGACTGTACATACTGGATAAGCAGAGTAAGACACGGCACTTTTTCAATGAGGAAAGTAAAACAACTTCAAAAAGAGCGAAGCGCGAGTCAATGCCCGTCATCATAAAAAAACTAATACTATTAGAGATATATGCTACGCATACCTCCATGGTCTTTATAAGGTACGAGCTTTTTACAAAATAAAATAGTATCAATATATGGATATACTTATTGCCACGCCTGTCGCGAAGCACACTTAGAAAAGTCCTTGCTACTCTCGGAAGTCTCAATAGAAAAAACAGCGAATCAATCTTCGTTCGAATGTGTTCAACGAAAAGTAGGCAGCTTGGAAATAAACCAAAAGCCAAATCCTGTACAGATCTGTGATGTTATGAATCTGTTAGATTTATGACAAATCTTACAGTTTATGACGTTACTAGTGATATGAAAAAATCACAAAATTCGAGCGTAAAATAAGGAAATACTACAAAAGATGGGATTGTTAACGGATGACGTAAGAATCATTTCTAATTCTTCGTCGTCTATCTTTTCTATTATGATTACTTTGCTACCGAATAGATCATGTTAATTTTTATTGTTTGTTCATAAACAACACTGTAGGTACAAATTCGCAACTTATGCCTGACTTTGCTTGTAAACTACGCAAATTGCAGTAAAAGATGTGGTGTAGGTACTTCTTTCAAATTTATTGGACTATCTTGGGATTCTTTTTACTTCTTACAATTTTAATATTTTAGTGTATTCTCGCTTGTATCTGTTTGTATCAATTCCAAATTAATGGGTGCTTTAATGTTTATACACGGGATGTATGTCGTTGTCGATACAGTCCAGTCAGAAAAAAAAATGTATTACAAATGACTTATTCGGATTAACTACCGAACCAACCGTGCAGAAACAATAAATGCTGAATCGATTCTTGGCCGGTGATAAAATTATAAATC
The DNA here is from genome assembly GCA_947034925.1 of Eudemis profundana. Lineage (NCBI taxonomy): Eukaryota > Metazoa > Arthropoda > Insecta > Lepidoptera > Tortricidae > Eudemis > Eudemis profundana. The sequence continues at coordinate 18,750,082 of OX344802.1, read as the reverse complement.
AGATTCTAAATATTCATTAAACTCAAGAATTTTACCTTGAGAAGGTAATTTGCTTTTAAAAGAAGCTACTATTGTGGGTTTCTGACTAAAATTAGTTTGCTAACTATTCGATGGTTCCATTCAGCTATTATTAGAATAATATCTAAACTGGCCTTTATTTCAATTCGTTTCGATCAACACAGTAGGGCTTTAACAAAGCGTGAAATACATAACCAAAAAAGTTGAAAACATAATCCTTGATTGGGGCTAGGCATGTTTTACTGCAATATGTTGTGTATGCTTGTCCGGTGTATCGGGCAGGGGCCGAGCTGTGTGCTGCAGTGGGCCCGCATCACCAGTCCTGGCAGAGCGTCGACAACCAAGGTGATGCCCCACTATTGGACCACCAAGGTGATGCCCCACGGAATACAACTCCAAACCGACTCTTGCCCCTCTCATTCCACCACAAGTGTAGTGAGAGGAACAGATTGAATGACGTTTCGAGTTTTTGATTCCGAGACACCCTCGGTAAAGTCGTGAGAAATGACACCAGACTTTTAAGAGTATAATTTGAACTGTGGCAATATTATTTACTTCTGAAATACTTTATTGCCTCAGTATATTTGGTAGTTAAGTTAATTTCTTAAAATTCTTGACACAAAAATGCCAAATCAATTGGTGTCTATAGCATAGATATAAAGCAAATACTTGGTTCATTGCTCCATCTTCATAGAAGGATTGCATTGGAAGTAAATACTGTTGAACTTAAGGTCAGATAGGAGAAGAACACAAACTAACTGCGATCCTGGAGGTTGATTTCCGATGATATCTCTTGCGTATGTAAACATTTTATCGCACAAAATAAGGTACAGTGCAAAATTGTCTACCTATTGTAAATATTATAAAAAAGAAATTTGATTATAAAAATGCACTTGAAACCGACAACTTTAATGTTCTTCACCATCTGTACTTAAGAACTTCCTCTGTCCTACGTCTGGTGACATTTTCACACTAAATTAATCCTCGTTAAATTTTAACAGCAGAAATTATACATGACATGAATGTAATACAAGCGGTACACCAGACAAAATCGTAGCTACCTAAACCTAGTTTCCTTTATTGGAGGTAAGCCGGCATGTTTTGATCCGCATCCAGCCAGAGTTTCTGTATGTTTATTTAATATGTTTTTCTAAATAGTGTAATTTCTAGCGTTTCGAGTGGTGAGCTCAGCTGGCCGGCGATCTTGTGTGTTTGCGCAGTCTTGCTCCTCGCGTGTGCGTTTGATCATTGTACTGCCCTGCATGGTGTTCACTTTAACTCTAACCTAGTGCTAAGGTTACCGACTAGATCTTACCACTGATAATGACAGTACCCAAGTCTCTCGAAAAGAGATGGAAAAACCGGTGTAATTATAAAACGGTTGTATACTATTATTATTAGTGATAATGTCTGCTAGATATTAGTGTAAGATGTTATAGTGATGTGTTTTACTACCGTGAATGCAAGTTTCCAGTCGCGATCCTTCTCCCCCGATCATATGAGCCATATGAGCGCGGGAGAGGCCCCGCGACGGAGGCTCGCGTCCACGAAGGGCGGCGACGATCAAACGGCACACTTCTGGTTTTGGGTCCTAGTGGTCGTCTCGCGTCTTAGCTCACGGGCACGCTTAAAGCACAATTATATATATATACGATTTATTTATTATATTCCTTTGCAATATACTAATTTATTTTGTTTCTATCACCTCCCTCTAACGACATTCGCATATCACGTAACCGCACGTCCGTTAACGCCCCGGCCCCGCTAACAGCCCTTCCCGTGCTAACGCTGACGTCCCCTTCCGGGCTGACCTCGGCGCCCGAGACGCCCGAGTTCGACCTGGACGGGGTCGAGTCCAGTACTAACGAGCTGCCGCTGTCCGCGATCACATTCGGTAGTAGGGGCGGGGCGAGGGTGCCGGGGCGCGTGGCGTCCTGGCCCCGCCTCGAGGAGTCATTGTGGCGCGGCGCAGGGCGGCGCCAGCGGCACAGTATCGCCGGCCAGATGAGCTACCTCAAGATGTTGGGGCTCGCGCGCGGCAAGGCGCCCGGCGCCGCGGGGCTCTTCAGCACGGCCGTCATCTCCGGCTCCAGCTCCGCGCCCAACCTGCGCGTCATGATCCCCTCCACCGCCGCCAACAACAGTGAGTCCACCTTCTTACGTACACAGTAATAGTACATTACTCACCTAGGAAGGTAAAACAAAGAATGTCTCAGATCGCAGGTATAAATATGCGATCTGAGGCTTTACGTGCGGTAATTGCCATTTTATGGCCAGGTATGACGTAAAAAAACAAACAATACTTACACACTACCCCTTCACAGCCTAAATGCGACTGCAGGGTGCGCTTATAGGTTTAAGAACGCAATGAAATACTAGGTACATTAAATTGATGTATTCTAAAACTGTGAATCGCAGCAAACTATTAATAGTACATTACACAACTAGGGTGGTAATACAAAGAAAGGCCGAGATCGCGGAAGTTTGCGGCCCGAGCTGCAAGCGAGGGACGTAAGTATGCGATCGAGGGCTTTCTTTATTACCTCCTGTGTTGTGTACATCATTTTATGTCTACACTTGGCCAGAAAGCGGCCTTTTCCGTACGCGCAGCGTGCGAAAAAAGCCGCTTTATGGCCAGGTGTGGCATAAATTAAATAATTACTCGCAGTTGACTAGACATGTCTCAAAAAATACTTTTCCAAAACATTAACAAAGAAGAGGATAATGAATAACTACATGACGCAAATCGTCATTTGTATGACTTCGGTAGGTGACCGCGTTCGTGTAGTTTTAATCATAAGTGGCGTGTAACTCGTGGGATATTAACGCAGTTATAACATAAAAACCGGACGAAACAAAGGATATTAATGAGAATTTGAAACAACGAGATTCACATAAAGTATAATTAGGTATAGACAGAATTTAATTAGTGCAGACTATCTGCAGAGCGAAGACAAAGTTTTATTAAATCAGGGACAACGAACCATCAGTGTTACAGTGAAAACCTTGGTTCTCATCTTCGTTATTACATCGGTAAGTGAATCTTGAAAATTAAAAACAGCAGACTGTAAGTAATGGTAAAAAATTGCACGAATGAAAAACAATTTCAATGCTAATTAAATTTAAGAACACTTCATATTTCATTACAACCGACTTCAAGGGGAGATCATCTATTCATTGTGTTATATTTATCTATCATATAAGTAAACCCTTAACAACTGAAGAGTCTAATGCAGGGATTTGAAGTCGTTTGTTACACGTTTTAATTCAGTACGTGTTACACGTTTTAATTCAGTACGTTTAAAGTTTGATTATTCCGAGTTTTGATTACTCTTTGACACTTGATGTTCTATGCTTCACGCCACCTTCGCAAAGTTTTCCGAGCACGTTTTGCAGAAGGTACCAAGAAACTCAGTACCTGAGCGATATTGTTTCCCTTTTATTTTTATCCGAATCACTTATCAGCACTTATTAAGAGTTTTAAAAGCAGAACTGATTACAGCCCTAACATCTGATTTCCAGATTCTGATTTAATCATGCATAACCAACACTTTCCAGTCAGACTGTTTTAGACTGTTGTACAAGTAAAGTTTTAACTTCAGGTTCTATCCTAACCAACATTTAGTATTGGGTTTGCGATTTTTAAAAATAGTTTGAAAGAAAACCCACCATATTTAAATGTAACGAATATGTGTACCAAATTTCAGCACAGAGTTATTTAATTTACTTATAGTAAACCTAACTTTGTGTTTCCATCCATACCCTGTATAAGTACGAAATATTATGATAATAGTTTTTGTTACAGTACACCTATTAATTAAGTTTGTTAGCTTTAGGTTCATTAGTAGTTTTTTTCGTATTACTTTTAGTTTATTTTTAAATCGGGAATTATTCATGACGCGCATACCAGTCATGGGCCTGGAATGGGTTAACTGAAATCGTCCCACACCTAAATTCTCCAATTGCAAAAATGAATATAATTCTACTAAAACAGCAAGCTAGATCTTTGGTCCCGAAGTAATTTTCATAACGTGATACTGAGATCAATTATTGGTTAAATTGAAGTAAATAGGCATTTTGACATTACTCATAATCATAATCGTAATTTAATAACCATAATTTTTACGGGTCACAAGACAGTAGGTATACTGATGGTTTACGGTCAGATTTGCGTTTAGACGTGTCACTCTGAGTGAAAAATGCAAAATTAATGATAGAAGTTAACAAAATGTGAACCTTCTACGGCTTAGAGTCTTAGACCTTACAAATTATAGGTAAGGAATGATATACTTAGCAGTACAGCGGTGACCATATTGGCCGTGACAGTCCGTGTCTCAATTTCTTCTGACTTGCCTGTTTTATGGCATTGAGTACCTTATCCTACGGGCAACTTTACTATGGTTTGCCCGGGAATAACATTTCACGCCATGCCATTGAGACAGTCATTCATGAATTATCGTAATGCTATTAAAACAAGTGTCAATAATGTACAGCCGCGCTGGAAGGTTTCGGGGGTGTGCCGGCCATCCGGCCGCTGGAGACGCTGCACAACGCGCTGTCGCTGCGGCAGCTGGACGCGTTCCTGGAGCGCGTGACGGCGGCGCCCGTGCTGCTCGGCACGCCGCCCGCGCCGCCGCCCACGCCGCCCGCCAAGCCCGCCTCGCCCACCAACAGTGAGTTCCTTGTTGCCACATGTACAGCCGCGCTGGAGGGCTTCGGGGGTGTGCCGGCCATCCGGCCGCTGGAGACGCTGCACAACGCGCTGTCGCTGCGGCAGCTGGACGCGTTCCTGGAGCGCGTGACGGCGGCGCCCGTGCTGCTCGGCACGCCGCCCGCGCCGCCGCCCACGCCGCCCGCCAAGCCCGCCTCGCCCACCAACAGTGAGTTCCTTGTTGCCACATGTACAGCCGCGCTGGAAGGCTTCGGGGGTGTGCCGGCCATCCGGCCGCTGGAGACTCTACACAGTGCACAATGCGCTGTCTCTGCGGCGGCTCGATACGTTCCTGTAGCGCGTGACGGCGGTACCTGTATTGCGCATAACGCCGCCCGCCAAGCCCGCCTCGCCCACCACCAGTGAGTTCCTTATTGCCACATGTACAGCCGCACTGGAAGGCTCCGGGGGTGTGCCGGCCATCCGGCCGCTGGAGACTACACAGTGCTCAACGCGCTGTCTCTCCGGCGACTCGACGCACTACTACTGAGTTACTACTAGCGCGCGTCCATTGAAGCGCTATATCATGTATTGTATATCATTCTTTCAAATACCAATCAGCGAATGCTCGCTTACCTTTACTTGGCCAGATTGATACTACTCTATCCACCTACCCAAATAACTTTGAGCATATAATCTGTTCAGGAAATATAAAACCTTTCTGTTTGCTGCTCCAGGCGTGGGTTGGAGCGGTCCGTCGTCCCTGATGTCGTCGTCGGGCGAGCTCCCGAGCGGCCTGTCCTCGGCCGGGCCCTCCTCACCCAACTCCAACTACGCATCGAACTCTGACCACAAAAACCACTCGTCGGAAAGGTAAACCACAATCTTCAACAATGTATTAGACTTGTGAACCTAAAAATAGATATATTGTGTCAGTCTGATGGTTCTTCCGAGACCACCATACCATAGACTAATGCTCTTGATGTAAAATCGCAAGCAGTAATTTGTTTATTTTTTTGTCTTCTGTGTATATCTTTGGATGACCCGTCAGATGTTTATAAATCGTCTTCATTTACATAAACGCTAAAGTCATCAAAATGCATTTTTGTTTAAATATTAAATTTTGATTATTTACAGTCAATTCAATTTTATCACATTGCTTGAGTCATCTATGCATAGATACTTGATATGTTAGCATGACACGTTTATTGATTGCTATAGCAGCCCCTTTGATACTATCAGAAGGAATCACTACTTATTTTTTTATCTAATAGGTAGTTAGAAAGTTTTAATGATATACGTCAAAAATTAATAACATATCAGCTGCTGTAGCGTTAATCGCAAGGCTATCAGTACCTAGCTCTTTCGGACTTAACACGTTGATTTACAGAACGCCTATAGGCGTTGAAGGCGTACTATCGTATTCCTTTTCCCAAGGACGACGCCTATATGCGTTCTTTCCATCAATGTGTTAATTGATTGAAATTGATAGCTGTCGCCTCACGGTAAACAATAGCATTCTGCATATAAATCTAGACCTATTTGTTAGAGTAGATATTCCGAACGCTGTAATGTTTTATTGATTGTATTATCATGTTTTTTTGGAATGACATTTTTAAAATAGAATATATTATATACATATATGTAATTAAATGCTCAAAGTGTATGATAGCTTATCGAAAACAATATTTAGATGAACAAGATTTTTTTATTAAATTTGTAGTAATAATGTTTTAGATCGAAGAAGTCTTGTCATCACAAGTCTTAGATGTCGCAATCAAAAACACATTGAAGCACGCAAACACTCAAAATATCTAGATTACGTTATTTCCTAAAGTAGGGCCGAGCACCCGTATAAACTACAAGTAGATAAATAAGGGTTGTTAGATGCTTTTTAGGCAAACAAGAATCATTTCAATATACATGCTTATTTATGTAAATTTTCTAACGAAGCAATCAGGGCCTATTTCATGGCATTGATTGAAAACAGTAGGGCGGTAAACGAACCATTGTGGATTCCAGTAGCAATTGGAGTAAAAATGTGCCGAGCAAGCTCCCCCAGTGGGACGGCGAGGCGGCCACGCTGTGCGGCCCGGACGCCGCGGCGCACCCGCTCATGCCGCTCTCCACCCGACCAGGTACACACACACACACACACACGCACGCACGCACGCACGCACGCACGCGTTATTCCCACCTGTTACCACCAAATTGATTTAGTGGTAACAGCTGGGAATTTTTTTCCCATCTGTTACCACTAAAACCTTACATGTAGTGGTACAGTAGAAATTCTTTTTCTAGAGCGAATTCACTTAGCTGTGTACCTGACGAACAATACTCATTGTCTGCATTGTTAACTGTGGCCACCACTACCACTTCGAAATGTAAGGCATTATAAGTGCAAATAGCTTTTACACTAAATTAGTCTTTAAGTCAAACGAATTAAGGTTTACACTTAAACAAAGAGAATACATCGTTCGTCTTTCTAAGCATCGATACGTACTTCACTGCTCTTTCACTTACGAAGTGACCAACATCTGTGTTCTCTTTGTTTAAGAGTAAACCTCATTTTGCTCGACTTAAAGACTAATTTAGTGTAAAAATGATGTGCACATAATGCCTTACATCTCGAAGTCGAAGTTGTGGCCACAGTTAACAATGCAGATAATGAGTATTGTTCGTCAGGTACAAAGCTAAGTGAATTCGCTCTAGAAAAAGAATTTCTACTGTAACAAGTGGGAAAAAAAATCCACGAAATCAATTTGGTGGTAACAGGTGGGAATAACCCACACGCACGCACAACACATATACAGCTCTATATACTTAATGTTGACACACACAAGGCAAAGTGATTTTACATTGTGGGTTTCTGCCAAACTTCCTCCAAAATCAAGTGATTTGTGTGAACTATTGACCGAGTATAAGCGAAGCGATCCGTTTCACTTTAGGTAAAAATTATTTCTTATTTATTTCGCTGGATGTCTGTCTATTCTCTAAAAGCCGCATTTCTCAACCGATTCTCGTGATTTTTTTAGAGTCCGACCGAAATTTCAGTTTCGGCTTAGTTTCGGTGGAAACTGCGGCCGTAACCGAAACTGAATTCGAGAGGTTTCGCGATCGGACAGTCTTTATTTCAAAAAGCACAAATTTTTGAAATAAGAAGTGGCCATATGTTATATCCTTATATCCATTAATATTTAACTTATTACTTCAAATATCAGAGACTGAATGATTAGTATGTGGGCTTTTTTATGTAAAATGTCCTCTTAACTAATAGTTAGCAGGTCGTCACAAAACTGACGACTAGTGTCAGCTTAACCGACTCCGTGCCAATGACGCGCCAGGCGCGTCATAAAAAATCACGCAACAACGCTCCATGACGCGCCTAGCGCGTCATAATAGTTACTGAAAAACAAAAATTTAATCCTTTTAAACCAAAAGAAACTTTAATTTCCTTTGAAAACTACCATTATTTGTTGTTTTGACGTGACAACGTCTTATAAATTGGTTTGCCGGGTGACACTTCAAGAAACTGCGTTACGCTCCGCTCACGTTATGCGCTCACAATGAGAGCGAGTGAGAGGCACGCGTCCCTTCCACTCGGGCATGGTTAGTCGTTGTCACGTAAAACTTTCGCCCGTATACCGACTTTACAGGCAACCTTTTTTTTTTTTTTTTTTTTTTTTTAAACCTGACAAACTCACAACCCACTTCCGAGCATTGTGATTGTCGGGCCGGGTGGTTGGCCGTTGCGGTCACTGGGCTCGAACCAGGTCGCTGGCCAGACCACCCATACAGGCAACCAATTTTTTTTAAGTGTGGTCCACGAAAAAACTAGAACAACCAATAGTCAGGGGTAATCAACCTAATTATGTTGCCGCTCAGCGCGTCACCAACTGGTATGATTTTGTTTCTTCCCACGAAAACATTACTTTATATGGAAGTAACGGATTCGGCCGAAGCTAAGACCAGAGCCGAAATTCGGTTTCTGCCGTAAAAACTAGTTTTGGTCGGACACTAGAAATTTTGTGAGCAGGTCTGGTAATTAATTATATAGATTTTTTTGTCGACTCCGTATTTGATTTTTTTTTCCAAATGCCATAGGGGTTGACAGACTCGCGAGGTCCACAGCTCACAGAGCCACAAGGGAAAGTAACATCTGATGATGATCTGATGAGCTATATAAAAACCAGTATAGTACCTTCAAAATCAGTACCTTTAGCATAACTATGACGCGCGACAAATACTATCCTATACTACGTATACCACAGTATAATAGCAGTATTTTTTTCTTCCCACAAATTAATAAAATAAAATAAAACAATAAAGGCGAATGCTGCCACAAAATATATAGCTTTAAGAATGCGTAAGAATGCTCCAGTATGGATCGCACTCACACAGACGTGCTATCACGCGTCTGTGTGAATACGTGTCGCGCACTCCTAAACGGCCGAGGTTGGACTACTTGTTCGTCTTTATACGCCTATCCCCTGTCGCGCGATTACTGAAACCGCGGCCAGTTGTGCTAGCCCGGCTATTAACTAATGGAAACTGTTATCGCGATGGTCAAAATCCAACATATATATATTTCTTTTTTTCCAATGTTTTGAAAATGGATAATACCAATTAACAACACATCATATAATTATAAAAGTTTTTATTGATATAGGCAACGCAAACAAAACGGTAGTAATTTGGTACTACATCGAAGCTACCTATATGATCCAAATATAAATATACGTTCTTACATTGGCAGAGTAATATAAAAAGATTGGCCTTCACCTGCGTAATTCCAGAGATATACACCATTTATATCAATATGCAATGGCGCCTTGGTATTGTTTCTTTTATAAAATAAGTTAGATTGCGACTACGATAATTTTGCAGAGCGTTACAAATTGTGTCTACTTACCTACTGATAGCGATGAAAATGACATGAAAAATACATGTATCTTTCAAACGCCCCTGTATTTTTCAATAAAATACAGTATCTTTCCTTGCGGATCTTCGGTTGAATCTTTCGCAAGTTTAAGTTTTTTACGTATAAAATACAATGTATTTTTCGCATTATTATATTATATTATGAAAAGTGAATCGGAATGTATTGGCTCTCATACAAACAGGTGACTTTTCATTCCGCTCAGACTATATCTCGATAGTCTGGCTAATGAAAGATGAGACTAAAAAATAGTGGCAAATTTAAAAAAACAACGGGTTGCAACACTGTTTATAGGGTGACAAAAACGGTAATGATACTTGAGCCGATTTTTGAGTTGTTTTAATTCTTCCGATTTTAGTGAAAATTGGTAAGTACATAGCTTTTATTAGAGTGTTAGTGGTTATTTATGATATATATTTACTCCCCACATTAGCCACGGAAAGAAAAGCAAAAACAATTCAGAAAGTATTTTCGGAAACTGTTACTTTCTTATGTTGCATATTGAGTATCAAAATCACCACGGCATACTATCCTCAGAAATCTAATGACGTTTGACACATTTGACGTTTGTATAATGTCGCCATTTAAAAAGTTTGGAATAAATGTCAGTCTCATCTTTCATTAGCCAGACTCTATCAGTTAACTAAAGAGGTTGAAATTATAAATTATGACGAAATACTAATTGGAATAAATACTCTATGTTCTATGTGACGTGAACGTGAAGTAAATTTTGCGTCAAAGGCATGACAAGTGCTAAATATGTAAAATACACAGTATAAAACAGGTATTATACGTGTATGATTGTATTATTCAGATAAACGTCAGTTTTGTTTTTTTTAAAGTTACATGTAATTTATAGGAATGATACAAAGTTTCGAAAGAAACAACATGAATCTTTCGCCATTTTCATCGCTACTACTGAAATAAATATCTGAGTCAGTCTTGCACATATCGATCTAGTTCCGACCAAACTAAGCGATTTGTTCCAGGGTCTTAGAAATTTCTATGTATTTAAGTATTATATTAAAATGTGTACATGTATAAAGCATTGCTTAGTTTGGTTGGGACTAGATCGATTTGCGCAAGACTGTCCTGAATATTTATTTCAGTAGGTAAGTAGACACATTATAGGTATACTTATTAAACGGAAAGATATTTGCGAAGTATCAAGACTAATTAATCTTCTTTCTTAAGATGTTGCCATATGCATTTTTTTTTAAAAACCTTTTTTGACCTCTGCAAACTTAGCGTAGTAGCACTTTATACCTATTAGACATATACGGATCTTGGCCAAATTTTCGAATAACTAACAAACACGTTCACACTGTATGCAGCACAGATTTATATCGATCGCTTACACTCCCAAAGTTCCTCTTCTTTTGTTGATTATGCTCTTTATTTTTAACACAATAAAGTTTGTTTTTTCAACAACATGGTCAGATACGTTGTTGGGAACGTATGCGGTCAATATTTTTTATGCTATTAACAATAGGAATTGAATGAATGGTTATTACATAAAGTTAACGTTAATCATGCAATAGCTGCACTAGTATCATCCACAGCTAGCTAATATAACGTGCCACTACCCTAACTAAAAGTGCGTAGCGAATATTCATAAAACGAACTTCTGCATGCATTTTATACGTGAAACAAATACGTCAGTATTCGTACAAACAGTTTTGTTCGAAACTACATCAGTAAAATATCGTCGGAAAACAATCAAACCTCATTTGCTACAAACAAACACAAAGGAAAACCAACCGTGTTGTAAGAGAAATAATGTTGACTATCCCTGTAATTTATGAGGTTCGGATTTTGGGACGATGTTTAATTTCATTTGAATGTTCAATATCATTTAATTGGTCTAAACAGTAACAGATCCAAAAGGTTGTTGAAATAGTTTTAGCCCTTTTTTGTTTGTATGAAAACTGAATTTTTCGATGTTTTAGATTGCATGTAGTGATGTCGTTATAGATACAGGAATTAGGTTACGTTAAGTAATCAAAACTAGGCCACTGCACGGATTATCATTGTACGTACGTATTAAGAAACTTACTCATAATGTCGATTACTTAACTTCGTAAAATATAAGTAGTTGAGCAAGAATTAATTTGACAAAACAATAAACATTGCCAAACGGTACTCAAACAGTACCTACTAACAATACAATATAACTATAAATACAAAATAAGTACAATCAATATCAGTTATGTCTTACTTCATTGACACTTTTCACTTATGTCATTGCTTGTAACTTGAAAGTTAAAACCAAACCTGGCACTAACAAAGAAGTGTCTATCTTTTCAAAAGGTATTTATTTCTTTACTAATCTGGACCTAAACCAAGGTTTATTTTTAAAACAAGGTTTATTTTTAAGTAACCGCTAAATTGAAATAAGCACTTTTGAAAAGTCTCTGTACTATCTCAGGTTCTTCTGTTAGCGGCGACGTGACGCCGGTGTCTCTCGCCTCGGAGTTGGAGTTTAACAGCAACGAGGCCACTGCCGGCTCCATCACCGACCACGACCTCATGGTGAGACCGCCTGACGTCTTGGTGTTCATATTCGTACAGCTTTCTACTTTTGGAAATTGAACTTTATGCTGGTGCATGAAGGTTTATGACGCTCCGCGGTCTGTGACCAATATATGCGTCGTTGGCGTCCAACCTGCGGTGCCAATATATACGTCGTTGGCGTGGAAAAGGTTAACTGGTATTAGGTCGCTACTACCGACTATAATTTAGTAATTTTATCCTCTGATACACAATGCTATTTGAATATGAAGGTCAATCCAATATGATGCACCTATGTATGGATCTATCTATGTATTATGTTCTTGTCACAGAGCGCAGAGGGCGAGGACGACGAAGAGACACTTTCGATGGATCCCCACAGCAGCTCGCCGATGCGCTTTATCAGGAACGATCTAGCGCCGCACACCACCCACAAGATAGACAACTGTCTCGCCTCCACGAGCCACACACCCGTCGACGCGCTCCGACCCGACCTACACAAATCTAAGGACAACAATAGCATTAATATAAACATAGATAGTGAAAAAAATAACAAATACACTAAAGTAGACGCATCACACTATATAAGCAATTTAGACTCATTAACCGACATCCTAAAAGAGGGTAGCAAGAACAAAAACAAGAAAAACGAGCTCCTGAATAATGGGAGTAGAAGATCTAGCGACAGTAGCGCGCAGAAAAGTATCGCTTCATCTCAAGGGGCCGTAGCGGGCAGTAGATTCACAACGACGTTAGTAGCTGAAGACTTGTTGAAACCCGGGACATCCAGAGAGAGTAAGTCTAACAACAATTTGCCTAACTCCTCTTCAGGCGAGCTCGCGGCTCCCTCCGTAACCAAGGCTAACAATGCTGCTGTCAAACCAGGTTTCACCATCATCACAGACGATTGAACTTAGTCCACATTAACCCAGTGTGCTAGTCCACATTAATCCAGTGTGCGTCATGCTTTTCCACTATTAATGTTAAGATGATTGTGATATTGTTAGATAACTGTAGTTGTACTTAGGCAGCCAGATAGGCTGATAGCTGCTTTTTATTCTCACACAGTGTCCAATTATAATCATTCAAATAGAAAAATTTGCAAACTGATTGTCAAGTTAAAATGCACCTGAAAGATTGTTTTATGCATGTAATTTAGTGTATGCGTTACTTACATAAAAAAGATGAAGTCAAACTAGTTAAATGCAATTTGTAATGCAATGAAAATACTTTAAAAAGTAAATACACATTTTCAGATAGTGAACACCATCTTGAATCAACACAGGCTGGCCTGCAATAGACAATGTAATGAAATTTCATGTCCACATGGATCATTATCATCTATTTGATTGAATGTACAACATAAATTACAGTTTATAATGCTATAATGAAATAAACTTAGTGAAACTAATAGCAAATTAAGTCTTTATGAGAAAATATATTAACTTCTATACAAATAATGAGTTTAATTAATACTTCTCAAAACCCATAACAATAACAAGTAAAACTAGTCCTGGAACATAGTCCTAACAGGTTAACAAAATATATCACACTGTAATCATAGGTACACTAGAATTTAAAGCTCAATTGAATAAGCTAAGCTTAAACTTAAAATTGTAATGACCAGATACATCACATTGCATTAAAAGCTACTTTTATTGGTTGCTCTTTACTCTGGCTTTAAGAACTTGGGTTTGGGTCCCATGTTGACCATGGAGAGAAGCGTGTTGAAGATTCCTCGGTACTGGATACCAGGCCACAGCAGCATGCCGATAGACAGGATATACAGCAGGAACACATTGTTGATGGTGGACGCAATCCAACCCAGTGTGGCCAGCAAAGCCATGGACATTATGTAGTACTAAAATAAAACAAAAATAATGATTGCTATATAGTAAATGTGTGAAACTGTCCAAAGGATTTGATATAACTTACAGGAACCAGCAAGCACAACATATTTGTAGATAAAGGTAAAGGAAAGTAACTTGTATGGGCCAATACTAAGATCTCTTCAAGAACACTGGTATTGCATGCCCTAGTGCAGGCTAGTGTAGACTGCAATGCTGCAGAGAGGTCTACAGACATTTTTATTTTTCTAATTCCATTAAAACCCTTCAAGTTAGTAATGTTTGTTTAGAATGGAGTGCAGAAAAATAGTAAAAGTTTAAAATTACTTGCTCCCCAAGAATTTTTATTGAGATAAAACTTACCAGGCATGGACTAGTCTCTCTAAAAGAGAAGAACATGTGAACATAGTATAACATCTTGTTGTAGTCTGCTACAATGCTCTTGCAGATGTCTTCAAACATTTTCTCCTTCTGTCCGGTCCATGAACTCGGTCCATAGAGAGATGTGCAAATGATGGGTACAATGAAATCCACAAAGTTGAGGAATATTCCCACAATCGCAAATGTAGTAAGGAAGTTGGAATCCATGAGCCAGATGAAAAAGTACAGGAAGCTTAGTGCACCGACTATAGCTGCTGGGTACCATTGTTGCTCCCAGAGGATAATGGATCTCATAGGCAGGAGGGCCATGCGCCATCCCTCTAGCAATCTTTTGAGTTTCTTCACTTGCTGCTCCTAAGGTTAAAATGATAACGATTAATTTACTAAAGAATTTCTAAACATTATTACATATATTGTTTTTTGATAGGGTTTCTCAAAAGATTTATTTTTTGGTTGTAATCTAATTGAAATAATTTTACACTAGCGTTTACCCGCGGCTACGCCCGCATATTCCCATTAATCTCCCAAGAGAACTCTTTACCGGGATATAAACCTGTTTCAATCCAGGCCCAGGTCTACTTACATGCCAAATTTCATCTCAATCCATCCAGTTGTTAACCCGTTATTTAGTAACAAACACCCAAACCTCGAAACATCTTTACATTTATAATATTAGTAGGAAGGATTGAAATACCTTCTTTGTATATTAAGGACTAATTCGATTATGCTCTACGAACCTGATCTTGAGAGACGATATCTGCCATTTTCTATTAGGTCTTCGAGACGCAGTAATGAGTAAGTGTAACAGAAATCGTATTAATATTTAATGAACTATGGCAAAACGAACATAGACAGTTGGGGGACACAGCGAGTCGTTTCAATCAAATGCGTATCCACTTTTCGACCAACGGTGAACGGCACAAATCACAATATATTGCAAACCGATTCGATTCAAAACAATGGGTAGGGAAGGAGATGATAAGAATTCTGAATGACATGCAATCGTGACAATCTTATCTGTGGTTCTTGAAAAAGCTAGTAACTCACTGGGTTATTTAAATCCAAATGTTGGTCAAACTGATTTTTTTTTTATTGGTATTCAGGTAATTGATGAATAAGTAGTGCAGGCAAGAAACATTGTTTCGGTTAATCTGTGGTTACGTAAAGGGTTGCCAGTTAATATTAAATCCCCACAATTAATAAATAAATTATAGTGATTTAAATAATTGGTAAGATAGTTTCGTTTTTTTGTTATGTAGGCAGTGATTTTTTATTTAAATGCAAGGATACTATTTCATATAATTAATCTTATTCTGAAACTAAAACCTTTAAATAATAGTACATTACATAACTAGGGTGGTAATACAAAGAAAGGCCGAGATCGCAGAAGTTTGCGGCCCGAGCTGCAAGCGAGGGACGTAATATGCCATCGAGGGCTTTCTTTATTACCTCCCGTGTTGTGTACATCTTTTTATGTCTACACTGGGTCAGAAAGCGGCTTTTTGGCCAGGTGTGGCATAAAAAACAATTAAAACTCTGTTTCCAAAATGGGCCCCTGTGTATATAATAAATTATTGTATATACTCTATATAATAAATTAAAATAAAAAAATATATTAATTAATAATACAATTACTGGATAGATATTTCCTCCCTACCCTAGATCTACATACAAACCTTTACAACACATTTGAGGTTTTTACTGACAAAGATTTTAATTTTTTAAGGTAATTTTTAACAGTCATTTTTATTAAACAAGGTCCTCAATATGACTGAACCACTTTATTTTATCTGGAAAATAATATTGAAAGTTAAAAATAGTTGAATGCACTTAACCAATTCATATTTCTAATTGGCAAAATAAATAAAATGTAAAACAGTTTGGGGTCGTGTTTTTATATGCGTATTTTTAAAACATAAATTGCTTTCTCATCTTATTAACAAAACTGTTCGTATTAAAATAGGAATCGTGTACTGTCTGTATCTTCGACAACCATAACAATTTTTATCACTAATTAATGAACTCCAGTGTCCTATTGTTGCTTAGCAGCGACAAATCAACATTTGATAATGCCGTTTTGCATCCCTATATGCAAAGTCAAGGTTATAGATGTATTATCTGCAATTGAATGTTGCAAAAACACGTATTCGTTTACTTGTCAATTCATCGTTTTTAGGATTTCGTACCAAAATAGTAAAAAAATAACCATTATGGTGTGACTCTCTCTGTCTGTCCATCTGTCGTCACAGCCAGTTATCTCAGGAACTACTCCTGCTATCGATTTTAAATTTGGAATAGTGTTAAAAATCGCTAACTCAAGCCTATTGAATATACATTTTTTTTACTATTTTTTAAATGGGGATGAAATGGGATGTTGAAAATCAAAAATAGCTATTATATCAAATGAAATAGCTTAATTTGTACATTTTAAAACAAAACCGTTAATATGATTGATTTAAGACGTAAAACGTTAAAATAAATACTTCCTCCGCCCAGATAAATGTGCAATAATTACGAATCAGAATATTATAGAATCGTATATTACACCACTGGGGTGGTAAAATACAGAAAGCCCGAAATCGCAGATGTTTGCGGCCCGAGCTGCAAGCGAGGGACGTAAATATGCGATCAAGGGCTTTCTTTATTACCTCCCGTGTTGTGTACATAATTTTATGTCTACACTTGGCCAGAAAACGGCTTTTTCCGTACGCGTAGCGAGCGGGAAAAGCCACTTTATGGCCAAGTGTGGCATATAAAATATAATTGGTTTTCCTAACTTGCATCGTTTTTAAGAAATTTACAAAAATCGTAATACAAACTTATTTTATCAGTTACTTAGCTAACCGCGACGTATGTCGATGAATTATGGAGCAACAGTTTTCCAACAGCAAAGTCAAGCTTGTCTCTCAATACAGTTTTTCTTGATCTATTTACATACTACAAGTTTGTATACTTACGTTACGGAGCCCTTGGTGGGCGAGTTCGACTCACACTTGACCGGGTTTTTTTTATTGTATAACATACTTTTGTGATTGACGTCAGTAGCGCTTGATGGCTGAGGCTGAAGATGCAGCTCGCTGGTTTAGTAAAAGCCTATTCATTCTTGTCTTGATAAATAAGTACTGGTTTATACATGTATTTACGAAAGTGGCCACTGGCCATATAATCTTTTAGTAAAAGTTAATTACGAAAATTTTGTCACAAAATATTATTGGTAGTTAGAGTCTGGCTAATGAAAGATGAGACCAGAAAATAGCGGCAAATTTAAAAAAACAACGGGTTGCAACACTGTTTATAGGGTGACAAAAACGGTAATGATACTTGGGCCGATTTTTGTTTTGGTGTCACTTTATTAATTCTTCCGATTTTAGTGAAAATTGGTAAGTACATAGTGTCTATTATTAAAGTGTTAGTGTTTATTTATGATATATTTACTCCCCACATTAGCCGCGGAAAGAAAAGCAAAAACAATTCAGTAAGTGTTTTCGGAAACTGTTACTTTCTTATGTTGCATATTGAGGATCAATATCACCACGGCATACTATACTCAGAAATCTAATGACGTTTGACACATTTGACGTTTGTATAATGTCGCCATTTAAAAAGTTTTGAATAAATGTCAGTCTCATCTTTCATTAGCCAGACTCTAGTAGATGCATTCTTCTTAAAACAGTAATATACTTCATTAAAATTTACTATCGATCATTCCACTTCATCTCAAAATAAAATACTATATTCGTTGGTAAATATTATATTTATCTTCAAAAATACAAAAAAAAACATATAAAAATAAAAAACGCTTTGCAAGAAAATATGTCAACAAGTAAGCGAAAAAATAACTTATTTTATCCAACATTTCGCTATGATTTTACACCATTTCTTAATGGAGACAATATTGAAATAAATTCAATACATTGTTAATAAACGATTACAGAATTTATTGCAGAGTCTTAAGATGAGTTCTGATATACATAACTAATGTAGCATTTCATTAGTAACATTATTTCCCAATAATTAACAACAATTTCAAAATTAGACCCTGTAAATAATTGCTTATTAAACATTTTAGGTAGTCAACAAATACAATTAAAGGCTATTGATTGAGATTTAATAGTACATTACACACCTAGGGTGGTAAGTAAGTAGAGTGGTAAAATAATCTGGGGCCTTTTCTTACAGCCACCCGCGGTGTGTATATAATTGTATGCCACACCTGGCCATAAAGTGGCTTTTTCTGCACGCTGCGCGTACGGAAAAAGCCGCTTTCTGGCCAAGTGTAGACATAAAATGCTGTACAGAACACGGGAGGTAATAAAGAAAGCCCTCGATCGCATATTTACGTCCCTCGCTTGCAGCTCGGGCCGCAAACTTCTGCGATCTCGGCCTTTCTTTGTATTACCACCCTAGTTGCGTAATGTACTATTACGTAGTCCCCTGACCAAGTAGGATTTTCTTTCCACGTAGCGAGCGGTATATGGCATTTACGGCCTGGAGTAATATAAAAGATGATATGTAAAATTACTATGATATATTCCTTACTTTCCAAAGTATATCTGTAGATAGCTTATATCAATATTGTGCATCGTAACTTGTCCTTCTCGTTTAATTAATTTTTTTAAAGTACCTCTTCCCAGGTTTAGCTTTTTCATGTGTAAGTGTCTGAAAAATAAAATATATGACTGTATAAAATCAGTTTTGATTAATCGGTCGTAATTACAGTATCAGTTGATAATATATTCATACTATCAGTGATATCGTATCGTGGCTTAACGCACGTATTTCCATGAATCCTCGATTTTTCAATACTTAATTGTGAAGTTGATTTAGATTTTTCTAGAACAATATACAGATAACGTAAAAGAGTATTCAGTTGTTACTTACAATAATGCACTCATCATCAGTGAATAAATAGTGGCGTCCGCATTTTGCCCCGTTTTCTGGGATCACTGAATCCGTCTGCAATTCATGGTCATTAACAAGTGTGGTTACGCTCTGAAAACAAAAAGATAAACCTATAAACATGCTATTATGCTTGTTTACAATTGTCACCATAACTTCAGTTTGAATCATCCGCCACGATGTCTAAGGCCGTATACGAACGGAATCCTAATTCGTCCGAGATTGTTAACTTTTAACTGGGGTCATAATCTATCTGTATATCAAATTTCATGGGAACAAAAATGAAATTTGTATGATTTTATTATATGTAAAGCTTTTGATCGAGTTATGAATATAACCATGTCTTTATTTAGTTTCAGCTGCCCCGGTTTCGGTATGTCTGTAATGGAAAAATGTCAGTAATCATTTCCTGGTTTCAGATCAAAGTAAAATTTTGCATGGATATGTAAATCGGATGACAATGAGCATTATTATATCATGGAGCTCATCTGATGGTGGAACTGGACGGTTGCTATGGAGACATCCAAATTACATAAGATAAATTCGTCTTGTTTGGGCTCATTTGATAAGTTTTCATATGCAGTTCTACTGCACGGCCAATAATAAAAATTTGTCTCAATAATACCTTTTTTGCCAGTACCTTATTTACCTATGTTAGTTATTTTGAAGATTTCTAAAAAAAATTTTTTTTATATCTTGTAGTTGTGTATATAAGTAAGTGAGTAAATTTGTAGCATCATCACGGTTATAGGATACTTGTTATTCAACATTGCGGATGAAGTTACTAAAAAAAAAAGATATAATGATGAACATGGTGATACTAAATTATGTATTAAAGAAATAATGATATTTAATGGCCACAAAATTAAATAACATTAATCTACCTTTATCGTGGTATTTGGCATATTTTCCTGGTATTCTTCACCTAATTTGAAGGTATATTCAGTAGTTCTTATCATGGAAGAATTTTTGATGGTGATATTGTCTCCTTCCATGGTAATTTCCATTAAAGGGGATGACATAGACATCATTTTCCTTCCGATATATGGTACACCTATAACAAAATGGAAATCAAATTATGCCACTAAGATTTTTTTTTCTTCACTGCTATCACTGTTTGTGAGTCAAATAGTACATAATCACTATAATCAGTGACAGTTTTATTAAGATTTTTATAGAATTGATATTATTTTTAGTAATTTTTTTTTTACTATAAAGATGCCCTGCGGTTACGAGGTCGGTACCCTGAGACACAAGGACACCACGGACTCTCTTGCTAAAAAAGCGCAGGCCGCTTCTCTAGGCGCGCCGGTCTCAACGACATAATCCGTCGCTATCTTGCTACCATCAACATACCTTAGGGAGGGATGATGGTAAGAGACTAGACGGACTGTGGCTGATTCCGTGGAGGTTGGGACGGGTGCAGACACATCGGTCCCGTCTCACCTCCGCGGAACATCTGAAAGAGCGGGGGTGGAAGCAGAGGCGACCGAAAAATTATAGAGACCTCGGCCCCGAATATAACTTCGTTTCGTTGGGGATCGAGACTTTAGGTCCGTGGGGTCTTAGAGACATGGCTGGTGACTGCAGATCTGGCAGTTTCCTAGCACAACGCATCAGCATTACGATTCAGTGAGGAAACGCTGCCAGTATCTTCAGGATCATAATATGTCGTGGGGGCTCAATTTTAGACTTCTATTACAGGATACGCGTTACCGGTACCGTTTTGGAGAACCGGGATTTTCGGTTCTTGCCGATAATAGAACCGGGACGTCCCGGTACTTTCAGTACTTTCGGGACGGGTTTTCAAAGACTTTCGATACATCAGTCCGATGATATTCAGTTAGTTTTATAATAAAGACAACTACACATTGCATTAAAAGCTCATTTATTAATATAATTTAATTAAAAAAATAGTATTTTACGGACCAGTGGGGCAGGCGGGGATGAGTCGCCGCCGATTGCCATTACCATGTTCGTTTCGAATTATGTTTTTTTTTCGCCATTTCTCTAACTGTTTGAATTACGATTGACAGAACTCTATATACACCAGAAAATATAAATAACATGTGGTTCCCAAAAGTACCGGGACTTTTATTTTCACGTCCCGGTTCTTTGTTCGGCTCAAAATTCCGGGAATTCTCGGTACTTTTGGTACCGGTATTTCCCGGGAGCAAACCCTAAATGCAATAGCGTGGACTTTACTTTGATTCACGGGGAAACATTTATCATCGATTTTTAAACCCAAATACCTTTGATTTTGAACGCGTCTATTAAGTATTTTTATTGACGTAGCCTACTTTAATAATAAAAAAAAATACATTCAAAAACGAACTTTTTATAGTTGAAAAATCGATGGTAAATGTTACCCCGTGAATCAAAGTAACCCCCCAGTCCACAGTAATGCATTGTTGTTTTACTAAGATAACATAAGTTTTTTTTATTGAACCTTTAATTTCATTGGTAGGTACCTATAATGCCATTGTCATAACATATACGGACACCAATGAAACTCGAGCTTAAGTTTAAAAAAATCGTATGTTGTCTAAGTAGGTACCTAATGCAATTGAGTATTTATAAGTAAGCCAGTTGTTGTGTGTGACCGAAATTCTTGTTCTCAAATGATACTTACCAACTGCAGTGAAATAATCCTCTACATCTTCATTTTTGTAATGTTGATATTTGCCGACGATTGATGGCATTTTGCTAACAAATTTTCTAGGCAACAGCGACGAAAGCACGGCTTTGTAATGCAGCCTAGATATAACAACTGACTGCACTAGATGCCCAAACTTTACTTTTACTACTGATAGCGACACTGATAATGATATCAACAACAACGCTCCGATATGAAACGTCATACCAGAGTTACCAGGAAAAAATTACAAAATCCCGCAATACGTAACTGTAACTACTGTAAGGCAGGTAGCACACGGCGACTTATTGTAGAGATGCAGTTGCGCGTTTCGTGAACGCGCTACTGCATCGCGATCGTGACAGTTGCCTCCTTGTCGTATATGTATGTAACGCGCGACAGAAGCAATGCATCGCGATACATTCATTTATTACGTAAGACGATTTATGCCAGCCAAACCAAAAATCTGCTCATTCTGTGAACGGGAACCCGTTGCCGACTTCATCCTAACTTTCCCATACTAACCGGTTGAGCTAAGTTTGCACCTCGTTTCCTTACAAAATTAGAAATTACAAATTATTTTATTTTTCAGATAACAAGATCCATTTCTGTTAGTTAAATTGACTGCTTATAGATATTGTTAGTAAATAGTTATGTTATATCACAACAATTCAGTAAAAAAAAAAAACAATTAAATTAGATTCAAATTAAAATAATAAAATTTAACACAAATGAAAAGTAAGCTTAATGATATTCAGAATTAACATTAAAAATAAATAAAATAATAAAAAAATACATTGATATAAATAATTGGATTGACTAAACATTAACATTAAAATTGTAAACGGTAATAATTATTATATTGAATGAATTACATAAAAAAAGCCAAAAAGTGTACTCTGAACATTAAAAATAAAAATAAACTGAACTGAACAAAACATTATACATGTAAATTTGCCCAATGCCTCGCGATGGGGCAATCAAGCCTACCAGCAATCACACCTAGGATGCTGTTGGAGCTGTCGCCCGTACGCGGTGCGAGATGGAGGCGGCGCGCTTTCTTATAATAGCATGATATCCATCTATTCTATCTAGCCTCTGCAAACATGCCAGAAGCACTGCAGTACCTAGGAAGACCCAATAGCATCCTAAGTATGTTATTGTATTGCACACGTAGGGCGTTCACTGCCCTAAGAGTTAAGTCAACCCACAGAACGCACGAGTAGAAGGACTGACAATATGCCTTGAACAGTGTTATTTTAACCTCCCTCGTACATCGTGCAAATCTGCGAGCCAACATATTCCCCCGTACAGCCAACGCCCTACGCTCCCTCTCAATGTCGGTGTCATTTGAGAGAGTCTCCGTGACCCAATGATCAAGGCACTTAAACTTAGCTGTTCTTTTGAGAGGTACCCCATACAGCCTGACCGGTGGTACCCTTTCAACCTTATGTCCACGCGACTGAAACACAAGTACCTCGCTCTTGGTAGTATTGTACCTAAGCCCGTGGGACACGGCGTACTCCTCACACTTGGACAGTAGCTTTTTGATTGCGCATAGAGAGGGCCTCAGCAAAACCACATCATCAGCATAACTGATGTTGTTGACCATGTTTCCAGCGATAGCACAGCCAACCCTGGTAGCGCTGAGGTCCTCTATGAGAGCATTCACGTACAGGTTGAAGAGTCGCGGTGAAGTTAACCCTCCTGCCTTACCCCGCACCTCAACCTGTACTCATCTGATTGATTCTTGTACCAATAATCAAAAACACCAATTATCTCTTCAGGCAGGTCCGTTTCAGAACGCAATTGATGCCAGAGAAGATCATAGGACACCATATCAAAAGCTCTTGACAGATCAAGAAAACACGCATACACAGGTGTTTTCCTGTCAGTGTAATACCGGACAGTATGCTTGAGACATAAAATGGCCTTAGCATCACATACCAACCAGGTGCAAATTTAACTTAAATTATTAATTAATCATATTCTGGACTGAATTTTTTTAGGCAACCCACTTGCAATATATGTATCAACATATTTAATTTAATATAAAATACTTTTCATCCATTAACTAGTTCGCGCGTTCGGTGAAGGTCGTTCTATACTCGGATCTTAGACTATTACGTTTAGGCTGTTTTGATTTTTATTTTTCAAAGAATAATTTTTGTAGGGACGTTTATTTGCAGATACTAATCGTTTTTAATTTTTTAGTAAAACACCTATACGCAACCGAGCACGCGCCTGCGCTCTTGCGGGGATTTGCGTGCTTTTTCAAAAGTTAGATTATTTTGCGCATTTTATGATCTTACGTAAGAACGATCAAAACTCCCTCCCCCCCTGTAAGAACAATAAGACATGGTTGACCTCTCTCCCCCGCTAAATCGTCTTACGTAATAAACGAATCGCCCCTAACAAAAAATCCAAAAACCTTCAAATTAAAGTAACTAAATACTACTATGGGTTATATAAAAACTGCATGAAACTAACCGTAAAAATACACAAAAAACTTTCTTTATTCATAAGCTTTATTTATTATTATTTGTTGACAAATATATATACATAGAAATAAACACTGCTTCAATACAAATAATAAGTCTGAAAAGCTAAAAGAAAAACAGTAAAAAAATCATTAAAGATGAATTTATTCTTTAACTCTGCGAAAATATCTCTTCCCTGGTTTGTTGGCTTTCTCGTGGGTAAATGTCTGGAAAAAAATATCCTTTTACTTAACAGAGAAATTTTTGAATCGAATACGTTGGATAACGGTGTTTTTAAACGGGCTATATTTTTCTGCAATTTGTGGCCGACAAGTTTTAATATATTTCTCTTCCTTCGTATGCAAAGCAAGATGCACATAGTTGCAAACCACAAATTGCAGAAAATAATCGCTCGTTTAGTAGCACTTCAATAGGTACGCATTATGTGGATACTTACGATAACGCACTCGTCGTCAGTGAATTGGTAGTGACGCGAGGCCTTGAAGCCAGTGTCCGATTCCACCACGTTGGTCATCATTTCGCGATCATTAACGACGATAGTTACGCTCTAAAATAATAAATTACCGAAAATATACAAAATACCTTTTTTTATCTAAAAAGTCAAACTGTATTCGGCGTGTGATTTTGCCATATGCTTATTATGTATTAAACTAATGCTTATAAAAATATCTACTGTAGCGTCCCTGAGACATTATTGTTAACTAAACATATATTTATTTGTATCGAATATAGGCAAGAAAACAAAATGGGGCATCCCACAAAATTGAAAAGCCAATAACCAATCCTGAAAAAATAGTCAATCATATCCAAAATAAAATATAAATATACAATTATATCAATTCCAATGAAAATAACTAAAAATAAAATACTGAACAAATGTAAATGTGAAGTAATTTACTTCGGGATTTCACTTTAACTGTTCTCTCTGAGACCTTCTGTATACCTACCTCCTGTGTATAGTGTAATGGGTTCAGTTTAATTATCATGACAATTTTAATACTTGAAAATAACTACCCCTACAAAATTTAAAATTAGTACCTTCAAGATCTTTACAGTCATGTTCTCGTCATATTCTTCTCCAAGCTTAAATGTATTTTCTCGTGTTAACAATGATTTTTCTTTCAAGGTCATAATGTCACCATTTAATGAGATTTCTATTATGGGAGAAGCCATGTTGATCGCTTTACGAGCTAAATATGGAACACCTGTAAAAAAATACATTTTATGCCACACCTGTAAGCTTATGATGCTACGGCTTGTCACGCGATAAATAAATGATAAAGCATCCGTCACTTTCACACACTATTTGTCAGAACGTGATAAATGCTTTATCATTTATATATCGCGCGGCAAAGCGTAGCATCATAAGCCTAGCCATAAAGTGGCTTTTACCGCACGCTACGCGTACGAAAAAAACCGCTTTCTGGCCAAGTGTAAACATAAGTAACTCTAGCAATACTTTCTTCGATGACATGCAATGAAAATAGGAAATATTGTACGCCATATTCTGACTGATAGTGACGAACTAAAATACTATTGTTAACATCTATTTATAACTACTCACTTTCTGACAATAAATAATTCTATTCTATTCTATTCTAGCATTTGTTTGAAGTCGTTTAATTTAAACTTTTATGATAATTTATTTATGTGTAATAAAGAAAGCCCTCGAATGCATTTTTACGTCCCTCGGTTGCAGCTCGGGCCGCAAACATCTGCAATCTCGGCCCTTCTGTTTTTTACCACCCTAGTTGTGTAATGTACTAATATTCAGCTGGTATATGAATCATAATATTTTAAATTAACAGACTTCAAACAAATGCTACAGTTACTATAAGGATACCCAAATCACTATGCTATATTTGTGCCTGTAGTTAAAAAGGTCCTCTGATTTCTCCAAGATACCATCATTAGATTCTGAGCTGATCACAAGGGGAGCACCAAAAACTATTTTTCACACCTCCTATTCAGAAAAAAGTATTTTGATCCCTCATAAGAGGAATCAAAGTGATACTTTTCTGTTCAAGGACTACCTACAGGGTATTTTTAGTTTGAACCTGCTTAGAATATGCCATTGCCATACCATACATTATAGACTCTACATATTGACTCTACATATCAACTCTACATATCGACTCTACATTATTGACTCTACATATCGACTCTACATATCAACTCTACATATCGACTCTACATTATTGACTCTACATATCGATTCTACATATCGACTCTACATATCAACTCTACATATCGACTCTACATATCGACTCTCCATATCGACTCTACATTATCGACTCTACATTATTGACTCTACATATCGACTCTAAATATCAACTCTACATATCGACTCTACATATCGACTCTCCATATCCACTCTACATTATCGACTCTACATTATTGACTCTACATATCGACTCTACATATCGATTCTACATATCGACTCTACATATCCACTCTACATATCGACTCGACATATCGACTCGACATATCGACTCTCCATATCGACTCTACATTATATACTCTACATTATTGCTCTACATATCGACTCTACATATCAACTCTACATATCGACTCTACATATCGACTCTCCATATCGACTCTACATTATCGACTCTACATTGACTCTACATATCGACTCTACATAAAGTCGATAATAAGGAATGGCCCAGACCACAGGTGTTTGGGGTCCGAGCCGCAGGCGAGGGACATAAATATAATTTGGAAGTGGTAAATTCGTCCCGTCCGTAAAAAGTAATAAACGTTTTATAAAATAATAAGGAACTGTAAATTTAACAATTTCACATTTCATTTTATTAAAAATGTGTGATGCTTTGACTAACTATATATTTCGTTTTCGTTATTTTGGTAGGTAGCGTTTGTATTTAAATTTTCCTCATAGTCGGTGTGAAAAGCAGTATGTGTCACTCGGTAGCAAAATTATTTTCACCTCGGGCGTTAACACTTGAATCCCTCACTACGCTCCGGATTATACTTTAGAATCCCTCGCTACGCTCGGGATTCTATTGTATAATCCTTCGCTTCGTTCAGGATTCAATATACGCCCTCGCCGTAAATACATCATTTTGCTCCCTTGTGACACAATCTACTATTATTGAATCGATCCAGTCCTTTCTGAGTTATGTACCCCCATAAAAAAAAGGTTCAAGCAAACTGAGAACCTTCCCCTTTTTTGAAGTAGGTTGATAACAAATCTCATCATCTCTCTCATCAAGACCACAATATAGACATGGTAAAAAAATCTATTATCTGGCTTTTCTTACCGCTTTATTACATATGTATAGATGTCCCCATATTTACACCATTGACTTTAAAACACTGTAACTAATACAGAATAAATTCAGACGAAATTATATTCTTAGCTTGGGTTTTAATATTTATTTAAAAAATCTGGTGTTAACTAACCGATTGCTGCATAAAAATCTTCCATGTCTTCGTTTTTGTAGTGTTGATATTTTCCCGTAATTAATGACATGGTTAATTATTTACTGTTGAAGTCGATTAAAATACAAAACTTAGGCGATAGAAAATGATACCTACTCTTAGGCGAGAAACTAAACTAAAGGATCAGCAAAAGTATGAGCTATTTATCTAAATGTATTATCATATTGTGTGAGATAAGCGTTGTTTGATTTTGATAAGAGAGGATGGTAGATTTTTGATGATGTGTTTGCCGATATGTACTAGGGCAGCGGTCGACAACCTGCGGCCCGTGAACCGTTCACTTGCGACCCGCGAGCCTCCTTGGCTATTTTGTATGTATAAAGATCGCTATATTCAAAATTGTATAACATCACAAATTATTAACAAAGTGCGGCCCGCGTCAATGTAAACGCCATAATAAGGCGAACTATTCTGACAGTTCCACAAGTACAAATGTTGCAGAGTTAGGCCAGTGATGTTTTGTCGATATAATAAAAATAAAGAAATGCCCAGTGGCCTATGACTGTGACTTAATTTATAACCTAATAAATAAAGGTTGCCGATCGCTGTACTAGGGTATAAAGGTCCTTTAATACGATAAAAAAAAGTGTGAACTTTGGCTCGTCTGATATAGGTTTTGGTAAATTATTAATCATACGTCGTTATCGCGGGTGCAAAAATGATACAGAAAGATTATGAAAAACAAGCAATAACAGACGCGAAACTCATTTTGAGGAACATTTATGCCTACTACTACTCATACGAGTTTAAAATTTATCAACATTAGGTATTTCTAATACCCAACCTCCATACTTGACTTGAGTACCAATACATACTTAAGTAGATTAACTATGCAGTCGCAATGCAAACTCTTTAGTCACTTTTCCTATTTGACATTGTCATTTATTAGTAAGGATATTATCAATTATCCGTACTACTGATAACTGTGTTCGCAATATAATTATTGCAGAGTGCTTTTAAAAATGCCGCGAAAGAAAAAAACCGGTCAAGTGCGAGTCGGACTCGCGCACCGAGGGTTCCGTACAAACTCGTAAGTAGATACGTGAATAGAGTCTGGCTAATGAAAGATGAGACTGACATTTATTCAAAACTTTTTAAATGGCGACATTATACAAACGTCAAATGTGTCAAACGTCATTAGATTTCTGAGTATAGTATGCCGTGGTGATATTGATCCTCAATATGCAACATAAGAAAGTAACAGTTTCCGAAAACACTTACTGAATTGTTTTTGCTTTTCTTTCCGCGGCTAATGTGGGGAGTAAATATATCATAAATAAACACTAACACTTTAATAATAGACACTATGTACTTACCAATTTTCACTAAAATCGGAAGAATTAATAAAGTGACACCAAAACAAAAATCGGCCCAAGTATCATTACCGTTTTTGTCACCCTATAAACAGTGTTGCAACCCGTTGTTTTTTTAAATTTGCCGCTATTTTCTGGTCTCATCTTTCATTAGCCAGACTCTAGTTCAAGAAAAACTGTATGGCGGTTAGCTTAGAGGAGCAAATAAGTATGTGTACGATTTTTGAAAATTTCTAAAAAACGATGCAATTTAGGAAAACCGTTATATTTTTTCTGTAATATTAAGGATGATATTAAAAATTGGTAATTATTACAGATTTTTCTGTTCAGTAACTTCGAAGATAACAGGAACACAGGGAATGATATTTTTTTGAACATTTTTGGTCATAAATCAAAAAGTACAAAATTAAGAAAAAAAATAAAAATGGTTTTGGTATCTACAAATTAAGCCCTTTCATTTGATATCCCACTCGATATAATAGCTCTACTTTTGTTTTTCACACATCCCATTTCGGACCCATTTAAAAAAAGTAAAAAAGGTTTAAGATTTTTTTCTATCCAATAGGCTCGAGTTAGGGATTTTTAACACTATTCCAAATTTCAAGTCAATAGCATCAGTAGATCCTGAGATATCTTGCTGTGACAGACGGACAGATACACAGTCACAACATAAGGGTTCCTTTTTTACCATTTTGGTACGGAACCCTAAAACCGTGCGAAGAATTAATTTGTGGAGTTGGATACAAAATTATATTGCACTAAGTGCAACGTTAGTTTCCCCAAAAAAAAAAAGCTTCTGTGGAACGACATTTCAACTCGGAAAAGCATACATCCGTCAAAAAAGATTTTAGGATGCAATTGACCAAATTTATGGTAAGCTGTGATATACCTGGTCTCAGTTAGAAAATCCCATAACTACGAGTATGCAAATACATATTTTATCAAAAACTGCTTCTCTGGAAAGTTTGAAAATTGCTGTTTGTAGCTCCTTTCTTACGACCACTGATACCAATAACTCAAATCCACCAAAAATTTAGTTATGTTGGGTTTGTAAACATGCCTTCAATTTTTATAGACCTTTTCTAGCGAAAACTCTCCACATGTAAAGAGCTTCTTAGATGCTTAGTATCTGCTGTAGGCAGAATATGTCCGTTTCTACCAAATAGACAGTCTGTTATATGTGCTCTTTATTTGATTGGTTACTGTACCCGCGATAACTACGTAGGTATGATTATTATGCCATCAAAAACATTACATGTATAAAAAGATGCAAGTGTCGCAACGCAGTCCTTTCCTGCCAAAAAGTGCAGGCCGTTTCTCAAGACATGCCGTCCTCAATGACATGATCCACCGATCTCTTGCGTCGGTCAATGTGCCGGCTATTTTAGAGCCTACCGGCATTTCAAGAAATGACGGCAAGAGACCGGACGGGTTGTCATTGATTCCGTGGTGTATGGGACGGGTGCTAGTGTGGGATGCGATGTTGTGTAGATACACTAGCCCCGTCACATCTCCACCGAACCTCAACAAGGGCGGCAGCAGCAGCAGAGGCGGCAGAAAACGCCAAGGTCGGAAAGTACAGTGGTCTCGGCGCAGAATACGATTTTGTTCCTTTTGGCGTCGAGACCCTTGGTCCGTGGGGCCCTGGCTAGGGCTTGCTCCCGGTACTGAGTTTGTATGGCGAGAACCGGGTATTCCCGGTTCCAGTAGCGTACTTGTATGAAATCCAAGGGAGCAAGCCCTAGCCCTGGCGCCCTGATTCTCTTCAAGGAGTTATCGAAGAGACTCAGGGAAACCACGAGGGACCGAAGAGCGAAGAGCAGCTTCCTCGCTCAACACATCAGCCTTACAATCCAGCGAGGAAATGCTGCCAGCATCTTCGGCACCATGCCGCAAGGGCCATTTTAAGATCTATTTTAGTTTTAGCTTATTTAATTATAGTTTAGTTTTAGTTTTTAGTACATTTAATTTTAAGGGTTTTATTTTGCCTGGTTATATAGATGTGGATGTTTCATGATAAATTTGCAAGCCTCTAATTCTAATATATTAAGTGATGTCAATGTTAATATCTTTAGACAATTATATCTTTAGTTTTATGAAATGTGGTCTACAGCTATCGTTATTCCTTATATTGGTAATGATTCTACACCGTGGGCCCGTATAACCCGACCAACTTTAACCATAGATTCTAACAACTATTAGAAGTAAAAAAAGTTATGTTAACGCTTACTTTCCGAGATATATATTCATAATTTTTAAAATTAAAACTCCCAAGTGTGTAACAAGCCCTAATAAATGTGACTAAGATACTTTTACTGATTTTTTAAAATCCTTCAACTAAACTTCAATTAACCTTCGCAATATTAGATGGTAAGCGATTACAAAGCCAAAATATTGACCTTGCGTTTCCATTTTAGCTTTTTTTCCCCTTTTTAATAACTTTTCCTCCAGTAAGGACATGTTTATATATAACGAGGGACTGAATTTATTGATTTGTTTTGTTTCATAAGACAAAATTCAAAAGAATGTAAAATGACAAAATTCGACCTATGTTGATATAACGTTATTTACTTGTAATACCATCAGGAATACGTGGTTAAAGTTGGTCGGGTTGTACGGGCCCACGGTGTATACATCTTTTTTGTAATATGAATAAGTCAGTATAGACCGGGGACAACTGAAACAATTTATGTTTAATCGCCTGCAACATTTTTATTTTTATATTTAGAAAGGTGTGGAACTAATTTTTATTAAGGAAATTTATGTAGTTTTTAAATAAAATTAGTTTTAAAGGTCTATTGCCCATGGTTATCTTATAATAGGGAATTAAGGAGGAAGTGGGAGAGTGGTTCAATTGACCCCACATGAGTGTCAATTGAAACACCATGCGGGGTCATTTGAAACACCTTAATAAGTTTGTGAAAAATAAATAAAATTTATTATTTTTATCTTTATTATTGAGTGTCATGTTATACAAAGAGATCACCAAAAGATCACTATCGTAGTACCAAAATTACAAAATTTATCATCGTCTGAAGATCGCGATTAAAGAAACGGATGTAAAAAAAAAGATACACGACTTCTAGTATTCTTTGTTGCGGTTACCTCTTACATTTAGCTTTATCATGGTAGTTTTAATATAACAATAAGATTTGCTTATATGGAATAGTGGTAAAAAAACATAAATGTGTCTCATACAAAATGGTTGTTTCAATTATAACCATGTTTCAATCATAACGAGTCTATAGGCCAACAAGATAGACGTACCTACGCCATATAAAATATAAAAACAAAACTTTAACCATAGCCGCATAAAATATATTTTCGAAATAACTATCATAGAGTCTGGCTAATGAAAGATGAGACCAGAAAATAGCGGCAAATTTAAAAAAACAACGGGTTGCAACACTGTTTATAGGGTGACAAAAACGGTAATGATACTTGGGCCGATTTTTGTTTTGGTGTCACTTTATTAATTCTTCCGATTTTAGTGAAAATTGGTAAGTACATAGTGTCTATTATTAAAGTGTTAGTGTTTATTTATGATATATTTACTCCCCACATTAGCCGCGGAAAGAAAAGCAAAAACAATTCAGTAAGTGTTTTCGGAAACTGTTACTTTCTTATGTTGCATATTGAGGATCAATATCACCACGGCATACTATACTCAGAAATCTAATGACGTTTGACACATTTGACGTTTGTATAATGTCGCCATTTAAAAAGTTTTGAATAAATGTCAGTCTCATCTTTCATTAGCCAGACTCTAATAATCAACTTGTTGCAGAATTAAAAAAAAAACATTATTTTACGTTTAACGAACGTAGAAACTTAGGTAGTTTACAGATAAAATATATTTTCATCACACTTGCTCGTAAAGGGTGTTTAACACGCGGGCTTATAGACCAGATCGAGCCGATTTACCTCCCGTGGGTTATAAAAATCTATAACTCCCACGGGAGGAAAAACTGTATGAAAATCTATAACTCCCGTGGGAGTTATGAGTTTAGTTTTAAAATATAGGACCTACTCGTACGTCATTTCAGACTAAGGAGGTTTCAAATCAGCCAAGGCTTATTTCACATCTTCAAAACTTGGCTTCAAAACCAATTTTAGTGTATATAAAACTTATATGGTATATTTTACTATTATTTCAGTAATTTTTGCAATTATTTTAATGCAATTAATTTAATTTACTTTAAAATTTTATTATGAAAATCGATACAATTTGGCGGTATTGCCTGTCAAGTTTAAAAACTAAACGCAGTTCTTAGCATTATCTGTGGAAGACTATATTGAAAAAGTCACGAAAATGTTGACAGTTGAAGTTGTCTCTTAGCGGGTGCGTTTAGTTTATTTATGTTTTATTTTTTTTCCTCGCAAATGTGATGAAAAACATTGTGTGTATCACGGGCAGTAAGGGGATTACCAACTCAAGTCATTAAAAGCCCTCCGCCTACGGCGTCGGGCTTCCAACAGACTCTCGTTTTACTACCCTCAGTGCACAATGTACTATAATAATAGGTAATTGCTCGTAACTTATACAATAATGAGATATTGATGTCAACGATTCGCCGGGTCAAAGGCAAAACCACCTATCTGCCAATCATTAATTGTAGGAGATAGTTGGTTTTTCCTTTGACCCGGTGAATTATTGGTAAACCATAAATAACAGAAATAAAAACATTATCAGAGAAAGCCACCTGTTAAAAGAAATATTTTCTCAAAATCAGAACCCCATTTTATTTATTGTCGGTTACTTGTGGGGACGGTTAAAACATGGGGACGTTTGAAACGTTTCAATCGTCCACAAGCTCGTTGTTTCTATCGTCCCCAAAGCACATATTTAACTTCAAGGTCAAATATTAACCTATTAATAACACTCCATCACTGTTTAATGGCACTTAGAATATTCTATAATTCACACTTAAAACACTTAATAAGTTCAATTTGTCAAACTACACAAGAACACAAGATTATATGAAAATATATGAGAGCACAGATACTTACTTTTTTGGTCAAAATTTTTCAACGGCTCCCTGACATGGCCTCGCCAGTTGGGTGCTCGAGCGTTACTGGTTCAAACTTGTAAAATGGCCGCCCGCGTGGCGTGAGTATTGCCTCATCGGCGTAGGTATTGTGGTTTTCGAGAAATTTAACTTGTTTCATTCATAACGTGTTTCAATTGTCCCCGGTCTACCCTACTTTTTTTTTTATTGCCCCACAAAGTAATTCCATATTGGAGCCACGCATGGGCGAAGGCGAGGTAGGCATTTACTGAAGTATTCATATTTGTTAATAGTTATTCTTTTGATTTCTCTAAGGGCATAAGCAAAATGTGATAATTTTAGAGCAATTTATTCAGTATGTTTTTTCCAATTAGTTATGCTTATCTAGAATCGAATGTCTCTTCAAAAGTATAATAATTTACGCGGCGTTCCGATATTGCCAATACAAATAAATACCGGTATTGGAAGCCCTATCCTATTGTGGACACTAAGCTTTATAACTATAGATAAAGAAAAAAATGAGGAAACTTAAGCGGGACAAGCAGAAATTGTTGTGGTGGTGCCCCTGGTTTTGTATGACATAAGTAAACATCAGTTGAGCGTTCGTAGAAAAACGCCTTTGTCATTGGGTGTTTACGAAGCGGACGGTGGTCAGACCAAGGAACATAATACTCAAGAGAAGAACGCAAACTCCATATAAAAAAATAGTTACTTCCGGTTTTTGCGTTTATACTACTAGCGACATTGTGGTACCACACATGAACTAATTGATGGCGGGGTTTTTAAATGCCACAGCTTGTCAAAATATGGCGGGGTTTTTAAATGCCACATTGAAATTTATTTTATATAAGAAACTATGTTTATTTTTATTTAATACCAAATATCGACCGATATTCGGTATTAAATAAAAATAAACATAGTTTCTCATCCTCCATAAATTTCCATACTCGTCTCATTTCACTTTGTATACTTTTGATGAAAGGTGAAGTTGATGATTGATATGATGAAATTTAGTATTTTGAACTCTAGTGTGTGCTGGGAAATTCAGTTTATAAAAAACAACGATAAAGTATCTTGAACATATTTATTCATTTTGTAAAATATTTAGTTGTCTTTGTAATGCGTTTCCACTCGCCTCCTCGGAAAAATGGATGCTAACATGGCGATCACAACACAACCTTGAACACAACACATAAACCAAGTATAATCGCTCGTCACACTTGCACAGTCGTTATCCTCGTTTTTCACGGTGGAATAGATGCCTGAGGGCAAATATTTTTGTAAAGAACACAAGAATTTGTTCTTGAGTCATGGATTTTCTGTCTATTCAAATATGTCACGTGGTCCTGTACCACAGCCAAGTCGAAGTGTAGGGTAGATATTTTCGACGACACCATTTTCTTAAGTATTAAACATAGCCGATTTTGTCACACAATTACATTTTTAAACGTTTATCACACCAAAATATTTTAGACAAGATATTATTAGACTTTGATTTGACGTGACGCCATCTTCAATTGGCAGTGTTGCCAGGTCTAGATTGGAAAAATCAGATTAAGGATGTCCTAAACAACAAAAGATTTGAATGATTACATGAATCTTAAAAGGCGAAGGTTATGTTTTCCTTTAGAAGTTTGACGTTTAGCTCTCACAATGTCTACATCCTAATATGATCGTTCTCTAAAATGTTAATGTAACTAAAACTTCAAAACCCTAAAGAAGTTATAATTACATAAATTAGGTAAAAAGATCCAATATGGTAACACTAATACAGACTAGTGTTGCTAAAGTAAAATATTGTACAAGTTTTATTTTCACATTTAGCAATAGTCAAATATCGCACGACGCACACGTACAAAAGTACAAGTTGCCAATATTTGTTCTAGAGTTGAGAGACCCTGGGTCAGACAGAAATGAAATTGAAAATTGATGTATACTGTGACGTGATGTGACCGAATCAAATGTTTTCATTTTCACAAAAACTTGTACAAAAAAAATAACGACTAGACTATTCTGTTGTTCTGTGTTATTTAGCTTTAAGTGAAAAAGTGTTTACAGTGACTTCAAATTCGTTTTATTTAACTTAACTGGTTCTTAACAAGGAATTGTTGATCGATTGTGTGATAATAGTTTTTTCTGTTGACCTGATTACTTATTTGAAAATGAGTGATAAAGAGGATTATTTGACGACGTACCGTGTGTTTTTTGAGAATTTTGCGGCGACGGTGAACCCCGAGGACCAGTTGCCCGTGAACATCGCGGGCTACACTATCACGGAGAGCGAGCTCCCGGGCGAGGTTCTCTACTGGACCACCCAGTATTTATCAGAGAAGTAAGCGTTTTTTCAATTATCACATCTGATGATATTGCTACATTTAATTAATCAAGTCGAAAAACATCAGCAGGTTACTAGTGTACTCTTTTTACGGACTGCCTTGTAAAAGATCAAAATTGTTTTATTTTCATGAATATTCTGAATAAAACGATAACAACGGCTATACGTAGCTGCACAGTAAAACCTTTTACTAGGGGCCTGCTATCAAGTTGTTTGTGAAATAAAACTACCTTCATTATTCTAAGCAACTGTGTGTACACACAGCTAAAAAATTATCACTTAGTCTACTCAGCCTATCTGCATAACATAACATGTATACATTTCATTTTAGAATGCATAAAGGTAGCACACAGTATGTATGTCAGGTCCCTTTAATGTCATTCATATGAATGTGAAAATGCTTGATGATACATAAAGATGCACAAAAAACAATTCCACCGCAGGAAAAACTTCTGCTCTGTTTGTTTCCTTATAGTAAACAATCAGTATTATTGTAGATGTCAAAAAAATAATCAACACTAACATCACAACATTCATTCTACAGCAAATTTTGGATTTATTTCTTCATAGAATCCTTAAGAAGTGCATTTTACAATTTCTAAACTCCTAGGAAAAACCTAGCTTCATTGCATTTTTAATCTACTCTTTGGAGAAAAGTAGAAAGCGAGTAACTTGATAGAATAATCAAATATACTTTGTTTCGTCTAATATTCATGAACCTGAATTTTAAAGGGTCATTGACCTTGAAAGGCTTTGAAGGGCTTGCTTGTTTTTCTTTGTTGGAACAAGTGTTTCTTTATTAGTCTCCTATTTGTAATGCAGACAAGTATTTAAGCAATACTTCTATGTAAGTGTAACTGCTTATGTTTACAATATCCATATTCATTAAATATTTACTTATTATCACACAAGTAGGAATATGTGTACAATATGTTATTCAAATTAAAAAATATATATGTAAGACCCATTAAGAGAACTGTAGAAACTGGAAAGCACTATTGAAGTATTAAACTAACTTTCCAACTTTGTTATTTCCACTTCCCATTCACAAAGAAGTGAATAAACCAATTGCTGTTTGAGAAATTAAGTGACTAGAAGCTGTGGCATAGCTATCCCATGTGGCCCCGTGTATAGGTGGTGCAATGCACGGGGCCCCCCTTACTAAGTGGGGCCCTCAAATCTGCTGGAGGTTTGGCCTGACTGGGTAAAACTACCTCCCTCCATAAAACCTATTTAATTTTTATAGGGGCCTTATTGTACCTATGCCATTGAGTATAATATATTTATAATACAATATAATATAGTAGCTATCCTTTGTTCCTTTAAACCCATTGCATTAAATCTGTATATAAGCAGATAAGGTTTGAATGTCATCTGAAATATACCTATGTCATCTGATATTCATGATAAATAAATAAATAAATATTAGGGGACAATCTTACACAAATCGAACTAGCCCCATAGTAAGCTCAATAAGGCTTGTGTTATGGATACTAGCCGACGATATATTTAATAGATACAAATACTTAAATACATAGAAAACATCCATGATGTAATATATTTACTTAGCATAGATACAGTCAGCAGTAGATAGATCTGTCTACATAGGTGAAGAGTTTAAATACATGTATAATGTATACAGTCCCTGGGCCTGCAAAAGTCGTTAGTGTTTGTTTGTTTATTTTTTTATGCTAGAGCTTAAGAATATAAGGTTCAAAACCATAATTCAACAAAAATCACATAGCGACTCCTGCAGGTCTAGCAACGATACACTATTGTAAAGAAATTCGAACTTTGTAGATATTATTGAGGTCATTGAATTGATTGTATCTATTTTATTACATCTGGCAATCTATGGCTTGGCAACATATTTTGCAGAGTTTTTTTCAGACTCGAGTTGCGATTTTGCGTATTGAGCAAAACAGGCACCTTACAATGAATATCATGATTTGGCCAAGATTTCCTAAAAAATCGGAATGACCCAGATGAAACGTTCCAAGAATTACTCCTCCCTCGTCGCGATAACGCGAAGATGCGTGCAAACGACTCCTTCTTTAACATGGGGAGTGAAAGAGACGCCAACACGAATTATCGTGACGAGGTATTACCAAAATCCCCCTGCATTTTTCTTTTTGACGCAGAGCACAGGTGATTTATGCGCATAATAAAGCACTTGTCTAATTTGTCAGTCCGTTGCTCTCTGGGACGTTTGCGTAATGGTTTATGGTCGGCGGGACAACGTTACTCATCCCGACCGGGCGGCGATCGTAATCGCGACCCGATCCGAATGAGGATGACGTACTATATGCTTTGTTATAGGAAAAACTACTCCATAATTACATGGTTCTATCTGCGCATAATATAGTACTCATGTACTGATGCGTCATCCTGATAGGTACGCTACAGTTACGCACCTTTTGTGTAATAAGTTTTACTCTTTTCCCGTTCATAAAGTGACGGAAGTTCACTATTAACACAATCCCTGTGCCATGAATTAAATTTGATACATGCCTTACATGTATTATCCGTCAATGGCGCGGGGAAAGTGTGTTTGGAGTACCTACTGTCTCCAAACTTTTTGAGCAAAGGGCCACACTGCACCCTTGAAAATCCCACGCGGGCCACGCGACATGGTCGACCACGAACTTAAGTAATCTTTTCTTTTCTCGGCCGCTGTCGTCCTGGGAGACTGGGATGTATTTACTGGAAAGCGAGCTTTCGCGGGCCGGATCATGGGCTCTTCCGTGCGCCAGATTGGACCGGCTCCCGGGCCAGAACCAGCCCGTGGGCCGTAGTTTGGAGACCCTGGTCTAAGCTAAGGTGTAAAGATAATAAAACATCAATAGATATAATATTCAGGCGGCGATTGATTTTCACTAGCCATTTCGTCCCTTTACTTTCTCAACCTCTTATCTACTCGAATAGTTTCATAGGAAAATCGCATTTTTCTACTCGTAACACAGGTGCTTTTTCTATGAAACTATTCGAGTAGATACGAGGTTGAAAAAGTAAAGGGACGATTTGTCATTCGCGCATGACGTTATACGGGTACTCAAGCTAAACTACGATACCGGACAGTGCATTTCCAACGCGATGCCGATGCATGGTATGTAAATAAAAATAACAATTATAATTGTAACTGTCAAAATTGCGTACACCGTAAAGATATTCAGAATCTGATGCTGCCAATAAATAGTACCCAAATAGTACCGACGAAACACCAAGTGAAAAAAAATAGTACCCTTAAACTTTTTGAAATATAAACCCTCTTCACGGTGTACGCTACCGGGCGTCAAGCTGGCATACACCGTTTGTATCTCTGGAACGGCTTTGTTTTTGGAAACACTTTATATCTCAAAAAATAGTACCCAAATAGTACCCCTAGTTATCGTAAAAGTGTACCTACTTACAAATTTTCATTGCGGCCAAGTGTACTAGTGCGGCCAACGTGCATTAATGACGCGACTGGGCTCGGGGCTAACCCATTTGTGTTGGAAGTGAACCCGCGCGGCTTCCGTGCTCGCAGATGTTCCCTGCGCCTGCACTGCACCCGGATACGAAACTAGCCAAATGGCGCTAACGGAAGTATGGAAAGTATAAAGTGTACTCTAAGTTATTGACATAGAGTTGAAACGTGACGAACCTTTTTATCCCGCCCGCGACTGTATAGGTACATTCTATGTAATGTACCTATCAGTGGCATGGCGTAAAAG
The DNA here is from genome assembly GCA_947034925.1 of Eudemis profundana. Classification (NCBI taxonomy): domain Eukaryota; kingdom Metazoa; phylum Arthropoda; class Insecta; order Lepidoptera; family Tortricidae; genus Eudemis; species Eudemis profundana. The sequence continues at coordinate 18,709,868 of OX344802.1, read as the reverse complement.
ATATCCTAGGGCAAGCCGGTGCGGATTTGGCGTACATTTTCCTTGAGAGCTGTAGAATAAGGTGTTCAAATGCCTGATATTAGGCAAGCCGATAGGAATCGAGTTCTTTGGACGCCACGCCACTGGTACCTATATATTAGCTGTTTTAACTTATAATTGTATCCTTCACTTGGATATGAGAGTCACGACCCTCGCAATAAAAAGTTAAAAAAAAAAATTGTTACAATATCATGACCTTAATTCACCTGTGGTGTCGGTGGGGTGCTGGCTTGCAGCAATTGTGGCGGTATAATTGTTGCAAAAACAGACTACGTCAGTTACCTGAAAGCTTACGAACGACGTTTTCTTTAGTCAATGCTTTTTATGTAGTTGTTCGCCGAAATCGGTGAGGGATATGGTGGTGATCCATTGATGCTTACTTGTTTTAGACTTCTAGACTTGATTGTATGCTCGTCCTGGGCATACAGTAAAGTCTTCCTACCTATTTCTAGAATTAGGTAGGAAGACTTTACTGTACTTATTCCTCATAGTCGGTGTTTCACCACGGGCGTTAACATTTGAATCCCTCACTACGCTCCGGATTATGCTTTAGAGTACAATCCTTCGCTTCGTTCAGGATTACATTTTATTATGGAGAAGTTGCTATGGCAGGCATAGGTTGTCAAAAAAGGCTGTCAGGTTCCGCGATTAGGAGTAGGGTACACAGAGAATAATGGAGATCAAGATCTGTGGATCAGCGCTTATTGAAACTATGACTATCTAATACGCCAAAAAGATAGCAGAGTTTAGCCAAATTTATGCACTTTTTAACTGGATCGAAAAACAGAACGAGTGCTGAGTGCTTATGGAGAGTAAACTCATACATTAGACAATAATATCTACTTATACCTGAACAGCTAACATAACCGTAGTTTATTACTAAAAGAGGTGATATGGTGTTGCATAAATTAAGCCGTAATAAAGCTATGCCGCGAACATGCTCTTTAGTTAATTAAATGCGTTATACAATTTTTATGAAGAAACCATAAGTAGTTTTTCATATCACATATCTAATCGCATTCAATCAACTAACTAGGTTGGAAAGATTATGATCGTATGCTATGGGTTCCTAGTTAGTCTGCTGCAAGCTATGGTTACGTTCGTATTTGAATGAAATCATTTCTAAAGAAACTACCTCTAAGGTACCGTTGATCTGTAATAGTACATTGTGTATCAAGGGCGGTAAGTAAGGAATTACAAACGAGTGTTTGTTACAAGGCCGAGGCGAAGCCGAGGGCTTTAACAACACGAGTTTGTAATTCCTTTACCGCCCGTGGCACACACAATGTTTTTCATCACACTTGTGAGGAAATCTGATTAAAATAACCTTACTTAACCTAAATAAAATTGTAAAACTGACAGTGACATTAGTGACATATATCAAGACGACAAGTCACGTTCGGAAACCATAGCGGTAAAGACTTAAAATGGTTGATTTTATATTTGCAAAATACTGAAATACACTATTTAAACATTTAATTAATGTTACAGAAATATGTGTTTACATGTATTTGCAATAACAGTTCTCTTTAAATAAATATTTCAGTAATAAAAGTTAAAAAAGTAAGTTGGCGTTTCCTTTGATCATGACAAATAAGAGTAAAACAGAACCAGCGTTTCAAATTTAAAAAGAAAACCATTACGCCCTAGGGCGTAATAGGTCATTTACGGCCCGCAAAACCTACGTGTAATGACACCATTTTCGAGCAAGTGTGATGAAAAATAAATTATGATTTCTGATCGTCGTAATAGCAGTTTAGGCCGGTGAGCTTTATACGATATTCTATAATAATGTGTAATTTGCTGGACGCTCCATTTATTTCAGTCTATGCTGTAAGAGAGCGTAAATTGCATGTTACGATACGGCGACCATCTGTCGAGTTGCATAACGCCCGCCTAACGCTACTTTGGTTTGCAATTACAATACCAATTTGTTTATTTTACGCGCTTGCGTGCATTCGTGTATTGTATACTAATTAGCTGAAAAAGTAACCAGGTATTGACATGATTATCGACCTTAATCTATTAGGCTTTACTAGTTATGTCTGTCAAAGTACGAAATGTGGAACAAGTTCGGATTTTTTATTAGCTTTATCATTTCGTTGTTTATGAAGATATTCACCCATAAAAGTATAAATAAGACTGATACCAGCTGTAATCGAAGAAATAAGGATTACTTTTATTCATAAAAGGCTGCTATACTTAGACCACAAGGTAGTACTCTCATCGGATAAGCGCACGTAAACGTCAGTTTACTCCAGTTAATTAATAATCTGACTATAACTCAGCGAGATAAGAAAATATGCTGCCGGTATAAGAAGTACAGATCCCATGGCAAGGGATTGTAAACAATATCAAATACGTACTCGGACACAGTGTAACCGTGTGAATGAGCTAACATTCATGTAAGCAGTTACGCTATTCATGAAACCCTAATGCAATGGTGCGAAATATGAAACTCGCTCGATTATATATGCACATGTCATGCACACAATATACTCGTCTAGGAGAAATAGGATGACTGTCTTAATATAGACTTGTGGAACTTGGCAATACTCAACGCTTGAGATCATCAATTTGCGTGCATCTGAGCATGGACAAAATGCGTGGATGTAAAAAGCATTGCGCAATTCGTTTTCGTCAGGGTTACTGGGTTAGATATCGGTAAGGAAGGCCCAAAATACGGCCCAATTCAAGAGTAAAGCGACTCCAGTTCTAGTCACTTGCGTTTTATGCACGTTGCTTTATGTACAGGAATACACACAGCGCAATATGGTTCTCATTTGTTATCACGGGGCAACTGCTTAAGTATGTCACACCGTACGTCTGTACGTAGTTTTCAATAATAGCGGACCCATGAAATGAAACAAAGGCTATACTAAGGTCGAATCGTAACCTGATAGCCTTTGGACGGTTACAAGCGTATATTTGATGGGATTTCTGCGTTAAGCTTTAAGTACAGCACTTTTCATTAATAAAAGTTACGTTGATTTCAGTATTTATACATATTCTCATTCATGCTTTTATGAATAATATCTAAATAACGAAACCTTTATTATCCACAACGGGTTAGGCTCGTAAAACACATTTTCCCGAAATGTGCACTTTCTGTAAAGGTGCATTTTCTTAGAATGATCACTTTCCCGGAAAGTACACTTTCTTTAAAAGTTAACTTCCCAATATGTACACTTTTACAGAATGTGCACTTTCTGTAAAGGTGCATTTTCATAAAATGATTACTTTCCCGAAAAGTACATTTTCTCTAGAAGTTCACTTCCCGATACTAAAGAAAATCCTAGAAATTTCCTAGAAAGTAAATTTTTTAGGGGTGATGGTATTATAGTCCCATTTAGACCATGCCACAACTTGCATGTGCGTGCGTGTGTATGTGCGTGCGTGCGTCCTTTTCAGAAATGTGAAAGTGTAGATTTTGGGATAGTGCACTATTTGAAAAAGTGCACATTTCGGGAAAGTTTCCAATTTGGGAAAGTATACATTTTGGAAAAGTGCACTATTAGAAAAAGTGCACATTTCGGGAAAGTTTCCAATTTGGGAAAGTATACATTTTGGGAGTGCACATTATGCGGAAAGTGCACCTTTGCGCAAAGTGTACATTTCGGGAAAGTGTGTTTTACGAGCCTAACCCTCCACAACTATTGTCTCAGTGTTGTCAAATTGTATCTAATTAATAATACAACCTTAAAGTTACAATGCCGTTTGGCTTGCGAGTTTTGGGTAAGGTTGTGGAGCCTTTTTAGCTTTCTATTGGACGTGGGCTGAGGTCGTAGGTTGGATGCTGGATGCACAAATTGGCACGAGAGCCGCGTGGGAGCGGCGGATGCCAGATAGCACCGGAGTCAACGCTCTGCGCCTGCGGTGCCCTTCTTGTTCAACGTTAATCAGCCGAATTACGGTCACGAGGCTCAAGATGTTGACGTCCAAATCTCCTATAAGCTGAGTCTTGAGTCGCCCGTTTATAACAGAATAGCCGCTTTTGTGTACGGCAGAGAAACTGTAGCTTGGCAACTTCGCTGGTGACTAGGGTTGTAAAAAAACGGTTTTTTTTCTGACTTGAAAAAAAACATGAAAAAAAACCGTGAAAAAAAACCGTTTTTTTTCTGGAGTACGTTTTTTTTCAAAAGTATGAAAACTCAAAATTTGTAAGGCAGTTAATACTTTTATACGGTTGTTTTACTTGTTTTAGACTATATGTTAACCATTAAACCAATTTAATTTAACAACTTTGATTAATAACAACATAAATGAAATCTGTAGTGGTAGTTATCGCAATTTACTGTTGACAACACCAACGCCTCTCGTCGCCGCATCGGGGAATTCAGGGATTCCCCAAAAATTGTTTGTATACTGAAAGTTTATCGAATTAAAATGTTCGCACGTTGTTGTTTAGTTAAATAAATCACGAAAAACCGTTATTGTGGCATATTTTTGTTCATCTGAAAAAAAACCTAATTTAGAAAAAAAACCATGGTGCCAGGTTTTTTTTCATGTTTTTTTTCATAAATTTGAAAAAAAACATTTGGTTTTTTTTCTATTTGCAACCCTACTGGTGACACTCCCATGTGTGCTTTTTGTTATGTGCAGCCATAACTACTTAGTACACAAGTTACCGCCAACACGAACGGGGGCCGCACATAATAAAAAGCACACATGGGAGTGTCACCAACGAAGTTGCCAAACTATAACATGAGACTTTTTGTACAGTATACTAATGTACACTTTTGGTATAGCTGCTTCTCGTGTTTGCTTGGCACTATTTAAATTGAGGCACATTTTTTACCAATATTATACTTACGGTAATGTCAAAGAATATGTGAGCAAATTTGAATCTTATTACCCAAACCTACCTTAGTGCGAAAATCCAAATACATACATACTCTACCTACATTTCAGTTTATGATTAAGCAATTACAGACTTTCGATATTCTTCGAAAAGCGGAAGAGCATAGGTGAACATATTAATAAGTATTCTTGAGTCAGGGTTTTTCCGTTTTCCGAAGAAAATTATCGAACCGTAACCGAAAAGATTCTACTGTTCTACACTATCGTCTTCGAATTCTGTGATGATATACGTAACGTGAATATTATTTTATTCGTTCACCTACGTGCTTGTATCCGTAGTAGATATACAATGTCTAAAATAAACAACGCAATATCTCACAGTTTGAACTTCAGCCGGAACTGAAAATTTAATTTCCGCCGCTAGTCCGTCTTTACGACCACAGACGTAACAGATGCGCCACTTGAATGTCGAGTGTTCTTACAAACTCAATTGCTTTGCCTCCACGCGGCACGAATTAGCTTTAATTTGTGGTGTTATGCCATGGGGACACGTCTATTCCGATTTATTGGTGTACACAGAAGCGAGTGCACTGACCCAATCATACACTCGACAGACGTACGTCCGCATTTTATTTTATATATACACCTGCCTTGAACTGAGGGAGCTAACGCGTGGACCGAGTGAATGCCCGTGTGGTTTATTTATCCTGGTCTATTCTTCCGTCTGGTATAAATAGTTTATATACTTGTGCTTATCTTTTACTACTGACCTAACCCCCTTCACACGTTCACTGAACACACGGAAATTGCTATGTAGTAAAGTATTGTTAAGGTGATTCCAGTCGGTCGGTTTTCCATATATACAAATACATAAGGCTTATTGTTTGCTTCCACCGCATCGATTATGTTTTTAAATGTGTTTTAACTTATAGCTTGATACACTTTATTTGGGCGAAATGACATAGAACTCTCAAAAAGCCAAAAATATATATAATTTTCGCAAAAAATGTTTAGGCCCAATTGCACGTTAATTCTAGCTTTTTGAGACTTCTCATGTCATTTCGCGCATATAAGATGTGTCAAGCTATAAAATATAATTGATGTCGTGAAACCAAATAATGACCCCCTTTATGTTTGTATAGAAAACCAACTTAACCAACCGACTCGAATCCCCTCAAGTGCGAGTTACTCGGGCTTTTTTTAGTTATAAGATGAATGATTAAATTAAAAAATTGACAAAGAATTCCCCCGGAATTTTATGAATTTCTTTGTAACAAGACAAACATTCACTATCATCTCGTGCTATTTGATGATAATGGACTGATAGTAAGTGCAAAACAACGTATCAAGCTATCAAGAACTGGAATAGTTTGCGATGTTCTTTAGATACGGTCGCGATAACGGTATCAATAGACGCACCGCACCTACTTCACGCATATCTGGGACTCGTTTGTGTCATTCGTAGAGAAACTCTTTTGTTCACCAATGTTTGTTTTATTGTTTATTTACGAGATGCTTAGCTTGCTTTTGATGTAATTCAATAGATTAGACATACCTATAGACACGTGGTTTTATTGGTATTATCTGGTAATGGGATTATGCACATGATCAGTAAAATTAAGAAATCTGGTAACTGGGCGTAAAAACTGTATTTATGTTTTTTTTATAATTCCTATTTTTAGATATATTTTACGGGAAAAAACGTCCCATATTATAATCATGGTTATTATCGAGAAAGAAATGGTCTAGTGAAATTAAATTACTTTAGTTAAATAGATTATAAAACAACTATCTTTAACCTAGTAGCAGGCGCGTATTTTGTGACAATCCGAAGCTACGAAATAATACATTGTGTATCTAGGGAGGTAAGAAACGAATTACAAACGAGTTTTTGTTATAAGCCCGAGGTGAAGCCGAGGGCTTTAATAACACGAGTTTGTAATTCAATGTTTTTCATCAGTCATCACACTTGTGAGGAAATCTAAATAAATAATCTTACTAATCCACCCAGTATGACAAGAAAGTATTAAAACAGAAAGTGACATATATCCATAGAAAATGCGAATGTCAAGTCACGTTCGGAAACCATAGCGGTAAAGACCTAAAACGGCTATTTTAGTTGATTTTATATTTGCGAAATACTGAAATACAGTAAACGGCCATAAAAAATGCACATCGATCTTTGGAAAGAGGCAATCGGCTAATTTCGACTTCGTATAGCGATATCTGTGTCGCACACACCATGACGTTTTTTTTGTCAGTCGTGGTTCAAATGCGAGAGAGTGCAGTCGCATATCCAAGTCAATATGTAATATAGAGTTGCTAAAACTTTTACAAAATTTAATTTGTACTATGGCATCTATAGGAAAAAAAAAGGTAAGCCGTTACTTTGCCAGTCACGCGAAATTATCTACATTTTTTTTCCCGTGAATAGAATAACACCAACCTTTTCTTCCCGGTGGTGTCGCATGAGTCGACTAAGGGTACAGGGTTAAACCGTGTTGTGGGCGATGGCCTAGCAACTTGTCACCGCAATATTATATTTTTTGTCGATCTTTAAACCCACATTTAAATATGCTAGTAGTATAACATCAGTTGCTAATGCTCAGTCAACCCCTTTTATATGTATGTACATATATTATTTTTCCCCAACAAGCAATAATTAAATATAATTTTCATCACACTTGCTCGTAAAGTGTGTTATAACACGCGGGCTTATAGACCAGCTCGAGCCGATTTACCTCCCGTGGGTTATAAAAATCTATAACTCCCACGGGAGGAAAAACTGTATGAAAATCTATAACTCCCGTGGGAGTTATGAGTTTAGTTTTAAAATATAGGACCTACCCGTACGTCATTTCAGACTAAGGAGAGGAGGTTTCAAATCATCCAAGGCTTATTTCAGATCTTCAAAACTTGGCTACAAAACCAATTTTAGTGTATATAAAACTTATACTTACTTACTTTATGTTATATTTTACTATTATTTCAGTAATTTTTGCAATTATTTTACTGCAATTAAATTAATTTACTTTAAAATTTTATTATGAAAATCGGTACAATCTGGCGGCATTGCCTGTCAAGTTTAAAAACTAAACGCAGTTCTTAGCATTATCTGTGGAAGACTATATTGAAAAAGTTGACAGTTGAAGTGGTCTCTTAGCGGGTGCGTTTAGTTTGATTTGATTTTTATGTTTTATTTTTTTTTCCTCGCAAATGTGATGAAAAACATTGTGTGTACCACGGGCAGTAAGGGGATTACCAACTCGAGTCATTAAAAGCCCTCCGCCTACGGCGTCGGGCTCCTAATAGACTCTCGTTAGTAATTCCCTTCTTACTACCCTCGGTGCACAATGTACTATACATCGTGTTTTACAGCTCTATATATTCCACGTGAAATCAAAACAAAACAACAATAAAGTATTTAGTTCTAAATTCAAATTCTGATGAACGATTAATCTAATAATTGATGTACATGGAAATTAGCATTCGTTTGTATTCGGAAATGCGATGATTGCCGATGTGCATTCTTTATGGCCGTTTACTGTACACTATTTAAACACTAATTAAACCATATTTAAACATTTAATTAATGTTACCAAAATATGTGTCTACATATATTTGCAATAACAGTTCTCTTTAAATAAATATTTCAGTGATAAAAGTTAAAAATGTAAGTTGGCGTTTCCTTTGAACATGACAAATAAGAGTAAAACAGAAATAGGGTTTCAAATAAAAAAAACCATTACGACCTATGGTGTAATAGGTCATTTACGGCCCGCAGAACCTACGTGTAATGACATCATTTTCGAGCAAGTGTGATGAAAACAGCTTTATATACACTCAAGCTTGTAAAGTGTTCATCAATAAGGAAATGCCCGCTAGGTGCAAGTAACAACATCGTACAACAGCACGTGCGGTGCGGTATCATCTTGGTTCGTCCCATTCGTTTTTTGTCAAGTTCTTAATTCGTCTCATTCTGCTTTCGTCCTCCATTCTTCGCATGTTCGATGTTAGTCTATCTCTTTTTTAGTCTCATTCGTTATTCGTCCTATCGTCTTTGGTCTTTTTCTTATATGGCCTCTTTAGATATTGGTGTCATTCTTTATTGGACACATTCACTATTTATCCGTTACCACCATTGAGGGGCCAGTAACGTAATAGTGGAGATTGTAACTAAAACGGGAGACGAATTGCGAATCGACCTAAAAATGAAAGTGACTTATTGCTAATGGGACCAAAAACGAACGTGTCGAAAAAAAAAGTTACGAGTAACGAATGAGACTAAAAAATAAAGGGATTAACACCGAACATGTCAAAAAAGGAAGTGACGAAACTGAATAAGAACAAGACAAACAACAAATGACCAAAGACGACAAAGACTACCGGCGAAAGTGACGAATTAAGAATGGAGGACGAAAGCAGAATGAGACGAGTTAAGAACTTGGCGAAAACGAATGGGACGAACCAAGATGATACCTGCGGTGCAGTAGAATTAATCGCCAGCTGATTTCAACGCCTGCTCGAAATAGAATGCCGTGCGAGGCGTTTTAAGTTTTATAGTAACGCGCCTTTTCTATGCGAGTTCGAATTTTCGAAAACGAATGGATATTTATCTTTCTCTAAGTATGTCAAATTAAGGCAAGGCCAGGGCAAAAACCCGCGTAGTAAGAATATTGCTTATATACTTCGGAATTACGATTTTTTATATTATTTCTATCCGTTACGCTATTGAAAAAAGACAGGTACTATGAATAACCACAGTCAGTGTCAGAAACCTTATTGCGATTAGATGAGTAAGAGAGATGAATGTAAATATAATACCCACGTGACTGTCGATGCATTCATCGTCAATGAAGATTACTTTGAATAATGTATATGCCTGACTGTTGATATACTAGAAAATGCGTCTTTCTTTGTGTCGTCACCAGAATCAGTAGTATCTAATATTCTTTTTTTTTTTCAGACAATGTCCACCAACACTATTGACTCCGCTGTTGCGGATAATCCTCGACGAGGTGCGGATTGCGTCCAAGAAGCAGCCAGTGGAGTTCGGCTACAAAGCCGAAGAGTCTGGTGAGTATATTTAGCATTAGTGTCTTACGGATGGGTAAAGACATCTAGATATCCATGAATCTCCAATAGATTGTTTGACCATTTGTTGAGAATGGAATCTTTATTTACCGAACAACCTAGCCTGTTGAGTCACACTCAGTCAGTCAGGTACCTGCTCAGATTAAACTACTTTAGTTTTGCAGACGTTATTCATAGCAATAAAATTAGGTGTACTTTGTTGGTTCATAAAAGTTTTCTTGAAATTCATGGTGATGTCATTTATTTAAAGAAGAGATTTAGGGCCTGGTCACATGTTCATGGCGTAGCACATGAAAAAAAATGCTGCGTCGCGCCGTGGATTTATGCAACGAGCTTTTTCCGGGGCCGTGCCGTTAATTATCCAGGTGACGGTGCCGCACCGTGGTTACGTGGCTGGGCCCTTATCTAAATATCTATTGCGTACATGTTATGCTATGATTGGAGTCGACGGTTACAGTGACTCTTCCCTTGAATATAAGGATGTATGTAATTATAATAGTAGACTCTCGTGTTATTGTTTCGTGTATTTAGGTACAAACAACACCTTGTCTTAAAACATAAAAGGTCAATAGTTAGATAGGTACATATTATTTTTTACTTTTTTTAGATTTTTTTTAGTCGGGGGTTTTTAAATTTTTTAATGTAAGTTTTATTTCATGGTTGTTAAATGTAATTTTTGTACTAAAATCCAATTTTATGCCGAATTTGCCTTACATCAATTTGGAAAAGAGCTGATACTCTTTAAACTGCTGTATCGATTTTTACCAAACATAGCTAAGAACACCCGCAAGGAAACCTGCTTACACGTAAAAAAACCGCATCGAAATCAGTCCGATCCGTTCGAGAGCTACGATGCCACAAACAGACAGACATTGGCGTCAAACTTATACCACTCTTCTTTTTGCGTCGGGGGTTAAAAGTGGATAAAAATAGAAGAAATGGAGTACCTACACTCGCGCTTTTTCTCTTAAACTCTTTGATTTTTAATCTTGCTTAGTTTATGTCGTCGTATCTTTCCAACTCTATACGAATATACATGCATTCCCGCAATTTCCTGAAAGCTCGCGCCATAAAAATGTTATAGCCGAAACGTGTAATAGGTGCTCATATTCCATCATACCAAGCCCGACAGGCCGACATCCCATACAAAGTCTGTCGTTCTGCCAAAGTCGACAGCGATTGAATGTGCTCGACTTCAAATTATTTTCTGTGAGGGTTGTGAGATTGGTGGGGTTCATCCCGGAGTATAGTGTTGTTGATCATCCGTCACGAAGTTGGGGCTTGAACTTGAAAGGCTTGAGATAAATGTTTGGTGACTGTTACATAACAAGGCCAGGCTTGCACTTGACAACGAACAAGGGCTCAATCTAAATATAGTTCGGAAGAAAATCAATACTTCAGTGCACCTCGAATTTCCGTGAATCCGAGACCAGATGTCGTGCGGTGCAACAGGCGGTCGCATAAATCCTCGACGTTTTTGCCATAAAAAGCTTTGTAGTGTAAACAATCATGTTTTCTGGAAAACGGTGTTTCGCGAGCAGAGAGTTGGAAGCTTTTCTGTATCTCAACTTTATTTATGAACTTTATGCATTTGTATTGAGAGTAATGGGTGTTGTTTGTTTTCTGCTGCTGTAAAACTCGTCAAAATTGTAAATTGCAGTAACTTGTTAGTTTTTCTTGATTTGTAACAGTAACATTAGGATGTACCTAATATACCATATGCATGTACTCGTATGTACGAGAAATTGCGCGTCAAAATCTGTTGTTTTTGTTACGCGACACACTGTTACAAACATACCAAGGATTGCCTTAATTCATTGTTTTGAATGTAGATTTAAGGGTAACATGTTTATACGAATTCTAATTTTAATTCTTTCACATTTTCAGTATACATAGCCCTCCGATTGATGCAAGCCGTCACAGCGCGCGTGAACGACGTATGTCTACGGTACCTGGATAACTCGCGTTTAGACTCGCTGCCACCGCCGCCGCCTCCACACCTACAGGAGTTGAAGACGGTGTCGGCAGCCACCAAGAACTCCAGACGGGTCATGGAGGACCGACACGTAGAGATCGGGAATTTGGAAGCGCTGTTTGGAATTGAGGTGAGTACTTTTATTTGTATTACAGCTGCACGCGAAAAACAAATGCACTGAAGTTGTGTTTTGTTCTCTTGTTACTGAGTCCAATAAAATCTTTTTGGATTACGGATTTAACTTGTTCTATGAAACTATCGTGATACCTAATGTATCAGAGTATATTGACTATTGTAAGCCACGCTTTTGCGGTTGCCAGCGCATAAACGCAATATATGTATCAAGCACGTTTTCCTGCTTTGCATATCGTCGCTGGAAAGCAATAATGCTGTAACCCTCAAAAAGTAAACTTTTCACTAGAGCCAAAAAACGTTTGCATTTTTTTAGAAAAATTCATAAATCTCAAACAAAAAGAGATTATTAAACCCCTTTTGGTAGACTCGTTGTAAAAAAATCGAAGTTTATAATTTTGGTGGTAAAATTACTATAAACTTGTTTTTAATATGACTTTTGTCGTTTACAGCATTTCGATATTTCTAATCATGGCACGCAATAATGCTGTAACCTACAAATTTTTTGTATGGAAACAATATTTTTACCAAATCTCACAGTCGTTTTAAAATGCTGTAAGTCTAAAAAGTGGTTCGTAATACAATTTTTGGGCCATGAAAACTTAAATTGACAAGATTTTTGTACTGCAATGTTGCTGTAACCGAATGAATGGAAGGAAACAGGTATGAATGAAGCAGTGTAAGTGCGAATGGTAGTTTATGTAGATCCATTTTAAAATGTCAGTGGTAAATAATTGTTGATCTGTAGTAATAATATTTTCTGAACTACTTAATTAATATGCCACACATACATATCTTTAAGCTTAAAATGTTATGTATTGGCTATTAAAAAGTTATCATTAAGTATTGTTATGTTTATGTTGTTGGACTGTATGCATCTACATGCAGCAGCACTATGTAATCGCCTAAACTAATTTTAATCATTTGGTTTGGACGATGATTGAGAACGGAATTATGATATTTATCAGGCTATAAGTACACAGTATTAAAAAAAAACTTATTTTTTTTACAAAATAAAGACTTATCAGAAACGCCTGGAGGAGCTTGTGGTTGATGAAAACACTAATGGTGGGAAACCCATTATATCCCTGAAATGTAAGCTCATGGAGATTTAGTGCATTCTACCCATTCTGACTTATGGCGCCCAGTTAAGGTCTAGGAGGACTTCAGAGGTAGAGGAAAGTATTAGAAGAGAGTCTCATGCAGAGCAGTGAGACACTAAATATACTAGTTAAAACAATCGTTGTTTTAAGGTTGACGTGTCATTTTATTAAAAAAAAAATATTATTTATCTAATCGATAAATATATTCAATTCAATTAAAAAAATAATAAAGATTGTTTTACAGAACAGTTATGATACACGTATAGTTTACATGCATTAAAGTTTGAACGGAAAAATAATTAACGTGATTTTCTTTTAAAGTAGGTTATGCTTATATTACCCCTATAATCTAAAGGGAGCTTTGCAAACATTTATATTTAATTTAAATCATGATTAAATCTTTTAAAAAAACGAAAACTAGCAAACTACAAATAAAAACGACCCTCAATACTATATACATACAAACTTACTATATATTTTAAAATGTATTTACTGTCATTATTCATTTATTACTGTATCTTTAAAATGCTGTACACCATAGTTTATTCACAACATCTGCCGACAAAATGCTGTAAATGACAAAAATTGGTCAAAAGTTGAAATTTACGGAAAGCAAAAATGCTGTACGTGATGACGGAGAACTAATTGCGGAAACCATTTTGCTGTAAACCACAACGCAGTTGAAAACACGGGATTTTATGCGGGTTACAGCGTTTCTTCATTCCGCGATTACAAATTTAGGTGAAAAAAAATATGCTGTATACATTTTATTTATCATCACAGACAAATAATAACTATACCAGTCGACGCAGAAAAAAAACTGAATAAGAATATGCAAAAAAAGCATTTTCGATGGTGGTGTGGGTTACAGCATTATTGCTTTCCAGCGACGATATGTTGATGCATCAGTCACTTGCACACGAGTAGACATGTGTAGCTCGCGAGTGAGTGGTTCAAAAGAGCTATATCAGTTGGTCTATCTCACCGGCTTACTAGCTCAGTTTCGATTCAAACAACTCAGTACATTTTTCAAGTCACTCGTTCACTCACTCTCAAGAAGCTCTATTGAGCCGCGAGCTGCAAAAAAGACACGATCAACAGGAACATTTCGTCCCTGTCTTGTCACCGTATAGGTACCTATTACTGCTCTTTCTTTCGTTCGGAAATATTCGGATTTGGAGCTATAAGAGTTAGTGAGCCGTTGACGCACCGCGGGAGCTACCGAGTTAAAAGAGTGATACATATCTTTGAGAGCTAAAGATTCATATCATTCTTTTCAATTTTGTGACACATTTTGCGCATGTCTTCACACGAGTAAAATTATTTGACACCTTGTAGGTAAACTATACTTATACAGTCTGCGTCACAGACTATGAATTGATGATATGCATGGGACTCGATAAAGTAAGTACTAAATTGTGCAGAGGTTCATGACTGTAGTTATCAGGTACCTTTGTTGGGGTAAGATAAGATTGGGTCAAAATAGGATAGCTAACTACTTAACTAGATTTTTTGTCTTGTCTATCTGTATTACTATAGAGTAATACAGATAGACTACATACACACACATACATAGGTACATAGGTACCATGTGAGATGATCGGCCGATTAGGCGGCGTAACTATTGGCTAACGACTCTTTCCGGCTCCCTAAAAGTTGCCTTAACTACTAGGGTGGCATACGCCGTAAAGAGATTGCCGGACCATTAGTACGCAGATACTCGATTGCTTTTCGTCTACTTGATGTATTGAGATGACTAATCAAAAATTAGCTTAACACATAGATTAACTTTGAATTGGTGAACTCGATGGCTGCTTATAAACGTGCGTATAGAGAAATGGAACGATCAATACGAATTAACTGTCAATAACTGTGAGTGGTTTACTCCATTCCCAATTTCCCAACGGGACTAGGGACGCAGGGCCGCCGGGCTACTTGATAATCATAAAGCTTCCGATCGTTACTTTGTATTTGTTTATTTATAGTACATTACACAACTAGGGTGGTAAAACAAAGAAAGGCCGAGATCGCAGATGTTTGCGGCCCGAGCTGCAGGAGAGGGACGTAAAAATGCGATCGAGGGCTTTCTTTATTACCTTCAGTGTTGAGTACATCATTTTATGTCTATATACTTGGCCAGAAAGCGGCTTCTTCCGCACTTTCTGGCGAAGTGTGGCATAATAGTACATTACACAACTAGGGTGGTAATACAAAGAAAGGCCGAGATCGCAGATGTTTGCGGCCCGAGCTGCAAGCGAGGGACGTAAATATGCGATCGAGGGCTTTCTTTATTACCTCCCGTGTTGTGTACATCATTTTATGTCTACACTTGGCCAGAAAGCGGCTTTTTTCGTACGTGCAGCGTGCGGATAAAGTCACTTTATGGCCAGGTGTGGCATAATAGTACATTACATGCCGAGGCCAGTAGAGTAAGAAATGCCTCAGATCTCATGTAATTGTCGGCCGAGGCGAAGCCGAGGACGACAAACATGTGATCTGAGGCTTTCTTATTTACTGGCCAAGGTTTGTATACTATTTTTCTGTTCGACGGAGCCAGAAAGCGGCATCTTGAAATCGGCAAGGTGACGCTTGCCGGCCGGAGGGCAGAAAAATATATTACAAAATATATGTCGGAGTATTTATAGCTCGGCTTACTTTAGGAGTTTGTGTATAATCTCAAATTTCGTCGCTGAGTTTTTACTAACTTAAAATGATTGAAGTGTGTTGTTTAGATCTGATTAATTCTGGGTTTATGAGTTTATCTTTTTACTTATTTTTAGTTTATAAATAAATGTGCGTCAGAACTCGATCTTTGGTAAAATCAAAATAATCTATTCTGAAGTCTTGATTTACTGTAACGATTGCTATAGTCTGTCCGTTTAGGTATTTAAATAAAGGTAAACAAAATAAGGGTTCCTTTTTTACCATTTTGGTACGGAACCCTAAAAACCACGTGACTCGGGTCGTTCAGCCAGTAGTATTGCGCCACAGATACAAAACGCTACGACTACGCGCGCGGCGCTATTGGCTGAACGAGCCGAGTCACGTGGTTTTTTGTTTACCTTTATTTAAATGCCTAAACGGACAGACTATAGTTACAGTAAATAGTCAGTTATTCTTAAATACTGAATAGATAATTAATATATAGATAAGTTTGACATATCATTAGAATTAATTATAATTAGAAAACAATAATTTTACTAAAATCTTGATATTAATCTTGGAAACAAAATGTTGACTATGAATCAACTTTATATTCCAGTCGTCCAAGCCGACGAGCTTCTACGCGGTGTACGACGGGCACGCGGGCTCCGCCGCCGCCACGTACTGCGCGGCGCACTTGCACCAGTACTTGGTGGAGAGTCCACACTTTGCCACCGATCTCCGCAAGGCGCTGCGGGACGCCTTCCTGCGTACAGACAACGAGTTCGTCAGGAAGAGCAACCAAGAGGTGTGTAGTATAGAGACGTAGTAAATTGTATCGCGATCGTCGCTGTATACTACGCTGTGTACTTGCACCAGTACTTGGTGGAGAGTCCACACTTCGCCACCGATCTCCGCAAGGCGCTGCGGGACGCCTTCCTGCGTACAGACAACGAGTTCGTCAGGAAGAGCAACCAAGAGGTGTGTAGTATAGAGACGTAGTAGATTGTATCACGGTCGTCGCTGTATACTACGCTGTGTACTTGCACCAGTACTTGGTGGAGAGTCCACACTTCGCCACCGATCTCCGCAAGGCGCTGCGGGACGCCTTCCTGCGTACAGACAACGAGTTCGTCAGGAAGAGCAACCAAGAGGTGTGTAGTATAGAGACGTAGTAGATTGTATCGCGGTCGTCGCTGTATACTACGCTGTGTACTTGCACCAGTACTTGGTGGAGAGTCCACACTTCGCCACCGATCTCCGCAAGGCGCTGCGGGACGCCTTCCTGCGTACAGACAACGAGTTCGTCAGGAAGAGCAACCAAGAGGTGTGTAGTATAGAGACGTAGTAGATTGTATCGCGGTCGTCGCTGTATACTACGCTGTGTACTTGCACCAGTACTTGGTGGAGAGTCCACACTTCGCTACCGATCTCCGCAAGGCGCTGCGGGACGCCTTCCTGCGTACAGACAACGAGTTCGTCAGGAAGAGCAACCAAGAGGTGTGTAGTATAGAGACGTAGTAGATTGTATCGCGGTCGTCGCTGTATACTACGCTGTGTACTTGCACCAGTACTTGGTGGAGAGTCCACACTTCGCCACCGATCTCCGCAAGGCGCTGCGGGACGCCTTCCTGCGTACAGACAACGAGTTCGTCAGGAAGAGCAACCAAGAGGTGTGTAGTATAGAGACGTAGTAGATTGTATCGCGGTCGTCGCTGTATACTACGCTGTGTACTTGCACCAGTACTTGGTGGAGAGTCCACACTTCGCCACCGATCTCCGCAAGGCGCTGCGGGACGCCTTCCTGCGTACAGACAACGAGTTCGTCAGGAAGAGCAACCAAGAGGTGTGTAGTATAGAGACGTAGTAGATTGTATCGCGGTCGTCGCTGTATACTACGCTGTGTACTTGCACCAGTACTTGGTGGAGAGTCCACACTTCGCCAGCGATCTCCGCAAGGCGCTGCGGGTCGCCTTCCTGCGTACAGACAACGAGTTCGTCAGGAAGAGCAACCAAGAGGTGTGTAGTATAGAGACGTAGTAGATTGTATCGAGGTCGTCGCTGTATACTACGCTGTGTACTTGCACCAGTACTTGGTGGAGAGTCCACACTTCGCCACCGATCTCCGCAAGGCGCTGCGGGACGCCTTCCTGCGTACAGACAACGAGTTCGTCAGGAAGAGCAACCAAGAGGTGTGTAGTATAGAGACGTAGTAGATTGTATCGAGGTCGTCGCTGTATACTACGCTGTGTACTTGCACCAGTACTTGGTGGAGAGTCCACACTTCGCCACCGATCTCCGCAAGGCGCTGCGGGACGCCTTCCTGCGTACAGACAACGAGTTCGTCAGGAAGAGCAACCAAGAGGTGTGTAGTATAGAGACGTAGTAGATTGTATCGAGGTCGTCGCTGTATATTACGCTGTGTACTTGCACCAGTACTTGGTGGAGAGTCCACACTTCGCCACCGATCTCGGGATGCCTCTCTGTGGACCGACAACAAGTTGAACCCACGAACCGTTAGGAAGAGCAACTAAGAGATTTACTAGTTACATACCGACGCCGTAATGCAGTTACACCAGTCGATCGATTAACCAATACAATGAACTGGTATACCAATGCCGTAGTAAGTCATTGATGATGATGATGAAGACGATGACTTGCAGTACTCACTAAAATACTAGTATTTCTAGGTGACTAAGGTCTTGTGAAAGTCTTGGGAAAGCATATAATAATTACTCATAATTATTGCTGGTTGCAGCAGTCGGTGGGTTTCTATGAAAAGTCATAGAAACTCACCGACTCATCTATGATCTTAAAACAACGAGACTCCGGCGTAGCGGAGGAGAAGAGAAGCCTTAACTCTCATTATTTATTTGCCACTTATTGTTATATAGTGTGTCTGATTTAACACTATATTTTATAAAAACGCCCCTTTGATTCATCTCATTCCATATTCTCAACCTCAGTCTTCTCTTTTGTCCAACCTTTATCAACCGGCTGATAGACACGAATGGTAAAACTTCTTTCTGTATAGCTATTTCCGTGATCCTTGCGACAACATATTCTGCGTTTACAACAGTCAATAGTCTACGCTTCGTCTCCTATACTTACAATATAGGTTTTATTCGACCTACATATCATCCTTGGCTATCGGCTACTATTATTTAGAACAGTGGTTCTTAACCGGTGGCCTGCAGACCACTGGTGGTCCCTGGAAGCACCCGAAGTGGTCCGCAAAGCCATCTGAAAAAATACTGTATTACTTACATCCAAACCTACACCTACACTTTATATTGACTCCAAACATTTGGTGGTCCGTGGCAAGAGACATGTCAAATGGTCCCTCATCGCTAAAAGGTTAAGAACCACTAATTTAGAACTATATTGCCATTGTAATAAAGCACATTTTCCGTCCTCAGCGAGCATGCGGCGGCAGCACGGCAGTGGCAGTGGCAGTGCGAGGGCGGCAGTTGCACGCGGCGTGGGCGGGCGACTCTTTAGCCCTGCTGGCCAAACGTATGCGGCTCATGCAGCTGGTCAGACCGCACAAACCCAGTCGACAGGTAAGTGCTCGAAAGTTACTCTCGTTGAAGTTTTCATTCTAAAATGGTCTGAGAATGTTTTTAGAGCCATTAGGATGACCATTCTAGAACCAAAATGTTACTAAGCTGGCGCTTAAGGTTGATACTATGCTCAAATAGACATTAGATTAGATCGTATCGTACTGAAAAAATCTTTTATGCCACACCTGGCCATAGCAGCGAGCCGCTTTCTGGCCAAGTGTAGACATAAAATTATGTACACAACACGGGAGGTAATAAAGAAAACCCTCGATCGCATATTTACGTCCCTCGCTTGCAGCTCGGGCCGCAAACTTCTGCGATCTCGGCCTGTCTTTGTTTCAACTAGCAAGGATTGATCAGCAAGATATGGTTTTATTTCAACTGGTAACAGGGATGCGGACATTAATTAAATTAAACACATTTTTAATTATAAATAAATAAATAAAATAAAAATAAAAAAGCCTTTAATTCCACACCTTACATTCTGTACAAATGATTTACTTCATATTTCCATTTTGGTTAATGGACCTCTTTACGAGTAAAGGCCATTTTTAATTATACACATTAATAAAGATACTCTTAGATTCTGTCAAACTTACATATATAGATACAAGAAATCAAAGTACATAGTAAAATTAAATGGTACTCACATGTGGTCCAGACCGGGAATCGAACCCGGTACCGGTCTGGATTTCCGGCCCAGCGCCTTAACCACTTGCCCACCGGAGCACGCCAAAGTTGGCCAAGTGGTTAAGGCGCTGGGCCGAAAATCCAGAGGTACTGGGTTCGATTCCCGGTCTGGACCACAGGTGGACCAATTAATTTTTCTATGTACTTTGATTTCTTGTATCTATATATGTAACTTAAAATGTGGTGTAATTTACCCGCATTAAAAACAAATAAAGAAACATAATGTTTCTTTCATATGTAGTATCTGTGAAACTTGTTATAAAAGCGATCGATAAACGAATTATCTACATAATTGTCAGTATGAAGACTATGAAAATAAAATGTATATTCGCCTGTCGATATAGTTAAAGCAATGTCGCTATCTGTCACTAAACTTATGAGTTATTGGCTCTCGATGTATGTATAGCGCCAAATTAATGAGGGACTTTAGAAATCGTATCACCACAGTCGTGGGTCCCACTGATGACTCCAGGTCATCCCGCCGCCAAAAAAAGTGCCACCATCAGAGAACACTGGTGAAAGGTCTTCGAAGGTGTCAAAATGTGATTATAGGATTTTGTTATTTGCTGTTAAAAAAACCTACTGTGCGTCTAGAGTCTGTGCGGAAAGAGAATAGGATTTAGATGGGGGGGCGCTGTAATGCTTTTCTACCGTATTTGAAAAAAAAAATGCCACATACTGGTTAGGTTAGTTCTGTTTTTCGCCACGCCTATTCTCTTTCCGCACAGACTCTAGTTGGTAGTATTATGATTTGTGAAGACACAAGAGTCATTTTCAAAATAATTGTACACAATTAAGGGATTTAATTAAAACAAAACTTAATTTATTCCTCTGTGTTACGAAAGTTATCCATATAGTTTGTATGCCTAACTTTCGTAACACAGAGGAAGCGATCGTGATTTTATTTTTATTAGGCCCTTAACTATGTACAATTTTTTTGAAAATGACACACTAACTGGCTTGAATGATATACGTTGCATTAAGTAACCTGAAGGGTAGATCTACAATTTTACCCAATACGGTAGAACGCTGAAATAATATTTTCATTGACCTTAATTTTTTTTCCTTCCAATTGATATGGGTTCCTATATGATGAGAATGTGTTTATAATTTAAGAATGTAATGGTATGTCGTTAACAGGATGAAAAGGATCGAATACAAGCGGGTGGCGGTGCAGTCATGTTCTGGGGCACTTGGCGAGTCAACGGCCAACTGGCGGTGTCTAGAGCTATCGGTAAGTACGCAATGGTAGTTTTCCCCTAAAGCTGGTATTATAAAGAATACATTGTTGTTGAAACTCGAAATACACTCACGGACAATGAATTCGGGTCATTTTCTATGGACAATTATATAGAAAATGACTGGAATTCATTGTCCATGAGTGTACATGGATGAGTGAGTGAGCGCTGTCTAGAGCTTTTGGGAAGGTTAAGCCCTAATAATAAGACTTCCACTAAAGATGGTATTGCAATCAGTAGATTGTAATAGAGGCTGAAAAGGTGCACAAAGTGGATGAGCACTGTCCAGAGTTGTTGGCAGAGTTCAACTTTAACGATAGGTCAAGTTAGATAGAGAGAACATGAAGAAAAATAAATTGGGAGGTGGAAATTGAGCATGGGACGGACGGAGTGAGTCGATGCTGTTTTGAACTTTTGTAAGTTTGAACCCTAATGATGGTAGCCTTCCACTGAAACTGGTATGCAGAAATGATAATTTGTTGTAGAAACTGCGCAATGGATGGATGAGTGAATGATGTCCAAGCTTATTGTTAAGTACGCATCTTTATGATAAGTCATTCAATAATAGTACATTACGCAACTAGGGTGGTAATACAAAGAAAGGCCGAGATCGCAGAAGTTTGCAGCCCGAGCTGCAAGCGAGGGACGTAAATATGCGATCGAGGGTTTTCTTTATTACCTCCCGAGTTGTGTACATAATTTTATGTCTACACTTGGCCAGAAAGCGGCTTTTTCCGTACGCGCAGCGTGCGGAAAAAGCCACTTTATGGCCAGGTGTGGCATAAAACTATTTGTTTTCAATTTGGTGGAAGTTGCGGGAAAATTCTAGGTGATAGTGTCGAACTGTGGTGTCGAATTATTGACGCCAACGATTGTGAATACCGTAACTAATCGTAACATGAATTGTAAGTTACTTTAGCCATACATTCAGTTTCAGTGCCCGAAGCAGATAAACGTCCTTTTACAATGAAATTTATTTTTACGTGAATTCCGCTGCGAGTTACGGCACTTTACGTGCATGTTTATATCGCACTTAAACTTCTTTACGTTTAGTACACCAAACGTTATTTTTATCGGGCAACTCTTGCGCCAACTGTCAATATAACAAGTTTCTGTATTACTTTGAATTCAGTATTTAGTCAAAAGAAAAGAATTAGAGATGAGACATGTAAAAGAGCCCTTGAGGGCCTACTTACAGAAATAAATTATTTTATTTATTTTATTTTATTTATTTAGTGTTGTGTACCAAAATTGGCCAAACAGAACATTCGTGGAATCACTCAGTTGTGTCTACCTGTATTTATGTATGTGATGGCAGTTTTTATAATACACTCGACAGCAAATATGTCGGGTCGTAATATAAAATGTAATATTCCGTAACCTTATTGATTGGTTTCAGTATTGCTTTTGTAAACAAATGGACGCCAACTTTCATACATAGTGTGTTTTTATGTAAATACTATTTATTTAAACAATCAATAAGCTGCATTAGCTTCCACTTACGAGATATAACATTTTATGCTAGTGACACGGAATATTTGCTCTCGAGTGTATTAGTATAGTATACTAAACAAAAACAGTGTGTGTTCGTTTTTAACTCTTGGTATGCCGAATATGTTTTTTGGACTGTCCTAAATAAGTTTTGGGTCTCCATAATATAGGAAGTCTTTGTTTAGGTTCCGTGATATCAGATACATTTTTTTTTACTTTATTGTACCTATAAAATAAAACACAATCGTCACTCCCCCATTATCTCCAACAAAATAACTATCAACAACCGCCCCCGTGTTCCCTCGCCCCTAAAATTAGCGACAATACATCTTGAGAACCGCATTCATTGCATCATTGACTGCACCATGAGCCTCGTCCCCCGCTAACGGCTTAATGGCCGCCGCGCGTCCGTAATGATCGAGATCATTGTGAAAAATGAACCGCGACCTGTTGTTACAGCTAAAGTATTATTATCAGTACAGTATTTCAGACAACTACAGAGAGTGATTTATTTTTAAGTACGCTAGAGCTTGACTAAACAGAAATGACATGCCGCTCCATTGCAATTTTCACTAGTGACTCTGTGAGGTGTAGACTTCGCGAAACTGTCAAACCCCTTGGCTCTGCCATTATAAAAAAAATAAAAAATAAATTCCAAAAACTGATTCGACAAAAAATCTATATAATTATTGAACCTGTTCTCAAAATTGCACGAGAATCGGTTGAGAATGCAACCTGTATTGAACTTTAAATTCTAACATTGAGTAGTAATCTAAGACTCAAAATAAATCTACTTTTCATTTTGGATTGTGGCGTTGTTCATGATAAGCAGTACGAAAACATTTTTAATCAGGTAGTACAGTAAACGGCCATAAAGAATGCACATCGGCAATCATCGCATTTCCGAATACAAACGAATGCTAATTTCCATGTACATCAATTATTAGATTAATCGTTCATCAGAATTTGAATCTAGAACTAAGTACTTTATTGTTGTTTTGTTTTGATTTCACGTGGAATATATAGAGTTGTAAAACACGATATAATTATTGCTTGTTGGGGAAAAATAATATACATATATATATATATATATATATATATATATATATATATATATATTCACGCCCATATTCCTAAAAGGGGTTGACTGAGCATTAGCAACTAATGTTATACTACTAGCATATTTAAAAGTGGGTTTAAAGATCGACAAAAAGTGTAATATTGCGGTGACAATATTTATAAACATTGTAGATCATTTCGCGTGACTGGCAAAGTAACGGCTTAACTTTTTTTTCTATAGATGCCATAGTACAAATTTAATTTTGTAAAAGTTTTAGCGACTCTATATATATTTTGACTTGGATATGCGACTGCACTCTCTCGCATTTGAATCACGACTGACAAAACAAACGTCATGGTGTGTGCGACACAGATATCGCTATACGAAGTCGAAATTAGCCGAT
The DNA here is from genome assembly GCA_947034925.1 of Eudemis profundana. Classification (NCBI taxonomy): domain Eukaryota; kingdom Metazoa; phylum Arthropoda; class Insecta; order Lepidoptera; family Tortricidae; genus Eudemis; species Eudemis profundana. Next base: position 18,685,637 of record OX344802.1, on the reverse strand, counting down.
TGCCTCTTTCCAAAGATCGATGTGCATTCTTTATCGCCGTTTACTGTACGAGTTCTACATCATCGAAGGGTTTCCACAGTAGAATCTTTAAAATGTCACATAAACAAATGACAATTAATATATTACTCCCTACTCCTCCTTACCCATATTACTCATTATGTAGCGCCAGTTTTTTTTTAAAGGTGTTGATGAACACATACAGAAAGACAGGTGTTATTGGAAAGTGTCGGGGACTTCCAAACAGCTCCCCAAATAACTGGCTTACTCTGAACAAACGGACCGCTCAATTTGGTGATACTAACGAATTTTCGTTGCGAAATTGGAGCAAACATACATATTTGAAATGATCTCTCTTGGTCTTGGTTCATTCGTAGGATCGATGTATTATTTAAGCAAGTCGAAGGAAATCGGATGTTGACACATAGAAACCCTTTTGATAATTTAGTGATCAGTGTTAGGTGTACATCGTACACTTTTGTGAAATCAAGGTACTGACTTTGAATCTATAACTGCGATGGTTTTGTGTAGGTAGTATCAGTGCAATAATAATAAAACGAGCGATTAACTTTGTTCGCACCCGCCGTGTGCCCGCCTACCCCTTTTTAACGCCTATTGTACGCTTTTTGTCAAGTGCTCACGGATTGACTTTAAATTTGAACAAACAAGTTGAAATGGAGATACTTTCCACCTTGAATTTGTTTAATTTTTCAAACTTATCTTACCTTAGCCTTTGAATATGTGGGACATTTGCTACTCTTGCTAATTATACGGCTAATCCGCTACATAAGACAGTCAGGGTGATGGCTAGGCTGGTGCAGGATAGGATGGGTACTTCACATATGCGGGCACCTGTATCTATGCAGGTTTCCTTACCATGTTTTCATTTTACTGAACAGTTTTAACATAATATGGCCAAACCTAAATGTATACGATTGTAAATAATTTTTCTTAGACTTAACTCTGAAATGCCGATATAAAGAATTTAATATTTCCATAAAATATGATGAATTAGGTTAACTCACGACACGACCAATGCAACAAAAGTGTATACTATCTAAAAACAAATTATCACCGTCACATTATTTCTTACAAACAAAACTATAATAATCGATCATTATTATTCATATTGATATCAAAGCACTTACATTTTCCACCCACGTGCGTGATTTCGAAAACAATAGGGTTGTGCATTAATTTGGGACTCAATTGGTGCGCGCGCCGGGCGCCGGCGAGGCGTGTGAGACCCTTCGGTTCGGCTCTACGTTGCACTACGATTAAACACGCCATACATTTTAAATAATTGTATGTTTCCTCCCGTTGTCTTACAATAATAAACCTTATCTCAACGCCCTACGATGCAAGTTTGAAGGGAATCTGAACTGGATATACGATGTTTGCATTTTTAACCATTGATATATCGATCACTCGGACATAGTGCACTTAACACTAGGGGTGGGAATAGTCAATGTAACTCCTTAGGTGTTGTGAGTTTTTCAGGTGGTAATATTGGCAACGTCTGAAAGTGAACCATTTATTAAGCGACTATAAGGGGTGTAGTGGCATAGGTATTAGTAGATATTATTTTAAATTTTGTCACTCTTATTTAGAGGTATTTTATAATCAGTACTTTTCTATGCTCAAAAAAACCTACTTAAAAATAGAGACTTGACATCGACGTAATTCGTAAATCGAAAATAACCAAAGACAAGTCATCGCCACTGAGAGAAATTTTAGTAACATTCTATTATTCCTTTACTCAACCCGTTTTATTGGAGTGGAACGATATCACTGTATATCTTCTATAGTTGTCTCAATGTGCTAGTTCTGCAAACTATACCCATTCAGATAGGGGTTTCACCGATTCCAATCAATAATATCCGGAACTTTGCTCCAATTTGATCTCGAATTGATAGGAAACTTCCAGGATTATCTAAGGGTAGACGTAATCTAGGGAAGTGGGAGATAAAATAGCGTTGACATTTTTCTCTCGCCGCGACACTTCGATTTGCCCACATATCGTAGACTACTCATCGATTCGCGTTCCTGGGGAGATTAAGTTGGGAAACGTTTACAGACCCCCGTAGACGGCTGAAAGTTATCCGGGGAGTTTCACGCAAGATTAGTTTACTATGGCCTCCACGTTGTTTAATTGCGATTACTCAGACGTATTGAATTTGGAACGTTTTACTAATAGTTTGTTCACGTAAGCCTAGGTTTTGTCAGTTAATCCTTTTCAAACATAAGAGCCGTGATACCATGGCCTCCGCGGCGCGAGGAATGTTTTTAATATTGACTTAGCATTGTAAGCTTTAAATGGCTGTAAATAAAGCTCTGCCCGTTGGGGACGAAAAGAAAAAAAATGTAATGTCAAATATTTTTTATCCTGTCCTGTACTGTGTAGCACGTGACTGTAGGTGTGTAGGTATGTAGGGCCACTAGGCAGGTAACGAAGACAGATCGTCATTACTTAAAAAACACGTATCTGATACTGACTCCAGGTAAAAACGCAGTAAGTGTATAAGAAGTTCACGTATAACTTTTGACGTTTTTCTTTACGACGTTTTAAGATACGAGTTTTTTTTCCATAAACAGCATTTGATAGTGATTGTATCTACCTATTCTTTCTTCTTGACGTGTGACCTTAGTCACACTATTTAACTTTTAATCAGCGAGTGGACTATATACACTCTTTTGTTAGTTCATTACAATAGAAAGGTCACCAAACAAATATGGGTACTCTCATTCAAAGTAATCACATTACGAAAGAGTGCGACAGCTGCAGCTTCTTTGTTAAACTCTTAGACAAATACGGGCATGCTCACACTTGCAAGGAACGACAGGGTCAACTTTCTCAGGCTATAAAAAGAGGACGTTTTTTTGAGGTCATTTTTATTAAAAGCGAACATTATCAGAGTAAATCCAGACCAGATGATTTCAAGAACACTAACTGCGTCACTAATTTATAGCACGTTTACGATGTTTAAAATATATCTATGTACTAGTTTTTGCCAGCAAATTTGATTTACTCATTTAAAAAGCTATAGATTGTACGTAGGGAAGAGATATCCTATCCTAATATATAAACTTTTCTAACTGATAGGTAATTGTTTTAAATAGATTAAATGTTGGGCTCCATATACGCAGAAAGGCACTGCTTATCAGTGGCGTGGCGTAAAAGATATCCTTGGGCAAGCCGATCCAACTTCCGTGTACATTTTCCTTAAGAGCTGTGGAATGAGGTGCTCAAATGTCTGATATTGGGCAAGCCGGTAGGAATCGAGTTCTTTGGACGCCACGCTACTGCTGCTTATCATGTTTCGTACTTAAATACAGTACCTACCAGTGGCGTGGCGTCAAATATTGTGGGTCATATGCTTTAAAGTAGGCAAGCCGGTTGGGAATTGGGTTCTGGACGCCACGCCACTGGTAGCTACTGAATCTTGACGAATACTATTTCTTTTTCACGTAATCTGACTTCAAGCCACCTGAAAACTACATGTATACAGGTATACATTGTAGACCGAAAATTTGTTTATGTCAGAGATTTAGCCTTTAGAGTACATTTCGTCAACACACGTATACGTAACAGTTAGGCTCTTCTCGATGCAGCAACTTCTAGTTATCGCTGTCTACCGCTATCTAGATGCGACATACGACCAGTTGTTTACTTTTTCTTTGATCAGTGCCTCTAGCACAACTGTGACACTTTGCGACTCTTTTTCGCGCGACAAATGCTACTTATCTTTTTCCACTCAATATAGTGTTACAGTAACAGGTGATGCTCTGTCGCGCGAGAAACGAAGTCGCGGCCAGTTATGCTAGACAGCCTGGTCAACACAAGTCCTAACAAATAGATTTTGTCTCGCAGGCGACGCGATGTACAAACCATACGTGACGGCGCGTCCGGAGCTGGCCACGGTGGATCTGGACGGAGACGAAGACTTCGTCGTGGTGGCCTGCGACGGCCTGTGGGACTTCGTGACCGAAGACGAAGTCGCCCTTGCCGTCTACCGACAGCTAACTGCCGATCCAGGTTAGTGGATGTTCAAGTTACAAAAGTTAGTTTAAGATGAGTATTTTGTACAATGATGGGTTGCGTGCGAGGACTCGCTCGAGGTCGCTTCTATCCGGCCCATTTGGAAATCTATTGAGGAGGCCTGTGTCCAGCAGTGACGTCCTATGGCTGAAATGATGATGATGAATGATGATTTTGTGCTTCTGGTTTTTTTAGCTAACTACATTGCCTCAATGTTCCAAAGAGGGTCTTAGACTCCAGTACAAGATAACGCCATTGTAACTTCTATCCTGTGCTCTGCGTCAATTCACGCCAGATTGATGCGTGGTGCATGTTTTTATCATTTAAATCCTCTTAACAAAAAGAATACCGCGAAATTTGTCTTTATTAAGACAATTTAACGCTGCAAGTCATCGTAATGCGAATCACATAAGTTAAATCTATTGTGCGGCGAATGAATCACCGCTCGACCCCCATTCTTCGCGATAGGTAGTTGGGAAACGAAGGGAAGTCGGTGTCTACTAAATTGCATTTGCCGGCCTTGAATGTGTGTATGAGTCGATCCGAGGCGGCACTGATTTATAAATAAATCTGCAAAACAAGGTAAACTGAAAACATTTTTTGTGTGACTGATGACCGCAGCAATGAATTCTATGGAAATGTATTATTTGTAATGACAATTTGTTCGTTAAATTACACAAAACAATTCAGCATATAGTAAATTGTCTCTAGAGTGTGTGATTGGCCTTATAATACGATTTGGCGATCGACATTGATTGGCACGCTTCTAAAGTACGTTGTTTGTTGTGCGGGGTGGGCCACATCACATGATTCTGACGCAACGAGTGTTTGCTTAAAATCTGAGTGCTCTTACGCTAAACACAACCAGCACGAATGACCCGCGACCGATACTAAACTCCCTTTTAAACCTCGAATTTTACGAATGTAGCTAAGGGTCGGGAGGTCTTGTTATCTGGAGATACAGTTGCGTTGGTGCCCTCAAGTCTACTCTAAAGTGCCTTTAACGGATCGCTACGCCCTGGGTGATAAGAGCTTTCATCTTGTTCAACAAAATTTTTCTTGTTTAGTAAATGAGTTTTTAAAAAAGTGCTGCGTTAGATTAGTAGAACCGCAAATAAAAACCGGTCAAGTGCGAGTCGGACTCGCGCACCGAGGGTTCCGTACAAACTCGTCAGTAGATACGTGAATAATTCAGGAAAAACTTTATGGTGGCACAAACTTAACTTTGCTCTTCTAAAACTGTTGTCCCCATACATCGACATATGCCGCGGTTAGTTTAGTAGGAGCAAATAAGGTTGTCTTACGATTTTTACGAATTTCTAAAAAACGCTGCAAGTTAGGAAAACCGTTTTATTTTTCCTGTAATATTTAGGATAGTATTCATAATCGGTACTTATTACAGATTTTTTTGTTCAGTAACTTCGGAGATAATAGGGGGGAATGGTATTTTTTTCATCGCTTTTTGTCTTAAATCAAAAACTACCATGTCTAAGAAAAAAATAAAAACGGTTTTGGAATCTACATGTTAAGCCCTTTCATTTGATATTCCACTCGATATATTAGCTCAACTTTTGATTTTTGACATCCCATTTCGGTCCCCTTTTAAAAAAAAGTAAAACAGGTATAAGATTTTTTTTCTGTCCCATAGGCTCGGATTAGCGGTTTTTAACACTATTCCAAATTTCAAGTCGAAAGCATCAGTAGATCCTGAGATATCTTGCTGTGACAGACGGACAGACAGACAGACAGAGTCGCACCATAAGGGTTCCTTTTTTACCATTTTGGTACGGAACCCTAAAAATTACCCTTTCTAAATTGAGCAATGCAAGTCAGATAATTATAATAAAGGCCGACTATAATAATTATCCGGCGTGTTGACAAATATAGTATAATGGGGATGTGTGTGTTGGGGGACCCTTCTTTAGTGTCCATCAGCATTATGACGGCTTGACGTTTGAACTGCGAGGAGATTTCTGATTTATGCCCCACATTACCAGATCATGTAACACTCAATTAGCTAATGTCTTTCGACGAAATCAATATCAGGTGAATCATGTACAATTCAAGCTGTCACGCAGCGTTGGCTACAGTCTCAAAAAACAATGAACACCTGTACGTTAGCGCTGGTTTTATTCAGTTCGGTACACGGGCACAGGTTTCTTTGTTTGAATAGGTCTTGCGAAAAAATCTAAGGAGAACAATAAAACTGTACTTTATGTTCCGTAACGAGATTGCAGCGGTGCCTAGATTTCAGCCGGGCTGCGGCCGCCTGACCGCAGCCCCACAATATTGTGTAGTAATTGCGTCGGAAGTGGGGAAGTGGAGAAATTGGATACTTTGTTTTCGCTTCGCCCCTTGTCGCAGCCCTCCCGCGCCCTCGCGCCGAAGCCTTTCTAATTATTAGCTTTGTGCACTCTTTGTAAACGCAATATTGTGGATATTGCTGATAGAGCTCTTAACGGATCGAGCAACAACCCCGATAGTGTTATTATTACTCGTTCCGGATTTTTATTAATGCCTTTTGGAAAAGTGGCGCCTAAGGGCATCGTGAGAACAAGATGAATGTTCATTTTAAAATACACCAACTCTTTAAAATACTCCCTCCTTAATTTAATATTTCCAGTGGGTTGCAAATACGTACGCTTTTCAGTTTTCCCCTTGGCTGACGGTCCGCGCCTGTCCGTCCCGTGGATTATGCGATTTAGCCGTTTAAACTGTCGTCCGTGAGTCCGTGTTCAAACAGGGCAGGACAGCTGTCACTAATTCGCCGGGGGCTACCTTTACTCGCTACATACCCGGTGCACTCGACTACACTCGTATTGTATTACTATAGAGGCAGAATTCCATCAGCCCAAATCTCTTGTTCAAATTGCCGAATCGTTCAGGATTACGTTGTCGCCAGTGCCTCCTCGCATGTCACATTTCCATCTGCGCCTATTCGGAAATTTCCCTTAGTGCTTTGCTGTTTGATGTTAGGATATCAAAAGGATTGTAGGTATGTATCTGCCTGCTATCCGATTTAGTTTGAATATCTATTCATCTGTATAAATTAGATAAATTATAAGGGTGACTATTGATCTTTCCATTACGTAGGCGTCGGATTTAGAGCAGTTGTTATTAACTGGAATGATTGGTGGTTGCGATAAGTTACATCAACATGCATTGATGTCAAATTGCGTTCAGATAGCGACTCCCACTGGTGTGGCATTCCGTGGTTCACCATGGCGCGGGAGTCGGCGCAGGCCGGCGGCGCGCTACGGCGATCGGCGCGTGATAACATTGTTCGCTGATAGATCAATAAACGATTACTCACGGGCACGCGTATCTTACAAAATGTCGCTCTAACGCTGCTATTTAATCTGATGACATACCGTCAAATTAAGATCAAATTACTTCTTAATTCCGCTCACTAACCACTCATAATACGAGGATTCCTCGAGCTCGTTTCGATGCGGTGACGCTTGTTGGCACCGACTCACCACGTCTCATTCTTGACCTTGACACTGTTGGAAACATACTCTGTATCTGCCAGCTTTCATTCACGGGTTAACGTGTTACGCTATGAATACAATAATAGAAACAATCGGAACGATCATTCAGATCCACTGCCTACACATTCTGATTGTTTAGCATTTATACCCTGTGCTGGATTGTAACTGCGGCTATGAAATTAGACTATATTTAAATATAAAGCCGGTTATACTCCATAAAGGCCGGCCAGAAAGATATGAGAGCACTGTTTGCAAGGTAAGATTTCATCTAAAGCCTAGTGTTCTTGCGCGAAATGTGCTAAGTTAACATCATTGACCAACGTGACATTGACAAATTGTTGCCAGTGAAAGAAATTAGTTCCAAACAAATTCCGCAATATTGCTGAACATCATATTCTTGATCAGCTTTTACAGTCAATGCAACTCCGCTTTTTATTGTGATTTCAATTTGTACGCATCATTTACTGCATCGCGGGCCGCGGCATATGGTATTAAACTGATTGAACTATGGATTGTGTAATTATGCGATGAACCGGAATAAACTGCTCGAGTAATTATATCGTTTATTTTAAACTGAGAATAGCGCTCCGACTTCTGGGTTAACGTATAATGAGTTTAATTGCCCACTTTGACGATTACTCTTAGCTTACGAAGGAGGCTGGCGTGTAAAACTGTTTGGCAATTACGAAAAGTCATTTTAAACAGTTGTTTGTTTAAAAGAAAAGTTGTTATTGATTAATGAGGGTAGAGTTCTAGTTGCTAAACAAGGCGTGGATTATTTTGGGCTCATTAGCATCTACAAATCCTACAGCCCGAGAGTATCGCGGCTCTTTCTTCTGTCATCTAGTGAGGTAATTAGCTTTACAAACCCTGTCTACTCGTTAGGGCTCTTAGGGCGTCTGGCTTAGTCTGTTGAATCTTCGTAAGCGAGCATTTTGCATTGAGTCTTTAAAAACGTGTTTTGAATAATGAGACAGGTTTTTTGCTTTTAAGTAAGGTCATGCAGAGTCATATTAAATGAACAGAGATATGGCATGCCGTCCAACTTTGCTTTTGTAATTTCTCCATGACATGACACAAACATTCCTCGCAAGGCAACTGAGCGGCTTTATGAATTTTAATTAAAAAGCATTGGAGATTCTTGCGTGAAATTTAATGAAAACTAAGGAAAAACTCTTAAGATCTTTATCAGCATTCGCCGTCACGTGATCGTGGTTGTCGAAAGTAACCTGCGTACATGATTTGTTTCCTATGAAAGTGTACGCGGACGTGGAGTCGCGCTCCACATGACATGTTGGGCGCGGAGGCGGCGCGCGGGCGGTGCTAGATAATTTGCATTGTAAACAGGCGGAGCGGCGCAAACGAAACGATTTGCAACGTCTCGGAGCCATTACACTACCATTGTCTTAATCATTCGCCTATCATACCCCGTGTCACACAATTAAGACTCATTCATCAGACACTCAACAATTTTATTGAGGTTAACTTGTCAGCTATTCAAGCCGGCTTAAAAAGATCAGGAGAATTAATTAAACCGCCTCAAGCCACTCTGTTTACAAAACGATCCGTTTCTGTAGTGATTATATTTCCAGTCGAGTGGTCTCGCGGCTGTCGCTAGGGGTGCACCGTAATAAAAGAATGTGTAGAGGCGGGAGGGCGCTCGTTACCGCGGCCCTCTCGCTTTGACATCATTACATTTATTGTGCCACCCCTATCTCGAGCCGCAGAACCTCTGCCGCCAAATGAAGCCGTATTCTTCCGCCTTAGAGCCGACATACTGTTTGAAACTTCAAATTCTGATCACCCTTATCAAAATTTGTCATCTATTCTGACGGCGGTTGCTCTTATTCAAATTCGAGCGAGTCAAGATTGTTAAAAGTTCAGTAGCTCAGAGGCTATTCTTTTGTTGAAGTTAGCTGTGCCTCGAGGCAATAATTCTCCTATTGTTGAGATATTCTGTTATAATTTTCTTAGTCAGAAGTTCCTGTTGAGTTATGAGTGTTATAAGACTTGCGGAAGGAAGAATCGAGAAACTTACGCTCGACATATTGTGTTGTAAATACGTTTTCAACATTATGTGTGTTTGTAATTTGTTTGCACCATATATTTTGCTATGACTAATACCTTTTAATAGCCAAATGTCGAGTGGCATTACATTTAAGTGGACATATGTTTATGTAGTAGCATTTCCTGCTAGAATGACGCAATTTGCTCACCTTCGCGTACAATTGATATGATGCATTTGCAGCCTTTCCTCAGGTGTGTCGTGCAGGCACCAGGCGGGATATATACCGATGACGTGCATCCCGCGGCTACGTAGTGCATATTTTTGTGCGTTAGTCTGGTTGGCGCGAGTCCAGGCATTCTGCCACAGTCATGGTTCCGGGCCACGTGGGTGGACGCCCTCTGTTCTGCAGCGTAACGTCAACAAGACGAATGTTCTTCGCCTAACTAGATTATTAGTAAAATTGGTTTGTCCCGAACAAACTATTTATGTACAAATAATAAATTTCAAGAACAAACTGACATTAACTGTAAATGGCGCATGCTTTAACGCTCACTCTCCAGCGCAGATATTTATAACTGACATCAGGACATATGTTAATTTAAGGACATGCCATGCAAATGACGTCCTCCTGATTATAATAACTAATTCATGCTGTATATATTTTTCGAAACATTTCCATTTCTTGTTTCCTTCTAACATCGTACAAGTCAAGTAGGTACGTTGTGGACTAACGTAGGGAACTATAAATTATAGGAACTACACTTGTTTGGGTTGGAAAGCGTTATTCCGCTGAAATTATCGCTCATATAATCCCCTAATACATTTTCAAAGCGGGTTGTGGTCGTGTAAGCCCCTTCGGTATAAATAATTCATCGCGATCAGATAGGGCCAGGGCACGCGGCGCGGACCTGCGACCTGCCTTATGGGTTCTCCGCGCCTGATCCTGGGCTCCCAGTGTCAGGTGAATTGACCCCAATGTTTGCTTTATCTATGATGTATTGTCCGACAGCCTCCATCAATAATAATATTGATTATTTCCTCTTGCGAGAGAGTTTTTATCACTACGGAATGATAAATGGGGGAACTTTGGACAACGGGCGCTTTTACAATAGTGAACGTGTATTTTTAATTGTCCGTTTAGTCTAGCAGCCGCTCTCAAACGGACTATCACCGCTTTATATAGAGAGGTTATTGACATAGGCTGAAACGTATGCTCCGTTTATGAGTTGCAAGCGAGAGAAAGTGGGCGGCCGGGGTGCCGGCGTCGAGCGGGTTACGCCGCGTGGACATGGCGACGTTATCTCGCGTCAATTCGTCTTTGCTAATTAATCCCGCTATCGTACGTTCGGCATCGCCCCGTAGCGGACACTTCGCGACGCCAAGCGAAACTATCTAGTCGAATTCACACATGAACAGTGCTACAGAATGCACCGCGGCCATTCTTCTCCGGTTGAGCGATCATCTGCATTCGCATCACCCATTCACATGCTAATTAAGCTGATAGATTAATTGCTAAAGATTATTCCGAGGTTGTTATATGTTACAGGTATTGTGTTCGTGCAATATATTCATTTATTAATTTTTAATGGAACCGCAGAGAAAACTATCAACTCATTATTTTTAATCGCATATAACAATTAATAGCAGAAATCCGATAAAAAATTGCCTCTATACTTATTCCTTGATTCTCGACTTAATATTCCAATAATGTTTACTAACCGTTTGTAAGAGGGAAACTGTAATTGTTAATTCAGATTCTAAAGTAATTTTTAATTGTTCGCAGCTAGAGTCTGTGCGCGTGGCGTGGCGAAAAACGGAACTAACCTAACCAGTATGGCCACAGAACAGAAAATACGGCACATACGGTAGAAAAGCATTACAGCGCCCCCCAAAATTAATCCTATTCTCTTTCCGCACAGACTCTAGCACGTACGTCCGTGATTGCATTTATTGTTTACTCGTAAAGGTCCAACTGACATACCTAAAAAAGCAAGGGCAACTTTAACTGAGCTAAAAGAGATTCAATTATTGGCGTCGACCCCACACTCACGTCCCACAACCGTGACTGTCTAATTTGTTCACTCAGATGAACTGAAGAAATGCGCGGTCTAAATAAATATCCGTATGTTTACTTATAATTTATAATGCATGAGAAAGTCAGCCTATTGTTTCAAGCTACACCAATTATATGTCAAACACACATACAGTTAACGTAATGTCTGCTTTCAGTCAGCTATGTCAAATTGATGATCGAAGCAGTCAAAGAATGCCATCCCCGGACCGTGTACGGCCACCGATTAAAGCAAAGTCCCCGTTCCTCCATATCGGGGCGTATATTCGAGTTTCATTGCCTTCGTGGGATATTTTTTGCTGAATAAATTTGCATGGAGCGGAATTGAGGATGGCGAGACGGCCTGCAATGTTTGTCGAGCACTCTGTTTGGTTTGTCGATCCATGTTTGCGCCGGGCCATTGTATTGCCATCGCAGAACTGGTTCTCGAATCGCATAAGCGGACAATCGTCCGGAGACTGTAAGACAATGATTTATATTTAATTCTTTAAGTTCTCATAATTACTATAGCCGCGCTTACATTGTTTAATGTCTGGTTAAAACAACTCTGGCATTGCCATGCAGCCCTGCTACAGTGTACCTTCACAGTAGATGCGAAGCGAAAGGGGTATGTGTTTTGATCTAGTTCGTTATCGGCATCGATCAAACGATTGCCAGATTGCCCGCGCTAACGACGGAAGGACGACGGCACGGCACGTGTCCGCTGCCGATGCGTCGCTTACGCCGTGCAACGCACTTCCACAATAGACTGTTGTTTTTGTGAACGCGAGTTCATTGACCGCGCATTTTTCGTACACCCGACTGCCAAATTATTAAGAAGAAAAAAAAACGTCCTGATGCGGGGACCCGGGTCAGGTTGTGCGCATAAAACGTTATAAACTCGACTCGACTATAATTTCCCGAATTCTGTTCGCCGCACAGTTCATAGTTGTTACTTCACGGTTTATCGAATCGTATATCTTGTAAGCGGTAAATTAATTACAATGATTGAGCGGTAATGCTTCTCTGCAATGCTTCTCTGCTTATTACACGTATATAGTTCAGCGTTAGACGCGGCGGGATAATGGTGCGGGCTATTTATCGCGCAGTAGTAATCGAAACCTATTATTACTTAAATGTTTGGTATGTGTTTAATTTATAAATATCACACGCATGAGTAATGGGCCATAATTGGAGACAGAGGCTATCACCGTAGAATACCTAAGGATCGTGACATCCGCCTGCTAACTGTAAAACGTTATCAAAAGCTACGCGTTTGTTTCTCTAAGTATGTTATTATTGGCACTATATTATTATTTTATTGTACAATGAAATAATCTTGATACGTGTCATTGTATATTATTCCTTGTATATTTGTCAACCTATCGCTATTGTTGAGGGTTTGAGCATGAACTTAACGTATGAAGTTCATGCTCAAACCCTCAACAATCCTGTTGCTGACACTTCCGAGAACAACATTCAAAGTCTTGAGTGATGTGTAACCAACGTCCATTATCCAATAGGTAATGTTTATTGATTGATCTAGTCCTAAGGTAGTAAGTATCTTCAAATTATTTTTTTTTTTTTTTTTTTTTTTTATTTATTTAGGCAACAAACAGTCACATTGTGAAAACAATATAATAGTATTATTACATTAAATGACCTATGTAGTACAGTTACTTATAGATATGTATAGGCAAGCTGAAGTGAGTTCGTGTGAATATCAACCCAATAATTGCCCGTCTATCTGTTGCGCAATGAGCCCGCGGTTATTTTTTGGTTTTTGCAAGCATGACGGTGAGTCACGCCGACTCGTATAGCTACGAGTGAACATTTATGAGGCCTTAGACTCCAGTCGATTCGAGTGATGCCTCATTCAGATTCAACCGGGTACTGTCTGATCCAACCAAACTTTGCCTTATGAGGCCTACCAGTAGGTAATGTCTCCATTGTTCCCCGTTGACTAATCCGCACCAATTCTGTTCAGCGTGTCATCGCTGACCATCTTTCTAGATATATAGGTAACGCAATTTAATAAATATTTCAACACTTCTCAGAGTTTTAATCTATATGAGACACGTTTAGCGATTTGTTCTCCGGTTTTGGTGAAAGCAATGCTATAAGTACTAGAAAGGCTAATTACTCCTCGAGCATTGTAATGCAGCCTACACACGGCACATCGTCATTTGATATAGCAATTGCCGGAATCGAGTAAAATGCATTTTGCATGGTGAGGAAAGTGAAATAAGGTGTTCCAGTTGGGAGGTGATAAGATAAATTATATCCTGCAATGCAAGGGTTTTCTAAAAATGGTAAAGTAGAAAAGTGTTTGGGAAAAGTTTTACAAAAAATTGGCATTAAAAAAATTGTAAGGACGTCAACAGCATCAAGCAGAATATCATCCAGAACTCTCATCAAAGCAATTGTTTATTGGTATGACATAAAAAAAAATTGTAGTATTTTTTTGCATTGTTTTGACATCGACTGTTGTCGGTTGCGTCAGTTTGCGGTAATTTCACGGGTATCGAGCCTGTGCACTGTTCCTAGTGGAAAAGTGAAGTGCGAAGTTTCGGAGAGGCGGCGCGGCGCGGTGGAGCGTGGCCGGCGAGGTCGTCGCCCGTCGGTGGAGCGCCCGCTGGTGGCCGACTCTATAGACATGCACCGAGGGCCTACTATTCCGCTGCATCTATCATAATTATCATCATGTTTCCATTAATTGGGTCTGATACCTTCCTTCTGGTGAGGAAGATATTACAAGAAACCCAAATAAAATTTGTCGCTTTCATTTTCGGAAACATATCTCTAAAGTCCAAAATGAACAAGGAGGTATCCTTAAACAGACAAGGAACTCTTCCTTAGAATGAAATTCTTCGCAGTATTCGGCACGTCATCATATTCTGGAGGTTTCCATGTAAGCCGGCAACATCTGGAGGGCGCGTTGCGCGGGCGTCGGAGGGGCGGAGCGCGCGGGGTGCGCTCGGGCTCCGCCGCGCGCCAGTCCCCGAGACACCGGCCGCGCGAACGGCCACCGCGAGAGCACCACCGTGGTAATAGTGCAGTGAGTGCAGGAGTCACCCTCGCCCGCTGTGGACATGTGAGTCACGCTAACGCCCACGCTTTCGTTATGTTATGTTGACGCCGGCGACGCCGAAGCCGGCTGCCGAGTTGACGCCAGCCGGCGCGCGGCATAACCTATGCGCAATACATGAAAGTTTTAGTGAAAATTTAAAACGAATATTTGGCACAATCTTGCACTAATCGACCTAGACCTACCTTGTAATATGGGTACTAGTACACGAACGATATATATATACCTACTTATAGTCATGTAGATAATTGATGTGATCCTGAATCTTTATGTCTAATATTTACTGTTTATGATTCGCATATAAAAAAGTAGGTATATATGTATAACGTAAATTTTAATTTGTGTAATGAGTATTGGTTTATCATAAATTAAATAATTACTTATAAAAAAATATTCGCATCTACATGCACGAAGATTTCAAAAACACGAAATTATAGCTTATTGGTCAATAGAGTAAGAGCTTGTGTAAGGGTAGATCTTTTAATCTCTTGGATTGCTCACTGTCCATTTTACTAAAAATGTACTATGAATTTAAGCAGCAAAGTTGAGTAGGTAATTGACATGAGTCACTCATTTAATTGCTCATATTTTGCCTCTTTAACTTAACAAATTAACAACTAGGAGTTAATGGGCCGCGTCCCCCGATACCGCTGCATTTTTCACGAGCTGGAACAAATAACAAAATGAAGGTGGTTCAATTAGTTGATTAATTAACGCGATCCCCGATGGTGCTATGCGGCGCGAGCACGCGAGCGGTGGGTTTAGCCACTCCGTTAAATCCCACTACACCTATAGGGTTAGCACCTAGTATAGCTTAAAAGCTTAGAGCCCCTAGACTGCCCAATGATTGAAGACGAACTTTGTATCAATGGAGTGTGTTTAACAGAACCTATAGGGCACCTAGCACTTAGCTGACTTACTAGTTTAAAGAGCTTTTAGATTGTCATTTCGCACCATTTTGTTTAAGGTCTTCAGTGGGATTGCCCGTTATATGTACGGTTATTAGTATCTGTCTATAAGATCTACAGTGGTAAGATTACCGACTCTTGCATCCAAAATCATAGATAATTAAAACTTAACTATATTGAGATCTCAAATTTTGCCAACCTCTAATAATATTACATACCATGGCAGTTAATCCGTTGTAGATTTACTATATTCTTGTAATCAGAAGCCGCAAGATGAAATAGCTTGAGTTACGTATACAAAGCAAGAAATAGTACATTACTCAAATAGGGTGGTAATACAAAGAAAGGCCGAGTTCGCACAAGTTTGCGGCCCGAGCTGCAAGCGAGGGACGTAAATATGCGATCGAGGGGTTTCTTTATTACCTCCTGTGTTGTGTACGTCATTTTATGTCTACACTTGGCCAGAAAGCGGCTTATTCCGTACACGCAGCGTGCGGAAAAAGCCACTTTATGGCCAGGTGTGGCATAAAAATTATAAATGATGAGATCAGAGCATAAAGTAATAAAGGAATAATATGTTATTTTTAGTTTTGCACGTAATCGTCTATTGAGTAGTACGATTTATTCAAAAGAAACTGTTTGAGTCTTGCACTAAAAATTTTACTATTTGTGATCATTTTGAATTTTGCATATGTCATCACATTTTGAATATGTTATCACAAGTCACAACCGGCTGTAAGGCTCTATCACAAAGTTCGAATTTGGAAACTGTTTAAAAATCAATAAAATGCACTCATTATAATAATGAAACTTTTTCTCGTCGCCTTTTTTGCTTGGAAATAAATAGGCATGTTTGTGAGAGAGTACTAACGTCAATTTACCTACCACCGATCACTGGTATCGGGTTATTAATATCATTTAGCTAACTTAATAGGACAACTGCACTCAGACCAGTGGCCGTTTTGCATGTAAAATGGTGGCCACTATATCCACGTTAATGTCATATAAATCGACAGGACTAAGCCAGACTAGTATTTAAAAGTTGATAGTTATAACCTGGCGGTATATATTGCTATGGCTATTTTCCACTCCCAGCCTGACAAAACCGCTGGATTATTAATTACCAACTTTACTAGACAGACCGGCACTGATCGTTACTTAGAATTACGTTATCCTCTAAGGTTCTACTGATCTACTCTTACTCGACTGACAGGGCTATCGCTTGCTAATTTTATGAGTCAGCTCTTAGTTATTGAATGTATCTGAAGTTGATCAAGATTCCACGAGAGCGTTGTTTACGGGTATCTATTGCTTTGCTTACAACGTACAAGCAACCGTTTTCGCACAAATTGCTATTTGCAAGCTGAAGTGTAATAATAGGTAGGGTTATCAAAAACATATTACGTGCTTATGTAACCATACTAATGTTAATCCGTCCTTGCAGCCCGCGTGTACTCAAAATAAGTAGCTTTTGTTAAATATACGTTGCAGGTATCCCGTTAGCAAAACGTAGCGAATTATGTTTGCACGTATTTGTATTCCAAATTTAAGTAAATAAGGCTTTTTAGGACAGCCCCAACTCGATGGATGATCTGCATAGGATCACGCTGTGGGGATTTATGGGGGAGGCCTGTGTCCAAAAGTCGATGGCCGTAGCCGATAGATAGATAGATAAAACCCCCTAACAGCTACAAAATATATGCGTTCGTCTTTTCCTTTTACATTTATCAATTGCTTTCGGTTTACAGCCAACATGGGACAACATGGAACAAAGTGACAATTTTGTTACTTTAATTGGAGTAAAGAATATATTGAGTCAACGAACCAGTTCTTGTTTTTACCGTTCAGCGAAAACAAAGCAACATTCTTCTCATTTCTAATTACCTCTTATGATGGTGTAAAGTCCTGTTAGTCTTAATTAACCTAAAATAAAAACGATCAAGATCTGATCAGTTCGAGCATCTGGTAACCCTAGATCCGAGTGGGGTCTACGAACCTCAACCGTGGAAATGGGATTATTACACGATGGCCTTAGACGCTATTTTGCACTCGTCCGGCTCAGTAATAATTCGCCGTGGATACCGACGCACTGGACTCGACGGAACATTCCTTTTATGGATTCCGTTGAGATCATTTTACACATAATTAATGAAGCTTTTTCATTCACCAGGACCACAGCTATTCACTCCAGTTTCTCCTGAGCCTGTTCAGCTTTTATACTTTATCAAAGTATATGGCTAGTTGATAATTATAACTTCGTTTGTACATGAAAGCATTTCTCTTGCAGAAACAAATCGCGTGAGAGATTCTTGCATAGATAGCACCATTATAAATTCGTGCATTAATGCAAGCGTGCCGTTCTACCGGAAGGGATTGACTTGTTGCGAAAATCATTAGTTCAGTTTTGAGGAACATTCTTCGATGCTTATCTTCTGTTACATATTAACTTCGGCCTAATTTACTTTGCGGATATCGGTGGAACAATCTGTTGTTTATGTTTACGCCGAAACAAACGGTTTTATTGTTTTCTTGATTGTACCTTTCGCTTCCGACACAATACATAGTATTGTATTTGTTTATACTCATTAGTCTGACGCGTTTTCTGTCTGTAACAATGAAATGTGGCACAGGTTGATGCAATGCCCCCATTGTGGCAGATGTGAGGCTGGATAGACGGCTAGACAAGACAGATGTCTGTTCCATTGAGCTGTCGAAACATAAAGCGGGCACCTGAGCGATCTCACTGATGTCGTCGTTAGTGCCTTACCTAACGCAGATCTGCGCTGTTGCCCGACATCCGACTGTTACCATTTACCAATGACTCTTCGTGTTTACTGCCTTTTGTCTTTACAGATCGCCGCTTTCCCGTAATATATGGCGTTTTAATGTCTGAGAACACGGTTTTATCGGCCATCTTATCGGCACTAGATCGTCTTCTAGCTAGAATTATAGTGTTTATTTATGAACGGCACTTATATTAAATTTAATCAGCACTTTTCTCTATTGGGTACCAACATAATAATAATAAGCGACAAAGCGGAACTTGTATTGTATGACTTAGTTTTTAGAAAAATAAAGAAATGTAGATACTTATTTAAAAGAGTCCTTTTCTTGCGGTTAAATGAGCAAGATGTCTAATAATAAAACTCACTCATTGAAGAGATGTTCATACTCATGTTCAATTCACAAGATGGGTCACACAGATATTGTCAGTAGGTAGCGCGATGTATGGGGGCAAAAACGGCCGCTTAGTCAGGCATGAGTCAAACTGATCTGTTCTTCGAGCGTAATTTATTTGAGGGGCTACTAAGAACCACCAATAAAAACATCGCTCGTGAGAACTGCTTTTAGCATTCTAAGTTTTTTGCAATAAAGCCGTATTGTTCAGTGTTCTATTTGCGTATCACCTAGGTGCGTTGCCTCATTGTTGTGCTATCGCGCCGATCTGGAGGCGCCGGCATCTTAAATACGTCGTTTGTGCTGTATTCCCAGACTATCACCGTGTATCATTATAATACAGTTGCAAGTGAAATACGCTGAGATATTTGAGAGTATAATTTGGAGTGTGACGGCGGCTGATGGGCCAGTCTGCGATGAGAAATCATGGCGATCCCGCTAGTCACCGCTACGGTACTTTGGCTCGCTATTGCTCTGCTCTCCTCTTAATGCGTTTCGTTTTACTCAACTGGTCAATTAATCATTTCTAAGTATTGTTCACCATGCCGTCATGTTGGAGGCGTCAGTGGCTTTCAATTCAAGCTTTGGTGATAAATTTGACTGTCAAATAGCTTTGAGGAGCTAAATAAAGACGTACACAATGACAAAGTTTTTAGACGGCGTTATTAACTGTAGCACATCTATGCTCATAAACTGCATTAATGGCAAATATAAGCCTAGTTTCAAGACACAGGAACCAAACTAAGGTCATGTTTGTTGTACCAGCTGCCATAAATTGTTCGAGTTCTCATGCAAGTATCCTTTTACGTCAAACAACGAATTAACCACACAATATCAAATGTTAATATCTCAAACGATAACATGTGGTAGCCACAACGCGTTGTGATTGTTTGGAGGTTGAATCTTAAATTCTAGTTAGTAGGGTGGGTAATAGTTTGTTGTGGAGCACCGGAGGGCGGTGCGGTGACGTCAGCGGCGGCCAGCTGTAGGGCGGGTGACGTCACGCAGCGCGGTCGTTGACCCGCCGCTACCCCTGCGCGCCCGCCCTTACCGCGCTGCCTATTGCATCTACCTGCCTATCATAAATAACGAACCTATGTACTGTACGTAGGCACTGCCGCACCGACCTGGGGCAACCTGCGCTCGAATTACATTGAAAATAAATTTGCATCCGCTTTTGCCCGCTGTTGAGTGGGAAAAGCTCTTTCAACCTCCTATCCCGGTTAAAGTTTTTGTTTTCGCGATATAAACGTCGAGTATTTCGTGCTTAGGTGCAATTTTTATAATGTTCTCTCTATATATTCTGCTCCTCGTAAAACATCCGAGTTGAAATCTTTTTTGTATCCGCGTGTCTATTGCTAGAGGTGCGCTGATGCTTATTTATGTTACGCGCTCTCGCCCCTTTCCCTCTGTTTTAGTTGTAGTTTATGGAATTACGTGGATTGTAAGTTTACGCAGTGGGTTTCGATCTGTGTAATATCAGGACCCCAGCGTGCGCCACCCCACCTGAATCGGGAATTTCTCGTGGGAGTTGTAGTGCCGTTAATAAGTGCGAAATGGAATCCCTTCCGTCCGCACGAGCCGTTCATACTTCGTACAGGAAATGCGCTTTTTGCTTCACTTGCACACATATCATAACAGCTTTAGAAATCCGGTCGCACTCGGTTTTATTGCACCCGTACATACATACTCGTACATGACGTGGCTTTCACAGTTATTTCAAAGCAAAATTTGAATTAATCTAAGTGCGTGGTGCGTTAAAATTAAATGTATGCATTTGGATTTATTTCGACAATATTTTACGTTCATGCACTGTATTTCAAGCTGTTTTAATTATTCTTAATACTAATAAGTAATCGGTACTATACAGTCGCTTTTAGCACCCTTTCGTTGTGCAGAAATTTGCCTAAAACTACCGCTTATTTACTATGCACGAAAGAAAGTAGTAGATAATTAGCGACTTTCGTTTTTAAATTATGTACGTGCACAAAACACTACTCGCATATAGTCACTTTCCTTTGTGATAATTTTATGTAAAGAGCTGACGAAAGCGATTATTGTTTCTTAAATTTCATAATAAGTATCATATAACAACTTAGAATTTGCTTTCTTAAATTCCTCCTACTCACTCTATTTACGTGGTGGTGAAACAGTTGTTGGGTAACAGAATTACTATTTAATCCTGCATAAGATCGCTTCATTCAGCGCATATTTTCATCCAATCTGAATCGGGTTTTGTCTGTAACTTGTCGGACAAGGCACTGACTGATCCTTGCGGGGCGTATCGATTTTGTTGTCATTGGAACCGCATAGCCGCCCTCGGGTGCGTATTGAGGATTGCGTGCACGTCCCGTTCCCTGAACGAGGGCTGCCAATCGACTCACTACGTGACGAAATGTTCCCACCGACCTATTCTATTCCAATTGACCATGTACTTCACTGAATGGTAGTTTATTGCCTGCGGAACTATCACACCGCAGTAAACATACTTATGTTGAGTATAAGTATGTTAAGACGCTTTATAATCGAGATATTGGTAACATACTCTCACCACCCGTAGTTGCTGAGTAACCATGCACGATTCGCTTCCTCTTGAGTAGATTGACGTATCATCGATTAACAATAAACAAAGTAAAGTGACTTTCCAAATGCATTAATAAAATTGGAAAGTAGGTGCGTATGTAAGCGCTATTAGCGCTTTACTTTAATTATTTTGGTTTATGTTTATATCGGTGGTCGCGGGAGTCACGAGGGGCCCAACCGAACGACTCATTAGTGTACTGAAGTGCACCACAGATATTTTAATTGCTGCACCAGTGTGCACGCGTCCTTCTATGAAATGGCCGCACCTAATTGAAAAAACCCCTGAAGCAGAGGTACTTCATTGCCTGGATTGTTATTGTGCTGACTCCGTAACTGCCATTGTTTAGTAACCCTGGCACCGACTTTTGACGTCCGTGCCAAATTGTAAACGCTTGGTGTTAATGTGTTAAGGAAGCTTTCAGCTGTTAGCAATTATTACGTATGACAGTACTAAGTTTATACTTCGTTTGTTTAGAATTCACTTGCTGCACAATTACTGTTTTCATAGTGCACATTGAAGCGGCCGGCCGCGTTTGCGTGTCTGTGTTGTCGCAGTATAAAATCCTTATATAGCTTTCTTCTATTATTAGTTAGACTGGACGAGTGTATAGTTTAAAGTTTGTGCCAGTGTGAGTGAGACTAATGGGCTGTGGACGAACGGAATCGTGACTGCTGTGAGTCCAGGATAGCAGGCAATAAATAAGATTTATGCTCTTATAGCTTCATTCGAATCGCTTGTATCAGCTAAGTACATATAATTCCTTACACGAGAAGATATTAATATAAAACATTACCATGAATTAACTTACACTGTTTTTGCAAATATTTCATTAACATAATTTAATTACTAACACTATGATATATGGGCTTGGGATGTTTAATATACAACATGTAGATTCACGTGCTATATACCTACTCATAAGCTTTATCTAGAATTCTTCATGGTGGCAGTTATGGAATATTTTCCCAGCGAAACACGTTATGGCAGCGCCCTGGCCAGTATTAAACTTGGTCAGGATACATTTCTAGTTATTACAATTTCTAGAATTATGAATAGGTACTAATTATAAATAATTACTTATTACCTGTAACTGGGTTAACCATGAGAGCTTTAACTAGGTTTAATTAAGGCACTCGTGTTCGGAACTTGATCCACAGTAGTGCAATGAATATGAATATTCACGTGTCGCGTTTATTAACATCATTGGAGGTGTCGCGGCGTGATGGGCGTGCTCGCTCATACCTCATACCTCAAACAGCGGCCATACCTGCCGTGTTTACGTGTGCGGGAGCGGCTTGATTTACTGTGAACCTCGACGGGAGGGGACTTAAATTAGTGCTCAGTCGTATGTCACACGATATTTTATTTTGCTCCTCGCCTCTGCCCGTGTACATTTCGCTTAAAACCTTAATTCTTGCGCCGTCACGGACTATTTATAAGTGTTCCTTATTTAGAGGCGAGTTTTACAGCTCCAGTTTTATGCTTCATCTTCACTCCGCCGCTTTAAAATATGCAGTTTTCTGCATTGCATTTATTGCGTTGCGGGTCGCAATAAGCAAACAAATGTTTGTTATACATTTGATTGTTGTTCTGTATGTCTGTTTGAGTGGTGTGAAGTAGTACTCTGCTAATCTAATTTACTTAACTTTGTTTAATGAATGACCAATGCTCTGTTCCATCATAAACATCGGGTAGTTATTTTAATTAGAGAGAACATTGCTTGAAGCAATATCTTTTTTAACCAACAGTGGATCCACTTAAGCAGACTGATAATTGTGCATTATGAAGTTGTAATCATTAAAGTAATTTAAAATTCAGGATTCATTAGTAAGCGAGTAATGTGCCGTATCGAATCGGCCGCATCGTGAGGGTTAACATTTTATCTGATGTAAGAACACAATCAACCGTGTTGTGTTGGTAGGGCAACGTGTATTGGTAGGGTTCTAGATTAGTAGCTCGTGGTCTCTAAGCAGTTTCTTTCTTGGTTATACTACCTAAATAGACAATTATATCGTCGAAATCAAAAACTTTGCATGCCTATGACGTGCAGGCATGAATTATAGCCAAATTTATTATACAAGCGCCACACGAAACTTCGTTAGAAACACGAGACGTTGACAAGATTAATAAATCGGTGGTCAGTATAGGTGTGGTGTGGGGCACTTCAAAGAGTGGGGTGATTGATGCCCGTCCCCTGACGAGACACAGACCCAGCTAACTGAATCTAAGTCCGTTCACCAAAGCCAATTTACCCCTGTAACGGGATTGGCACTGTCATTGACTAATCGAATCCAAGTTTATTTTACTGAGAATATCTTATTGAATTTATCGTCGTCAGACGTTGTTTATGACTTGAGAAAATTGCGCGTTTAGTTATCATTGCTAAAATGATTACTATACAGTTTAGTTAACGTCGGTACAGGCATGGCGGAATGATGATACACGCGTGCAATGTGATGAACATCGCCGCGGCGGTCACTGGCTTTGTGTTAGGTATATTATACATATTGTGCGTTGTCGCAGATTGTCGAATTGCCGCATCCACCAATTTAACCAATTTATTTCAGTCATCTGCAATCTGCATCCGTGTATGTATACAGTTCATTGAATTGACAGATGTTGGACGAATGGATTAAATGACACGTAAATGTTAATAGATTTTATTGGTATGAGTAATAAAGTTATGATTTCTTCATCTTTATACAATGTCGCGGTGATCGAATAATCTTTCCAAATTAGCTGCGGTGCTTCGTTTTTATTTGATAGGCTCTCAGACAATAGCTTTGGTTAGGCACGTAGGACGGTGATGTAAGCGTCGATTTCCTGCGGGCTCCTGGCCGGGTGCGCGTGCGCTCGCTCGATAATTAGCCGTCTGACGTCACTCGCGAAGAGCTTAGCTCGACTCGCCATTACCGGGGGCCTTCGCGTGGAAACGACAACGACCGCCGCTTTCTCTAGCGTGCAACAGCATCGCGGCACTGCGACCCGTTGCCAGGTCCTTCCAGGTCAAGTCTTTCTTCCAAATTACTTAGTCTCACCTATGTACTTGTTACATATTGTTTGCTCAGGATTCATCTTTATATTTACCCCTACTCAACCAAGTCTACCTTTCTAGGATCTTTCGAGCACTACGTCGCGTCGTGCAGATTTTGAAAGGTGAACAAAGAATCATGGAATTCACTGATCGCGATTGTTAGGCAGGCGGGGCTCAGGCGCGTCGCTAAGCGTGACTCATCTTAATGGCTGCAATTATGGCAGCGAGAGGCGGCCACTGCTGGCGCGAGCGATAGAAACTTGCCACGTGCCACTTGAGACGCAGCAGACATCTACACGGAATGCTTACAAAATAAGTAAATTCAAAAATCTGACAATTTTGCTCGACATTGTCACGGTCCGCTACCCTTTTCCAGTTGTGGCGTCTACAGACAGACCTTCCTCGGGCTTTCCGAGCGGATACTGTAGCGGTTTCCTTGAGACTCCCTAATTCTTTGTGCCACAATTGAAGGTCGTCGTTAATTGTCTTTTCGATGCAGTTACACGTCTAGACCGACGGCTGAGGAAATCAGTTTTTCCATGCTCTGACTAATCAGCTTGAGGTCGGCTATAGCTGTAAAAAGTGAAATAAAAAACCTGTTACGTAGAGTGCATTTGTCTGACTAACCGCTAATTACTCCTATAAGAAAATTCTAGATTTCCTTCCTTAGGTACATAAGGAAAACAGTCAGAACTTTTGCTGTATATGTTTACTGCATTGATTCAAGAGTGATTTCCTCGAATAATTAAATAAATCGCTAATATTAAAGTTTGCGAACAACACTACAATATGCTTGAGTCATCCAGTTTTACTATACGTTTTATTGCGTCTTACAAATAAAGGGCTTTATGAGAACTACGCGAGAGCGACTAATCGCTCTGATTGGATCAACCGGGCATACTACGGCATTGCTCGAATTATCAGGAATGTTATCATATGATTCATACTATTATTTATGTATGATTTCGAAAATTGCTTCCTGATCACCTCACATTGCGTCAGTTTTTTTGGAACTATGTTGCAGTGTGATTCAGTGCCGCACGTACATCATTCATGTTTGTAGTGCGCCGAGTTACGGACATGCTTCTATGGGAAAAGTTCACATTCGGATACCAGCACCAAATTTTAGTATGTTGTTAGGCATGGTCTCTGGACCCCAAAACTGCCGGGAGACAGTCTCTGAAAGGTCAAGGTCACCGAATATGATGTCATTCATCTAGCCCCTCCCGCGTTCTTAAGAATGTTTAATTGTGACAAAACTACACATCTCACATCCACATAAGAGGTATCAAATGAAAGGTAATTAAACGTACTATAAATGATTCTTACATTTGATTTTAATAAATGTTATACTTTAGGAATTATTCACACAATAATTTCAATGTCAGAAAAAAATATACGGAAATTTAGGTTTTACAGCAAAACTAAAAACACTAAGTTATGCAAATGTACTACAAAAACAGAAGCAATTTATTAAGCTTCATAACACAGTTTAAACCTTGGAAATCTGTCCATAAATATAGAAACTATAGCCCAAAAACCTTGAGCGCGCGAAATACTCCCATAGTGCCCCGAGTTAAGGAAAAAAAAAATACTTCCGGATACCAGCACCAAATTTTAGTATGATATTAGGCATGCACTCTGGACTACAAAACTGCCGGGAGACAGTCTCTGAAAGGTCAAGGTTACCGAATATGACGTCATTCATCTAGCCGCTTCCGTATCTTAAGAATGTGTAATTGTGACAAAACTACACATCTCACATCCACATAAGAGGTATCAAATGAAAGGTAATTAGATGTACTATAAATGACTTTGACATTTGATTTTAATAAATGTTATACTTTAGGAATTATTTACACAATATTTTCAATATCAAAAGACAAATACGGAAATTTAGGTTTTACATTAAAACTAAAAACATTAAGTTATGCAAATGTACTACAAAAACAGAAACAATTTATTAAGCTTCATAACATAGTTTAAATCTTGAAAATCTGTCAATAAATATAGAAGCTATAGCTCAAAAACCTTGAGCGCGCGAAATACTCCCATAGTACCCCGAGTTAAGGAAAAAATTTTTTTCTTCTGGATACCAGCACCAAATTTTAGTATAATATTAGGCATGCACTCTGGACTCCAAAACTGCCGGAAGACAGTCTCTGAAAGGTCAAGGTCACCGAATATTACGTCATTCATCTAGCCGCTCCCGTATCTTAAGAATGTGTAATTGTGACAAAACTACACATCTCACATCCACATAAGAGGTATCAAATGAAAGGTAATTAGATGTACTATAAATGACTTTTACATTTTATTTTAATAAATGTTGTACTTTAGGAATTATTCACACAATCATTTCAATATCAAAAGACAATTACGGAAATTTAGGTTTTACATTAAAACTAAAAACGTTAAGTTATGCAAATGTGTAATTGTAAATGTTTAATTGTGTCAAAACTACACATCTTACATCCACATAAGATATATCAAATGAAAAGTAATTAAACGTACTACAAATGACTTTTACATTTGATTTTAATAAATGTTATACTTTAGGAATTATTCACACAATAATTTCAATATAAAAAGACACTACGGAAATTTAGGTTTTACTTTAAAACTAAAAACATTAAGTTATGCAAATGTACTACATACATATAAACAATTTACTAAGCTTCATAACGTAGTTTAAATCTTGAAAATCTGTCAATAAATATAGAATCTAAAGCTCAAAAACCTTGAGCGCGCGAAATACTCCCGGTCGGAGCAGGCGCTTAGACATTGTTCAAAGATGGCTTAGGTCTAATAAAACTGGACTTTTGTACTATATGTCTTACTTACAACCATTTTAAATGACCCTCAATAATAGCCTGAGTTACAGTGGTCACTAATTTCAAGTTCAAGCGACCAATTAACCCTAAAATATACCCTATGAAACACATATCGATTCACATAAATTTCAAGTTCATTGTCAGTCGTAAGTGTAGTTCGCAGCCAGCAGTGAGTGAACTCGGCAGTGGCGTGGCGTCAAGTATATTATTTTCTTAGTAAAGCTGTAAATTTGATATCTCTTATGTGGATGTGAGATGTGTAGTTTTGTCACATTTAAACATTCTTAAGATACGGGAGCGGCTAGATGAATGACGACATACTCGGTGACCTTGACCTGTCAGAGACTGTCTCCCGGCAGTTTTGTAGTCCAGAGTGCATGCCTAATATCATACTAAAATTTGGTGCTGGAATCCAGAAGAAAAAAAAAATTCCTTAACTCGGGGTACTATGGGAGTCTTTCGCGCGCTCAAGGTTTTTGAGCTATAGCTTCTATATTTATTGACAGATTTTCAAGATTTAAACTATGTTATGAAGCTTAATAAATTGTTTCTATTTTTGTAGAATATTTGCATAACTTAATGTTTTTAGTTTTAATGTAAAACCTAAATTTCCGTATTTTTCTTTTGATATTGAAAATATTGTGTGAATAATTCCTAAAGTATAACATTTATTAAAATCAAATGTAAAAGTCATTTATAGTACATCTAATTATCTTTCATTTGATACCTCTTATGTGGATGTGAGATGTGTAGTTTTGTCACAATTACACATTCTTAAGATACGGAAGCGGCTAGATGAATGACGTCATATTCGGTAACCTTGACCTTTCAGAGACTGTCTCCCGGCAGTTTTGGAGTACAGAGTGCATGCCTAATATTATACTAAAATTTGGTGCTGGTATCCGGAAGTAATTTTTTTTTTCCTTAACTCGGGGCACTATGGGAGTATTTCGCGCGCTCAAGGTTTTTGGGCTATAGTTTCTATATTTATGGACAGATTTCCAAGGTTTAAACTGTGTTATGAAGCTTAATAAATTGCTTCTGTTTTTGTAGTACATTTGCATAACTTAGTGTTTTTAGTTTTGCTGTAAAACCTAAATTTCCGTATATTTTTTTCTGACATTGAAATTATTGTGTGAATAATTCCTAAAGTATAACATTTATTAAACTCAAATGTAAGAGTCATTTATAGTACGTTTAATTACCTTTCATTTGATGCCTCTTATGTGGATGTGAGATGTGTAGTTTTGTCACAATTAAACATTCTTAAGAACGCGGAAGGGGCTAGATGAATGACGTCATATTCGGTGACCTTGACCTTTCAGAGACTGTCTCCCGGCAGTTTTGGGGTCCAGAGACCATGCCTAACAACATACTAAAATTTGGTGCTGGTATCCGAATGTGAACTTTTTTCCCGTAACTCGGGGCACTATTGCTGCTATCGTGAACCACAATTCCGTGAATCTGTTCATACTTCACAGCCTAATCGCCGGAATAATGCTCAATCGCAAATACAATAAAATTAGCTGAAAGTGTTTGTTATGAACTCATGATACTTGGGCATTTATCATGAGTTAACTCACACTTAACCGTTTATTGATTATTTACAGTTGATAATAGATAACCCTGATGAGTCACTTGCAATGTATCTTTCATTGAAAGCAGTCGATGCTTTTTGTATATTTGTTTTGCTGAATTTGAGTGCTTTTAGCAGCTTTAATTATAGATACAGATCCGCTTTTTGACTGTAACTTGTTTGATAACAATGTTGCGAGCGCTTTTAAATGTCACGCGCCTTGCTCCGTGAAAGGGCCTGCACTCCGTGCACTAAATGCCATCACGATCTCGTTTTAAATTGTTATAAAAACTGGAATCCATCGCCCCTCGACAGTTCTCAACAAACGCGCTACTGTTACTTGTGCTTTTTAGAGACGTCTGTCTTGAAGCCGATTGCTAGGGCCGTGGATCCAAGGGGCTCGATGAGTCAGTCATGACGTCACTGTGGTGAGGTGCACGCTCTGCCTTCGCGCCCCATTTCCTACTTTCTACTCCGCGAATGACTGCTTGCACCGCCGATTCACCACAACTCGTATTATACCAAACCCACGCACAAAATGATTATAATATACACTAAGTGGCTGCGGCTGGCGAAGGCTTTTAAACCACTCATTATGACTTCGTACTTTAATTCAGTGCAACTTGGTCTTTCAGAGAAATAAATTGTCTTCATTTACTTCGAATGCTTAATTCTGAAATCTATTGCTCCAAACAAAAAAATACAAGAGCTAAACAAGACAAAAAAAAAGCAAGAGGTCCTGGGTTTGAATCCCGGTGAGGGCATTTATTTGTGTGATGAACACGAATATTTGTTCCTGAGTCATGGATGTTTTCTATGTATTTAAGTATTTGTATCTATTAAATATATCGTCGTCTAGTATCCATAACACAAGCCTTATTGAGCTTACTATGGGGCGGCTAGTTCGATTTGTGTAATATGTCCCCTAATATTTATTTATTTATTTATTGCTGACCCTTACGATGGTTGATAACGGGTTTCCGTCATATTTTGAATAAGCCATAACGCCCTCGATTCTTTCTTTGATTGCTGTTTCGATTTCGACACAGCACAACAATATAATTGTACGAAACAATGGACTGCTAAATAACGTTCTTTGTTCACCGAATGGAACCAGATTTCAGAATGTATCAATTTGGCGCTCCTACGTTGACAGCCCACATAACGTTTGGAAATATTTATTCTGTCAAACTGTTGACAGTTTACCGAATGTTTCTCATTAGCATTGGCTAATGGCGATGGCGGTTCGGTTAAAATGGCCGTTTAATTGTAATGCGTATCGGTAAGGAGTGGTATCTGCGGTGTAATCGTGTCGCTCGTTACTGCAGCCCCCGGTGGTAACTCACGTCCGCCCACGACCGGCGCTCTCCGGCTCTCGATAAAGCATGTAGGCTGCCCTCTGAAGCCTGCTTTACTTACACTCCTGCCGCAATTCGCTTTGATTGCTCGTTAAATTGCCTGAACATAAATAATTTAGATTAGCTTTGGATATGGCTGATAGCTAGCGGTATCCTCGTAACTGCAATTGGTGTATCGTTCATAATTATATATTATCTACATTCAGTATCTTGTCCCATGATCGCAATTTGTGCAGAATTGACATTTTCATCGTTAGTATCTATTAAGGGATCCTGCATAGATAATAATATTATAAAATCAATTTTCTTTTAAATTTCAGAGCTCATTAACAAAGGCTTCGTCACCTATAAATAGTCAAAGGCCGTCTCGTGTCTGTTCGACTGCGGGCCGGTATAGACGATTGCAGAAAATGCGCGGATATAAATAGAAGGGCATGAGTTGCATGACCCAAACAGGTTCCCGCTGCAAGTAAGGTGCCCACGCACTCTCCATTCCCGTGACCTCACACCCTCTGACTCATTACTAAAACACTGCTACTGCAATTCTACCATTGAGCCACCAATATTGTAGAACTTACGAAGCCATTCGGTGCTGCTGTCAAATTATTCCTTCTAAGTTAAATCGTTATTTCATATACATAGTTTCATATGTTTTTGGCTCGTGTTGGCAATGCACGAGCACTTTGTACAATATTAGTACCTACAACGGCTACCAGTGTTTGTAAATGTACGCATACATTTTCGCGTGGTTTTAATTTGAATCGAGTGCGCACCCTGTTGTAGCCTCCCACTGGAATATGGCTTTATAAAACCGTGACATCACTTCCCGCGTATTGATCCACAGCATTATAAAAATATTCAAATTAAACACAGGGAATGAATTGACTGTGCCTTCTGTCATAGCCGTAATTGCGATTCGCCTTTCTTCAACAACAAAAGAATAATTGAATTAAAGAACACATTGGAAGTGTCATAAGATGAGTGAAGTGTGGTATAGATAGACATCTGGTATAATCTGCATGCGACAGGCGTCCCCGAGGCGGGCGGCGGCGGCTCAGTCGTCCGTGAGTCTTGCGGTCTTTTTGCATTGTCCGTATTTATACGCGAGTGGAAGCAAGAAATGAAGCACGCTCCACTTGCGTCGCCCTCCCCAGCAGGTAGCACTATTTATTTACATAGACGCTATCCAAACATCGTGGCCGCGGCGTAGATGTGTTCAATTGTATCTGTTTCCTGTCGCGCGAACGTTTCCGAGTAGAAGATTGACATCCCATGAAGGGTTCCGTGTAGTAGATTGATAGGCATCTTGATTCCCAACAAGGCGTTGATTTCTCAGTTTTAGCATGACCAGTCGGGTAGCTTTCGGCAGAAAGTTTTTGCTCGGAAAGCGTTACGTAGGTACCGGTTTCGTAATGTAGCGCCAGTATGTAAGAGTATTGTATCGCTGGATGAAATTTGTTGTTGCAATTAACTGGTTGATTTATGTATCACAAGTAAAAGATGTGGCGACGAAGGATTTATCGTGAGTATCTGAGTCAGGCGGGTTAGCACGATAGCGTATGTCGCAGACATAAAACACCTTCCACTTTCTAGCTAAGTATGTAAAGTTCGTAAATGACGTCTTTTTGTCCGGCCACATAATATGTTGTTGTAGGGCAAAAGTGACGAAAGAGACGAAATATTTTAATTTTCTAGGGGTATACCTACTGAAGATATTTATAATTAGACACACTGACACAATGGCGTTTCATTTGGAAACTTTTTTAATGTTCTTTAAACTTTTCAGCTACATCATAAAAAGCTGTTTATAAGACTGTTTCGTTCGCGAGGAATTATGATAATGATTACTTTTAGGTCTTGCATGAATTTATTTCGCTAATGAGTTCGCCACGTTTAGCGGTATAAAATACGATTGATACTTACCTACCAGGAACACATTCCCTCCTGACTTATTAGTTTAGATTTAGATTTCATACGAGTCTAACAATAAGAACAATATTTATATGGCTCGTGTTACCGCACTGCCGTTTATCTACGTGTTTATTAAGGCTGTAAATTCTCTCTTGGATGTCCTTTTCACAGATTTCAAATTATAGGTTTACGCGGACTAGTTTTCCGCAACTCGACGTCTGATATTAATAGGCATTTTGCGTGAGATTTCAAATTTCTCCTTACGTTTTATCTATCCAAGCAAAGGAAAGAATAACTGTTATCCTTAGCACTATACAAATTCTGAGTGAAAATTTGTGCGTTCGTTATGAAACACAAAATATAGCTACATTAGTGGTTATCGAAAACCCTGTAGAATTTACGAAACGTGTTTAAGATGATAATCTTACTCCTTTATGTGAAAAAAAATAAAAATGAAATTACTGGTGATATGTAAATCGAAGCTGGAGCATTGGCCGGCTCGGCGATGACATGCGCAAGTTATGCCGGGCATAATCTCGTCGCTAACTGCGGTTCTCGCGAAACGTCCACAAATAGCCTCCCCACACCGCCGCGATTTCGATAATTCTGTCAGTGCACTTCCAATGCACTTCGCAGCTGGAGATGCTAATATGCTATTTTATCATCCCGCTTGGAACCGGCTCTTCAGCGCGTCGAATCCTCCCTGACAGTGTGTTGGCGGTAAATGGACTATTTATATCTGCCACTATGAGGTATGACGAGACTTTCTTTTGAAACACAATCGTTATGAGCCGTATAGAGTTATAATTAACTTTCAATGGAATTATATTGAGTTAGATCATGCAACTCAATATCTTTATCATCAACCGAGACTAGGTATGTGAAGCAAAAACGCGAATTATCGTTCATAAAATATTTAAAAGCAAATTTATTTGTATAGCAATAGGAAATCAACTGTTTAAGTTTAATTTTCATTTGTTTTTCTTTTTCATTATGGGTCATCCATTTTGTTTGTGCCATCACTTTGGAGGTTTTGTTCGTGGAACTTTTTCTAGCAGCGCATTCTTATTGACCAGTTATTTTACCTTTTGTTAAATGCTGACCTAAATAGCGTAATGTGAAGGTGTTTATTTTGATTTCTTCAGACCTCGGCCTCGAACACGCATTACGTTAAGTATCGTGCATCACGCAGTTGAATTGGACCTTATAAATCGAACTTGGAACAAAATGTTGGAATCGAGATCGCATTCGGTTTGATACAGTTATGCGGGATGGGTTGATTGAAGCATCTCAGCGTAATAGCCTGCAGGCAATGTTATCAAGTTATTCGCGAATTCTCACGCCCCTTGTTATTAGAATGTTGTGCTGCTCTCAATACACTGGTTACCTATATCAAGAAACGGATTTTGTTAAACATTTGTAATTATGCCTATGTTTACAGTCGATATACTAATAAACAAATGTTAAGGTTAGGTATAATTTAAGAATGCATCTAACGCTAATCACCATAAATCAAACATGCTTGAATTTAGATCATCTAATTTAAAGTAATAATCGTAGCCATGCCCACTACTTGATTATACTATAAGATTTGTATCTTCAGTGTCGAAATGTGGAACGTGAATCATCTCTGGCTAAGTAACATTAATAAACAAATTGCCTCCGGCAATAGTATGTTGCTCAATTTCGTGTAGGTACCCTAAATGTTTCAAAGTAATTTCGTTGCGGTTCATTATACATGAACGGATCATTGGTCCGTGAACAAGTTTATTGAAGTAGTTACAAATCAGACACAGATTAACCTGTTCTCCTTAGTTTATATACGACACTTCTATTTAACTATAAATAACCTCCAGAAGCGTGAGAGTAAACATTAATGATAACCCTTTGTAATAATCGAAATGTTCTTCGGTAATTTGCATTTATGTTGAATCCGGTTCCGCTTTATGGCTCCTCAAACAATGTTCGGTGGAAGTAATGGTGTGAAACTTGCTTCAGGAGTGTTATTAATCGCATCAATTGTAAACAAGCCCGTATGTGCATGGGCCTGGTGAGTCAGAGAATCGCGATGTGGGCCGCTCGCGGAGTATTGTGCGGAGGCCGAGAGGCGCTAGGCTGCGGGGCGCTGCATTGTACGATTGTATGTAAAGGAGGCAAAGGCGATGGCGCGGGCGCAGGCGGTGGCGCCGCCCGCCGACGCTCTCGATATCCTTGAGAAAGCGCCGCGAAACCGTTGTTGGGCGCTGACCGACTTACCGAATCCAATGAACCCGATGCGTTTCACAATTACGCGATTTATTTCAGCCGCTTCAATCCTCCACTTGTGCAGGGTCTAAAGTCATTGAGCACAAGCAAAACATTGTTGCAACAAAAAGCTAATTGTTGCTGCTTACTTACTCTGTCTCTTACTCTCACGAATTGTCGTGATGAAGAGTTCTTGTTTGAGTTGATTCACGACCTGATAACATTGCTATTTACGTGAGCGGATTTTGACTAACGACTGCTACCTACTGTGAATTCATCTTTCATGGAGCCCTTGCTCTCTTTGAAGTAGAATCACCATACGGAAGTGAACATTTATTGTTAAATATCATTACTCGCTTATAGTAGACGTTTAACAGTTTAGCTTTTTAGAAATCGTGACGATGGATTGGTGGCCGAACGGCACAATGTGGCAAATAACCACGAATATTTAATGGACTAAATTCTCACCGCATCTAATGCTCAGTGCGAAGCATGCACTATAATACCCTTGACCCGGCGTGGGAGGGAGTCGCACAGTATTTTTAACATTACGGGTCATCAACCGGGAATCCGCAGTCTTGCAAGTCGTGTTGTGATTCGATAACGACCGCGAGGCACGCTAATGATAACTCACCATAAGAATTCGTTAAAAAAAACCCCTAAAAATATGCTACAGAAGACTAGATTACCTATACCAACACTCATCAATTTCATCATACAAAGGAACTATTTGCAAACACAGTTATTTTGATTGCCTCCGATCTACAATTCAAATTTAATCTCGATGTTTACGCAGCTGACGACGGCTTTAATATTGTTGAATTTGTGTAATTATGACTTCAGCGGGTACGTGCTACTGCTGTGCTCTGTAAACTAAATAACAGGAGGGATTTCCGCATTTAACTAATAGTATCCTTACGCGTATATTGAGGTTCAAGAAACGACTACAACTAAATACGGACATAAATGATTTGCATCCGTTTTAGTATGTAATTATTTACTTATTTACATCCAGCACCCAGCAACTGTTCTTTTAGTGTTTTAATATCAAACACTTTAGGAAGAGCAAGTTATTTCAACAAATTAATGTATTAGACAACGTCAAATAAAAAGAACTCTCAGAAAAGTAACTCCTTTGAAGTATTGATTCCTCACGAGTGCTAATTTAAGAATCAATCAGCTAACTCGATAACCGTAGTCGCATGTTCGGAAATTGCGATTGATTGCGCTGCAGTGAGGGCAGGACGACGCAAATGAAGTGTCGAGCGGAGGCTGATGATCTCGATGCAATTACTACCCGGTGCCCGCCGTCCGCGGCTCGATAGCGCTGATTTCCAGACGGAACTCCTACAATTAGCATTATGTTATCTAGTCTGTGTAGCCTCCAGTGGTATTTCATCAATAGGTACGGGTGCGTGGGTTTATAAAGATCCTATAATCATTCTTCTAATCGTAAACTCGAACCTTTGGGTAAGTAAAATCTGTATATTTCGACCGTTCGATTGCAATTACCCATTTATTCTTGCATTCTGACTTCACGTTTCCACCATAACCGTATCACCTGGCCCGCGTGCCAACCTCACAAAATAAAATATTTTCGCCGGTCGTCGCCCACTCGACATGGATTTTGCATTAGCAACCAGTAACTCGCTACATTTATTGCACTGCGTTCTGTCAATATCCTCAGGCTAATCTGGTATCGGGACCCCGTTCGGCCTACGTATCCAGTGTCCAGTTCATTATATCCTTACATTGCTGCAAATTTAATTATTATTCATTGGAAGAAGTAAAGACGTGAGCGCTCGTTAGGATGTACAATACAATTCACACCCGAGAACCCGGCATGAATCATGTATGACATTGTGATGATAGAGACGGCTACGGTGTTGTTAGGTATAATTATCGTATTATGTGTAGTTTAGGTTCGTCTGGCGAGTGAGGTGAGGTCTGTGGCCGCGGTTCGTGATTTTCCTCCGCGTCGGGTGTGTTTTCACATCGTCGGAGCCGACCTCGCGCTGTGAACTCATCGCGTGTTGCTCTTTATTTATCGCTGATTGAAATAACGAGAATCTAAAAGTGAACTGAAGGAACTGGTTATCGATCCACACAGTACGAAAAGATAACAAAATAAAACTGCACCTATATGCATTTGCAATGTGTGTATAATACTCTATTGGTATGATACGTTTTGGAACAACTTTAATATAGATAAAGGTTAAAGGGCATTTATTTGTGTGATGAGCACGAATATATGTTCCTGAGTCATGGATGTTTTCTATGTATTCAAGTATTTGTATCTATTAAATATATCGTCGTCTAGTATCCATAACACAAGCCTTATTGAGCTTACTATGGGGCTAGTTCGATTTGTGTAAGATTGTCCCCTAATATTTATTTATTAAAAAAAAAAAAAAAAAAAAAAAAAAAAAAAAAAAAAAAAAAAAAAAAAAAGACTGATAATGGCTCAACAAACGCAATTTCTCCCCCAGTTTCGAGGAAAACTGCGCCGTTTTATCGCGACATTTATGGCGTCATATTTATACTCTGATAATCAAGTGAAATGGTAATGTCTCCTTTCTTTTATGCGGTGCTCATCAGGCATTCTCTTGGGCTTATGTGCGATCATTTAGTAATTGCCATCGGCGATTAATCAATGTGAGATGTCGGCTGTTCTATATCAGCTGTCGTTGCCGGGGACGGCAAGTGGCACTTGTTGCGTGGGATCCAGGCCTTTGCATATCAATGCGACGTGCGCGGCGCGTGATTTGCCGCACGAAAACCACTCGCCGCGCTGCGCTATGCTAAACTAAAATGATTTATGTAACTTTAAATGCATGAACGTTTCTTCTGAACTATTGCATGCAAAAGAGATATTACTTTCAGGCATAAAATCAATTTCTATAAATTATTATCGTCTATCTTGAACTCTGCCAGAATCCCAATGTTACCGGCAATTTTCATTCAGTAAGTTCACACGATTCTTCTCTTTCATAGCTGGCGTTTCATAGCCACGTACTCTGTGTCTAATTTTGCTGAAATTTAGGTCGCTTTGCGTGTAAATGGATGTTGATTCACGCTTCCCCTATGAGACACTAACACTGGAAACAATGCAGGATTCCGAGCTCCCTCGTTGCCATTTGTAGTTGTGGGTGTGGGACGATTAATTTAGGGCATAGTCATAAGATAAATGGTTTACACTAACCTGTTTATTAAATTAAATCTGCATTTTCCTTAGTTTAAGCATTGAAGTACTAATAATATAACTAAAACGCCACGAAACAAGATCGTCGCCACTGTTACATCGCAAATGTTTAATTCAACATTTTCCTTGGCTGAGAACTTTTTGCAGCGCCGACTTGCCTTTCAATTAAAGCAAAACTCTGAAATTATTTATTTACATTTAGAAACGAGAAACACCGCACAGGCGCAATGGTGCGAGTGCGACATGGACAGTCGAACAGGCGTTCTTCCAATTACGAGGCTCCTATAGAATCGAGCGGGTGCTGCGAGCGTTAATTACAGGGACTCCCGGCGGTGCACGGCTGCGTTAACTCTTTCGAGCCGGCCGGCGAGCGGCTGCAAACCAATTACCGCCCAACTGATGAACGCCGAGTGCACAAAAGTTCACACACAATTCCATTACGCCTCGCCGTACATCGCTTGTTAGCCTGGCTATCCGCTGGCTTCGTATCCGGCATTAGAAAATCTCTGAGAATTAAGTCAACAATCAATTAACTTATTTCAAGCTCTTGTATAACTCGCTTGCCTTCCTACTTACTTTTTCATCATTGCCTGTTTTAAAATAGATGATTTATTTTCGTAAAAACGACATGTTATCTTAGCCAGTTAAGTGTTTTTTGTTGTATATATGTCTTTTGACTCGTCACATCTGTTGGGATAATTATTTGGAATCAACACAGTCTATAAATGTAGGCGTTTGTTGTTTGTCGCTAATGGAACGTTAGTCGAGTTTGTTGCAGTTAGATCACGGCTTAGCGCTCGGAAAGCTTCGTGTATAGATAACTTTAATTAACACTTCAACGTTTAAGTGGAGATAGCAATGAATTCTGCATATCAGCGCTCCGCTACAACGTTTATTAAACGGGTATGATGCATCGGTTTCGCAGCTGTTGAGAGCATTGGATTAATATCTTTCGCAGATATACCGAGAGTGGTTTGCGACATTAGTTCATTATTGGCGCTTATTTATGATGTATGCATATAGAGAGTAGAGTGGTACAGTTAGACCGCAGCAGCGGTGTCGGGTGTGATCCCTTGCACAATGCACGCACATTCTGTACGCGCCGCACGCATGCTTCCATTATATGTCGGACGCAATGGAATTTCGTAATTCGATCTAATCAAATTCAGCGGTTACACGTAAGTTGATCTAATAGCCGTTACAGTTGTAATAGAGATGATACTGCTACCACGGAAATGTTTACCAGAATTATTCTGAGCAGAAAATGAGAAACACTGAAAATATCAGATTTTCTTATTCCGTTCGTGACATTTCGCCATGTTTAACTCCCCAAATCAAAATTGATAGAGCAACAGGGGTGCGACCACCGTAGATTTCCATTTCGCCTTTTTACGTTTTACGACGAACCCTAAAAAATAAATGCTACACGGTTCCGTGTTGTCTACTCGACCGTTTAATATTCCTGTCGTGTCCCGTAATAACAGCCACTTCCCTCCTGACTTGATCGATTTTTTGCTGACCGCCTCCTGCCAGCGAACTTTCATGTTTCTTGTGCCAATCCTCTTAAACCAATCATAGTTTAATGTTCTGCCAATATAGTATTTATCGGATTAACATGATGCTTGTAAAAACTTTTAGGGTTCCACCCTCAAATAAACAATTGCTTCACAAATCAACTGAAAGTGCTACAAAAACACTTTTAGATATGTATACCTCTAATTATTGGTAGGTTACATGTAGGTTCTAAACCCTGTGTGAATTCAGCGTAATTTATTTTTAATTGCGCTTTGATTTTCAAATAGAGGGTTATCATAAGTATCATAACACATGTTTATAATATGTTTGTCCTATTAACCTATTATACATACATGCAAAAATTATAACATCTATGAAATTAGTGTTTTAAAATACCCCACCTCATTAGAAGTTTCAACCGGGCCCGGTTTCAAAGGTACGGGATTAAATTTAAAAAACCGGTCAAGTGCGAGTCGGACTCGCGCACCGAGGGTTCCGTATAAACTCATAAGTAGACCAACCTTACGACTAACAGCAACCCTGCCTGAAACCCGCTTTAGCTCTATTCAACCAGGAAAAATCTTAACAGCGCGATGCAGCGTATGCTACAGCGACATCTATTGATACTAAATAGCGCGTAAATTTTACTTGTAATTTAAATTTAAACGTTACTTTTTGTTATTGGCTGATTGAAATAATTGTTTGTCAACTAAGTTAGTTCTCATGTATCATTTTTAGCCACAAGCTACCTTATTTTAGATTTGTGTCCCTAGATGGCGCTAGTGGTATTTCATTTTTATGGTATTTACTAGTGTCAAATTTCCTAACATACTCCTATTATAGAGTTTTTAATAATTATTGTTACTTTATGTTTTTTTCCCGATTCCTGATGAGTGATCATTGTATTTAATAGACATTTCTTATATAATCTGAAATAAATCATCGCTTAGTTTTGCTACTCTCCGCTAGATGGCTCTCGTAGGGAGGGTAGAACTAATATGTTAAGATTTTTGTAAATTTTTAAAAAGTATTCAAGTTAGGAAGAGAAAATATAACGGTCTTCCTAATAATAATAATAATCCTAATAAGTAGATACATGAATAGTTCAAGAAAAACTGTATGGCGATTAGTTTAGTAGGAGCAAATAAGTATGTGTTATGATTTTTGCAAATTTCTCAAAAACGGTGCAAGTGAGGAAAACCGTTATATTTTTCCTGTAATATTTAGGACGACATTAATAATTGGTAATTATGACACATTTTTCTGATCAGTAACTTCGGAGATAATAGGGGGGGAATGGTATTTTTTTAAACTTTTTTCGCCATAAATCAAAAACTATTTATTTAAGAAAAAAAATAAAAATGGTATTTTAATCTACAAATTAAGCTCTTTCATTTGATACCCCACTCGATATATAAGCCCTACTTTCAATTTTGAAAATCCCATTACGGAGCCCTTTAAAAAAAAAGTAAAAAAGGTACAAGATTTTTCTTATGTCCAATAAGCTCGGGTTAGCTACTTTTAACACTATTCCAAATTTCAAACCGATAGCAGCAGTAGTTCCTGAGATATCTGGCTGTGACAGACGGACAGACAGACAGACAGAGTCGCACCATAAGGGTTCCTTTTTTACCATTTTGGTACGGAACCCTAAAAAGAGCTATGGCTAGTCAAACAGCTTACCGAGGGCCGAGGCTCTATTCTGAAACTGCAATGGCGGCCGGGAGGCGCCCCCTACTCCTGCACCAGGCTAATTCCGAATGCCAGGACTCTCGTATCAAGGCATATAAACTCGGAAATTTCAAAGTAATATGTATTAAATTTCAGACGGATTATGTTTGCAAGACATGTATTATTATATTAACAGCTGTTACTGATATGATAGGATTTTCCTTTCATTTCATTAGGAATAAAAAAATAAAATGTATTATTAGTTATTGCAAGCCAAGACTTGCCTATTCATTCTTCATTGTATAAAAATACCGTCTTGTTTATTGGCTATAATCCCACGTAGCGTGACTTTTGATAATACAAGTGTATGAGGCCGCTGTCAAGCCATTATCGCTCTCTAAATTATTTTTAATAGGAACATATTATTTCATTGTGCTGATTGGGTTTATTTATATACCTACCGTCCTAGGGTGGTCCTTATTGTGATTGTTTGTTTCTTGCGATACATGAAAAAACATGGCTGATTTTTTTTAGATTTTTTCTCCATGTTTTAGAGGGTGCTACCTGCAATTGGGTAAGTCATGTTTTTCAAAAGCGTGCAATTTATAAATTTTTTCGATAGTTCCCGACGTAATG
The DNA here is from genome assembly GCA_947034925.1 of Eudemis profundana. Classification (NCBI taxonomy): domain Eukaryota; kingdom Metazoa; phylum Arthropoda; class Insecta; order Lepidoptera; family Tortricidae; genus Eudemis; species Eudemis profundana. Next base: position 18,644,314 of record OX344802.1, on the reverse strand, counting down.
ATCTAGAAAATTATTGCGTTATTATTTTACTGTAATTCTTCCAAAATATCGTGTTAAGCTCACTTAAAATAACTGGCCAAGAGCATGTCGGACCATGCTCAGTGCAGGGTTCCATAGCCGTAACTATAAGGTAAAAAATACGACGTAAAAAAAGTACAAAAACAAAAGAGCGTATCTTCATAGCAATTACGTCCTTTTGTTGAGAAGCGTAGTTTATCGGCAATAACTCAAAAACGGTTAGTCCGATCTTGTTGAAAATAATTTTCGTTGAAAGTATTAATTAAGCGTTATCTTTGTAATTATTTTTATATTTTTCGGACACACGGTTTAGAAGATAGAGGGGGGGGGACACAATTTTCACCACTTTCGGAGCGATTATTTCCAAAGGTATTCACTTAATCAAAAACATTACTTAAGAACCTTGAAATGTGTTTAAAAGAGCTGTCAAACTATGTACCACACATTGACATTTTGTGAAAAAAAATTTTTTTAGCTTCTGTTACATGTATGGAGTGCCCCCCCTAGATTTTTTTATTTTTATTATTTAACTACCAAACTTAGTTGCGGCATCTACAAGACATCTATATTCCAAATTTCATCAGTATAGGTCTTGTAGTTTTTGAGTAAAATGCCTGTGACATACGGACGGACGGACGGACGGACGGACGGACGGACGGACGGACGGACGGACATGACGAAACTATAAGGGTTCCTTTTTAGCCATTTTGGCTACGGAACCCTAAAAAGGGACGCCGGTCTGACAAAATTAGTGCCTAAATTCGTAAAAAAAACTGACTTACCCAAATGGATAAAAAAATCTCGTACATTTAAATAGAATTTTTACCGTCCATGTGGTGCGGAGTTAGATTTGAGCAGAATATGCTTCACTCGCTCCGAATAAAATAAGTTCTCTTTCGATCTTTATGCAGAAGTACTTTTGCTGGAAATATGCACGTTGCACTGAACTCGGCGGAAAATTGCACTTGATCCGCAGCCTCCCGTCCCCACCGTCTGCGACTGCCTCCTCCCTAGATGCGATTTCCGTCCTATTACAATTATCCTGCCTACTTCCATTATTATGTAGAGGACACTATCATGGCGGAGCTTTAAATACAATGGGCTGATACCGAACGTTTCGGCATATCGTCCTGTTTATCAAGCCGTTTAGTTTGTGGTCAACATTTGCAAATTAACTGGGGTTTTCGCATACCTACAGCGTAAATCTCGTTCCGCATGGAATTTTGGTTGCTAGGTTGAATGATCGAAATTGTATTTGTATGAATGTAAATTAATATTTATCTGACACTATGTTTTACAGCATAGTCTTAGGTTCCAGTGTGGAACGTCATCACAGTCCGTAGCAAACTTGATTTTTATACTTACTTATGGTATGGTTGACAAAAGTACGGTGCTGGCAACATCAACACTCAGTACCCAAGTAGCACAGCTGGGTGGGAAATAGCTCGTATATCATATCTATTTAGGTACTTAAGTGAAATATATATCCATGACTAAGTTCTATATAGGTGGAAAGAACCCTTATGCAACCAATATAGAGCCACGGGGAGAAAAATTGCAGCCTATTTTTGGTTCTATATTGAATCCATAAGAGATCTCACGATTACCTTAAGTGGCAATTAGAACTATGGGTGAAAGTTATGCGCAGTGAACGACGATTTTTATTGAACGATTTTAGGTTCTAAATTGAATCCATAAGAGATCTCACAATTACATTAAGTGGCAATTAGAACTATGGGTGAAAGTTATGCGCAGTGAACGACGATTTACTGAACGATGAATATTTCAGTTCAGTCAATGAGTGATAAATGGGACGCCAAAGTTCTTTTGAGTGACGTGGCAACAATTAAGTCGGTAAGTTGTGTTTTTTTAAAGTGACTGTGATCTGCCATTTTAATTTTGGATTTATACATCTGTTTGGTAACTGATTAAAACTTCACGTTCAGGCATTGAAATAAGCACGAAATTCTTGCGAATGTTTTTTTACCGTGAAACTATAGTATGGTTTCTTTGTAAATTTCGATGCGCCCTTGATTTGATCAGGAATATTTAAAAAGAGAGTGTTAAATCATATAAGGAATTGATACTGATAAGAACTAAAACTGTAAAAACCTGACGTAATGATTGTAGGTTACGTACAATGTTAAAGTAACATCGTCACAACTATCAAAAGTCTGTGATTATGCGTCAGTGTAATAAAATTCTGTTTAAAATAAATCATTTTCAAGGACTCCAATTTGTAAAGATGGCGAAACAAAAAAGATCTTACAGTGTTTATTTCTACTTATTTGTTCTCTATTTGAAACTATCAGGTCTGAAAATCACTTATTTGTATCTTGCGAGTGGCAAAGCAGTGAATGCTATTACGAATACTAATTATTTTCTCTTTTGTAGATCGCCCAGTGCTCGTGAATTAGGCCCAAGCAGCACATTAGTGAATTTTGCAGCTTATCTTATAGCTTTATGTTCTAAATTAGTGGTTTAACAGTGTTTGACTACACTTATAGCTTTAAACACAACTCAACCTTATTTACGAGTTCATCCTGTCACTTATAGTTGCTTAGGAACGTTTTTTGTTTCTACTTTATTACTTATAGTTGAGTAAAGTCGATTTTTCTACTTAAAGTTGCATGCAGGTTGTAATTGTCACTGAATAAGAAGCAATATTGATATATAAGGCCCTAAAGTTACTTATGAGCCACTTTTATATATAAGTGGGAACATACCCTTATTTGGAACTTTTAATTCCAAATTACTAGTATAATAGAGTAGTATATCACCAATAGTGGCTAAAGAGATAATTTTACGGCCCTTTTGGAACCTAAAGTGATTGCAACTTTAAGGCCTAGAAGGGTCGTAAAATTATTTCTTTAGCCACTATTGGTGATATGGGCTTTTTTATTTAAAGTGCGTTCTCAACTGACAGTTACAGAACTGACGGTTAGTGTCAAACTCCATACATTTCGTTACGAACTGACAGGTTAGACGGTATTTGAACATAGCTTAAGTTTTGCCTAACCGTACATTTTAAAATAGAAATGCCCATATACTACTCTATTATACTAGTCATTTGGAATTAAAAGATCCAAATAAGGGTCCCAAGCAGAGCAGCACATTAGTGAATTTAGCAGCTTATGTTATAGCTTTATGTTGTTCTAAATAAGTGGTTTAACATTGTTTGACAACACTTGTAGCTTTAAACACAACTCAAATTGTATATGAGTTCATCTTGTCACTTGTAGTTGCTTAGGAACGTTTTTTGTTTCCACTTTATTACTTATGGTTGGGTAAAGTCGATTTTGCAACTTAAAGTTGCATGCAGGTTTTAATTTTCACTGAATAAGAAGCAATAGTGCTATATAAGGCCCTAAAGTTACTTATAAGCAACTTTTACATATAACTGGGAGCATACCCTTATTAGGAACTTTTAATTCCAAATGACTAGTATAATAGAGTAGTATATCACCAATAGTGGCTAAAGGGATAATTTTACGACCCTTCTAGGCCTTAAAGTTGCAATCACTTTAGGTTCCAAAAGGGCCGTAAAATTATCTCTTTAGCCACTATTGGTGATATACTACTCTATTATACTAGTCATTTGGAATTAAAAGTTCCAAATAAGGGTATGTTCCCACTTATATATAAAAGTGGCTCATAAGTAACTTTAGGGCCTTAAAATATCACTATTGCTTCTTATTCAGTGACAATTACAACCTGCATGCAACTTTAAGTAGCAAAATCGACTTTACCCAACTATAAGTAATAAAGTAGAAACAAAAATCGTTCCTAGAGTCTGGCTAATGAAAGATGAGACCAGAAAATAGCGGCAAATTTAAAAAAACAACGGGTTGCAACACTGTTTATAGGGTGACAAAAACGGTAATGATACTTGGGCCGATTTTTGTTTTGGTGTCACTTTATTAATTCTTCCGATTTTAGTGAAAATTGGTAAGTACATAGTGTCTATTATTAAAGTGTTAGTGTTTATTTATGATATATTTACTCCCCACATTAGCCGCGGAAAGAAAAGCAAAAACAATTCAGTAAGTGTTTTCGGAAACTGTTACTTTCTTATGTTGCATATTGAGGATCAATATCACCACGGCATACTATACTCAGAAATCTAATGACGTTTGACACATTTGACGTTTGTATAATGTCGCCATTTAAAAAGTTTTGAATAAATGTCAGTCTCATCTTTCATTAGCCAGACTCTAAGCAACTATAAGTGACAGGATGAACTCGTATACAAGTTTGAGTTGTGTTTAAAGCTATAAGTGTAGTCAAACACTGTTAAACCACTCATTTAGAACATAAAGCTATAAGATAAGCTGCAAAATTCACTAATGTGCTGCTTGGGTAGTCCTGTTCGTAATAGATGGCTATTTGACTTGGTCAGGTGTAGACGGACAGGTGCAGCGTCTGTGCACGAGTTTTTACTGCAGGCAGGAACAATGGCGGCGCATCGCATTCCGCCCGCCGCGCCGTTAGCCGCGAGCGGTAATCGCCCGATCATCGCCTCCGCTCAGCCCGCCGAGGGCTTCCATTCCAATCCGAGTCATCCAGATAACTCCGCGTTGCCGCTTCCGCGTCGCGTGAAAGGAAATAGATCAGCTGATTAGCTGTTTGAAATATGTACCATGCTTAGAGACTTATATTTCACGCTGAGCAGCTTGAAAAACAAATTAGACTCACTGACAATGAATTCGGGTCAGTGAAATACCGCCATATTTCCTAAAATACTCCAGGGTTGTGAAATTATTGAATCCCGTTTTGATCTTTAAAATTAATTTTAGATATTATCTGCTAAAATAACACTGAAAATACCTAATAGCAATATCAGGTTTAGATCGAACTCGTAAAAACCCATGAAAAATAATGAAGTTAACGGAGTGAAATATCGCAAAAATTACCATTTTTGGATAAGAATATTTTTATGATGGGTTAGCGGATATTGCTAATATAGCCAGGTATTATGAAGAATAGTATATTATGTAAATGAATCAAGTGTCAAATATTGAAAAACATCTATTTCTATTATTTAAATTACGGTGACCCGAATTCATTGTCCGTGAGTGTATATCACTGCGGAATCTTGAGTGGAAGGCTCGTAGAATTCAATATCGCGTTAACCGTTAACTACAACAAATACCAACGGCATTATAAATTGTAACTTACTCGTAGGAATTTGAAGTACGCTTTTATTACTCTCTTTTTTCCTGTTTTACCAGCTGTTATATCTATACTGGTTAATGTTCTGAAAAAGTAAACTCTACTTATGAAATATTTATTAGTAACATGTCTTGTATGACTTTCTACAGAGTTCGCAGCGTTTAAACCCGTAGAGCGAGTAGACGGGGCGCAGTTGGCTGCGAGCCAGACCAAACAGGGTAAAAAGCAAGGGCGGCGACGGCGACCGCGCCCCGAAATAGCGAGCAAAGTCAAGGCGTGTGCTGTCGAAGCCGCACGCTCGGCGCGACGCTTACCGGACTATGCTCACCAACACTCTTTTTAAGCATCGTTACGAATACCTACCACGCCAATGTACTTAAGTAGTCTTCCTCGAAGGATTTGGTAACCCCAGTAATGCCCCAACACTTATTATTTAAGCCAAAATAAAATGTAATAAAGCCCAGATTTTAAATATTATCAAAAGATAAATTGGATTTTAGGTAAATTCTAACCCACACTTATGCACTCTGCCAATTTCATCGTTCGTTAATTAGCCTATAACCAGCTATAACTAACAATGATGGATGTGGCTAACAACAGGCAACAAGTCACACCCAGCAGGGCCGGGCGTGTCTTTAGGTCATGCGACAAACTACACTCCCAATTAGTCCAATAATTTTGAGCGCACCTCCAGTTAACGCTATTAGGTATGACGTTACCATCCACTACATTCATAACGTGTAAATTCCACGCGATGCCTGATGAATATATTACGAGTTAACTTGAGAATGTCTGGCCTGGCGTGCCCAATTGGGCCTCGTCGAGTTAATCAACATTGTATCTCGCGAATTCAAAGAACATCTTCAAGCACAACGCCACTTACAAGCGGATCTCTTATTTAAAGGATCGTTCCACTGGTTCGTTTTAATTTACGTGGCATTATTTGTATCCCAAGTAGATTTCAATGGACCTATGTTACAGAAAAAAGAAAGGAAAGAAAAACTAAGGAATGACCGGCATAATGTGAAGGCTTTACAACTGAAAGCAGCCATTCGTGTAGCTACTGCAGTCGGAACATTTTCTCATTGACCCATTTTTCCTTACGATATTTTTAAGAAATCATTTTCGGTATGGACTAGTGTTCTATTGTTGAGAATGGACTTCTTCAATATTCGCATTCTACTCATTCTGTTCATCTCTATGATGATGCATATGCAGTCTTTAGAAATGAAACGACTGTTATTTTCATTTCTAAACATGCCATTTGTAGAATGCAAAAAGATTTCGAGTACAATGCTCATTGTCTGACAGAAAAGGTTAAAATGTAATGACGAAATGTAACCACCGAGACACCTTTTAAATAACGGTGACTGACAAAATCTAGGTACTAACAAATGTGAAAATAATATAAACGAGGATAACGGCTTCAGTCACCTAAGGCGCATCACGTACTCGAATGGGGCACAATAGCGGTAGGCTGACTCACGGCGCCGCGAGACAGAACAAGGACATCCTTGCATATGAGCATGCCTCCAATCGAAACATAAACATCGTTACTCCATATCCGTCCCGGCTCTTCGCCATTGTGCGGCAACAAATTGCAGACATAATAGACTTTGCAACACCTTTGCGCTAGATGACACACTGATATTTTAGGCATGATAATAGACTTGAGAAATTCTGACGGATGCCTAACGACTGTGCCTTAATTGTCTCTGCATTATTAAGAGCGTGAGCTGTGTTCGTGTACAGATATGTTGAATTTTGGAATGCTGTAGCTCATTAAAATAGGTGAAGTGAGCAAAGATCGAAGGCGAATGTTCTTTACTTCATTTTAATAATTTCTCGCATTCTTTTTAAACATATTTTTAACTTTGTTCCTGCTTACTTAAACTGCAAACTCAAAGATTTTCGGTCGAAGCGAAGATACAGATCAATATTTGCTGTAATTTTTTTTTTTAAGGAACTTTTGTCAAATTGACAATGCCAGCTTCTTTAAGCCTCTACAGTATTTCCAAAACAAATTAAAAAGATACATAAATTTCTATTAAAATAAGGTTACCAACTTTGTACACTTATATTTATAAAAACTGTATACGAACTTGGCAACATTTGAATGGGGGTTTCGCCAAAATCGGGTTAAAAAGTCCTGCATTCGAGTACGTTAATGTACTTAATTATCTTAAAACTGTTTAATAGACACTTCCGATTTGTTTAGAATTAATCACTGGTCTAATCTCTCCAATGATGACTTCTCTTCTAGAGTTCCAATGTAGATTGCCTGACTAGTCGCATAAACTAATTGTGATTTGTGTTGATTGCCCTGTGCTGAATTAATGTTGTTGTCCCCAGATGACTTGAAGGCGGTGACGAAGCGTCTGATAGTGCAGGCGAAAAAGCAGGGCTCCTGCGACAATATCTCCATAATCGTGGTGTTCCTGAAGGACCCGCACGACATAGCCGCCGATAACCGCCCGCCCATGGATCTTGGGTAACTATCTTACTCATATCTTTTTAGGGTTCCGTACCCAAAAGCGAAAGACTCCCCTCTCTATCTGTGTGTTTACCATTTACTACGTGTGGAATTCAGCTATTTTTCACGATCAAGCCAGTAAAAGGTAAAACGATCTAAGTACCTTCCCAATTTCAACCAACATACAGCAATTATACTGTTAAAGAATTAACAAATACCTTCTTTTTTGCTGTTCAATCAAGACCCAATTTCTTCTCCAATGTTTTTCTGTGTCTGTGAAGTTATAGGTATCCAGGATCGCTTCGATATAAGTATTTCTATCACCTAGATACTTTAAATTATTATAAGGAATGCAAAACGATAAACTTTCCGGTTTATGCGTAGGTACTTTGACATTCTCCCAATAACGAAATTAACAAAACTAGACGACCTTGAAACGGTTGCCTGCCTAACTTTTAAACTAAATCGAGAGTCTACGCACGATCTTAAAATATGCTTACCGGGCGAGGCGCTTAACTTAATGTTCAATATGACTCATCACATCGGTCCGCGGTCCCATAGTCGAGATAAGCACAACAGAGAAGTCCTGTTGCCCGGATACAAGTATGTGGAAACATTAAGCAGGACGCTGAAGCAGTAGGTTCATCGATATTGTACCTGATAATAGCCCCTAACTACACATATAGTATGTACCAGTTGAATTAAATGAGAGGAATCTACTCGTATAGTTGGAAATAGTTGAGTCATGTCATTATACTAACTTCGCAGCCCCTGTCTAGAGTAGCTAGGGCTACTGCCCTTGTCTGTCGTAAAAGACGTCTAAAGGGTCATCGGGATCGCGAGTCTCACAGCAATCGGATAACGACCCCACGGTGCCGAACACGCGCCCGGAGCGAGTCCGACGGATGTGACATGAGAACTGTAACATTGTAAAGTTTTTAGTAGGACATCATAAAACTTGAACTTAAAGCGACAAAGTCTACATGGTAAAACTGGTTGAATACATCTCTTATTAGTTTGCTTGTTGTTCCATTATCAGTCTACTTCCTCTTTTCCTGTTATTCCCCGCTTGATATAGGCTGGTACCCAACCCACATCCTTCACTCGCTTCAGTCTCGGGCAATTTAATAATGCCACGTAACCTTATCATCAGGCTGGACGACGCGTTGGTGAACGCGTCGCTGCCGCCTTTCGCCGCGGAGGTGGCGGACGCGTGCAAGCACCAGATGGACGCCGCGGCGGCCGAGTGCGAGCCCGAGGGCGAGCTCGCCGACAACGGCGTCGACAACTCGGACAGTGACAGCGAGGACCTCGGCCCTGAGACCGCGGTCGACGCCGACGATTTGGACGCAGAAGCCAGGAACCACGTCGCGCCGCCCACGCCTCCAGCTCACACAGGTACGTAAATCTAAATCCCGCAGGGCTATAGGTCAGTGGTGGGCAACTTTTCTTATGGCGATATAGGAGGGCCAGAATTATAGAAAAAAAAAAAATTTATGCCACACCTGGCCATAAGATGATGCACACAACACGGGAGGGTAATAAAGAAAGCCCTCGATCGCATATTTACGTCCCTCGCTTGCAGCTCGAGCCGCAAACTTCTGCGATCTCGGCCTTTCTTTGTATTACCACCCTAGTTATGTAATGTACTATTGTGTTATCGAAGGCCATATAGTACTTATTTCGAAGGACTGTCGGCGGCCCGGATTAAACCACTACTATGCCCACCATTACTATAGGTTATGTCATCAGTAAACATTTGGGACGCTTAGGCCACTTAGTGCGCCGGCGCCGGCGTAAAATATTAATAAAATTCCTTTATGCCACACCTGGCCATAAAGTGGCTTTTCTGGCCAAGTGTCAACATAAAATGATGTACACAACACGGGAGGTAATAAAAAAAGCCCTCGATCACATATTTACGTCCCTCGCTTGCAGCTCCGGCCGCAAACTTCTGCGATCTCGGCCTTTATATTACCACCCTAGTTGTGTAATGTACTATAACACCGGACATCGCGAACAAGCTATGAGATAAATTGAGGAACTTTAGGGCATTTATCCAGAAATATGTCTGCGGTCACCTCATTCATCTGGCCCTTTTTCATACCTACTAAATGTATGGAGACAGACGAATGAGTCGCAGACATATTTCTGGAGAAATGCCCTTTAAATCGGAGCGGAGAGAATAATTTATTTGAAAACTAGCATTTTCCCGCGGCTTCTCCCGCGTTGTTCCCGTTATTGTCCCAAAGGAACTCTTTACCGGGATATAAAGTATCCTATGTTTCAATCCAGGACTTGGTCTACTTGCATGCCAAATTTCAGCTTGATCCATCCAGTTGTTACCCCGTTATAAGGTAACAAACATCCAAACATCTTCACAAACTTTCGCATTTATAATATTAGTGCGATATAATCCTTTTAAGGAGGAACGTTAGAGAAAGTTACCAATTTTTGGCATTGTACGTCGTTTGCGTAGTGTTTTTATTATTTTTAGCTAAACCCAACCAAATATTTACTATTTCTATGTCTTGGCGGAACCAGTAAAAAATTATGAGCTTAAATCGCAACCAATTTCAGCTCTACAGTCTTCTTGTGGACAATAAAACAGATTTTTTGAAAATAATCGCAATTTTCCACATTCTCGCACACACGCGTACCCGTTGACAGTCATTAGTGTCAGTGACTGTCAATAATTATTATTATGACAGTATGACGGGTCATGTTTGTTTACATATTATTTTGGCGCCATTTTAATCTATTTGATAAAGATTTAGACGTTCAGGTGATGTTGAAATATGAAGTTTTAGTTTCATACTACATACATATATTGTTAGGTGTCCAATATATTTTTATATTTCTGATTTTTTGATTATCTGCACATGTTTGTTACTTCTTTCTTTGTAAATTGACCTCTCACATATGAATAGTTAGTTGTGCATGTAACTTACATGTATACCTTACCCAGTTTGAAGTGAGCTCTTCTACTTTAGACTACTATACCATTGAGTGGTTAACCACAAATTATGACAATGAGCTTGTAGTAAAAGAAGATAATAAATGCCTTGGAAGGTTATTATAGTTATTCTACTTTATTTTTTTGGACAATAGACTACAAAATACACTAACAGAATAATGTCGATCATAACATTTGTTGCATTTTATTTCCATTTCAAATCTACCCGACAAGAAATAAGGTTGAAAATTCGATATACATTTGGTGTACTTCTAACCTTTTTTTTGTAGTATTTGGTTGGCGATTCGAGAACAAAAGTAGATAATAGCATTGTATAGATACAATGCTATTGTAAGTACAGGTAAGTGGATGAGCTCACTTCAAACTGGGTAAGGTATAACTAGTATACTTACTGACCTAAGTTAGTATACTTTTATAGTATACTTACTTATTAGCCAAGCCAAGAAAAAAACATATTTTATATCGTATTTTATTTATTTATTTTTATTGAGAATTGTCGCGTCAAACTTACTTACTCCAAAATGCTAAAATTCCACTACAAGAAACTTTTGTGAATATCTTGCTACTCTGTCATACATTTAGGATCTGTTATTATTGCGCTGTAAAAAAAGTTTGATTCACGGGTTTGATAGAAAATATTATTCGTAGACTTCGGTAGAATACAAAGCCAAGCCTTTCATCTGCCTCATATCGCTTCTTAATTCTTGAACGCCCTAGGTAGGCGATCTCCAGTCTGGCTGATTCCAGCCGAACATCTCCATGCAGAGCTATAGCTTTTCATAGCAGGGGTGACGGCAACGAACTTCTGATGATGACGCAAATTAGGATTTACTTGGGTAATCTATCTGGTCTCGAGTGTGCGTACGTTTGTTTTCATTATTTTTAGTAAAATGGCAGTACGCTCCGGTGACTACTTCACATCAGGCAGGCTTACCACCTAAGTAGTATGCAAAATGTTGATCAAGGAAATATTTAACTAATAACAAGGAATATCTTTGCTATTGTATGAAAAATTTTGACAACTTCAAATATAAATGTGACTGTTGTAGGCAGCATATTTTTTTAATCGAGCATGGGAGTGCAGTAACGAAAAAGGTTTTTTTCAAACGATACATTTATGGTCAATGATAGCAAACTCTTTTAGCTTTTAAAACTAATGGACTGCATCGAAAAATCCAATATTTTTTACTAAGAATAAGAGCTCGTATTTATATCCATAGAAAAAAATAACTCAAGTATTTGTACAATTTTTATCTATATGATAAAAACGGTTACAATGCAATACCACCTCCATCTTGAAATCAGTTTAGGAAATGAAATTTGTTGATGGAGATAAACTTCGACACCGATTGACAGCATTTTATTTTTAAATTTTTATTAGCTTAGCGGCCAGAAGTTTTAGGAGTAGGTTTTATGCAATCTAGGCATTGTTTTGACACCTAGAATCAGCTGTTGTTGATAAATGCCGCCCTTTTGTTTACACCGACACGATACTCTACACTCACACAAACAACGGTTTGATCAAAATTTTATTAGTTTTCAAATGGATTTATTTAGAATATTTCTCATTTTTTTTCGGTATTTTTTTCTTATTGGCGGAATCAGAAGGAAAAGTACTATCGAACTTATAATGTTTCAAATACAGAAAGTGATCACGGCCGGAGAAAAACGGGACTAAAATTTGTATGAAAATTCTCTGAAACGATCATCCTTAAATATCTACACGCACGGTTGAAGTGGCAGTGGGCATTGGGCAAGCCATATCCCGGAGAACGGATAACCGTTGGGGCAGTAAAGTCCTGTAGGCGTATGATGCTATGCTTTGTCACGCGATAAATAAATGACAAAGCATCCGTCACGTTCTGACAAATAGTGTGTGAGAGTGACGGATGCTTTATCATTTATTAATCGCGCGACAAAGCGTATCATCATAAGCCTACTGGAGTGGTGACCATGAGCACGCATAGGTAAGCGCAACGTAGGACGGCTCCAGACTCGGTGGACGGACGAGCTCGTGACTGTAGCGGGCAGTCGTTGGATGCGGTCTGCACAGTACCGCACTCTGAGTGGCGATCTACGGGGGAGGTCTATGTCCAGCAGTGGACATCCGTAGCTGATAAATAGAAATATCTACATTAAAATAACGTCAAAAGTAAATCTTTATGCGAGTAGATAGGCATCAGGTAGGTATACAGACAATTTGTTTTACGTAATTAAAACATTTAGTGTCAATGGGTAAACCGTGAAAACACGTACCCTGAGTAAATAAGTTTTCAATAGTACATTACACAACTAGGGTGGTAAAACAAAGAAAAGCCGATATCGCAGATGTTTGCGGCCCGAGCTGCAAGCGAGGGACGTAAATACGCGATCGAGTGCTTTCTTTATTACCTCCCGTGTTTGTGTATATGTACATAATTTTTCTCAAACATGCAATGAAATGTTGACATTACGTGCCTTATAATAGGCCGCAAAGTACCTCGTTTTCGGTGCGGCTTGACACTTGGCATTTAATGGAATTTCATACAACATTGCCGGCCTAGGCCTGCAATGTGTTTTTGTTTTATTTCCATTCCACATGTATTTGTGACACGGCATCAGGGCGTTCAGCGATTAAAAAAACAATAAACGATGTTTGCTATATTTTGCAATTTTTATTTATATAAAATCGACATCAACATAACAAATAAGTATAATACATTATAAACAATTTCCAATAATTTTCGGTTGCAAACTTAACTACAAGAATACACATTTAAAATATTCATCTAAATATTCGCGGTAAAAAAGTATACTGAAACAGTTTTTGGAAAGGAAATTGAAAATGTTTCATTCTGTAATTCTATTTATGCCACACCTGGCCATAAAGTGGCTTTTTCCGCACGCTGTGCGTACGGAAAAAGCCGCTTTCTGGCCAAGTGTAGACATAAAATGATGTACGCAACACGGGAGGTAATAAAGAAAGTAGGGATGTAACGATACACAGTTTTGCCGATACGATACCGATACCGATATATAGTAGTTAATATCGGCGATACCGATACCGATACCGATATCTTAGCTTAATAATGAAGTATGAACTTCAGATATTTTTATGTCCTTATTATAACTAATGGCAATGACTACTGGCTATATTTACCAGAGAGTCAACCTTGAAAGTGTAAAGTAAAAATAATTAATTGTCAACTCAAAATTCATTTTTTTTTATTAAGAACCAAAGATTTAATTAACATAGTAATTATCATTGCACAAGGTAATAGAATAGACCAGTACATAAATTAAGTCAGAAATTGAAATTGTTTTTTGCAGATTTTTTTTCATACAGCAAATTCTTCAAATATCGGTTGTATAATATCGGCGATACCGATATATCGGCGATACCGATATATCGGCCGATATATCGGTATCGGTATCGGTATCGTTACATCCCTAAAAGAAAGCCCTCGATCGCATATTTACGTCCCTAGCTTGCAGCTCGGGCCGCAAACTTCTGCGATCTCGGCCTTTCTTTGTATTACCACCCTAGTTGTGTAATGTACTATTTTTGTCTACTTTACTTTTAGTTAGGGATGTAACGATACCGATACCGATATATTATATACAACCGATATTTGAAGAGCGCGAAAAGATTTTGCCGTGTGAAAAAAATCTGCAAAAATTAATTTCAATTACCGACTTAATTTATGTATTGGTCTATTACCTTGTGCAATGATAATTACTATGTTAATTAAATCTTTGGTTCTTAATAAAAAAACTGAATTTTGAGTTGACAATTTATTTATTTTTACTTTACACTAAGGTTGACTCTCAGAGAGTTAAATAGGTATAATAAGGACATACAAATATCTGAAGTTCATTTCATACCTACTTCATTATTTAGCTAAGATATCGGTATCGTATCGGCAAAACTATGTATCATTACATCCCTACTTTTAGTGTTTGTAGAAAATAATATATATTTTTTTAATTTATTTCATTGCATATTTGAGAAAAGCACTATACATACCTCGGCGTGAAATGGGGTTGCCAGCCTCGTAACTATCTGGCCTCGCGTTCGCTCGGCCATCTATATATGTACTCGGCCGGCCGACCCCTCACTTCTTGGCCTCTGTAGGTATGTATTATTATGTCTACACTTGTGGCATAAAAATATTAATTCAACAAGCTGGTGGACGAGAGCAAGAGTATCGAGGTCATTTTGGCAGCAGATGTCAAAATCATGTGGTGCGATTAGTGTACTTTGACTTTGACATTTGCTATCAGAGACTTTTCGCTGCAGTGCTGCCGGCTATTCGAAATGTTATTTCTGAAAACCCTTATTGAAAATGTATTTTGTTTAGATTAATAGTTAAAGCTGCTATCTCCTTGTAATCTACCCTTGTCGTAGTGATTTAAATGCCTATTAATGCCTAAAAGAACACGATAAATTATTCTAAATAGTGTCTTTGGTCAGGCAAGAGTTAGTTTAGCCTATGTAGTAAAATAATAGGCAGCTAAATAAACAGTATAGTTATTACTAAATTAACTTACATACCCAACCATAATTTTGTATTTAAATTTTTATGATAACAAGAGAAGTTAAAATAATTCCGAAATAAAAAGAGTTCCCAGTATTATTATTTATTACGAATTGATACGGCATCCCCGTCCCTGGAACACACCCCCCTCCCGTCTGCCGCGCGGCCGCGTGTTCGCCATCCCCGCCCCGCCCGCGCTCTCTTCTCCCGCCCGCAGTCAGTCGCTCATTGAACGTGCGTTGGGTCTGTGTCGTTTCGACAGCCGCTCGCCTATTGTTACCGGCTTTTGTCCATACATTCTTGCTTGCTTACGGCTCGAAAATTGCGCCGACAGTGAAGTGAAGATAATAATCTGTGCAGTGAAATTACCGTTTACGGTACGTGCTTTTTATGAGTTGATAATTACTTTCACATACCGATCCGTTTGTGAAAGGTTATTTCTGTGTTGATTCATGCGGAGCGGTGTTCTGGAAATAGATCGGTTCGCCTGAAGGCGCATCCCTCCGACGTCGTTTCGTCCAGGATTATTGTAGGTTCCTTCGTACGTTTAAAACGGCTAGGATAATACAGGCGTGTCTCAGCAGGCCGTGCTCGAAATGGCGTCCGCGAATGTCGCGAGTTTGAATTTTGCGACCGGTAAAATATCGTTGTGTTGGTCATTACGTTACGTGCTACATTCGTTTCGTCAGTGTTTATTATATCGCGGCGATAACGTCAACGTGCGTCGTTATTCTTTTGTCGTATACAAAGTGAGCCGTTAGGATTATGTTTTCTTTTCTTGCTAGACGAGGGTGTGTCACCTGTTGATGATCGGAGAGGGGTGAGTCGTCTGTTTAAACATGTGGTATTTTTTGTTGATGCGCAGTGGAGGCGAGCCACATCGACGGTGCCCTGGCGGATAATGTAGGTGAGAGCGGCGAGGAGTCAGAAGACGAGTGGAACTACTTCAAGGGCGAGGGCGAGCGCTCCGAGCAGCAGCGCAGCGAGGACGCCGACGACCAGGACGAGCCCCCGCGCTCAGAGACACCCTGCCAAGATAACGTGAGTCCCTACCTCTCGCGCCAAACCATGCGTTACTATAAATTTAAACTTTGTTTATGTTTTGCAGCCTGACGTAAACATTACCTCTAAGTAGCTGCTCAAATCCATAACGTTAACCAAATTGATTATTTCTTTTGTTTGTTAAATAGCTTCAGTTGTATAACCTAAAAAAATACCAGCAAATAAAAATAGATTTTTATCTTTTCAGTGTAAAGATGCAAAATGACGAACTTATGTCATGCATGCATGAAATTTCCTGAAATCAGCTGTTAGTCATGTGTTTTGTTTAATGACTGATAAGCAAGTTACCTATCTAGTTTACTTTCTCAGATTCCACTGAGAATCATAAGATAATTTTACTTTTGACCGTTTATGTTTATGCCCTTGAAACATAATGAAAGTATGGTGTTAATAAAATTGATTGTTGTGTACTTATTTGCAAATAAACACAACTGTTTTGTGGCTTTCTTGAAAGCAAATTTGTGTAACCTGCAGTTTTCAACAACCAGCTCAGTCAAAGAGCGCCTTAACCTCCAATAACTCCAACACAAAATACTAAAAGAGAACTAATTGCCATAAATGTTTAACATTCTCTAACTTGGGGTAAAGGAGATAATGGTGTTTAATATGCTATAATTATTGCTGTCTTATATTCCAGTCCGCTTGGGAAAGCAGTTCAGTCGACATGAACAGCTCCCCGCTAAATCCTGATGCCCCAGTGTTTGTGCCCGGCACTGTGGCTGGCTCCGACGTCATTCTGGCGGAGTCCCCTCGCAAACCACAGCCGATGGATGACATTGAGCTGCCAGACGTGTCACAGTTTGAGACGGAGGCAGTTCGACGGCCGGCAGAGTTGCTTGACTTGGACAATTGTGATCAGCTAAATGGACATCACGTAAGTTTGCGTTAGTTAATTGAAATAGTAAAAACTAATTATATTATATACATTTGTAGTTATGAGCGCTCATTAAGATTACTTTTGTATAGATATGATTTTTTTTCTACATTTCATATCATAAGAGGGTTCTGAACTATGATCCCTTGAAGTGTTAAACTGAAATTTATCTAAATATATTTAAACAAAGAGAATCAAGAGGAATATACACGGTGAATTTAAATCGGTGATCAGGAGTAGACAAATATTAATATCTAGCTAAAATCAAACTTAATAGGCGCGGTCTCACACAAATACCTCACTGTTTAATTAATTAAAAGTTAAAACATAATTTAAACTAATAACCTCTGGATACATGGTCACCTACATTAATTATTGAAGTAAAATCACGTGATCACGATATGTCAAGTGCCATAGCTTTCGCGGAAAATTTGACAGATCTTAAGTAAATAAAAAGAAAATGAAAAGGATGCAATTCCGACGATTTAAGTAGCCGCCACATGAAGGACTGACTCACATGAAACCTTCTCGCTGCTTGCCTATTGCTCCTACGAGGATCCCGAGCAAAGCATCTTAAATAATTCTTGAGGTCATCTTGAGCTGTTTGGTTATTGATAACGGACCTACAATATTGTAACGCTCGATATTTGAGCACAGATATGGTCGAGGCATGTTTTTTTAATTACTAATTTAGTTTTCTCATTCAATATTTGCGACTTCTATGACTTTGTTTACATCAGTGGTGGGCAAAGTTTTTTCATGGCAGGCCAGAAAATATAAGAAATTTCAGAGGAGGGCCAGAACTATAGCAAAAATTTTGTTTTATCAGGGGCTAGTACTACTATAATTCGAAGGACCGCCGGCGGGCCGGATTAAACCCTCCCGCGGCCCGGAGATGGCCCGCGGGCCGTACTTTGCCCACCACTGGTTTACATACATGACAGTGACAAGTTATTACTCATAAATTATCATTGCCATTAAATTTTTAAAGAGGTTGTAATCTCACAGATACAGATTAGTAGGGTGACAAGGAATTTAGGATAAAACTGATTTCGAAATAAAAATGATCACAGAAAAAAAAATTATTTAGATGTAACTAATTACGTGTCCGTCAAGATAGCGTACACCGTAAAGATATTCAGAATCTGATGCAGCCAATAAATAGTACCCAAATAGTACCGACGAAATACCTAGGTGAAAAAAATAGTACCCTTAAACTTTTCGAAATATCGATACCTTTAGACTCAAAGGGCGTAACCGCCATTAGAACTTGCGGCGTTTACGCCCTTTGAGTCTAAAGGTATCGATATAAGGCCTGTTCACGGTGTACGCTACCGGGCGTCAAGCTGGCGTACACCGTTTGTATCTCTGGAACGGCTTTGTTTTTGGAAACGATTTATATCTCAAAAAATAGTACCCAAATAGTACCCTAGGGCCCTAAAATTTTATTTCTCTAGCTATCGTAGAAGCCGAGATATTCCATAACTTAACGGTGTACAAAATTTCACACCGTCAAGCTGGCGTACCCGGGAATTCCTTATAGAAAGAGCTCACTATATCTCGGCTTCTACGATAGCTAGAGAAATAAAATTTTAGGGCCCTAGGGTACTATTTGGGTACTATTTTTTGAGATATAAAGCGTTTCCAAAAACAAAGCCGTTCCAGAGATACAAACGGTGTACGCCAGCTTGACGCCGGTAGCGTACACCGTGAACAGGCCTTATATTTCGAAAAGTTTAAGGGTACTATTTTTTTCACCTAGGTATTTCGTCGGTACTATTTGGGTACTATTTATTGGCTGCATCAGATTCTGAATATCTTTACGGTGTACGCTATCTTGACGGACACCTAATTACGACATCAACGTGACCGCCATCAATTACTGAGTTAGAAAAATTGGTACCTGATCACCGATTAAGAATCTTCGTGTATAAAATACATTACATAGTTTACATTACGGTTTTCTAGGTGCCTACTAACCATGCAATTATTTCATTGTTTGTTGTGGTTGTATAACGTCATGCAGGAAAAAAATCTTATTGACTTGGTTACTCATACCTTTTAGAACTTACACAATGGTAATTTAATCAGTGATTCAGCAGTAATATGAATATTATATTGATCCAATAATTGTATTTCTAATCTTAGTCTGCAATTTGCTACATATTAAAGATTACAGTTCTTATAGTTAGATATTGTGTAGAAAGTGTTACCACCATATAGGCAATTATTCATAAAGCTTTATGAGTTAGAAATAAAAGCAAAATAATCATGGGACAGGAAACATAAATAGACATTACTGACGTTAACAGTGATTCAGAGATAAAAAGTAATTGGTTACTTACAAAGTTATGCGAACAAACTTTGTGTATAGAATGTTGGCTAACACAACTGATATAAATTATGACAATCCTACTTCCTACTAATACAGTGCGTTACCAGCAAGCAGGCTTTTTTTAAAGTAGGGTAAAGTAACGTTGTTTCTTAACCTAACCATGACCTTCATTTAATTCATCGACTAAAGTTCCGATTTCATAAATTTTCTAACAAAATTTTAATTGCAAGCAATGTACAGCAAAGTACTAAATTGACAATTAGATGTAAATGCCAGCCCTTCATTCTATGTTTATAACGAAGACATCAAGATAAATGCCTGCATCTACCTATTTCAACAATTAGAGATACCAGGATTGCTACACTTAAGAAAACTACGGAAAAACAACACTAATAAAATAAAACTTAAAAAGCAATACGAGTACTAGACATTTGGACCTGTTTGAAGTGATCGAGAAGCCTTTCTTCAAGTTGTACGTGCACAATTCCGTTTATAGGCCTTTCAGACTAACCAGATAGGACCATGCATTCTCTGGACCTCGCTGGACGGCCATTGTTATCAAACGAAGATTATGTGGATGCCGCTGATCTCGAAACCACTCTCGATAAAGTCTCAAGGCTTGAGGAACATTTCCACGTGTCGCACAAATCATGTCAGATAATTCACATGTGTCTTTAGCCATTTTAACGCAAAAAATATCAGTTTTGCAAATAAATGTTTGTTTTGTAATTTGACAAGCCAATGTCAATACTTTTGTAATTGTCATGTCAAATTTTAGAAAAAACTCTTTAAGCTGTGTAAAAAACTCCATACATAAACGTAATGACAAGGACGGCATTAATTGTGGGATTGTTTTTCTCAACTTTTCACCTCCGTACCACGACATGCCTTGTACCAAGTGCATCAGCGATATGAATAGCGATAATTACGTAGTACACCTACTACATTTAAAGTGCGGATTTAGGAAATTGAATTGTGCAGTTAATTCGCATAATTAGGATTTGCTAATACTTGCAAACGATTGCTAATGAAGCATATTATTATCAGTTTTAATAAAAGCCCGCATACCGGTAACACACTGTATAATGACTGTGGAAGTTTGTGGTGTTTGTGATGTTTGGAGATTTGGATATTTAGATCTCTTGAGGTTTGGATGTTTGTTACTATTTACTAAATACTCAGTAACAACTGAACGGATCGAGCTGAAATTATCATGCATATAGATCAAGTCCTGGATTGAATCATAAGATACTTTATATCTCGGCAAGGAGATCCCTTAGGATAATAACGAGAATAACGCAGGCGAATGCTAGTTTTGTATGAATATTAATGTTATTTCAGAATATATCACTAGAAGGAGTAACAGAACAGTTGAATGGAAATGAAAAGTGCACCATGGACAGCCTCGGCTTTGGATTCAGTGTGGGTGTGGAGCCGGACAAGGCAAAGGATATCATTCAAGACTTAGAAAGAATACAGAAGGACACCACAGACTTCTGCAATTTACAGGTCTGTTCATAATTCCTTTACATGCTCTTCCTCTTTATATAAAAGAGAAGCATTTTTAGAGATTGTAACTATAGACATTTTGTTGTCGCTTTAGAATTGACAATATGAGGAGTGTCTTTACAAAAGGGCTTATTTTCACTTTGAACTTTTTTTTAACTATGAACGTAGTTTTGCTTAAAATAGAGAAATACATATATTCTTTGAGTTTTAGTTTCTAATAAGTCTCTTCTTGTCGTCTAAGAAAACATTCAAATAACAAAGTCCGGATCATAAGGGCCTATTTCTTCCTTATAATATCAGAAAGAAATAGGCCCTTTATATTATACACTTATTATCTACGTTGAATCAGAACTTTTTATAGGACTCCAAAATTTGAGGCTACCCATTAAAAAATAAACAGGTAAAGGATGTAGAAAATTTGCTTAAAAACAGTTTGGAGACGAATGGATTAGGTTACTGGAGCTAGCTTGGTATAGAACCATATTAGATAAATGTAATTTATCGGTAAATGAAAATTGAGACGAAGTCGAATGCGACTGTTGCGAAGATGATGCAGAAGAATTTCACGTGTAATAAATAATTAAATTTATTCTACCTGAACTTATTTCTAGTAGTTTAGTTTAATTTCAAAATAATAAGTTATCCGTTTCAAAAGAGTTTATTTCTGTACTGTACAAATAAAAAAAAAGGTTTATTTCTCACAAGATCGCAACAAAACTGCTTATTCCAAAAGTCATCAAATGGGCTTAACCCTCAAAAATGTATGGTGATTAACATAATAATTTAGGTAGATAAAGCAATGTATGTAGTGCCATAACATTTATGTCAACTTAGTTAAATAAATATCGAAAATAAAGTAATAATTTCGAAATGGAAACCGTGGATTTATGTTTTCCTCAATTTCCCATTAAAAGTTCAAAATGGAAATAAGCCCTTTTGAAAAGACACTCCTCATATTATAATGATTCATGATTTTCAAAGTGTGAAAACATATTTCTACTTTTTGTAAAATGAGAGTTCTTTTCTTAAGTGTCAATATACTAAAATAAAATACTCATGTACAGTAATGTGTTTTATGCCACAACTGGCCATGAAGTGGCTTCTGGCCAAGTGGAGACATAAAATTATGTACACAACACGGGAGGTAATAAAGAAAGGCCGAGATCGTAGATGTTTGCGGCCCGAGCTGCAAGCGAGCTTGCCACCCTAGTTGTGTAATGTACTATTTTATTTTAGAATATTGATTGGGTTTTTCTTACAATCGTTTGTACATTCGAACCTAATACACGAAAAATGGTGTTTATCGGAATACCTTGGATTTTAATGTAACGTGTGAGCATTCGGTTATATTCTATATACTGCGGTTACAGGTATTCCAAGCACACACTGAAACAAATCCGTTCGCATCGGACGACAACGAGGAGCTGCTAGAGAGACTGAAGAACAAAGAGCGGGACCCCATGAGCATGAGCTTCTACCAGGAGAAGGACGACGACACCTGCGAGCGCGTCCTCGACGGGCCCGTCGACCTCAACGCCGTGCGGCCGCTGCCCGACAGCGACGACGACGAACCCCGCGACCCCGCCGCCGACAAGGAGAACCGCTCCCCCGGCTCCGGCCTCGCCGCCCGCACCCCCGAGCCCGACAACGACATCATGAGGCTCGACGACGCCGCCGACAACCTACCACAGAACGATCTCTTCGATCAGGGCACTAATTTTATGGAATACGTCAACAATACCCATAACCTACAGAATTTCCCCAACATAGACCTAGAAACCGACCGCCCGCCTCAAGATACCGTCATGCAGACGGACACCCCCGAATCTCACAAGCTCCTGTTCGAACAGATTCCCGAAATACCGGACGGCAAGAGCTCCGAATTAGGCTTCAATTATGAGGACAATCAGGACCCTTCGGACCGCGCGATCACGCCTCAGGAAGAGACGTCCCAGGATGTCGAAATGGAGTGCAAACCGGAGACGCCCTGCGAAGCCGCGTCACGACCGGAGTCCGCGACGCAGGAACCCTTGCACGCAGAAAACGAAATCGCCGACCCCGAAAATGTCCCTTTCGAAGATTTCTGTCAGGGAGCGAAAAGTACAGAGAATCGGTTGATCGACGAATCACACCCTACTGAAAACCACGAGCAGCATTCCAACGAGCGAGTCGCTCTGTCACCGGACGATCGGTGCGCAGACGCCGTCACGCCCGAACCGGCGCACGAATTCCAAGAGAATATTAAGGCTGAAATTCACAACTTCGACAGAGTCGACGAGCACTTCGATAGCGGATCCCACGACGAGCCGGAGATCGAACCTCGTAATGCAGAGACGCCGCTAGATTTAGCCGAACATGTCGACTTGATGAACGTTCAGGAGAGCGAAGTCGCGGCGTCACCTACACCGTGCGAGATCGCGGTGTGTCTCGCGCCACAGGAGGAATCGGAGGTGCAACAGGAGCTCCTCGCTGCGGTCGAATCGCCCGCTCCAGCGCAATCGCCTCTTCCCGCGGTCAGCCCGATCCCCACAGAAGACGATCTCATCGCCCCGGCGGAGTCGCCGTTCCCCGCCGCGTCGCCAGTGCCGGAGACGCGGGCGCCAGTCGAGTCGCCACTTCCGGCGCACTCGCCGTTGCCGGTCGAAGAGACGCCTCGCTCGCCGCTCCCGGCGGAGGTGCCGCTCCCCGAGGAGTCGTCAGTGCCGTCCGAATCTCCCCTCCCGGCGTCGTCCCCTCTACCCGTCGAATCGGCTCTACCCGTAGAGTCCTCGATTCTGAGAGAATCCCCGACGCCGATCGAGCCGAGCCGGTCCCCCGCGCCCGAGGTGTCGATACCCGCGGAGTCGCCGCTGCCGGCCGAGGCCGAGCTCCGGCCCGAGACCGCGTCGCCGATCGCCGCCGCACTCTCCCCCGTCCCGCCGGTCTCCGACCGCCTCACGCCAGAGGTCCCGGAGAAGGCCGAGGAGCCTCTTCTCGATCGAACGCGAACCCCGGACGCGGCCTCCGGCCCCGCTCCCGACATCGTCCCCGAGGAGCGGGAGCAGTCGCACAGAGATATCGTGACCGATATCGACATCGGTATACCCGAATCCCACGCCCAGGAGATCTGCGTTCCCGTCACGAGCGAAATAGTCGATGAGGCGGTGCAGCTAGCCGCCGGTACGCCGCCACCGACGCCCGCCGTCGATCTCGTCGCTCCCGCACTCGAAGCGCCCGCGGAGCCCGTCGTCGCGCCGCTCGCCGCCGCCGCCGTGGGAGCCGCCGCCGCGGCCGCAGTCGCCGCTACCGCCACCGCCGCCGCGGCCGCCAAAGCGAAGACCCCCGCCAAGAAGACTTCCGCGTCACTCGCCTCGAAAACTACGCCGGCGACCGCGAAGTCCGCGTCGAAACCGACCGCGCCCACGTCCGCCATAAAAAAGCCGGCCGCCGCCGCCGTCGCCCGCACGTCGCTCGCCAAGTCCCCCGCGACGGCAGCCGCCAAGCCGAAGCCCGCGACGACCCCGACGGCGGCGAAGCCGGCCGCGAAGCTCGCTCCCAAGAGCTCGCCCGCGCCCGCCAAAGAGTCGCCAGCTGCCGCCCGGGCCGCCGCTCCCGCTCGCGCCGCGCCCAAGGCCGCTCCTAAAGTTCCCGCCGCGCGACCCGCTACCGCCGCGCCGGTGCCCAAGCCGGCAGCGCCCCGCACGGCCCTGGCGCCGCGCCCCGCCGCTACCGCGCGGCCGGCCACCTCACCTGCGACCAAACCGGCGCCTAAGCCCGCCACCGCGGCGACCGCGCCGCGCCCGGCCGCGCGACCGGCACCCCGGCCCACGACCGCGCCTGCAAAGCCCAAAGATGTGAAGGTGCCCGAGAAGAAACCCCTAACGAATGGCGATGCGAAAGCCCCGGCGCCGATCAAGAGGGCGCCGCTGGCCGCGCGGCCCGCGCCCCGCCCCACGCCGCGCCCGGCCACCGCACCCGCGACTAAGTGAGTACAGTTATCATTAAATCTTCGTTCAATCTTAATTTGTGTCCTAGTCCTTCACTGACTTGCATACGATTCTTGTAAGCGTTTTGAGTGATAACTGTTCTAGATATCGACCTGAATGAATTTCACTATATATTTTCAATTGACTATATATTTTTATAGTTTTATCCCAGACAAATTATTCCACTACCGATCTATTTTGTAGTTTTCTGACCGAGATCGCTTGTTGGCGATCAGACCTCGAGTTTTCTGAATTTTTTGCATTGATGTAGTGTTCATTATAAACATATCTGTCATTATTCAGTTTTACCTATGTTTTACACATAAAAAACTTGTATTTTCTTCTGGAGCGCAATAAAATAGGTACACATTTGTTAAACAGAATAAACACAGTATAATATAGTAATTTTTCTTCCTACAAAAGGTACATCGTGCGCTTGAATGTGTGCGCGCCGTGTCTGAACGCACTACAAGCAAAGATTTACCAATGCGCACCAATGCTCCAGTATGTAATGCACTCGTCTGTGTAAATACGTGTCGCGCGCTCCTAAACGGCCGAAGTCGACCTACTTGCTTGTCTTTATACTTTGGAATAAATATGGTATATCGTTCCCTTAGGCCCGCCGCCCCTAAGCCGGCCGCGCGTGCGCCCGCGACGGCGCGCGCGCCCCTCGACAAACAGACCAAGGACCTCGCCAACAAGCGTATCACCGCCAAGGCAGCTCCGCCCAGGACCGCTCCCACTAAGGTATAGTACATTACACAACTAGGGTGGTAATACAAAGAAAGGCCAAGATCGCAGAAGTTTGCGGCCCGAGCTGCAAGCGAGGGACGTAAATATGCGATCGAGGGCTTTCTTTATTACCTCCCGTGTTGTGTACATCATTTTATGTCTACACTTGGCCAGAAAGCGGTTTTTTCCGTACGCGCAGCGTGCGGAAAAAGCCACTTTATGGCCAGGTGTGGCATAAATAAAATAACATCTTACTTAACTTTACGATGCCAACAACTGATATATTCGCACCGAAGGTTCTACACCTACAGTAACGACGGATTAACCTATTACAGAGCGCAGGGCTATATAGGCTTACATGATAATTACCAGGATAAAGTTCAATTCCGGTTTTGACGTTTAAAATGGTCAGCGATATAGGCTGTTTTCGCTGATGATTCAAGACGAACCTTGATGTTATTCCGCCGTTACCAATCGAGTTCAGGACTTGTGGTTTGATAACAACCAGTTGAAATGTATTCTATTTATTTTCCCTTATTACCTTTTTTTTTTTTACCTTTGGTATGCACTGATAAGATGTGACGTACTATATGGACGACCCCTAACGCTTATTTCGTTATATTTCAGGCGGCTCCTATAACAAAACCGTCGGCAATAAAGAGCGTCCCCAAGAAGCCGTGCCCGCCGACCAACGGGCTAGTGAACGGCGGCGGAGACGCGGCCCTGAGCAAGCCGCCGCCGAGCCCGCCGCCCGCCGACAACGCGCTGCTGCCAGACGTGATCGCGTGAGCGCCAGACTGACCGCTCTGGTAACTTGACATACAAAATTATCAAACATGACTCAGGTTACCGCGACGTGGTCCCGCCGCCGCCGCGGGACGCCGCGATCTCGGCACGCACCAGTGATCGATTCCTATTATTTCCGCTTGAATTTTGTGATTTTCTATAAGTGTATGATAGACGTCGGGTGGGGAGGGTGCTCCCGTTTTATATTAGAGTCGCTTTATAGACGTACGTTGCCGGTTCGTTACGCGGGCGCCGGCCCGCCTCTTAAACGGTTATTATTCATTATGATGATATGAGTCTGTTTTAGAATTTTATATTACCAACGAATGATTGATTTAAAATCTGGCTTTTAATTTATTATCTTTGTATAACCGTATTATTTAAATAAAAACGTGAGGAAGGACTGAGACATTGTTTTATTTATGAAAATTCTAGTGATGCAGTTATTATTATGCCAGGCTTAAGGATTAGATGTTGTTTAATTGCTACTGTACTTACATTATTATGTAAACTTAAATAATCATGGTGTTACAAAGAAATAACTAAAATAGAACATTTTATTCAAATAAATGATTATACATCCTCATACAAGCCTTTTTTTTACATCACACTATTTACAATACCTAGACTTAAAATTTAGTATCACTTATTTGGTAATATAAATCAATAAATGGTTAAATAGAAAAGTGCGGGAACCGGAAGTCTGAATCCTTGAGATTGTCAGCTATCCAGCGCTCTGCCTGCAGCGCCATTTCCTCGTCGAAGTGGTCGCGCCAACCGCCGGCCTTGCCTGCGGAAACGGGTATCGGTCAATCGGGTATCGGTAATCTATACATACAGTAATATTAATATTACTGCTTGTTTGCCGTTACCAGCTTCTATCCAATGCAATTACTGCGTTATGCTTTAAGTATATAAATCAATGAAGGTTATCTTATATTTCAATGTTACGTGTACACAAGTTTAAATAACGAAATATTAATTATGATGACAACTGTCATTACTATAGCTAGCTAATTAAAAAACAGACTGACAGAGTAAACGTACCATAAGGCTTCCTTTTTTACCATTTTAGTACGGAACCCTAATACAAGTTCAATACCTCAAGCCAACATATCTCTTGGGCATGTTCTTAAAAAAATGGTGATCACGTTTAGACCAGCGGGATTAGTTTTTAGCGAGAAAGACATCGCTGTAGATCTCGAGAAATATCTTCTGTATGCGACTCTGACTGGTTCTTGTCTACGTATATCGTTTAAGTTTTTGACAATGATAAAATCAATGCTATCATAATAACAAAAACTACGTTTGGATCAATGTCATATCAAAAGTCAAGGGCTTGAGTGACCTGTTATTCGAGGTCGAATACAAAGGCCGTCCGAATGTAGGAATGTTCGTCTTCGAAGAGGACAGCAAGAAATCCGATTCACCATTATGTATTCGAAACAAAATAAAAATAAAACCGGCCAAGTGTGAGTCGGATTCGCACATGGAGGGTACCACCGTCGATCAAAAAACGCCAAAACAGACGATTCTTGTGAAGGGACCACCTTTTTAAAATCTATTTTGTTTTTAATGTTTGTTATAGCGGCACATATGAGATTACCGAAAACGGCCAAACGCTTCTAATTATTTAGTACTGACAGGACTGACTCACTCCGCGATTACGTTGCGCGGTGGTTATAAAGAGCACGCGTTATGCGATAGAGAGAGACACGGTCGGATGCGGATCAGCTCTGTCCGGTCGTCGAACGAGAACGGCAGTTTTGCTAAGGAGAGGCTTCTGTACGTAGAACTCATTCTCATTCTGTGGTACTGATTAACTTACTACTAGTTATCTTACTTTTTTTCTTTTCACGGTTTACGTTTGACCTTGGTCTCACCTGATAGCAAGTGGAAACAAGGTCTATAATAACTATTAACATACCTTTCCGGATAAACCCCTGTTCGCCCGGGATGAGGATGCCGAGCTCCTTCATGACGTCATAGTTGACGGACTTGTTGTTCTTGAAGCTGTTGATGCTCAGATGTTCGCACAGCTGCGCGATCTCTTCCTCAGAGTACTGCTTGTCGAGGAACGCTGCGACGCGTCTTACGGCCGCTGGTAAGTCCTGTAAAATAAATATTGGGGGACAATCCTACACAAATCCACCTAGTCCCAAACTAAGCAACGCTTGTACTATGGGTAGGTACTAGACGACGATATACATACTTATATAGATAAATACAAACTTAAATAGATAGAAAATATCTATGATTCAAGAACAAATACTAGTGTTCATCACTAGGAGTGGAAGATTTTGGAAATGGACAAGTTAGCAAAATAATCTGCAGTGGTTAGAAATAATTATCAATCAACTATTAATATTCAAGGTTAAAATGCTCTCGAGAAAAATATGACATCAATAAAATAGATTACCGGAAGTAATCATATAGACCTTAGTTAGTTCTTCGTAGAACAAAAACAGCATACGGGGATGGTGCCTCATTTGCCACGCTTCTTTCAGGTGCTCAAAGTACGGAGTCCAATGGTCTGTAAAGTGAAGGTAAAAATATAAGGTAATCGTTTATCTCATGTGCACAGTAGGTATAAGTATAATCCAGTAGTCTTACTCCGGGCGTTTACCTATTAATGTAACGCCCCGTAGGTATATCGTGTGTCCTCAAAAAGCTGCTCTCATAATTATCACCGCGCTGCCAGACTTAAACACGTCACTTAAGGCATCGCAACTAAGTAAACTAATTTAAATGGTCGACCCTCAATGAGATGAATGAGATCATCTTTCAATAGCTTACACTTATTGGGTTGTAGCAAATTAGCTAACAAAGGCATTGACGTTACTAATGACACACATGAGACATTTGAGAAGAAATATTATATTAACACAGCTACATTAACAAGAGTGCGAGGTAGTGTCAACAGCCTCCTGAGCGCCGTACTGCTGAAGTTTGATTGCCCAGTGGTGAGGCACTGGAATTGTATACACATGGATGACATGCCTTTAATTTTTAATATTAAGTAATTTTCTATGTTGACATTTTTGCAGTAATCTATATATATAAAAGAAGATGTCCTGATTGACTGACTGGCTCATCAACGCACAGCCGAAACTACTAAAGCTAGGATCTTGAAATTTTCACAGTAGGGTGATTTTATAACGCAAGTAAGTAATAAGACGGGATTTTACGAAATTCATCCCCTAAGGGTGTTAAATAGGGGTTGAAAGTTTATATGCAGACCATGACCAGAGAGTTTAGGCACCTACGTAATTGTCAGATTCTGTAAAGATTCAATAAAAAAAGCAGTTCAAACGTGATGGCAAATTTATAATAAGTAGAATGGTGTCGTGTCGAAGGTTTACCGCCGATGAAACCTGTTCTCTCTCGCTCGTTTTGTTTTGTTTCTTAGCAATAAGAAAATCAATGTAAAGCAGTATCTACCTAAGTGCCGCGGAACTGAATTGCTTCCTTGTTCATATAATTAAATAGCTATCTGGTTGGGTTGTTTACATGTTGGTAAGTAGCTATTTAGGTACCTCACGTGATATGAATGCAAAATGAACCATTCAAAAAAGTTCTAAGTAAATAAGGTTAAGAGGGAATTAAAACCGACGAAGAGTCCTTTTATGCCCTTGATTTTAATGCAAATTTCATTTCTAAGCGCTCTTTTTGGTTCTTAAGGATATTCGAACGCAAGGAGCATTTCGAGCTCCTCCCCGTCCGCAGGCAACAAGCCGCGCGAACGCTTATCTCTTTGAACTGTCAAATGTGTATAGCTAAAGTGTACCAGTAGTTTTACTACATACGGTCGGATTAAGTTTGCATCTTGTATCTATGACGTTACCACTTTGGCAATATTTGAAAAACACTATCTACATGATTGTCTATACTTACGCAAGCCATTAATGAAGAAATTCCAATACATCTTGAAGTCCCCGATGTATCCCTGAGTTCTAATTAGCCGGTTTAGATGGTAAAAGGACACGGCGACGTCCCTCGGGTCTCTAGCGACGTACACCATCCGTCCCTTGTCCAGCAACATGGGTGGTAGGAGTGTCATGGGTAAATGTGTCTTGATAAACCGCTGGGAACTCATTTCGGCCAGCTGTTGAGTGCCAGGTTGGCACACCAACTCCAATAATTTTAGTTTCTCAGCGCTGTGACTATTCTCTTCGTGGAATCGCGCTTTCATTACTGGGTGGACGAATATCGAGAACCTAGAATTGTTTAGCTTAGTGAGTATCGGCGTCGACGGATTTAGAAATTTGAGGTAAATACTCAGGCTATGGAAGAAATTAAGTAAAGGCATTTCGAAAATTCTATCTCAAAGTCCAAGTACTTGACATCCCAGTAATAGGCATCTTGATTGTCAAGTCATTAACAATAGCGGTGACAGCAGAGCAAATTGGGCACACTAAGACGTTTACCTTACATACTATAACTAGCACTTACTCTAAAAACGGGTATCTCTCAGTTAGGGGTGTCGCGTCCGATTTCTCGTAGTCCAAGTCGTTGGCGACCATCCAGACTAGCTCTTGGGTCCATGTGGTTCCTGAAGACGAAGTCGGTTGTTAGTTTATATAGGTACCTACTTACTTATCATTGTCTTTGCAATGTCCTTAAAAAGAGTATTACTTAATGTCATTGCTTCTATATTTCTGTAGCAGGCGAAAAGGCATTGTTCTGGAGCCTAATCGAGATGTGTGTGGATGCGGAGAGTTGTTGAAGGACTAGATCAAAAGACAACATTGCGTGTAGATAGTGGAATATAAGTGAAAAAAAAAACGATTTCAGCTTTAATTTCGATAATTTGGAGCGATGTTTATGTATAAAACCCGGCGAAGTGGAAGTCGCACACGAAGGGTTCCGTACCACCGTACGAATTTACGGTTTTCAGGTTTTTTTTATTAACTTGTGCTACATGACATTGCTTCTTGCCAAATTTCATGATTCTACGTCAACGAGAAGTACCCTCGAGTTTTTGATTCCTCGTATCTTTTGATAGCGTTGACTTAGAAGTTTGATTTTTTTACTGAGTCAAGGGATTGCAGACGTGAGTATTTGATATTTTAATTACAGCTCTACCTCCCGCGTTCCTGAGAAAAAGAGGCTTGACAGACGGACAGACAATTGATCCTATAATCCGTATTGGTCCGTTTTTTCTTCTGAAGTACGGAACCCTAAAAATTTATGAATACATATCGATTGCATGCGCAAGTCCTGAGCAAGGTGATAAACGATGAAATATGTAACAAGATTCGTCTGGATTATATTAGGTTTATGCCATTGTTGTTTCTTCCTATTCGCGATTCTGCACAAAATAAATTCCACACAACTGAATTTAAGCTTGAATCATGGAAAAATAGCCTTAATCATGTTGCGTTTCAAACGTCTAAGGCAGGGGTCTCCACACTTTTTTAGCAAAGGCCCACTATACCTTTGAAAATCTCACGCGGGCCACACACATGGTCGACCACGGACTTGAGTAATATTTTTTCTCGGCCGCTGTCGTCAGGGGATCATGGGCTCTTCCGCGGGCCGGACTGGACTGATTCCCGGGCCGTAGTATGGAGACCCCTGGTCTAAGGTGAGTGAGGGAGATGCGTCCGGTTCTGGTTCCTACTTCTCGAGACGTCATACTTCAACCTGATCGGGGGTAGCTGGCCACGAATATGTCGCTGGGGCGCACGTCCATCGTGTAGATGTTCAGCGCCTCCTGTTTGTACTTGTCCGGGAGAAAGTAGCCTTTCGGTCCCACGCGCACGAAACCGGTG
This sequence comes from Eudemis profundana, assembly GCA_947034925.1. Taxonomy (NCBI): domain Eukaryota; kingdom Metazoa; phylum Arthropoda; class Insecta; order Lepidoptera; family Tortricidae; genus Eudemis; species Eudemis profundana. Next base: position 18,612,120 of record OX344802.1, on the reverse strand, counting down.
TGCTCGCCTTTGGAGAAAATTCGCTAATTAGTTATTATGTATGTACACTTTAATTACCACTAAAATCATATAGAAACCATACAGATATCAATGATTACGTACGCATGCGAACTTATCCCTGTCAGGGATCTCCTCCAGCTTAAGCTAGTTAGGTACTAGTATTATTAAATTTAGATATTATCTCTTTACTTTAAATACCTAAGCTTCATCTTGCCTTCGATATCATGGTATGATATTGCGATATTTTATTCCTAATGAAGATTAGTTTGAGGTCATTGACCATCCTCGGTGTTAATAGAGTAGGTAGAATGACTAATTCTCTATTGTGTATTGTGTCATAGAAGCGAACGATGGTTACATTTTGCTGTGTAGATATTTTTGGTGATCTGGGTAGTTCTCTGCGATTTTATCGCCACTATTATTGGCCGTTTTATAAAAGCAATCAGGATCATTATGATAAAAATAGCAGAGGCACGCGACTTCTACAAGATAACCGAAAACGACTCCAAAGTTTATTAGGGAGCTCATCCATAATGTGGCGATGGTAATGATGCGATTGGTGCGACTGTTTAGTCGCAGAGAAGAGAACTACCCATCTGTCCTTCTCCCCTACAGTTATCAGATAGGAGTAGGACACGCTACATACGCGGACGCAGCATCCAAAAATATCAATTTAGATCTATATTTACTGCTTACTTTATATTCACTGTTTACACTGGTTTGCATTTATAACGTGAAAAGTGATGTTACGGCTACAACTTTCTATTTTTTAGATCCGCTTTTAAATTACTTAGGTACTGTAGCTGTAGCTACTATAAGATTGACGCTGCGTAGAAACAGGAAGACGTTCTGATAAGAACGTTTCCGATTAACGTCCGCGAGAAACAGTACAGCAGCTGCGACGTGTTCACCGCAGCGAACGACGAGTGACTGTCGCGCAGGGGCATTTCACTCAGTACTAGATAGTTCAGTACGGAAGAATGGAATGTTACTTATATTAACAACTCAGCTCGACAGATGGAGCTGTTATTAATTTTATCATTATATTGGAAAAAATATTTTTGCATATAAATTATTTATTTTTTGGAAATAAAGATATTTTTGTCATACAGGAAAAATAATAATAAATCATTGAGAATTCTAATCAAATAATAATGTAATTAATTACTACAGGCAACATTGGGCCTTACTGAGTGATGTACTCCATTCCATTCCACTCATTTGTTTATATTAAGTAAGTTGCATTTATTTTAAACATTTACATAATAATATTCATGCAATAATATTTGTAGTTTTTCGGTAACAAAATATTTAAGAAGAAATCAAATTGTGTTTCTTTTCATTTAATAACATGAAGGTGTTCGCATTAAGAACGCAATATAATTGCGTGCAGAGGAATGTTTTCGTGCGCATTTGGTTTGTTTTTCAATTTCATGCATATTGCCATTGCGGTAATTTTGTATATAGTGTTTGAGAACTGTTCATGGCGTTTTTAAAGATTTGTGATCTTCTCCTACGACCTGGCTGTGTTTTATGGATACTGGTGGATCTGCTATACGTTGTTGACCCTTGCGCTAAATTGGATTTCGACGATCGAGTTTCTTGTGTTTTGACCCCGGCTTCGTCAATTGGACCTCGATTTAAAATCATGGCAGCAGAAAAGACATGTTGCGTGCCAAATTGTGGTAAGCATTTCTACGAATACTATATTCTGTATGTTATTCATGCGGTCTATTACTTATATATCAGGTTCTTAGGCTGCAGACTGGACGCCAGCGTAAAGCTGGGCGGCGAGCGAATACAAAATTAGTAGAAGTAGTTGAAAAAGCTGCCGCAAGATTTGACCCAAACAAACAAACTTGACACAAACACGGTAAGTTAAATAAAACCGTTTAAAAAAAACATGACACACAGGCCGAAAAAATACATAAATAAGGCCCTTTTTATGTGTTTTAGTAGGTTTTCGCCACCCAGCTGCACGCTGGCTTCCAGTTCGTGGCATTACAATTACATTTATTTTTAAATGGATTGCTATATTTAGATACAGTACTTTTTGTAGGAAACTGAAATTAGAAATATGTACAATTGTTTCTAGGTATGGTGGATGAAATTCTGCATAAATTTCCCAACCCGTGTAAAGACCCTGATCGCTTCCGTACATGGATTTATAATATTGGAGGTGATATTTTGGCACTTGGCAATGACTACATTTACAAGTATTGCAGAGTATGCCATGTGCATTTTGAAACTTCTTTTCATACCAGAAGCAAAATGCTGAGTGCGAATAACCTACCCTGAATTTGCCAGGTAACTTTCTGAACATTTTCTCAAATAGCTACATAGTTATTCTTTCATGGTCATAAAATAAATTATTTTGGTCTTTAGCTGAATATTAGAAGAAATATGAAAATAAAAATATGTTTAAAGTGCATCATTAAATTTGATTAAATGATAATGTAATATTTATTTACAGGACCCTTTAAGAGAAAATCATTGCTTGGTGACATTACCAACACTGTTACATCTAAACAAGCTAGAACAAACATTTAAACATTGGGCTGAGCACCGATTGTGACGCACGTGACGCAGTACAAAAACAAGCGATGCAGTACTGCATTAAAAGGAGCAGAAATAAATGATTGAAACAATATATTCTTTATTTAACCTGTCTTCAAAAACTTGCATTTTATTAAGTGTGAGTTCATACATATTCTACTCGCGCAAATAGAAAATGTATGACCGCACACTTGATAAAATGTTAAATTTAATATTCGGGTTTCAAATAAAAGGCGGCATTACCTGTACGATCATTGTATATAGCGATAGCTATGCATATATACATTGTTCAGATAACTCGAACATTACTCAACAGATGGCGCTAGAACAGAATGATAGCTGATGACTCTATCTCAGTATATATAATTTACTCTATGCTGTCGCGGCGCGGGCGCCCGCCGGTCACGAGACGTCGCGCATCCCCGGCAGTGAGCAACGGACTAATGCGTAAACTTTGGCGCTGCCTAGTTTTATATTGTAGCGAGAATTCAAAACGCCCCATCGCGTGATTATCGTATGATTTTATTGCCATCTTGTTTTTATATATTGTAAATAGTTGAAATAACGAATATCACTTGTCTGTACATATTCTAGTTGTAAGTCTACATTTTTAGTATAAGTATAGCCCTATTTTTGTAAATAAAACATTCCGATTCCGACACGCATCAGAGTTTCTATTTAATTAGGAGTTACTTTCCTCTACCAACCAGTCTCTCCTAAAGTACCATTAAACTTCATTAATTATTTAAACAGCTCTAATACTATTATGATAGCTATGTAGGAAGTTATAAATGTCAAAACAACTTAAGGCACTGGTCCCACCGCCGGCGAGTAAGTGAGTAAAGTTGGGCGAGTAACATTACATTGCGGATCTGGAAAGGTCGATTGATCGCACTGTGCCTGGTCAGCCCGCAATGAACTGTTACTCGACCAACTTTACTCGCTTACTCGCTGGCGGTAGGACCAGTGCCCACAGTCTTTGGCACCTACGATGGATTAAATAAATACATAAGTATTATGGTAATATAGTGCATCTGTGCAACCGTAGTAGGTACTGTAGGGTAGATAACTAGCAGGCTTAAACAGTGTAGCGAGTATGTGGATTGTGATCTAGATAAAGTAAGTAGGTATTTCACTTGTCTATACAGCAATGTGTTGACGGCCATTAGATCTGGCCTATTAGCTACTAGGTAATCTTATTATCAATTTGTTCTACTTTTCTTATCAGTTCGTTTTAAGAGACATATCGAGGGCTTCAGGCCAAAGGGGCGTATACGCAAAGCAAAACGCTTGCTTATACGCCCCTTTAGCATGAAGCCCTCGATATAAGTAGATGTCTACTTTAAGTATATTTATGTTAAGTGTAAGTAAACTTGCTTTAAGTTATTTATTTGGAATTGTAATTTGCATGCTTTCCTACTCCACCTTTTGTTTTTAATTTTATCTTGTTTTTATTATTTGTTCCTTAAATGGCAATAGAAATACAAATTCCTTGAAACATTCAAGTCTCTACCTATAACGGTTCAAGAGATGCATCCAGACAGAAACACGTTTCTTATATGGGGACCCCCTTTTTTAGGGTTCCGTAGCCAAAATGGCAAAAACGGAACCCTTATAGTTTCGTCATGTCCGTCCGTCCGTCTGTCCGTCTGTCCGTATGTCACAGGCATTTTACTCAAAAACTACATTATGGATATTGATTAAATTTGGAATATAGGTGTCTTGTATAAGCCGCTACTTAGTTTGGTAGTTAAACAACTAAAAGAAATATTTTTAGGGGGGGCACTCCATACATATTACAGAAGCTAAAAAAAATTTTTTTCAGCAAATATCAACGTGTGGTATATATTTCGACAGCTCTTTAAAAAGCACTATAAGGTTTCAAAGTTATGTTTTTGATTAAGTGTATATATATCTGGAAATAATCGCTCCGAAAGTTGTGTAAATTGTGTCCCTCCCCTTCTATCTTCTAAACCGTGTGTCCGAAAAATATGAAAAAAAATCACGAAGGTGACGCTTAATTAATACTTTCCACGAAAATTATAAACTAAACTTAGAAAGATTTATAACCATTTCGTGGCTATCAAGTATCAATTAATCAAATTCAACACTTTACTAAAGTAACTTTAACTAGTTTAATGCAGTCACAAACAACAAATATATATTGTTTTCGGTATTGTCATAGGTGTATAAATAATAGTGTAATAATCAATGATTATTTAGTCTGAAAGAATGACCGTAGGAAACAAATAGTATTGATTTATTTTGCTTTACCGGATCCGGTAGCTACCAAAAACCGCCGGATCCGGCCGGACTAGCGGATCCGGTCCAGAGGATCGCCATCCCTAGCCCTGTGATGTACGGACAGGTGGACAGCGGAGGCTTAGTAATAGGGTTCTGAACCCTAAAAACGACAGTATAAATGCAGCTACGCAGTGGCGGCAATAGGCGTCGGTAAGGTCGCTTCGCAAAACAGTTGTCCAAGTTTTGAAAAAAAAAATGAAAATGAAAGGATCTTGCAAAGCTGATGTCGCCGGTCGTCGATGTACAAGTTTCACCCGGCGCTGCCACTGCATCGTGTAGGCAATGATGTTTTCGACAAAGGAGATTCGTGTTATAAAATCTACTAAAATATGCTTAGCCTTGATAAGTCTATAAATGTATTGATATCGAATGGACGCAGCATCAGAGCAACCAAATAACCACTGCAATTAACTGCATAACCTTGATTTAAGTAATAAGAAATGCACCTTCATAAGCAATCGAGCGTGGTATTTGGAGGTTACATATAGTTACTTACTTGCGTATAAATAATTATAAGTACAAGCAATTTTAAATAACACCGAAACGTAGATAATTAGTGTATATATCTACACCTACTTATACATCGTAGACATGTTTATTCGCGCATCACGCAAAACTCTCTACCGACCGATCTCTATCTACGGATAAAAAATAAAAAAAAAAAAACATTTTTTTATAAAAAGAGAGAACTCTGTTACTCTTCGAAGCTTTATGTCAAAATGTTTTTTATAGCGAAAAGTTTCTATCGTATCTGAACTGAACCAAATTGGCTGATTGACTAAAGAAAATTCCTAGCGCGTCTACCTATGCAGATAGGCTGTCCATATACCTACATCTGCTCCCGTTTTAACAACAAAGAAATTACATATGAATGAAACATGATGTTGTTGTATGTAACAAAGAAATTACTGGGGTTAGTCTGGTTTCATAGACAGTCTAAAGTGTAAGTAGATAAATAAGCCAACCGAATGATATTATTGCACATATATAAATACGAACATTATTAAAGATTACGACTAATAAAAATAATTAGTAAGTGTATTAGTTTCAAGACAATATGTAGGTCGCATTGATATGATCAGGACAATGACTTTGATAGTGCGATAGTAGGTCATACAATTCACCGCAATACAATACAGTCCGACAATAAAGAGTAGAAATTGAAAAGTGACAACACTGTAGTGTCATCCCTTTTTTCTTAGATTGATTGGAAAGGGAAGACACTACGATGTTGCCACTTTTTAATTTCTACTCTTTAGTGTCGGACTGTAAATGAATGAACTGGTTTAACTATTTCGATGACGTCGCTCAAAAGGAAAACATGACTTATTTCAAAATGAGTATTAACGTAAATCCCATAAATAAGTAGTCATCAAGGATCATATTCAAAACAAAAATCAAAAGATGCTGGGAAAACCACAAATAAAATACTTAACTAAATATTTTTACTACAAAAAAACCCGACCGTGGCGCACTTTAAAAGTGTATAAAATCCGCCACTTAGTTTATTTTAACGAACTTCATACCCAGTGACACTCGCGCCATCAAGACGAATCTAATGATGTATCATTTATCAAAATCGGTTGTGCCGTTGAGTAGTTACGAGCGGACATAGGAGCGGACATACATACATACAGTACAGGTCAAACACATAACCCTCCTTTGGGCTTCGCCGCAGTCGGGTAAAAAACTTTTACCATTTTTTTATTATAAAAGAGTAAGCACCATAATTAAAATATTGATTTAAGCTTTCAAAATTTTCAGTCATTATTAATAAAGATTATAATAAAATTTATGCCACACCTGGCCATAAAGTGATCTAGTGCCTAGCCCATGATCTTGGGTTTGATTCAAAAATCTAGGATCAACACCAAAATTATTTCATCTCAGGAACCGCCCCCCCCCCCCCCCCCCCCCGCCCTTCTCCTGAAAAAATAAGCACGGCTTTTATATTTAGAGCATCGCGGACTTCGTAAATGGTAGCCTCAGCCAGACGTTCCTCTGCCAAATAAAACAGGATCAGGTTTAAACTTATGTTTATGCCACACCTGGCCAAAAAGTGTCTTTTAACACACGCTACGTGTACGGAACAAGCCGCTTTCTGGCCAAGTGTAGACATAAAATGATGTACACAACACGGGAGGTAATAAAGAAAGCTCTCGATCGCTTATTTACGTCCCTCGCTTGCAGCTCGGGGCGCAAACTTCTGCAATCTCGGCCTTTCTTTGTATTACCACCCTAGTTATATAATGTACTATAAGTCCCATTTTGCTACAACAATAAGTTAGCAGCGTACTAAAATCACTGTTTTTCGTATTTGCCTCGGACAGAGGCGGACAAACACGCGTCTTGATGGTCTTTGAAGACTTGAAGGTTTTGAACTGTATGTATAAAGGTTTATATACGTAATAAATAAGAAGGGCAAAAACCTTAAGACGAAGGTCGATAAAGGCAGAAGGCTCTTGCTCGTTACATTATAATAATAACGATATTGTGACGCATATAGGTACTTACGTAGACCTAAGTACTTAACTGAATTGCGACGTAAAATCTGTAAAGGTACTATACTAAGTAATATGCTGGAATGCTGTTCAAGTTACTTACTATTCTGACTGATTGCTAGTTCATGAATACGTAACTTAGTAGATACATAGTTGTATTAAAAAAAAATTAATGACGGTCGGTCGACAATTCAGATTCTGCAACGGTAACATTGTGCAGTCGAATTTATTCAGATTAATTAATAAATGAAAATCGTGAAAATATAAGTCAATATCTACCTACTCGGAAATATCTATTGCGATACACCTAATTATAATCATTACGTAGTACCTCCCATGCGCCGAACTCAGGGTCTCCTCCCTCCTTTTTTGAAGTGGGTTAAAAAAGTACCCCTTCCTTACCTGTAAAATACTTCATCAATTCCGCAGCCAATTTGGGCTCCACATCCCGTATTTCCAAGGGAAACGCGTTATTGTTTTGCGTATCCATTGTTACCGTCGTATTATTTACAATCCAGTAGTTATATAATTAAAACAATTGACACAATTTAAATGAAATGGAAAGCGAGAGAAAGCGCGCGTGTTCGGCGGCGTCCGCACGGACTGTGCGCTTGCGGCGTCTTGCTGCGATATTATTTACCACCACTCGAGACAATCACTCACATACAGATCTTGTATGTAAAGGCCTCTAGACTTTATGACTGGCGATCTTGGGTTGCCGTGATATCTCGATTCAGGTTCAGTAAAACAAAACAAAAGCAAAACTGCAGTTAGGGTTGCCTTGAAATGCTGGTTTTAAATACATCCGTATTCGTATTTTTATATTTTTTTCTACTCCTGTACTGTTATCTGTCTTTTACTTGGTCACGAACACTAATATAAGAACATATATAATATGAGTTCAGAGAAGTCTATACTCTATTCCCCATAACAGCACTAGTGTCGTTATAGCCACTTTACGTTATTGCTAGCAACCACAGACTTCTAAATCTAGGTTAAACTGAGGTCAAGGATTAAGCGCTCAATTTTAACTTTACGGTAAAAATGCACAACTACCAACTTAGCAAACAATTAAAATCCTACGGCTTTTAAGAAAAACAAAACTTTCTGAACTAAATTCATTGATGCCAACATAAAAACAAAAGTATTTTTAATATATTCACTGCGTGTCAACTTCATTTAAAAAATAAAAAGTTTACCATAGACACATACTGACAGTCATACGTCATATTTGCCTTCTTTGCAGGTTATGCCTTGTTTGTATTTTATAATTTTAAAACCTGTCGTAGAAAAAGTATTGTATGCAACGTTGTATAATTAAGTCAAAAAACGCTCATTGCGTCTCTATTTGCGATACTCGCCGCATTCGCGGCTCGTATCGCAACTCACGCAATTCGCATTTTTTGAACCTTCTTATACAACTGTTGCATAAAATACTATTGTTGCACTGTTTGTGAGGCTTCCTGAGGTATTTTTGTTTTGTTGCCACTGTCGTTCGAAATAAAATGTTACTGTGATGTTACGCTCAAGCATTTAGCAATATTTAAATTATAAGTAGTATATAGGTAGTTGTGGCGTGTCATCAAAGATTTCCTGGGGCAAACCGGAGCAAATTTGACTTTCATTTTCCTTAAAAGAAACAAAATAGGTTGTTCAAATGCCTGATATTAGGCAAGCCGTTGGAACCGAGTTTTATGGACACTGTGAAGTAGGTGGCTCGAGAGTTTCAGGGGGAGATATCCCCCTGAGAGCCTGATACAGACTGAGCGACTTCTGAAAGACTGAGGGATATTTGAGAACTGATAGGGACTTGAGAACGGCATAGGTATATGCAAGAATTATATGATACTGCGGTTAGCCTTTTGAGCGCCATATCGTGAAACAAATTGCTTGCTGACGCCAGGACGAAATATTCCAAAAAACCAAATTTAAAAACAAATACATTTCATTTAAAAAGGTATATATTTTGAGTACTTTTGAACCGGGTAACTTGTGTCGGCATTTGTCTTGTTACGGCGACCTGGCGTTGTGGGCACGAAATTCCGCTGCCGTGTATTGCCGACTGTGGCGGTCAAAAGGTTAAAAACTGGTCCGTTTTTCAGTTATAAATAAAAAATAACATCTTCTGGGTAAGCATCTTCACTTTCCATCAGGTGAGACCAAGATCAAACGCAAACCCATCATCCATTAAAAATATATAGTGAAACTCACCGAAACTGTAAAAACTGAAGCAAGGGACCAAGGAGCAGGACTACCGAAGTCGCTGGACAGAACACATTTGAACAGCTCTTTACGTATGCACTAACAATGATACACTGAATGCAAATAAAAGGAGATGATGGCGCATCAACATCATCCAAGACAGACAGACTATTCCAAAGAAATTACACCGTGTGAGGCCCGTGACAAATTCATCGGATGGGGCCTTCCTTCCTTCAATATAAAAAAGCTTGTATTCAAACTTCTCCGGGCTGGATGTTCCCTCTGGTTAAGGGCCCCATGCTTAGTGTTACTGCACTGCGCGACCCACAGCAGGGCGTGCAGTACCGGGAAAATTTAGTATGGCAGTAGAGTCTGTGCGGAAAGAGAATAGGCGTGGCGAAAAACGGAACTAACCTAACTAGTATGGCATTTATTTTTGCAAATACGGTAGAAAAGCATTACAGCGCCCCCCCATCTAAATCCTATTCTTTCCGCACAGATTCTACCGGGAATTCCCGGTTTTCTCATCCCACTAATATTATAAATGCGAAAGTTTGTGAAGATGTTTGGATATTTGGATGTTTGGATGTTTGTTACCTTATAACGGGGTAACAACTGGATGGATCAAGCTGAAATTTGGCATGCAAGTAGACCAAGTCCTGGATTGAAACATAGGATACATTATATCCCGGTAAAGAGTTCCTTTGGGACAATAACGGGAACAATGCGGGCGAAGCCGCGGGAAAATGCTAGTATTAAAATAAAACGATTCTGCACGCCCTAACCCACAGTAATGAGGAAACTTATTGATTTGTATCAAGCAGCAGTAGCAGCAGTAGCAGGAGGAATAGCGAGCCTTTCGTTCAAGTTGTGAAAACATATGGAAATTTATTTATATCGATCAGCGTCGTTCGCACATTAGTACTACCGGCGCGTACATAGAAGGTAAAACAGGATTGCAACACAGTGCAAATATTGCACGAGACTTTGTTACTTTGTGTGAGTAATATATTCGAATTAAAGACTTTACAGGCCTTAATGGTTAAGGTAACTAATTAACTAATATTAGCTATATGGGTATATCCTATATCCTTTAAGTTTGCCTATGGCAGCTCGTTGGTGGGATGACCCTTTGTGTATTTGGATACTTAATGTAAGCTAACATTATTACAACTTGGAAAAGTTTGATGCCACGTCATAGGTAAAACGTCGTCTGTAACGTTGTGACTTTACTGTTCAGATAAAAACTTGTAACCGAATACTTAGTGCTGGCTTTACCGATGGTGTAGGGTGTGCAGCGCACACGGTAGCAGGGTCTGAGGGGGCACCGCCGTTCTCAAAGACCCTACGCCCGCCGGTTGTTGTCATGGCCGACGCCAGGCACGGTAGCAAAGTAAGGCGAGCCCCGAGCGGCTCTTTTGCTTGCTGAAGGGGGTCAGGGTGCTGTTGCACACGGGCGCTACATGGGCTAGAGCCGCCTCTGCGAACACTACTCTAGGTACCTACAGTACCGATGTTCCGATGGAAAGTTTAAAAAATTGCGAAACTTTCCACTTGGACAAAAATGGGTAATTTCTCAAAATTTGTTATAGCTTTCTTAAATTCTTGTGAAAGTTTCCTGTAATTTCTTTGAGCTTTCTTAACTTTTTGGAATTTGTCTGCAACTTGCAACAGAACAAATGCCACGCCACTGGGCGACCCACAGCCACACTAGGAAGCACCCCTCGGGATCATTCAACAATTACGTGATCACCGGAGGGGGGGGGGGGTCGGGTGCTTGTATATACATTGGATTATTTGGGGGAGGGGGGGGGGGAGAGCATCCATGATTACGTCATCATTTTATAACTTGTTAGCTAAAGAAATTTTCTAAAAAATTAAAAAGGTGTAGAACTAGCTAGAAATACTTTTAATTAGAAAAGTAATCAAATTACTTTAGTCATCCATCAGAGAACATTATTGTAAAGCCAATTTAAATTTGAATTTTTCATCCTTAGATGGCTCCTTTCTGTATGACTGGATTAGCTTTATTTATGTGATTCTTTCACATTTTTTTTATAAAATTAACAAAATGTATTAACACTTTTTATGACGCCGCCTTTTTGCTGTCGTGTGATACTGAATTAGAATAGCATCGACTCATTTATTTTCCGTAAATTTCGTAAAGAGGCGACTAAGGGACTCAAGGATTTCAGTGGATTGCAATTTTGGGCGATAGGCTGACAACCTGCCACTACAGTGATTCACAATTTCTGAAATGTCCCTCAACATTTGTCAGAAGTGGCGAAAACAACTGTTTTAAGGCCGTTGATGCTCTGCCTACCCTGCAAAGGATAAAGGCGTGATTTCATATATATTTGTATGTTACGCGGCCCGCCTTTACTCGATTTTGCTACCTTGTGGCCCTTGCCTGCCCAAAGGTTGCCGACCCTTGCTTTAACGTATAGCGAAATTAACACGAGCGCCTCGTTTCCGAAAATAAATATATTATATTTAAATATTTTTTTTAATTATGTTGAATTTTTTGTATTTGAGTATAGTACGTAAAAATATAAAATAATTTCAGCAAAAAATATGGTTTAATTTCTTCTGTGTCCTATATTCTCCGCTAGGCAATAGTGCCGAATATTCGGCATTTTTTGCCGACTAATCGGCCGACTACAAATGATGCCGAATAGTCGGTGTTCCCGACTAGTCGGCCCATCTCTAGTTCTTACCTTTTGCATTTTGCCAAATGACACACCCTCTTTCCAAATGTAGGTAATTTAAGACCCATAGAAACATGACATACGTGTCAGTGCTAATAAACAGCAAACATTTTAAGCACGGACGAAGATTACGTAATCAAGGCGAGGGGGGGGGGGTTAAAACAAAAGATTAGGTACGCTGTGATCACATAGGGGGGGGGGGGGGGGTTAAAAAAACGGCCAAAAATGATCACGTAATTGTTGAACGATCCCCTCCCTCTCTATCTTAAAAAAATGTCGGTCAGTTGATGTTGGAGGGAATGTTAAGAAAACTAAGGGCCCTGAACTGGTTTAATCTTTACTTTAGATTTATAGATCTATCGTCAATATGGCAATAAGTATTTGCGAATCTAGTCGGTTAAGATATCATACCTGCAAATCCTACGATAAAAGAAATATGTGACGTTAGAAAAGACAAGTTCATTACTTTAACTTGTCTTTTCTTGGTACACCATGATATGGAGCTGTGCATTACCTACTTATGTCTTAGAATTATTATTCTCTGATTTCCAAATGTGTAAATATTAACTTAGGTAAATATTTAACAAGTCGTGAGGTGTTTATAAGGTAACCTATATACGAGTAAAACTAGTATTATTATATTGTATGCACTCGACGTCAATACTTCCTTATTACCTTTAAACGATCGACGCAGTAATGTAAGTGCACAAGCTCCGGTAGTAAAATTGTTGTAATTTTACATCTCCTATGCATCTGCATGATACAAGTAAATAGGTAAATAAAACAAATATAAATATTGGGCGACAATCTTATACAAATCAATCTAATCCCAAACTAAATCCGCCCGCAATGATTCGAGTTATTTACTTACATCCAAGTAAAATAAAACGGTTTAGGACTAGGTACCTACCTACTCTTTTTTATGCTTTTACACTGTTTTAGCCTTTAAGGTGGTAGGTAATAATAGTCGGCTGCATGGCGGTAGGAGCCGCAGTTGAACCTCTGCACCATGGGAGTCAACGTTGGCGTGCTATAGGGCACTCGAACCAAGGTTATTTAGGGTACCTAGCTGAAAACGGTCTGTATAATATATGGGTCTTGTGAGGTGCGGTCCCGATTAAGGTGCAAGTATATCGACTCATTATTAGTTTTTAGGGTTTCGTAGGTACCACAAAAAGAAAAAGAGAACCCTTAATTATAGGATCACTTTGTTCTCCGTCTGTCCGCCCGTCCGTCTGTCTGAGAAGACCCTTTGTCTCGGGAACGCGTTGAGGTATCGAGTTGAAAATAAATCCATATACCTAATCAGGTCTACTGTACCTTGCAGCTGTGAAAAAATCAAACTTCTAAGCTTACGTAAAAAATATACGGCCGTTTATAAGCATTTTCATTTAAAACGTCCTGTTAACTAGAAGTTAACATGTCTTCACAAAACTGACGATTAGTGTCAAACTGCATATATTTCGTCACCAACTGACTGGTTAAACGGTATTTGGGCATTTCTCCAGAAATATGTCTGCGGTCACCTCATTCATCTGGCCCTTTTTCATACTAAATGTATGGAGACAGATGAATGAGTTGCAGACATATTTCTGGAGAAACGCCCATTTAAACATAGCTTGAGTTTCACCGTACTATATATACATTTTAAAATAAATTGCCCTTATGCCGCAAAAAACGTATATTTCGACACTCTCAAGGAATTCAAAATTTACTTTAATATATTATTATGTACCTAATTTGTACGGAACCCTCGGTCGGCGAGTCCGACTCGCACTTGTCCGGTTTTTTTATTCTATAACTGACCTGCGATTGACGTCAGTAATAGTAGCGCCTGATGGGCAGTCACTAAGATATGTAGCTCGCCGATGCAGTAAAGTTCAGTTAGTTTGCAGAGTTTTGTGTCCAACTCAACAAGTGGATTTAATTAAAATTTTATCTCGTTGCAATTTTTTTAATAAGTGTTGTCGTTGTCGCGCTTCGATTACACCATTTTTATTTCACTACGCGTCAAACACGCATGCAGCCCACCTACCTAGTAGGTACCTCTCAAGTAACTACGGGATATAGGTTACAGGTTGTATAGGTTAATCCGGGCTAATTTTCCGTAACTCGACGATAGATGTGCGCCTATTTTGCAAACCAAACGTTACCAGAACTAGCCTAGCAAACCCTTGATTTTACCGACGACTTCTGGGAGTGACCCCGGTGTTCCAAAGTGATGTGCCCGGTACTTGGCCATCCCAGGGTATTCGGGAATTGAAAAACACTTAGAGTGAACAAATAAGGCATGTCCAGTGAAAGCTCCAGTTAGAAGCTAGAGCTGCGGTGTAGCTTGCGCGATAATCTGTGGTTATCGGGAGGGCCTCTCTGGTTCGTCTGCAGGTACCCAGGTTAGTTAGAGTATTGCTGTTGTTCTACTTGAAGTACGGGATAATATTAAGGTAGTTGTTTATTAGGATAGAGGCAAGCATGCATTGCATTGAATCAGCCACTAAAACCAGTATTGCGCCTGCTAAATTTCTTAGAGCACAGAAACAAACGTGTGTATTAAACACAGCCATTTTAAAAGTGTAACGTATTTTAACCGCATTCAAAAAGAAGGTGCTGCTCAGTTCGATCCGACTGTACAATTATTCCGGCGTCGCAGCAGATGCTATAATTCTACGAACCATTTGGTGCCACTATTGACCCATTAATAACTCTAATATAAACACAAGGAATTGTTTTTTTTTTAGTAAAACCCTTTAGATCAGGACTTCTCAACCAAGGGGGCACGCCCCCCTTGGGGGGGTCGTAGAGAAACGTCAGGGCGGCGTAATAGGTAGGTACGTTTACATTTCCGAAAAAAATCTATTTAACGCGTAGGTAAATTAACTGTTCCAAATTTCCATTCAATCGATGCTGCTATAAAAAAAATGTGTTTCTTACTTTTGTTGAAACTTAAGGGGGGCGTGAAAATATTATTTTTGGTTCGGGGAGGCTCGGCGAAATAAAGGTTGGGAAACCCTGCCTTAGATTAACTTAGAACACCAAATTTCGTTCCAATTTTGATTTTAATGATCCTGTTTTGATCAGTATCAGTAAGCTAAGCAAAGGGGTGACCCCATAAAACAAAAAATAAAATATCTAACAAAAAAATCATAATACTTAACACGTATCATAATACGCAACTGTGAAGATTGAAGATAGTGGCAATGGGCTCTTTGACAACTTTGTTTTGTGATATGATATAGAAAGACATTATAAAATAGTAGAAATATTAGTAAAAAATAAAGGGGCTTGACAGACGGACAGAGAAAAAGACGCACGGACGGATGGACAGACGGACAACAAAGTGATCTTATAAAGGTTCAGTTTTTTCCTTTTGAGGTACGGAACCCTAAAAACGAAATCATTATCATTAAACTCACCGAGATGCGACAATGTTAATATCACATTTTTAGACTTTTCCAAAAACGTGCCCAAAACTCTTCATATTAAATCCTACTGTAACGTGTCTTCACGAAGTCACGATACATACTTTGCTTGGGGAAATCAAGAACTTTGTTCTGCACCTATGTTAAAATTTGCGTATATCGTAAAGGTTTCATAACAAAAGTTACCCATACATTATTATAGTAATAGCAGTTTTTAATATATTTATACTTTTATAATATACCTCCCCATCCAGCATTGCAGGCTCATAAAAAAGTTATACGTTAGGTATCAAACTCAAAACTTTAACATACTTATTTTGCTTATTTTAACAGGATCTTAGTTATATAATTTTTAATTTTGGTTACCCAATTATAGATCTACCAACCCAGTACCAACTTTAAAAGTAAGAAACCTTCCATTCTACAAATTGTACATTGCACGCAGGTACATAGACATACCGAACACTCACTAAATTTCAACCTCCTTTCCTCTCAAACGCAACTGAGGTTACCCTCAGTTACCGAATTAGCATAGCTATAGAAACAGTCAAAACGTAACCATAATATTTTGTGTGTTTGTGAATTTTTTAAAATTAGATAAGCCGTTATTTTCCAATTGTGTACTTCATCTGGTCTTCACTGAACGTAGTATACCTACCTAAATATAAGGACCATCGTAATAGCGGTTTTGAACGCATTATAGAGGGTTTATTATATTTATGTGTGTGTATTATTATAAACGAGATGCCATTCTTATTGAACTTTTGCCTAGTAGCGACACATAAGTTTTAGTACAATAATTACCTAGGGCGATATAACAAAGAATGTCTCAGATCGCAGGTATTTGACGCCCGAGCCGAAGGCAAGGGCGATAAATATGCGATCTGAGGGTTTCTTTATTACCGCCCGTGGTAAGTACAATATTTTTCATCACACTTGCTCGAAAATGGTGTCATTACACGTAGATTCTGCGGGCCGTAAATGGCCTATTACGCCCTAGGGCGTAATGGTTTTCTTTTTTTAATTTGAAACGCTGGTTCTGTTTCACTCTTATTTGTCATGTTCAAAGGAAACGCCAACTTACTTTTTTAACTTTTATCACTGAAATATTTATTTAAAGATAACTGTTATTGCAAATACATGTAAACACATATTTCGGTAACATTAATTAAATGTTTAAATAATGTATTTCTTTATTTTGCAAATATAAAATGCCGCTTACCGCTATGGTTTCCGAACGTGACTTGACTTCGCATTGTCTATGGACTTAAATGTCACTAATGTCACTGTCTGTTTTAATATTTTCTTGTCATACTGGGGCGATTAGTAAGGTTATATTATTAAGATTTCCTCACAAGTGTGATGAAAAACATTGTGTGTGCCACGGGCGGTAAAGGAATTACAAACTCGTGTTATTAAAGCCCTCGGTTTCACCTCGGGCTTATAACAAACACTCGTTTGCAATTCCTTACTTACCGCCCTAGATACACAATGTACTATTACGTCTCCCCGAGGCCATGAAGTCGGATTTTCCGCACGCGTAGCGGCCGGTTCTTGCCACGTTATGGCCAGGTGTGACGTAATAGTACATTACACAACTAGGGTGGTAAAACAAAGAAAAGCCGCGATCGCAGATGTTTGCGGCCCGAGCTGCAAGCGATAATAATGTTTTGGTATTTGAATGCGCTCTGCGTACGCCTGGGAGAAACGCACGCAAAGGCATCACCGTAAACAATGACGCATCATTGGTCTCAATTTATTCGCGTTAGATTGAGCTCCTTCATTTACATACATTTATCTAGGTTATTATATCTATGTTAATATATATACTAATTAAGCTCCACAAGTCAGTCCTAACAATAATTCCTTTGCAAGATTTAAAGGAATTTAGAAAGTATTAGTGCATAAACATAAACAACGCTGTAAAAAAAATATTTTACTAAAAAAACTCACAATGGCTTAAAATTATAGGCAATAAATAACTTAAGTATAAAGGTTATGGCGGAGATCGGACTATGAGGAGATGAGCACGACTGCCGGCTCGGGTTGCGCTGCGGGTGCTTCGGGCTTCGCTTCGGGCTGAGGGTCTACAGGGGCGATGAACCGGCAGGTCAGCGTCACCGGGTCGCGTTCACGGTCCGGCCCGCACTGCTCTTGAGCACCCAAGAGCTTGTAATCCTCCTTCTCACCCTCGGCCTCCTGCGGCTCGGCCTCCAGCCTCCGTCGGCCGGCGATCACCACCTCTACGTTCCTGCCGTCGCTGTCGGCGTACCGCTCGCTGTCCGACCCGATGTCGACCCTGTACGGCGTGCTCGGCTCGACGAACGCTTCCATCACCCTCACGTCCGCTCGCTCCTGAAAGTCATTCTCGTGCTTGTTGCTCTTCAAGCCCCCGCCGAATATGTCCGAGACGGGGAACTTCATTTTGTCGGGGTAAGCGATGACAAGGACGACGTTTTGGACGTCCGCGCGGACATTGAAGTCGCCGTCTTGTCGCTGGTCGTACGTGGCGGGCGCGGCAACGGCGGCCGCCAGCAGGGTGGCGAAGGCTAGTGTCTGCAGCATGGCGCGTGCGTCAGTCTGATCTCCCGGGCTGTGACTGCGCGCGGCCGGCGCCCGCGCCGCTTTTACCAGGCGCCCGCGAACCAGTCGCCGGACGAATCGAGCACACGGTAACGGTTAACACAACACGATCTGGCCGGCACACGCGGTAATGGACACACAATTTTTATAAGCTCATTAACAGGACGCAACGGTGTATTAGTTTATTATTAAAGACTTGAAAATGGCATTAATTTTATAAGATATACTTGAACGTACGAATGTTCGTGGGAAGAGAGCTAAGGTTACACTGGCGCTGTGTACAATAGCATCCCGCCATAGATACATCAATTGTTATACCCGCCATTGTCTTTTAAGGTCTTGTAACACTTTCGCTACGCGAGCACTAGAATGGACCTGCTCTACAAGACGGTCTCTAGCATTTGGAGCCCCTCAACAAAATAGAGGCTCAGGCGGCATGAGTAAGGGTAACCTACAAGTTTTGGGAAATTATCCAGATAACTTGTAATAAGCTACAAAGGGTTATCCAACATTCCTAAAATAGCAAGTGTTATCAGAATATAACTATGCTGTACATTAAATCAAACTTTGCACAGAAGATAAGTAATGCCCTCCTCTTGAGGGTAGAGTGATAGTCTGAGTCCTTGCCTAGAGGCCGGGACAACAATGCCGTGGTGATCACGGAACACCATTAATAATGTCGCAAATGCATAACAGGAGCATTCCATGAAAACATTTACTGTTTGGCTCACGTAACGCTATGGCAGCTACCCTAATAAAACTTATTAGCTGATAAAAAACACTACCACAGCGATATTCAGCTTCCTAATTTTACACGTCAAAAGTATTAAAAGGTAGTGTCGCTTACGTAACATTTCCGTGCAAAATTTAAAAAGATTACTTTTCACCTACGTTTCTTTGTTTCCCTCGGACCACAGACAGTAATAATTTCCCTTATTTCAGAAGCTTAATATTATTATTAAGTGTATGTATATTTCGCTGATTCGAGATTGAAACTGAATTTCAAGCAAAACTGTTTTTCTATTCAGAAAAAAAACAGGTTCCTAGGTGTAGGAAGCTAGGAACTCCGAAATTTGAACTAAGTAAGTAGTCTGCAATAACCCTATCACTAAATTGGTTGTAATCGTATATATAACGGGGATTGCTCCGAGGATTGTTCGGATTAATCCCTGCCGCATCTTTCCGCCATCGTCCTACGCGACAATATTTCCATCCTCACCACTTAGATGGTTGGCAGTCCACAACTGTGCGTTTTGCTAGAAACTTCCTGCCTCACACGACTGAACTGTGGAATAAATTGTCGCCTGCAGTGTTTCCGGACCGATTCGACCTTCAAACCTTCAAGAGCGTACTCCCACCTGAAAGGCCGGCAACGCACTTGTGACTCTTTTGGTGTTGCAGGTGTCTATGGGTGACCCGTCTGCTCGTTTGCCCCCTATTTCATAAAAATAATACTTGTATAATTTATGTCCCTCCTTTTCTGTGATACGTATTTGTAAATGGGCTTCTGCCTCGCAGCCGCCATTACAGTATAATTAGTTTCGGGGCCTTCGGCACAGAATAAGAATTAAGAGTACTACGTACAGAAGCCTCTCTCCTTAACAAAACTGTCGTTCGCGTCTAGCGACCAGACGGAACTGACCCGCATCCCACCGTCTCTCTCTATCACATAACGTGTGCTCTTTCTGGTCGCTGGCGATTACTATCCCTAGGTGGCGATATTTAATAATAATAACCGCGGAACGGAACGGCGGAGTGAGTCAGTCCTGCCTTCGGTTATTATTTCCTCAACGAGGTGCCATGTATACAATCCGTTTCCCGGATGCCGGGTGGTAATGGGCACGCGCCGTGCGACAGTGACCGCGGGTCACCGATACGATAACCGAGTTTCTACACGCACTACATAAATACATTACATGTGTGTGTAAACGAGCTTTTGCGAACTACATCGATGCGTGAAAAAGCCCTTTGTTTTAGTAGACTGTGTTATGACTGTTATGTTAAAGTTGGCAGTTAATTAGTGATCACACAATAATCTATCTTCTATAGGCAATTAGGTACATACAATAAAATCGTACAAAGACTGCGTTTGGACTTGGACATTAAAGATTTTTTCGAAAATTTAACTGTAAAAAATAAATAATATAACGCAAATAAATAGTTTTTGAATATTGTCTGTTTGATTGTTTGTCGGCTTATATATTTACCTGTTTGTCTATTTGTTTGTTTGTTCACGTAAAAACTACCGGGCCGATTGTTATGAAATCTGGTATACAGTTAGATTATGACCCTGGTTAGATACCTAGGATACTTTTTATACACCTATAAGCCGAAGCAAAAAAGAGACATTTAGGTAACTTATTTCACCTCCGCGAACGGAGTCGCGAGCAAGTCAAAAGTATTAAGAGTAAATTATTATAAGTTGTCCGTTAATCGCGTCCTAAATATTATTACTAGTTCACGGGTCAAAAGCCAAATGTTGAGAGCCTATATTAAAAAGATGAAATATGTTAGGAAAAAGTGTGACATCGGGGAGGGGGGGTCTAAAAGTCTGAAAAATCGTGTGACTTACTTTGTGGATGACCCCTAATGCGTCAAGTGCCGGTAATTATTACACCCTTCCAACTTCCCCCTGGTTGCCCATGATCGTACGTTTTATCATTTTTCTAAGGAATTTAAGAACTCGTGAGTTAAGTTTAGCTGTACCAAGTTGTATGCATGCTGCATAAAAACAAATACTGGCGTATTTCCGCTTCTGACAACGACATCTGCCGGCGCAGTTGACAAACATCGGCTCAAACAATAAAATTACACAATAGCCACGTCTTTATATAGTCACTTAGCGACTGTTCGGATTTTTTTAAACGCTGATATTTTGGAATTTGCTAATCTGTTCTCCTTAAGACATACCTGGATAAAACCACCACAGTATACCTACTAATAAAATGAAAACCGCATTAAAAATTGTCCGCGATAGATCGATACGTTAACGCTTCTAACTTATCCCTCTCATGAGGGGACTTGTTTGGCTAGGTTAGAGGTATCCGGTCCGAAGGACCACACCAATGTTAGGTCCCTATGGTTTTGAAATGAGAGCGGGCTGTATTACAAGAGGAGTTGGTTTATTAACCGCCTAATTACTTACATATCGGATAGTCAAAAAATGCAGTGTTATTTTGAATACTTCGGTAGTCGTCCGTTATATTAAGGGAGGAGTTCTTGACGCGCAGTGTGGCAGTGGCAGCGGAGTCGCCGCACTGTCCGTATGTCCGTATCGATAACGTCAGGCTATCGTTGCTGATGTGTCTCTTAACAGGACTAGGGGGAATTAACAAGAGGGAAGCTCTAGCTTAGATTATTAACTAACTATCGATTAAGAGAGCTGATAAGTACATACATATAGGTACTTATGCAGTTTAAATAGGAGGTTAATGTATACGTTTGCTTACACTTACTTACGATTCGAACACAAAAAAATAATAAAACTAAGTATAAAATTCGAAACAGAACTCAAACATATATCATTGGTAATTTGGTACCTACTGCGTTTTATTCGGAACATAATGACGACTGTAGGTTTAATTGAGGTAAGGGAAAGGCAAAGCCACGTTCTTTACACTAACTGAAAACCATCGGCCAATTAATTTTTGGTGTAGAATTTGATATAGATAGTATGACGAGGATAGGTTACCTGTCCTAATCATTATTATATCAAAGTAGGTACCTATTTAACAGTTAACTCCTGGGTAATTCCACGACAGAGAGTAACGTAACGTAAGTTACCATTTTCTCGCGTGTTTCTTTTCTTCATTGACGGTGCAAATTCAGGCGTCAATATATTTAGGGATTAAAGTTATAGGTATTTATCAACATTAAAGTTAATCCTAAAATTTACGCCATTAACAAATAAACACGCGATGAAATGGTAACATCCGTTAAATTTTCATGGAATTGCCCTCCTTGTTATTTTTCCGTGTTAGTTGTAGTCCTAAAGTGGGTTAACTCCTGGTTAAGACCATAATTAAGACCCAGTGACAGGAGTGTCACTCCGCGATTTCGCCGCGTGGCCTTGCGGCCCCCTTTAGGGGGTTTTAGCCAGCGGCCAGAAAGAGCACACATTAGTCCGCGTTATGGGATAGAGAGAGACGGCAGGATCCGGTGCGTTCCGTCCGGTGGTCGGACCCGACCAACAGTTTCGTTAGAGAAAGAAGCTTCTGTACATAGTACTAATTAATTACTAATACTTTTTCCGTGCCAGTGATCAAAAAGACAAAATAAAAAACACTATTTAGGGATTTTTCAATAAGAATTTTCATTTATTTTCAACAAAACGATTTACATACTAACTTAAAAATTAACTTAAAACTAAAATAAATATCTATAAATGCATTACAATATCACTCGTGGCTAACTCTTACTAACGGACAGTCGAGTGCACATGATGTGCCAAACATTCACTTTACATGCGAGTTACGTTTATTCATCTAACGTTATAAGTATTTAATGGGCAAGTCTTGTTTTTCATACGGTACATTAAGGGCGGTGACACGACGGCGTTGTGCCTCGCTCCTAAAGGCGCCATGTGCATCAGTCCTTATTTGTCTGGATTGCAGTGGTCAGTTGTTTAATGATGACGAGTCTTCCTCAGTAGTGGCATTAAGAATTGAGCGAGGCGGGTTTTCAGTCTGTGGACAAATAATAAGGTTCAGTTCCAACTAGAAACTTTTTTACTAGAAACGAGATGTAAATCGTGAGTTTCCCTGTTATCGAATTAACCACGCTGTTAAATCTTAACGGTTAATGATGTTAACGGTAACGCCTGGCTTTTGGTTGCGCTTCGTGAGAATATAACACTCAGCACACACGGGAATTCATTCCGAAAAGATTTAGACACTTGGACTCCAAAATATGTAAAAAATCTACCAATTTATTTATTTATTTAAACTTTATTGCACAATAATAAAAAAGTACAATTGGCGGACTTAATGCCTTAAGGCATTCTCTGCCAGTCAACCGTTGGGTAAAACAGAGAGAGAGACAATTTAGTTGGCTATGTCATACAAAGATATAAAATTTCACAACTTTTACTAAATAATCTTGGGTAGAATGGTGTAGTAATGTACCTAATTAAATAATGCAGAAAAATATTAAATACTTAGTTGGTAAAATATTGAACCTCTACTTATATTAATTTCGACGACGAAATGTGAAAGAGAAATAATTTACCGATTGACGAGTACCTGCTTGTTGAGTAATAGAAATTCAATTTAAGGTTATTTTATTAATTTATTACCTACCTATGCGCCTTTTCCTGCTTCCGAGTGAACGCTTCCTTCCTCTGCTCCTTGACGGTGTTCTGGCTGACGTCGAGCACGGACAGGTCGGGCTTGTCACCCGGCTTGTCGTCTGGCTTGGCGTCCTGCGGCTTGCCATCCTCTGGCTTCGGCTCCAGCTGCGGTTTTTCAGACGAGTGCGAAGGCCCGTCGTACTCCGTCAAGTCTAGGAGGTCGCTGAGATCGATTTCCGAAGCCGCGGCGAGAAGCGAATCGGCCGGTGCGACGGCGATCACGACCCCGTCGATGTTGAGGCGGTAGTTTTCAGAGCCGTTCTGTCGCTGGTCGTAGTGGCAGTCGGGGCTGGAAGCCGGCGCTGCAGCGGCCACAGCCACGACCGTCAGTACCACCGCCACCTCGCACACGACTCGCTTGTAGTTGACCATCGCGGCTGCTGGCTGGAGGCACACTGCGGACTCCGCTCGGAGGCCCCGCTATGTACCCAGTCTCCGATGCATTTTTTATTTATTTGCGGAGATAGCGGTACTCTCAGACTGGCTGCGACCTACCATGAGTACGACTATTCTGGAATTGCAGTTTTAATGTGCAATAAAATACTCCCATAGATATGAAGTTAAGATTTGTTTCATCGTAAGTTTACGTTGTTTGTTAAAGCTTTTCGTTTTTAGACCTAATTAGCTTGACTTAGGAGTGGTATCAGTGATAGCTGTTTTTTATAACAAGTTTGTAAATAAAGATAGCCGCGAGCTCAACGCCCCGGCGACCCAATAACCCGTTAACTTTTAGCATCGCTCGAGGTCTAAACTGCACAAATACACAATATAAATAACGATGTGAATGTGTGGCGTGGCCGCGGAGACAAAAGCTCATGATGTTTAGTTGTTTCCTGAACCAAAATACGAGATGTTGCATATGTTGGTAAAAATACATAAATTAGCTTTTAATTTGTCATCTCTACTGTTTCTGATAGTTGAGGACAAGGGAGTATTAAATATAGGTACGCGATTTTTATATAAACCAAAACTAAATCAAAAGCATTATGTAGGTACCTATACCTACAGATAAACTTCAAAGGTTCAAATGTTATGTTCCTCAATCCGTTAATGTCCTAGATACAATAAGGGATTGTAGGTCGGTAAGAGGATGTTGTAGCTTGCTTGTTTGAATATTAAGACACCTTGATAGTACATATTATGTAGGTAGGTAGGGATCCAAACATTATAGATAGGTAATTAGGTGGAGCTTTACAGCCTCGATTAGAGATGTGCCGTTCCTGGGAATATTCACCATACAAACAGGGAATATTCCCTATCGTCCCATTGTCCGGATCTGATGACGAAATCTTCGAGTGAACTCTTCAAATATTTTAGGGGATTTTGGTATTTTGTAGTTAATCTTGTATTTTTTAATTGAATAGATTAGTTTAAAGTCTGCTTTTAAATTTTATGTTATTTAGTAATCCTTATTTCAAGCAAGCTAACAGCTAGTACAGCATTTCCTAAATTATGGATACGAGTTGACCATGACCCTGACACAGGATCATGTACATAAGGCGGCCGACTTCATGTGAAACCAAAACGGGACCTTTCTTAGCCTTTAGTGTTGTGAGTTTGAGAGACTGTCCCGAGATCGTGTTATCCCGATTCACAAAAAAGGTTCTAAGTCCACAATCGATGACCGAGAATGCGGGACGGTTGGCCACCTTAACCATACACGGCCCGACAGGGACAGCAGGGACAGAGCAAAAAACCTTTACAAATAAGACGTAGGGAATCTATAAGCATCACCAACGCTGACTGCCAAGAGGTGAGTCCCGAAAAATGAAATTGTTTTTAGTTAAGTGGGTCGCAGTTCAGCCAACTTTCGGATCCACTAAACAAGTGGTTAACAACTAACGGGTGGCCTAATTCATTGATTTTCCCTTCATATATGTAGATGCATGTACAAGCGGCGGCAGGTACTTATAGTTGCATAGCTAAGCTCGCCGATAGCATCTCGGCCGGCTGGCACAGATCGCAACCTGTCGCAGCTTTCGCCTAACTGTACCGATAAACGGGACCGGCGTTACCGATCCGTTGGCCCTGCGGTACTCCAGTCAACAAGGCTTCGTACAGTCGGCGACAGTATGAAATTTCTAAGTATACATCTGCTACTGATTCAATACCGCACTCAGCGAGTATTGGTGCAATTAGCAGATTGTAACTCATGTACCTATGTCACAATAGTACCCATATAAGACACATACATGTGATCTATCTTTAAAATAGAGTTGCAGTAAATATTGATTCGATTAAGCCGTCTCCGTGTAGTGTGTATCTTCCTACACTCTATCTTATCCTTGATATTCCCTTATATAACGACTAAAACTATAGCTTGGCAACTTCGTTGGTGACACTCACCTGTGTGCTTTTTGTTATGTGCAGCCGTAACTACTCACACAAGTTACCGCCAACACGAACGGCGACCGACGGACGCAGCCTCCGGAGGCCCCCGTTCGTGTTGGCGGTAACTTGTGAAAGTAGTTACGGCTGCACATTACAAAAAGCGCACAGGTGAGTGTCACCAACGAAGTTGCCAAGCTATAAACTATTTTCTACTCGCTATTACTAAAACTAGAGTTACGAGTAGGTTTGGTTTGACTGCTAAGTAGTGTTGGTAGTCAAATTAACATATTGAATACACAAATGCATAAAATGCCCGATAGATAGAATTTCCCCATATATAAGAACGGATACCTTATTGTAAAGCTCAACGATCTAATTGACTGGCGTAGCTGTCACCCGAGTAATAACCACGTCCTGCGATGCGGTCCCTGCAACTGTACAGCGATTATGCAACTAAGATAACTGTAGTTTGTAATGATGAAGTCATGTTATCATGAGGCTGCGGTTACGGTGTCTGGCCACAAGCTTTGCTTTAAAGCAGGGGTCTCCAAACTACGGCCCGCGGGCCGGATCCGGCCGTGAAGTGGCGCGGCGCGCGCCATAGAAACTATATGGCGGGCGCCGCGCCGTGGAGTCCGCGCCCTAAGAGTAGTAGTACCTACGTACAGAAGTCTCCTTACAGAAGTCGCACAATAAAGCATTAGCCTTATGGCATTAAGTTCGCCGTTTGTACTTTCCTGTATTGTGCAATAAAGTCTAAATAAATAAATAAAGTACCTACAGATCTACAGATGATGTGAGACACAGACCCCCCTCTCCCCCCCAGGACGAAAACCATGTGGCCCGCGCGACATTTATAAAGGTGCTGTATGGCCCAGTGGCGTAATTACAGGGTGGCAGGGCTGGCAAAATGCCACGGGCCCCCGACCCAAGAGGGCCCCGGCGTAAGTAGGTATAACGTTAAAATAATGAAGCTAATGATAGGGCCCCCATTAAAGGAATTTGCCACGGGCTCCAGATGATATAGTTACGCCACTGGTATGGCCCTCTGGGAAAAAAGTTTTGAGACCCCTGCTTTAAAGCGGTATTCCTATTTTAAGTTTTTTAACCGACTTTCGCAAAAGAGGTTTTTTGTTCGTCGGTTTTCTTTTTTATGGTCCCCTACACAAAGAGTGCCCTAGGAACCCTATTACTAAGCCTCCGCTGTCTGTCCGTCCGTCACAGGGCTCTATCTTTTGAACCGTAATTGGTAGAGACTAAAAAATTGTATTTCTATTGCCTCTATTACAGCAAATAATAAAAACAAAATAAAGTTAAAAAAAAAAAAAATTTCGTTGTCGGTGGAACGGAACCCTTCGTGTGCGAATGCGAATCCGACTCGCACTTGGCCGACTTTTATTTATGTATGTTTCCCGATTACTCGAACGAAAACGACTGGACCGATCGTTGTTTTGCGCAAACAAAATGTAACAAGCTTTACCTAAATTAAATAAATTTCAACCATATTTGTATTCGTTCAATTTCAATTTTAAATAGCCTTTATTAAACATCCTTTAAAAACTAATTATTTACAATATTTTAGGTTCAGACATCGGAATTCAGGTTGTCTTGCTTCCCAGCATAGGCCTCCCCCAGCCTTCCGCAAATCCCGGTCATGGGCTTGCCTCCTCCATGTGGCACCAGCTGTGGTTTTTAAATCGTCTTCCCATCTCCGTAGCGGTGGAATTTGTTAAATTACATTAATTATTCAATAGGAATTAATTATTTCATATTTTTGATCTGTAAGCTTATGATGCTACGCTTTGTCGCGCGATAAATAAATGATAAAGCATCCGTCACGTACTGACAAATAGCTCGTGAGAGTGACGGATGCTTTATCATTTATTTATCGCGCGACAAAGCGTAGCATCATAAGGCTACTGGTTTGAAGATAAGACAGGCACAACGGACAGCACATGTTAAATTCGCAGATCGCATTTGAAACCTTTTGAATGGATGTAGTTACTTTAAGGCAGAGTTTCTTAATCTTTTTTTGGTCACGGATCCTACATTATTTCGGAAAACTTACAGACCCTTTCCAAATATAATCAGAGAAAAAGAAAATGAAGCGCACGTGAAAGTTTGTGTTGTATGCAATGCATAGCAACGGATCCCCGGCTATCGTATAGTATAACGGACCCCTAAGCCTTAGCCTATTTTATTTTTAGACTATACCTAGTCAAACTAAAATAGTACATTACTTACCTAGCGCGGAAAAACAAAGAACGTCTTAGATCGCAGGTATTGGCCGATTCGAATCACCTTAACTAGTTTCAAGTAATTGTCAAGGATGTATTTATCGCCCAAGACGTTCTAAAATAAGATCGCCCGTAAGAGCAGCAGCCGCTAGCAGTTTTAAGATCTAGGGCGATAGTTGTAAAGAGACGGGATGGTAGTCACGGTCATCCAATAGGTCCTATCGGAGGTACTTAATACCTTATTAATCTTATTATAATGTTTTCGAACATAATTAACGTGCAATTGGGACTTTGTCCGCGACATCTATTAGCATAATTTGACACTAAACGTTTTTTGCTAAAATTATATATTTCTTTAACTTTTTTGAGAGAACTCTCATGTCATTTTGTGCAAATAAAATGTATCAAGCTATAAAACACATTTCAAATATAATTGATGCCGTAGAAGCAAACAATGACCCTCTTTAGGTTTGTATGGAAAATCGACCGACTCGAATCACTAACAAACGACACGTTTTCCTAGTCACTGAAACACACTCCGATATATTCTAATGTTTAATTTAAAGACTATTGGTTCTCACTACACAGGCCCAGCCTAGTGTGTGAACCACCGTTATATCTTAAGCTCTAAAAATGTATGTTAATGTCTTGTAACCCGCTTATCATAGAAATGTACCTACAATGTATATGGCAAATAAAATTTCTTTCTTTCTTTCTTCACTGAACTCTCTATCTCAGTCGTTCTTAACCTTTTAGTGATGAAATTTTGTTAAATGGTAGGGACCATTTAACAAAATCTGTGTCTTGCCACGGACCACCAGTTGTTTGAAGGCAATAGAAAGTAAACTGAACCGATTTTGATGAAACTTGCATAGTTTATTAAGTTAGACTATACCTAGTCCAGCTAAAAAAAATATTGCAATCCGACTTAAACAGTATTTGAGATATCCGCCGATAAACATACAAATATACGTATAGACATACATACACTTATGAAAGGAAAATAAAAGTAAAAGGGGGTCCCCATAAAAGAAACGTGTTTTTATCTTTCGCAGTTTATTTCCGTGATAGAGCTGGATTTATAAGGTAAAATAAAAAAAAAACAAAAAAATTAAACATATTTATTACTTCAAGGACATTAAAATTAATTATTAACTATATTTTAAAGTTTTTAGATATTCTTTGCACACAACAAGGAAGACTGTTGTGCAATCATTAATGTTTTCAATCAGTAACAATAATTTGCTTCACAATATGGGTTATAATAATGTATATAATTTTACACACGATCAAATTTATCACAATCAATTAATAATAGGAAGCTTAGGGTTATATATTGTGCGACCAAATAATGTGAAAAATATTCGTAGTTCAACAACTAAAACAAAACATAATGTTCACGACATAGGACTGTCGTTAATGTTCTTCAGAATAATAAAGTCATATAACAACACAAAGTTTTGATTTTATTCCTATCACAAAATGTATTACTTAAACCAAAAAAATTGTAAAAAAATATCGTTCCAAGGCACATGGGAAGACGTCATATATCTAGTTGATAAGGCACTTGTATGTTTAAAATAATATCATTTTTAAAAGTAAACAAAGTTCTCAATTAATATACTAATTGTTTCCTTGTTAAACTAAACATCTACATTGTAGCATAACAAAATGCAAACCTTACATTTATTATCAACGGCAATAAACATTAGTGTAAACTATTCAGTCATTGACGCTAAGTATAGAAATAATAATAAATCTTTTTTGCCACTACAATTTTGAAAATCCTCGCAATTGTGATGAAAAACATTGTGTCTCACGGGCAGTAAGAGGCTAACATACTCGAGTTAATCAAAAGCCCTCCGCCTTCAGCATTAGGCTTCTAAAATACTATCTTTAGTAATCCCCTTCTTACTGCCCTTGGTACACAATGTACTATACCACAACCCGTGACAGAGTGAATACATTTGAGTTAACTTGAATCGAAACCCAGCAAGACGCGTCCACAGTTAACTTACGCATAAACTACAAGCTAGGGCCCTAATGGCTGAATCCCTGCACACCTTCCGCAGCACACTTTGACAATCGCTGAATTAGAGGGTGCCATTGTACTTAATTTGATAAATCAGATTTTAAATTAACATCACTTGTAAAGATAACACCTTCAAAGGTCTTGATGACAATTCTGTCGTAATACTGACAACTGACAAGACATACTTATATGAATTCGCTTAACAAACATAATTTAACACTGCACTATACTTTCATCAACTCTGATACTTAATTGTTAGAATCGCGGCGTTAGCCTAAGAAATATCCAAGTTTGTGACTATAGTACATTACACAACTAGGGTGGTAATACAAAGAAAGCCCGAGATCGCAGATGTTTGCGGCCCGAGCTGCAAGCGAGGGACGTAAATATGCGATCGAGGGCTTTCTTTATTACCTCCCGTGTTGTGTACATAATTTTATGTCTACACTTGGCCAGAAAGCAGCTTTTTCCGTACGAGCAGCGTGCGGAAAAAGCCACTTTATGGCCAGGTGTGGCATAAAAGATATACTTAAACGTTTAACAAATGTACTATCTTTCATACCTCAGCGGATAGAAATCAAAATAAAGCGGAGAGTCCATTAAGTATAGCCTATAGGTAAGTACCAACTAAACACTAACACAAAAAAAGTAGTAAAAATAAACCAACAAAGATATCACACATAAACAATGTAACACAAAATAAAATAACGGTATAAAAAAAACTGTGCCACGCCTCAGTCTATCAAGCTGAGTCGAATATGAGAAATCAATAGAGACGGCGCGGAAAACGAAAACTTCCAACACCACGACGCGCTAATTTTGAAATAACTGGCCAAGAGCATGTCGGACCATGCTCAGTGTAGGGTTCCATAGCCGTAACTATAAGGTAAAAAATACGATGTAAAAAAAGTACAAGAACAAAAGAGCGTATCTTCATAGCAATTACGTCCTTTTGTTGAGAAGCGCAGTTTATCAGCAATAACTCAAAAATGGTTAATCCGATCTTATTGAAAATTATTTTCGTTGAAAGTATTAATTAAGCGTTATTTTTGTAATTTTTATTATATTTTTTGGACACACGGTTTAGAAGATAGAGGGGGGGGGGGACACAATTTTCACAACATTCGGAGCGATTATTTCAAAAGGTATTCACTTAATCAAAAACATTACTTAAAAACCTTTAAATATTTTTAAAAGAGCTGTCGAACTATGTACCACACGTTGATATTTTCTAAAAAAAAAAAAATTTTTAGCTTCTGTAACATGTATGGAGTGTCCCCCCTAAAAATATTTATTATAATTAATTAACTACTAAACTAAGTAGCGGCTCATACAAGACACCTATATTCCAAATTTCATCAATATCCATCATGTAGTTTTTGAGTAAAATGCCTGTGACATACGGACAGACGTACATGACGAAACTATAAGGGTTCCGTTTTGGCCATTTTGGCTACGGAACCCTAAAAACCAGTAGACTGCACCATGGTAAAACTAAAACCCACTACACACCATAGTGGCACTAAATCTTTCCTAACCAAACAAACTCGTTACACATCTAGCTAGATCGAAATACTTGTGGCCGAAATATGTACAATCAACAAAACGTAATCGAGAATTATAGGGTTTCGATCAGTGGTGTATCGAAAGTTCATTGGCTCGACTGTTATTGTATCGAATATTCGCTAGATCGAAATACTTGTGGCCGAAATATGAACAATCGAGTAGGTAAGTGTCACACATCCCGATCCGCGGCGGTGAGCTGCAGCGCGTGAACCACTAACAAGGAAAGGTAGCCAACTGTCCGGTATCAATATCAAAATAAATCAAATCAGAGCCGGACAGTTGGGTACCTTTCCTTGTACCTAAGTCTTCTCTCCTGGAGCGGTACAACACCTGGACCTAGCGCTGCGCAGCCCCCACGCACTCCGCCGCGGCACTAACACAGTACCACGGTAAATACGAGAACTCGCTAGACATCCCTGTCACCGGCAATAAGTTGCAACGCATGAGCCAGCAAGTCTTCTCTCCTGGCGCGGTATAACGCGGCGTCTAGATAGCGTTGCACCGCGCCCGCGCAGGCCGCCGCCGCGCCGCCCGCGCACAGCTCGCGCGACGCGCCGCACAGCGTTAGGGCGCCGCGCCAGATACGGGAGGTCACTGGACAAGACAGATATATATAACGTAGAACAATGAAAATCACTTCTTTATTA
The DNA here is from genome assembly GCA_947034925.1 of Eudemis profundana. Taxonomy (NCBI): domain Eukaryota; kingdom Metazoa; phylum Arthropoda; class Insecta; order Lepidoptera; family Tortricidae; genus Eudemis; species Eudemis profundana. Next base: position 18,579,687 of record OX344802.1, on the reverse strand, counting down.
CAGTACAGAGGTTAAAGAGACCATTTAAAGGGTACACGGAAAGAACATGTCTACCGTTTTTTGAAAATGAGTTTTTTATCTCAAAATGTAGAATTAGCAATGAACTATAACTTACCACTTGATTACAAGTGGATATCTCAAAATAATATATTTTCTTTCCACTTTTAAAGAACCATAGTAATCGTTCACGATGAGTAACTTTCAAATGGCTATAACTCAAAAAGTTCTGTATTACTTGGCTATAATCTTAAGCTCTGTTTGATTTGCACTGAAAATCTTCTACAATATAAAAATTAGATTATGAACAAAAATAAACTTACTTAAACTGATTTCGATAAAGATCGAACAAAAGCAGATATTCAATAACCAAATTCATGGTTCACTAAGCAGCCACCACATGCCTTTGTACATATACCTTTATTTTGTAACCCTGTACTTTGCTTATTTTGTGCAATAAAGTGTTTACATACATATACACATTAATAAGTGTTTATTCAAACTTAAAGCTATTTAAATGAAAATATTAACCGTAATATAATCCGAAACGTCGGAAAATCAATGTACAAAAACTGGCCAAGAGCATGTCGGACCATGCTCAGTGTAGGGTTCCATAGCCGTAACTATAAGGTAAAAAATACGATGTAAAAAAGTACAACAACAAAAGAGCGTATATTCATAGCAATTACGTTCTTTTGTTGAGAAGCGCAGTTTATCGGCAATAACTCAAAAACGGTACATTCGATCTTATTGAAAATAATTTTCGTTGAAAGTATTAATTAAGCGTTACCTTCGTGATTTTTTTCATATTTTTCGGGCGCACGGTTTAGAAAATAGAGGGGGGGACACACAATTTACACAACTTTCGGAGCGATTATTTCCAAATACATTCACTTAATCAAAATCATTACTTAGGAACCTTATAGTGTTTTTTAAAGAGCTGTCGAACTATGTACCACACGTTGATATTTGCTGAAAAAAATTTTTTTTACTGTCTTTAACATGTATGGAGTGCCTGTGTATGGATTTATATACCAAACTAAGTAGCGGCTCATAAAAGACACCTATATTCCAAATTTCATCAATATCCATCATGTAGTTTTTGAGTAAAATGCCTGTGACATACGGACAGACAGACAGACAGACGGACGGACATGACGAAACTATAAGGGTTCCGTTTTTGCCATTTTGGCTACGGAACCCTAAAAAATAACTAAAATTTGTCTATGATCATGGAAAGTAATGTTACGTTTAACATGCGCACCAAAAATGTAGTTGAATAGGTATTTTTTTCCAAATTGGTTAAAGAAACCTATTACTCACAAAAGTGTTGCATGTCAGCGTCGCAGTGTTGCAGCAACTGTTGCGCGGAGGCGGCGCCCTCTATCGCGGGGACGCTGTTCCCGGTCACTATCACGGAGTTTGGGAGCGTCGCCGCCTTCACCACCTCTTCCACTCTTGCTTTCAAATGCTGAAGAGAAATTACCCATTGTAATAAAAACATTAACACGGATTAAATCGCGTATATTACTTAATTTTACATCCCGATGTTTCGTAACCCTTTACAGCGTAAAGATAAAACGTAATTTTTCTCCGTCAAAATCATTGAGGTATACATTGGGTATACAAGAGTCATTTTCAAAAAAATTGTACACAATTAAGGGATTTAATTAAAACAAAACTTAATTTATTCCTTTGTGTTACGAAAGTTACCCATATAGTTTGTATGCCTAACTTTTGTAACACAGAGGAAGCGATCGCGATTTTGTTTTTATTAGGCCCTTAACTATGTACAATTTTTTTGAAAATGACTCACAAAGGACAGGCCTAAGCGAGCGCGCAGACGGTTCCAACGCTTTGGCGGTAAAAATACCGCCAAATCAGTGCCAGTCGGCAGTGCGACACGCGGCGCGTGCACAGCTGGTCTTTATAGCTACATTTTTTGTTACGGGGAAATAGTTCCGAACTGTTCGGATGGGCCTATCCTTACGTCAAAATTTATTACATTGCAAACTACCCACTTCCAAAAAGGCGTTACATACCAGATGGCCCCAATGAGTAAAGACTGTTACACCCTAACCTTAGAAACTACCGCCGTTTCGGAAATGGCATATTAATCAGGAAATATAAACAAAAAATAAATTACTCAGTAAATCATTTTGTAACATCCAAACAATTTTTTTTCGGCTTAAACTTCGTAACTAATACAATCATTTGATTGGAGTGACTGGTGACAAACTTTCCCATGCATACAACTTTCACAACTCTGCCGTACAATTTTACGAAGTCGTATCAAGCGAAAATATTGGTAGAAAAATCTAAAGAACGCCAAAATTTAATGTAAAATTACCTCATAATCCAATGAGCTGTTGGGTGGTGTTTTCTTGCTGTCTTCTTTTATCACGTGCAGCCAATAGCGAGTAGGTATGTGCTATAAACAAAACAAAAGGCTGACTGAACGAAGACCATACAAACGAAGCCACAGTTAACGGAACACCCATAGACTTTATCACGTTGCAATAAAGTTGACATTCGTTTACAAATGTACAGTTAACAGTGTGCTCGTATAAAGAAAATATAAATAATGTGGCATAGCACTTTTATAGAATATATCTAAGTCAATTGTTGCATATGTTTCGACAGATTTCGATCCGTTTTAATACATTGGTATCTGGACATCCAAGGGTTAACTAACCATTATTAAGGCAGACGTCCGAGGGCTTGACATTGTTCCAGTAGTTGCGATTTTGAATGTTAAATCATTAGCAATAGATGTGACAGCAGGGCCATTGGTCATCAACGTGTCAAACACAAGGATGTTTGGCTTATGCCTTTACTGCCTAAGCTAAAGAAAGTCTAAAATAGGCTTAGAAGTTTTCTTTCTCCACGTTTACACGGACGATTTTACAGGCAATCTCTAGGACATTCTCAAATATTGAACTTACATTAGTGTCAGCAAGCATGAGTATCCTGTGTACATGGGGCTGGTCCGTGGTATCGGGGGAATGTCTGTTCACGCAGTCAGGATACATCTCCGCTAACACCACACTATTCTCGCCACCCAGCTGACACTTCCTCTGCTCTTTGATGGCCAGGTCATCCATCTTGTTGTATATAGCGTTCGCGACACGATCTTTCACTCCTGAAATGTACGGTAACGATTTTACGTTTATGGAATTAATATTAGACGTAAGTTGTGAATAGCATAAAGTTTTACGAATTCAAGACTGGGCTCAAATTTTGTCTTAGACTTCCAAGAGTATAAATTCATATGGAGTACAGGCAAAGTATAAAGACGGAAAAGTAGTCCAACTTCGGCAGTTTAGGAGCGCGCGACACGTGTAATAGCACGTCTGTGTGAGTGCGATCCATACTGGAGCATTCTTACGCATTCTTAAAACTTTGCTTGTAGTGCGTTCGTACACGGCACGCACACATTCAAGCGCGCGATGTACCTTTTGAAGGAAGATTAATTCGTCTGCTGACAAGCAAAACTCACTAAAACTTCTGTCACTGCTCTTCAAAAGGTCGTATCTAATTAGTAAATCAATACTAAGATACGAGCTTTACTTTAAGTAGGTATTTGTTACTTAGTGACTTTTGCTTGTCAGCAGACGAATTATTGCTATTATACTGTGGTACAGGTTATATGTTCTGGTGACATATACATCGCGGATATTAGTCTACTCAGAAAAGACGCAGTGGATAAAGGCGGAATGCGTGTCTTGTGAATAATAGTGGCGATAAAAATACTGAGAAAAGGCCATAGTTCATAACATTTGTTTTTAAACCGTGGAGACATTAATGGTGTCTGAACAAATAAAATAGAGGCTTAATTTACTTAATACTTACCAGTCTGTTAGGAAATGTCAGCATGAAACATTAATTAACATTGATAACGATAGATAGAAATATAGAGAATTAGCAATATTATTATGTGCATTACTTAAGGCAATGCAGTATTTTAAGAAGGCTATAAAGATATTGTTACACCATTTATTGGTGTGAATTAGTTACTAAATAACATCAACAATATTTCATCCTTAGTGAACTACAGATTTCTGAAATAACTTCTGAATAAATAAGGAACACTTTCCCAATCAGTTCACAAAAACATTACTGTTTGAATTTTGTGGTTCCTGTTACCCACATGCTATAGTTTTTGAGGGAGAGAAATACCTTTAGTTAAACTTGAAACTTTAGGCATAGCTGCTTTCAAAACTAAAAGGCTCACCAAAGTGCTGTGCGACCTGCACAATGTCAGCATCCTCGCTCCAGGCCAGTATGATTTGCAAAGCCTGCAGCAGAGAACATTGCAGCTTCAAGAAGAATGAACCCAAACGCACTGGCTGCCGCACTCCGCACACCTCACACACCCATTGCACTCTGAAATGTGTTTCATTTGTTTTATTTATTTATAAATAGAATTAATACTGCTAGAGAGAAAAGTTAAAATAGAAAATTCATGTATCTTAGGGATGGTAATACGGAATACTATTATTATTTAATTTTGACTAATAATAGCTCATATTATGTTATGCAATAACAAAATGGATAACCCATTATTTTCACTGAATTATTAGACACAAGTAAATAAAATTGTAATTTCCTGGCAAATAATCTGATTTCAGATTTGAATCCTTCACTGGATTATTTGGATAATAATAATAGGGATCTATTGATTTAGTTATTTTCTTATGTCTTGTATACAATTCTAAAATTATATTATATAAATTCAATTCTAAAATTATATTATTATATAAATGTTTTCAATAAAATAACTGACAGGGATACTCCTACAAATAGTACTTTGCTACATAGCTATGTAGCAACAGCTGTGAATGAGCAGCAATAATGAGTAACAGCTGTTGCACATTATTGTAATGACATAAAATGCTCTCTAATGATTGTAAATTATGCCTTAAATCTGTAAACAAAAAGAGACTATACCGGTCTATAACTCTAGCATTTTTGCAGATCACCCTACACTCAGCCTTCCCAGTGGGGCATTTTACTGTGTTGGGTACAAGTCCATGTGTCTGCAATTTTTCTACAATCTGCCATTCCAGGCTCCTGTCACCATTGCGTGTGGCAAAAGTGCTGTAGAGTTGGTAATTCCTGAAATGAAAGGATAGAGATTGGTTTTGTATTGAACATCATCTGTCTCTATAATTGTTATCTTCACATACATCCTACTAATATTATAAATGTGAAAGTTTGTAAAGATGTTTGTTACTAAATAATGGGGTAACAACTGGATGGATTAATATGAAATTTGGACCAAGTAGACCTAGTTCTGGATTGAAACATAGGATACTTTATATCCCGGTAAAGAGGTCCCTTGGGACATTAACGGGAATAACCCGGGTGACACCGCGGGTAAATGCTAGTCATCTATAAGTCAGTGTTAAGAATAAGACATACACAAACAAGAGTAGACACTGGTCTAAACCCTCCATATTAGTTTCAATTGTTCCGACTTACCCTGGACTAACAGGAAAAGGGAAAGTTGGCTCACAGCTTGAATCTTTCGGACTGCTATCGAAAGTGGTGGAATCTGCTTCCATTGCACAAAATTTATCACGAACTTGACTGAATTTCACTTGTTTTCATTGCATAGTAGGATTCTATTATGGTCTCAGTTAAGTAATCTAACATACACTGTGTGGAAACGTCGATATTTTTAATGTTACCTAATGAGGTAATAAGTGATTTGATGAATTATGAGTTATTTCGTAGTTTTCTATATGCCCGCATGCATTATTTTGGTTTACTTTCAAAAGTGTGTTCAGATATTTCCTTAGATACATTGAATACACAATTAAACTAAAATAGCACCAATCACAAATGGTACCTTAAGCTGATATGTCATTTTTCAAAACAAAATATAATAAATAACATCCATCAAAATATTATGTAATAATAACTACCTTATAGTATTCTTCATTCCTAATGTTGAAGAGTCAACAACAGGGATAATAAATAATAATATTTTCAAGATTCTGAACGACCCATAATATGCCAATATGACAGCTATCAACAAAAATAAAACCCACAGACTATCTAATGATCAATGTCACCTTGATAAGAAAATAAATAAAACAAAAATTAAATTTGTTTTTTTGCTAGAGGCCCACAAGTTTTTATTACAATGTTTAAGAGAGAGGAAGCAGCAAATAAATTTCGTATTAAGTATAAGGCAACATTGTTGTAGACTTTGTAGTGCAATGCAAAGGATAAAATATGGTTCTGTGATTTTACGTATTGATTCATTATAATGGTGCACATGAAATTCATATGAAACGTCTAAAGTTTCATCTGACTGACCTATGCGTGCGTGCTGCTGGCTTTAAATAATATCTTATCTGTGTAAGCGTCGGTTCGATGTGTCTTGCACAGATTAATAACTAGTTACTACGTAACAGATACGACAGTGACTTTACCTTCTGTTTCCACTGGAACCGCGATAGCGCCACTGTAGTGGTTCTTTCAATGGTATACTCTGTGGCTGTCAATGTCAAGTTTGACAGTACTAGTGCCGTGCAAGTTCGATTTATGATATCGATATTTTAGTGATGTTCTCTCTTTATCGATAATTTTAATACCGTTTAGATCGGTATGGTAAATTTTTTTTCAAGGTAAAATAAAACTAAACTAAAAGGCACTAAAAAACTTTATTTATTTATTGCTTTTTGACGCAACCTAAATGTTTTGTATTTTTTTAGTGCTAATTTCTGCGGTTCTTTCATCTTCTCCACATACTTTTCCTCCAAATCACCATTTAATATTTTATTAATAATATTGCACCAGTTGTGGACGTGCAGCCGAATAATGTTTTTTATAAATGTATTTGTTAACACATTTGAGTGTTCAGCGCTACACCCGAGCCAGGAAAACCTCAAATAACCCATTAATTGTGATCTTAAATTCGCACTTATATTTTTCTGATGACAATTTAAGTTTAAAAAATTATGGATATATGTGCTGGCATCTCCATATAACTTTACAAACTTTTCATTGGGATAAGTTAAATTATTCCTTTTCAAAGATTTATATTCTCTAAATTGAATATAAGAATGAATATTTTCATCAGTAGAGCGGCTAGTATATGTTCTGATGCAATTCTGACAGTTAATTGCCCTCGACATTTTTCTACATATAAAACCAGCGGTGTAGGCGGAACATTGTACTTTCGTTTTTGCCAACACCACTGGTTCTTTTGAAATTGACCCTGATGTTTGTGAAGTAGATGGAGTAGAATTTGGAGGTTGGTTTTCTTTATCATCATCTTGCCTCTCAAATAATACGTCATTATTTAATATTGTCTCTCCATCATCATCTTCACAGTTGGCAAATTTAGAGTGGGGGCTTAATAAATTAGATAATAATAAGGACTTGAACGCATATATAAATGTGTTTGCGTTTGGCTTGACATTTCGATAGTTTAGTGCCCTTATGCGCCCAAAAAAATTTTCAAGTGGGTCTTGGTTTATGCGTCGAGGGTAAAAGTACTCTAAACTGAAATTTTCAAATAATATCTTAGATATCCTAATAAAACTTTGTAAAGTTATAATCCATCCTTCTAGAGATGGCACCCGCACGAATCGAGGGTTTCCTGTACGAACTGCTATTTTGCTAACACTATCTTTAAATTTAATTGTTTTTAATTTTGCAATTGCTTGCGTCCAAAACCGATGGTGTGCAGATTTCCTCTTCACGGCCTTGCGCAATTTTCCTTTTGATGCGCCGCCGGGACATCCATTGACACTATCAAAAAGTGTATCAAAGAATATTATCACGTCTGCCGTCGTGTTTTTGCTGCTATCTTCATTACCAGTATAAAGCACATCTGAAAATAAAATAAGTACATAACTTGAGATTCAATCAATACGACAAGAGATCCAGAGAAAGAGAGATAGAGATTTTTGACTATCTCAGATGGAGAGTTTCCATAAATTTATATTATTATGTTAAGTAATAGATCATATGAACTTACGCATGGCATGGGCGAATTTCAATGAGGCAGCAGTTTGAGAGCTCAAGACTTGAGCTGCTACGCTAACCTTCATTTTTTTTATTTTATCAGGTTTGACGTGGTGTGCCGTCAATTTTGGCAAAGTCCTTGTGTGACCTAATTTGAGGTCGAAATCGTACACGTATTCTATATCTTTCCATGTCGCAGTTTTACCCTCCCATATTATATCTTTATTTAAGAAATTATTACGTAATCCTTTTAGAAGGTGGGGTGGATCAAAAAATATACTTAAATCATGCCCCGCAATGTTGATGGAGCCATCTGAAAAAAAAAATTACAATATTAAAAAAACTGACCTTCAATGAACCTATTTGATAAGAAAAGTATGAGTCTAACAATAAAAAATACCCAAATCGTCATGTGTGCCAATAATATTTGAAGAATTCCCAACTTCTCCAAGATTCCATCATCAGATCCTGGTTTAGGTGTAATAAGAACACCTCGGAACCATACCCTTTCAAAGAAATCAAATCTAAGTAGGTCCAGCCGTCTTCGAGTAATCGCGTATAAACAAACAAACAAAAAGAATACATTCGAATTGAGAGGTCCATCATTTGAAAGTCAGATAAATATACAAATTAAGAACGTGTACGTACTAAGCACAACTTACTTATTTAAAAAAATGTTTTAAATGATTCGATTGCTTTTAGAGTTCCGTAACCAAAGAGTACAATGGAACCCTATTATTAAGACTCCGCTGTCCGTCTGTCACAGGGCTGTATCTTTTGAACCGTAATAGGTAGAGACTTCATATTTTAACAGAATGTGTATTTTTATTGCCACTATAACAAAAAATAATAAAAAGGGGAACCCCCTACATATACAAGAAACGTGTTTTTGGTTTCTTTTTTTCAATAGCGGTACGGAACCCTTCGTGTGCGAATTCGACTCGCACTTGGTCGGTATTTACTAATGATAAAAATAAGCACACAATAATCGAAACACGGCATACAAAACATTCAATTAATATTAACAATTATTATTCAGTTAGATAAATATTTATTTAGTGGTGTAAAATTTATAATTACCATCGTCGTGCTCATTTCGTTGACGTAGAGTATCTGCTCTGAATTTATTGATGACTGTTCGAAAGGTCGATCCTTGGTCGCAAACGAGTCCTAAAGGAATCAATCCGGTCTGCGCTACTTCGGATACAATTTGGGTTAAAATTGTTTGCAGATCAGCCACAGATGTCGTTCCTTCGCAGAAGTAGTAGGCAATACTTTGACGCCATGAAGAACACACCCCTCTTAACATAAAAACCAATGCATGATCACAGTATCTCATTTTTCGTGTATCAGCCACATCCACAAATCCATTAATTTCGTCAGTCTTTTCGTTGAATGTTAAATGGGGTGTTAACGAGATTTCGTCAAACACAATGGTGCAAAGTTTTTCTTCTATTTTCCAATTCTTCGTCGTGTTTTGTATATGCTTGAATATTTGTGGATTCAGTCCTGGTCCCATTGATATGTTTTCTGAAAGCCTGTGTAAAGTTCTCTTGTTCGGCAAAGCAAACATCACCTCTAACAATTTATATGCTTTTGGGCTTTGTTTCATAAGCACGAGAGCCATTAATTTTTCTTGCATGGTAAATCTTCTAGCCATTCTGTTTTTACGACACAGTTTCAACTGCATTAGCAGAAATGTTTGTGCTTGTTTGTCCAAGTATTGAAAATTCTTTAATAATTGTTCATTGCGCCCATAAGACGCAGCCTGTGAAAGCCTATTTGAGGCGGTGTCCCCCAAACTTGCAGTAGCAATATTTGTCACGTTTTTAATGTATTTCCTCTTCTTCGAGCCCAACTTTCTCATCATAGACACTGAAATCATAAAAATAAAATCTATAATAGTGTTAATGTCACTATTAGATTTCTTAGGCTATGATTATGAACAAACCCTCTTAGCGTAAGCTAAAAGAAAGAGGCGTTTCATGACTCAACCGGTTGTAATAAGGTTTATAATTTATATTTATATATATAATAAAATCGTAGAAAAACTGTGTTTGTTCATTAAAGCTTTTATAAAAAACCGGACAAGTGCGTTATACTTTATTGTACTGACTTCGTATAGGTTTTCTTGTAATCTATAGGTGTAGGACTAGTTTTCATTTTTTTTCGCCTATTTTGTTACTATTTATATGAAAAATATATATTTGAGATTCTCACAGTGAGCTCTTTTATTTGATATGTCACACGATATAGTTTTTTTTACATTTTCTATTTGACCCCCCAAAAGTGCCCCCCCCCCCCCCCTGTTTAAAATTCATATATTTCCGTTACACGTCCGTGTTTGAGTGAGTATGTACCAAATTTCAACTCAGTCGGTCCAGTACTTTCGGAGCAAATTGACTGTGACAGACAGACACATGAGTCATCCTATAAGGGTTCCGTCTTTTCCTTTCGAGGTATGGAACCCTAAAAGTAACTGGGGAGAGTTACTAACAACTAATAAAACGTAAATTAATAGTTTCTGAAATGTTTGTCTGTTTGTTTGTTCGCACATCATGACATCACATAAAAACTACAGGGCTGATTTTCATGAAATTTGGTATATATGTAGATTATGACCCCAGTTAACAAAAAGTATCCTATGACTTTTTATCCACCTAACCGAAGCAAACATTTGATATTTAATGAAATTTCAAATGTTTGCAATTTCATATCCGCGAACTAAGTCGCGATACGAGTCTACTAGTGTAACTGATATAACGAGCTCATACCTTGTCGCTTCGATGATACAACTTCCTGATCGTGAATTGTGTGTATGACTTCAACTGCCAGTTTTCGGTCATTTTCTGAAATAAAAAAATTAAGTCAGACTACTATTCACATTGCCTTTTAATTTTTTTAGAGATAAGTTACTCTGCATTTTCCCGCAAACGTAACGTAACGTAACATGGCGCGAGTGCCATACTTTTGCCCGCTCGCCGCGTGCGCCCGCTCCGTGCACCCGCGTCAGCTAGCGTAGGCGTACTGTTGTAGGCGTTTCTCATAGATACTAAAATATGAAAATTTCAGTTCTGCAATGGAATTGAACTTGGTGCCCACATAATGAAATGAAGTACACGTAAAAACCTTTTTAATGACACAACTCTCAGCTCTGTTGGTTTTGGGTCCACTTCCCATACAAAGTTGCCCATGGTCCTTTAACCATCAAACCAAAATTCCTCGAATAAAACCAATTACCATTTCCGTGTCATCAACGAATTAAAAATAAGGCACCATGTTGAGCATGAAGTCACAAGTCAGTATTTCAGCTCAATTCATTCAGTTGTTACCCCGTTATTTAGTAACAAACATCGAAACATCTTCACAAAACTTTCACATTTATAATATTACTGTGATTTTTCATAAAATAAGGAATCCACGAAAAACTCAAAACAGGAGTCAAAATCGTCGCTCCCTTGGTAAACTTGCGAATATGCAATATTGGTGAAGTTGGAATTTAGAACTATACAGATTACGATCGAATTTGTCGTGAGGTTACCATGAGTGCGCCGAATATCTACTTCATTATTGGAATTGAAGTCTAATGAATGTGTTTGTAAGTAACAAGTTTATTTGAATTTTAATAACAAACCTGTATCTTTCGCGGGAGCCTGATCATCAATAGGTTTGGTGGAGGAACAAGTTGGCGTTTCGAACAAAACATCTGAAAGAAAGAACACAAAAACACCATTTAATAAATTTATGAACTGATACTATTAAGCAATAACAACTGGACATGTGCATCAGTTATAATAACTGTCTACTATACCATAAATGTGAAAGGCTGTGAAGATGTTTGGAGGTTTGGCTGTTTAGATGTTTGTTGTCAAATACATTTTTGATGACATTTGGTACTTAACATTTTTTTTATTATGTATTTCAAGCAACTATTAAACAATGACCTACCTGTTCTTCCAATAACGTATTTTGGGTTGTCTTTCTCATCGTCCAGCTTTTTGTTATAATTGTGGTCACTCAGAGCATCACAATCTGCAACAATTACTTTATATAAGTATTTTTTATACCTAAAAAAGTGCACATAATGTCATCATTTATTATTTAACACTCTAACAAATTTATTGTGTACTTAAACTCCTAATAATCTACCTGTTCTTCCAATCAATAACATATTTTCTGAGTTGTTGTCTTCCTCGTCGCTTTGCTCTTCGTAATAATTGTGGTCACACAAAGCGTCAACAACTGCAACAATTACTTCATATAAATATTTGTAACATGTGAAAATGAAGCCAAAACTACAACTGTATGGATAAAATAATTAATCATTTATTATTTGACTAAGTATGAAAAATGACACTCGAACAAACTTATTGGGTACTAAAACAACTAAGTAAATAAAATCTCATCACTAAACTGCGAATGAAACTTTTCGTTTTGACCAATTGCAAGATAATAAGAAAAAGTTATTTACAAGTAGTTAAATAGAACCAATATGTTAAATAAAATACAGTAATCGCAAAATACCAATATTTAATGAAACATAGCACAAAGACAAAGTGAAATATCGTCAGAATTTAAGGTAACGTGGTATTTTTCGCCACGAGATTCGGAGTACCGCGCCTTAGGTTATACTTATGTTTCATTTGTTAAGATACTTTAGTTGGTGTACTCACCGGTTCCAGCAGGGGGTAAAGGTTCGCCATGGGTTATTTCATCATCCGTAAACAAGCACGGATATGAATAAAGAATTCTTTTCCCTTCTGCGTCGAACTGATGTTTGTCGAAATGTTTTTCGCAAACACGCTTCTTGAGCAGCTGTTCTTTTGAAAGTCCGATGAGGAAAGGATTCGTAGGAACTAGGAACGACATCCACAAATTCCTTAATTGATCCTTTTTTGGGAAACAAAATAAGCGGTGCGTGTCACTTGTTGCATTGCAACCACCAACACAACACTTCAGTCCCATGCTGATTTATTGCACAAACGATAACGCAGTAAGTACAATAAGCGTATTGTCTCAAACAACGAGGAGAAATTGGATATTTTGGATCTTCAACTCAAGCGCAAGCGCGAGGAGATACACAAAAGACCAGTGCACTCAACTCAGTTATCTGACACAATAACAAATTCAAACTAGTGTCAAAAGTGCAAGATGGCGACTGCGATAGTAGCGCTATTGCGGGGATTATGGTACTAGAGCTGTCATAGCCCTGGTGTCTTGTGGCTGCGGTTTAATTTTTTATCCTTAAAAATTTTGTTTATTCGTATTTTGTATTAAATCGGACTTATTTTTCATCAAACATCGTAGTCCTTTACTAGCCGTCCTTATTACCTAAGTTACTATTGTTTCTTCTTCTAATTGACTGAGTTTTACAGCAAGAAAGGCATCACATACATCGATTTTGGGAGTTAACAGGTATTTATTTCTAGATTATAATAAAATGTTGTTGTTATTTCATGTAATAATACTTACGTTTATCTTTTTATGTAAAGTTTCAAATTGTTTCCAACCTAAGTTATTTCAATCGAGCAAAAAGTTTTAAGTCTAGAATCTAGATTAGTTATTACCATAGGATAATACAAGCTTAAGGATAAAACACTTTAACCCCTTTTCTTTACGTGAAAATATACTAGGCTCAACTTTACAATAACTGACATCGAGTTCGGGGTTCATATTTTTTTTACAGATAGAGCTCACAATAAGAAGTCTTTTCACCAAATCTGAAGTTGCGGAAACCCATAGTTTTCGAGAAAAAAAATATCAAAGTTTCCATACAAACTCGCAATTTTTGGCGTTGATAGGCGTAATTAGCCGATTTTTTGACAGATTTGAGAGCGTTCCGTTACACGCGTAAATTTAAGCTGTCACATGGTGACGAATTATAGCTTATGTTTTGTTATTATGAATTCATAATTTATAAGGATACTTGTGTATGCAATGAATTTAGTTTTTTTTGTTAATTTTTAAGTGTCATTTGTTGTTAATATGTTAACATTTGCTAAATATTAATGGTTGCAATATACTACAATGTGACGAACGGAACGCAATAGGGGCGAGGGGAGAGAGGGGAATGACGCCATTAGACGCTGCCGTATCGGGAACCACGTCTGTTTTGTTTGTCATGTCAGTTGTTATCTATCTTAGACCTCACAAGGGGGGACGGGGGGGCGGAGCCCCCCAACAAGGGGGGCTCGGGGGGCGAAGCCCCCCGCATGGAAAAAGATAGACAAAACTAACCTCTTTTTCGGTTAGGTTCGTTAGTCAGCTTACGTCCCTTAGAGCAGAAATAGAAGCCCCGCGAAGCGGGGATTCGTCGACCTGCTGTCGGGTCTTAGTTGTTTACAAAGAAATTCCTAATCAAAGCCCATTTTCAGTCCATCGCGTCGGTCAGACTCCAAAATAACCTCAAAAAATGCTCATTTTCGGTTCTTTTTTTCAAATTTTTAACTTTTTTCCTATGATTTTCCGCAACTTCTCGATTTCAAAAATACACTTGGGATACCTTAATCTACTCCCAAAAAAAAATTGGCATGTTTTGGCGATGTCAGACATTGTAAATTTCTTCCATATAAAGGTTTAATTAGTGCTTTTAAAATAAGCCTGTGTATAAGAACACTGGTTCCCAATTTTTGTGGCAATTGAACCCTAAATCTGCCAAGTTTGGATGGAACCAATACTTCAGTAATTTAGGTTTTTTTTTCTTTCTATGACACGTCTGATACAATCTTCCTCTTCTACACTCCACACCACTCTTCCGCAGAGCACTAGGGTTCCATAGGACACCAATTAGTAACTGCTGCATTATAACATTACATATGAAATCAGAGTTCAACAACTGTGACAAAAGTATTAAAAACAATATTTAACTCACAATTTTTTTTTACCAGTATAGTTTCTTAATATTGCATAATGCAAGCACCACCAATCAATTGGTTCTTCCAGCCAAATAATTTAGTAATTAAACGGTTTGCCACTAAATGGTCCATCTGTTCCTAGTATTGATTGGTTGTTATTTCATCAAACCTGCTTCTGTGTACCCGCTTAATTGCTCAGTTGTTTTTGTTACAGTCCACTTAGGTTGTCTCGCACCAATTGTTGCATGCTATTTATTATTTGATGTCTAAAGTATGCCTCTAATTATTTCCTTACATAATGCTGTTCTTTTTGGTACAATGGCCCTACCAATTAAAAATAGAAGCACCATTGTTTAGAAACCATAGGAAGAAGAAATTGGGTACCTCTAATTTCTTCCTTACAAAGGGTAGAAGGGTAGAAATTAGTAGGGTATGCGGTATCTCAACAGACTACCTATTCTACTATATAATTTCTACTCTTAAAATTTAGGGTTAGGTAGTGTTTTTTTGACTCGGGAGTGCATACCGCTGATAGTAATGTGAAATAGGGGCCGAATAAGGTATTAAATTCTGGAAAACTAGCCTGTACTTATTAACCAATCGTCAACCGTAGGCTGAATTACGGTAAGGAACATTGTTTTGCCTGGCCCTTACCGTAATTCAGCCTATGGTCGACGCAATATAGAAAATAATCAGTGCACTATTGCTTCCCGAATTTATTTATTATTTATTTTATTTATGTTATACAGCATTATTACAGTCTTAAAACTAATACACTATGGAACTACATGCAGTAACAGTAACTAAACGTTAACATGTAGTAACCCGAGACTGCCTATTCCATCGCCTCGCAAAATCTCAAACACTCCTGACACACAGCCACCCATCTCCACGCTAGCAGATCACACTCCTGTTCATATACCAGTAGCGCATACAGTAAGGTCAGGACACGAAGGATCAGCGAGTTTCTACCTAAGTAGGTAACCACTTATCCTTAATATTGTCTTCGGTTTCCGCGATTATCACTCATAGTAATAAAACAATTTAAACGGATTAAATCGCCTATATTACTACATTTTAAGTCTCTTAAAATGGGACTTAAAATGTAGTAATATACGCGATTTAATCCGTTTAAGTTGTTTTATCACTTATCCTTAAGTTTCTTGACAATGTAACTTGGTATTGCTTGTGTTTCTTAAGTTTCAACCCTGTACCTACAATATTGTAGGGTTAATGTTTTATTATGATACTATTAAGTCAACATGGCTGGCTATACTTTTTTAACATTCCTACCCCATTTAATTTAATACAACTATCATAAAAACTCTGGCATATAAAATTTTGATTTCAATAGTTTGTAGTCTTACAATGTATTAATATTCTATAAATGTATAATCCAAATTTTTTAGCGATAATGTTTATTTCATAAAAAACAAAAGGACAATACAGCACTTAACTTAAGCCTACCCTTAAGTACAGTCAAAAAGGGCCCCTCGAGTCGTCCCTGGCGCAAAGGTACCCATTACACTGGCCGCGTTGCCACGTTGAATGAATGCCATCCAAATTGTCTAATTTGGATGGAATTACTGTATTGTGTTAAATTATTGGATTACACTGTTATCAATTATTATATTATGTAGAGTATTATAACATGTCGCAACATTTTGTAAGTCTAATGATAATCAACGAAACTTTGTTCTAAATAGTTCTCGCGGCCATCATTACTGTACGTGAAATCGCTAAGAAATTCCTTATCATGTAGAAAGCATATTCAACTAAGTTATTAAATAGTGTTTCAGTTGGTTTCCGCGTCGCGTGTGTAGTATAGGGGGTTAGATGACGCAACAAGTTTATTTTCGGCAGCATTAAACGTATTTCGTCCATAACTGCGGCGCGCTGAAATGCGAACTGCCTTTTAATGGCGGCGACGGTTAAATTTGATTTACGGTCGCGACTTATTAATTGTTTCCTTTAATTGTCACGTGCGACCGTTAAGAATTATGAAAACTAACGGCTGTTACTGTTGCGTGTGTAATACGTGCTCTTAGAAGTCGAATCTCGGTGGGATAACAATTACAACCACGAAATGGGGAATGTCCCCATAAATGCTACCGGACTTATATTTGCGTTCACTGGAGAGTGTACTACGCTGTACTTACTTACTTACTGATGGCCACCAATATACATCACAAAATAAATTCGGTACAACATTTG
The DNA here is from genome assembly GCA_947034925.1 of Eudemis profundana. Classification (NCBI taxonomy): domain Eukaryota; kingdom Metazoa; phylum Arthropoda; class Insecta; order Lepidoptera; family Tortricidae; genus Eudemis; species Eudemis profundana. The sequence goes on along the minus strand of OX344802.1, from coordinate 18,562,639 downwards.
AAATCCGATTTCCATAAAATAGGGCATGTAACCAGGTCAGAATATGGCCAGGTCTATAATGCTTTCATAACGCCGTGGTGAACGCTACCCGTGACGATTTCAATTTGCGTTCACTTTGTTTACATCAGTTTCAGTGCAACGGTACATGACTTAATTAAGCGTACAGCTTGTAAAGTCGTTACAGCGCAGTTGAAGTTGATGTTTTTCTATAAAACGTGAGCATATCGCAGGCTGCAATTGGGCAATTAAAGTGGATTGAGGCATTAAGCGGTTCGACAGTTCAGAAAAATAACAAACTGAAGTTCGTAAACGGAGCTACGAATCGCACCGACTCTCTCACTCAAATTTTGTGTTACAAGAAAGTCAGGGATGGAACCATGCGGTGATTACGCTGGAGTTGACTCCAGTATTTGACCTCGGAGATCACGGCACACATTTCTCATAAATTACAGGGTAAATTTAGCAAAATTGGATGTCGCGTGCTAGAGAAGGTTACACGCAACATTAGATGCGGCCGCGACAATCTAGCTGGATAGGCACTGACGTAAGCTATGATGCAAATATATACAGAAAACTGCGGTAATTGCGATTTGTAACATGTAAATGATGTTGTATTCTACTGACCACAAAATCCGTTACCGCGTTCGTCTGAATCGGCATTTCCGTGTTGATATTATGAGCTTAACATGCCATAATTCTTAACCGAAAGTCTTAAATCATTTTAATTTACTTGACACGTCAAGGCCTCGTTTTCCTGGTTTTGGCCTTATTAAATAAAAGGAATATATAAATAGGTACACACTTAGATCTCCCCAACTTGTTGAAACTTCAAATAAGGGGGCGAGCCTTGGGTGACAGTTGAGTTTTCTCTTGTTCGAACAATACCTATCTCTTGAGTGTCTCCAATAGTTTCTCAGTTTGGTCTAATTGCTCTCAGTAGTAGTGTGGGCACATTGTGTATTGCAACTGTCGTTGTTTCTTAAGGTAATGGCGCCATAGTGACAGACTCTAACATGGCACTCACTAAATTGAGTCTTTTGTAACGTTATTTTCGTAAACGATTCTTTTATGAGGTCCTTTTGTTTGATATTGAAAACAAAACTGCTTTATAAAATGATTTTAGTAAGTTTACATTGATGTTGTCATTTTAAGCTTGGTTCTTACCTTGATATTTAATGTTTAATGTTAATTTATGGTCAATGTCGGTTATTGACATAAAAATTGGAACCTGGATATTTTTTTAATTGAATTACTAGACATTATTTACCCCAATTTCATTGTTCATCATAACATTTTGGAGCTTTTATGTGCCCCTAAGCTTAATGTTATTTCATTGTTCGTTCACCTTTACAAGGAAGTGAGCATTAACCTTTATCGCCTCAACCTTTCCTGTTTGCAAACTTGCCGGCGCCGGGGTTATTAAGCTAGGTTGACCTGGATTTATGTTTCACTAACTCGTTCCCTCGTCGCCATCCGCTCGTACGCACTTCACAAACAGTAGTACGCTTCCTAGTCTCTTTACCCAAAAAAATTGTTAATATTTATACAGAACATATTTAGTTAGCAATTTCGATACCTACTGCAAGTAAAAATAACGGTCCGAATAATAGAAACGAAGAGCCATAAACTATCGGTATCCAAAGTAACGTGAGTATGATCAGATACGGGCGTACATTTCAGATTTACCTCTACAGGTGCCATAAATTTTTTAAGGTACCGTTTTCACATAGGTCCCTGACGTCAGCGTACGACATTCACGAAATAAGGTCGACGGTTCGGGATTGCGATAATATACACTGATACATGTTCGAAAACGAATTGCGTGAATATATTTTATTGATTTTACATTTCGAGCGAGGTAATCAGAGGGGTAAGAAGTAATAAAAGGATTAGGTATTGCCGTGCCTCCGCAGAACAATGTCTGCAGAGCATGCCGACCGCGAGATTTCATTCAAAACGTGTTCATAATTAAGATAACCTTGTGGCAGTTAGCATTTAAGTTTCGTTTCACAAATTGGCTAAGAAACGGTAGTTTCAATCACGCATTGTTTAATTATTTTGTTTCATACCAACAAAATATCCGCGAGCGTAATCTTAAAGAAAAATGTCCGAACATACGCCATACAAGGAAGTGAGTACAGCGGCAACTGTTTAGCTTTAAACAGAAATGAAAACAATCCGTCAATACTTAAACTGTACTAATGGTACGCAATGGCTCTCGATTCTCAAGTAATGGGCCGTTAAGCAATTGCTTAAGCGTTCGTGCTCATTAAAAAGCGTATCTATTTAGAGAACATGACATAAAGAACTTGATGGGTATCTGCAAGTAATCGGCGGAGATGGAAATAGAAGGTTGTTGATGTTGGGCGACGCGACAGCGTGTCGCTGAAACTGCAGTTATGCGCGGAACGCCAAGTCGAGCCGAGGTTAAAATTAGCCACTGTCCTTTGTGCACTCGAAGATTCTACGCCGGTTCCTGGAACACCTCTGGGATTGTGCTCTTACGCACAGCAGTCGAGAAAACAACGATCAATAAATATCGGGACTGATTGTTTGAAATAATCTTGGGTGCGATTCGTAAACGCTCATACATGCCTATTACATGGCTATCAAAATATTTAATAAATTACCGAATAGCCTCAAAGATAAGGACGACAAATCGTTTAAAAGAGACTTTGACAGATATTTAGAGGAGCACTGTTTCTACTCGGTTAATGAATTCTTAGATTCATAAATAATTTTTTTTTTTTTTTTTAGGATTAAGTTCATGTTAAATCATTTATTAATGTTAAAAGTATGAATCACATTGACATTCATTTATTTATTATTATTATAGTTTTCCTAATGATCATTTAAATGTAAAGTAAGTTAAGTACCCAATTTGTACGTTGCTTGCGCAACCGAATATGATTGGACATCTGATTCTTGTCACCTTTATTATGTACCATATTCTTTGCAAATAAATATATTATCATTATCATTACAATTTGCAAAAAACCTTGGGACAGAACTTATGACCCGACTACGTACAAAAACTATTGCAGGGAAAGAAAAACTTGTATTCCGCTGCAATTACCCTAGTTAGTATATTATGAAATACGAAATGGGATAGTGCTAAAAAGGAGGCCACCCAGCGTGATGTCAAATCTTACTACAAAAAGTGATTTAGAGCGAACTAAAACTACACGTTACTACTCGACGAACAATCTCTATAGTTTTTTTCCGTATTCGGGTCGGATCCGTAAGAACACTATGCTATTTAGTATAGGTAGGCTTTTTTATGTGTCCGTCAAGATATTTGTATCTCTGGAACGGCTTTGTTTTTGGAAACGCTTTATATTTCAAAAAATAGTACCCAAATAGTACCCTAGGGCCCTAAAATTTCATTTCTCTAGCTATCGTAGAAGCCGAGATATTCCGTGACTTAACGGTGTACAAAATTTCACACCGTCAAGCTGGCGTACCCGAGAATTTCTTATAGAAAGAGCTCACTATATCTCGGCTTCTACAATAGCTAGAGGAATGAAATTGTATGGCCCTAGGGTACTATTTGGGTACTATTTTTTGAGATATAAAGCGTTTCCAAAAACAAAGTCGTTCCAGAGATACAAACGGTGTACGCCAGCTTGACGCCCGGTAGCGTACACCGTGAACAGGCCTTATATTTCAGAAAGTTTAAGGGTGCTATTTTTTCACCTAGATATTTCGTCGGTACTATTTGGGTACTATTTATTGGCTGCATCTGATTCTGAATATCTTTACGGTGTACGCTATATTGACGGACACCTTTTTTATTTAAAGTGTCCTCTTAACTGGCAGTTAACAGGTCGTCACGAAACTGACGATTAGTGTCAAACTCTATATATTTCGTCACCGACTGACAGGTTAGTAGACGGAATTTAAACAAAGCTTAAGTTTTGCCTAACCGTACATTTTAAAGTAAAAATGCCCAGGTAGATCAAACAAAATCATTTTGTTGTTCCCTTCTGCAAAAACTTACGTCTTCACATGTAAACCCAAAAATATATGATTGAATTGCATAGTATACGCGCTTATACAGTTTTACTTCCAGTCTGGTTATGTTGCCAAGTATCTGTAGAAAGTTGTCAGCCTCCACTTTTTGAGTAAAGCAATAATTATAAACCAAAATCACTTTCGCTTGTATTTTCACGTAATACCGCGGGTTACAGATATGTGAAAATACCATAGGTCTATTCTACATAATATACAGTAGTAAGGCTAGACATGATCGAAAGCCATGTACAGTTGACATAACTTTCTACAAAGTTCGCTGTGTAGGCTATGGCCCTATCGTTTGATTAATCACGAGATTCGATCACGTCTAGCCCCACCTAATGAATAAGTACATAGTCTTACAACAATAGCTATCGGCATTAGAACTTAATTTATGACTATATCAGAATATATATTTAAAGTGATCAACTAGACAACAAACGTGAGTCAGGCTCGAACTAAAGCGCGAGACGTTATGTCTGAAATGCATTTCCTTAATGGAGGGAGGATGCGCACGCGTTGACGGGCGCGCGTAAGTATATCCGCGCTCTATAATTGCTCCACAATTGCCGAGTTCGCACATCGAATTCAATCGCTAGAGAAAGTATGGCAGAATCATTTAAACTAATCTATGACTTGCCACACGATTAATTACTGGTGGCGCAATTAAGACACGATAGGTCGTGTCGGTTGTGTTAAAGTAATAGCAATCGTAAAGTTAATGGTTTTAAAAACCCATCGATTGTACAAACCGATGGTAGTAGGAGTATTTTTGTTATTGCATGCTTGCGTTGCATTTCATACCCGGATTAACATTCAGAATGCATTTATTGCCGTGGAACTGGTTTTTTAGCTTCAAAACCAGCTCATTTATGTGCAAATGACAGCAGATATGACACCTAATTACAACATACACTTTGTTGCATGAAATACCTGAAATTCCAATTTTGCAAAAACTTGGGAACTGTCAGTTCAGTTGTGAACTTTCACCTGCACAATAGATAATAAACCGAGCTATCGATAAATGTTTCCATGCCTTACTCAACGTGAGAACAATCAACTGTGTCATGTATTATCTATTACATGCACATGTAACGCATTTTTTTGTTTACACGGAATTAATATCGTATGGGAATTCAGTTATCGACAATCGACATTACGCTATTCCATTTTTACTTTTCCTATTGTCTTTGTCGAGAAGAAAGTTTTTCGTTGGAACCGGTTGCGTGTTCTAGTGGCTTTAACGGTGTATTTTGATTCATAGGTGGAACTGAGCGTAGGTATGCGATACACTATAAATTGTTTCTCGTTTTCGTGTCACGGCTGCATAGTGCGTGTAAAACAGGCTGACCTCTCGATGCGGTGGACGCAGGCTCCGCCGCAGACCTCGGATCTGGGTCATGCGAATGGCGCCCGAAAACGCCACTCAACGTAATCCCAACATATTTAAAACTACGCTTAAATCCCAACTTATTCGTCGCACTAATGCTCCAGCAATTTCATGTGCCACGTGGACGTTAGTCACTAAAACTGCAGCGTATTTAGTAAATGGGTGGTCTTGAAATATATATTTCGTTTAGAAACGTTTAACCAAAACACTAACGTTACACAGCGTTTGTGATTATCTTAGGAAACGTTGGTACTTGGCTCCTTTAGAAGTAATTTGGGAAGTCGGTACTTATAGAATATTCCAAATAACTGGCCAAGAGCATGTCGGACCATGCTCAGTGTAGGGTTCCATAGCCGTAATTATAAGGTAAAAAATACGATGTAAAAAAAGTACAACAACAAAAGAGCGTATCTTCATAGCAATTACGCCCTTTTGTTGAGAAGCGCAGTTTATCGGCAATAACTCAAAAACGGTTAATCCGATCTTGTTGAAAATAATTTTCGTTGAAAGTATTAATTGAGCGTTATCTTTGTAATTTTTTTTATATTTTTCGGACACACGGTTTAGAAGATAGAGGGGGGGGGGGGGGACACAATTTTCACAACTTTCGGAGCGATTATTTCCAAAGGTATTCACTTAATCACAAACATTACTTAAGAACCTTTAAATGTTTTCAAAAGAGCTGTCGAACTATGTACCACACGTTGACATTTTTTTTAGCTTCTGTTACATGTATGGAGTGCCCCCCCTAGATTTTTTTATTTTTATTATTTAACTACCAAACTTAGTTGCGGCATCTACAAGACATCTATATTCCAAATTTCATCAGTATAGGTCTTGTAGTTTTTGAGTAAAATGCCTGTGACATACGGACGGACGGACGGACGGATATGACGAAACTATAAGGGTTCCTTTTTAGCCATTTTGGCTACGGAACCGTAAAAAGCCAAAACTTATTTGAAGAAGACGGAAACTAAATGGGTAACATTTACCCCCGCCCCAGATAGTCGGCCAATCTCGATACGGCTCGTCAAACGTCAAGTTAAAATTAGCCAGAACAGAGCTTGCCCATTTAAGATACCGATTTGGCTTTCCTGTGACAAATTATATGTGATTCGGGAATTAGTATTTGTTTACTATGAGATATACGAATAAGTAATGGGAACATTTTAGCCCGCATTGCCTCGCTTCACTTTCAGTTGCCTAAATGTCGGATCGCTTCAGTTCAGTCTTGTCCACCCCCTCGTAAGCGCTGGCTGCGTGTTGCTTGCCTATACGGTCTACCTGTTGTTTAATGTTCTTCAAGTGCTCTTAGAAAAACTATTAACTAACCGATATCTGCTATTTGGGATCCTTGTATTTTTTGGACTTGAAATATAAAGCATAACATTAGTTATGGTTTTGGTATCAGTATGGTAAGTAACATACATATTTTGTTAAACATTGTATTACGAGTAGTTTAATGATTTAAAAAGGTAGCACACTATATTTATGTTAGTACGTAGAGGTACCTACTGATTGGTTACTTTGCGCGGACAAAGATCTCGAGATCCGAGTCTAGACCGGTTCGAAAGTGAGGGTTTTATACATTAGAACCAGATCTGTGATTTATGTTCCGGTTTTATTAATATTTAAATACTGGATCTTGTAACTTTTATCGCGGTTTCCGACAAAATTAAGGACATCGTCCAGAAAATAACCAATTTGCAGATACACGTGAAGTCCAATTTAACACCCATAACTACCTATACGGATTCCTGGAAGTCTATTTGCATGGGATTTCGTATATCATATGAGAGGGAACTACGCGTTTCGGATTCGAACACCTCAATAATCTATTAACAGTATGTTGATACGGAACCCTAAGAATTATAACGTACAAAAACTACTTCAATGTCTGTTTCTCACGTATTCATTGCAGATACTACTGCGTCTAATGCGGATGATCGCTGACCGCACAAGCCTCATTGTCGCTTTTATGACTAAATTACCTCCATTACAGACCAGCATGATCACCTCGGCTTACCCAGGTCATCTCTGCTCCAATTATTTCATTGTAGCGTCGTGAACTTGGCATTCACTACCTTTAATGCGCGTGCCGTACTAAAGTATTTAAGTGCGTTTTTTCCCACTCCTCGTTTTTATAAGGCGACTTCTTTATTAAGGCTTGTCGTATTCTGAGAATATAAAGTGCCTTTTTACTGTGCGAAAAACATATTCAAGCGTTTAATATTGTTTCACTGATTTTCTTATTTTTTTCAAAAAGTTAAAGTGCTATTTACTTTAACTCCAAGAAATTAAAAAGATAAACCAGGTTGACATTGAAGTACAGCGTAACTCTAAGTGACTTGATAGAATTCTTGATAGGATTACCGTGCAGTGTTTCATCCCCTTGATAACACAGGGCATATTTTGGACCTTGTCTGTACTCAGTGTTAAGACTCTTATAAGTAGATACTCGTTAGTTCAGTTTTGATGCACGATATTTAATTAGAGAGACACTAAGAGAAGTCATTTATCACAATATCATTAATGTTACAGACGCATCAGCTTTTTATTCGTCTGATAAAGATAATAGTTATTAAGCAGCCAGAGCTGCACAGACAGCATCGGGCGTCGAACCCGTTAGACCGTTTTTAGAGCGACGACCTTGCAATGTGCGAGACATAGGAATTTGAGAACAAGCATTAAATATTTAAGCCTGAAATTTGCGAAAATACTGTAACAACTTTGCTAAGAGTCTATCTAATATCTTTGGTATTTTAATTACAAACCTAAATGATATAATCATGTTAAAAATGAAACCGGTACTTATTTATTCGACTGATGACTGCATCAACATGACGCAAGTCCAGCTTCTTCTTATCTGGTCTGTAGCCAACCTACGCTTTACTCTGTACCTAAATGGCATCAAACCGGATCTTATGAAGACAATATGTGACGTTCCACGGGAAAAGGTACCTTATGGTTGGTATTGAGTTAAGCACAGATCCTAAATCTGTGTTAAATAAGCTATCTAATACAAAAAGAATCACGACCCTAAGTCCCATACTTTTTTTTAAAAAAAACATCAAACCTGCACATGCTAAAATTGCACTTTTGAGAAATCGTCAAAAGAAGTTTAAAACTAATTTTAAGTATGTTCCCGTTGGAAGTTATGGAGATGATGATTGATTATGTATCTCAAGGTATTTTTCTTTGGAAATCAGTAATGGTTTTTTTAATGTGACTTCCAGGTCGTGAAAAATCAGCCTGTGATTAGAGCAAGTCGCTTATAAGAACGAAATTAAAAAAAAAAAAAATCGGCCTGTTCTTTAACATATTGTAATCTGAACCATTGTATATAGTTAGAGATATTTGACTGCACATTTTGGGATAGAAATAAAATCACATTGTTAACGAAATATTTTTATTTTAATTAAAATGTCATTTTTATTATATGTTTCATCATTCCTATAATATTCACAATTTTCGTATAATGAGTTCTAAATTATATTTAATCAGTCTACACAAGTATCTCAAAAGTGTCATTATTATTCTACAAGTCGTATTTTTTTATTTATAAACGATTGAAGTTACGTAAAAATCACAAATTATTCCCATACATTTGAGAAAAGGTACCTTATGGCGGGCCATAAGCAAAAATTATTGATAATTACAGTATGGCACGATATTTACATTATTTATTGACAAATCTTGTATTAAGACAGAAAACTGAAGAAAAAAGGTTATTAGAAATTTACTTCAAATCTTGACCAATTAAGAGTAATTCTCAAATGTGACGTCTTACGTGAAAAGGTACCTTATGAGGGTTTCTAGTTACGGAGATATTCAATGTTGTGTAAAAATTGTGTTTTTTAGGGTTTTTTATTATGTATTTCCATTTAGTAAATTACATGTTACGACACGTCTTTGCCTATCTTTATTTTTGTTATAGGCGAGTTAAAGGCTGAATAATATGCTTCTACAGTTTAGTACAAAAATGTTAGAAATACTTGTCGTAACTTGCTCAGTTTTTGTCCTGCATACCGCCGTGCCGTGGTATTATTTTGGCTACACCGCCAGTACCGCCACGCATCTGTCCTACTCTCACCAACACTTTACGTATCGTTCTCTCTCGGTCTTGCTGGCCGCTCGGAGTCTCAGCCGGCGAGCATGAGCAGGATTTGCTTACCTTTTCGTTCGAATAGTTGTGAGAAGTGTTCGTCGTGGATTTTAGCGTGTTTTAAATTAAAAAGATTATTTTTCTTAATTGGTAAAAATTATAGAAACCGCCAAAAAATGTCTTTTTTCGTAAATTTTTCGAAAAAATGAAAAAATTCCTTTTTCTAAAATGGTCAAAATGATAGGCATTCGCCAAAAAGTGTTTTTTTTTATTTTTGTAATTTTTTTGAAAAAAAACAAGGTTTTTCTAAAATGGTCAAAAAGTTTCACGATTCGCCAAAAACACGTTTTCATGTTAAAAAAAAAATTTTTTAAGACTTTTTCTAAAAAGGTTGAAAGGGAAACATGACAAAGTGGTAAAAAATTATAGAAACCGCAAAAAAAAGTCTATTTTTGTACTAAGTTTTTTTGAAAAAAAAAAAAAAAAATTTTTCTAAAATGGTCAAAAATTATGGGCGTTCGCCAGGGTTTTTTTTTTATTTTTGTCAATTTTTAAAAAAAAAACAAGGTCTTTCTAAAAATGGTCAAAAAGTTATACGATTCGTCAAAAACACTTTTTTATCTGTTTTAAAAAAAATGTTTAATAATTAAAAATTTAAAAAAACGACATACAAATGTTTTTATTTTTATTTTTATTTTTTTTTCAATTCCGAATCTGTGGCACCCAGTGGCCCTTTCCTTCCAAATTTTCAGCTTTATAGGATCATTTCGAAAATTTTTGCTTACCATTATGCAGGCCGCATGCTTGTTTGCCACCGTCGTGGTATAAAAAAGAAATAAGCAAAAGTTGCTAGTAAATTTTATTAATGAATTTTGTCAACAGCTTTATCATTTTTGTATGTGATCCGCCATAAGGTACCTTTTCTACTAAACTTTGAACCCAATTTTTATATAGAAAAAAATAACGTACAGCAGTGAAACCAAGCTACAAATACACGTCTATTCCTATATTTTACAATTTTGCATAAAAGAAAAAAATGATGATTTTGAAGGATTTCACAAAACCGTTCATATCTCCGTAACTAGAAACCCTCATAAGGTACCTTTTCACGTAGGACGTCACATATGTTGCTCTCATGCTAAGTTAAAATCGTCTCCAAGCGATTTGTCGCAAACTTAACCTACATTTCCCTACATCTTCCACAGTCACGGGTTATTTTTCCACACAATTTGCTACTACGGATGTTTTTCTCACTGTTCTCCTCGCCACGGCCTATTTTTCTTGTAGAGTGTCGTCGTAAGCTTGCAAAAGTGATTGTCTCTGTGAGAAACCGAGTCTCATCCTGCTAAGTTCCCTCATTTTTTAGGCTTGATTATCTCATTTAATTTTCATTATGCTTTAGGTAAAACTCTATCTATTCTTTGGACTACTTAGTCCAAAGAATAGTCACAGGGTTAGTTAGTTTTATTATTTACTGGCTGTCCTGGAGAACTTCTTCTGCCTCAGAAATTTTGATTTTTTAGATGTTTAAATAGTTATTCTGCTATTCGGGGCGGAGACAAACCCAACAAATCAAAGATTATAAAAATTGGTCCACCCGTTCTTGAGTTATAAATGGTGTAACTAACTCGACTTTGTTTTATTTATACAATTCGCATGTTGACTCGATTTTTTTTCTGTCGTAAATCGATTCTACTATTTGTGAGGAACAAATATCTATATGACACCTCTCTCTCTCGCTCGAACGCTCTATACAAAACGGTAGGAACTTATGACGTCATCCGTTCCGTCGCTGTACTATTTTATATGAGAAAATTAGTACTTTGCCATTTTGAGCATGAAAATGTGCGTTTCAGCACATAGTTGCTGTACAATATTTTTTTCATTGATACTCAAGCATTGTTAGAATAACTTTAGATTATCTCTTGGACGATAACATGTTTTTTTAAACTTTGAGTTCTGATAGGTTTATTAATTTTAAATATATTTATTTATTTCTTCTTTATTATGACAAACTAGTAGTTTTCGAACTATATGACTATATTTGGTAGTAAAATTCAACATTAGTCAACATGCCTATTGCTGGGTACTGCTATACTTTCCCTTTTTGATAATAGGTATTGCTCCATAGACTTCTCACCGGCCCAGTGTGGTTAAGCTAATGTTAAAGTTGTTATTCTATTTTAAAAACTCTGCAGCCTCCGCGCGACCCATTGCCCTACGGTTAACCACGTACATATACTTCATAAGTGCCGTTATTTTTATGATAATTTATTAAGATATGCATTTGTGTAAGTACTTTCGTTTCGTTCTTTGTAACTTTTTTACTTATTGTTACGAGCAAACATACTGAGAAACATTCTGTCCATTAATTTAAATGTTCTAAGTAAACTGATCCATTACTTTTTAATTGGAAAGTCATTACTTATTCAGTTTTTTGTTAATAAGCGATTAAATAATCTACATTAAATTGACGCGGTCTGTTTCACGTTCGCGCTTAGCTATTGGATTCTTGCCAATGTAAAATGTATTGGACCCATTTGCCTAGCGACCTCCCAGGCTGAGGCAACGATGCATTTTAATGGGGTGAGCTGCTGCGGTATTGGCGATAATTAAGCGGAATATGGTAAAGAGCGTCTACATCAACTCAATCTATCTATTGCAAGTTCCGTATTGGGTGAGAATCTTAATGTGATTTTCCCAGAAATCTACGATAAATAGGCGTGATAGATCGTTTAGCTTTTACGGCTTCGCGATCTGGGTCTTTGCAAATTCGAAGTTTAGAAAATAAGGAGTCCTGCTGCTAGGAAGTGATCTCTTGGTAACATTCTCGTCTTCCTGAGGTTTTTGTTTGTTTGTCGACGGGTATTTCTGTCTGGACTTGTTATACTGGCGCACGGACATGTTTATCGTCTAGCAATAGGGGCGCGCTCGTAAAGCTATGCCGGGTACGGTTTAAACTTGCGGCGTGTTTAGTTTCAGCCGAACCGTTTACAGACACATGAATTAATTTTAGACTCCTTACCTACTACCGAAACGGAAGTTGCAAATATTCACTCTTTTATGTGGTCAGTGGCGCGTCGAGCGGTTAATGACATCCAGTTTAGTTCATCCGTCCAGTTTTTAGACAAAGAGGTCGCGCCGCAGCTTATTCTTTTCTAAAAAATTTGCAAAGTTTGGTCAAAATACGTAAATGTTAATTGCTGTCCTATGATGCTATGAAAGCCGATTTTTCGATAGCACCTCTGTTAAGGCGTAAGTGGTTTCTAGGTCCTTGTACCTACTAATCTGGCTATGATAAAATTGCTTCGTATTTTGTTTCATGTGGCAAAGACGGTGCAAATATTGGCCATTGTCCTAGAGCTTCTAGATTTACACTATCCATTAGTCGCTCACTGTTCAAGAGCCAGTGACAATATCAGTCTTCAGCTCCGGCGCCGGATTGTCGCGACTGTGGTAACTTATTGCGAAAACTCGCCCCACCTCGATATAGGTTATTGTAGCACGACCTTTTGTGTTCAATCTCTTCGCGATTATTTCGGATAGACCTTCGCTTGTTCGACCACAATAACTTCGACAACTGCAGTTTATCACAGAGATTTACGATCTTGGTACTTTAAGTTGGGCATCGTGATGTGATAAATTGCTCACTTTTCTTGTAAGGCAGTTTGAATGAGCTTCACGCATTCACTTTGCCTGTAATCGAAATTGCCGTATTGTTCTTTTTACCAAAGAGGTGATTCGTGCGCTGTAATGTGATTGATAGAGACCGGGCCGATTGAAATCACTTCCCCGCCACTTTCCCGGATGTTGTCGACGATTTTGCGCCTTTAGCACGTCCATTGTATGCAGTCCTCGTAACCAGCAATCACCGTGATCGTCGATGATGCAACATTTAACGAGCCAAGGTGACTGGCGGCAAATATAAAAATTGACAATTTAACGTTCAGAAATAAAGCTCGCCTTCGTTCGAAATTGCCTCTAAGTGACCAATTAGCCGGTTCTATTTTATAGTAAACGCAGCTAGAGTGTAGATACAGTGAAAATAGAAGAGCATCGATCAATATGCAGACGTCGTCGTCTGGATACAATGCAAAACAATCACGGTGCAACGAACTTAGAAGGAAGGGTCCTTGCCTTAAAATGTCTATACAACCATAAATGTTTGAGTCAGTACTGACGGAAAGTGAATCACGAATATACTGTATAGAATTACACGACTTCCGAACTGGACATACCGAGGCGTGCATATTAATAAGCTTCTAGCGACATGTGGTGTTCTGGTGCTGAACGAAAAACAAAACAGTTCTAATTTATTTACTTTCAAATACAAAGAACTGAATGTAGCGACAAATAGGGGCCGGCAGTTGCTCGTTCGATGCATGTTATATCTCGGGTTGAACACGTGCAACGTCAGTTTATGTACAAAACACACGTGCTCTTGACACAGCTGACGGCCCGGCCCTGAAAAAGAGGCGTTTAACCATCAGAAACCTTTTTTCCAGGTCCAGATATTTTATTCGTAATATATGGTACCTATTTTACATTATTATTAGTATAAATTATAATGTTCTATTGTTAGTCCAAAGCGTTTAAAGTTTATAGTAATTAATTATTGATTGATGTAAATTCACCTAAAATCACATAATTCCATCTTGCACAGTATTGAAACTCTTTGTTCCGTTTTGCGAAAATTGTTTTCTCAATCTATCCCGCCGCAACAATTTAAAAGATGATGGTATATATCAGTAGCGTGGCGTTGAAGAAATCCTTGGGCAAGCCGGAGCAGCTCTTGCTTCAATTTTCTTTAAGAGCACTCGAATTAAGTGCTGAACTGCCTAATATTAGACAAGCCGATGGGAATCGAGTTCTACGGACGCCACGCCACTGGTATATATCTACAACCAAGCACCATTTCATTTGTTTTTATTTTAAGTATCGATTAATGTTCAAAACTTAACGTTTTCATGAGCTGTGAAGCAATGAACAACGGGTACCTATTATTTTATCAGCGGGCACGTTTTCCTGTTATTATTATTAAAGTAGGTACCTACTTACTTATAATTGTTTACGTCACTAAATTGAAATTTTATCGGGTTAGAATATTTCTCATTTATACATGATTATACAGGGTGTTTGGTCCATCGTTTGCCAAATTAAAATGGCGGATAGGTGGGGTTATTTTCTATCCCTCTACGCTCTCTAAAAAAATTTTTGGCCCACGTGTATTTTTTTTTTGCTTTCTTTTGTTGTTTTTAAAGAATTTACAGTGCCGACGCGTTTAAATTTGAATTTAAAAAAAGTAAGTGGAATAGAGATGAAATGTTTATTGCATCGTGATGTGTAACGTTTCACGGTTGTATCAGAGTCAAAATTACTGACATGTTACCGCTAGTTTTTTTTTATTGACCCTCAAATGTTTTACAACATGTAAAAATTTAGTCAAAGATCAATTTTGATTTGCAATAAAAAAAAAACTAAATGAGACCACGTTCTTAAAATTGTTTTAAAAAATTCTGTGCTCTATGTAACCCCACCTATCCGCCATTTTAATTTGGCAAACGATGGACCAAACACCCTGTATGTAGTACATAGTAGAAAATAAACTGACGCCGTATATGGGAGAAGAGGTCTCTTAAATACTAAAACTAGCAATTTCACCCAACATTGCATATACCATTTTTGATATTATATATAGAACAGAATATCGTTTATTGCACCATGGTAAAAGATGTTACAAGATAGTATGTATAATACAAGGCACTCATGGACCCTGTAAGGGTATTGCAAAATCTTAAAACTAAATCTTAAAGTATAAACTGGAATGAAACGAGGGACTTTCCTAAAAACATAATGTCATATATATTATGTAGAATCGAGCTGTAATAGTAAAATGCATGTAATATTAAAGAAAAAAATATATAAAAATATCATTTTTTGACATTTATACAACCCCACTGTTTCTACGCTATTGTTTAGTGGTTTACATTTACTATGTTTGTTTTGCTAGTTGGAACCTCTTTGTTTATAACGATAATTCCCATGGATGTCAATGTGTTACATTAATTTACCTACGACGGCTACGACGTTTGTGAAACGTTCTTTTATAAAAAAAGTATTAACCGTTTCTAGATAGGGTTGAACCAGGCGGTTTTTGCATGAAAGTTTAACAAGCTATAACACGAAAACGGTGACAGATAGTTTATTTAGAGAACATGATGTACTAAGGTTAAACAATGCCACATTTGCAGGAAAGTCCCTCGTTGCGTTTCACCCTGTATATTTGCGAGCGCCAGATGGCACCATGGTAGCACCATTAAAACAGACGAGTTTTCGACTTAAACTAAAACAATAACAGAAAATTTACTTTTTTTGAAATAAACTTACAATATAACACATGCACTTTTAGACAGGGTTCAAAATTATACAATGAAATTATCTTCAAGAAAGCACTAAATGAGTACCTAAACAGCGTCGGTCCGCCTGGTACACTAATAGGTAAGTCAGGGTTCGTTCGCTCTAAGCAGTGTTGGCAAAAATGTAATCCCAATTAACAATTAACGATTAACGATTGATCTGTTAATTGCAATTAACCATTAACGATTACTGAAAAGTAATGGTTAATTGCAATTAACCATTACGTAATTGTTAATCGTTAATTGAGATTAACAATTGATTTAGCTACGCATCATAAGTAGGCAAGACATCTTTTTGAAAAACAGGAACAGCAGAGCTCACATCCACTTAGATATGTCTTAAATGATGATCAGGGTCTGATGATGGAGCCGGAAGGTGGCCATGGGAACTCCGTAATAAAACGTCGGAACCCCATCGTGTTTGGGCTCATTTGTTTTGTCTTGACGAGTACTCTGAACCGAAATGATATCCAGGGTCTGATGATGGAGCCGGAAGGTGGCCATGGGAACTCCGTAATAAAACGTCGGAACCCCATCGTGTTTGGGCTCATTTGTTTTGTCTTGACGAGTATTCTGAACCGAAATTATATCCAGGGTCTGATGATGGAGCCGGAATATGGCCATGGGAACTTCATAATAAAACGTCGCAACCCCATCGTGTTTGGGCTCATTTGTTTTGTCTTGACGAGTACTCTGAACCGAAATGATATCCAGGGTCTGATGATGGAGCCGGAAGGTGGCCATGGGAACTCCGTAATAAAACGTCGGAACCCCATCGTGTTTGGGCTCATTTGTTTTGTCTTGACGAGTACTCTGAACTGAAATGATATCCAGGGTCTGATGATGGAGCCGGAAGGTGGCCATGGGAACTCCGTAATAAAACGTCGCAACCCCATCGTGTTTGGGCTCATTTGTTTCGTCTTGACGAGTTCTCTGAACCGAAATGATATCCAGGGTCTGATGATGGAGCCGGAAGGTGGCCATGGGAACTCCGTAATAAAACGTCGGAAGCCCATCGTGTTTGGGCTCATTTGTTTTGTCTTGACGAGTACTCTGTACCGAAATGATATCCAGGGTCTGACGATGGAGCCGAAAGGTGGCCATGGGAACTCCGTAATAAAACGACGGAACCCCTTCGTGTTTGGGCTCATTTGTTTTGTCGTGACGAGTTCTCTGAACCGAAATGATATCCAGGGTCTGATGATGGAGCCGGAAGGTGGCCATAGGAACTTCGTAATAAAACGTCGGAATGCCATCGTGTTTGGGCTAAGTTGTTTCGTCTTGACCAGTACTCTGACCAACTCGTCAAGACGAAACAACGTTTTATTACGGAGTTCCCATGGCCACCTTCCGGCTCCATCATCAGACCCTGGATATCATTTCGGTTCAGAGAACTCGTCAAGACAAAACAAATGAGCCCAAACACGATGGGCTTCCGACGTTTTATTACGGAGTTCCCATGGCCACCTTCCGGCTCCATCATCAGACCCTGGATATCATTTCGGTTCAGAGAACTCGACAAGACGAAACAAATGAGCCCAAACACGATGGGGTTCCGACGTTTTATTACGGAGTTCCCATGGCCACCTTCCGGCTCCATCATCAGACCCTGGATATCATTTCAGTTCAGAGTACTCGTCAAGACAAAACAAATGAGCCCAAACACGATGGGGTTCCGACGTATTATTACGGAGTTCCCATGGCCACCTTCCGGCTCCATCATCAGACCCTGAATATCATTTCGGTTCAGAGTACTCGTCAAGACAAAACAAATGAGCCCAAACACGATGGGGTTGCGACGTTTTATTATGAAGTTCCCATGGCCACATTCCGGCTCCATCATCAGACCCTGGATATCATTTCGGTTCAGAGTACTCGTCAAGACAAAACAAATGAGCCCAAACACGATGGGGTTCCGACGTTTAATTACGGAGTTCCCATGGCCACCTTCCGGCTCCATCATCAGACCCTGGATATCATTTCGGTTCAGAGTACTCGTCAAGACAAAACAAATGAGCCCAAACACGATGGGGTTCCGACGTTTTATTACGGAGTTCCCATGGCCACCTTCCGGCTCCATCATCAGACCCTGGATATCATTTCGGTTCAGAGTACTCGTCAAGACAAAACAAATGAGCCCAAACACGATGGGGTTCCGACGTTTTATTACGGAGTTCCCATGGCCACCTTCCGGCTCCATCATCAGAACCTGGATATCATTTCGGTTCAGAGTACTCGTCAATACAAAACTAATGAGCCCAAACACGATGGGGTTCCGAAGTTTTATTACGAAGTTTCCATGGCCACCTTCCGGCTCCATCATCAGACCCTGGATATCATTTTGGTTCAGAGTAGTCATCAAGACAAAACAAATGAGCCCAAACACGATGGGATTCCGACGTTTTATTACGGAGTTCCCATGGCCACCTTCCGGCTCCATCATCAGACCCTGGATAACATCTCGGTTCAGAGTACTCGTCAATTCAAAACAAATGAGCCCAAACACGATGGGGTTCTGACGTTTTATTACAGAGTTCCCATGGCCACCTTCCGGCTCCATCATCTGACCCTGGATACCATTTCGGTTCAGAGTACTCGTCAATACGAAACTAATGAGCCCAAACACGATGGGGTTCCGACGTTTTATTACGAAGTTCCCATGGCCACCTTCCGGCTCCGTCATTAGACCCTGGAGACCTTTTATGAAAACATTGAAAGGCACTCTCGATATAACCGTCATACCAAAGTAATTGAAGCTATGGTTAATTGGGATTAACAATTACAGTAATTGCAATTAACAATTAACTCGTTAATCCCAATTAAAGTAATTGGAATTAACGAGTTAATGGAATACAAATGTATTCATTACAAATGTAATGGGATTGATAATCCAATTACATTTGTATTGGATTAATGCCAACACTGGCTCTAAGTACGCGTTTCGCGGTCTTTTTAACCCGTAACTTGCATTCATTACAGTATTCGCTCTAAGTGTTCTCATAACAACAATAATAGAGTTCGCGTGTGGTCGTGTAATACCAGTGCCGGCGTCGGCGGTCGCTGCGGAAGTGGGTTGTTTAGCGAGTCATGTGGTTGCCCGTGCCTAGCGCGCTCTGGGAGACCGGCCTTCACCCTAAGTGCGACCAATTCTGATCATCCTGTGCATTGTATTCTATTTCCGAGATCTATTATGTACCTACATGTGTAAATGTAGTTACATTACAGAGGCATTAGTGTACCTCACGATAGCTAAATACGACTGATCCATCACGATATTTATCGAATATTTAGCAAACCGTCTCCCGCAAAGCCGCCTGTCGTACCAGATCTTTTTAAAATTCACTGATTTCTAACCAATACCGTAGGTGCATCAGAATTCCAAAGAATACGTTACCACATACTAGACTTTAAGCTAAAATTGTTAGGCATACGAAACTCATTGAATACACTCTGTTATGAAGGGTTTAACTGCAGCAAAGATTATCCTACAAAAGCTATAGGTATTTAACGTCGTTACAAGGTTAAGTTTGCAGTAAAACGGTGTCTTACTTTGTTGTCCTTTACTTGATACAACCTATAACTTACGCTAAAACACATATATATCAATGTTGAAGACATGTGTTTACGGTTTCTCAGCCAAAGAACGGAAATAACAGCAGACATCGACGATTCCTGTAATAAAATTCAAAGGATGCAGTCTTATAGCTTATAGTAAATAGTGGCAATGTTAACACAAGCTGTAAATCATTATTAACCGCGACGCCTTTATTTTCGATAGAGCTATGCGGAAATGAATTGGTGTCTGAACACTTTTCAAGTCCAGTCCAAATACGCCGAAATGAAATATCGGACGGAAACTCCGAACGTAATCTTGCTCGGATCCGACGACTGACATAATTCTTTTCATATTTTATCCGCTTCCATATTTGTTTGGCCGCTAAAAGCTCAGCTTTAATTTTAATAACTACCAGAATTTGTTTCATCTAACCTGAACTTCTAAATCAAATAAACAGGATCCTATACCTTAAAATACTCATTCTTTTCGGTGAGGAATAGTATGCAAAATGCTCTTGACTCTTTATATAAAATACTGTTTAATGTATGTAACCGCGTTTTCTCATGTCTTTCTTTAGTAAGATAATATATTCTTGCGCGGGCCACAGGTTCCCGACAGGAACGCTAGGCACGCGACGGGTGAGGAGGTATAATTAGACTCGTTCAGTCTCCAAGCCATGTCACTCCGTAAATTTGTCTGGATAAAACACTAAACATAGCCACGATCATATTTTATCACGTAAATGGAGTGAAATTCTTGTTCTCTAATGAGATCGTGCGGAGTTTTTGTTGGTTGTTTGTTGTCTGGCTACACGTTTGCATTGAGTTCAGGAATTATTTATACTAAGCACAGAATGGATTATGGACCAGGCAAAAAACTCGCTGGATTTTTTTTGTGATAAAGAGTTGAGAATTATTTATTGCATTTGACGGAAAAATACCGTAGGGTTACTTCGATACCTGCTTATTTTTATCACCTGGACAAGCCTTTAAAGGTAAAAAATAAAGAACGCATGCGGTGATGTGTTGACTGCGATTTTCACCAATCATTGAAATCATAACGACGTAGTTAGTAATTACATAGTTCGAAGTGGCTTATTGTTGACTTCTATGCGTAAGTTGTTTGAAAAATTTTGTGGGTCTTAGTGGCTTGGTTAATCAAAAGGATGGTGCGTAAAAGGGCAATTCGAACTGGTTCTTATTTGTTTTAGTAATCCTAGAACTCTATTAACGAGCTTGTTAGTTGTTATGAGCGAGCATGCACGTAACTACAGAGATGGGATGCTTCGCTTCATTCCTACAACAGCGATCATTTAAAGATAGCCGTGGATCATTGAATGTGGGTGATTCTCATGTAAATGCCATTGATTATAGTTTCACTGACGTTAATCGAAACCGATACCCGTGGTGATCGTTCCGGCCTTATGCACCGAGGATCTGATTGCAGTGCCAATGAACAGCTGACCGTGGTCACACCAGGTCGGTCAGCACACTCAATGATGCGATGCAATTTCGCTGGACTTTTTTTTTGAAGCCTGAAAAACTTGCAAGCCTTACTGGCTGTTGCAAAAATCGCATCTCGCTGGACTGGTGAGCGGCAGCCATGTTTGTTAAATCGCTTAGAACTTTAGAACTGATATCAAATGCATACGTAAAGCGGCGCCATCGTCACGGTTGCATACACTACACAACACAAGTACGTGATTCATAGGCTGTTAATTTATATTATAACCTATCGATCGTAAATGCCTTCGTTAGTTTCGTTAAAAATTGTAAATACAGCGTTACCAGCTAGCCAAAAATCCATTTTATTATTTGGTGACCATATCATTCTAATACAAAAACATAACAGTATTAAAAGTGTCAATCCAAATTTTAGCTGTTGTTCAAATTCTATGTCAGAGTTGCTGGAAAAAAATGCTCCATTGACACAGATGTTCAGCATTAATTATGTAAGGTTGTAGCAGATAATTAGTTTTGTAATATTAGTTTATTTTTAACTGACGCAAGCGTCTGACGCGAGTTTGCCTTTCATGCCTAGTAGGGCCGCAGCTTTATAATGGAATATTTGTTCCAAAGTCGGCCATGTGTACATTTTCACAGCTTTCGTGCAAGGCTGCATCGGATGGTCACGAGCGTTGCGCCTTGTACGGCAGTGGTCTCGTCATTCCAGATTGGAGTATCAAAGCTCACACGCGCCATATGGCTGGTACACCGGTCAAGGCCGAGCACCAGTTTTCTGGGTCGACTCTCGAGAAGCTTAAAGGAAAATTTCTGCTGGAAATCCTTATACTTGCCTCGCTCGAGTGCCTGTTTATACGAAGAGTTGTTAACGAATCGCAAAACAACTAAGATTCGAATTTTATGAACACTTATTGTGGTGATCTGTCATCTTTTACTCAATTAGTTTTATTATAGACGATTCTGCTACATTTTACGATTAGTTGTAGCTGTTCAAGCCCGGTCATAATTAAATATATTGGCAATCCGTATCTTAAATATGGATGGGCCTGTAATTTTTGTGCTTGAACTTGCTACTTGAAATCGTTCGCTAATAGAGTTGTCAAGCAAGACCGAAGACAATTGGAAAGTCAATGATTTCGAACAGCGGCAGCTGTTCCAACCTTGTTATCTGATTTTCCGCTTATTTAGTGCATTATTAAAATCATGGCGTTCGCTATGAGACTGCTGTGATCTATATGGGTATATTGAATTGTTGTAACTGCATAATAATATTAAATCTATGTAAGATCACTGATGTATGAAGCAACCGACATATAAAGCGACACCGGTCTTCCGAAACTCGACATTTTACAATGTGACGGGGGGATTCTTCCCTTGCCAACCTAACTCTACCAGAAACCTAGCATAACCTATCTATCATATATAAAATCGTAAAGAGTATACACAAACACCGGTAAATTACCCGCCTGATCGACGTTGACTGGACAGGATATTACTGTCTGCGAAAATTTCATCCGATTCGGTCAATTTTACGTGTTTCCATTTTTCGTTTTACATTTTGAGAATGAAAGCTGGATTTGACTAACGTCATATGTATTTTTATTTAAGATACGAAATTATTATGTTTCATTCGACGTTTCTGTCTCAGAGTGGGCTCTAAACATGTACATACATATTTATAAAAGTTAGTCTAATCAAACTTGAGTATGTAATTATTAATAAAAATTTGACAATGGCACATTTGATAGCAGTTTAGAAAACTTCTTTATTTCACACAATAACAGGGTTATCAAACTTTCCATCCAACGCTGCTTAATCTCTGCCATAAATATCTAAACAATTGGGCTTAACGCCTTTTAGTAAGTACTTTGCATTAAAGTTAAAATTTAATTATTTGCTACAATTCCCACGCGCATGGTTTCATTTGGTTATTCTCCACATAGGGCGCGTAACTTAGTGTGTCAGTTTCATTAACATACATTTTTATTAACTTGTATTGTTATCCATGTACGCGGGCACAACTATTTCATTAGATAACTGAACGTAAATCAAGTCTGCTGTACGACATGTAAGAAAATTGTTCTAGACGTTAACTAGGATTTCCTGTTTGCTGGAAATAAAATCTAACAAACTCCTTTCTACTAGTAGTCGTTTACTTCCTTAGAACGATTATTTTTAAACTGTCGTAATTACTGGAAATAATAACTACGTTTTTAGCACATTTACGACGCATTGATGTGTTAATACGCGAATGTTTGCTTTACTTATTTGGTCATTATTCAGCTAAACGAACCAGAAAATGTGATAACATCCAACATCTAATTTGCAAATAAAACGTCTAGCGGCAAATCTGTTATTGCGAATGATAGATCATGAAGATGAAATCCTAAGGTTGCGCGTCCGATCAGCCTTCGGTTATTGCACGCGATATTGAATCTCCCAAGCGAAACGTATAGGCAATTTGCAGGTCATTATAGATTGAATTATAGATGCAATTTCATGATATTGTTCTGGTTATAAGCCCAGCAAAGTCCAGTTTAAAGCCGCTTATTTTTCATATGAATTTTATTTTATTACATCATTTCGAATGCCTTGCATATTTAAACGTCTTTTAAACTCAAGTCAACCAAGTTCACTTCGCCTTGTAAGCCCTTTTCTAGATAGCATTCTGCCTAGTTTTTGCTGTGTTTTTTTGTCTTGAGCATCTGCAGCTGCGGGGTTGATTAGCCAGTGGAAGTCGGTAATAGCCTGGCCAATTTCAGCTTGTCGTCTGTTTGTATGGGTTTGCTAATGGTTATAGGAGCATATGAATTAGGTTGTGAGCTACACATGGCGATGGCGCCGCGCGCCCCTCCCGGCGCACGATCGCGGGTCTTTTATTTAGTACATTCAGACAGTTCCATCCGCGCCGGACTTGTATATTGACGCGTATGCAGTAATCGGCAGCTTATGAGATAATTTGTTTCCCTTTGTACATTACCAAATTCGTGAAAGTGTGTTATTGGAAAGTTTTACTGGATTAAGTTTATTGTTCAACATTCCGTTCATGTTTTTCGTGCAGAGAAGGTAATCCTTACGTCGTACTTATTTTGAATTGCAACGGATATAGGAATTTAAAGTGATTAAAAGTATCTCCTATATTATAAGTACCAGTAAGGTAAATGTCCGAGTGCTCGTCGCTGTAGTAATTCGTCACCCATATTTTATTTAGGATAAATAAGATAAAATTAAAATTTCATTTGTAGCCGACGTTTTAGCGGTGAGATATAATATCCGTGGCTTTGACATTTTACTCGTCAATTTTACAATAAAGAAGATCCCATCATAAACATTACATGTAAAAAGATGCAAGTCTCGCAACGCAGTTCTCCTACAACAAAAAAGTTTTGAGATGTAAAGTTAAACCAAGTCAGTACCGGGGGGGTATCAACAGAACTCGATTTCCACCGACTTGCCTATTATTAGATCTATAAAATGTGTTCCTCCACGGTTAAATAATAGGCAAGTCGGTGGAAACATAGGTCTTATTGAGCCCTATATATCCCTGAAATTTCAGGGTTCTAGCTTTAGCCAGTACAAAATTACGGGAGGCTGAAAATCGCCGGAATGGCTTCGAGAAAAGGATGGTACTGCCGTGCCTTTGTTTTGCTCGACTTGGCGGGGGCACTGCCGTGCCCCCAGATATTTGGCAGGGCTGACATCTATTGGGACTATCAGTTTATTTCATAGTCCCGATGCTTGTCATCCTCTTTTAAGGATAGACTGACCAACATTTTTATTATTTTTGAGTAATTTCGGTATGATCACCATATAAAGGTCACTCTTCCCAAACGCATGTAAATGTTTGGCTTAGATGTATAAATTAATGTAATATTCTTCTTTCTTCTTCTTACAGTATCGGTTTAGCTTGATAGCATTAGTGGAATGATTTATATTCAGAATTTTACGTTATAACAGCTCTATTTAGGCACCTTCTACTTACTGGCAAATACACTCCTATTTTCTTTAAAGCTGTAGGTGTTTTCCTAGTCGTATCGTATAGCATAACAATAACTGGGTAAAACCATAGTTGCGCAAGATCGAAAAATTACACATTTTAATGAGGATGTTTGATCACGTGTACTACCATAGTTTGTGTCATAACATACTATTTTACAGATGTTCCATCAACCGGTATGTCGTCTAAAGTTGTCGCTGTAAAATGCATTAATAATTTATTTTAATGTTAATAAGTATTAAGAAAAGTTATCATAACCCGAAACCAATGGCACCGTTGACTGTGCATTTGCGTTTTATTTATCTTTCATCAAATGAATATGATTATCCTATCAGGCCTCAATATCGTTGAATTTTATCTTTAATAATCTTTTATGTAATTTTTTACTGAAATGCTTTATTGATGTTTTGATGAGAGATTATTAAATACTTTTTTAATGTAAACGGCTAAAGAAACCATTTTCGTTGTGTGATAAAAATACACTTGAAACTGTCGAAGATCAAATTGCAACACAATAGTGTCAAAAGACATAGAGTCAATTTCACAATCTTATCTTCGTACAGCTGCAAAATTTTATAGAATGTCTGTCACCGCTGCATAACGAATCTTGTTTCCCAAAAATCAATGGTGGTAATTTAACATTCCCGTCTCGGAGGGCAGTGGCGATGGCGAGGGTGTTCATTGTAGGGGACCATGTTTGCTCGAATAGAACTGTTTTCTGTGACAACAGGCCCGTTCAATGAGCAAACACGAGTTTCGAACGAATGATTTATCTAATCTTTCACCTCGCTAGGAGCTGCGTCAAGCTCGGTGAAAAATCGATGGCCCATTTATTTGCATAGTCTACGAAATCATTAATAATCGTGACACTGTTACGAAATTCGATTTGTGTTAATGCTAGGGTCGTTAAGGCGTGGGATATATAATGAAATGAAACGCCCCGTTACGAGGGGAGCTGGCAAATAATATAGGGCATGCGTGTACTTCCTATTTTTCAAACATACGGGCGTTCCGTGATATGGGATGTGAATTATGAGACGTCTACATAAGTAAAGTATACGAGTGGCCGTTTCTCATACAGTTGTATGGAACGATTTATTATGTTGAAACAAGAGAATAACATAACAGCGAATTTAACGTGCTCTTCCGGTTGACTGCGTCGCTTATGGGAGTGTTATGTAATCTTAATGTTGCTTCTAATTTATTTAGTTATCATCATTTGATTCAATATTCAATTTATTAGCTTTTATAGGTACCAAGTCGCACCATAACATAATAACATCAACTTTCTCATTCCATTAATTAATTTTAAAGTAAAATTTCCCAATTTGAATGATAAAATTATACAACCCTGCGGGTCGCGGAGCAGGCTTTTACAGAGGAATTCGTTATTAATACCTAAGTCACCAAGCTGCATGCGTTGACCTTTCGCAACATGGTTTACACGTTTGCTTACGTGTTTTAGCACGATTCCCCGTTTTAATTGAGCTGCAGTCTTTATACCGCCGAGCCCTTCGCATCCGGTCCCGCCCTGTCTGCCACGCTAATGGCAAAAGCAAGGGGTTCCACATGCGACGCCACATTGTGCTGCAATACACAATGCATTGTAATACCACTTGTCTCTTGACAGCTTTACGACAGGTCAAATACAGCCGGTGATGCATTGATGATGTTGTTAAACAATTTATTGTTATCCTTTAAAATATTCTCTTGGCTTATCGCTCGGCAACGCCACGATAACGGTCGACCCTCACTTTATTGGTTATTCGTGCCGTGCCGTCTCCTCGGGGATGTCTCAATGAGCTCTGTGCCATGTTATATGGCCTAATAACTTTTTATGTTGACGTATTTTTTATTTTTCATTATCTTTATTCTGATGATTGACAAAGTTTAAATGTTTTTTCCTCGATCCGGGCTCTACATCCATCACATAAGTACGATTGTGAAACTAAAGCGCACGTGCATAAGTAGCTGAAACATAATAAATGTAAGTGTAAACATTTCGATTTGTGTTAATCATATTTGCTCTTTCGACCGGGTTTTAGCCCGGTGCTTAGTGTTGAGAAAATTTATTAGCTTCGTTTACTCATCAGATTGGATAAATAAAACCTTTGCCAAAATACACGTCCTCTGCTCTGGCTGTCGAATGAGACGTGTGGGCAATGACCTTACGTGGTTTAGACTTATGGAAAAAACTTTTCACACCAGCAATTACTAATGTTCAATTGCGGTATTGCTAGATATTTCATTGTAACCATAATAATTGACGTGCACACTGCACACTATTAAATTAAGCTCAATTCCTGAAACGTGGAGATTTTAATTGCAACGTTTCTTGGTGTATACGCTGTATTATGAGATCAGCCTTTAGAAAAACTTGAACACTAAACTTTTTTATGGTCTTCTGATGCCTATAACAATTAATGTGCCAACTTGGGAAGTAAATGTTCAAATCTACTAAATTATCGTTGCCAGTTTTTGTGGCCATCAATCAGACCAACTTTTGCTAGTTTTGTGATGGTAATCAATATTACCTCTACGTTTTAAGTGATTACACGTCTAGCTAGAGTGTGTCTGTTTCGTGATCGTTTTCTCACTGCGCAATATGGAGTTTTTGTTCACTATAAAATTCCAACCAAATTATAGGGTTCTGACGCTACGAGCATTTTAATTATTGTTTATTTTGTAAGCATCTTCACCATCACGGTTTATAACATCATCCCTCTAATTAATTAAGTCGTTGCTTAAAGTCATGTAGAGTGAGCAGGTGATATGTGTATATTTGATTAAAAATAAATTGGATGAAAAAGTCAGCAGGGCCGTCCTGAATTAAAACCGCCGCAATGAGATCCACATAAGATCCATGGAAAAGGCATAATTATGTCTAACAGTGGACAAACATATATGTAGGTACTAAGAAAAAGGTGAGGAGATGTATATATATCTTTTCTCCACTATTACATATTCATTATTATTACCTACACAGGCAGGTTATTAGGTACTTGATACTCCGTTGGCAGTGTGGAGGTCATTTATGTTGAACTCTTTGTCCGTATAGATATATCTGCCGTTTTCTTCTGTACCATCTCTACTAATATACTGAATTCTCGCCAAACGAAGCTGTCAACCTGTCTGTATGTCACCAGAAGCTATTAAGCATATTCGTTCAGCCTCAAGATTATGTCATAACATTGTCCTCTTCTCTTATTATCAAGCTCTCGTAGCTATGTTAGCAGTTTACATTTTTATTATTGTATATCAAAGTGGGTTAATACCCAATGTTAACGGGCGGTTTAAAAGCAAAATTGATCATAGCGATTTAACTATAATAAGAGTTTTAAAACAATTCGAGAAGAGGTTTTAAGGTTATTCCCACGTTGTGCCTCGACCTTCCTCTGATAAAACAGTACCTACTGTAAAAGTAAATATTTTGTTTATTATCTTTAAAGGGTTAAAAGGCACCATTTTCAGGGTTCCGTACCAAAATTGTAAAAAAGGAACCTTTATGGTGCGACTCTGTTCCTAGCGTTCTAAATAAATAAAAAATCTTATATCTTTTTGTTTTTTTAAGGGGGCCGAAATTGGAGGTCGAAAATTTTAAGTTGTGCTATCAAGTGGGCTATTAAATGAAAGGGCTTAATTTGTAGATTCCAAACCCATTTTTTTTTCTTAATCATGTACTTTTTGATTTAGGACGAAAAAAGGGTCCAAAGAATACGATTCTCCCCCTATTATCTTCGAAGTTACTGAACAGAAAAATCTGTAATAATTACCAATTAATTATTAATATCATCCTAAATATTACAGAAAAAATATAACGGTTTTCCTAACTTGCATAGTTTTTTAGAAATTCCCTAAAATCGTAACAAAAACTTATTTGTTGCTACTAAACTAACCGTGACCTATGTCGAGGTATGGGGACAACAGTTTTACAACAGCAAAGTGTCCAGCCATTTTTCTTGAGTTATTCACGTATTCACTTACGAGTTTGTACAGAACCCTCGGTGCGCGAGTCCGACTCGCACTTGACCGGTTTTTATTCCTAAATTTGTTACAGCATTCAAGTCCGAACGTAAGTTTGTATAACGAAAATGCCTGTGACGAACACAAATGGCGATTTTATGCAATTTGTTGTTTTATTTATATGAATGCAAGCAATTGACCATTAACCTAGATGCCTGTTGCAATAGTTTTGTGTTACTCTAAAACCAATGGCGATAGATGGAAGCACGCCAAATGCTCGAAAGATACGTGTTACAAATGTAGGCAACGACTTTCTTTTGTTATTCAAAACGTTTATGGCATTGCCCGCGGCACTGATAAAATGATGTACGCTTTTGATTAGATTACGATTATTAGCGACTAAAATAATTGGTGTGGCTGCTAATGCTATAGGTACCTACACAAAAACAATATAATTATAATGCTTAACATGCACAACAATACCAGTTTCCCTGAGAATCGCAACTCGAAAACAGGACGTGTCTCGATTATTTTAGTTGGTAAATGCAATCTGTCTTTGTAGAATACTAAGTAGACAACAAATGACTAATTTTAGATGGCCAATGCAGTGTCTCTTTAAGAAAGTTTGAGTAGAAATCGCAATAGCCGTCCGCATATTAGTTACCGGATCAGATGAAAGCTCCCAGGTAATAAAATACTGAAATATCCATCAAATAAACCACAATAAATAACCACAGCAACGCATACATTACAATTCATTGTGGTGGTGCCACTTTATTCGAATTACTTCGAAAGTATGCGTTATGGTTAGTTAGCTTCAGAGTCAACTCATAGACGGTAATTAAGTGTTTTGGTGGCATTTTTCATTAACGCGAGCAATTTTCTCCTTCATCGCTTGCTCTGGGGATGCCTTTCTAGAGATATTTCAGCTAGGCGTATAATCTTCAGAAAGTGTCAACTATTCCTGACTTAACGAGTTCCACATCAAGCGTGAACGGTGGCATCGACTTGAGACCTTCGCCGTGGCCTTTCTAACTTTAATTAATGACCGCCACAACAGATCGTTGTATCGGTGGTAAAAATAACCATATGATTAATACTGAGTGGGTGCGCAGACGGCTCGTCGGCGTTTGCAACCACGACGAATTAAATAGTAGACCTCCGAATGGGTGATGCTGCTATGATGCTTGTATTTGAATAGGCAGGTTATTACGCCCGCGAACATCACGGTGCGATGACCTGACCCACCCAAGCCCTCAATCCCGCATGCTTTATCTCTATTCGATGTATTTGAATAACCATCTATCTTCGCCTTAACGGCATTGTAGCCGAGAAAACGCTGGGGCTTATCGCAAATAGAAGGATAAGTTGTCACAATCGTAATCAAACAAGTAGAAGGGCTCTTCTGCTTCAATAACGGTTATCGGTTCGTCAAGCAATATCTATAGATTAAATGGCCTGATATTTACTTAATAATCGACAACAAAACAGTGTTGATTGCTCAACTGCGTTAGGTATCAACATTTAAATAGAAGAGTTTAAATAAAGGGGTAATGTTTAATGTAAAATAGGTAGAACACTGATGTTAAAGGCCCGTATGAATAGCAGCGAGGCCGCTCGTGGGCAGCCTGCAGCCATGGGAACGTTGCATTGTGTCGCTTCCACTCGCAGAGAAACGTTGCAATACGTCGATAGGTTTTGCTCATTGTTACTGGTTTCACCACTTGACATTCTAAAGAATAACCAACTTTTTTTACTGCTCTGCGAACAATCAAAGATGTTTTTGCATCTGACTGTTTGGAATACTGATTGGTTCGACAACGCTACCTTCGGCACTTAATGACGGGTGTGTGAAACTCTTTAGACGATTATAATTGCCATTGACCTTTATCAGGCATTTTGTTATATTTTATCTACACACTATTGTCAAAAATTTTAAAACTGCTTGAGCTATATCAGTTGTAGATGATCTCATTCAGATTATGAAAAATATAGAGAAATAAACATAGGCAGCATATATGCCCTGTACTCATTTACATACCTTTTATTGATCCCATTCAACATTTAGTCACTTGTTACTACTTTCCAGCTCCATTCAATAGAAGTACCTAATTATGTTTAATACGATTATTTATTTAGATGACTAGGAAATAAGCTAGTCATGTTATAACTCTGTCAAACGGCATCTTCCGAAGTCGAGGAGGGGGAAAGACATGGAATGGTCTGTCTAGTCAATATGTATTGTAGGTATTGAAATTAGGCGTTCTACTTATCCCGTATTGAATATCATGTTACTAATATTGTTTGTCGTCTTATTTTACCTACTGATCAATAAACATCCGTACCGAAATAGTATGTTACAAATAAAGTATGTGTAGTGCTTATAGTGGGTTACGTTACGTATCAACACTATTACGCGGTGGCGTAGTCAAACAAGTAACTATCTCACTGTTATGATGATCTTACAAAGCGAAGCCATAAAACGTGCTTTGTTAACACGAGCGTCATTGGCTGGAAATAACTAAATGCAATAAGCCGTTTCTTATTTATATAAGCCGTGCACGAATTATTTTTAAACGCCTGCTTTGCTGAGTTGAACATAATTACAGCTAGATTAGATTGCGAATGAGTGGCGGGACAATGGCAGCCGGTAGTCTATCCCCTGGGGTGCGGAATGGCGTCGCGTTGTGCCCCCCGGGCGCTTAAACAATACACAATTCCGTTGTCTCTTGATTACTTGCCACCAAACTACTTATTTTTACTAACCCACTTCTGTATTGTTACAGATCATGTGAATTAGCGGTAAGCATGGAAGAAGACAGCACAACCTGCGCTGGCGAAGATCGTGATCCGCCGTTGATCGAAATTCAGATTAGTGAAGAGGACCCAGACCGGCGAGAGGTGTCGACCGACAGCGACGGGCTCGCCACCAGCGGCAGCACCGTCGTCACTAATGATGAAAGTGGGGTCGCCTTAGATTCGGCAGATGATAGCAATAAGAATGTAACTGTGGAATCGTTAGTGGAGCACGAGCCGAGTGAGGTGAACGACGATGCGCGGTCGCTGGGTGATTTAGATAGTCTACCGGCCGGAGACGAGCTCGTTTTAGGCGCAGCAGGCAGCGATAGTGGGGTTGAGGGGTGCGGGCGTGCACTTAGCAGCGGTGGCGGGTCCCGGTCATGTGCTTCTAGTGTAGTGTCGTGTGGTTCAGGCTGCGGCTCGGAAAGCTCATCCGTCGCCGGTGCGCCTCCACGGCCCCGTCGCAGGGTCAACGTCACCGTCACCGAACCGAAGCGTAGCTCACCCCTCGGCTCTTCCACGCCTCGCCCAGTCACGGCGCCGCGCGGACCTAACCTAGCTACAAGAGAACGCGCTAGAAGTAGAGAGAAACCGACTCCGCCCGAAAAACCGCGGCCTCTTACTCCGAAGCCGCGAATCCGTCCTACCGGCGAACTGCCGAATCTCGTCCGCGAGAGCCCTGCCTTGCGGGCGAAACCAACTAAGACTTCGACGGCGCGATGTCGGACACCAAACTCCCCTAGTGAGGAAAAGAGATGGCCCTCAAACGGGCCTCGGCTGACTACTCCAGCAGACTCTAGTGCAACGCGAGTAGCTGCCGATAAATATGGCACGCTACCACGGAGGAGGCGTGAAAATGGAGAGCAAGAGGGTTCGCC
This sequence comes from Eudemis profundana, assembly GCA_947034925.1. Classification (NCBI taxonomy): domain Eukaryota; kingdom Metazoa; phylum Arthropoda; class Insecta; order Lepidoptera; family Tortricidae; genus Eudemis; species Eudemis profundana. The sequence continues at coordinate 18,530,058 of OX344802.1, read as the reverse complement.
GAAACACGACGTCACGCCACCGACTTCCAGGCGACCGACCATCACGCGATCGGTGTCCACTCGCTCTACGACTAAGACGAGGGTGCGGATTTACGCAGAAAAGAACTCGCAGACGGTGCTACTAGGAACAGACGTGGAATCGGCTTTAGCCGGAATCACGCCTAATATTGAATGGTAAAAATCTTTTCTATTAAATTTCAACTTATTGTCACTATTAAATAGAACCATAAGGCGTTACATTCAGTGCCGGATTAGCCATATAGCAAGAGTAGCAAATGCTACGGGCCCCGCGCATTGGGGAGCCACGCGCCCACTCGCATAAGCGTCCCCCCCGTTACGTCATTTCGTCATGTATAAAATAAAATTACCGATCAGTCGGTATTAAGCTTATCTGAGATAAACCAAGCGCCGCTTTGAAGAAATGCTACATTCCCCGCGCTGGCTTAATCCGGCACTGGTTACATTATAACCATTCACCGGCTAGCAACATCCAAAAAACTTTTGTTCTGATGATAATACTTTATTCTTCATTATCTAATTATCTGAGATAATGGGCGAGTAAATTAATGGTCCCTTTTCTTTCCGCTCAATTCACCCTTCGTTATCCGTAAAATTACCAATCTTTTTCCGTTTCCACAAAAAGCAAAAATGTATTGAACGTTGTCGACACGCAGCAGTCGCGAGGTAACCCGGTGCCACCGCGGCGTGCAGGCGAGCGCTCGGGACTCGGAGACGACGCGGCTGGCGGCGGCGGCGGCGGCGAGCGAGGCGGCGGCGGCCGAGGAGCGCGCGCGCCGCCAGCACGCCGAGGCGCAGCTCGCCGCCGAGCGCGCCGCCCGCCTCGCCGCCATCGCCGAGCTCGAGAGGAACTCGCAGCGGCTGCTGGAGCTCGCCGGGGCCGGTAAGTGTCACAGACGAGATCTTAGGGTTACAGATGACTTGGGATCACGCAAAATAGGCACGTGCCCGTGTAAGTAAACCTATATGGCGTACGAGTGTAACCTACAGATGCCTAGAAACAATATGTTCTATGCGCGAGTTGCATGAAGTACATTAATTTACGTTACATATTACATTCTGGGCAATAAAAGCCACCCTAAACAGATAACTTATTGGTATGACCGTTGGGCGTTTTGATTACATGTGTTGAGATTCATAGCTGTATTTTATTTGCTCTGTAAGGGAGCCAGAGAGTGCGAAGCGCCTCCTACGTAAAGAACTACTAATAACCTGAGACCTAAATTCGATTTCTGGATGCATAACCCTTCCCCAAAACCCTGTTGAGGATCGTAACTCGAAGCACGTTTTATTTCCAAACTGTTTGGCGTCGATTTAGTGAAAGGAACACATATGCAACTACAATAGCTGCGTGTCATCTTGCAATTGTTACAAGGTTTGACAAGAAATCACGTTGATTAGATTGTATGGTACTCGTACACGTTCTGTGTAGCACGAATGTGAAAAAACCCACGAGAGTTCTAACTTCTCTTTCTTTCTATGTTTTCTTAAAAGAAGTTACTCATATATGGTAGATTTGAGATAACGCCATATTGATAAATCAATTACTTTTTACGAATTTGCATGTTGATAAGTTGCGGTGGATGGATGCTTACCGGTTGATAACTTGTATAGATAAAACGAAACAACGGCCAAGCGAAGGCACGAGAGACCTTAAGTCCTAAGCAACCTTGTGCTTCCTTAAATATTGTCGAGGCGACTTAAATGTCTATAGTAAGTTCCTTGACACTTGAAGTTCTAATTTAAGTGAAGGGGGAGCGCTGTCTGGTCTGGAGCGTTAGTGTTTCTTTCATAAACATTTTAGCTTTTAGCAAAATTAAATTTGTTCGATTGACTATAGAGACGCAGGTACATTGTGACCTCTAAACTTCAAACATAAACTAGATTATGATAAAACTATTGAAATGAAATGATGGTATTCTTTACCACCTACAACTCCTATCGTTCGAATTCGTAAACACTTTACCTAACTGCAGTCACTTATTATTTTCATAAATCAGAAAGTGGCAGAATGTGTTCTTCTAATGGGATTTTTGGGTTAATAAACGTTTTTGTAACGAAGGAAGGAAGAAATATAAAATGCATCTAAATCATTAAACTTAGTCAGCCATGTCTCTTCCTATTGGCTGCGCTGAAAATCTCATAAATATCTACATCAGATATATGTCTCACGCTGAGTAGTGACCTTTATAGGTATACCTATATATACCTAAACACTTGTTAGGTAAACTTCGTGCTGTAACAACTACACTGCACAAATACACTGAATAAATATGGATATATGCGACACCAGAGGAGCTGCTTATACTGTTCCGACCTTTGAGAGCCCTTAATATTCGCTTTATGAAGAACCCCATGGCATAGCGCAGCTCATCATTACATTTATATGTCATCATCTTCTTTTATCTAAAAGAAATTGTTTTGTAAGGTGCGGGAGCGGGTGCGGACGGGTGCCTTCGCGCTTTGGAAGAGCAGTTTCGGGCCGCGGGCGAGCTAGCGGCGCGACAGCGGGGTGACATCGACGCTCTACGGGAGCATTGTGACCGGCTGCATCACGTGAGTACATACACGGGTCTTGCTCGATCACGCACACACAAAAAAAAGTTTAACCGCTTCAACCAGTGCCATTTAGCGACGTCACTAGTGACCACCGGTAGGCAAACCTGCTTACAAGATTAAACCCCCACTTGGTTAGGTTTACTAGCTCGCCGAGCTAATAGCTCTAGTTCGGGGCGAAAAAAACAACACACGGGTGAAGACCAGAACTCATTAAAAACAAAAAAATAAACATAATTAATTAATTAATGTATTCGAAGTGTAACCATTTGAACCCGAAAACGTCCACTTCTGGACATAGGTCTCCGTCAAAAACTTCCATAACCAGGTCGTCAGACCATCTGGTCGATCCACGCTGCGTCTTCCGGTTCCGAGGCCCAAACAGCCACCGAAGAGTAATATGGCACTATCCCTGTGATTTGTTTAATCTATTAAGTGAGTTTTGGTTTTCACCCGACGATATTAGTATTAGGTAGAGTTGCTACTTTTCTTTTGATGTATCACGACCAGAATACCTACACAAGGCCTGTTTCCAATACTTAGAGCTCGTGCGCGGATTGTACTTTTATCAAGGCTTAAGCCAGAACATATCCAGTAGTGTCATACGTTTTTATCTCGGTCTCGCTCGCACTACGCCGTTTGCTGGTTACCGAAGGAAAAATTAGCAAAAGTCAAGACGAGAGTGAATTGGCCTTAAATTAATCGTCATATACCAACAGAAGGGCGATAATGGCCGCATATAGTCGTAGAAAGGTTGCTGCGTCTTGTATTTATCACGGAATGAACGCGACCATCAGACCTATGATGAATTTCGAATCGACTTATTCGGCTATATCTTACGGCTTGACCGATCACTGATATGAGATTGCGATCTAATGTTTACATATACTTTGTACTTTTAGGTATTTAAAAAAGGGTAAACAAAAAAAAAACCGGTCAAGTGCGAGTCGGACTCGCGCACCGAGGGTTCCGTAAAAACTCATATGTAGACCAACCATATGACAAACAGCAACGCAACCCTGCCTTAAACCCACCTTAGTCCTATTAAACCAGGAAAAATCTTAACAGGCGATGCAGCGTATGCTACAGCGACATCTATTGATACTAAATAGCGCGTAAATTTTAGTTGTAATTTAAACGTTTTATTATTTCAATCAGCCAATAACAAACAATAATTGTTTGTCAACTAATTTAGTTCTCATGTATCATTTTTCATGAAGGAATCATGTTTTGAAGCACACTTTTGTGTATTAAATTAATATTGCTGCCACAAACTACCTTATTTTAGATTTGTGTCCCTAGATGGCGCTAGTGGTATTTTATTTTTATGGTATTTACTAGTGTCAGATTTCCTAACAAACTCCTATTATAGAGTTTTTAATAATTATTGTTACTTTATGTTTTTTCCCGATTCCTGATGAGTGATCATTGTGATTGAGAATGCACATCGATCTTTGGAAAGAGGTAATCGGCTAATTTCGACTTCGTATAGCGATATCTGTGTCGCACACACCATGACGTTTGTTTTGTCAGTCGTGGTTCAAATGCGAGAGAGTGCAGTCGCATATCCAAGTCAATATATATATAGAGTTGCTAAAACTTTTACAAGATTTAATTTGTACTATGGCATCTATCTATAGGAAAAAAAGGTAAGCCGTTACTTTGCCAGTCACGCGAAATTATCTACAATTATTTTTCCCGTGTGGTGTCGGATTAGAATAACACCAACCTTTTCTTCCCGGGGGTGTCGCATAAGTCGACTAAGGGTACAGGGTTAAACAGTGTTGTGGGCGATGACCTAGCAACTTGTCACCGTAATATTACACTTTTTGTCGATCTTTAAACCCACATTTAAATATGCTAGTAGTATAACATCAGTTGCTAATGCTCAGTCAACCCCTTTTAGGAATATGGGCGTGAATATATGTATATATATATATATATGTATGTATATTAATTTTTCCCCAACAAGCAATAATTAAATATAGTTACATCGTGTTTTACAGCTCTATATATTCCACGTGAAATCAAAACAAAACAACAATAAAGTACTTAGTTCTAAATTCAAATTCTGATGAACGATTAATCTAATAATTGACAACATTTCATATTTTCAAAAGATCTTAATTCGAAAACCATTTGGGTAAAACTGTATTTTATGCTCAAAAAAAATATTTTTGGATTTTTTTTCCCATTCATTTTGGAAAAATTAGTGTGAACCGGAAGTGTGACGTCATTTTCCCTGCATTATCGAGAGAGACCTTAGTGCTGAAACGATTAAAAAGTGTATGGTATCCGGTTGTCATTTTCTGACATACTTCTTATCTTATCTTGGTATTAGGGGTCCTTTCGGATACACTTCGACCCAATGGGATCTTTTGTGTAATTACCCCATACCGCATCTACGCAATGGCTTGCTCCACCACCTCCATAAATCGGGTGATGGAACCCAGTGGTAGTGCCTGGAATTCATTTGGCTCCGGATAGCCCGTGCCAAATTCATTCATTCTTTGTCTGGCGAGAGCATGACATTCACACAATATGTGTTTCATTGTCTCTGCCTCCTCGCCACACAGTCTACAATCTGTGTTGTCAAAAAGTCCCAACTTGGCCAGGAGTCCTTTGACCCCGAAGTGACCTGTGAACACCCCAGTTATGAGCTTGAGTTGCCTTCTGCTGTACTTCCACATTTTGTTGGACCAGCTTGAGTTGACTCTTTCCATGAAGAGCTTCGAATGCCTCAGGCCCGCAATGCCATTCCATTCCTGTTGGTGCTGGTGTTTGGCATGGTCCTTGATGGCAGTTGTTATGGTGCCCTGTGAGAGTCCCACACATGGTTCCGGCCCTACGAAATTATTTTCCGAGCCCTTTCGTGCCAGCTCATCTGCATTTTCATTGCCGACGAAGCCTTCGTGCCCTGGGATCCATATCAGTTGCACCTTGTTGTCCCTTCCAAGCTTATTTAAAACTTGGATGCCATTGTACACCAGTCTGGAGTCCACTTTTGGCGCCGTCAGCGCTTTAAGTGCCGCTTGACTGTCGCTGAGTATATAGATGTGCTTCCCCTTGGTTTGCCTGTCTATATTCTCCTGGGCACAAGCGATTATGGCAAATGTTTCCGCTTGGAAGACAGTTGCATAACCCCCCATGCTGATGCTGAGACTAAAGTCCTGGGCATGAATGCCTGCTCCCGTACCGGATCCCATTTTGGATCCGTCTGTGTACCATATGCTGTCTTTACCATCCGAGATTGGTGGTTCACGACCTTCGGCCCATTCGGCCCTTGTGGGAACTTCAACCTTGAAGTTCTTTTGGAATACGTACCTTGGCTGCATTTTGTCGCAGCTCATGGCCGTTACTCGGTCAAGGAAATTGTTTATTTCCATGCTTGTGTGTATAGTCTTAGGCGCCGCATAGCTCCACAGACCCATTGTTTTTAGTCTATGCAACGATTTGCGCGCTTCTGACTGTATCACTATGTGCAGCGGGGGTAGGTCTAGAAGTACCTCCAATGCTGCCGTTGGCGTGGTTCGAAACGCCCCTGTTATAGCCATGCATGATGTTCTTTGTACTTTCGCCAAAGCATCTTTGCATGTGCTTTTCAATGTCCTTGGCCACCAGACCAGGCTGCCGTACAGAATGATAGGTCTCACCATCATGGTATAGATCCATCGTAGTACCTTGGGATTTAGGCCCCACGTTTTACCGTATGTTGATCTGCACATCCCAAACACTCGCAGAGCTTTGGTTGTGGTATTGTCAACATGTTTTTTCCAATTTAGTTCCTTATCTAGCGTGACCCCTAGATATTTCACGTCATTGGACATTTCGAGCACCTTCCCATACAGCTTAATTTGCTGCATGTCCTTGAGTGCCCTCTTTCTGGTAAATGGTATTACCACTGTTTTGCCCGGGTTGATGGATAACTGGTGACTGTTGCACCATCTCTCCACCTTTTTCAGTGCTTCATTCATGATTCCTGATACCGTGCTGGGAAATTTCCCATTCACTAGTATCACCAAATCATCCGCATACCCTACCGTATAGATAGGCCCTTTATTGAGTTCTTCCAAAAGCGAGTTCACCACCAAGCTCCAGAGAGTAGGTGAGAGCACTCCACCTTGTGGACACCCCTTTGTGGCTGTAGCCAATATTTCGTCCCCCATCAGGGTGGACTTGATTAGCCTGCCGTTCAACATATTCCCTATCCATTTGCAAATAGTGGGCTCTATGCCATGTCTAGCAGCTGCTATGCTGATAGCTTGATACGTAGTGCGGTCAAACGCTAAATTTCTGACATACTTGCTGTCTGACGTTTATTTGTTTTGAAAATTGTTACAACTGCTTAGCGGCTTTAGAAGTTTAATTTTCTTACCGTTGGTTCATTTGCACGTTTTCGAAGACCTTAAAAGACTTGGCACTTTCCCACTGGACTCCGATAACGCATTCAAACATTATTAACTTGGCATTCTTTTACCGGATACCGATTTTTTTCATATAATGAAGACATCAGAAGGTTTTTCTCAGGCTGATAGCACGAATCTGCCGCGTGTTGAAATTATGATGATGGAGTACACATCGGCAAGTAATAAATATAATCCAGCCCAAATAAGAGGAGCAAAAGCATCGTTGTCTTCCCGAACTTCCTATGTTGACGCCTGACAGTTATTTTTTTAATCGTAATTGTCGCTCTGGATTCTAGTTTTTTTAAATCGTAATTGTCGCTCTGGATTCTAGTTGGGAAAGTGACGTCATTTTCTACATACGCCCTTTTAGAATGAGCTACTTTTCAAACTGCTATTTTTAATTGAAAAATTGAGTTAAAACGAAAAAGAAAAAATACGGGTAGCTTAAAATTCCACCTATTTTCTATCCAGCTCATAAAATGAAGGAGTAGAAAATTTGAAATATTGTCAATTGATGTACACGGAAATTAGCATTCGTTTGTATTCGGAAATGCGATGATTGCCGATGTGCAGGGACCGCAACTTTGGTGCCGATGACTGACGTATGACGTTTAGTCCGATATAGGATGTTCTTTTAATAACATTGCAATACCTCAATTCTTTATAATGAAATATTAAGAATTATTTGCATAAAAAATAATGTTCACATTAAAAAACGATGCAAGTATTATTTTTATTCGTTTTTAGGGTTCCGTAACCAAAATGGCAAAAACGGAACCCTTATAGTTTCGTCATGTCCGTCCGTCTGTCTGTCTGTCTGTCTGTCTGTCTGTCTGTCTGTCTGTCCGTATGTCACAGGCATTTTACTCAGAAACTACATGATGGATATTGATGAAATTTGGAATATAGGTGTGTTTTATGAGCCGCTACTTAGTTTGGTATATAAATAATTAAAATAAATATTTTTAGGGGGGGCACTCCATACATGTTAAAGACAGTAACAAAAATTTTTTTCAGCAAATATCAACGTGTGGTACATAGTTCGACAGCTCTTTAAAAAACACTATAAGGTTCCTAAGTAATGTTTTTGATTAAGTGAATGTATTTGGAAATAATCGCTCCGAAAGTTGTGTAAATTGTGTCCCCCCCCCTCTATTTTCTAAACCGTGCGTCCGAAAAATATGAAAAAAATCACGAAGGTAACGCTTAATTAATACTTTCAAGGAAAATTATTTTCAACAAGATCGAATTAACCGTTTTTGAGTTATTGCCGATAAACTGCGCTTCTCAACAAAAGGAAGTAATTGCTATGAAGATACGCTCTTTTGTTGTTGTACTTTTTTTACATCGTATTTTTTACCTTATAGTTACGGCTATGGAACCCTACAATGAGCATGGTCCGACATGCTCTTGGCCAGTTATTTTACAGTAATGTAATTGTAACAAAAAATATTATTCTTCGTGTATTACTTGCTTTTCCTGTTAAATATTGGTCACAGCAGGAGCAGTACATTTTTTCATTTTGTAAAATAAGAAAAGGAAATTTCTGCAAATACGATTCCATAGCGAAGCAATAATATTTCGGTTATATTTTACCAATGAAAAATAATTAAACAGAAATTGGTTGTCATTTCCCACAATCTTGGTTTTAACATGACAAAGACAATTATGTTTTTATACGTGGCCAGTACGTGGAAAACTCTTAACTCAAGTTTTAATATCAGTAAACTAAAGAGGCTAATAAGTTGTTATTTGATTAAGTGTATATAATCTAGATAACAACACTCTGTATTTAGCTTGACGTCGTACGTCTGTCATCGGCACCAAAGTTGCGGTCCCTGCCGATGTGCATTCTTTATGGCCGTTTACTGTATTTAATAGACATTTTTTATGTAATCTGAAAAAATAGGCCATCGCTTAGTTTTGCTTATCATTGGTCTTCTTTACAAAGTGTTAAAAATGAGTTTTACACGGATTTTAGCCCCTTAGTATAGTTGAAGTGAAGTGTTTTCGATTGACTCACCGCATTGAGTGTTATCCAACGATTTTGAGGTGATTTTACGGAACAAACCACGAAATAATAATTGCAGCTCCAAAACATTTTCCTTCGTTAAGAATCAGAGCAAACTGGATGTGACGGACGTGCTAACACAGTGCCAAGTGTTAAAACTGATTTATTTGGTGCGAGTGTATTAAAAGAGTTAATAAACATTAATATATTATAAAATTTATAAAATAAACTCTCACGCGAAATAAAGATTTACCCTCATCTTTTTCCAACCGCAGAAGACATCTATCGGAAACCGTGTGAACTGGGATATTCTGACACTTGCTTTACGGATATCGACCTGCTTATTGATAAACCTAACGTCGCAGTCATTCACCAAGAGAGGGCGCTTTTGGCTTCGCACACCCCCGACATCTGTGGGAAATTAGTCGGACTGAGCAGATTACCGCCTCGACTCCGCTTACTAGCTAAATTCAAGGGTTATCTTATGCCGCGGCACGCTTCCGCAGGAATCCAATAGAGGGCAAACATAGTACTAAAGCAACTATCTTCCCCATTGTCTGAAATACAACAACTCACCAAAATGGAATGCAGCGCATGCTTTAAGTCCTGCACGAGCTCGGACAGTATAAAATGCTCAACTTGCTCAGCGTATTTCCACAACTTATGCGTAAATATGAGCCGGGAGGAGAATAGGCTCCTCAGAACGAAAAAACAATTCATCTGCCCTACTTGCAAAGCACAAACCAAAAATTTCAAATCAGATAGCACCCCGGTGAAACCTAAAAATGCTGACGCTACCCCAGAGGATCTAGTGCAAGATGGAAATGACCCGCTATCCGCGGCCCAGAAATTATCAAATTTTGAGTTATCGACAGAAACCACGTCGGCCTTCACGGCAGCGATAAAGGAACTCTGCAACACAGTTGCCTCAATGAAAAACGAAATGTCTGAGTTCACCAGATCCCTAAATTTTTTCTCAGAGGAGCTGTCAACACTTCGATACGAGCTGGCGGACATGAAAAAACAACAGAAAGAGACCGAGAGGTATAAAGCAGAAGTAAACAACCTACGGGTTGAGGTCGCCGAGCTGCGTCAGATGATATCAGCCAAGGAACAACGTAGCATGCTTAAGAACATAGAAATTTCCGGATTGACCGAGTCTAAATCAGAAAATCTTCAACAAACAGTCCATGTCATCGCGGCCAAACTGGGCGTACAGCTGGACCCCCGCGACGTGGACGACGTGAAGCGAATAGGGAAACGAGAGGAAAAACAAGAGCGCCCGCGACCGGTTGTTCTAACACTCACGCGCCGTGCGACCCGCGACCAGCTACTGAAAGCGGCCAGAGTTCGGCGCGGTCTTTCGACGGACAAGCTTGAAATCCCTGGCCCATCAACTAAAGTATTCCTGAACGAGCACCTTACTAAAGAAAATAGAATCCTCTTCAGCAAAGCTAGAAAACTTGGTACTGAGCTCCGCTTCAAATACACGTGGACGTCTAATGGGAACATCTTTATGCGTCGCTCTGATACTAGCTCTGTGACCCATGTGTCCTCTGAGGCTATACTCGATAAGCTTAGTCAGCAAGCTCACCCGTTGGCCGATTCTCAAACTTTACCGAGCTGCTCTTCCGTGGACCTACCAAGCACGCAAACATGTCCCTAACGCTAAGTCATTCATACAAATATTGTTATTTCCTACTATTATAGGTATGATAGTAATGTGTCAATTCTATTGCCTTCCAAACAGTACTACCTATATGACAATCCTAGCTCTAATCATGAATTATCTTGGAACTCGTGAAGCGGCATCATATGTATATTGTAGTCCTTACAACAAAATGTCAATCGTGGAAAAGCAGTATCATGTGGAACTATTCTCATAGTCATAGTCATAGTCATTTATTCAGAGAACAATATACATTGTGTTTGAAATTTTTACACGATACACGTAATGTAGACAATAAATATCAGTCGCTAATCTGGTCTGGTCTGTTACCAGTTGTTAGCGCACTCTACTTTATGTCAATCGTAAAAAAACAGTGTTATGTGGAATCATATACTGGTCTGTTACATGTTACCTTATTCAGCGTACTCTATCCTAAGTCAATCGTGAAAAAACAGTATCATTTGGAATTATATACTAGTCTGTTACCTGTTACCATTTTCAGCGAACTACTCTACATGAAGCCATCAATTATCTTAACCATAACACTTGTATATATTATGGTTATATGCACCCATGAAATATACCTAAACCTACATTACTACAAGAATAAACTAACTGTCTCACTTACGACTTCAAACTCTAAGCTTGCTTATTCTAATTACCATACAAATAAATGTTACACGCACCCAACTAAACAACATTTGCTCTCACATCCAAGTGCACCTTACCATATCGTAACCCTAATTAATTCTTTTATTCCTCATTCTGTTTTTAATGTAAATATCGGGCGATGGGTGATTTAGTGTTATGTAATGAAATAGATGCAATTGATGAGATCCAGTGCTATGAGGTACAAAGTCCCGAGACATGTGTTAATTTAATTCTACCTAAATATAATCTGAGAGTCGTGACATTTAACATTAGAAGCATCAGTAGAAACTTCGACGCATTCTTAGTCTTTTTGCATAGATTCAAGTTAAAAATTGATGTCGTGATTCTAACAGAATGCAGACTTAGTGAAACTACTACAATAAATGAAATCCAGGGATACAATTCATTTTTCACAACGCAAAACATTAATCAAAATGGAGGTGTAGTAGCCTACATTAGAACTGAGTGGCCTGCAACGGTTACAGAACCAGACCTCGAGGAAGCATGCGGCTTGGTCCTCGAGCTTCCCAATAAGACTATCGTCCTGGGAATTTACAGATCGCCTTCCTTTCGGAACACAAATAATTTTTTGAATTCTTTAGACGATATCCTAAAGACATATAAACAATTTAATACCATAATAGTCGCTGGTGATATCAATATTGATATTCTTCAGCTTGACTCACTTACATACCTCTGCTTAAATGCAGAACACAGCCTCGAACCAGCAATAAGCAAACCGACGCGCCTGAACGCCTGTCTCGACCACATTTTTCTCAAATCCAAACATCCGGCAATAGGTATAGTGTGCAATACTGATATTACCGACCACAAAATGGCTGTTTTGGGGCTTGCCGCTCACACAAAACGCAATAAATCTGGCATCAGGATCCGCACAGTCGCTGATTATGAGGGCATTGCTGTGGACCTTGGTTCTTATGACTGGAGTAAAGTGACATCACTACATGACGTCGATGAGGCTGTGAACTTATTTATGGATGTGATTGACACAATAATTAAAACTCATGAACGCCCAATAAAAATCAGCAGATCGAAGCTTACGTTCCTACCCTGGATGACGCCCGGCCTGGTAAGATGTGCCCGTCATCGAGACAGACTCCACGCAAAATCAAAACAGAACCCCAACGACAAAATCGCCCAAACCATTTATCGTCGTTACAGGAATTTTTATAATGACCTACTACGTAAACTTAAAACTGAGTACGAAAGTGAGCAAATTCAAACACACTGCAGAGACTCCAAACAGTTATGGAAAACGCTTAAGAAATTCAGTAATACGACGGTAAAATGTAATTCTGCCACTGAGCTCCTGACGTTAGGTGTCAATGCTAAGGACTCCCTGAACATGTGCAACCAATACTTTTCATCAGTCGGTCGAGAGCTCTCCAAAGACATCCTGAATCAGTGTAATGAAACAGAGGATAGCCTTGCCGCCAAAGTAACAACAACGTGTAATCCATCACAATCTTTCTTCCTGGAACCCACTGATAATCAGGAAATCCTTAGCATTACTGCACAACTCAAATCTGACAGCGCCCCCGGAGCGGACGGAGTTACTCCTAGTTTTGTTAAACGATTCAGGCACATATTATGTGACCCCTTGACACATATTCTTAATCTGAGCCTAAGTACGGGACGCTTTCCTCAGCGCTGGAAACTAGCGGCAGTTACTCCTATCCACAAAGATGGCCCAAAAAACCGTCCGGAATACTACAGGCCGATCTCCCTGCTCAGTACGTTCTCCAAAATACTTGAGAAAGTGGTGCACAAGCGTCTATCCAACTTTATTGAAACCCAAGGCATACTTTCATCTAGACAATTTGGCTTCAGGGTGAACAGGTCCACTGAGGACGCAGCTGCGCTTCTGACTGATCTGATCTCTGACAACCTGGACAAGAATCTTTGTTGCGTTGGTGTCTTCCTGGACCTAGCCAAGGCATTTGATACCGTATCCCCTAGTATACTACTAAACAAACTTGAGCGTACCGGTATCAGAGGACTTGCGCTGGACTGGTTCAGGAGCTACCTATCGGATCGTAGTCAATTGGTTAAGGTTAATTCAGTCAGAAGTGACGCTCTCCCAGTCCATTTTGGAGTTCCCCAGGGAAGTCTGTTAGGCCCGACCCTGTTTAACATATATATAAATGACATACACGGTATTAATCTGCAGAACGCCCAGGTGATATGTTACGCAGACGACACCGTGATCCTATTTACGGGCGTGTCATGGCAAGATACGGTTCGAACAGCAGAAATCGGGATGACCTTAATTAATTCATGGCTCAAAAATAACCTACTAACGCTTAACCATAAAAAAACGAACTACGTGTGTTTTCACAAAACTGCTGCATCTAAGCCTCCTGACAACATACACATCAAAATTCATTCCTGTGCCGTGACTGCCCCTGGACCCTGTAACTGTAACCCGATTGCGCGCTGTAAGGTTATTAAATATCTTGGAATTATGTTGGATGAAAAACTAAATTTCCAACACCATATACTATGCCTTTCCAAAAGAATAAGGAAGACAATAGCAGTCATAAAAAGACTCAGGAATTCGGCGAATCATAGAGTTCTGAAGATGGTCTACATAGCTATTTGCCAGTCTGTGGCTAGCTATTGTATTAGGGTGTGGGGTAGTGCAGCAAAATCAGCACTCCTAGTAGCGGAGCGGGCTCAAAGATCGGTACTAAAAGTAATGTTAAAAAAACCGTATCGCTATCCTACGGCACAGCTATACAAAGAGGCACAGGTTCTGAGCCTTCGACAACTTTTTATTCTCCGCATCTGTACTTTGACCCACAAACGCGTGATCAACACTGAATTGCACAAAGAAATGCTGAAAAAGCGCATTTATAAATTGAATTTACCCATTGTTAAATCTGCATTGGCTAGGAGATTTGGTGGTTTTGTGGGAGCATCTGTTTACAACTCAGTTCTAAAATACTGCAACATTAAAGACTTGTGTGTCGCAAGAGCCAAGCAACTGATTCACAACTGGCTTTTAACTATTGACTACAGAAAGACTGAAGAAATCATTCACTGATCGACTCTTCTCTGATGTTTTTTCTATACGTGTGTGTGTTTTAATTGTGTTTTAACATGTATCGAATAAACTGTCGCAGACTATGGTGTAAAGTCCTTATCCAATACCTAATGCATTCGAACAAAAGTATTCTTGAGCATTTGTACGTAGGTACTATGTATCTGCACTTGACTGTACGCGTTGTTCTTAAGCTAGTTAGTTTTTTCTCATTATATTCAATACTTTTGAACTCCTTTTATTTCCTTGGACTTACCTGTTATTTACTGTAAATGATTCAATCGGCTATACAATGGAGGTGTGCAATAAGTTAATGTAGCGCTTAATAATGTATTGTACCGCACATCTCGCATTGCGTACATAGGCAATATTCTTGCTTTATTTTAAATTTACCTGGTTGCCCAAGATACAGGCTGAGCCTAGTTTGGGAACCCCTGTTTAAGATCTGCAACTATAAGTCCTGTTTTGTGCATGCATCTCCTACAGTTGTAATTATATCTTCCTTATGTATGTGTACTATGTGTGTGCAAATAAAGTTACTTTTACTTTTTACTTTTTACTTTTGCTACTCTCCGCTAGATGGCTTTAGTAGGGAGGGTAGAAGTAAAATAATATTTTAAGAAATTTGTAAATTTCTAAAAAAATATTCAAGTTAGGAAGAGAAAATATAACGGTCTTCCTAATAATAATAATAATCCTAATAGATACATGAATAGTTCAAGAAAAACTGTATGGCGATTAGTTTAGTAGGAGCAAATAAGTATGTGTTATGATTTTTGCAAATTTCTCAAAAAGCGTGCAAGTTAGGAAAACCGTTATATTTTTCCTGTAATATTTAGGACAACATTTTTAATTGGTAATTATTATAGATTTTTCTGTTCAGTAACTTCGAAGATAATAGGGGGGGAATGGTATTTTTTTTTAACATTTTACGCCATAAATCAAAAACTACTTATTTAAAAAAAAATACAAAAATATTGTTTTAATCTACAAATCAAGCCCTTTTATTTGATACCCCACTTGATATATTAGCCCTACTTTCAATTTTCAAAATCCCATTACGGAGCACTTTAAAAAAAAAGTAAAAAAGGTATAAGATTTTTTTTATGTCCAATAAGCTCGGGTTAGCTACTTTTAACACTATTCCAAATTTCAAATCGATAGCAGCAGTAGTTCATGAGATATCTGGCTGTGACAGACGGACAGACAGACAGACAGACAGAGTCGCACCATAAGGGTTCCTTTTTTACCATTTTGGTACGGAACCCTAAAAACCAACGTGACTCGGGGCGTTCACCCAGTGCTATTTTGCCACAGATACTAAATCTTACTTTGATTGGCTGAACGACCCGAAACACGTGTTTTTTTGTTTACCTTTTATTAAATACCTAAAAGTACAGACTACAAAAGTTCCTGTTCGTTCGTACCAGTTTAGCCTATACCAAGGGTACCTTCATGGCCCCATTACTAAAGCAATTTAGCCAAGAACAGAAAATAAGAAGCAGTTAACTGCAATGTCAACGAGAAAAAAACTACCCTATTAAGGACAGCGATATCCAACTTTGTAAAGTCTACTATTTGTATTATATAATATCAAATAGCGTGTTACTTACAAGGTAAGGAAGTTACCAGGTCGTATAAGGTATACAGGAGTTGTTCACAGGAAGCGGATTAAGATAAATAAGATTTAAATAATAGGTACCTACCGCAGAAGCGTGATAAGCTGAGTTACGACACGATAAAGGATTAACCGAGATATGTAACAACGTGATTAGCGTGTTATTTTTGCCACTGAAGGTTTTTTTCAACAAAAGACGTCTTAGTTTTCTGATAGCGTCAAACAAAGAGATAGGTACGCCGTGCTAATAACAGATATAAGAGCTATAAGAGGGTGTGTCCTCTAATTCTTATTACCAAAATCGCATTTTTGAAAGCGTAATTTGGAGTGCAGGGATGTATACCTTCAAACCCTCCTATTGTTTGAATAGGTACCTACCCCAAGTGGGTCAGTAGTCGTTATGCTATCCGGAGTAACGATGCTTGAATGAGGTCCTACAACCGTTTTCTAAGCCGTGCGTTGAGATCACACGTTTGTCCCAGGAATAGACTAGCGGGAATTGTTAGAAAACGCGTTTTGCACTTCCGCGACTTTCTACTACCTGGGCCGCGTACGCAAATGTCGCGACTTGGAGCTTTAACCGACTTTACAGGTTGATTTAAACCCAGGAACTGTCAGTGCTGCATTTGACTGACTTTATCGTAGGTAAACGAATGTCCACAGCTTCTTATGTCACTTCACACAAGCTGTTTATGGGCTGCCCATTCTCTCACAGTTATATCTGACGGAATTCTTCAGCTTTATTTTTCTGGGAACATGGGTGCTTTTCCTATGAAACGCTAAGATATCGAATGCGAGTTTGTGACAGTGCATATACATATATGGTATTAATCAGCAAAACGCATTTACAGTAACTGACTTGAATCCTAAACGGAAATGTCCGCTGCAGCGTCTGATTGAGCTGCACGTTTGCAAACGAAATGGTCTAGGATTGACACCTCTATAAAGCTTGTTAAGGTGATTCGAAGCACCCGGTTCTCTATACAAACGAGACGTTAATAATTTACTTTTCATCACACTTGCTCGAAAATGGTGTCATTACACGTAGGTTTTGCGGGCCGTAAATGACCTATTACGCCCTAGGGCGTAATGGTTTTCTTTTTAAATTTGAAACGCTGGTTCTGTTTTACTCTTATTTGTCATGTTCAAAGAAAACGCCAACTTACTTTTTTAACTTTTATTACTGAAATATTTATTTAAAGAGAACTGTTAATGCAAATACATGTAAACACATATTTCTGTAACATTAATTAAATGTTTAAATAGTGTATTTCAGTATTTTGCAAATATAAAATCAACCATTTTAAGTCTTTACCGCTATGGTTTCCGAACGTGACTTGTCGTCTCGATATATGTCACTAATGTCACTGTCAGTTTAACAATTTTATTTAGGTTAAGTAAGGTTATTTTAATCAGATTTCCTCACAAGTGCGATGAAAAACATTGTGTGTGCCACGGGCGGTAAGGGAATTACAAACTCGTGTTATTAAAGCCCTCGGCTTCGCCTCGGCCTTGTAACAAACACTCGTTTGTAATTCCTTACTTACCGCCCTTGATACACAATGTACTATTATCGACATCAATTTTGGTTGAAATCTGTTATATTTATTTCATGGCTTCCTACATTTTGTCATACAACATGAGAAATCTCAAAAACCAAACATATATTTTGAGTAATCAAAAGTTTAGTGATGCCAATAGATAGCGCTGAGGCATCTATAGCCGATTGCATATTTTTTAGTACTATTCATGTCGTAATGTATCAAGCTGTAAAATGAAACAAATTTCAACCAAATTTAAAATGGATTCTTTACTATTTCCCTTTGTATGGAGGAATGGGTCGAATAACCTTAGGTACTTGTTATTGGATACTATGCCAATGACTAACGGGTTATTACCCTGTTGTATTGGCATGCTGAATTTATACATAATATCAGTTTGCACAGACAGCGTCAACGAATGAACGAGACCTTGCGTTTACTAATGTAGAATCATTTGTCATACACTGTGACAAAACAATCAGTCACACACTGAAAACCGAACGGCCAGACGAATGATCCTGGACTTGAAATAATACCCTAATGAATGCAATGTGTTTACGATCAACAAGATCATGTGTCTCTCTGAGAGTGTGTCGAGTGATTTCACAAACTGTCCCCGTCTGAGTCATGTCTCTCGGAACCATCGGCACAATAACACTTAACTTCGAAACTTGTTGCCATTATAAGCTTGTTTACCTTTACACGAGAGCCTCGTTGACTTACATGCTATAAATTTGAAACGGGTTGTAGAGGTCAGACTGTTTTTTCAAAAGGTCATGAGCAAAGTCAAAGTTGTGCCAAAAAAATAGGTGCTTATTTGTGAATATAAAAACACTTAATCAAGTAATAATCATAATTTAAGCGTTTATCCGTATGAGCTAGTGCCACAAATGTGAAAAAAATAAAGCGGCCTGTTTGTTTACCAAGTGTTCATGGCTTGTTAAATTCAGTATGGAGATTAGTTTTCCACGTCAGTGACGGACATAATGATTCCATCTCGTGAAAATGTACAAAGTTCCCTGGGGAACACGATACAAATAAATTCCACGCGGACATAGCCATCTAATAAATTAAGTACTTAACTATCTTAGTGTTGTTAGTTATTTTGGCTATTTTACTATTTTAAGGGGCTAAGTGAAGTATCTTCGTAATTTCGAGGCACGGCGGTGCCCACGCCAAGTCGAGTAAAACAAAGGCACGGCCGTACCATCCTTTTCTCGAAGCCATTCAGGCCATTTTCAACCTCCTGTAATTTTGTGCTGGCTAAAGCTAGAACCCTGAAATTTCAGGTATATATAGGGCATAATAGGACTTACATTATATTCTCAATAACATCAATTATTAAAATCATTTAATCAACACATAATAATTTGAAAAAATAAAAGATCACCACATAAGATTAAATCCGCAACGCAGGCTTCGTCAGGTGGGTACAAATTCAAATCGGCAACAGTCTTCGTCACACTTGCCAACAAAAGTAATCATCAAAAGTATTCAATTTGAACTTGTAGTTTAAGAACTATTGCACGTCAAAGTTCCTTAGTTTTGTCACTGACTAACTCACTCACTCACTGATCATTATAATTCTAAGGTACTTCTAGCTAACCCACAAGCTCCAAATTTTAAACATAATTAGTTTTAGCCTTATCAAGTCATGCAAAATCTTTTTGTTGTAGAAGAACTGCGTTGCGAGACTTGCATCTTTTTACATGTAATGTTTTTGATGGGATCTCTTTGACATATAGCTTTACGATGGCTTTCGCAGCAAATGCCGCTCCCTCGTCATTTGGTCTCATTTGATTGATTGATGTAGCAGACAAGTTAATGAACAGACCACATAATCTAGAGTCAAAACAGTGCTAATGTTTAGTAAATAATGTTATAATCAGATTGCACACGAGCCATAATTAATTACATTGTATCAAGTGAGATGTCTAACTTAGCTTAGTCGGATTTGTGTGTGTATAATGTGATTAAAATTACTATAATTTCATATGAATTAGGAATTAACTCAGAGTTGGCTACAGTATGCTGGCTAAAGGCGGCACTAGGCAACCACTACAGCAGCAAAATATGCATTTCAGCTCATTCGGAAAATAAAAGCTGTGAAAACGGTGAGTGCCCGCTGTTTCTGGCTGCTTTTGTCGTTCGCTTCTCATGCATACCCCACATCCACATTCGCCACCTTCGTTCCAATAGTGATTAAGACCACTGGCTTTATCTAAACCAGTGGTGGGCAAAGTACGGCCCGCGGGCCATCTCCGGCCCGCGGGAGGGTTTAATCCGGCCCGCCGGCGGTCCTTCGAATTATAGTAGTACTTATATGGCCCTGATAAAACAAAATTTTTGCTATATTTCTGGCCCTCCTTTCAAATTTCTTATATTTTCTGGCCCGCCATGAAAAAACTTTGCCCACCACTGATCTAAACATCTCGGCTACTGGTAGCGACAGTTAGCAGCCGAGTTAGCGAAGCCCAAAGTGCAAATAGACATCAGTGGCGTGGCGTCAAATATTATATTGTTAGTAAAGCCGGAGCAGATTTTGATTACTTTTTCTTCAGGAGTAGTAGATACTCTGGTCGTATTTAAAAAATAAGCAAACCGGTGGGAATCGGGTTCTATGGACGCCACGCCACTGATTAGAGATGTGCCGTTCCCGGGAATATTCCCCGTTTGTATGGGGAATATTCCCACCGCGGGAAGTGAAATATTCCCGGGAACGGCACATCTCTACCACTGATAGACATGTACATTTCGTATGTATAAGTTTGTTTCGTTTCGCCAACAGGAGGCGTGTTCGGCGCGCGAGTCGGCGCGCGTGCTAGAGGCGCGGCTGGCCGAAGCGGAGCGCGAGGCGGCCGAGATGCAGGACTTCCTCGCCGCCGAGACCGGCGCGCTCGGCGACTCGCTGCGCGACGCCGAGGCCGAGCTCGCGCGCGCCAACAAAGATCTGGAGCGGCGGTGAGGGGTGTCCCTTATTAGGCATAATTTAAAACTCCTATTATGAAAACGCATAACAGTCTAGGCATACGATGATTGAGCATACCGCTTAAATGGCATAATAATAAAAATGCATACACGTTAATTGGCATACCGACTGATTTGGCATACCTGAAATTTGCATAATATTGTTAGGTATACCGAACGCATAAATTTATGCGTTCGGTATAAAAAAGCGTTTCTGGAAAACTATTCTAAGTTTTACATCCGTTGTTCACATACTCCTAACTTTTTGGGTTTTTCTTATTACTAGGTGGTAAATGCTGGCTAAACTAAATTTCTACAAAAAAATAGGTTAGGTTAGAACTGCGACCCTTACGGAAGCGAATCGCTTCCAGAAAAGTGTAGGTTAGGTTAGGTTTGAGCTGCGGCCCCAGGGTGGATTTCACAGCGTTTCAAACGCCGTCATCACCAATCCCGAAATTTCGACGATTTTTTTTAATAATGTATCCCATTATTTTGATAAAATCCGAAAATAGTGCCTACTATTTTTATGTTTTGATCAAAAATTATGTAATTTTTAAAAATATGTCATTATAATAACGGGATTGGTGAACCCCCCAACAGAAACGAACTGCTACCGGAAATGTAGGTTAAGTTAGATTTGAACTGCAACCCCATCAGAAAAGGAATTTTCAACGTTCCATTAGGCATATTAAAATTATACTTTTTAATATTTATGAAGAATAATGTTATACTAAGTCATTGTTAGGCGTAGTAATGGTATGCGAATTAAAATATGCGTTTTAAAATATACATTTTAATATTATGCGTTGCGAATATACAATTATGCGTAACAACGGTATGCGTTGTCAAAATAGGAAGATTTACTGTATGCGTTTTAATATAGACCCGGCGGTGAGATGATTCTTTATTCTCCAGTTAAGAACTAATCCATAACGCAGGCCCTTCGGCCGTATACGAAACGGCGGTTCGGTACCAGTTACAATTGAAGAATTTTTGTCCTTGTACGGAACCAGCTACGATTGAATCATTTTTAGGGTTCCGTAGCCAAAATGGCAAAAACGGAACCCTTATAGTTTCGTCATGTCCGTCCGTCTGTCCGTATGTCACAGGCATTTTACTCAAAAACTACATGACGGATATTGATAAAATTTGGAATATAGGTGTCTTGTATGAACCGCTACTTAGTTTGGTAGTTAAACAACTAAAATAAATATTTTTAGGGGGGGGGGGGGGCACTCCATACATGTTACACAAGCTAAAAAAAATTTTTTTCAGCAATTATCAACGTGTGGTAGGTAGTTCTAGTTCGACAGCTCTTTAAAAAACACTATAAGGTTTCAAAGTAATGTTTTTGATTAAGTGAATATATTTGTAAATAATCGCTCCGAAAGTTGTGTAAATTGTGTCCCCCCCCCTCTATTTTCTAAACCGTGTGTCCGAAAAATATGAAAAAAATCACGAAGGTAACGCTTAATTAATACTTTCAACGAAAATTATTTTCAACAAGATCGAATTAACCGTTTTTGAGTTATTGCCGATAAACTGCGCTTCTCAACAAAAGGACGTAATTGCTATGAAGATACGCTCTTTTGTTGTTGTACTTTTTTTACATCGTATTTTTAACCTTATAGTTACGGCTATGGAACCCTACACTGAGCATGGTCCGACATGCTCTTGGCCAGTTATTATTCTTTGTACGAAACCGATTGCTACAACTTTTTTTCGTAATTCGACGGTTTCGACGGATCCCCGACGGGCGGGACTCCTATTTCTAGGCGCTTCGTCCTCCGGTTATCGTAAGCTACATAACATACCCAACATACCTAATGATTTTCGATCGCAAGGAGTTTCCTACGAGGAAGAAAAAATCTTGGATCGTAACTGGTTTCGTAAAAGGACTAAAAAGTCTTCGATCGTAGCTGGTTATGAACTGCCGGTTTCGTACACGGCCGAAAGGAACGCAGGCTCTCGGTGTTACTTGATTTGTAACTCAGAGTTGAAATGTCAACATTGAAATGTGTCCATTTTAGATATCATTTCTGTTCCGTGTGTCATGAAAAACGGAACCTGGAATTAATGCGTGTGTATGTGTCATTTTGCTTTGAATTTTTTAAAGAACTTGAACTGTCAAATCTCGGCTAAACGACTTTCAAGCGTCATATGAACAGAATCTCAGTATTGACCTGTTGAGAAAAGATCCATGTTTCGCGATAGCCAAATGATAATGATAAACTGACCTACCCGTCACATTCGGAGAATGCCCCTCGCATTTATAGACAATCATCATAACCCCGCCGGATTGACCTCATTAGGGTGTGTATCAGTCAATAAAGATAAAGCGTTAGGTCTGACATTGTTGCTTTAGGGTCATTCTCATTTTTGTGCACGTAGTGCACTACACCACTACCGTGGCTTTAATTGCTCTTCCTAAACGTTCAGGTCGTCATAATATTATCATGAATTCTTTTTATCATATGGATCAGTGAATTCATGATAGTATATTTTTTTTTATCAATTAGAAAGAGTAATAACGCCCACTAGGGCTCGTCCAGAAATCATGTGATTAAATTTGGCCTATATTTGATTTCTAGACGAGCCCCTACGATTAGATTAGATTAGATTTTTTATTTCGTAATATAAGGGTTACAATATAAATTACACTATGTCAATTTACATATTTTACATGAATCTTATACTATCATCGTCAAATAAAAAAAAAATAAGACATGCTCACAATAAAAAGATACAATGTCATAAATACTTATTCAAAATAAAACCGATTTATGTGCACAAAAATGAGAATGACCTTAACCTATGCACAGGCGCGCGGAGTGCCGGCAACTGGTGCGCATGTGCGAGCAGCGGCGGCAGGAGGCGCTGGCGGCGGCGGCGCGCGCGCGCTCGGGCGGCGGCGCGGCGCACGCGCTCGACGCGCTGCAGCGCCGCCTGGCGCGCCTCACCGACGCCGTCGCGCGCGCCTACACGCTGCCCCGCCACGCGCTGGAGCCCAACGTCTACCACAACGACGCCTACAGGTACCGACCCACCAGCTAGGACACCACTAGCGTGCCGTCCACAGAAATATATCGAGATAGAAGGACATAGTTAGTCGATTTGTATGCCAACCAAGCGTGTAACGTTTTTCGCTCGGCGTTTGACGCCAAAAGTGTAATTTAGTGATGGAAAACATAAATGTTCCATTTCATTTGGTGTTATTTGAACAGTTAATTATACCATTATTATCAGATTTTCAAATCTGTTAATAATATTGACGGAATCTGAAGTTAAAGGCATTCAAAATAGGTCGCCGCCACTTCTTTTTAGCACGCGAGGTACATACACTTTTTCCTTCTACCTCGATATATTTCTGTGGTGGCGTCCAAAGAACTCGATTTGAGCACCTTATTCTACAGCTCTTAAGAAAATCTGGTACTAAATGCTCATCGGCTTGCCCGAGGATATCTTTTACGCCACGCCTGTCGAACACACAGTACATAAGGACCGGTTGAACCGTTTCAACCACTCCCGCTGGTCCGTTGGTCACTTTGAGCGATCAGCGAAAAGTCAAGGTGGCCGGTGCTAGCTAACCTGTTTGCTGGTATGTAAGCCCCCACCTGATCAGGATTCCTACCCAAGAGTCGGTACGATTCGTAGGTCAAATCGGGTGCAAAAAAGGTACTAAGGTACCTCTATCGCGATGTTACCGATCTAGTTATTCAGTGGCGGATAAACCATTTAGCGGATGTAGCTAAATGCTACAGGTCCCACGCCAATTCACAAGACCTGTGCGGGCACATCCTTAGTTTTACCAAAAATGGTCAAAATTCCAGTCCAAACGGGACACAGACCACCCAAAAAAAACC
Organism: Eudemis profundana; assembly: GCA_947034925.1. Taxonomy (NCBI): domain Eukaryota; kingdom Metazoa; phylum Arthropoda; class Insecta; order Lepidoptera; family Tortricidae; genus Eudemis; species Eudemis profundana. Next base: position 18,505,694 of record OX344802.1, on the reverse strand, counting down.
AATTCACAAGACGCCCCGTAACGTTGCATAGTTAGTTATCTTTGGGGTTGTAAGATTACGTGCAATGCTCACACTGCATCGTGTCACGCTGCAGTGATACGCGCTAGAGCGTCATAGTCTATACATACATACAGTACATGTATTTTCAACTTTTTCGTTCATAATTGACAATATTTCAAATTTTCTACTCCTTCATTTTATGAGCTGGATAGAAAATAGGTGGAATTTTAAGCTACCCGTATTTTTTCTTTTTCGTTTTAACTCAATTTTTCAATTAAAAATAGCAGTTTGAAAAGTAGCTCATTCTAAAAGGGCGTATGTAGAAAATGACGTCACTTTCCCAACTAGAATCCAGAGCGACAATTACGATTTAAAAAAACTAGAATCCAGAGCGACAATTACGATTAAAAAAATAACTGTCAGGCGTTACAGCGTTGCAGGGGTCGGAAACTGACGTATCGCGACCCTCTGTCAATTAAATGTATGGAAAGGAACGACACCAGTTGCATGGACAGGGAAACTTTTCGCTAAGTAGTAAAAAAATGCCAATAGATGTCAGCATCAACTGCCCGCCCCATTCATTTTGAGATATAAAATTAATTCGATATTATTTTGATCTGAGACTCTTATATTCCCGTTTACCTCATTTTAGTTAACAAATACTGCAATAATACAAAATACTTCAAACGCAATATATCTCGAAAACAAATTCTGGCCGTAGGTACCAAATTATACGTAGAATGGAATGGAATGACTTTACCCGTTGTCAATTAAATGGCACCGGGAATATCATAAATTTTGAAATCGAATTTTATATCTTGCTGTCGTTCTTTTTCTGTTTGTTTTGTTTATTCTTTTATTTGTAGATATAAATATTATATACTCATATTTATCCTTAAAAAAATTGTTTTCACCATACGGCGAAAATGAACTCGAAGCGGAATTTATATTGTCTGTTTGGCTGTGCTGAGTTTGGTAAGTCACTCTTTAAAATTTTCCGCTGTCCTAATCAATAATATTTTAAATTAGTATTTCTTTCCGTGTACATCGGGACTATATTTTCTACTTCAGTGCTGTTCCCCACAAAATAATCGTACCTATATAGGAATAATCTGTTGCTGTTTTTTTATCGGTGTCTTTTTGGGGTTCCGTACCAAAATGGTAAAAACCCTTATGGTGTGATTCTGTCTGTCTGTTTATCTGTCCGTCTGTCAGAGTATAGCAAAGGGTGCGCCGGTTTAGAAAAAAAATCACCAACACAACAACATCTTTACAATTTTTTTTTAGGCTAGATTGATTTAGGTATGTAGATTACGCTAAAATAAGCATGTTTTGTCAAATATTTCGATATTTACCAAGATATTGGGGTTCAAATGTCAGTAATTTTCAAGGACTCGGGGACTTAGAAAAATATCGGGGTCGTGAAATTGATGTCAATATAACACCTCAGTTTTGATAATAAATCTTATAAAACATGCTAAAATAAGCATGTTTTTTTAGATAAATGTTCTTTCTCAGATCAATATTTACCGAGATATGGCGGTTCAAATGTCATACATATATACCCCAATCCATTTATCTGTAGGTATGTCCGTCTGTCACAGCTAGATATCGCTTTAAAATTTGGAATACATAGTTTTAAATCTCTAACCCCCCACTAACCCTACTGGACGTAAAAATAATCTTATATCTTTTTTACTTTCTAGGGTTCCGTACTAAAATGGTAAAAAAGGAACCCTTATGGTTTGACTCTGTCTGTCTGTCTGTCTATCTGTCCGTCTGTCTGTCTGTCCGTCTGTCACAGCCAGATATCGCTTTACAATTTGGAATTGCTTTAAAAGTCTCTAACTCGAGCCTACTGGACATAAAAAGAATCTGATATTTCTTTTTTCTTTTTAGGATTCCGTACTAAAAAGGAACTCTTATGGTGTGACTCTGTCTGTCTGTCTATCTATCCGTCTGTCTGTCTGTCCGTCTGTCACAGCCAGATATCGCTTTACAATTTGGAATTGCTTTAAAAGTCTCTAACTCGAGCCTACTGGACATAAAAAGAATCTGATATTTCTTTTTTCTTTTTAGGGTTCCGTACTAAAAAGGAACTCTTATGGTGTGACTCTGTCTGTCTGTCTATCTGTCCGTCTGTCTGTCTGTCCGTCTGTCACAGCCAGATATCGCTTTACAATTTGGAATTGCTTTAAAAGTCTCTAACTCGAGCCTACTGGACATAAAAAGAATCTGATATCTTTTTTACTTTTTAGGGTTCCGTACTAAAAAGGAACTCTTATAGTGTGACTCTGTCTGTCTGTGTATCTGTCCGTCTGTCACAGCCAGATATCTCAGAAGCTGCTATCGATTTGAAAAATTGGAATAGTTTTAAGTCTCTAACCCGAGCCTAAATACTGGACATAAAAAAATGTTATACCTTTTTCATTTTTTTAAGGGCGCAGAATTTGGCCGAATTATTGTATCAAGTGGGGTATTAAACAAATGGGCTTATTTTGTTGATTCCAAAACCATATTTATTTATTTTTCTTAATCTTGTACTTTTCGATTTAGGACAAAAAAAAAATACCTTTCCCCCTATTACCTTCGAAATTACTGAACAGGAAAATCTGTAATAATTACCAATTATTAATATCATCCTAAACATTACAGGAAACATATAACGGTTTTCTTAACTTGCATCTTGCAATATGTTAAGTGTTTCTGGTATGAAGTTATATATTGCTAGGACAGTCATCTCTTTGTTTTATAGTTTTACAAACCTCGCGAACTTCACTCGCTCGGTCAAGTAATGAAAAAAATACTTGTATTAATTAGGTCTCTTTTCCAGGTGCGTGCATGCATCGCTTTCCCCACCCTGAGAGGCGATCTGAGGAGTTTTTAAAATGAATGGCGATAGCTCGAAGCAAACTACATTATACAGACAGACCCTCTCAGGGTGTATAAGAACAAAAGAGTATGCGACTTCCATTTTAGACCTGAAGATAAAACTGCTTGCCATCGTCTCAAAATATCAACCGTACCATGCCTTCACTTAAATGGTAAGTTACACACGTTTTATCTTTTCTCATGTATTTAATGAAAGGCAACGTGTACACCCAGCGGATGCTGTCCCGGCCCGTGTCATAGGACGCACGCAGAGACAGCCCCCGCCAGGTGCAAGGACTATTGTTGATTGATGGAATCTAACTCTACTGAGCTATAGTGGTGGAAATATGGACTAAATACTGGGCTATGGGTTGAGACATGACGGGGCCTGTCAGGAAAAGTGTCTCATGGCTTTCGTGGTACTGACAGACCGTGACTTGCCCTCCGCTAGATGGGCCCCTGTTAAATAGCGACATTATAAAATCTATTAAATTTATTATTGATAACATTGATACTTGTACAAAAATAGGTACAAAAGATTTTTACTGTTTGATTCGTTACTGAAAAAACTGACTGACTGTCCAAAATTTCCAATTAGTGGAGAAAATGCCCTAAAGTGTTTTATTTCGTTTTCAGACCCAGGCAGCAAATCCTCACAGGAAACAATAAAAAAAATGAAATATCTGAAAAGATCACACCAGAAACTCAAAAACCGGCTCAAGAAATCATTGAAAATTCAAAAATCATTTCGTACTCGTCTCGCGGGAGCCGAAAAAGCAATGGCAGGCAAAGCTTTTCATAACATTACAAAAAATATGACCACGGCTGGACGTATTTTTACTGGAATGCAGTACCGCCAAGCATTAAAAAAATCAAAAGGAAGACGATACAAGTTTGAGGAAAAAGTCTTGTCTCTATCACTTTATAAAAAGAGTCCAAAATGCTACTCTATGTTAGCAAACTATTTTACCTTGCCATCAGCTAAAACCCTTCGCAACTTATTAGGCCAAATAAAATTAGGTCCAGGGACAAATAAAATTATTTTTGAAAAAATGAAAGAAACTGTCTCTGAATTAAATGAGCAAGACAAATTATGTACTCTCATGTTTGACGAAATGTCCATTAGCCCCAAGATTCATTATATGGAGGCTTCAGACCAATTTAAAGGATTTGTTAGCCATTCTGAAAATTTAAACATTGCAACTCACGCTCTTGTATTTATGATTAAAGGGATTAAAATGAGTTATAAACAGCCTGTTGCTTATTACTTCACGGAAAATATCAACAAAATTGAATTAAAGAACATTATTGTGGAAGTAATAAGGAATGTGCAGGCGACAGGCTTAAAAATTATTTCAACGGTCTGTGACCAGGGATCTGCAAATGCTGGTGCCATCAAAAGCTTAGTCGAAGACGAAAAAAGAAAATACTTTCGTAGAGGTTTGGAACTACGTCAAGAGATGTTTGAAGTTGATGGGCAGATAATCGTGCCAATTTTTGATGTTCCTCATTTAATTAAAGGATTGAGAAATAATTTGTTAACAAAAAAATTAATATATACAGATTTTGAGGATGGTAACAAATCGAAAATTATAAAATGGGAATACTTCCAAATCCTCTATGAAGCAGACAAATCATACAAAGAATTAAGGTGAGAATACTAAAATTAGATCGATTTGAAAATATATTTTTACTGAAACAATCTAGAATATCTAGTTTGGAAAATAGTTTTTGTTCCATTGCTTGAATAAATAAATAAATAAATTAAAAAGTAAAAGTGATCATTAGACATACATTAAAAATCTGTACAATTTTTCTTAAACGTCATGCGATATAAACCGAGTTAAGACACCTATTTCATTTCCTATTGCTAAGTTTCATTTTAATGTTTTGATAAATCTTTTCCAGGTTTCTTCCCAAACTGACCGAAGAACACGTAAATCCCGAAAAAATTAATAAAATGAGGGTCAAAATGGCTGCCCAAGTGTTTAGCCGGAGTGTAGCAGCGGCTGCTCGGCATATGGCGGCACTTGGGGATGTGCCACAGGAGTGCGTACAGATCGTTCCATTCGTACTATTAGTAGACCAATTATTTGATAGCTTGAATGCTGGAACATTTCACGCTGTCAATGGTAAAGAATATCGGGCAGGTGTAAAAAAAAACTCGCCACATCACAAGCTCTGGATAAAAAGCATTCAAATATTAAAATCGGTCAAATATTTACAACAGAAGAAAAATAATAATAAAACAAGTTTAATAGAGACCGTTGCTCCATCTGTAACAAATTTAATTAAAACTATAGAAGGAATGCAAGTATTGTGGAAAAGATCTCCAACTTTAAAAATCGATTGGTCCCTATACAAAGTTTCAACCCCCGTTTAACCCCTTTTAGGGATGAATTTCGAAAAACGGTGAAATTACTTTTTTGAACTTATATTGAAGAGTCTATGTTCGAAGTCTCAGATCTCCAACTTTAAAAATCGTGTGGTCCCCATATAAACTTTCAACCCCCATTTAACCCCCTTTGGGGATGAATTTCGAAAAATCCCTTCTTATCCCTTACTTACGTTATATAACCACCCTACTGTCAAAATTTCAAGTTCCTAGCTTCAGTAGTTTCGGCTGTGCGTTGATGGGCCAGTAAGTCAGTCAGTCAGTCAGTCAGTCAGTCAGTCAGTCAGTCAGTCAGTCAGTCAGGACATCTTCTTTTATATATATATATAGATAGATAGATAGATAACAGTACATGAGGCACATTGCAAAGTTTGTCATACATTATTTGATTTATTTCCACATTGGTTTTTATTTGCGCTTCAATAGTACTATATTTAGTTTGTTTTCGAATAAAAAATCCAAGTTTTTAAGACATTTGTTGAAATTCAATTCGCAATTATCGTTCAAAGCGAGCTACAATTATTTAATAAGAGCGTTTTGAATGCCGCTCCAACGAATTTGTATGAATTTATGTTTTCCACAATTTTTATTCCTTCTATGGTACCTATTCATTCAATTTGTTACAAATGGAACAACGTTCTCTATTAAACTTGTTTTATTATATAATATTGTCTTCGGTTTCCGCGATTATCACTCATAGTAATAAAACAACTTAAAAAATAGCATACCTAGAGTCTCTTTGTTTAAAATTATGTTCTTTTTGCATAAGGCGAGGCTGATAAGTTTTCTTGGCGTCTTCTTTCTTTTTCTTATCCAGTATGCCTTTTGGAAGCGCCGCTAGTTTCTAAGGTTAGGATAGTAAGCCCTTCTGGCATGTGTGTGAACGTCTTTACACATAGGCCCGTCTGACAACACTAAACTTTTTTCTGATTTGTTTTACCAAATATAGCATACCTAGAGTCTTTTGCTTAAATTATTATAATATATTAATAAAATAGTAAGCCCTTCTGGCATATGTGTGAACATCTTTACAGATTAGGCCCATCTGGCAACACTAATATTGAATTTGTATTTTTAAAGTGGGTAAGTTTGCACAACAGTAATTTTGACAGAGGAAATTTATTATTTTATGATTTTTCTGCTTCATGGAGGATTTGGAAATATTCCCAATTTATATTTTTTTTGATTTATCCGTATATGTCAAAATTTTGGTAGCAAATTATTTCGCAATCCTTTTATTAAACATCAAAAATTCGCGCGCGCCCGTCTACTTCAAACATCTCTTGTCGTAGCTCTAGACCACTATGAAACTATATTTTCTTTTTAGGGTTCCGTACCAAAATGGTAAAAAAGGAACCCTTATGGTGCGACTCTGTCTGTCTGTCTGTCTGTCTGTCTGTCTGTCTGTCTGTCTGTCCGTCTGTCACAGCAAGATATCTCAGGATCTACTGATGCTATCGACTTGAAATTTGGAATAGTGTTAAAAACTGCTAATCCGAGCCTATGGGACGGAAAAAGAATCTTATACCTTTTTTACTTTTTTTTAAAGGGGACCGAAATGGGATGTCATAAATCGAAAGTTGAGCTAATATATCGAGTGGGATATCAAATGAAAGGGCTTAATATGTAGATTCCAAAACAGTTTTTATTTTTTTCCTTAGACATGTAGTTTTTGATTGAAGACAAAAACCGTTAAAAAAAATACCGTTCCCCCCCTATTATCTCCGAAGATACTGAACAGAAAAATCTGCAATAATTACCGATTATTAATATTATCCTAAATATTACAGGAAAAATAAAATGGTTTTGCTAACTTGCAGCGTTTTTTAGAAATTCGCAAAAATCGTAAGACAACCTTATTTGCTCCTACTAAACTAACCGCGGCATATGTCGATGTCTGGGCACAACAGTTTCACAAGAGCAAAGTTAAGTTTGTCCCACCATACAGTTTTTCTTGAATTATTCACGTATCTACTGACAAGTTTGTACGGAACCCTCGGTGCGCGAGTCCGACTCGCACTTGACCGGTTTTTTTCATCTTCGATCGAGCATTTTGATGGCACCAGCATGTGCACACTTCACAGACCGTAGAAACAATTTTTAAGCCTGTTGCTTGTACATTCCTTATTATTTCGAAAATAATGTACTTTAATTTGACATTGTTTATATATTCCTGAAATTGTGATATAATAAGTAACAAGAACATAAATACAAGAACCTGAGTTGCAATGTTTAAAAGGTCTGAATCGCTTACAAATTCTTTAACTTGGTCTGAAATCGCCATAATGAATCTTAGAGCTAATTTTATTGACATTTTGTCAAACATGAGACTACATAATTTTGTATTTTGTATTTTTTATGAAGTTAAAGAGACAAGACTTTTCCTCAAACATATTTCGTACCTTTCTATGGTATAAAAATACGTCCAGCTGTGCTGATATCTTTTGTAATGGTATGAAAAGCTTTGCCTGAAATTCGAAATGATTTTTGTTTTTTTAATTATTTTTTGGGGCGACTTTTCAGTTTTTGGTGTGTGGCGGCACTGCAAGTGTGTTAACATTTCCATTTGGAGCCACTTGTGACCCCTACGTAGTTAATTCAAAATGTATTAACCCTTTGAACGCTTTTCCTCCCGTGTCAAAATGTGGCTTATACGCCAATAGATGGAAAGATGAAGAGCGAAAATAAACCTTACCTGTCAGCAGGAAAGTTGCTTTGACAGCGTCCGCCATAGCCCATTTAGTGGTCGTTGGCGTGGTAGGCACGACAGCACACGACCACTTTAGTGGCTCTTGGCGTTGAAAGGGTTAAACATAAAATGTATTAGGTACAGGTTATCTACAGGGTGTCCCTAAAACCAACTTTTATACGATCAGGGCTGATAGACCAGCTCATAAGAACCTCGATTAAGCAAATTTGACCTCAGTAAAAATCTCTTAGTTTTCGAGATATTGACGTTTTTGTAAAACTCGTGCTAAGTGATACCCTGACTCGGTGTTTTGAGTGTCACTGCTAAAATATCAAGTATTTTACAAATCTGTATTTTGCTATGTGTGGCCAAATAACTATGCTATTGAACGTATTTTCTATTTTTGCTAATTTATTCATGCTGTGGACACAGTACAATAACAAAAAAAAATTATTCGATTTTTTTCAAATTTCACCTCTGACTTCGAACTAGCGTGGTGAAAACAAAATGTACCAATATAACCAGGCACTCAACGTAAAAAAAATGCGCATTTATTGTAGTTTCTAAAATGGTATAAAATTTACTAAACACTGTAATAATTTTTGAAATAATGATATTTTGTTACAAAATTAACTGTCTGCCGCCTTCATCTCATACGATCCGGTTGAACTAAGTTTGCACCTGGCGTGCTTGACATCACATACAAATTAGGTGCAAACTTCACGTAATCGTCAATATCTCGAAAACTAAGAAATTTTTATGAGGTCAATTTTACTCAGTCTCGTTTTTTATGAGCTGGTTTATCAGCCCTGTTCGCCATTTTGTAAAAGTCGCGAATTTTGATAGCCTGGATCAGTCTTTCGAAAGTCATGACTTCAAATTTCAGTATTTTCTTAATCTGCTTTTTGTTTTAAACATTACTTAATAATTATGCTATCATACCTTATCAAAATTAATTAGATTTTACGTGATTCAAAATATGACCTGGGATTTGAATCGCGTAATACTTAAAACAAATTTACCATGCTAAAATAAAAAAAAATAATGTAGTTTAAAATAGTAAGATTTTACACACTAGACACCGTAGTTTTTAAGATAATAGCATTTTAATTCAAAAGGAGGTTATACTACAATATTCCATTGGTTAAATTTCGTACCAGAATTTGAATTTCGAACAGAAAAGGTATGATAGCATAATTATTAAGTAATGTTTAACAAAAAGCAGATTAAGAAAATACTGAAATTTGAAGTCATGACATTAGAAAGACTGATCCAGGCTATCAAAATTCGCGACTTTTACAAAATGGCGAACAGGGCTGATAAACCAGCTCATAAAAAACGAGACTGAGTAAAATCGACCCATAAAAATTTCTTAGTTTTCGAGATATTGACGATTACGTGAAGTTTGCACCTAATTTGTATGAGATGTCAAGCACGCCAGGTGCAAACTTAGTTCAACCGGATCGTATGAGATGAAGGCGGCAGACAGTTAATTTTGTAACAAAATATCATTATTTCAAAAATTATTACAGTGTTTAGTAAATTTTACACCATTTTAGAAACTACAATAAATGCGCAATTTTTTTACGTCGAGTGCCTGGTTATATTGGTACATTTTGTTTTCACCACGCTAGTTCGAAGTCAGAGGTGAAATTTGAAAAAAATCGAATAATTTTTTTTTGTTATTGTACTGTGTCCACAGCATGAATAAATTAGCAAAAATAGAAAATACGTTCAATAGCATAGTTATTTGGCCACACATAGCAAAATACAGATTTGTAAAATACTTGATATTTTAGCAGTGACACTCAAAACACCGAGTCAGGGTATCACTTAGCACGAGTTTTACAAAAACGTCAATATCTCGAAAACTAAGAGATTTTTACTGAGGTCAAATTTGCTTAATCTAGGTTCTTAAGAGCTGGTCTATCAGCCCTGATCGTATAAAAGTTGGTTTTAGGGACACCCTGTATGTGTTAACCACGGTTGCCTTAATATTGTAATGTACATAATTCGCCTGTTGACTCGATTTTTTTCTGTCGTAAATCGATTCTACTATTTGTGAGGAACAAATATCTATATGACACCTAATACATTTGTATAAGTATAACGGCCATAAATTGTAATTAAAAGTAGCCGACCACACCGAGCGTTGAAAACGGCCCATATAAAACGGACGCATCCTGTGACGTCATCTCTTGTCCTCGCTGTAGGTACTATCTGTATGAAAAAAAAATAGCATTTTGCCAATTTGAGCGCGAAAAAGTGCGTTTAAGCACATAGTTGTCATACATTTATTTTTTCAGTGTTATTTAAGCATTCCGAAATTGACTTTAATTTTTCTTTAAGACGATAAAAAAAATATAGTTTTTTTTAAACTTTGTGGTCTCATAACTTTATATTTTGTATACATTTTTGGTTTATTTCTTTTGTGTTATGATAATTTAGTATTTTCCAATCCATGTGACTATATTATGTTGTAAAATTCAACATTAGTCAACATCCGAATTGTAATATGAATGTTAATGTTTAAGTGTGTACTTATGTATATTGTGTTTAAGTGTTTAAATGTCTTTATTTTGAAAAAAGAGTAACTGAGAAGTTTTTGGCCACGTTTATTTTCTTCAGATGTTACTTTTCGAAGCGCTCTAGTAGTTTCAGTAGACTTGTAAAAGTGTCCCTGTAGCTTATTTGCAGGTTAAATGATTTGATTTAATGATGTTCTATTGCTAACAACATCATACAGTTAAATGTAGTTAAGTTTTTATGTATTAGGTAATAGCATGCCTTTAAATCTTGTATATTATGTTAATTAAGTTGAAAAATATATGTACGAATACGATTTTTGTCTTTTACTTATATCTGCTATTAATTAAAAAATTAAAAAGGAAGAAAACGTTTCTATAACACTGTTTTGGGCAGTTTTGTAAAAATATGAACAAAATTACATTTAGCTACGTTTTCTTTTATACTTTAAGAAGTTACATTGTAGGTGTCATGGTGAAATAAAAACAAACTGTTGTGCACACGTATACATAGGTTTGCTGCCGTATCACGCGTATCTCGTGTAACTTAGAAACGCATGTTTTGAGATCAATTTTAAATTTGCATTTCTTTGCAGATTATCTCAAAACATGTGTTTCTAAGTGACACGAGATACGCGTGATACGGCAGCAAACCTATGTATACGTGTGTGGGTGTGTGTATGTGTGACCTTTTACGTGTGTGCGTGAGTTTAGGCAGCTGACTTTCCACCAGGGGGCGTCGAGACGAGTATTTTCTCAGTGTTGCCTCTCTTTACTTATATACTTATTATACTCTTTGCAGCGTTGTCAACATAGGAAGTTCGGGAAGACAACGATGCTTTTGCTCCTCTTATTTGGGCTGGATTATATTTATCACTTGCCGATGTGTACTCCATCATCATAATTTCAACACGCGGCAGATTCGTGCTATCAGCCTGAGAAAAACCTTCTGATGTCTTCATTATATGAAAAAAATCGGTGTCCGGTAAAAGAATGCCAAGTTAATAATGTTTGAATGCGTTATCGGAGTCCAGTGGGAAAGTACCAAGTCTTTTAAGGTCTTCGAAAACGTGCAAATGAACCAACGGTAAGAAAATTAAACTTCTAAAGCCGCTAAGCAGTTGTAACAATTTTCAAAACAAATAAACGTCAGACGGCAAGTATGTCAGAAAATGACAACCGGATACCATACACTTTTTAATCGTTTCAGCACTAAGGTCTCTCTCGATAATGCAGGGAAAATGACGTCACACTTCCGGTTCACACTAATTGACGATTTTTTCCAAAATGAATGGGAAAAAAAATCCAAAAATATTTTTTTTGAGCATAAAATACAGTTTTACCCAAATGGTTTTCGAATTAAGATCTTTTGAAAATATGAAATGTTGTCAATTCATATTCTGTATTCGTCGCGCTGTCTCTATCACATTTATTACGCAAAGACATAATTCGAGCTCCGAAAAATCTTGCTAATACAAACCGAGACAAAGTAACATTTCATATTTGTTGCATTTCTAGCCGAAGTGACAGCGGCGAAGCCCTATCGCCGGACTCGGATCGCGGCGGTCTGCTATCGGCCGTGGCGCGTGCGCTGCGGTCGGCGCCCCCGGCGGCACAACCCGCCGCCGCCCCCGCCGCCCCCGCCCCCGCCGTCGTCGCCCCCGCGCCCGTCGCCGACGACGACCGCTCGCGCGTCTCCGACGACAACGACAACTCCGCCGACCTGCTTGACTCGGAGACCGAACCCTGCCTGGTCACCGACCCTGGTGAGTTTCCTAAAGCGAAAACATCTTTTTTTGCCAGTGTGTCTGTCTTCTGAAAGTGTCACCTTGCCGGCCGCTGCGCTGAACGAAGATGCCGCTTTCTGGCTCAATCAAACAGAAAAATAGTATACAAACCTTGGCCAGTAAATAAGAAAGCCTCAGATCACATGTAATTGTCCGCCGAGGCGAAGTTTTGAAGACGAAAAAAAAGTTTTTGACTAATAGTTTTATAATATGGCATATTGACACGATACAAGTCATGTCCAAATTGTCAAATTTAGACAACTGCTTAATTTATCGCATTTGTATGAATGAATTCAATTTCGTAGTAGATGACTGTTGGTAAGTACGGGTTGGGTCCTGAACGCCTTACTTGCATTTAGCCTTAGAGAGCAGAGCACCTTAGTTGTATTTTTGTCCGGGGAGTAAAATGTCTTGGTCTGTAAAACGCCCTCACTGTTATAAGACATAGTAAACTGAATGACTTGATTGCAAAACGGCTTAACGTGATAATGTTTTAATAGGTATATGGTCTGAATAATCTTTACGTCCAATATTGTAGAATATCTTTATAGTATAAAGACTATGTAGTTAAATCGTAATCTTTTGATTACGTAGTCCTTATCACAACCAAGACTTTATACAATTGAGACATTCTGCCTACTTGTGCATTTCACGACCTAGGCGTTTTGCTCCCTAAGTCTTCTCGAAACTTGGACCATTTTGTAATCATGGGATTAGATAAACAAGTCATTTTGCATAAGTACTTGGCCAGTGTACAACTGAGACGTTTGGAATACCAAGGCTAAATGCAAGTAAGGCGATCAGGACCCAACCCGTAAGTACTTACTGAAGTATTTTTAATAGCACTTAGTGTTAACAAAATATAAAAATGCCAAGAAATATTAATCATTCAATCATTATTCATTCAATCAAAAAAAAGTAGGTAGCGACTGCATTGCACTCTGTGTCCAAATTGCCACGAGAATCCTAACCCTAGTAATGTACTATGACTTGTTTAATTTAGCCGCGTAAAATATCTGTATCCGCGTGCGACTTAAGCGAGGTATGGATGAGGTAGGGTGGTGATACAATAAAGTTCGACCAGTCAGTTGCCCTCTCCCCGCATCTGATGCATTTTCAGATTTTTAATTAACGTCTTATACATCACAGACACAGACCAATCGGTAGGTGCGTCTATAGTACGACGACGTAACGTTTCATGGAATAGTATTAGTTCGGCAGTGCACGCACGCCTTGCGACCAAATAATGTCTCGTGTCCGAATCGTGTCTTTAATTTTCATTTCAATAATGAAAATGAAAAACAACATTATAAAGATAATAACACCGCCAGCTCAATAAAAATAAACAACCACAAAGGTAACTAAAATGACATTATATTGACACGTTCGCACGCAGAATGCGCGGAGGAGTGGTGGTCGGGCGCGGAGGCCGGCGGCGCGTGGAGCGGCGAGGAGCTGTCCCCGGAGCGGGAGTCGTGCGGCGACGCCGAGTCCACGTCGGAGCGGGACTCGCTGCGGAACCTGTCCGCCGCCATCGCGCAGCGCCACCGCAGCGAGGCCGAGGACGCCGAGCGAGGCTCGCTGCTGGAGCGCGTGCTGGCGCTGGACAACAGACTGTCGGAGCTGCTGCGCGCGCTGCGCCTCGCCGCCGCCGCCGCCGCCGTCGCCGACGACGCCGACTCCATGCGGCTCGCCGCCGCCCTCAAGTGAGTGCCGATGACTACTCATACCTTGTCACTACAGGATCAGATCTTTTACGTGATACAAGATAATTAAACCTCAATCTATCCATGATTCTGAACAACATTTACTATGTAAATAAAAAAAAATGTTAAGAAAAACCATGATATAAACTATATAAAAAATAACTCGAGTACCAATTAAAAGTCCTTGATTTAAATTAACTAGTATCGATTCTTCGACGCAATGACTTGTCGATGAAATGAAAATACTTGAAGCGTTGTCTTTGGAATAGCATTCGATTAAATGTCTGTCGGCAATTCAAGGGTAAACCGTGTCTGCGTTTTATAGAATAAATAATAATTGAATTATTTGTTTTGAGGCTTTCCCTACGAACACAAAATAACATCGGACAACGAACGACATTCGCGAGCCTCTACAAATACAGCAAATAACATATGAATGGTATTCTACAAATATTGTTAGTTAATTGCACCAAATTTTAAGCGTTAACCCTCGATAACACTGAGCCAGTAAGAGTGATTGATAAAAAAAGCCGTACCAAAGCGTGTTATGCTTCTCAGGTACGGAAAGTAAGTAGGTTGTTTGTGAATTGTGTGAAAAGCACAAAGACGTCTAGTACTAGCGATCCCTGCAATTATGCGCTTGATAATTAAGCTCCATATGCTAAATTTCAGGTTGAGTTTTATCTACGTACTGTCTCATTATATCCCTATTTCCTCAAAATTAGATACAAGCAGTAAGCTCAACGAACTCACGCCGGTAAACGCTAGAAATATAGAAACTACATGGCTTCCTTCGTTTTTTTTAATTTCTTAATCCAGAGGTATCCAAATTACGGGCCGAGGGTCCAGTCGTGGTGACGAGATGTGTGGTTGCGTGCGTTACCCATAGCACCAGCTCCAAAGTAGGTTCAGGGGACTAGTGGCGCTCACGTTTGATACACGCGATTCATGCTTGACGCATATCAAGCTACAATGCTTATATTATATCAATGTACTCTTGAATCAAGAAGCTTGGAGACCCCTACCCTAACCTCGCCCATGCTAATTCCAGAGACAAAATAGACGTAACGGAAAAGAACGTAGCGGACGTGGTAGTGAAGAAGCTAGCTGAGCTCGACGCGAGCAAAAACATGATGGAACAGTATCGCCAGTCTGTAGAAGTGAGTATTCCCTAACCTGATGTCATCATAGATTTATTTCTATAACCATAACGGGGCCATTATATTTTCCAAACGATATAATGAATAAAGTAATTCTATAAGCTAAACTACCAAATCTGGAACCACAGTAAAAATCACATGTCAAAAAATGGGGAAAAAACGCATTCGCATGTAAAATGATGTGAGATGTCACCAAATTTTTTAAAGCTTTTTCTGCGTGGTTTAAGGGGTTACTCAATATTTAACACAAACTCAAAAAACTGTTACAGAGTGCTGTCGAATATTGTTAAACTTGCAATGATATAGCAACAATACCGTGTTTCTCCAGATTGTCGATGGGAAAATAAAATGGCCTTCTCGTGCAGTTGAGATTGATAAATTTATTTTTATAGTTGATAAAGTAAATTTGTATTTGTGGGTGGCTTTTATGTAAAGCTGTTTTTACCTCTACATTCTATACAATAAAGTTAGAACATTATTTAGAAGATTTACAGGATCTCTTTATTTGATAATAAGAAAATACGAAAAATTTGTCATATTTTATAACTATATTGGATAATATAGTTATAAAATATGACAAATTTTTCGAAACTCTTTGATTTCCTATGTAGCAGATAAATAAGATAATACAATATGTTTAATAAGTACAGTATACTTTATTCCTTCTTCCGATCAAGTTTATTAACATGCATTCCTAATATTTTCTTCATAACTTATATATCAAGTATATATAACTCCAATACTGAACAGCAATGTTAGTGCCGTTAACTGGTTTAATGTGAAACAGGTATTTACACCATTCAGGCCCTGCTTGGCGATCTCGAGTCAAGAATAAGACGGACAGGTTAATATTACTCATTCGCTGGCTCGGCCTTCTCACCGCTTCTAGAAGCACAGGACATGTCACCATGTTCTATCCTGCACTGTACAATCGATTGCATTTTAACCGATCATTGGATTCGCTTCTAACTATTAATATGAGCTGAAAATTACAGACCTCATGAGAACCTTAATACCATGATAATGATAACCTTGTAAAATTGTGTAGTAACGCTGGACTTTAGAAAAGTAGAATTTCTATTGTTAAATAGCGGCAGCACTTATGGCACATAGTTTACGTTCTGCATTATTATTTAAACAACATGAATAAGAGAAAACGATGGAAGCTATGAGTAGCCTAGTTCAGAAGTCTTAACTATGACTGAATCTAATAATGTAACCTAGAAATCAATTTAAAAGACCGATCTTGTAAGAGAAAACCTATTATGAGATCAAGTTCAAATCGGTATGCAATTGTAATTATGTAAAGTTTGAACTATTAGTGAAATGCAATCGATGTTACTGAAAACTATTCAACACATTGATTAACAACGCTCACTTTAATTCGGTATATTGTATTATATTTTTATGAGCCTATTCTGTTTTAATTAACACTTCATAAATCTTATCAACCCTTAAACCGGCGAGCAAAAACGAATCGATAAAACAGCACTGTCACAGTCCACAACAACCAATATAACTGTATATACATTTTTGTTTGTATACATGTATATTATACGTATGTATTAACCCGTTTAGGGTGGAACATAGTGACCCGCTCGATAGCTTTGGACGCTTCCCGCGTTGACCCGAGTACGCACCTGTATATAAACACTGAATGTAAATAAATACTTGAAAAAGGGTGACCTGATGATTTATGTACAATGTAAATAACAAATAGCTGTAGTTCTTTTGCAATGTATTGGCAGCATCCATTTTGCTGCGCTAGCATCGTTTCGTTAATCGAATACTAAGTGACAAGTCGACGCGTCTGTGCACTATACCGCATTGTCCTGTCGACTTGTACTCGATTTTTTGGAAATTGTTAATATTGTCGTGTGTTTCAGGTGCTCAAAAAACAACTGGCACAAACAGGTGAAGAGGACGATTTGGAATTCATTGAGGAGGTTAGCTATCGGATTTTACTTATTTCTTAGTTTCGGAAGATGGCGATGAACCGATGCGTCTCCAGCAACATTACTTGTCCATTTATGCAATTACTTGGCAGTAGTTTTTTTTTTGAAGCCTGACAAACTTGCAACCCTTATTGGGCGTGGCAAAAGGCGTACCAGGTGGAGACCGTGGCGTTCCCTGAGGTCGAACCAGGTCGCCAGTCCCGGTCCCCTTTAGAAAGAGGGTCGGACTAGGTAGCGGCCAAAGCGCCTGGGGTCGAACCAGGTCGCTCGGCTAGAGCCACCTTGAATTTACGTTGATTGCTCAAAGTGAGCAACGGACCAGCGGGAAGGTTGACGCGGATCAACCTGACTTGGCAGTAGTCGTAGCGATCACTACTTAGGTAGAAGATTCGTGTCTTCGAAGACCTCGCCCACGGTCCGGCCCTAGACTCACTCGTCCCAGCTTCTAAAACAATTTGTCGTTTCTGCAGGAACTGTCATCGTGTACAGAGGCGGACCGGCGGCTGCGCTATGAGGCGCTGGACGCGGCGTTAGGGGCGCTCGCCGGCAAGCAGCAGCTCGTGCGCGCGTGGCCGCGTCTCTCCGCGCTGCAGCGGCGGTTGGAGCGCCTCGCCTTCGCCGTCGCGCAGCCGCCGCCGCCCGTCATACCACCCGTCGCTGCGCCCGCGCCCCTGCATACAACTGCTTAGCGAGGAAACAAGAGGGGAAAGAAACGCGCAAATAGATGTACTGTCGTCGCCGGAACGATTGTATAGTTACGTTTGACTAGCCAATCGCAAGCTTAACCGCATAATTACGCATTTCCGTGAAATGTGCGATTAGCCATCGATGTTTCGAAACTTCGTTTACTTGATGTTTTAAAATACAGATTTTCGCTAGTTAAATTTTATTCGCTTTTCTAACTTGCAAAAAACTTGATTTTGCAACATCTGGAATCAAAGTTTCCAAACATAATTAGGTCTCCGAAACGCACCCATTACCTATTAATTTAATCAAACTCACCTTGGGTTAGGTAAATGTATGTTGGCTCGTCTGATTTAATTAAAACACTGGTTCGTATTCGTACGATTTTGAATTGATATGAATAGACGATGTTCTACTCTAAATATAATAAGTGAAACCTTTATTGTGGTTTTTACAAGTAAATAGATTTTAGCAAGTGAAGGTTTTCGAAACCTTATCGCGATCAATTTGAAAGATATTTAGGGACGTATACGTGTTCGGTGCCAAACGAGTTTTTAACGCACACGAAAATTAGCGAACGAATAGATAGAATAACTGTCAATTTCAAAAGCATTCTCGGATGATACTAATTTATAAGAAATTGAAATACGTTTATGCTGGCCATAGACGTGAATTTATCCTAATGAATAATATCGTGTGAAAATCAATAACATTTTTCGAAGTCTGCATTATTCCAAACATTATTTATTTGCATTAGCAAAACGAACGAGCAAATTAGGTGTACGAGATTAGTGGGCATTTCTCCAGAAATATGTCTGCGGTCACCTCATTCATCTGGCCCTTTTTCATACTAAATGTATGGAGACAGATGAATGAGTCGCAGACATATTTCTGGAGAAATGCCCTAGTGCTCTTTTAAATTTCACCTTGCGGTAGTGAAAAGCACAAATAACATAAAGTAACATTTTTAATGTAAGTAAGGGAAGTAAATGTTGCTGGGCATGTTTAGCATAGATATTGCAAGATACCTAGTTAGAACGCGGTCGAGCTTAACGAAGTTTAGCTTCAACAGAAAGGTCTATATATATATAGCTAGACTCGGGCCAAGCGTTGCTGGGACTGGGGTCCTTTTCACTTGACATCGAAAGACAAAATGGCTGTAATAGAAGCTTTAAAAATTCCAGTTACGTCATCTTAAAATTTCAGTTTTTTTTTCATGATGAACAACTGAAAGCACCCCTCTGCCCATACAACGCCTTGGTTCGAGTTTATCTGTAGGAGTCATCCGTCCGCCGTTCGCGACAGATTATTCCTTATGAACTTGCCTGTAGATAGAGAGTGCGTATAAATACGCTATAGAAAAGTGACAAATTTACGAAGCCATATTAGAAAAGACTACGCTCTCTCGTGATAATTTAACTGATGGCAATGAATTTATATTATAAATAAGATAAATAAAATATGGGAATGTTTATCAAATAATAGGTATTGAATGTGAATGTAGCAATGAAATTAAACGCTCTATGAAAATTTATAAGAAAAAATATGTCAAATTAAGCGCGATGAATGATAGTGGAATGGTTCTGGTTTGTTTGAAGGGGCCTGAATAACTAATGATCATACTAGATTGATCTCAACTATGCGTGTGGGCAAGTTATGTTAAATTGTAAATTACTGTACGTATTTTTTACCCTATCACTAATGAAAAATACTATTCCATATTATATTTTGCTTTGTTTTTTGCAGTTTGTAATAGCATTAAGTACTAATTAATATCTTTCATTCCTAAGAGCATTTAAAATTATCTTTTCATTAATTATTTTTGTTGAAAATCTTCGGGATTGTATTGAGAATTTCTGCATGTGTACAATAATTATAAGTGCCATTAGTGCTAGGCCATGTAGATCGCAGCGCGGATATTTTAAGGGAACTTAAGTTCCGTCACGAGAACTTCCCTTGTTTAATCAATTTGATAACTTGCTAGACAAATATATGTAAGTATAAGTGGGTGGCAGGCTCTTAATCATTTTTTGCGTCTAGTCAGATCGGTGTTTAAATCAATCTATTATACATCTGCTACATTTTTTATAACGCAACTTCATACACACATCATGTGTATTATGGTTTGCCGCCGGAGTTATAGAGGCAGTCACTGTGAGATCAAATTCGTTCAGCACGGAATTTCGTGTAAAATAAAAGCGTTGGTTAAAGTATTGTTTGTCAGATATTGGAACATGTAATAATAAAACTTAAAAAATAATTTAATTATGTTGCCTACGAAAGGCAATGCACTATTAATTTATTGTTCTATTCTGGTAAAGATAGTAGTTTATATAGACTAAATATTTGCAAGCTGACAACATTGCAACACATGAGACTGATATCGTATTTATGTTGTCGTTGTTGAAGTTTGGAATATTGAGCGTTAATTGTTTGTATGTAGGAACAATCTCTGTTTCGACCATAAAATTCACTTTTGACTTATTTTAATATAAATAAATGTCACAATTCCTATATTCATTTCCTTAATAGAACTGGTTTAGTACAAATGCCTCCGAGTCCGTAACCGCTTCGTCCAACCACGTCGCTTGCTTCAGGTGCTAAGTACACTGTTGATTACGTAATGTAAAAATCGGAAGATTTCCTGAATTGTAATGCCCAGTTATTGCTAATTAATCCATAGTTACTTACATTTGTATTAAGGATCAAATCGTGAAATCATGTGATGTAAATAATGTATAAATAAAATATTGAGAAATGTACCAACTTTTTTATTGAAACAACTATTGATGATTTTGTTTGAGACATTTATTCGACATATCCATTAACATAATATTACATGTTTAATTGTTACAAAATTTCTACTAAATGTTTCCATTTTTCCTGATTGCTCAGCCTTCCTACGGGTTATTAGCTATGTAAATTACTGTAAATATAGGATGTGTCGCTCTTGCTGAAAATGTCATGCAGACTTATGTTGGTCGCTTTTATTGCATGACAAAAGATAAAGCTTCTGTCCCTATCTGGCCCCATTGACCGGAAAGAATCGGATGCTTTACTTTGACTTTATCGCGCGGTTGTCATAGACATTCTGTTACAATTCATATTAGCTTGACAATAACAAACCTGGGCGGAAATTGGAGTTTTTATTCTGTGATTAATATAACAGCTTCATAACAGTTAATAAGTGCAAATAAACAAGTTTACAAAATTGCATTTATACGTCAAGGCTTTATACATTTTGAACAAATTTATGCTTAGTATTTAGAGAACAAGTACATCGACCAGTAGTGTAAAGATTAAATAGGCGAAACTAAAAATAATAAAAAATCTATTGGCTTCTTCTACAAGAATACATTTAAAACACGACTTCCGGTGTGCCTTTACATGAATAATTACAATTCATTATATACTGCGATAGAACTTCGAGTGAAAACAAACGTGGCAGTAAAAACGTAAAGCAAATGAGTGCTAGAACGCGGTGTTTATAAAAATTAGAGATGGGCTGACTACGGATTTTGCCGACTAGCTAGTCGACCGACTAATCGGTTCTCAACTTGCCGATTAATCGGCCGCCTAGTCGGCATTGCCGATCATAGTTATTAGCTATGTTCGGCTGCAATCGGAAATGCTCGATTCGCTTCATCTCCCCGCCATTTGTTGTCACGAGTTCGTGTTTTGATCAGTTTATAATTAAGTTGATTTTGTGTTTGAGTAAAGTACGTAAAAATATAAAATAATTTTGAAAATTATGGTTTAATCTCTTCTGTATCTTGTGTGTATTCTCCGCTAGGCAATAGTGCCGAATATTCGGCATTTTTTGCAGACTACTCGCCGACTAATCGGCCGACTACAAATGATGCCGAATAGTCGGCGTTCCCGACTAGTCGGTGACTAGTCGGTCCATCTCTAATAAAAATACATTGACAGGATTTTGCAAGGTTTTCACAGAAAAAATATAATCAGTGCCACTAGGAGCCACAGAAATAATACCTTTTGGGTTGTCTGTAAGTTTCAAATAAGGTATTAACAAGCAGTACAGACAGTGCAACCCTCAAAGTGAGTCGAAATGTATAGGTAAAATCACTTGGACGTTTGCGGTCTTTGAGTAAAATCAATAAGGAAAGAAAAGCTAATCACAGAAACTATCTATGTCGATTGCTATCATCGTGTGTAATTACAGTTAACTTTAAAGGTTTGGTTTTTGCCATATCTCCGTTTGCCTCACGAGCCCAATAAAAATAGAAGGGAAAAGTGTACTAACATCCTCGAGCGGACCAAATTAGATATTCCGACTAATAGGTTAAATAAGGAACAGTGCCAGTCGATATACTTGTTCAATAACGCAGAGTGCTAATAGTTAAAACGTGATTACAGAACCGAGCGCCCAACAAAAAGGTTAACCCTAAAAGTATATTACAGATTATATCAGTCAGTGGGCTGTGAACATTGAACATTATGAATACACATTAAGTATCCCTATCTAAGGTTAGGACGACATACCATCGCTCTCATATATCCACGCACACCTCATCTCATTAACTATACAATATAATTATTAAATACATCTTCAAAACAGTAAAATCCAAATTCACTTGTTCGATTTCATGATACGTCTAATATACAACATCAATAAATACCTCGTGTGCCAGCCGAGCGCGGTCGTGAAATGCATCGACTTGCCTGTATGTAATTCATAAATAAGTGGAAACTTATCATTATAACAAGGAATGAAACATTAAATCAGCGTGTTTATCAAACAAAATTGTTACTAGTTAGGTCATGTTTGGGGCTTGCCGCAACGCCTATCGCGGATACTGATGTGCAAGTCGCGGACACTTACCAAAATTTTTTTTGATACAACTTAAAAAAATCTAATAAGACTGTTTTTAAGTTATACAGGGTGTCCCATAACTGACACGTCACAGTGACACTGGAGGTAGACCAGGTCAAGAGGTACCAAACCAACTTAACATGGTGACTGGTGGTCAAAGTCGAAATTAAATTTCGCTGAATTAATTCAAGATCAAACTAGTATTTTTTTCAGTGTTACGTAGTTTTTGGATAAAATACCATTTCTGTAACTTTAATTAACAATTCATGTTACCGTACACATAAAAAACTAACCTTGACACCTTTCCGAGTGCACACTGGCACTAATAATGTTAAAAACGGTCAAAATTCATGAACAACTTTAATTCGACAATAACTCAAAAACCGTGCCACTTTTACTGGAGTCATGTTAAGTTGGTTTGGTACCTCTTGACCTGGTCTACCTCCAGTGTCACTGTGACGTGTCAGTTATTGGACACCCTGTATAAAAAGAAAATTTGGAAAGTTTCCGCTACTTGCATATCAGTAAACGCGGGAGTTAGAGCTTTAATCTTCAATCGAAGAGTATAGTCGATCTAACAAGACTTAAAACTCATCAGTCATCAGCTATACAAATTTTAATCGAATTGAAAGGGGTCACATTTTACCTCTATTCATGACAATATTGCTCTTTGACTATCTGCCTGATCCCGTCCAATATACAGTATTGATTTGACTTTGACAATACGATTTACTATTTTGCTATATTATCTATAAAGAGAAAACATTGCGTGCGGAAAACAAAATGATAATATTCGCTGGTATATGCTCTCGTTTCATCGGGAATATTTTTTTAGCGATATATACGCGTAAATTTCGAAATTATGATACACCCAAAAACGGAGCTTTACCATGGCGACGTGCATATCACAGGGTTACATTGTCTGTCAAGTTAATGCAAAATACTACTCGTTACAAAGGAAACTATACGTACACAAAATAAACTAAGTATATAAATTAACCAAATGTCCCTACTGTCTGCGATACAGATACCAATATACGATACGTTAGACTTTCTAGTAATGTAAGAGAATTCCCTAATACTTTAAGCTAACATTTCACTCTACGGCAATTTTCCTGATCACAGTACTTAAATACTAGACATTCACTTCAATTCTGAACCTCGAGCCGTCATTATAAATTTGAAAACTTTACTCGTGGTTAACTTTCTCACTCGCGATCATTCACTTGGAAAACTTCAATCAGTTTGTGCCACTTCAGAATAGGCAAGCTCGACTAATCGTAAAAAGTACAACTCCTCCTAATTTTTAGTTGAACCACAAGTTCGCGCTAAGTGTAAATCATATCATTATTTTATATGGGCACAATATACAAATTTATCGTCAACCCAAAGAACGAGTTTGTTCGACTGACTCATAGGCTCAGGAATAATACTTTTCACCATTAGCGAAGTTCAACTTTTAAATTCGTTCCTATTTCACTCGGCTGAAATGCCACTTTTATCTTACAGCTCAGTGTAAACACAAATTCGTTTCGAATTATATCTTAAGTTCTGTGGTGTGCCGAAAGAATATTGTGGTTCATAATACTTTAATGATTTTATATGCAGCAAGTCAATTAATGCAAGAGACGATTTGATCAACTTTAATTCCATTGCACATTTATTGATCTACCACTTTGCTCAGACCTTGCCGTCTGTAGCTAGCAGGCCGGGAGAAAGCCTAAAGACATCCCACAACCCTCCCGACCCCGACCCTTTCAGCTATCATCTAGTGACATCTATTATGATTTCACTTTTCTTAGTCCCTTTATAATTTTTTTTCACGTGTCAAATGTGTTTATATTTTGTAACTAATATTTTTTTAAATGACCCATTTATTACAGATTTTCAACGTATACTCTCTACTAAACTTTTTTATACATATTGAGTAGAAAAGGACAGATGCTTAGTTACCGAGATAAACGTTAAGAGTGCTAGAAATTCAAGCGAATAAAAAAATAAATTATTGCCTTAAAGTAATAACGACGATACTTAAAATAAATTGACCATGTGTTATCTATGACCTGACCTGTAGATATTAAAATTAGATAATAACCAGTAGCGAGTTACTTTTACTGTGGAATAAAAAACGGTGCGTAGCAGTTGATAGCTACATACTATCTATGTAGTGCTAAGTTTTCTTCATAGCACCATTATTTATTCGTCAGCAACACTATTTAGCCCCTATAATTATGATAATAATTACCGCGGAGATTAATGTCTTAGTCTGAACGGCTCTGCCTGACCTTTTGTACTCTCCGGATCAGTAAGCGTCATAAGAAAAGTTATTGGAGTTTTTGTTTTTTTTTTATTATTATTTTAGTGCGTCTAAACCGCACGCGTCTTCGGTGTGGCAGATCCACTATTGAAATTCAATATAAATAGCAATAAATCCCGATTGAGAATCTAAATACCTATTCCTTACATAAATACACAATAAATTATAGTAATAATGTTCGACATAATAGTCCACATACGTCAAAACGAATACATCTAATGTAGGTATAGACCTACGTACTTATTAACCTTTATGTTTAGTTACTCAAAGGTATGAAATTTAGCCACGCTACAGGGGAAACTACATACATCAGTGGATCAAATTTCATACCTTCCAGTAAGATTACTATAGGAATTAATTTACAACTTTTTATACAATTATAAGGGCTGAATGCTTCCTTACATATAAGCGCGTCAAAGTTCTTGGCCAATATCGTTATCTTTTTCAAAAGGAACTCTCCATATTGATCAACAACTTTGACACGACCTACACTACTCCGATACAAGCAGTCTAATAAAATTGATATTGCATCAACATGAATAAAAAGTATATTGCATCTACATTGATTTGATTTATCTATAAATATATCTTGTGATAGTGATATTTCCTTATATTGGGTTCATTTTCACACCAATAGGAGTCCTTATTTTATTTACGCGATACAGTCAAATTAATTTATATTGGAACACATATTGAATTAAAATATGTGAGCATCTACTTATATCCTCTAGAATAGAATTGTGGTTAGTCTTTACTTCGATATTAATTCATTCGACTGTACCGAATGTATACGAGCGCCGTAGTCACACATTTATTAAAAAAAATGTTCGTTCGCATTTTAAGTTCTTCGATATCAATTAGTCACTATCAGTATAGTAACATATTTTTCTAACAGTCATAATTAATTCGCCGTCGATCCGACCGAACTTCTAATTGATGTGAACCTCGTGATACAAGCTGTGTTGTATCACTCCGACTACGGCGCTCAAGGAATAGTCGGCGGCCATAGACGTAGCTCTGCCTTTGCCAAAATGACTTGATAAATTCTACGTTTAGAATCAGCGGATTGTTTGTTCGTGTCTTCTATCGATTGTATCGTGCCATAAGGTTAAAAACAGGAAGTTCATGGCAAATGTCACAAACATTAGTTGCATTTGCACTTTATCCTACTGCTCTTGAAGAAAAAGTAAGCCAAAACTTAATTCCGGCTTGTCAGTGCCGGATTAAGCCAGCGCGGGGCCTGTAGCAATTCTTCAGAGGCGCTTGGTTGGCGGTATTTAAGCATATCTAAGAAGATATGCTTAAATACCGATTGACCGGTAATTTTATACGTCACGAATTACATAACGGGGGAGGGGGGCATTATCGACCGAACTATTAAAACTAGGTCCACCTGGAACATAGCTAATAAGTAATATTTGTCGCGCGTATCTTTCAGTCGAGTCGCTACGCCTACGACCGTTCTATAGACAAGATTACCTCCAGGTATGTTTGTGTGTCTAGGTAGACAGGTAGAGTCTGTGGTAGTCGTTGGCTCCGAACGCAGCGTTGCACTTGGGACACTTGCGCTGGCGCGTCTCGTAGCGAGTGCGGAGGCAGTCCCAACAGAACACGTGGAAGCATTTGGTCAGTACTGCATCCTTGCGTTTCACCTGCGGAATTAATAATAGGGATAATTATATATATAGAGGAAAGAATAAAGAACGTGTGTAGAATGCTATTTTAAAATGAACAGTGAAATGGATTGGACGCATTTAAACTCTGACGAGATTTAATCTCTGGTTGAGATTTATCATGAGGACACTGTTTTCAAGATAAAATATTTTGATTTAGGGCTATAATAGTGCACTCTACAGAAAAGTCATTTTCAAAAAAAGTTCGTAGTTAGGTTTCATTTAACAAAATGTCAATCTTGTTCCTTTGTGTAACAAAAGTTAACCATATAAATAAGAAAATATACTAACAACTAAAACTAAATTAAAATTAAAACATTAATGTAAAAAAAACAAAACTAATTGCTAAAAACCTATTTCTAAAATGCCCGTGGCATTGTGCCGAGAACGCCATATAAATTGCATGGTAACTAACGACCCAGAAAGCAATTAAGAGGTTAATGAGGGCCACCAGGATTTTTTACTACCTGCGTGAAATGACAAATGGGAATGAATTTCCAGATATAACATATAGTTTTAAGTACTGAAGCAACATCTTCAGAGGTTATATTTTATGCTTTAATGTGGATTAATATCTTTAAATTCATCAAATGTCGCTTTAGTTGAAGGGACTTTAAGTTGCGAGTTTTTACTGAAACATCGACAGCAACAGAAACTTTCTCCATACACTCCATTCTCATTGAGCAGATCCGTAATGAGTGTACGTTGCACGAGAGGCACGTCAGCGTCTCCTTGTACTCCCATATCTCCTCTAGCAGCACTTCATCCATGCTGCTGCCGGCCTGCTCCATCTTCTTCATGCGCTCCGCCTTAGGCCGCAACACCGCTAGCTCCTCCTGTTAATAAGTAGACCCGTAATGCATGTACCTTGCACGAGGGGCACGTGAACATCTCCTTGTACTCCCGTATCTCCTCTAGCAGCACTTCATCCATGCTGCTGCCGGCCTGCTCCATCTTCTTCATGCGCTCCGCCTTAGGCCGCAACACCGCTAGCTCCTCCTGTTAGTAACTAGACCCGTAATGTGTGTACCTTGCATGAGGGGCACGTGAGCGTCTCCTTGTACTCCCGTATCTCCTCTAGCAGCACTTCGTCCATGCTGCTGCCGGCCTGCTCCATCTTCTTCATACGCTCCGCCTTACGCCGCAACACGGCTAGCTCCTCCTGTTAATAAACAGGGGCTTTAATACAATGTAATGCACTTTATGCCACACCTGGCCATAAAGTGGCTTTTTCCGCACGCTGCGCGTACGGAAAAAGCCGCTTTCTGGCCAAGTGTAGACATAAAATGATGTACACAACACGGGGGGTAATAAAGAAAGCCCTCGATCGCATATTTACGTCCCTCGCTTGCAGCTCGGGCCGTAAACATCTGCGATCTCGGCCTTTCTTTATATTACCACCATAGTTGTGTAATGTACTGTTATATACTCCTAAGATATACCGAAGCGGCTAGTATACCTGTAGTATGACGATAGGTTCGCAAGCTTGTGTCTGTCCGCACGCTGCTGGTATAGGTGCCGATCTGGGGCACGGCATACGAAGGGTTAATAATAGAGGTCTACAACAGGGTCTAATCGCTAAAACCGGTATCCTCGAGATAACTAATATTGAAAATCGGGTGTTGGTCGATAGAGAACCAATTCATTTCTTAAAACATGAATAATCGTCTTTCCCCGACATGGTGTTTCTTTGGGGCACGGATTTAAAAAAGGATCGCAGATGGTAACGCGTTTACTAAAGGAAAATGGAAAAATAATGTCTCAAGCGGAAGTCGATCCTGCATCTATAAAAGCTCTTTGGGCCCATACAAGCGTACTTTAGATTGTGACACCGAGACCGATGTCGAACTCACTGAATTTTTTGACGAACGCACTTTAACTTTAGGCAAGGGTTTACCTGCCGAAACTTAATTTTGGGTCCAGTAAAAACATTCATATTTAGTTAGCAGACGTAAATGGCATAAAACTCCAGGCCTTGTCAGACGTAAATTAATAGTGGTACTTACGTGTAATCTCTTAGTCTTGTACGCCTCCGCCTCTAACGCACTCGTTTTTTCCGCGACCACCTGCTGTGCCTCCTTCATCTGCGCGTGGTACTTCTCTGTAACAACGACACAATTTCACCCCTTGCTATCTTTCTATCTACTTAAAATAATATCGTAAAATAGTATCGTATCGTGTTATCGTCCCTGTAATAAAATCGTAGAAAGAGTGTGTTTGGTACATTAAATGTACAAAAAGTAACTGGGGAGTGTTAAAAATAGGTATTTGTGAATAAATAATTATTGCAGAAGCGGGACTAGTATTTGTAAGTGAAGAAGACGAGAGATATTTTTTGTTTTTATTCATTTTTTATATGCGCAATTTCGCTAGGAAAGAAAGACACAATCTCGAACTGCGCTTGAGCAAAACAAAACAGAGCTAGATTTGTCGTTATCAAATTTTGCGCAGTCAAACTCGTATATATGGCTGTATATCGATACCTTTAGACTCAAAGGGCGTAAGTTCCATTAGAACCTACGGCGTTTACGTCCTTTGAGTCTAAAGGTATCGATATATGACATCTAATGGATGGTCCTGACGGTATTAAAAAAAAATTGTACCAATTGTTTATTTATGGTCAAGTAGCCTGTCACAAGTCAGCATTAAGCCATAAACATTTTTTAAATATAAGATTTGGGAATAAATCCCGGATAATGCAAAGTAACAGTGATCTGCGCAAAATTTGACATCAAGCCAATATGTATTTTCTTGCTCAATACTTTAGATTTAAATCTCGCCTGTTGACGTGACACTTATTCCTCCACTTCGCGTCCATTTCTACATTACTGAGGGTCGCCATATCTCCGAATTATGTGTTTGACGGTGTTGCGCCCCTAATGAAATTTAAATTAAAAACCTTAGACTTTTAGTTACTGAGGTGCAGTTTGAGGTCTGCTGCCGACTGCGCAGACTCGATTGCCTTCCGCTTGTGCATCTCCATGGCCTGCTGCCGCAACAGCAGCTCCTCCACCGCCAACAGTCGTCTGCAGCAACCGTTCCTTCTCTAACCACCATCCCACAGCACCCATTGATTCGATATAAAGTATGATCAGTTACCGAGATGCAGCTTGAGGTCTGCGGCCGACTGCGCAGATTCGATGGCCTTCCGCTTGTGCATCTCCATGGCCTGCTGCCGCAACAGCAGCTCCTCCACCGCCAACAGTCGTCTGCAGCAACCGTTCCTTCTCTAACCACCATCCCACAGCACCCATTGATTCGATATAAAGTATGATCAGTTACCGAGATGCAGCTTGAGGTCTGCGGCCGACTGCGCAGACTCGATGGCCTTCCGCTTGTGCATCTCCATGGCCTGCTGCCGCAACAGCAGCTCCTCCACCGCCAACAGTCGTCTGCAGCAACCGTTCCTTCTCTAACCACCATCCCACAGCACCCATTGATTCGATATAAAGTATGATCAGTTACCGAGATGCAGCTTGAGGTCTGCGGCCGACTGCGCAGACTCGATGGCCTTCCGCTTGTGCATCTCCATGGCCTGCTGCCGCAACAGCAGCTCCTCCACCGCCAACAGTCGTCTGCAGCAACCGTTCCTTCTCTAACCACCATCCCACAGCACCCATTGATTCGATATAAAGTATGATCAGTTACCGAGATGCAGCTTGAGGTCTGCGGCCGACTGCGCAGACTCGATGGCCTTCCGCTTGTGCATCTCCATGGCCTGCTGCCGCAACAGCAGCTCCTCCACCGCCAACAGTCGTCTGCAGCAACCGTTCCTTCTCTAACCACCATCCCACAGCACCCATTGATTCGATATAAAGTATGATCAGTTACCGAGATGCAGCTTGAGGTCTGCGGCCGACTGCGCAGATTCGATGGCCTTCCGCTTGTGCATCTCCATGGCCTGCTGCCGCAACAGCAGCTCCTCCACCGCCAACAGTCGTCTGCAGCAACCGTTCCTTCTCTAACCACCATCCCACAGCACCCATTGATTCGATATAAAGTATGATCAGTTACCGAGATGCAGCTTGAGGTCTGCGGCCGACTGCGCAGACTCGATTGCCTTCCGCTTGTGCATCTCCATGGCCTGCTGCCGCAACAGCAGCTCTTTTTCCACCGCCGACAGAGTCGTCTGCAGCAGCCGCTCCTTTTCCTCTAACCGTCGCGCTACGGCGCCCATTGAGTCGATTTGCTGATCTCGCGTTACTACCTGCGAAGCCATGGAAACGTTTTAACCTTTTCAATTAACATCCGTATCATAATTCCTCTACAATATGTTCAAAAACGATAAGCTAAATGGTCTAAGAAACCTGTACCTGTGGTGGCATTAAAGTATCGGTAACCGGTACTGTATCTTAATGTTTATATTAAAGTATCGGTTTGTACTTTAATTTTCTCATTGCACCATACAAAGTGTAGTTAATAATAAATTATTCCCCTATAAATAAAGTTTTCGCTTCTTATTATTTGTGTTTTATTCAAACTTAGGTTTTATATCTACAAATAAGTTATAGTACCGCTAACTTGAAAAGGCAGGCCGACTGTAAATATTGTAGAAAACGTATGATATACATTTCGTGTCTCGTGTGATCTTATTACCACAACTATTAACAAAACCACACTTACGTCTCCCCCAGGCCATAAAGTCCCACTTTATGGCCGCACGCGTCGCGGGTGGTTATTGCCATTTTATGGCCAGGTGTGACGTAAAGTCACGTTCAGTGTATAGTCCGTACAAACGCGTAAGACCAGATGCTGTCAAACGAACGCAAGCCAAAAACTATCTTATAATCAGAGCATAACGTAGTTTTTGGCTTGCGTTCGTTTGACAACATTTGGTCTTAAGAGTTTGTACGGACTATATCAATAGGGAACGTGCACAACGAAGGTGCTGCCAACTGGTGCCGCCAATCTAAATCAAGTACCCTCTCATGCTGGGGCCACATTGACGGAAACGCCGTAATTTATTGCGATGAAGGACGATTTGACATTGACACTTACATATTGACATTGACAGCTTGATTTGACAGGGGTGATAGTTTCCTTTATTGTCCACCCGTGTCTCTTTTGTCGTTTAGTGCTGCCACCTATATAGTTCGTGCACGTTCCCTATAGTGTGGAATATTAAGATTCACCTTCTCCTGTAGCAACTGTTTTTCTTCCCTTAACAGCTTATGTAAAGAGTTGGCTTTGATCCTCTCTGACATGAGTTTGAAGTTGGCGTCGTCTTTCTCCCTCAACTGCTGGATGAGGCGGGAGTTTTGCTCCTGCATGTCCTCAAACGCCTGTCCCGTTACTTCCATCTCGTTTAGTAACGCTTCTTCTTCCTGAAAAAGTAAACGTAGGGTATACACAAGGACGCTCCTATGATGGTTTTATTTTGTAGATTTCAACTAAGATGGACATGGAAAAAGGTAAAAATAATTTATGTACATTCTTTAAAATTATTGTGGGAACAGTACTTTTACTTCACTCTGTCACGAACGATAGCCATTTACAAAAATATGATCGAGACATTATAAGTCGGTTTATACAGCGTAGGTCGTTTTAGGCCGCTGCAACGGTAGAGTGATGTTTCTACAAACGGTCACCATCGCGAGCAACTAACACAACAGTCACAAGGAAACTATGGCGTGTGGTCAATTTAACGAAATAAAATTACGAAACAATAGTACAACACAACACACAACTAAGGTGGTAAAACAAAGAAAGGCCGAGATCGCAGATGTTTGCAGCCCGAGCTGCAAGCGAGGGTCGTAAATATGCGATCGAGGGCTTTCTTTATTACCTCCCGTCTTGTGTACATAATTTTATGTCTACACTTGGCCAGAAAGCTGCTTTTTCCGTACGCGTTGCGTGCGGAAAAACCCACTTTATGCCCAGGTGTGGCATAAAGTATTTTAGTTGAGTGGAAACTTTTTCAAAGCTCTTTAAAAAAGTGATTGTACCTGCGAGCCGGCGAAAGGCCTGGAGAAGTGCAGCGGGTCGGCGTTGGGCCGCGCGCATGACAGCTGCTTCTGCAGCTCGTACTTCTGTTCTTCCAACTGCTTGATCTTGCGCAGCGCGTCCTCGTCCGCTAGTCGCCGCTCCCGCTTGCTTTCCTGGACATATCACACATTGGATATAATCATAATAATATAGCCTTTTATTCCGAACTTTTACAAATTTTGAACTTTAATACTACTTAGTTACTATTCACAAAATGTTTCTGCTCGGTGTGCCTTACAGCATATGCCTCCACCAACGCCTTCCACTGTTTTCAGTAGGGTCAATTTCAGTTCATCCTCCCATCTTTTTTTCCATCCATCCAAATTGGATATAATCACATTCAATTTCCTAAGATGCATAAATCCATATGGATGATAAAATGGCCATAGTTATGCAGAAAGCGACCAAGCGGCAAGTTCCGTATACTTGGATTATAAATTTTCTGCTTAACTGTATAAAGTACATATTCCTAGTATACGAAACTTGCTTCTGGTCTCTTTCTGCACAACTATGGTCATTTTTCTACTCCTGTACTTTTATCTGTGTTTTACTTGGTCACGAACACTAATATAAGAACATACATAATATGAGTTCAGAGAAGTCTATACTCTATTCCCCATAACAGCACTAGTGTCGTTATAGTCACTTTACGTTATTGCTAGCAGCCACAGACTTCTAAATCTAGGTTAAAATTAGGTCAAGGATTAAGCGCTCAATTCTAACTTTACGATAAAAATGCACAACTACCAACTTAACAAACAATTAAATTCCTACGGCTTTTAAGAAAAACAAAACTTTCCGAACTAAATTCATTGATGCCAACATAAAAAAAAGTATTTTTAATATATTCACTGCGTGTCAATATAAAATTAAAAAAAAAAGTTTACCATAGACACATACTGTCAGTCATACGTCATATTTGCCTTGTTTGCAGGTTATGCCTTGTTTGTATTTTATATTTTAAAAAAACTAGTCGTAGAAAAAGTATTGTATGCAACGTTGTATAATTAAGTCAAAAAACGCTCATTGCGTCTCTATTTGCGATACTCGCCGCATTCGCGGCTCGTATCGCAACTCACGCAATTCGCATTTTTTGAACCTTCTTATACAACTGTTGCATAAAATACTATAATAGAGGTTACCCTAAATAAAGTCCGTGTACCTAAGCGGATACATTCTGACCAAGTTTACCTTTGCATTGGGGACAGGCCTACTATTATTGTAAAGCGCAGCAGAATTTAAGAGTTCAATAGAGTCTCTTTAGGGGCAAAAAAGTCTTGCCTTACAACAAAAAAATATTTTTTAATTATTTTGTAATGCATACACCTCAAATATTTTTTAACTACCTACTCAAATATACTGGTATATAAAATTTCAGCTCTCTGTGATGATGGGAACCCGTGCCGACTTGGCTTCAAAGTTAGTATGGAGATTTGCTTTCTGGGACACCCTAACGCCGATACATGAAAGACCTCGCCCGCAGCTTGTGGCGGCCACCAGTGTGATAGCTGCGGCCGCCACCAGTGGCCTAATGTGCCATTAAGAGCCTCCCTTAACGTGTATGAGTCGTGATCCGTACCTGCATCATCTTCGTCTTCTGCCGGTGGTCCTCTAGCTCCTGGCGCGCCTTGCGCTCGGCCGCCATGAGCTGCACCTTGTCGCGCTGCTCCTTACTCACTCCCTTGTACATGTCGAGCAACAGCTTCAACTCCTTTTGTTCGTTAACCGCTTTCCTGGGAAGGTTAAATCGGTTGATTATATTGAAGGACTCAAATATGACTTTGTGCTATTCTAATTCAGTAGACATTTATTACCTATCAAATCAGCATCTTTTTATGAAGTGTCAAATGCTCATGAGTAAGCAGTTTCCAAGAAAACCTGACTTGCGACGTCACTGATCCAAATTGGTGCCTTATTTTTAGCTTTCTCATTTTAAAAACGTGTTTTTTACATGATCTTCTGCAGGGCCCGTAATAGCGGCCCATTGCTACACATTGTATATGGCCGGAGCTCCTCGGGAGCTCGCGGCCGGGAAAGCTCACGGCTTTAAAATCGTGAGACGGCACGAAAATGAGTGTAGCAGGATATTTTCCGAGCCGTTTCGGAGACAGATATGACGCGATGTACATTTTGTAGGAAGAAAAATTACTGCTATTATACTGTGGCGAAGGTCAAGGTTAGTGACAGGTGAGTCCTCTATAGGGGACGTGCACGATGCAGGTGCTGCCAACTGGTGCCGCCAATCTAAATCAAGTACCCTCTCATGCTGGGGCCACATTGACGGAAACGCCGTAAATTTATCGCGATGAAGGACGATTAACGTCAGTGTAGCTACGACTTACTATATTTGACATTGACACTTAGATATTGTCATCGACATTGACAGCTTGATTTGACAGGGGTGATAGTTTCCTTTATTGTCTACCCGTGTCTCTTTTGTCGTTTAGTGCTGCCACCTATAGTTTGTGCACGTTCCCTATAGAGGCATTTGTTTCTGAATGCTTGGAGGTCGCGTGCAATGCACCATGAGATAGTATGTATGTAAACACTTTATTACACATAAAATCATACAGAAGCAGTACAAAAATCAATGGTTGTGTACATAGGCGAGCTTATCTCTTCCAGCTAACCTTTCAGCAGATGAGAAAGAATAACTAATACCACAGAAGATAGACAAACTAACAAACTTGATTAATTATTTAATTTACTTACACAAAGAAAACAGGGTAAGTTTTTAATACACATAAAAACCTAACATAAATTCATGAACAATTATACATATTAGAAGTAATCTAACTACATATAAAAACATATAGCTACTACTAAATAAATACATAGATATTCATATAATATACACCGTGGGCCCGTACAACCCGACCAACTTTAACCACGTATTCCTGATGGTATTACAAGTAAATAACGTTATATCAACATAGGTCAAATTTTGTCATTTTACATTAATAGTCTTATGGAACAAAACACATCAATAAATTCAGTCCCACGTTATAAACATGTCTTTACTGGAGGAAAAGTTATTAAAAAGGAAAAAAAAAGCTAAAATGGAAACGAAAGGTCAACATTTTGGCTTTGTAATCGCTTACCATCTAATACTGCGAAGGTTAATTGCTGTTTAGTTAAAGGATTTTAAAAAATCAGTAAAAGTATCTTAGTCACATTTATTAGGGCTTGTTACACACTTGGGAGTTTTTATTTAAAAAATTATGAATATCTCGGAAAGTAAGCGTTAATCGACTATACGTCACATAACTTTTTTTACTTCTAATAGTTGTTAGAATCTATGGTTAAAGTTGGTCGGGTTATACGGGCCCACGGTGTATATACACATATCAAGTATTTAACCGTATCAGAAAAAATAAAAAGTGATAGTATGGTGGTACGGTACTTGAGTTGTTGCTTGAGGTCCTTGATGAGCAGGTCCTGCTCCTGCAGGCGCGCGCGGGAGTGGTCCTTAGCGGCCGCAGTCTTGGCCTCCGCCGCGCCAACGCCCGGCTCCTCACCCTACGACACGATATTGTTACGTTTTTACTCTAATCATGCGACTTTTCCGATAGGTATGCTTCCATTTTATCACAGTAAGAGCACGCGCTCACTCAGAAAATATCTATTCACGATATAATTTATATTGTAAATACATAAGTCATGACAGCAGGTGTCGGATAATGCTATAGAAAGAGACTTTTATGACCAGAGTATAACTTCTGCTGGGTGTGCTCGCTCAACCACAGACTCAATCACTGCTTATCATTAGACATTATTGAAATCGAGACTAATAACCATAATGTAAAAAAAAGTAAGAGATGCCATCGACGACAACAACGTTCATGGTGCAAAGTGCTAAGTTGTCATTCTGCAATTAGAATCATAATACGTTGTTGTCGTCGCCATATGCACCCAACAGAAACTACCACATGGTTTTAAGACAAGAGTTGTAAAAGACGTAATCGACGGGCAATGTTCGCTAGTAATCATAATTAAGGCAATCCCGAATGCTCCCGAAACATGTCGAGTGGAAGTCTCGTCTTTTTACATTCGAGTGATCCGTTTTCAATTCATTATGTTTGACTCACGGTAGTTTTCTGAGTTGGTATATAATTAAAAAAAAAAACCATGCGTGTTACCTCAGGATCGGGTTCCTCCTTCTTGACGGCGAGCGGTTTCTCGTCGAGCGCGTCCGCGGCGGCGCCGCCCCGCGCGCCCGCCTCCTCCAACTCCTTACGCACCTGACCAATGCAATAGATGTTGCCTCATGTTGAATTTCACAACAGACTGTAGTTATACTGTAACTACAGTCTGTTGACAAATTGAGATAGGATCAGGAAACATCAAATTATCATAACAAAGCGAAATTAACAAAATAATGTCAGTGGGAAGATAAAAGCTTGAGATGTTTCATGAAAAATTCACGGCAACAGTATATTTAAGCGCACTTTCACAGTCAAACTGAAATTACTTGTCTCTCTAATATGCATTCAGCACAGGGAGTACAATAAAATGTATTTATGCCACACCTGGCCATAAAGTGGCTTTTTCCGCACGCTGCGCGTACGGAAAAAGCCGCTTTCTGGCCAAGTGTAGGCATAAAATGATGTACACAACACGGGAGGTAATAAAGAAAGCCCTCGATCGCATATTTACGTCCCTCGCTTGCAGCTCGGGCCGCAAACTTCTGCGATCTCGGCCTTTCTTTGTATTACCACCCTAGTTGTGTAATGTACTATTATGCCACACCTGGCCATAAAGTGGCTTTTTCCGCACGCCAAGTGTAGACATAAAATGATGTACACAACACGGGAGGTAATAAAGAAAGCCCTCGATCGCATGTTTACGTCCCTCGCTTGCAGCTCGGGCCGCAAAGTTCTGCGATCTCGGCCTTTATTTGTATTACCACCCTAGTTGTGTAATGTACTATTTATTCTCTTTCATCTTAAAAAATAGGACACAGCCACTTACATGTATTTTTTTTTCTAAAATTCATGTGCGCAGGTTGCATAAGGATTGGTATAATTGATTCTATACTCAAATTCAGTAAATTTTCATAGAATATACATTTTTGAAGTATTTAACCGAAAATTTAAACCCCCTCTAGTGTGTCTCGTTTCGTGTGGTTTACAAGTGATATAGTAAATATAGCTAATTAGAAAATTAATGAGAAATTAATGTCACAGTAAAGAAGGTTGTTACCTTATTTAATTCGACTATCTTTATATTGCTTGTACCTATGCATCTCGTTCTTCAGTTGCTGATTATAGTTCTGTGACGTCACAGACTGCCGCCTCCGTTGGTTGGTTGACCCGGATTGATCGTTCGAGACTAGACACTAGTACCGATAAAAAATAACATTAAATAATTAAAATAACAGTATAACAACTACCTTATTTAATTCCTGACTAGTGTCCTTATATTTCCTCTTGTACCTATGCACCTCGCCTTTCAGCTGTTGATTATGATTCTGTAGCGATGTTATGAGATGCCGCATCTCTCGGTTGATCGGACCGGTCTGTTCGTTCGCAGCTAAGTTCTGTTCGAACTCGATACGTAGCATTTCGTACTCTTTCCTCAGTTGCCCTAACACGTCCTCTAGTTGGATCATCTCGGCTCTCAATGCTTTTTGTCTCGCTAGCTCTTCACTCTGAAATAGAAGGACATATTTTTAAAGATAAATCAGGGCATATCATCATTGAACGTCTTTGCACAAATCTGTTTAAAGAATGAAAGAAAACCTATAAGGGAGAGAACATAATTTAAACTAACGGCATCAGGTCTTAGGTCTCAGGATGGAAATTTTCAAACGCGTTTGCAAAACCCGTGATACGTGATCTAATGACCTTTTACACAACTGCGTTTTTTCATAATCTTTTGATAGTTGATTAAAGGGATCGATCATTTGCGACTATGTAACACAAAAAGCGCACCACCGTACATACATATAAGGATATAATTTCCACTGCACCTTAACGAGGTTCTATGACCATTAAATTAACCCGCAGTAGCGTTGCGGTAGTATTTGCCTCGCTTTCGTTTCTTTGACTAAATGGGATAAAGATAAATTAAAAAAAATGGGTTGTGGTGTACAAGTAAAACTGATAATACATAAACAAGAAAAACCCTAATACATCAGCCAAGCTTGTATACTGTCTCATCCAAGGCAGTCTTTAACCAAATTGGGGCTCTGGACACTTTTGGATAAATGTGCGACGATATGACAGAGGACCATTAAGAAAATGGAGAAGGAGTTCAAAGGAACAGTGCTAGTGGGCAGTCTCATAATTTTCAATACCCAGAATATTTATTTTGCCTGAAACGTACATAGGGAACGTGCACGAACTATAGGTGGCAGCACTAAACGACAAAAGAGACTCGGGCGGACAATAAAGGAAACTATCACCCCTGTCAAATCAAGCTGTCAATGTTAATGATAATATCTAAGCGTCAATGTCAAACATAGTAAGTGATAGCTACACTGACGTTAATCGTCCTTCATCGCGATAAATTAAGGGTGTTTTCGTCAATGTGGCCCCAGCATGAGGGTACATGATTTAGATTGGCGGCACCAGTTGGCAGCACCTTCGTCGTGCACGTTCCCTATAGTACGGTCATGGTATTATACGGTGTAGTGGGCAGAGACCTTTATGGAGTGCACGCCACAGACCATGGGCAAGTGCAGGTTCTTGGCACTCTGCAGCTGCAACCTGGTGTCGTCGAGCGCGATCTTCATCTGCATGGACTCGTTGTATAGCACCGAGAGCTGGCTCTGCAGGCACTTATACTCTGTCGTCTCCACTATCACCTCGGGCAGCTACCTACCTCCATCATCTCAATTTGCCGCATA
This sequence comes from Eudemis profundana, assembly GCA_947034925.1. NCBI lineage: Eukaryota > Metazoa > Arthropoda > Insecta > Lepidoptera > Tortricidae > Eudemis > Eudemis profundana. Next base: position 18,466,263 of record OX344802.1, on the reverse strand, counting down.
TGCAGGTTTTTGGCGTTCTGCAGCTGCAGCCTGGTGTCGTCGAGCGCGGTCTTCATCTGCATGGACTCGTTGTATAGCACCGAGAACTGGCTCTGCAGGCACTTGTACTCTGTCGTCTCCACTATCACCGACTCGGGCAGCTGCCGGATCTGAGGATGCGGGAGGTTACATCAGACTGACACAGCGAGATAATCCATTTAAATAAAAAAAAGTTGATTTCAATCCTACACCCCTGTAGAGCAGCGGTCGGCAACCGCTTAGCAGCCAAGGGCAACATAGTAGCTAAGGAAATTGACGCGTGCCGCATTTTGTTATTAATTTGTGATTTTATACTATTCGGAATATACCGACCGGAATATAGGGCCGCAAGTGAGCGGTTCACGAGCCGCAGGTTGCCGACCGCTGCTGTAGAGGATTACAGGAAACAAGATGAAAAACTTGGCTTAATATCAGTTTATCAACAGCATTTTCGAAATTGTAATTTTTTTTTTGGACCAAAAATTTTTGTAGGTCTCAAATGGCTCTTTTACATGTTTGACTCTACCAGCGTTTCGCACAGTATGACACCTGGCTGGTATGCTTCTATAATTTCTACACTTTGGGGAATTTTAGGGACTTTTTCGAAGTTGTTAAAGGAATGAAACCCCAAAGAGAGAAATATCAAGTACCACACAAGCTTTATAAGAGCTTATACAGCCCTTATCGCGCTCCAACTGGAGGTTACCGACTATAACCTCTTATACAGATGTATGCTACTTGAGTTGTCTCTGAATCGGCACATACATATGTTATACTATCCATCTTCAACTTTTCCACCTCCTTGGCACTATGATATGATCACACCATCAGTCTGTATACATCCCACTACTGGGAACAGACCTACTTTCATCGAAAAGAGTGAATGGACTGTAGTCCCCACGCTCCACGCTAGCTCACTGTGGATTGGGGACTTCACATACACCTTTGAATTTCTTCGCGAATGTATGCAGGTTTCCTCACGATGTTTTCCTTCACCGAAAAGCTCATGGTAATAATATTTTGTACAAAAGTTCCGAAAATCTCCTTGGTACCAGGATTTGAGCCCACGACTTCTGCTTGAAAGGCACTAAAGTCGCCGTCAATAGAATTTGCTAACTTTGTAAATAAACCGCCATATTGAAATTGTCTCTGAATGATGAATTTACTAGTGATGGGGAAGACTCTTACTTTACTCTTTTATGTCAAAACATATGGACTTTCAAAGTATCGAACGCAAGAAACAAGTATTTTTAATTTGCTTAATCAGAAGACGAATCGTTACTTGAAGATTATGTATCCACCAGTATTTATCACAAAAGGTGCCGTTATTGCATCCATAGCTCTATCGATGATGCCGTCTAAATATTTCATTTTATTTTCTTAGGTACAGAGCGTAAGTTAGGTAGTGTGTAGCAGCTTTACAATATCACCAACTTTAGTCACAACGCTATCATCATAGATAATTGTAGAATTTAAAAGAAACAAAAACGTCATTCCATTATGACATAATAACCTATGTATGAAACTATTTTAATTTTTTAATGAAATATCCTAGATTCAATTATTTATTGTATGGTTTTGTATTTTACGGCAACGACCGTTTAAATAGTGTATGGTTTCAGTGGTGTTTGATGAGATGGTGTGAAAATTCAAGGAGAAACAGTGACAAAACAAAGTTACGCCTTTTGTTTACATAGTTAGCAAATTCTATTGACGGCGACTTTATGATATACTCACATCCATCTTCAACTTCTCGACCTCCTTGAGCGCGTCCCGATGCTGCCGGTGCAGGCGGTCGAGCTCGGCGAGCCTGTTGTTGGCGAGCTCGCGTTGCTCCTCCAGCTCGGCCGCTACATCCTCCAGCTTGGCCGCGGCCACGGCGGAGTGCGCCGGCACGGGCGCGGCCACGCTCGTGCTGGCCCCTGATTGGTGGTAGCTCTTCAGCTTCTCTATGGCCTCCGCTAGGTGGTTCTCTAGCTTGTCGTTGCGGGAGCGGATCTAGATGAGACATTAGGGATGACGACTGGATTAAAATATATCGTTCTATTTAGTCCGTCAGTTAGATTATAGAAAAATACGGGATACGTATTTTTTGGTTTATCAAAATATTAAAAATCGACAAAGTTATAGATCATTAAACTTCCGGAGTGGGGGCTTGTGACGTCACTCCTAGGTGAAAAATGTACCAAAGAGTGACGTCACTCGAAACTTCTAAGCACTGTATTCTCGTCATTTTTTGTTTGTCAAACAAAAGAAAAAATACGGGTACAATATTTTTTAATAATCTAACTGACAGACTAAACGGTTTTTTTTGTCGTCTAGCCTATACAGTTGCGTGTAATATTTATACTGCGATTTAGGGCTACTCCAAGACCGAGAGACAAGGAAACCAGCATTGAGCGTTCAGCATTTATTCCAGACTCACATAAGTCACACATTGACAGCTATTAATAGTTTACATACATTACAAAAATGTATAAGTCTCTTTTAAACTGAAATATCAGAAAATTTTGTGCTGACCTGATCACACGGCAAGAAATTACTTATCAAAGTTGTTGTTTTTTAAGCTTTATTGACAGAATCAGAATAACTGTAGGCATAAAACTAAACTTTGTACTTAACTGCGTAAAGTATAGGTATAATCCAAGTATAGGAAACTTGGCTCTAGACTGTTTCTGCAAAACTATGGTCTATTTATCTAAGCTAAATTTGATAGTAACTTTTAGGAAATCATGAGTTACTAGTTCCCACCCGGCGACTACGTTCCGCAGTGTTGTGTCTATAGCCAACTAAATCTAAAATTAAAATCAAGAGTTCAATACTGACCTTCAATAATTCATACTGCAAATCGTCAATCTGGTTCTTGAGCTCAGCATTTTCCGTGTCCCGGCTGTTGACTGCGTCTTGCAGCTGGGCTACACGCAGCGTCATGGCGTGGTGTTTCTCATGCAGGGCTGTGCATTGTGCCTGCAGGCGCCGATTCTCTGCTGTCACCTCCGAGTTAGTGCCACGGATCACTTCATCCAGAGATGGTGCTGGCGCGCTCTCTAACAAAAATTGTGACCGTCAAGATGGCGTACACCGTAAATTTATCCAGAACCTGATGCTGCCAATAAATAGTATCCAAATACGACGAAACATCTAGGTGAAAAAAATAGTACCCTTCAACTTTTTGAAATATAAGGCCTGTTAACGGTGTACAATACTGGGCGTCAAGCTGGCGTACACCGTTTGTATCTCTGGAACGGCTTTGTTTTTGGAAAGACTTTATATCTCAAAAATAGTACCCAAATAGTACCTTTGGGCCCTAAATTTTCATTTCTCTAGCCATCATAGAAGCAATTTGAGTAAAATGCCTGTGACATACAGACGGACGGACGGACATGACGAAACTATAAGGTTACGGTTTTTGCCATTTTGGCTACGGAACCCTAAAAACAAGTGCGTGTAATATAACATATAACACTTTTATATAGGTACTATACCATACCTACAATATACGAAACACATTTTTCGATTGAAGCACTCATGTAAATGCTTATTAACCAGCGAATAGCCGTTATCCTCATAACTCCATAACCAAATTGAAAACGAATACCAATTAACCAATTTAAAAACAAATTGTAATAAACTTACCTTCTCCTTCCCCTTTGATAGCCCTCCATATCTTATCATTCCTCTGCTGCAGGCGGTCAAATGCCTGCAACACCTTGGCGACGGCACGCTTGCTCACTTGCACCCGGTTAGCCAACTGTGCATCCAGCTCCTCCTTATCCCATGTTGATAGCTGCATGAGGAAAGATGTTGTGGCTTCATTTTCATCTGAAATTTAAAATGTTAGTATTGAAAATAAGGTAAGTTTTAAAAGCTGAAATAAATTCATACTAACTAGTAGCTTTCTCAGCTGTAGACCTTGCAAGGCTGTCAGGCTCTGCCATTCTCTAAAATTTACCAAAACTGAATTGACAAAAAATATCTATATAATTATTGAATTAGCTCACAAAATTTCACAGGAATTGGTTGAGAAATGCGACCTTTACATGAGAACAGGCTGACAGACCTAAGACAGCATTTTTGCCTAAGCTGAAACAGTGACGCTTCATGCCCATTTGGTCAATAACATAAAGAAAAACAGGATAATGCGGAACTTGAGGAATTTTCTGCATTAATTACTTTTGTTTTCTGACTCATCAGCAGTCTCAGCATCAAATCTCTGCAGCAACACTCTAATGTCTTCATTCAACAAGTTCCAGTAGCGGTTGACTACACACAGCACAGCGTCATCCTGAGTCTGCCGTTTTTCCAACTGTTCAATTCTAGCACGCAACTCAGCCTCACACCTATGACGTTGCTCAATTCTCTGTGAATTTGAAAAGTTACGTTTTTATTCAAATTGCGATCCATTTACATAGTAATCATTTACTGTCATTGGAACTATATGTGAAATTAATAGGGAATAGCTAATCAACAACACTTTTTTGCTGTGCAGAACTTAAAGTACAGTTAGTTCAATGAGAAACATTATAACTTACAATACTTTAAGTTTTGCATGGAAGTATTTTATAAATTAAAGCTTGTAATAACTACTTTGCACCATTAATATTTAATTAAATTTCTGATTACAATGAAACATGTTACAAAAGTTTGAAGTATTTAAGAATTATCTACAGAACAATGTAAAACATCACTCAAAATTTATAACCATGTTTAGCTTTCATTGAAGAGATATACAGGTTATATCAGTGTCAATACTCAATGCAGTCAACTTGTTCATAATCTACTAACAATATTTATCTTATTTTGGATCATTATATTGACTCTTATTGCATATAAAAACTGTGAACAACTGCAAGTATGCTATGTTTCTTTGAACACAACATTGTCAATCAGCTGATGATGACATTGTTTTAACCAATTAATGAGACTAGGCTATTAGAAAACCTGTTGATGGGGTGATACATTACCTGAGCTAATTTTTTATTCTGAAACTGAAGGACTTTAATGTCCATTTCCTCCAGAGTGGACACTGGCCCAATAAGGTGAGGTTCAAAATGAACCTTCTTGATTGGGGGCTGGCTACTGCCATTGCCCCCGTCATCTGCGCCACGCTTAGACATCCTGAACTAAAACATAGGTACAAGAAATTATGCTTTCAAAGATGTTTAATTACGAAAGTTTAGCATCAAACTATTGATCTATATTATCCGACCAAATTACGAATACAGCTTTACTTTCTACTGCTAGGCCGCTACATGTAATCGTAATTTGATAGGGTTATGCATACCTGCTTGTCAATATTGACAGTCTGGAAATAGTGGCTTTAATTGGATTGTTCTATATCATAAGATACTGAATTTTGAATAACTATTAAAAAACCTATCATCGTGATAAATATGATGTTAATTAAAGCTTGTTTGCGTACAAAAAACTGGTTGTCCGTCCGCAACCACCTCTTCGCCCAAACGAAGACGTCTCTAGAATGTTACTAGACTAAATAATCATTATCAACTTGTGTTTGTATGAATACTATTCGCCATAATTCAGTTATTTTATAAAATATCAAGGATTAATAGCTTACTCGGTGTTTTCTAGTGTTTGATTTGTTGAACAGTGGAACGATTTTTAAATTTTACATAGTTGGCGACGGCAAGGTCTTGAACGCATCCTATATTCCTATCACCTGTTCAAAAACCGCGAATTTTCAAACTTATGGTCCATATTGTATCATACTATACCGTATGTATTTGTATCGATTTAATGAAAAACTACCTGTTTTGCTGCCATAAAATTACTGAAAGCCCTTGCTTGACAGATAAGATAATAATAAATTACCTTGTATAATTAAGTTGGTTAGCAACATTTTCTTGTATTATACACATAAATTAAAATAAACTTAATTCTTTTAAAAATGTATAATAAAATATTTAATTTACAAAGAGTAACAAACATAATCTAGCATAAAAAATACATATCTACATTATATAAATTGTCTATAAATAGTTTACAAATTTAACTTACTTATTTCATGAGTGACCTATATGCTAATTGATCTTGAAACATTTTCAGGAACACACTGTATTTTTTATCATGGAATGACTTGATATTTAAATTTGGTTTTATTACATCAGCCTTTCCTCCCATATGTTGTATTGCTTCTTCCATATTTTTGAAGTATTGTGAAGCACAAGCTCCTAGAATAGCAGCACCGACTAGAACTGAATCCTTCTCATGAGGCTTCATAATGGGCAGCCCTGTGGTATCAGCTTGAATTTGGACGAACAGTGGGTCTTTTGTTATTCCCCCACAAATCAGTAAAGACTTGAATTTATCATATCCAGCAAGCACTAGGGCATCTATGATGTGTCTTGTGCCATACTGGAAATAAAGATTGATTTTGGACATGTATATTATAACACTTGATGTTCATTATAACACAGTTTTTGAAAAGAATGTAACTAAGCAACGTCATTACAATTTCAAACTTTAAGAATTAAAAAATGCATTGTATTTTACTTACTGATAAACCCTGCAACGTGGCCAGATACAACACAGCCAAGTTCTCCTCACTTTTTGTTATAGAAAGACCACATATCATGCCTTTCATCAGTGAATCGGCTAGGGGTGACCTGTTTCCATGAAAATCTGGCCACACATGGAAATCTTTTGTCAGCTGGCTGATATCAGAAAGGCCCTGCGATGTGGCCATTTCAAACATCAAGTCTCTTAAGCGGTTGCGAACCCTGAAAGAAATAAAAGTTATGTTTTGTATTTAATAACATAATGATTAAGATATAATGATGATAAATTATACATACTCTCCAGTAGTGTGTTTTTTAAGAAGTTCAATGCCAGCAGGATGGCTTGAAATTATATGATCTAACAGCATTCCTGACGCACTCTGGCCAGCCTCGTTCAGCCACATGTTAGGGACCATCGCACTGAAGTATGGACCCCACACCCCAGGAACCAGCACTGGTTTCTTGTTCACAGCCATGTGACAAGTGGAGGTTCCACAGATAAGTCCAAGACGGGATGACATGTCTTTATCAATGTTTTCACCATCTGTTCCGATCATCCCTAAACCTCCAGCATGAGCGTCAATGATGGATGTAGCCACTGGTGTATTTGGTAGCAGACCTAAGGCATCAGCAACTTCTGTTGAGAGCCCTCCGCAAGGCTCTCCCGGCATTAGGACTTGACTACCAATCTTTTTAAAATTATCCTCAATCAAATCGTCTAAGCCTACTTTTTTCAGGTAGTCGACATTCCAGCCTTGTTTACCATCGACAGAACACTCATAGTTCCACTTGCAGACCAAGGAACAGAGTGATCTGCTCAGAGATCCCGTGGCTTTCCATGTAAGGAAGTCGGGGAGGTCAAAAAAGTATCCAAACTCAGACCACTTGTTTGAAAGATGTTTCTTCAACCACAGAAGTTTTGGAATTTCCATTTCTAAGCTGACTTTTCCTCCTACGTATTTCAATATTTCATGATTGGTGCTGTTTATGAAGTCTGCTTCTGCCTGCGCTCGGTGGTCCATCCACATTATTATGTTCTGCTCAATGTTGTTTGAATCACTCACAGCCATTGGGTTAAATTGTTTATCTAAAACCACTAATGAGCAGGTTGCATCAAACCCAATTCCTTTTATGCTTACTGGGTTCACACCCTGGACAATATTCTGAAATAATTATAAAGTTGATAAATATAGCTACATTATTTCAATAATTTATTTAAACTTTACTTTATTGCACAAAAGAAAACTTATCTTACAAAAGGCGAACTTAAGGCCATAATTGTGGAGTATTTATGTAACAAATTAAAATATATCACACAATAAATGGAAACAAATACCTTGATGACGTATTCACAGCAATTCCATATGTCATTGGAGGATTGCTCATAAAAGTCTACTTTTGGTTTCCAGGTCTGGATATCCTTCACTGAAGTGGAACAAACATGACCCCTCTGGTCAACAAGGGCGGCCCTTACACTGCCAGACCCCACATCAACACCAATAAAATACACTTCTTTTTCCATCATTAAGCTTAAAACTACCAATGCCAGATCAGGAAGTATTCACAGATTAGATTCCTATCCCTACAAACGGCACTTAAACAAAATTAAATATGACATAGGCGGAGTAACAGCGAATAGTGCCTAGCTGTAATTAGACAGATATGTAAGACGCGGAGCTGTAAAATAATTGCGATAACAATAAAATTACACTCGACCTTGACATTACCGATAGCTGGTTAACAAACTAATAAAATCACTCGGGTCTTGAGATAACCTTGTTTACTCTCCATTCAATCACCCTGTTGTGAACTTATTCCTATTGCAATTAACTCAAGCGTGAATAATTAATGTATTTAACAATAGCGTAAATTCATGTTACATTCTGCAGTAAAGTATTATTATAACATTTTAAAAATATCAATTACCTACTATAAAAAATATTAATAAACTTTAAATTACAACTTTGCCGCCTTGGGAAGCAGTCTGTCAATGTCATGTCAAGTGAAAGTTCAAAAGCATTCTCAAAGTAAGATTTAAGCAAGTCATACACGTCTGGTTTCCGAATAAAAAATGAAATGAACTGATGGTCAGGCCAAATCTACATCTTGTCGTGTGTATCAGAGCATATTTTTAGAAAATCTTTGTTCATCTTATCATAAAGTCTTTCAACCGGTCGAATTCGAAAACCTGATGTGTAAGATTAGCCCACAGATTAGCCTTTGTCGTTGGTATTAATTAATTCGTTAGGAAACATTATACAATTCCAGCTACGCCAACGTACCCAAAACTAACACAGAACTCTCAATCAATTTCAACAAACAGTCTGCGGAAAGAGAATAGGATTTAAATTGGGGGTGCTGTAATGCTTTTCTACCGTATGTGCCGTATTTTCTGTTCTGTGGCCATACTGGTTAGGTTAGTTCCGTTTTTCGCCACGCCTATTCTCTTTCCGCACACTGCACAGACTCTAACAGCGGTTTCATATTATCCAATTTTTACACGATATACAATATCGGCTATAGGCGTCCGATACCGATATCAGATCGATAATGTGAAAACTGTACCTTTTGTAGGAAGAAAACTATCGTATACCGTGCTCTGTCATGACAGTCATGTCATGTCAATGGCATATGTCATGTAATGTAAAACTTAATAAACATAACCTAAAATAAAATACTATTTGAAGTTTAAAATATTTACAATTTTGTAACTTTACATAAATAAAATGTAAATTCAATTGGTAATTAATATTTAAGAAACATTGTGCACTTTCAAATATGGTTCGTTTTAAGAATAGGTTTGTATCAGTGAAATTTTAGATTGGGTTCTTCGCGCCTTTTTAATTTAGGCTCATCTATTTGTTATTTATTTTTCAGATACATTACTGTTGAAATAACAAGCCCTATGGTACCCGAGAACAAACCACTGAGTTTAAAATCCAGAATTTTCCACGAAACCGTGCTTAGTAAAATTCAACAACTGCATGGAGATTTTGGTGTAGCCGCAGTTAGAATAGGGTTCTTGACCAAATATTGCAATGAAAACACGAGGATAGCCATAGTTCGGTCCAGGCATGGTCCCCACAAGTTTGTCACCAGCAGTATACCTTTTATATCAAAAATGGGTAACCTAGATGTAGCTTTAAGGACTTTACATGTGGGTGCAACACTGAAACATTGTTTCAAGTTTATTCAAAAACATCAGAGAGCATATCTGGATTCAAAATGGATGTCATTACAGTCTGACGAGGAGAGGAAAATATTGGAAGCCGCTGTAATGGACTTCACAAAAACAGATGTAGCAGTGAATATAGACAACCTTACATAATAATTGCTTTTTTATTGAAAATACAACTTGACTTCATAAATGAGTTCACCTTAAAACTAAATTTGGGATATCTAATACCCTTGAGAAACGTTTCTGAAAACAACGTAGCACCCTCCTCTGTAAGAAGATGAATGAAGCATCTAACTTGGCAGTGGATTTATTTCTTAAGAACAATTAATAAGTATAAAATAGTAGGGAGTCAAAGTTCTCTACATGAAACAATAATTTTTACATCACACCTGGCCATAAAGTGGCAATTATCCGCATGCGCAAAATCACACTTCCTGACCTGGGGGAGATGTAAACTTTTGTACTTACCACGGGAGGTAATAAAGAAAGCTTCAGATCGCATATTTATCGCCCTTGCCTTCGGCTCGGTCATGAAATACGTGCGATCTGAGATATCCTTTGTTTTACCTCCCTAGGTAAGTAATGTACTATTAATACTATTATATTATATGAAAGAAACATGTTTCTTTATTAGTTTTTAATGCAAGTATATTACACCACATCTTTATGTTACATATATGTATAGATACAAGAAAGTTTAGGTTAAAAACCTATTAAATCAGAATCACAAGGTCAAAGTAAATGGCAAAGTTGAAGGCACTTGCTGGGTGCTCAGGTGGTCTACTGTTTTGAGATGCTGGGCCGGAAATCCAAAGGTACTGGGTCCCCAGTTTGAACCATAGGTGAGCAGAGCACCATTTAATTTTTTTATGTTCTTTGATTTCTTATATCTATATATGTAATAACTTAAACTTAATGAGGGTTTCTAGAATTAGTTACTCCAACACCTGGCAGCATTGTGGCCAAGGGTTTTTTGACAGCAGGTGTCAAAATCCACCAATCACACCACAAGATTTTGACATCTGGACAATCCTACACAAATCGAGCTAGTCCCAAACTGAGCAATGCTTATAGAAAAATACATATTTAAATAGGTAGAAGACATCTGTGACTCAGGAACAAATACTCATGCTCATCATACAAAATTTATCCTTACCAGGATTTGAACCCGGGACCTCTAGCTTCGTAGGCGGTGGCACTCCCACTGAGCTAAATGTGTAGTCCTTTTAACTTAGTTATAAATCATTACTAAACCATGGTCAATATTGTTTGTAAAAGACAATATTTAGTAAAAAATTATAAAACTAAGAAATTATAAAAACAACTTCCTTGTCAAAGTATGATTCACAATAGGTGCTTGTTCAATCCCTTTTAATGTGCATATCTCAACAACTTTATTATTCACCATTGTGAATAAGTCCAGCAAATGTTCCTTTTGGCCAAAAGAATTTATTGTTCCGCATAAAATCTGTATGAAAATAGACCCTAAACGCGGATGCCTGAATGCTGCAAATTCCGGGGCAGTGGCCCAACAAACCAAGAAGTCTGTCTTTCGCAGGTAAAACTGAGGGCTGTCTGCAGCTAGTGGTGTTGTATTATCATCTTCAACCTGACAAGCCTGCAGAATTAGCACCTTGGGTAGACCCCGTAATGAAGGAGCCTCATCTATTAAGTTTTGTATGAAATCAACTTTTATCGGTACAGAATCTGCTGCATACACACATCCTCTAATGCCATGTGACAATACACAGAGCATGAACACACTATCCTCCTCAGAGACCTTTTTTAGCGCTTCTTTTATAAATGCTAACATTTCTTCTCGATTTAGGTTATCTTTGGTAAGAATATCGAAGTTTAAGGAGCGCATTGTTTTTTCTAGCATTATCTTGTCTCTTGTAGAACCATCCCGTTTTTCTAAAGGTTTTTGATTTCCATATTCCATGCTTTCTCTGGATGGATAGAACTCCTCCTGATTTATAATGCAGCAAATACCTACTTGTTTCTTGTTTTTAATTTTATACTCAAGCTTTTCGCTCTCATTAACTGAAGCTTGCCTGTCTGATTTTAAGTCAATAGGTATATCTTCTAAATTTAATGTAGCAATCATATCAAATATTTCATTGAATTCATTCTCATTAGTATTATCTTCTTTAATATTTAGATTGACTTTTGAAGGCTTCTCAATACTGGCTGTGGCGGACTCAAGTTTTTGATTTATTTTGTTTTCTATATTTCTTAACATAACAGCATACTTCTTCAGGTCTGATTCTCTATCAATAATCTTTGCTAGATTTTCAATTTTACACTCAATACCAGCATCTTTTTTCTGATAGTATGTTTGGTTCAGAGTTATAAACTTCTGACTCATAAGTTGTAGTAAGACGAGTTCACATGTGTCATATTGCATCACATTCATGTCAAATGAAACCAGAGACTTTTTAAAGTTTTCAAATGTATTAGAAGTCATATTCTCACATAATTGGTACAATGCCTTTTTCAAGGGATTAATGAAGGTACTATCTTCATTTGTTGAATACTGTCCCTTTACTGTGGGAACATGGAAGCCCAGTTTTCTGATGACGCTATATAACTGGCAGACAACTAGTGCTTCTAAAAATTGCTGACGCCAGTTTGGTCGTCCTTGAGCACTTAAGGCCCACTCGAACAACAAATTCTGATTTCCGTCAATATCTCTGGGAATTCGTTGCAGTATAATAAGTCGCTCTAATGCTGTATCAGGCACATCGTAAAGTAGAAACACAAGTGAGATCAAGTCGTATACTTCTAGATCTTTTTCTATTTTAGAAATCACTTCCAGGCTTATTGTATTTAGGTTTGAATCACTTGTAGTCACAAATGTGTTCTTTTCATCTAGTAAGGCGTCACTACGCAACATTTTGAGCATTTACTATAACTTTGACAAAGATTTAGCACCTTGGAGTCAAGCCCGCAAGTAACCAAATAATTTTAATGACTTAGTAACTTTCGCACAGTGCAAGTGCATATACTAAATATACGATAACAAAAAAATTAGGGAATTCCCTGGACTCCAGCAGTCCCTGTCATGTCAATGTCACCACTTTTTTTTTAATGGCATCGCGCTCTTGGCGCATTCAGCCAATCGGGTAAAGACGGGGAAACGGAATTATATTTAAGATGGAAAAAAAAGGAATATTCGGAATTTGGAAAAAAGCGAGGGAAGATAAGGATGGGGTTCAGAATATATTTGAATTACAGTTTAATATTATTAGACGATAAATAACAACAAAGTGCTTTAAATATATATGGAGGAGGGATGCGACAGAGGTAGGGAACGGAATGGAATGGCAAGATCTGACAGTTTCACAGGTTGTGTGTGTGTGTGTGACACAAAACTCACTGTATAACCATGTTATAACATAAATAACGCATTAAAATAAAATTGAATATAATTATATGTACATTTGCTCTTATTGACGAATCTACCCATATAATCAAAGAAGTGACATAAGTACTTTATTAGGCATCAAACGTATAGAGATGTCTATATCTCGCACCGAAATTTTGCGGCTGTATAAAAGTTTAGTTTTGTATTCAAAGTCTTTAACGCTTACGGATCCCGTTTACTTTAAAAGTAGAATAACTTCGGAATTTAAACGTAATAAATCCCTGACGGACTCGAAAGACATTTCATTTGCATATAAGGTAAATTTTCTCTGTGCATTATAGGTTACTTTTACATAATACTGGAACTATATTTATGCCAGCGGTTAGCCACCAGCAGCCGGTCTTTGAGAAAAATTATTGATTATTTATGTAACCAGCTTGAAACTTGAAAAACGGTAGCTGTAGCAAAACTGTAAAAGAAAAAATATAGAACTCACTGACTACGAATATGCAGGCAGCGACTTATATTTGTTGTTTTTGCATTTTAATATCATTGATATTTAACTATCATAAATCAGCCCCCTAGTCTAGATCTAGTATGAGTGGCGTAGCTAGGTTATCAAAGATATTATAGAATTGTTTATATAATAGTCCTGAGCCTAGTGGTGCCTCTCTGATGGCAAAAATCATCTGGCAGCCCTCATTGCATAGTGATAATTTAATAAATTTCCTTAACATAGCTGCTGTGGGGGACACCTGTGAACTCCATTACATTCACAGATAACCGCATTGGCGTTTAATGTGTTAATTGAAATGATATTTATTAATGTGCCATTCTGTTGTTGTTTTTCAGAAAGGAGAAGCATTGCTGCGTAAAGGATCAGTAGTTTAAAATGTTAAGGCCAGTTTTTCTTTTCAAAACTTCCTCTCAACTTATCAAGTCAACAGTGGCTGCTTTCAAGCACACAATAGATTATTCAAAGGTGCCTAAATTAAGTGAACTAGATCTATCGGAGAAATTTGTCAGAGGTGGAGGCCCTGGTGGATCAGCGGTCAACAAAAACGCAAACTGTGTAGTCTTGACACACATCCCCACAGGTATTATATAGCCGGATATAATTTATAAGTGGTTCTAGTGAAAACGGACATCAGATCCATACAACTAAGTGTAGCTTGACATTGAGCAGCAAAAGGCTAATGAGGCCCACAGCTATAACTCACCAAAACAGCGCTTTTCATTATAGCCACAGTACACTTTACTGGTGTGGTGTTCATAGAATCTGAGCATTTATAACCTAACCTTTTTTTTTTGAGATGGGAAAATGCATTACACATATCCCCCCGGGCTTAGGGAAGCCAAATGTTGGTCGAGGGTGTTATGTGGGACTCTCTCCCCTCACACACCCTCTGCTAATCAGAGGAGGGGAGCCTACCCCCTGAAAACCCACCCGCGTTTCTCCGCACTGCCGTTTTCAGGGGCACAACGGGGTCGAATTCAATCTACCATGTGGGCCCCCCCGGAATGTAACCTAACCAGCTTTCAGCTTAATGGCATACAACTATACATAATATCCGAGGGTTGAGTGGTAAACACAATAAGTATCGATACATCTCTATAGATTCTTATTGGATTTGACCACTCAACCCTACCTCAACTATCCTATCCTAAGGCATGAACTATAAGAACAAATCGAACGAAAGACGCGTTTCGTACGCGATGCTCAGGACGCGGCGGTTTCGCGGCGCTTCGGCCGCAAGGTTTAAATGTCTCCGTGTGATCTCGTCCTAATTGTGGTTATTTACTTCACACGGAGACAGTGAAATTTAAAGCGCCCTGAGCGCGTACGAAGCGCGATTCATGTTTCGTGCCTAGGTATGCATATGTTGTCACTACCCTTAATACCCTTCTCCCTTAACTATATTCCGTAAACAGATGGAAGACAGAGGAGATCTTAGATGATAATTTCTATTTCCAAAATAATCTTTTTGCCTGTTTTTTTATATAACCCAGAATAATAAAGTGTGCCTAAAATCTACACTGTAATAGCATCGGTAGTTGAAAGTTGGACAGCATACTTACTTCAGATGTCGTCATCAGTTCCACTTATCTTTCCAGGTATTGTGGTCAAATGCCATGGCAGCCGATGTCAGGATGAAAATCGAAAAACGGCTCGCGAAATGATAATAGCTAAATTAGATGCCGAAATTAATGGATCAGAAAGTATAGCAGCCCAAAAGAAGAGAATAGAAGAGAAGAAATTAAAGAAGTCCGAGTACAAAAAGAAGAAAATGGCAGTGCTCAAAAGCGAATGGAAGAAACGTGAAGGATTATGAAAGTCGTACGTACCCAGTGGCGATTAAGTCAGCGCGGGGTTTTTTCGACCCTTGGCTACGTCTCAGATGTGCTTAACACCCACTGACCGATGAATGAATGACGTAACGAGGGGGGGGGGGGGGGGTCCTCTTTTACGAGTGGGCCGGGGCCCCCTAACTACATCTGCTACGTGGTTAATCCGCCACTGTACGTACCACAGGAAGCCGCAACTCGCGCTGGGGATGCCTGTGCTACTATCCATTTGGCGCGAAAGGACTCGGATCTATTGGATAATCCAATAGCGGATCCAGAGATGGACCGCTTCAAGTGGCTCAAGTGGTCTCAGAAAGCATCTGAGTCCTGCCGCGCCAAGTGTTTACCGTGATAAAACCTAGGGTAGGTTTTAGCAGGTTCTGCCATTTCCCGACCAAAATCCTGAATCTACCACTACTATCTAGAATTCTAGATAACAGAAATATATCGCGGTAGATGGAAAAAGGGTATGTACCGCGCGTGCTAAAAAGAAGTGGCGGCGACCTACTTTGCACGCCGTTAACTTCAGTTGCTGTCAATATTATTATCAGATTTGAAAATCTGATAATAATGATTATTTCTTCAAATACCACCAAATGAAATGGAAAATGTATGTTTTCCATCACTAAATTACACTTTTGGGGTCAAAAGCCAAGCGAAAAACGTTACACGCTTGGATGCCATACAAATCGAAGAACTATTTCCTTCTATCTCTATATATTTCTGGGGTGCCCTTTATTTGGGATAATTTTATTTGTCCGAATGTATTGTTTAGCCCGAATTTTATTTCGCATAATTTTTCTCTAGCTTTAACGGAAAATATTTTACAAAATCTTTTACATCAGCCCATGGATGTATAAAATAGAAGGATACCGCGCGGTCTAAGACGCGGGTGAAGCCAAGCAATGGCCGCCGAAGTGAGCATGTGTGCGTTGACGGCCCAATGGCAGCCGACCGGCCCATTATGCTGGTTGATGTGTGCGTGCGTGCCATTGGGCCGTCAACGCACACATGCTCACTTCGGCGGCCATTGCTTGGCTTCACCCGCGTCTTAGACCGCGCGGTATCCTTCTATTTTATACATCCATGCATCAGCCATTTAGAACATATTAGGTTAGGTTAGGTTTCTTTTATAGTTATTCTGAAAAGTCAATATTATCTGTAAAATAACAATTATGCGTAAATAGTATTCGGGCAAATAGAACATTCGGACAAATAAAATTATGCCAAAAATAGGTGACCCATATTTCTGTGATCTAGATATAGGTACATCAGTGGCTTAGCATGTTAGGTTAGAACACTCTATTCTACCACTTGAAAAAAAAGTAAGCGAAATCCGCTCCGGCTTTACCTAAGGATATGCTTGACGCCACGCCACTGATATACACAGAAGTTATTTTTTTTTAATTATTTCCATGGTTCCCTATAACGTCAAGTGATGTACAGCTGAGATGTAGAAGTTAGGTATAATAAAAGCATAGCTTAATATTAGCATTTCTTTTATTATAACACCTCCATACTATATCTTACACCGATCTCTTATTATCCTATTAATGTATAAACTACGATATATCCAAATTTTAAATGTCGATGCTTCAATATGATCGACTAGCATTTACCTACCCGCGGCTTCGCTCGCGTTTTTCCCGTTAATATCCCAAGGGGACTCTTTACCGGGATATAAAGTATCCTATGGTTTTAATCCCGGACCTGGTCTACTTACATGCCAAATTTCATCTGAATCCATCCAGTCGTTACCCCGTTATTTAGTAACAAACATTCAAACATCTTCACAAATTTTCACATTTATAATGTTATTATTAGTAGGATATATGAGCAATCGGAATAAGTAGTTTTTAACTTTTTAAGGTTCCGTACCGATAGGGTGCCAACAGGGCTATTGAGCCAGGCCTCCGCTGTACGTCTGTCCGTCCGCCCGTCTGCCACAGAACTATATTTTATGAACTAGTAATTATCACAGAATGGGCATTTTTATGGCTGCTATAAAAACAAATAATGAAAGAAACCAAATAAAATTAAATGGGCCAGTAGTAAAAATATATTTTTACAGGTAAATGAAGCAATGCCAGTAATAGCGCCTATCTGGATTTGATTATAAATGAATTACTGTATTTGGAAACTATCTATGATTATAACAGGTAAATGCGGATTTATATTTCTTTGTTCTTTCTTCCAATTAAGCTGTCTGTAAACAATATCTAATCTTACAGCGCACTCGTATAACCCTGAAAGCGAAATTTATTTTATCAACGCCGACGAGGGAACTACGGCTCGCGCCTTAATTAAAAAGGTCGGAAATTTAGTAATTCATTTTTACGGTTTCTCTCATTTAATGAAGTTGGATGACTTATTAACGAGTTTATTAGGAACATCGATTAAGTGGGTATGTAATCTACATTTTTGATATTGTGATATACCTACGGAACTATTCCTGACGTGCCTTTCCGAACGCCTGTATTTTCGACGAAGCGACGATTCGACGACGAAACGGTTGATAGGTTCTGATTCTGATATACAAAAGATAGAGTCATATGTATTGTAAAGTCGCAAAATTTTATTTATCAAGTTAATAATAAAGGTTGCGGCGAATGCTTGGTTCTAAACATCTTATTCCTGAAATCTCTTTGTTGTGAAAAGATGGAGGGCAGTGAATACAACCTGCGTAGACCATAGCCGCTTGAAGCATGGAGCCGCGGAGGCCTGGCGAGCGTCCAACTCGCGTACCTAGGTCGTTCCACGAACTAATCTCTGCAGAGAACCCCACAAAGGTATTTTCATACTTTGGTAGTAAAGGGTCACATCTACCCTGTCTTTGCAAGGTAGATGCGACGTTGTTCCATCAAGAGTGCGCTTTATTTCTTCCCCGTCAGTGCACATTTTAATAATTTTATAGGCGTTGAATCACTAGAGCCGATGTCTACGTTCTGGAATGCTTTTTGAGTCTCGTTGGAAATTGCTTTTGGCGTCTTAGTTCAGGCTAAATTCAGTGTCATTATCCATGATGTCACGTTAAACATTTTGTTCCAAGCTTAGGTACCTACTGAGCGTAGGACGTTTGGTCGATTAGAGTTTCCCAGAAAGTTTAATGTTAGTGTAAATACACGGTTCGTACTTTAGGGACTAGAAACAGTGAAGTGGGTATCTAGAAGAAGGTATTATTAGCTAACTAGGCTTAGAATATGTACCTTTTTGCTTTACGCGTAAGGGCATCACACACGGCTAAGATACTATAATATTTTATCTTAAAATACCTGGATATAAAATATTATAGTATCTTAAGGTATCACACACGGTTAAGATACGATAATATATCTGCTCGAATCATTCTATCGAAGGCTTGGTTAGGGCTCACATCTACATTGCTCCACGGAATCCAAATATACAGGATGACTATGAACAATACGGCACTACTAGTAGATTTAATAGACAGCTCATCAGGGCCCCGTTTCACGAAGCTACAAGTTCACAAGTAACAAGCGCAAAAAGTTACAATTTACAAGTACAAGTGTTTCTTGAACGCACCTGGGCCTCGAAAGGGTCTGACCTTTGAACCTCAATATCTCGGTCAATATTAGTCGGAGAAAAAAAGTTGACGAAACAAAATATTCTTATTTTAGCGTAATCTACACGATTCAATCTAATTAAGCCTAAAAAGAGCATGAGAGAGATGAAAAAAATCCCAAAACCCCTTTCCAATACCTTAATACCCTTTTAACAAAAAATACAACAAGTAATCACGAAAACTCATGAGAAAAGGTTGTTGAATAAATAAAATATCATTAATTCCATTTTGATTCCAATATTCACTGCACACTCTGTATAAAGATATTGTAATATATATTTTGTATGTTAAGATATCATGTTAAGATATATTACGGTATCTTAAGATAATATTTCCATATCGCTCGGTATCTTAAGATACTGTAATATGAAAATATACCTATATTATCTTAACCGTGTGTGATAGCTCATACAAATTGTATAGTGGGCGATATTTTGTCTTAAGATAAAATATTATAGTATCTTAGCCGTGTGCCCTTT
The DNA here is from genome assembly GCA_947034925.1 of Eudemis profundana. Lineage (NCBI taxonomy): Eukaryota > Metazoa > Arthropoda > Insecta > Lepidoptera > Tortricidae > Eudemis > Eudemis profundana. Next base: position 18,446,774 of record OX344802.1, on the reverse strand, counting down.
AGATTGAAATCCACCTAATAGGTATCTACTACCTCCCTAGGTGATTTCGATAGGACGTAACATAAGAGTTAGATTAGATTGTTACTTCTGAGTCTCTTAATCTAGATTGTACCTACTTAATTTCCTCTGCGACGATAGGAAGTCACCTACTCAGAAGGAAAATAGATTATAAGCCGTGGCCGAAAAAAGATCAAGAAACCTCCTCCTCCTCTTCTAATGTGTGAATTTTCTAACGACGTTTGTTGTACGCATGATTATCCGAAGTTGAAAATAACTAATGTACAAAAATGTTAATTGTATTTTGTGTAGATTCAATCCGTATTTATTAGGTTATACTTGAAGGTTTAGGCGGACTGGTTAGATAGGTAGGTATATGTATAGTAGGATAGAGGGAGTCTCGGGGGGCGAAGCCCCCCGCATTAAAAACAAAAACAGGTCAAGTGCGAGTCGGACTCGCGCACCGAGGGTTCCGTACAAACTCATAAGTAGATACATGAATAGTTCAAGAAAAACTGTATGGCGATTAGTTTAGTAGGAGCAAATAAGTATGTGTAACGATTTTTGCAAATTTCTCGAAAACGGTGCAAGTTAGGAAAACCGTTATATTTTTCCTGTAATATTTAGCATGACATTAATAATTGGTAATTATTATAGATTTTTCTGTTCAGTAACTTCGAAGATAATATGGTATTTTTTAAATGTTTTTCATCATAAATCAAAAACTAATTATTTAAGAAACAAAATAAAAACGGTGTATTAATCTACAAATCAAGCCCTTTCATTTGATACCCCACTCGATATAATAGCCCTACTTTCAATTTACAAAGTCCCATCACGGACCTTTTAAAAAAAAAGTAAAACAGTTACAAGATTTTTTTACATCCAGTTGGCTCGGGTTAGCTACTTTTAATATGTAGGTACTATTCTATATTTCAAATCGATAGCAATAGTAGTTTCTGAGATATCTGGCTGTGACAGACGGACAGACAGACAGAGTCGCACCTTATGGGTTCCTTGTTATATTGACAATACGACTCATTTTCCTTATTTTTTTTTGCGTAAAATATATTATGCCAACTAAAACATTTGACTAACTGAAATTTGGTCACAGTACAGTTGGTAAGCGAAACATTGCCCATACATTCAAGTGCCAAATAGGTATGTTTGCGTAACAGCTATTTGTGAAAAGTTATTAAGTCAAACGATTATTTGGCAAATGAAATCCTACGATTTTTTTTGGGAAGTGATTATTTGCTAAACATATTTTGATAAAAAAAAAGCCTACATTACTTATATAAAACGGTTAACTTGAAAAGAAATAAGCTGTAGGTATAACGTAGGTATTCAGGAGTTTTAAGATTCTTGAAATTGATCTGACTTGATGGTAAGTCTCCTAACGAGGATATAGATAGCACAGAATGAGGTCCGACAAACACGGGCAAGTTTGTCACGACATTAAGCCCGTCGTCACGGTCAGTGTAATTGCAAAAAGGCCGACATTATCCCATCCTTGACCCAGATTCGCCCGACTCGGGTTTCCGGGGTTATATTTGACGGTCATTAATGAATAGGCTTTGGTTTCAGACCCTATTGCGTGGTCAATGGGTGTTGACATAGCTAATGAGTTTATTATTTAATAATTCTGTTTTTGAATAATAACGAATATTTGAATAGCTAGTTCAGTGCGAGCCCGACTCGCACTTAGTCGCTTTTAGCCATTAGGGGTTTACTTTACAAAGTTTTACAATATAAAATAACTAGATTATTCTAGCCCAGTGAACGGAGATAAGACATGGAAGCATTCTGTCCCCTCAATAATGGCACCTCGCAAAATACACCGCGGTGGGCGGTGCTTAAAATCTATACCGGCGTCGACTTCAGTGCGATCGTGATGACAGTGAGTGACGGATGGCAAATTTTTTATTTTCATACAATGTTTTAACGTATATAACATGATTAAACATGCCTGCCTGTGCAGTGAAGTGGTGCAAAAGCCATTCCGATATTTCGAAGGATAGTGGAGTCAGTTTTCACATGTAAGCAAATGGCTAATTTAACATTAATATGCAAAATAATATTATGTCATTTTCTCTATGGGGATGATGTTATGCCAAATGAAGAACATTAATGTATTGCGTAATTGGATTTTCATATTTAATATGTATATTGTTACAAATTCCTAACTACTGATTTGGATTTTGAACTTATAATTAATAATTATGATAGTCTGTTTTCTTTTATTTAGCTTTCCAAAAGATCCTGTTAGGAGAGATCTATGGAAAAAAGCTGTCCAATGAGGGTGTTTAAAAATCATAAATCCACCAGGTGGCAGCAGGGTGGCGAATGGTCTATTTGGCAGTAGATGTCAAAATCAGGTGATGTGATTGGTGGATTTTGACACCTACTGTCAAAAAGACCATTCGCCACCCTGCTGCCACCTGGTGGATTTATGATTTTTAAACACCCTCATTTGAGAGACAGGAGAATGATTGGATGCCTAGTAAAAAAACTTTGATATGTTCCATCCATTTCAAAGATGAAGACTTATATTTATCAAAAAAGGGGTTTACACAGCTTAATAAAACCGCCATACCAATTTGTACAGTAAGTACCTAGAATTTTTTTGGAATAAATGGCGGTTTTTGAGATGTATTACCTGTACAAAATAAAATAAAATAGTTTATCTCTGCAAGTAGGCCCTCAAGGGCTCTTTTACAAGTCTGATTCTATGTATTATTTCTTTTGGCGCTTCGGGTAGTGACCTTCTGGTGAGAAGAAGCGCCGCAAGAAACTCACCAGTTTCTCTTTTTTTTAATGTTTAAATATAACAACAGGTATGACATTATTACATTCGATTTCACAAACTTACAATTTTTCGCGGAACTTAACTTCATTGTAAGTAAAATAAAATGTGGTTATAAGTATAATCGATATAGTGTATCCCAGGGAATATTCTCAATTGTACAGTTTTAGTCGTAGTATACAAAAATTAATGGTATCCAATAAGAAACAAGTGTTGTAAATATGTAAAATTGTTTTTAAAATTATTATTTCATAACCACATTTTAATCTATTTGATTCATTATTTGACTGGCACTTTAATGTATTGCATAAACCTATCCATGTCATCTGAGGCGCTATTGTCAATCACCGTGTTCTTTCGTTTGTCTCTATCGCTCTTGCATATAAGAATAATAGAGAGAAAGATAGACGAATGCATGAACGTAGAGTTTTAAAATAGGATCCCTGATCAACTAAGATTGGCTAATATCTCTGCTGCAGTCCAACATTTTATTGGCCAAAATGTTAGTGAACTTAGTGATTCGTAGATATTGCCTAAATATGCGTTTCTCTTACACCTTATTATTTAGAACAGTGTGAAAGAGATGACTATTATTTCGTTTACTATTTTCGAATAAAAGCTCTGTATACGTAACGTCAAATTTAAATGTGTGCGTATTTGTGTCTGTGCGCAAATTGTCCCGATAATTTGAAAGGTAATGTTCTCGCATGCTCCTTCCATGTCTTATCTCCGTTCACTGTTCTAGCCTAATTAGGCTTGCAAAATCCTTTTCACTAAATAATTTTTACTTTTTTTTTACTAAATAATCCCATTTAAGAAATGTTTTCTTGGGAAACTATAAAATGCTCGCAAATATCAAAATAACACAATTAGATAAATAATTAGTAACTAACGCCCACGCAAACCGATAAAAATACTCATTATTCATCGCCTATTATTTTAAATCGTCTATTAAGTAATTTGTAGGTACCTACCTACTATTTATAGGTACATATTTAAATTTAAATTACCTAAGCAGAGTTTGAAAGGTACCTTAAAAAAAGCATTTATTTCGGACTAATTAATGCATAGGTATGTTGTTAGTATTACAAAAACTTGCGAACTAGTTTAACAGATAAAATCTTCATATTATTAGGTAAGTATCGATGAAAACAGTACTGGTTGACTTGTAGATGCTTGTAGCAACATTTGTGTATGAATTATGAACTGTCAATGTAGATCGTCTAACTCTGGTATTCACTGTAGTAATAATATAGTAGTTAGTGCACTCGTGCATTCAAAATCAGAGTTAGTATTTGTTGCAACGATTTCTAAAGAGCAAATACACAGAATCACATGGAGGTCGCGTATAAACGTGGCTCGCTTTGAAGCCCACGTGGCGTGAATTCTGAAATGATGTCGTGAATTTGTGATGCGCACAAAAGTGAGGCAGTAATTGGAAGCGCTGGGCGCCGCTCGCAACCGTGGATATATGCGTGTGAAAAAAGAACCATATACCTATTTTTCAATGTTACTATGTTGTACTAGGCCAGTGTGGGCACTGTAGTCTATTCTCTCCCATCTCATAGGCCTGTGGCCAGCAGTGGAATGCGTATAGGCTGATGATGACAATGATGATATTAGAGTTCTGTAGTTGTTGCCCAGAGGTATAAACGGAACCTTTATGGGATCAATTACTCCCCCATAATCTAATGTAAAATGTATATTTTCCTTTGAACATTTCTGATCTTCTTGATTCAACATTGCCGATGGCTCATCTAGCACACTTACCAGTTTAAATAACCATTAAGCGCTTCTTACCGAGCAGAGTAAGTGGCAGTAAGTGTTTTATAAAACTATTCCCTCGCTCGACGCTGGGAGTGGAGTCAGTGCCCGTCAAACACGCCTTTCGCATTTGCAGGCTGCTCGAGGGTATTAGTACAATTACAGGGTTATGTTGCCACGCTCTAACTACCCAAGTTGCTACACAATTACACCGTAAGCAGGCTGGTTCTGCGTCTGTTATTTGCTAAAAGCCTTGTTTACCTAGTTGAGGTAAGTTCTTCAAACATTCATTGACCAAATTGAGGTACTTTTAAATACTTACATTCATGGCCGAATTCAATTAAATGTTATTTTTATAGTCAAATAGTTTTTCCGTGTATTTTCCGGGATTATTAAGCCTGAAATGTCTGAAAGACATCCTAGAGACCGGATTTGAAGTAGCGATCTCAATATTAATATGGATAGGGGAGAGGCGTACAAAATGGCATACTAGTTATAAAATCAGTCAGCAAATCTTTATTTATTAGCAATATTTAACACTTAGGGTACCTGTGTATTCTTTGGTTCATTACCTAGTTAAAATTATAGAGATCAATCAAATTAAAACAAAAACAATGGAATAGCAAAAAAAAAAGAAAAAGTTGAACAAAATCCGTTTTGTCCGCCCTAGGCGGGTAAAATGACACACGTGGTGTGGACAAAATGGCATACCAAATTTGTACCGAAAATCTGTCGGTTACCTACTTCCAGAGTTCACGCGTAAAACGCTTTGTCTTTTTCAGAACATCTGCACATGATGCATTAATTATACATACATACCTTTTGCAGTTGGAATTAGGAGTTTATTTTGTTCTAGTGCATGTCTTCTAAGAGTCGATTGTGGAACGTTAAACATTTTTGAAGCCAAAAGCCAGCCCATTTCATTATTCTCCACAGCTTCAATAGCCTTTTTCATGGAGGTTTTATCCCAACCTTGTCGGTCTGTTTCCCTAGAATAGTTTCAAGGCATGATATTGTATGACATAGTATGCTATTTTACCCGAACAAGGTGTATGCCATTTTGTCCACTTCATAACCTCCAACATTATAAAAAAATAACTAAAAATGTAAATAGAGTTTTAAGATTTCAATACATGCTCGACGTTGTTTAGTAATATTACAACAAATTAATACTAATAGAAACAAAGGAACGTAAAAAAGTACTTGCTTTTACCAAGACACAAAATCCATCTGCGTAAAACTTGTGCCTGCCAAAATTATACAAACATCCCCCTGCACCACGCGACCCATCGGACGCGACTACCGTCTTCACAGGTTACGACCTGTTACTAAGTGGCTCTCTAGCGGCCATTGCGAGAACTAGTATGTTTGTGGTTTCGGAGAAACGGAAGTGTGCCATTTTACCCGCCTATGCCATTTTGTACGCCTCTCCCCTATGACTGGTATAATTTATTATTTTTTCCACACACAAAAATAATGTAACTTATCGGAACAAAAAAGTTAAAACCTTTTTGGAAGCTTTTGTAAATATTGGGCAAAAATTATGATGATAATAAATAAAAACATCGTTTGTTCATTTTTGAACTAGTTTATTTTTTAAGTTCTTCTTCTTTAATATTTCTTCTGCACAATGCACAGTAAAAAAAATTAAGGCCTTATATAACCAACATGATTTGTATTTAACAAATTGCACTAGTTATATCCATATTAATATTGAGATCGCTACTTCAAATCCGGTCTCTAGACATCACCTTTCATCGATTAGACGTTTGCTATAGGGATCTCTTACTACGAGTATATGCGTAACGTAAACAAAAATATGCATTGTGCTTGAATTTTCTTAAAGCTATTGAGTCGTGAAATCTCCTAAAAGGATCACACAGAAAGGATATTGTCTTGGGTCGCGCTATTGTTCTGTATTTCCATCAACTCGAATGTCATCTTATCCTCGAAATACAGGATCACGAAGATCTTTTTTGGAATAATAGAACTTTTCCATTACAAAGATTCCTTTTCACTGAATTCGAATGGTGGCTGGTGGTGTATAGGAGCTTATTAAGCTTAAGTATTTAGTTGCTACCTGCTATTATTTAGGTTAGGATGTATTATTATTTTATTATTAAATTTAGCCTACTTTGCTTTTTGTACAGAATCTGGGGAACCTAACCTACTAACGTCAGAAACAAAACGGAAAGTTTTATGGCGGTTCGAGTCTTGCTAAAATTCCCAGGCCAAAGACTTGAGCAAATTTTGTCCAAGACAAACTCAAAAATTTCACGCCGAGTTTTGGCGTATTTTCCTTTGTTTCCGTTGAACAACTTCGCCGTCATTAGCCGGAATGCTTCAAGTTGCCGCTGCAAGGTTCTTTGCTAATTACTTTGAAAGAAATAAGTTTACCTTAAGTATCGGAATATGACAAACTCATGCTGATGCTAAAATACTTAGGATCTTTCTGTGCAATGGCACAGTAAAGAAGATTTAGAGCAGTGAAAGTAAGCCATTTATAAAGAAGCTTTTATGGAAGCGATTTACTGGCGGCTGTATTTTGCCATTTGCTCCTTTTTGCTCCTTCGTCGTTTTCTTTCGTCGTTCTTTATGACTTTATACTTAACTAAAGATCGAGACCAAGTGAAGTCTCGTTACTTGGCCCGATCAAGGGCATATCACATGAGCATCGCTTATGGAGTCTGCTTATCTTGTCGGGTTTCCGGGTCCTTTGGTGTGGTTGCCCTTGACTTGACCAGTACAATGATTCTCATGATAGGCTTAACGTAAAATTTAAGGAATTCATATCTATAATAGGTAAACGTGTAACGACGATGACGCAATAAATGTACAGTCACCGGCAATAAAATATGATGATACTCGGCACGCATAAATATCTAATATGAATTTATTGCTATAGTGATAGAGTGGTGTAAGATAGTTTTGCATGTCCCATTTCATCATATGTTTTGTTACTGTGCTACCAATATACCTACTCAGTAACAAAAAATTAAAATTTCGACTAACTGAAAACCGCCTTCTGTTTTTGAAGTAGGTTAAAAACGGTTGTTTTAAAACAGAATTTGCATAAACAAATCTTACTTTAAAATCAGTTCAACCAATCGTCGTTTAAATGAATATGTTTTAAATAAAAATTCTTCATTTGACCCTTCCAAAAACCACACCCAAATTTAAAACGCGCTCCGAATTTCATGTTTGTGCTGATTTAATTATCTTGAATTTTCCGCATTTCAACCGTTTTCCTCGTAGACCGAAAAGAATGGCGCGTGACAGGCGGTCGGATAAAGAGGCCCACGGACAGATGACTCCACAAGTGTTCCGCATTTCTCATTTACATTTAACCACGCGTACCAGAAACATATTTTTCGCGAGGTAATGGATGCTAAACCATCAATTAGTCAAATATAATTTCTGTACCTATTTAACTTATTGTTAGTTTCAGGTTGCATTAGTTTCATCGGCTGTCATGCCAGGTAAATAAATTGTAGTTTCATTGGAGAGCGAGCTCTCGCGAGCCGGGTAAGACGTCCCGGGGGCCGGACTTGGGTCGCGGGCCGTAGTTTGGAGACCCCTGTTCTATGTCATCACACACCATTATTATCCGTAAGATGTCCTCTCTTGGACATACCGTCCTTCACAACAGAATAAGTAGGACAGTGAATGCGGTAAACGCCATGCTTAGCAATCATAATGTAATTTCCATAAATTTATGAGAAAAAATGTGATTTTTATTATTCAGTCTGGGATTATCAACGCAAGTTCAACCGCTTAAGGCGCGGTAGGACCTGGCTCGAATTTCACATACAAACTAGGGTCGGGCGGAATGCAGATTATTGCAGATTATCTTCGATTTCTAACATAAAAGTATACGTTATCAACCCAAACATGAGAGGATGCCCTGCATGACTGTGAAATCATGATTGTCAGGTATTAATTTTGTCAGAAAAGGTAACTGGTGATGAACAAAATGAAAAAAAATGAAAAAAAAATACTTTATTTTCTTCGCGCTACTTTTCTATCGAGCGAAGTGTTCGCTATCGTGTTCTAAGTGAGAGGAAGCCCTAGATACAGTTCTGAATATTATTATATATGTTTTACAGTGACCTAAGAGTCAAATAAGTGCTCTAAAAATGATTTGGAAACTAGGCTTCCGTGCCCGATTCTGGTCTCACCTCGCCTTAAATAACATTGTAGGAATTTATTTCGTAGCAGCTTGAAATTCGTAGCGAGTGCTACGAGCTCTACGCCGTAGGTTGCCGTAACCGCAGACGAGCGAAAGATACGGCAAACTATGAGCCCGTCATTGTCCTTGCCCTTGTCATTGTCCGAATAACTTATAAAAATAATTGAATGTATCGATTTTTACTCATTAGATTAGTTTTTTATATACACAGCGTAAAATAATCGGATACTACCAGTGAACGGAGATAAGACATGGAAGGAGCATGCGAGAACATTACCTTTCAAATTATCGGGACAATTTGCGCACAGACACAAATACGCACACATTTAAATTTGACGTTACGTATACAGAGCTTTTATTCGAAAATAGTAAACGAAATAATAGTCATCTCTTTCACACTGTTCTAAATAATAAGGTGTAAGAGAAACGCATATTTAGGCAATATCTACGAATCACTAAGTTCACTAACATTTTGGCCAATAAAATGTTGGACTGCAGCAGAGATATTAGCCAATCTTAGTTGATCAGGGATCCTATTTTAAAACTCTACGTTCATGCATTCGTCTATCTTTCTCTCTATTATTCTTATATGCAAGAGCGATAGAGACAAACGAAAGAACACGGTGATTGACAATAGCGCCTCAGATGACATGGATAGGTTTATGCAATACATTAAAGTGCCAGTCAAATAATGAATCAAATAGATTAAAATGTGGTTATGAAATAATAATTTTAAAAACAATTTTACATATTTACAACACTTGTTTCTTATTGGATACCATTAATTTTTGTATACTACGACTAAAACTGTACAATTGAGAATATTCCCTGGGATACACTATATCGATTATACTTATAACCACATTTTATTTTACTTACAATGAAGTTAAGTTCCGCGAAAAATTGTAAGTTTGTGAAATCGAATGTAATAATGTCATACCTGTTGTTATATTTAAACATTAAAAAAAAGAGAAACTGGTGAGTTTCTTGCGGCGCTTCTTCTCACCAGAAGGTCACTACCCGAAGCGCCAAAAGAAATAATACATAGAATCAGACTTGTAAAAGAGCCCTTGAGGGCCTACTTGCAGAGATAAACTATTTTATTTTATTTTGTACAGGTAATACATCTCAAAAACCGCCATTTATTCCAAAAAAATTCTAGGTACTTACTGTACAAATTGGTATGGCGGTTTTATTAAGCTGTGTAAACCCCTTTTTTGATAAATATAAGTCTTCATCTTTGAAATGGATGGAACATATCAAAGTTTTTTTACTAGGCATCCAATCATTCTCCTGTCTCTCAAATGAGGGTGTTTAAAAATCATAAATCCACCAGGTGGCAGCAGGGTGGCGAATGGTCTTTTTGACAGTAGGTGTCAAAATCCACCAATCACATCACCTGATTTTGACATCTACTGCCAAATAGACCATTCGCCACCCTGCTGCCACCTGGTGGATTTATGATTTTTAAACACCCTCATTGGACAGCTTTTTTCCATAGATCTCTCCTAACAGGATCTTTTGGAAAGCTAAATAAAAGAAAACAGACTATCATAATTATTAATTATAAGTTCAAAATCCAAATCAGTAGTTAGGAATTTGTAACAATATACATATTAAATATGAAAATCCAATTACGCAATACATTAATGTTCTTCATTTGGCATAACATCATCCCCATAGAGAAAATGACATAATATTATTTTGCATATTAATGTTAAATTAGCCATTTGCTTACATGTGAAAACTGACTCCACTATCCTTCGAAATATCGGAATGGCTTTTGCACCACTTCACTGCACAGGCAGGCATGTTTAATCATGTTATATACGTTAAAACATTGTATGAAAATAAAAAATTTGCCATCCGTCACTCACTGTCATCACGATCGCACTGAAGTCGACGCCGGTATAGATTTTAAGCACCGCCCACCGCGGTGTATTTTGCGAGGTGCCATTATTGAGGGGACAGAATGCTTCCATGTCTTATCTCCGTTCACTGGATACTACAACATTTTTATTCTCGTCCACCGAACTATCGAAACATCAATAACAATGAACACTCAAAACAAGACTAATTAATTATTCAGTAATTTAAACTTAACAATTAAGTTTTCAAAATGAAACCCTGACTAACTAACAATAACAAACCCGCAGGAGATCCATCCATTATTTTTTCTTCCTTAAAATGTGGTCCCAAGTGGGTCCTTCCTTAATGTAGGCTTCAGTCAGCTGAGGGCACAGAGGGGATTAATAGTAAGTCTTCGAAGGGGTTTTTAAATCTAATTTTAATTTTGTTGACTCTTTAATGAGTAAAGAATATACTACCATGAAGTTATAGGTATTGGAAGTCGCTCAAACTTAGCTCCTTCGGGATTTTAATTTTAAAGGGACTTAAGTACCATAAACTCAGGTCTTTATCTATCACGCACGATTGGGGTAAGTGCACGCACCTATGGCCCAAATTACACTCACGGACAATTAAATCGGGTCATTTTCTATGAACAATTACATAAAAAATGACCCGAATTCATTGTCCGTGAATGTATTATGCACTCTCTTGTAGACATTGCACACTATTTTTAACTATAGTTATATAATGCACTATATATTAAATTATTGTTCATAATTCACACGACTAATACGTAGTGATAATCCATGTTTGGACCATAGTTTAGTGTAATGTTTACGGTAATGAATCCTAGCAACTGATCAGACTTATTTAGTAAGTTTCTGTCTGATAATAGGCATATGCATTTTATAGTCAAGTCAAATAAGTTGTTTCTCATTAGGTGACCAAACGGTAACATTAGTAAGTTTTTAGTAATTGAAAAGTTTCAAATGATGTTAATAGATAGTCTTGACCATAAACGGTCGATTGCATGTATCTTCTGACTTTTAGGACTGCTCATGTTGCTTTGTATAGATAAAATGTATCAGGCTATGAAATTAAACCCATTTCAACCAATTTGGATGTTGTTAAAGGTGATTCTCAACCCTCTTTTTCTATGTAAGGAGAACCGAGCTATACAGATTACCTTAAGATATAATGGTGTATCTGTATAGTTAAAATATGTATCACCTAGTAATCAATTTTACAATGTCCGGATTTGATGTTGCATGCCAACTTGCCAGGCGAGTAGACTCTACTCTAACTGGATTAAAAAGTAATAATTACTTTATTACCGAATACGGGCATAACGCAATTAACGCGATACTCATTGTAATTGCTTCCGCCGTGAAACCTGTTTAAGATTAAGGCTCGCTTTCATTAATTATCTACTACCACGGTTCAAACTTTTCTGTACTATAGGTACCTATTTGTGGCTTAGTAATTCAAATTCAAAGTACCTAATATTATAAATGCGAAATAACTCTGCTTATGTCTGTCTTTTTCAAGCTTAAACTTCTGAACCTGTTTAAATGAAAGGCCGTAGCAGGATAAGGGAAGAAAAAATGCCCTTGATGATTAAGAGCTGTTTATTTTTTCTAAAGTTGCTTTCATTTAGTTGTATAATTGTGCAAAGTTTGGTTAAAAAATTCCCAGTGGTTCAGCCGGGAAAAAATAAAAACAAAATTTATGAAATTTGACGTATCTCTAAAACTATAAATCTTTATTATAATAGCTTTAATTCATTTTGGTTAATTAAATAGTATGTATGCCTTAAAAGAAAATTGAGTCTCTATCTTTACAATTTCTGTAAAAAACACGTAAGTCAAAATTTCAAAAAAAAGTTTTTTTGATTTCTGAAGTAGTGACCACTCTAAGTGACATTTCTAAAAAAACCTTATTTAACGATCTGTCAGTCATATAAGTTTGACGGTTAAAATCGAAAAGCAACAGTGTCAAAATTAAAAAACTATGTTGGTCGGATTCTGTTACATTTTATTTTTATATTATTCTAATACAGCCAAAGAACTTAAAAATAAATCTTCTTTGTAAGCAATTAAAAAAAATCAATTTTTGACATTTCCATTAATATTGGCTTGAAAATATATTTGTATTAATTGTCGCCTTTTAACTTATAAAACCTTTTTTTCAAATAGGTTATCATCATCATTTCTAATTAAGCCTTACTTATCGTTTTACCAGATATATTCATGCGTAGACTTAAAAGGACAGTAATATCAAAATTAAAATAATACTAATACTAAATAAAGCAAAAAAATAAGCTTCTAAATAACAATCTAGACAACAAGATGTTGCCTAAAATTGGGAGCTTATATAGAATAGCGTCATTCCTCTTGAATGTTTTCGGGAAGAGATTAGAATCGGACGCGGCCGTACCTGATGAAATACTAGAGCAATTTTCTAGGCAGATGAATGTAGAAAATACGCTAGCTAAAGAAGTCGAAAACGAAGGATGGCTTCGTAAGAAACTGTCATTCAAAGCTATATCATCTACCGAAATGCTTGATTTTCCTGAAATGACCGAATCAGATATGAAAATTTTCTTCACAGGTACTTATATTTTCTTTTTAAATTATTATTTTTATGTTATTGGAGGCAATTAATAAGGTTTTTATTTCAATGCAGGTACCTACCAATACAGTCAAGCTATTTCATATCTGGCAGAAACACTAAATGAAGATGGTTCTTTGAATCTGGAATACGTGAAGGACCATTCAAACATATTAAAAATGAAGGTGCAATCCCGGCACATTTCCAGAAAAACTTACCGATGCTTCATCGAATATGTTCCAAGCAGCATAGGATTTGGATCAATTACAAGGCATTACTGTGAATGTGCGAACGGAATGCGGACGGTAGGGTGTTGTTCACACATTGCTGCAATTGTGTACTACCTATCGCACGCAAGATATTTATCAAAAATCATACGGCCTGCCGAAATTCTTAGTGGACTTTTTTTGAGAAACGGTATTAGTGTTACCGTTAATGAAGATAGCGATAGTGATTAAAATAAGAAGTAAAAGATATTTTTAAGTTGATACATTTTCGAGTAAATGCCATAAAATTATTTTATTTTTAGTTCTTTACAAATAATATTTATGTTAAAGTTCTTTGGCTGTGTTAGAATAGTATAAGAATAAAATGTAACAGAATCCGACCAACATAGTTTTTTAATTTTGACACTGTTGCTTTTCGATTTTAACCGTCAAACTTATATGACTGACAGATCTTTAAATAAGGTTTTTTTAGAAATATCACTTAGAGTGGTCACTCCTTCAGAAATCAAAAAAACTTTTTTTTGAAATTTTGACTTACGTGTTTTTTACAGAAATTGTAAAGATAGAGACTCAATTTTCTTTTAAGACATACATACTATTTCATTAACCAAAATGAATTAAACATATTATGATAAAGATTTATAGTTTTAGAGATACGTCAAATTTCATAAATTTTGTTTTTATTTTTTCCCGGTTGAACCACTGGGAATTTTTCAACCAAACTTTGCACAGTTATACAACTAAATGAAAGCAACTTTAGAAAAAATAAACAGCTCTTAATCATTCAAGGGCATTTTTTCTTCCCTTATCCTGCTACGGCCTTTGGTATGAAGATAGTTTGAGACTCTTTATCCCGGAAATCATCTCTTAAGGGGGTGAAAAGAGGGGTAGAAGTCTGTACGGGGAATCAATAATGTATCTACCTTCCGGCTCTATCATCAGAGCAGTTTCATGTATGTAATAATAATATTGACAGGTGCACTTCACTCGATTTTGGCCACCCGGCGTAGCCGATCCGGTCGCCGGCAACCGAAACGACACAGTTTCACAATATAATTATCGTGACAGTACGCAAACGCCGTTGATGCCGGCCGAACGCCGCTAGAGAAAACTATGCGAGAACGTATTGTACTGTGCGAAGTTTCCGTGCTGTGGCTGTGGCGGTGGGGATTCCCACGCTCGCGTCAAAACAATAGGCTTCGACACGAGCCTGGGAATTCTTCTTTTTAGGGTTCCGTACCAAAATGGTAAAAAAGGAACCCTTATGGTGCGACTCTGTCTGTCTGTCTGTCTGTCTGTCCGTCTGTCACAGCAAGATATCTCAAGATCTACTGATCCTATCGACTTGAAATTTGGTATAGTGTTAAAAGTCGCTAACTCGAGCCTATTGGGTAGAAAAAAAATCTTATACCTTTTTTACTTTTTTTTTAAAGGGGACCGAAATGGGATTTCGAAAATCAAAAGTTGAGCTAATATATTGAGTGGGATATCAAATAAAAGGGCTTAATATGTACATTCCAAAACCGTTTATATTTTTTTTCTTAGACATGTAGTTTTTGATTTAAAATAAAAAACGTTTCAAAAAATACCATTCCCCCCCTATTATCTCCGAAGTTACTGAACAGAAAAATCTGTAATAATTACCGATTATTAATATTATCCTAAATATTACAGGAAAAATAAAACGGTTTTCCTAACTTGCAGCGTTTTTTAGAAATTCGCAAAAATCGTAAGACAACCTTATTTGCTCCTACTAAACTAACCGCGGCATATGTCGATGTATGGGGACAACAGTTTTACAAGAGCATAGTTAAGTTTGTTCCACCATACAGTTTTTCTTGAATTATTCACGTATCTACTGACGAGTTTGTACGGAACCCTCGGTGCGCGAGTCCGACTTGCACTTGACCGGTTTAATTTTGTATGGAAACGCGCGACACTGAAATATCTGTTTATATTCTCTAATCTGTGATATTGCGTTGTTATCCGATTTACATAATATGGATGCAAAATTTCAGCTCAATCAGTTCAATTCATTTGCATGATTTGAGCCGAATTACCGTATATACAAACGTTGCTAGTTAAAAAAAACCATAAAAATGTGGTTTTTCACCTTATGATACACGAGTAGCTGAATATCTATTGGTTATTCGTAGGATACTTTTTCAACAGTGACTTAAAAAAAAGAGATGATTATTAATTTAATCCTGGTGAACTAAGGTGCAGGCAAATCCTACCTCATAATTAGGGTCAATTGCAGAAAAAATGTACCTTTTACTTTTTTTGTCTGATCATGGTGTGTCTTATACCATTTTACTCAGAATCATGAGCACTTTTCATTCATGAAATAAAAAAAAGTTGTCCTAAATATTCCAACTTTTCCGTACAAATTTTGAATCTCAGTTTCGTTACGCCCAAACTAAATATAGGGGAAAATCGTAACGAAACTGAGATTATTTTTTATCAGTTTCGTTACGATTTTCCCGTATATTTAGTTCGGGCGTAACGAAACTGAGATTCAAAATTTGTACGGAAAAGTTGGGACAACGTTTTACGTAAAAGGTACATTTTTTCTGCAATTGACCCATTAATGTAACAAGAAGTATGCATGTCACATACCAGTCATTTCCGCATAACGACCCTGAATTCCATACGTAATGGAACACCCGACCCGAGTCGCATTACATATTCCCTCACAAACTAAAAAGCGATTGTTGAAATGCTGCCACCCGAAAATAAGACGCGCTGAGGTTGTTCAAAATAATACTTTGCTAGGACCGAAATGAAAATAAATGAAGAATAACACCTGTTCCTTTGCTCCTTCTTGTACATGACTGCAGCGAAGCCCAAAGGAGGGATATTGGAGCGTGTAGTTTTTCACAAATTTTTTTCGTACATTATAATATCGCCTATTTTATTGTGGGATCTATTAAGACCAAAGAAGGATGATGTAATGCACGAAAATGATTGGCTAACCGTTTCAGATCAGTACGTAGTAGGTTCCATATTAACACTTTCACGACCACGCAAAAAATTGAAAACTACCCCAAATACCGACAGCGCCCAGTGCCAGGCGGGTTTGTGAGAACAATAGTGCGGTAGGAAAAAAACGGCCGGCTGAGCAAATGTTACGAAGTTTTAATAAAAATACCTAATAAAAAACAATATTGACTGTATTTAGCATCAAAGCGCTTTCGTAAGATGTTTAAACCAATGTCCTAAGGATATCCTTTGGTTCTATATTACACGAACGACCTCGCTTGGGGCCTGTTCAGAAAACGGAGGGTCATTAGTTTGATGTAAACGTCTTGTGTTCCTAACAGGCGTCTTATTATTACGTTGTAAAGCCATTACGAAACTAGCTGTGAAAGCTTTAAAAATAGTAAAGTTAGAACTCTTGTTACTCAATAGCATTCGGATCTATCGTTACTTCGGTAAATTTACAGCACTGCAAAGTGGCCTTTCTGTTCACCTGTCGGAATATTGATACTGGTGGACACAAAGCCCCTTTGTGATGCGTGACACAATACTTCTGCACTGGTATATGCAGTACCTAAAGTATAAGTACAGATGTAGTGAATAATCCTTTCCTATCGGCAAAACTCGGAACAACGATAACACCCGAATGTTGCCGATGTGTCTATAAATTACTGTATTATTAAATTACGTGTAGGTATCAAATAAATCGCATACTTTATTTATCAATGTCAAATGTCAAACTGCCCGTTTGACGTATATTACACTGAGATGTTAAAACCACCACGATTCTATCATATAAAGAATTCGTTAGGTAAACAAAAATATAACTAGTTACCGAGGACGTTTTATTTCAATAAAACGCACTGATAAAAACCAAATTCCGGTTGGGATGATCTAATGATTCTATAAGGATTGGAACCCCAAAAGTCTAACTATAAGTCAAAATTACAGTAGGATTTTGCAGACCTTTTTTATAACAATTAATTTTTTTAATTAATTAAAAATACTATGACATAACAAAAAAGACACCTCAACATAAAACAAAACAAACCAGCAGAGAAATTAATATAAATAAATATGATTTTCTGATTGGATGAACGACTTGGATGATGGACTTTACAAAAGTAAGCAGTATAGTTGGTATGTTTGAATTTATCATTTTCAGTTAGGAAATATAGATAAATATTGAAAATAACTTCGCAGGCTTGCCGATCTAAACGTTTCCCTTTTCTTAGTGCTTTCGGCATGTCTGTTATAAATTGTTAATGTGGATCGAATAAAATCAATGTTTATTATTTACAAAAATGACAGACAAGAGTGACATGTAAAAAGTCTATCAAAATATAGGTGGCCTGCATTAATACACGAGTTCATGAAGTTTATCACAAAATCAAAAATCACAAAATTAAAAATATCAACAAAATATTTCTGTGGTATTAACTACTCTATATAGATACTTCTTCTTGCAATGCGACCGTTCCCTACGTTGTCTCGATGGGTACTGAGTGCGAGTGAAGTAGTAAGACAAAAACGAACATTTCCGGGAAAATACGAAAGGAAAGGATTATTCACTACATCTTGTATATATTTTTAAGGTTCCGTACCTACCTCAAACGAAACAATATTACTTATTTATGCCGCTACGCGTACGGAAAAAGCCGTTTTGTGGCCAAATATAGACATAAATTGATGTACACAACACGGGAGGTAAGTAATAAAGAAAGCCCCCGATCTCATATTTACGTCCCTCGCTTGCAGCTCGGGCCGCAAACATCTTGCGATCTCGGCCTTTTTTTGTTTTACTACCCTAGTTGTGTAATGTACTATTATTAATATCAATACGAGTTTATAGATAAGAAAAGTAAGGTTCCCAAGTGAGACTTCTTGTCTGTAAGAAAAAAAACTCGTCAGTAGGTACGTGGATAATTTTCAAGATAAACTGTGTGGTGGGACAAAATTAACTTTGCTCTTGAAAAACTGTTGCCCCCATACATCGACATATGTCGCGGTTAGTTTAGTAGGAGCAAATACGTTTGTCTTACAATTTTTGCGAATTTCTAAAAAACGCTGCAATTTAAGAAAACCGTTTTATTTTTGCTGTAATATTTAGGATGATAAATATTAATAATCGATAATTATTTCAGATTTTTCTGTTCAAAAACTTCGGAGATAATAGGGGGGACAGGTATTTTTTTTAACGTTTTTCGTCTTAAATCAAAAACTGCATGTCTCAGAAAAATAAAATAAAAACGTTTTTGGAATCTACACATTAAGCCCTTTCATTTGATATCCCACTCGATATAATAGCTCTACTTTTGTTTTTCCACATCCCATTTCCGACCCCTTTAAAAAAAAAGTAAAAAAGGTATGAGATTTTTTTTCTATACAGTAGGCTCGATTTAGCGATTTTTAACACTATTCCGGACAGACAGACAGAGTTTGTTTGAGACCATTTTGGTACGGAACCCTAAAAACTAGAGTGTCTTTAACGAAAGAATTGGGTAAAAATATCATGATCACATCAAACGCCTTTTAAAAAGACTGGGGTGTCATATTCATAAGTCAAAACAACTGCAACGGGATTGTCACTCTCATTGTGTTGTTTATGTATCGTAATAAAGGATTCATAGCGTATGCGTAGGAGGAAAGATTGGAATTGTTGATAAATGTCGCACTGAAGTTACAAAATAATCTGGGTTTATTGCGTGGTGACGTTTAAAACATTCTATGCATTTTAGAACATGTGTCTTGGAAATAAGGTTCGAAATCGTATACGTTTTTGACCGTGACCGTGCGGTGAACCAGTTTTACGCTGCGATTCCTCTGATCTAAAGCTGGGTAAATAGAGCACAACAGAAACCAAGAGCAATATTCACTATATACCGGCAACAATGCAACCGGGTCTGTTTATTTTCAGTCTCTTGTACCTACAATAATAAACGTATTGATTTAGGATTGTCCTATCTCCCGGGTTTGCTTATTTTGCACAACGCATGTAAATTACCAGTCTGTATTTCGCTCTATTTCCATATCATAGTTAGAATGCAAATGGTGGCTGATATAGGATATTCTGTTCCAGATACCGAATGCATTCGAACAAAAGTATTCTTGAGCATTTGTACGTAGGTACTATGTATCTGCACTTGACTGTACGCGTTGTTCTTAAGCTAGTTAGTTTTTTCTCATTATATTCAATACTTTTGAACTCCTTTTATTTCCTTGGACTTACCTGTTATTTACTGTAAATGATTTAATCGGCTATACAATGGAGGTGTGCAATAAGTTAATGTAGCGCTTAATAATGTATTGTTAACCCCTGTGTAAGATCTGCAACTATAAGTCCTGTTTTGTGCATGCATCTCCTACAGTTATAATTATATCTTCCTTATGTATGTGTACTATGTGTGTGCAAATAAAGTTACTTTTACTTTACTTTTTACTTTTAAAAAAGATTACTTGTATTTTTGCTTGGGTAAAAATGTAGGAGTAATGATGACGAGCGAGGTGTCGATAAACCGCTGCCCACCTTAATTTGGATAAGGTTGGAAATGATGGATTCCCGCTTAAGACCGTTAAAATGCGAGTCATTGCTATTTCGGCCCGATATAACGTTTCGATCATTTATTACCTGTTACAGACAATGACGTTTCACAAATAACGCTTGATTTACTTACTAAACCCAAAAATAAGACAAAAAATTATCGGTTTTAATTTCCCGTATTTCGTTATACATATAGAACGGGCGGTCGTGACATATCTGGCAACGATTGCCGAAAATAGTACATTACTGCAGAGGCCGGGAAGTGAGGGGTTGCCGGCCGAGTACATATAGCTGGCCGAGCGAAGCGAGTTACGAGGCTGGCAACCTCATTTCCCGCCGAGGTATGTATAGTGCTTTTCTCAAATATGCAATGAAAAAAATAAACTTACTATAATAACCTTACTTAATATTTTATAACACAAACCACACAAACTTTCTGTCAGAAGGTGACATATTATATCCATAGACAATGCAAAAGCTGTTTCAGTTCACATTTTTACTGCGAATATTTAGATGAAATATTTTAAATGTGTATTTGTGTAGTTAAAATTGCAATTTAAAATTGTTTATAATGTGTTATTTGTTATGTTCATGTCAATTTGAAATAAATAAAACTGCAAAATGTAGCAAACATCGTTTTTTGTTTTTTTAATGGCTGAATGCCGTGATGCTGTGGCCCAAATCAATGTGGAATGGAAATTAAAAAAAAATACATTGCCGGCCTGAAATTCCATTACGTGCCAAGTGTCAAGCCGCACCGGAAACGAGGTACTTTGCGGCCTATTTTTAGGCACGTAATGTCAACATTTCATGCCATGTTTGAGAAAAGAAATTTTTTACTTGAGAAGGTGGTTGGTGTCCTCAACACCAATCAGGCATAGATTCAGAGCTAAACTGGGGCGATTCGACGCAATGGCGTTATCAGTAAGCCTTAGCTAAAAAACCATAAGAGAAACGACTTATTTTTGACTCATTCAATAGTGCTCATTGTACTGATGTGCAATGCACAAAATGGAATGCGATTTATTGCTGCGCTTTTGTTTTCAGCCCGTTGAAGGAGCTAATCAACAGTCAATCGAAGACTCGTGCGTTTTGGCTCAACACCCAGGCGTCGATTTCTAGAAATTTTCCTAATTTTGGGTGGTGAGCTATTTTTCCGAAACGCCTTCATTAGCTAATCGTAACATCTAATTTTGACGCGTTCCTTGAGTAAACGTAGGTTTAATAAAATGTTCATTAAACTCCGCGGTTTAATTAGATAAGGCGTCGGAGTAGGAAATTAGCCAGCTTCATCGAGATAATGCAAAAGTGGAGCTATGAAGGAATATACTTAAATAATAACTATACTACAAACAAGATAGTCCATTTTATTTATGAGAGTACAGAAACTCTTCTTTTCTTCTTCAGTTTGACTCAAGTTCTGTGACGATCTTTAGGTAATATGTGATCCATATAAAGTCGAATCTCATAGAGCAAAATGTGTGCCTGAAGAGTCAATTGTAATTGTTTACAAACAGTAACATTAAGCGACCTTATTATAATTATGAGTGTTCAAAGAACAATAATTCTAGGAAATGCGTTCTTACAAATTCACGAGTCGCGTTACTGTAAATTTACTATTAATGCTATGAATACTGCCCCCATCCCGTTTTGAAACTTTTGTTAACCGCTACCATTGCGGAAATCCCGGAATGGAAAACTCGCAAGCCCGGGAAACAGTGGGAAACGTTCAAGGAAACTCCATGACCTCACCCTGAACTTGGCCCAGATTCTACCGAAATGTAAGGGAAATTTAGGGAAAAGCCTCTCACAACATTGGTTGTGTAATTTTGAAATTGGACAGCTTAAGTACTTCGCAAGCTTGATATTGAAATGGATCTCTTTGTTTGGACATTCGACTGTTCGTTTATTGCCGCATTGTTGGGAAAAAAGACATTTTGTTTAATTAATAATAGCTCCTTTTTATGTTTATGGAGGTATTCCTTGCGTGTCTGGTAAGTATATCTAGAAAATATAGGTAAGTAGTGAGTTAAATCGCACAGAGAAATAACAACAACAACAGCCTTTAACCCTTAGGTGATATGGTATCAAAAATGATACTACTGCAATGATACTTAAGTACAAGTAAGTTTCTGTCACAAAAACATTTTTGAGACAAGATTTATTACCGACTGTACTTCTTTTATATAATCGCAAACTTCACGTCAAAACCAATCAAATGAGCCCAAACGGGGAATTATCTTGGGTAATTTAAATATCCTATGGTTAGCTACCATCCGGCTCTATCAACAGATCTTCATGACATTTAATAACATTGCATTCTCATCTGATTTACATATTCTTGCAAATTTTTAGCTCAATCGGAAACAGGGAACTGGGTCAAATTTAACTTGCAAGATTTGATTACAGACACAGACGTCAGACACACAAACATCGGGACAGGTGAAACTAAATAAAAGCTTGTAAAAATCAACTTAACGTCAACTTCAAATCTTGTCAAACTAGTCACGAAAGCTCAAATTGCTGTGGATTTTATTTTCACGTGAGATATTTCGGAAATAAAATGCACGATACGGTAGGTATGCGTCTTTTGTCATATTTTGCACCTTACGTTAAAGCACTACCTACCGATGTGATCAATGATGAATCGATGATTTTAATTGAACGTTTAACTTAATTTGAATAAAAACAACATATTTGTAGGCTCGGTTGGATCGATATTTTTTTATTGAATAGCTGAGCTTTCGCTAGCACGTGAAAAATCCCGCCTAGTAATTTAGCGGGGCAGTGCCGTACCTAATTGAAAAGGCCGCCCGGTTCGTTGTGTCCAAACAATTTAGCGCTCGTAAATTAAAAACTAAATGACTGGAATTGTACGTGCCTTGCATCTAAGACTCAGGAATATTTGAAAAACATATACATGGTGGGTGGTAAATAATATAATGAAATAATACGTGAACTGTTGATAGTAGATGGCACTTAGATATATCTAATAAATACTTAAGCGGTACAGCCAAAAACTAACTAGACGAGGATATCAATAAAAAAAAAACTGGCCAAGAGCATGTCGGACCATGCTCAGTGTAGGGTTCCATAGCCGTAACTATGAGGTAAAAAATACGATGTAAAAAAAGTACAACAACAAAAGAGCGTATCTTCATAGCAATTACGTCCTTTTGTTGAGAAGCGCAGTTTATCGGCAATAACTCAAAAACGGTACATTCGATCTTGTTGAAAATAATTTTCGTTGAAAGTATTAATTAAGCGTTACCTTCGTGATTTTTTTCATATTTTTCGGACGCACGGTTTAGAAAATAGAGGGGGGGCGGGGGGGGGGGACATAATTTACTCAACTTTCGGAGCGATTATTTCCAAATACATTTACTTAATCAAAAACATTACTTAGGAACCTTATAGTGTTTTTTAAAGAGCTGTCGAACTATGTACCACACGTTGATATTTGCTGAAAAAAAAATTTTACTGTCTTTAACATGTATGGAGTGCCCCCTAAAAATATTTATTTTAATTATTTATATACCAAACTAAGTAGCGGCTCATAAAAGACACCTATATTCCAAATTTCATCAATATCCATCATGTAGTTTTTGAGTAAAATGCCTGTGACATACGGACAGACAGACAGAAGGACGGACATGACGAAACTATAAGGGTTCCGTTTTTGCCATTTTGGCTACGGAACCCTAAAAACTGGACAAGTGCGAGTCGGATTTGCCCACCAAGGGTTCCGCAGAAATTTGTAAGTACATATAGTAAAGTACCCTTTAAATTTGATTCCCTTAGTAAAGTCTATATATCTAATATATATCTAAAATTATTTTCAACAAGATAGAATTAACCGTTTTTGAGTTATTGCCGATAAACTGCGCTTTTCAACTAAAGGACGTAATTGCTATGAAGATACGCTCTTTTGTTGCTATACTTTTTTAATATCGTATTTTTTACCTTATAGTTACGGCTATGGAACCCTACACTGAGCATGGTCCAACATGCTGTTGGCCAGTTTTTTCACGTTAACTTAGAAGCTTGTTTTTAACCGACTTCCAAAAGAAGGACGGTTCTCAATTCGTCTGTATGTTTTTTATTTTTTTTTTTTTTATTTTTTTTTGTGTGTTTGTTCACCGATTACTTGAAGACGGCTGGACCGATTTGGAAAATTCTTTTTTTGTTTGAAAGGGTAGACTTCCGAGGTGGTCCCATTGCAACCAAATCAGGATCTGATGATGGGATCTTGGAGAAAACGAGGGAACTCTTCAAATATTATAGGCATACATATAGCGATTTCGGTATTTTTCGTAATTTCTCGTCCATTTCTTATTAGCATCAAGTTCCTAGTGTTAACCGACTTCAAAAAAAGAGTAAATTTGTATCTAGGTTTCTTCCCCGATTACTTGAAGATGGCTGAACCTATTTAGAAAATTCT
Source organism: Eudemis profundana (assembly GCA_947034925.1). Classification (NCBI taxonomy): domain Eukaryota; kingdom Metazoa; phylum Arthropoda; class Insecta; order Lepidoptera; family Tortricidae; genus Eudemis; species Eudemis profundana. Next base: position 18,422,369 of record OX344802.1, on the reverse strand, counting down.
TTTTTTGTTTTAAAGGGTATACCTTCGAGGTGGTTCCATTGCAACCAACTCAGGATCTGGTGATGGGATCTTGGAGAAATCGAGGGAACTCTTCAAATATCATAGGCACACATATAGCGATTTTGGCATTTTTCTTAGTTTCTCGTGCATTGCTTATTAGAAATAAGTTTTCAGTCTTAACTGACTTCATAACAAAGAGCAATTTTTATGTAGGTTTGTTCCCAGATTACGGATATTTGATTGAAAACGGCTAGACCGATTTGGAAAAATTTTCTTTTAAGTAAATAGACTTAAGTCTATTTGGTTCAAACAATATTTTCCAGCGCCACTAAAAATTTAAAAATAAAGTAAATTTTTAAAACAAAAAATAAAAACCGACTTCCAAAAACTTATAAACTAAAAACCAGAAAATAATATGTTAATTACCTCAAAGAAACAGATAATCAACGATTTATATATACATATACAGATATTTATAGTTTTTAAACTGTTTTTTTTGAAGTCGGTGCCAGCTAAGGAGCTCAACATAGCCAGCTTTGCGTGGCAGGCACCAACTTCAAAAATAACAGTTTAAAAACTATAAATATCTGTATATGTATATATGAATCGTTGATTATCTGTTTCTTTGAGGTAATTAACATATTATTTTCTGGTTTTTAGTTTATAAGTTTTTGGAAGTCGGTTTTTATTTTTTGTTTTAAAAATTTATTCAGTTTCAACTCGATGTCTCCACGCGTTCCCGAGATAAAGGGTATTGACAGACGGACAACAAAGTGATCTTATAAGGGTTTCGTTTATTCTTTTTGAGGTAGGGAACCCTAAAAACTACTAAACCTAAACTAGCTTATTATAATCTAAATTAGGGACTACGCGACCAGAAGAGCGGAGGGCATGGTGGCGGTGTCCTTGGACATCGGTAGTGCTCTACGAAATGGGAGGAGGGAGGACGCAGAAAGGGCCCTAGAACAGTTCCCTGTGGAAGCAGAGGAATGTTCTAGGGCCCTTTCTGTTGAAAACAAAATACGATATTCCAAGAAAACCCCATACATAGGTATATGGATCGTCCTATGTTTCTCTAAATGGTTTTCTGGTTAGGCTACCTACATTGTAAAAATGTTACATAACCCAATTGAACTAGGTACCAATTTCGTAATGCAAAAACGCAACATTGTTGATGAGTTTAGTTTTTTTAGATTGTCCCTGGTAGAAATTAATACGACTTCTTTTGGTGCTCCGGAATGAAGTTAACAAACTTGGGATGTAAATAAAGCAAAACAAACTTAACCCGGAGATAAGACGAAGTTAAGCGAAACAACAGGATGTGAAACAAATGTAAAGGTGCCCCCTAACAGATTGTAACTTCGGATAAAAAAGTTACTTCCATGACAAATTACTCAAATGAAATGGAATCGTGGTTAACTTTTTGACAATAAAAGGGTAACTCTTGGGATTATCGATCCTCTGTGCATACATACCTATTATATTGGCGAATGCCGATCCCGCCTATTTAGAATGCCATTTTTAGGGTTCCGTACCAAAATGGTAAAAAAAGGAACCCTTATGGTGCGACTCTGTCTGTCTGTCCGTCTGTCACAGCCAGATATCTCAGAAACTACTGCTGCTATCGATTTGAAATTTGAAATAGTATTAAAAGTAGCTAACCCGAGCCTATTGCATGTAAAAAAAATCTTGTGACTGTTTTACTTTTTTTTAAAGGGGTCCGTAACGGGACTCCGAAAATTGAAAATAGGGCTAGTATATCGAGTGGTATATATCGAGTGGCTTAATTTGTAGATTAAAAAACCGTTTTTATTTATTTTCTTAAAAAAGTAGTTTTTGATTTATAACGAAAAACGTTAAAAAAAAAAATCGGTTGTCTGTAAAGTCGGTTTACTGACGATAGTCGAACGTGATAACGTTGACCTTGACCCTGACTTTGACTTTGACTTTGACTTTGACATTGACATTGACTTTGACTTTTTACTTTGACATTGACATTGACTTTGACTTTGACTTTGACTTTGACTTTGACTTTGACTTTGACTTCTACTTCGACTTCGACTTCGACTTCGACTTCGACTTCGACTTCGACTTCGACTTGAGTACCAGCCGCCCTTTTCTCAGCAGCAGCAGTGATTTTTTGTCACGATTGGCCGCCCCTAATATCTGGCCGCCCTAGGCCCGGGCCTACTAGGCCTTAGGGCAAATCCGCCACTGGTCTCTTGTCATTCAATAGAGATTTTTGACAGCCGTATCTTAGGGAATAAGGGCTATTTTATTAACAATTTGTAAGAAACTATCGTCTTAACGACTTTAGTGCTGGAATAATATAAACTACCTATTTGACAGGTAACGACCCTGCAAGGTAACGGCCCATGACGTCACACTTTTTCGTGCGTGCAGCCGGCTCCATCGAATTATAAGACGTTATCACGTCAAAATACCAGTCCCCCCCTATTATCTTCGAAGTTACTGAACAGAAAAATCTGTAATAATTACCAATTATTAATGTCATTCTAAATATTACAGGAAAAATATAACGGTTTTCCTAACTTGCACCGTTTTTGAGAAATTTGCAAAAATCGTAACACATACTTATTTGCTCCTACTAAACTAATCGCCATACATTTTTTCTTGAACTATTCATATAGGAAAGTAAATTTTTGGTCAGCCGTTATTAAAATTGATCCCCAAAAAAAAATAAGCAGTTAAATCATTTGGGCAGCATACAAAGATTTGGCTGGCAATAAATAAAATCGGGCGGCAACTCTTGTTCAGCAAACAGTTTAAAAACGGTTAACATTTTAACCAATATTAATCTGCTTTTTTTATCATTTGGCTGCCTAATAAACAGTCGAGCTGCAAAATAATTACTTGGGTAGCAAGATTTTACAATTGGTCAGCAGAGAGTTTAATTGAGATATACAGGGTGTCACTGTATATATACTGGGTGTCACTGTATATATACTGGGTGTCACTGTGATATATACAGGGTGTCACTGTGTTATATACAGAGTGTCACTGTGATAGATACAGGATGTCACTGTGATATATACAGGGTGTCACTGTGTTATATACAGGATGTCACTGTAATGTATACAGGGTGTCACTCTAAAAACGAAACAGCTCCCAAAAATAGGTAGGTTAGGGTTATTTTTTTTTGATGACCCTAAAACGAAACGGCTCCCAAAAATAGGTAGGTTAGGGTTATTTTTTTTGATGACCCTAAAAACGAAACGGCTCCCAAAATAGGTAGGTTAGGGTTATTTTTTTTAATGGCCCTAAAAACGTAACGGCTCCCAAAAATAGGTAGGTTAGGGTTATTTTTTTTGATGACCCTAAAAACGAAACGGCTCCCAATAATAGGTAGGTTAGGGTTATTTTTTTTAATGGCCTTAAAAACGAAACGGCTCCCAAAAATAGGTAGGTTAGGGTTATTTTTTTAATGGCCTTAAAAACGAAACGGCTCCCAAAAATAGGTAGTGTACGGGCGTACATAAGGTTAAATGAAGAAGAAGACGGATGTAAAATATTAACAAATTTAATGCAAACTGCATGTACAATAGGTATGTATAGATGGTGAAATAATAGCGGACGCGTGTGTGTGGTCCGGCGACCGTAGGCAAATAGAAGGAGGTGCGCTCGCGGCTGGCGGGGGGAGCCTCATCCCGCGCTCGCCCGATGACGTTGATCGCGTCGGCGCGAACATGCTGGGGGCCCTTGAAAGCCCTGCTTTCAAGAATCGTTCAGGAGACATATGCGGTTCAGTGCTCTCTTGATGACTCCTCTCGCAGTGTCGATGTCAGCGACCCGTGGTACTTCGTCTGAGCCATAATGAAGTTTCAGCACTCTCCCCAGGCGCCACAACAATGGGGGCTGATTCTCATCTTTTATGAGGACGAGGTCTCCTTGCTGTAGATCTCTGGCCCGTGTCTTCCATTTAGAGCGTTGCTGCAGCTCCATGACGTACTCTGACTGCCAGCGCTTCCAGAAGTGCTGCCTCATTTGCTCCAGCAGGTTGAAGCGATCCAGCTTGTTGACGTTGGTAGCCGTCAGGTCCGGAGCCGGAAGCGACATCAGCGGCCTGCCAAGGAGAAAGTGCCCGGGTGTGAGCGCTGCGTAGTCGTTAGGAGAGGAGGAGAGGGGGCAGAGAGGGCGGCTATTGAGGATAGCCTCAACTTGAGCGAATAATGACGATAGTTCCTCAAAAGTTAGGTGTGTATTGCCCATTATGCGCTTGATATGAAATTTCGCTGATTTTATGCCAGCCTCTACATAGCCGTTAAAGTTTGGAGCGTAAGCCGGCGCGAATTTAAATATTATATTATTACTAGATGCAAACTCTTGTATAGAACTTGAATGATGCTTAAAAAGGTCATTAATTTCGCGGGCAGCCGACACAAAATTTTTGCCATTATCACAGAAAATCTCTCTCGGCCTGGCCCTACGTGAAATGAAGCGACGCAGAGCGAGTATGAAAGCGTCTTTGGATAATTCGCTAACTGCCTCTAAGTGGACACACTTAAATCTAAGACATATAAAAAGACAAAGGTAGCATTTTGTTATCTTGCAACCACGCCCTCGCCGATCAGTGATAAAGAAGGGGCCCGCCATATCACACGCTACACTGCTAAATGGGAATCCAGGCGTAATACGCTGTGAAGGCAAATTACCCATAATATTAGACATAGTTCTGCCATAAAATCGAGTGCAGATGACGCAGCGTCGTGCTGTGCGTCGTGCTAAGTCCCTACCCCCAATGGGCCAGAACTGCTCGCGCACGGACGCTAACATAAGCTGAGGTCCCGCATGTAAGAGGCGTATGTGTTCATAACTGAATATTAACTTTGTGAATGTGTGTTTGGAACAGAGAAGTATAGGATGTTTTGTTGAATAATCATATTTAGATTTATCTAGCCTGCCCCCCACTCTCAGGATTCCCTGAGAGTCAACAAATGGTGTTAATGATGTAACACGTGATTTGGGGCTTAATTTTTTATTGCTAACTAGTGCATCTAACTCTTTGGAGAATGATTGCTGTTGTGATAGCTTTACTAAGACGGTTAAAGCGTTATTAAGTTCAATAGTGGTTAGCGGTCCCTTTGTGTGTAGTTTTTTACACTTAATATCAATGAAACGCAATATATATGCAACTATACGTTTAAGTTTACTAAATTGTGAGTATTTCTGAAAGTCTATAGGGGTATCTAATGTGATATCTACGATGTTAGTCAATAAAGAAGTTATAGGTTTGAATTCAGGTAAATCGTCACGTGACTTAAAGTCGGTACTAAGAACCGGCCAGTTTTCTTCAGGCTCTAGAAGAAATGAGGGTCCATGCCACCACAGCTGATGAGACTGAACATGCTGAGGGTCAACGCCGCGTGATGCTAGATCAGCGGGATTGTGAGCTGTAGGGACATGGCGCCAAGCGGATTTCTCGGTAAGCTCTTGAATTGTCGCGACGCGGTTTGCGACGAACGTTTTTAGCTTAGATGGACAAGTGTTGATCCAAGCGAGTACCACACTGGAATCGGTCCAGTATATACAACGAACTATAGGTTTACGAAGTGCCTTGTTTACCGACGAGGCAAGGCGACTGGCAAGAAGTGCTGCTGACAGCTCTAAGCGAGGTATAGTGGTGGCCTTGGTGGGTGCGACTCGTGATTTGGCACATAGAAGGTTCACGGTTTGTTTACCAAGTGATGAAGTTGATTTGATGTATATGCACGCACCATACGCAGCCTGCGACGCATCGCAGAAACAATGGAGTTCGATAACAGAGGGCAAGTCATTGTCAATAAATACATTTCTAGGCACTGTAAGAAGCTTTAGGTATTTTATATTATCTATGAAGAGTGCCCAGGTGTGCTTTACATGAGTAGGCACAGGTTCATCCCAATCTAGTTTGAGAGACCAAAGCTTTTGTAATAATATTTTGGGTTTTACTGTGCACAAAGTTAAAAGACCCAAAGGATCAAAGATCTTAAAAGTTGTAGACAAAATTGAGCGTTTTGTAACTATGTTGGATGAAGGATTATTGTCTATGTTAAAATGAAGGGTGTCCTGATTAGGGTTCCACAATAGTCCTAGTGTATGAAGGGATTGGCTCAGAGCTAAGCTGTCATTTTTTATGTTACCAGCTTCTGAGTCAATCAAAATTTGCGAGTTAGATCGATATTTACGTAAATTAAAGCAGCCTAGTGAAAGTGACTTGGACACGGCCTGTTTAATGTTAAGTAGGTCAGTCTCGGAATCTGCACCGGTAAGTAGGTCATCGCAATAGAAGTCATTTTGTATGACACTCCTAACAGATGAATCAGGTGACTCCTCACCGAGCTGCCACAAGCATCTTGCCGCCAAAAAACTGGCGCTAGAGAAACCGTATGTCACGGTATTTAGTCTGAGCGTTCTAATTGGAAGTGATTCATTTTCACGCCACAGAATCAATTGTAGGTCACGATCTAACTCATTCATAACGACCTGCCTGTATTGCTTTTCAATATCACCTGACAGGACATACTTGTAATGTCGAAATCTCAATAAGATGTTGAACAAGGAATCTTGTATGTTTGGTCCCACCATTTGTATATCATTTATGGAGAATCCGGACTTAGAGCGCACGCTCGCGTCGTACACTACTCTGAGTTTAGTAGACTCGCTGTTTTCCTTAACAACGGCGTGATGTGGTAAGAAGAACGAGTTAAGGGGCTTTTCAACGATGGCGTCAGAAAGATGGCCAAGATCGCGATATTCTTGTATGAAGTCGGAATACATTTGCTTTAATTCTGGTTTCTGATTTAGGCGTTTCTCTAAGTTGAGAAATCGCCTTTTAGCTAAGAAGTAGGTATCACCGAGGCAGTCAGGAGTATCAATAAGTGGCAACCTAACACAAAATTGCCCGTTCTCTAAGCGAGTTGTGTTTTGTATGAAGTGCGATTCACTTTCACTTAAAGTGGGCTTAGACTCATGACGCGTAGGGAAATCTTCATATTCCCAGAATTTAACGAGTTGTGATTCTAAATCAGCCTCCTTTTCGTTAATAACAAATTTGCAAGATATAGTTTTAGCAGGTTTGTCCTTGACAGAGATGGGACCAGCAACTAACCAGCCTAACTTGGAGCTATGAAGAATGGGCAACTTGTTCCCTAGAGGGCGCTGCTCTGAACCGATGAGGTCCCAGAAGATGTCAGCGCCTAAAAGAACATCAACTCGCGATGGCTGATTAAAGGTAGGGTCTGCTAATTTTATAGACGATGGTATATTAAGATGGTTCAATGAGATATGGTTCTTAGGAAGTGTTTCAGTTATATGAGGAACTACTAGAAATTCATGATCGCGAACGAATGTACTCTGCTTAGACCTCATAAGTGCAGAGCAGCGTTCTGGAATGATGTTAAGAGGATTATCACCAATACCTAAGATGCTGGTGGCTGTGGAACGTTGTGAAGTCAGCTGAAGACGCGACTTTAAGTCACTAGTGATGATAGAAGACTGACTACCGCTATCCAGGAGTGCCCTGACCGTTTCTACTTTATTGTTTAACGGATTAACAATATCAATTAGCGCTGTAGACAACAGAACTTCAGATGTGGTTACTGCTGACAGGACTACAGAAGAAGAATGAGAGCTCTCAACACTACCATTGTTGTCGCCAGAAGGGCCTACTAGAGCAGGGGATGTTTGTGTGTTTGTGTTGTATTTGTGTAAGATCGTGTTATGACGCCTCTTACATACGCGACATCCTCCCAGTCGGCAGCGGCTCGTGTCGTGGTCCGGGCGCAAGCAGTTGTAGCAGAGCTTGAGTTTAGCTGCTTGAGCCCACTTTTCGTCAATTGACAGGCTACTGAAGACTTTACAATCGAAGATACGATGCTTCCCTTGGCACACGACGCACGGCCGCTTAGCGTTATCAGTCGCTGAAATAACAAAAGACTTGGTGTGAGGCATTTCTGGCTTTAATTGAGGCCTAAATTGTTTGTCCCTTTTGGATCTAAACAATGTTTCTAAAACATCTGCACGAGATTTTAAGAATTTTTTAAATTCATCAAGTGTGGGGAGCTCAACTAAATTATTACGATGCTCTTCCCATTTTGTACGAGTAGCTTGGTCTAACTTTGTCGTAACCATATGTATGATGATGGTGTCCCACTGATCGGTGGGCTGACCGAGCGTTTTCAACGCCCGCAAGTTTTTGGTCACGTGATCGCTGAGGAATCTAAGCGCCTTATCTGATTCTCGTTGCAAGGGTTCAATGCTAAATAAGGAGTTAAGATGGTTAGTAATAAGTTGTCGGTTATTATTATACCGATCGCACAGAAGGGACCACGCTTCAGAATAATTATCAGCTGATACCTCTAAGTTTGAAATGACGCGCGCGGCCTCACCTTCTAAATATGAACATAAATAATGGAACTTATGTATCGGTTGTATCCTGCTATTTTTGTGTATAAGAGACTCGTAGGTATCGCGGAATTCAAGCCATTTAAAGAAGGTTCCGTCGAACTTATGAATTTGTATTAACGGCAATTTAAAGCCTAATGAGTCATGACACTCTCGATGACTAGAACAAGAATGAGAAGATGAAGCCTGGGTGGCATCGTGAAAGGTCTCTTTAGGCTTACATGTTTCAATCATAGACTGAGCTGTGGCGATGACAAGATGAAGACTTTCTTCTATATTATTCCTTTCGTCAAGTTCTGCCGCGAGGTTGCCTTCATTCAAGAGTTCTATACGAGTTTGCAAGATCTCAAATCTGTTATTAAGTTCCAGGAATTTATTCAACTTTAACGTTAATTCATTGATTTGAATTGAGGTTAATGTGGCATTTTGGCCGAAGTTATTTAAGTAGGCACTAAATTTCGTAATCTGTCCTTTAATAGAACTTCGTTTAACCTTGAGATCGGAATGCGATTCACCTGTTAATGGCAAATTAATAGACAAAGGTGACAATCCCGCCTTTTTTTCACTTTTATTAGCCACGGGATTAGTTTCCGGCATGTTTCACGTTTAAAATGCAAATAAAGAACGTTACGCAAACTATAAAATCAATGAAACAACGAATTTCAACAAGTAATAGAAGTAAACACACAAGTTGAATAAATTACCGTTAAGATAAATTATGAAGTTAATAGTTAGAAGTAAAATTGCGAACGGCTTACGCTCCTTTTGTTATCGCGCTCAGGAATGCAGCCAGATGTTGCGGTCGGCCGATGGAGCACTGCGCCGGGCGGGATTGAACTGCACCGCGTGGCGAGTTAGTGGCCGGATTCGATTCTGGTTTGATTCTCACTGAAATGCGTATGAAGATGGGTTTTACGATGGGAACGTAAGCTGGTGGTTGAAATATGATGCTGGGATGCAGATAAATTAATGCAATAAAAAAGGGTGAAAGATGCTTCTAGAATGAAAGGGCTTGGAAAATAATATGCAAAAGATCGGCGTAGATTCGGTAGGCAGAAAGAAGATAGGTATTTTTTAATAAGATATGCAGGAAAATTATTTTAGCGCAAAAATATATTAATGGTTGGGCAGAAAACGATGTAAGAAGCAATTAGACACTCAATCAATATTAGGATGCTGTAAGAAAACACAGATTAATTAGGATGTAGCTACCTTTCAAAGAAGAGCTGCCATTAAGCACATGTGGCGGTGCAAACAGCTTAAGAAGCAAGGTAGCATTTATATGCAAAATAAATGATTTTCACAGGATGGCGAGGTCTAAAATATGATGCAATAAAGAAAAGAAGATAAGATGGTCGTTTGAATATGAGGTAATATGAAGAATAGTATTTCACACACGGCAAATGAGGTGCTATCGCCTTTATATGGTCAAATTGAGGGGGATAAGATAAGGAAATGATGGGTAAGCTCACGGCACTATCCTTGGTACGATGTTTGATGCGTGCGGCGCACAGCTCCTTGTCCGGCCGGCGTGGAGTTGACCTTTGTTCCCTGTCGATCGCGCGGCTACCAAGATGTTTTTCTTGATCCTCCAGAGTCCTGCGTTGATTATGGCAGCTGTGATGCTCTGGACTAGCGCCGGCACAGTAGGGAATGAAGATGCTTCAACAGGAATCTTGATGTAGGCGGCACGGAGTTCCGGCGTGGCGATGGCGTGTCGCGGCGCGATATTTATTGTTTTACCGGCTTGGAGAGAAGTTACGTGCCCACCCGGGGGCGCCAAATTATGTACGGGCGTACATAAGGTTAAATGAAGAAGAAGACGGATGTAAAATATTAACAAATTTAATGCAAACTGCATGTACAATAGGTATGTATAGATGGTGAAATAATAGCGGACGCGTGTGTGTGGTCCGGCGACCGTAGGCAAATAGAAGGAGGTGCGCTCGCGGCTGGCGGGGGGAGCCTCATCCCGCGCTCGCCCGATGACGTTGATCGCGTCGGCGCGAACAGGTAGGTTAGGGTTATTTTTTTTGATGACCCTAAAAACAAAACGGTTCCCAAAAATAGGTAGGTTAGGGTTATTTTTTTTGATGACCCTAAAAACGAAACGGCTCCCAATAATAGGTAGGTTAGGGTTATTTTTTTTTTGATGACCCTAAAAACGAAACGGCTCTCAAAAATAGGTAGGTTAGGGTTATTTTTTTTGCTGACCCTAAAAACGAAACGATACACGTTGTGAATAAATAATATAACTTCTAAACATTATGAGATGTATAAAAAATCGAAATACCTATTTTATATGAGCCCATCACAGTGACACCCTGTATACATTACAGTGACACCCTGTATATAACACAGTGACACTATGTATATATCACAGTGACACCCTGTATATATCACAGTGACACCCTGTATATATCACAGTGACACCCTGTATATATCACAGTATCACTCTGTATCTATCACAGTGACACCCTGTATATATCACAATTACATCCTGTATCTATCACAGTTACACCCTGTATATAACACAGTGACACCCTGTATATATCACAGTGACACCCTGTATATATCACAGTGACACCTGCTACTTGACAGCTGACAATTACCGAATGAGAAAATGCGCACACGATTGGCGGCAGAATAGTTGCGCCCAGTTAGGTTTTATTGCCCCCTTTTTTTTGATGAACAAAATTAAATATTTTGCTTACCTACTGATTGCTTACCAAAATTTGATTAACCGTAGATCGCTTAATGCAGCTCAAATATTTAATTTGCTGACCAAAATAATTTAGAGCAGATCAGTATATCATTAATTGCAGCCTGATTTATAAATGTTTGCTAACCATAAGTTGCTTACCAACTAGCTATTTTGGCAGACCAAATACATATTTCTGCTGACCAAAATATGAATATTTTGCTGATCGATTAAATGATACCCATTCATATATCTACTTAAGAGTTATACGGAACCCTTGGTGCGCGAGTCCGACTCGCACTTGACCGGTTTTTGTTATTGTGTAGTTCCGGTCAAGCTCTACAAATTAACTAAAAGTGTCATTCTTTAGAGCGCTTTCATATTATACGACACGATATCGATATCGGACACCGATAGCCGATATCGTGTGATGTGTTCACATATCTCCGATAAACAAACCATGCCAGCCTGTAATAGATCACTTTATTTGCTGTATCTATTATATTTGAGACGCAAAAGTCCCTGTCCACAGACAGTATTGGATACATCCCATTGTGCTAGCAAGAAACTCAGAGGGAGCATTTTATATTCTTTTCAGCAAGTTGTAAGACGCATTTTTAACTACTTTCATATGAGTGAATCCAAACATGTTTACCAACAAATTTTGACAGAATTTATCAAGCTCATTGAGTTCAAAATGTCTGCTGTACACTAGTCCTTACGCACACAGAGATAATGTACATGCACGTATAGCACACACCACACAAATGTTATCGTGTGATAGCTCACGGGCGTCCGATAGTGCCGCCAACATATCGGTATTGGCTCCGACATCCGATATCGGAACGGACAATGTGAAAGGCAGGCAAATACATATTTCATACTTGCCCCGATATCGTATCGGTGTCCGATAACAATATCGAGATAATGTGAAAGCGCTCTAATGAGGCAGAATTTTCTTAATTTCTGTGGCCAGGGGAATGCTGTCCTTCAAGAATCATCCAAAAATAAGTAGCTTTATAAAAATAAATAGGAACATTTAAATATATTTGTGGAATATTTTGAGAAAAGCGATAAATTTGCTAGATTGAAACAAAAAATAAATTCCTTGGTGAAAAAAAACCGGACAAGTACGAGACGGATTCGCAAACGAAGGGTTCCGTACCACCGTACAAATTTTTGGCTTTTAGTTTTTTTTAAAGTTTGGTTTTGTTTCTCTGCTCAAAGTGATTGCAGACCTGAGCATTTGGTATTAATCAGAATTGATACCTCCACGGGTTCCTGAGAAGAAAGGGTCTTGACAGACGGACAGCAAAGTGATCCTACTAGGTATCCGTTTCTTTCTTTTGAGGCACGGAACCCTAAAAACTAAATGAAGCCGCGGGCGGATTGCTTGTATAAAATAAACCGGAAATTTCTTGTTATTTTTTACATAGAAAACCAATCTAAATGGTGGAAAGGATTGAAGTTTGTATTGTGTTCCCTACAAAGTAGACCAGCAATACAATGCCCTAAATGTCCTTCAAAGGATTTAATTAAGCTTTTATCTGCCCATTTTTAGGGTTCCGTACCAAAATGGTAAAAAAGGAACCCTTATGGTGCGACTCTGTCTGTCTGTCTGTCTGTCTGTCTGTCTGTCTGTCTGTCTGTCTGTCCGTCTGTCACAGCCAGATATCTCAGGAACTACTGATGCTATCGATTTGAAATTTGGAATAGTGTTAAAAGTAGCTAACCCGAGCCTATTGGACATAAAAAATATCTTGTACCTTATTTACTTTTTTTTTAAAAGGCTCCGTAATGGGAATTTGAAAATTGAAAGTAGGGCTATTATATTGAGTGGGGTATCAAATGAAAGGGCTTAATTTGTAGATTAAAACACCATTTTTATTTTTTTTCTTAAATGAGTAGTTTTTGATTTATACATTTTTATGTACCATTCCCCCCCTATTATCTCCGAAGTTACTGATCAGAAAAATGTGTCATAATTACTAATTATAAATATCAACCTGAATATTACAGGAAAAATAGAACGGTCTTGCTAACTTTAGTACCTTTTTAGAAATTTACAAAACTTGAAATCCCTAGCGGCGAGTAGCAAAACTAAGCGATGGCATGTTTCACGTTAGGGGATTTCCGGGCAAAACTAGATGGCGCTAAAACACTAAACATTTAACGATGTTATAATTGAACAAAGAAACATAGTATAGTAACAATTAGTTCGTAAACAGCTAATAATAAATAAATTTAAATACATTTAAATACTGTGTCACGTTTGCAAAGTTAAATAATTGTAAATAATATTATAATTATTTTACCAAGCTTATACATAGATGGCGTTGTAAATTCGGGGAACAGCTTTTTGTATGGAGAATAACAGTCCTCTTGATTTAATGGTCCTTGCTATTAAATAGAATCATTACACGTCAGGTTCTAAATATTACAGGGAAAATATAACTGTTTTCCTAACTTGCACTGTTTTTTAGAAATTTGCAAAAATCATAACATATACTTATTTGCTTCTACTAAACAAATCGACATACAGTTTTTCTTGTACTATTCGCGTATCTACTTATGAGTTTGTACGGAACCCTCGGTGCGCGAGTCCGACTCGCACTTGACCGGTTTTTTAAATTGCAATCCTTTACGCTTTTGATTCATTCATGATTAGATAGAATCTTTTGATAAATTTAATTTAGGAATTGGCAAATTATATAGACTTTTTTCGTTATTATTGGACACAAATTAAAAAAAATAGTAGCTTAGTGTTACTAAGTAGGATCTTGTGTAGAACTGGTTCCGATAAGATTTTCACGAGAGAGAGGTTTTATGCTGATTTAAACGTAGCGTGGGACGCCCTCTGGCCAGATGGCGGGACGACTTGCATAAGGGGGCCGGCAGCGACTGGATGCATAAAGCAGTAGACCGGGCTCTGTGGCGTACCTTGGGAGAGGCCTATGCCCAGCAGTGGACTGCAACGGGCTGATGATGATGCTGATTTATAAAGACATTATTTGCCATGAAGGTCGTTTCCTTCTAGATTTGAATTTTAACAGCCATTTTTGGTCACGTTTCTTCGTTTCCTTGGGATATCAAAGGGTAATATTGTACTAAATTCACTTATTGCAATACCTTATTACGTCTTAGGTTCAATAACTACGTAAGGACGATTTGCGCTATTTTTGACCACCCTACCCCCAAGTAAGGGCACATAAGATTTCTCGAACTCTCCCTTCCCCCTTCTTACGTAAGATTTTATTTACCTAGTTTTAGAAATTGCATTAAAAGTCATAGTTTTGCGTAAATCAAAGATTTTTTTTCAAACGGGCCAGCCGCACAGCGTCATAAAAGCGGCTGAGTGCGAGTCAGATTCGCATACAAAGTGTTCGTTGCCACCGTCCAGCAAATATTACGTAAGAATGAGATAAAGGCATGAAGAGATTTTGAAAACCCTCCGTCCCATCAGGACCCTTACCTAATTAATGAATCGCACCTTAAAGATGGCACGACACATGTATTTCGGTTTCATAAAGGTTTTATTACTTGAAATCGCATGACGGATAACGCACGATTTATTTTATCAAAAATGAAACGGGGATATTTCTATACGAATCCCCATGAAATTAAGTAAATTTAGCGTAAAATTGTTGAAAAATTTGCTTCCGTCCTTGGTTAAAACACAGTATATTTGTAAACTGAAAGACCGTGCGTATTTTATCGAGCCTCTGAGCTTCTATTCTAATGCAATGTCCATGTAGACCGATACCTATTTAAAATGTTAGTTCCTGTTACGGTAGGTTCCTGTTGGAAAGTATAAAGCCAGAGGAAAGTTGCCCAGAATTATGCTTACTCTTCTTTATTGTCGTTCATCATGCTTTTGTCAACGTGGCACATTTAATCTTACGTACCATTTCATTTGTAATATCTTTTCATGAAATACCTGTATCATTATCTCATAAGGGAATTGAATAACGCGCAATTTGGTTAAAAAGCTAATTTAGACGGACCAAACTCGAGATTATTTTTTGGTCAATTTGCTTGATTAAATTCGTTGTTTCCATGGAGCCTTTTAAATGTTGGTCTGGTGTGAAACGAATAATCTGTGACAAAGAAAAGGAACCATGTTGCCTTACCAATAGGAAAACCTTACCTAAAAATTGGAAAATCTAGCTCAGTTAAGAATGGTCACACAAGTTGGTACCAATTTCGTCATCTTAAGATAATTAAATCTAACTCCAGTCAGGCTAACCGTGCACTTCGCCTGTATACGAAACGTTGATATATAGACTGTAGGTGCAAAATGCACTCCATCGATTAATATTCTGTATCCGTTATTTTTTTTTTAGAACACACAAAAATTCAGTGCTACACACACCCAAATATTTGTAAGACAAACTTATTCCTATATATACAACAAAAACTAAACAATATTGACGTTAACGCTGTTTAATCCACGATAACACTGTTGTTTTTGGGTACAGAAAAATGACTCTTATCATGTTTGCGGCGCTTAATGAGGTTTTGTTTTAAGATTAATGATCTGTAACGCTCATTGTTTAATTTGCTTGGTAAAAAATAAGCGCTGCCCTTGTGCCATCTATCTATAAGTATGTTGAATCTAATTATCAACGATGAAAAATAGCTTTGCGACCATGATAATTGAAGAACCCGAATAAGTCGCGTATTAATAAACACTAAATAAATATAGGTATTGAAAACTACTGGCAAGGCAATCTAACATGCATCAATTATAATTAATACATTCGCTGCGTTGCTGCGTACGGGAAGCATTTGGTTGTATTTGACTTTCCGCCTGTGCGGCAGCTAGCTATGCTTGTCTTACGTACGATCCGTGCGTAGGTAGTTTTACTATATTCCCGCGTACGCAAGAAAAAGATAACTATATTCCCGATAATCTTAATTCAAGTATATTCCATTTCAAAAGAAAAAAAGTGCGGGAAGTATTTTTGCGTAACGCACATAAAGGTAATTATTCTACTTTGGTGCGTTACGTGTACTATTTGGCCGTAATCCGCCACCCCGTACCGCACCGAGATGCGCGTACGCAGCGCTTTAGTTGGCTACAGTGCTGCACTGCTGTGCAGTGTTCCCACATCTCCGCGTCGCTTTTGGCGACTATCGTAAACCATGAAACGATCGCGTAAAAAGCTTGATATGAGCAAATGTAGTTTACTTTATTAAACAAGTTCAGTTCCCCCTTCATCGCCATTGACAAAAAAGTCAGGTGTTAAAAAGTGTAACAATTAGTAAAAACAAAAATAAAGAGAACATAATCAATAAATTGTCCGATGTAGACATATCAGTGCGAGTTCTTTGCGTCCAGAAAACGATTCCCAAGAAGGAAAGTTTTATTTTCGTAAGTCTATCAATTCCAAAAATTGTTGTGTGCAAATATCAGCTACCGATTAACAAAAACTGAAACAGTGATCCTAGAAAAATATCTTTGGATTACATTTCCGTAAGTAATTTGATACCATCACTAGACACATCTTTGAATTCAGAACTTATGGCTAAACTATTGTCGACTATTGTTGTTATTTTGATGATTTATGAATGCTCAGTAAAACAGAACGATGATGATAATAAATAATATGTCGATTAAAAAAAGTTGTTATCGATCCTTTATTACCCCACCACTAGTATTATGCAAATGCATGTCATATGTGGCATGGGAACTATATTCCCGTAATATTAATGGTTTTGAAAAACGTCTATAACTTTCAGATTATTACATTCAGAATATCCCTGGGCGACAGTAGCTGTAGTCTGTATATTCTAATTTCAGAATGTTTCTTTTTTCAAATTGGTAAATTTCCATGTATTTGGGGACCTTTCAAGTCAGGCCATGATACGGGAAAATGTAGGTCGTATCGCAAACCTGGCATTCTTTATACGGGAATTATGTGACTCGTAGGTATAACACTATCAGTAAGTTTGGTTTTGGCACTAACGCAGCGAACACGTTCACTGCGGTATAGGGTCTAAGTGCCCGATACATAATACGGTTATAATGCTTCCAAAGCACGGAAAATCACGTTTGAAGTTGCACCGACGCAACAGTTATGTCTGTAAGTATGTGTTTTGCGCCGGTTGTATAGGTCAAAACTTCAAACGTGATTTTCCGTACTTTGGAAGCGTTTTCAGCAGGCTGAAAGGTGATTTCAGGCCATTTCAGAGGTGGCTTTTTCAAATAGTAGAAGATCGAAAATTCTGGGGGAATTTTCGAGTTGCCGTTGTTTTCAGGCGCCTGAAACATGTTTTCAGTGCGTTTCAGGACACCCTCTATCAGATGGCCCAATAACCTGAAAACCCGTTTTCAGGCGTTTTCAGGACCCCTTATGGGCCTTTAAACTACACTTCAGTATATATGTCGAAATTTCTCGAAGGAGTGAAACAGGCAGCTATACTGAGAATGTTCGAGAAATGTGCGAAAGAATACCAATAATATAAATTTTTAGTAAGAATTTTTTGTAAGGGAGTCTCTACTTTTCGACTATGTTCTTCGAAGTTTAGGTAAATATACTCTACCTATTCCGATCTCTGATCATCAAACACACACACCGCGTACGCACCGCGTAGCAGATACTAACTTATGTCAGCATTATACTGACCAAATTACGTAGGACCTACGTCGTAAATGTGTCACATCTTGTGTTTGGCAATCTGCATGTTGTGTATCAACATAATACAGATAAACGTTGCTAAGGCTGATGGGTACTACACATTTTACGATGTCATTTTGTTTTACGACCAACTTATCAGGGACCATCGCACTTGTATCAAAATCTAGGTCCATGTTCCACGTTACATGATGCACTTAAAGTTTAAATGTTCATGAATTTAAAAATATGATACGGACTTGCAATATATTTCATTACATTTATGATATCTTGTGATGCCATCTTCTTGTGCTATTTTACATTAATAAGATAGGTTCAACAGAACTTCCGTAAACTCAGGTTTCTATGGCCCAATGCAAGTCGAATATCAAATTCGAGATCAAAAATGTAAACAAACAACTGTCAATGTCAAAGTGCCCTTCCAGGGGTATAAAATCTTTTCTATCTAATGCATGTTTTATATATGAATTTTATTTACCACGTATGCTTTTCAGTAACAGATATTGGGTGAAAGAATAGGACATTTATAGTTAGTCTCTTTCTAGACACGTGTTAAAAATTCACCTTAAACCACAATTATTTATTTAAAAGTTACAACGAGATCAAAACTCGCATGCATCTGCTATAAATTTTCAACCACCCTCATTTGTTTTTTTTTCACGTGCTTTTTATTCGGCCGTTTTACAACTAGCCAGCTATATTGTGAAGTAAAAAAGGTTAAGTCTAAAAAACGATTATACTCATTAAACAACACGCACAAATAGAAAACTTGACAAGAAACAAAAAGCAAAATGCAACAAAATACAAATTATACATGGAAAGAAATCTTGAACATGGAAAGAAACTGTTGTTTTAATTACATACCAAATGTTTAAAACTTCTTACCATTACCAGTAGTATAAATTAAACTCCATATGATTTACTTAATCACCACAAATACGTTATAAAAAATATTAATTCGCTATATAACTAAGTAACATATTTTTAAATATCAATACAACGGTGTTTACCTGTGAATATTTTATTTTTTATAATTATTTCAATGAGTTTAGACTTACCACCGCACCGCTAGCGTTTATTTTTTTAATGGCGGCAACCCACTTGTTTACATTTTTGATCTCGAATTCGATATTCTATACTACCCAAACTATTATGCGCTTTTATGTACACAGTTGCACATTTTTAGGGTTCCGTACCAAAATGGTAAAAACCCTTATGGTGCAGTCGCACACGGACGCAGACGGAGTCCCGTCTGTCTGTCCGTCTGTTCGTCTGTCACAGCCAGATATCTCAGGAACTACTACTGCTATCCATTTGAAATTTGGAATAGTCTTAAAACCCGAGCCTACTGGACTTAAAAAATCTTATACATTTTTTACTTTTTTTATAAAGGGGGCCGAAATGGGAGGTCGAAAAAAATTTAAAGTGGTGCTATTTTAATTTGTAGATTGAAAAACAATTTTTGTTTTTTTTCTTTATCGTGTATTTTTGATTTAGGACGAAAAACGCAAAAAAAGTACCATTCCTCCCCTATTATCTTCATCATAATAATACCATCATCATAATAATGGCCCCAGCATGAGAGGGTACGGTATATGATTTAGATTGGCGGCACCAGTTGGCAGCGCCTTCGTCGTGCACGTTACCTATAGAAGCCCGAGTTTCATTACCTATTTATAAGAAGGATAGAAAAATATTACGAACGCGTATTTGTTACTGTATCCTTCGTTCACGCCTAAACTGAGCCACGTATCGTCGTGATTTTTGCACACCCTTGGGCCACACTCATCATGATTACGTGAAAGAAGATCCATGTTTGCGCCTTTTATTTAGGGTTCTGATTTCAAAACGCCAAATGACAAAATTCTTATATTTTTTGTACGTATCGGCGTATGGGACGACATTCGATTGCTTCCTAGAAATTTCTTTAGTGTTTTTTTCTACTCCTGTACTGTTATCTGTCTTTTACTTGGTCACGAACACTAATATAAGAACATACATAATAGGAGTTCAGAGAAGTCTATAGGTACTCTATTCCCCATAACAGCACTAGTGTCGTTATAGTCACTTTACGTTATTGCTAGCAGCCACAGACTTCTAAATCTAGGTTAAACTTAGGTCAAGGATTAAGCGCTCAATTTTAACTTTACGGTTAAAATGGACAACTACCAAATTAACAAACAATTAAATTCCTATGGTTTTTAAGAAAAACAAAACTTTCCGAACTAAATTCATTGATGCCAACATAAAAAAAGTATTTTTAATTTAAGTATAATTTAAATAAAAAAAAAAAGTTGACCATAGACACATACTGTCAGTCAAACGTCATATTTGCCTTGTTTCCAGGTTATGATTAATTTTGTATTTTATAATTTAAAACCTAGTCGTAGAAAAAGTATTGTATGCAACGTTGTATAATTAAGGGTGCTAATTAAACAGACTTCTTTGTAATAGCATTATTCGCCTCTAAAAATCTACATTGCCATCTAAATTACTAAGTCAGCCACAATTACCGAGCGTCTGAATTATACTATCTTAGCCACTACTTATCTTCTATGTAGGCCACTCTAAATACAACTCAGCATGGTGGTTATTTTTTAGCATCTAAACTTGTAACATGCATTCAAGCAGTAGACATCTAAAATCTTAATATATGCCATCAAAAAAGATATGCTATTAGCTTCTAATTTTTTAACTCAGTACGCTTAAAATATAACTCAACCCACATTAATTAATCGTCAAAATTTAGCTAAAATTGTCATCTAATAGTAAATTTTGGCCACTAATATTACCTAGAAACTGTTGAGGAGAGACATAAAATTAGTCCATTACACAACTAGGGTAGTAATACAAAGAAAGGCCGAGATCGCAGAAGTGTGCGGCCCGTGCTGCAAGCGAGGGACGTAAATATGCGATCAAGGGCTTTCTTTAGTACCTCCCGTGTTGTGTACATCATTTTATGTCTATACTTGGCCAGAAAGCGGCTTTTTCCGTACGCACAGCGTGCGGAAAAAGTCACTTTATTGCCAGGTGTGGCATAAAGTAATTTAAAAAATTAAACCGTCTCCAAAAAAGGTTAACATAAAAGTTTTATGGTAACTTCTTTTTTGAGGTCGGTGCCAGCCTTAGTTTTAAAGAAATATTTACATGAGTACATTATGTAATGTATGTACTAAGGCTGGCACCGACCTCTAGAAAAGTTACCATAAAACTTTTATTTTAACCTTTTTTGAAGTCGGTTTAATTTTTTAAATTACTTTATGCCACACCTGGCAATAAAGTGACTTTTTCCGCACGCTGCGCGTACGGAAAAAGCCGCTTTCTGGCCGCCTTTTTCGTTCAGCCTATTTAAGTTTTTTGTTAAAGTCATTTCCCCCAACGGCCCCTTTGTTATAAACCAACCAAATTTCTAGCACTTGTAAAATTTTCGACGAATGACTTTAAATCGGAGCGCATAACACATCCGCACACCACAGTTTTCTGGTAGCAGCTCGTTTTTAATGTCAATAGTGACTTTCCGTATCTCCGGCGCTGCGGGAACAGCAGCCCTTCCGCCCTTGCATGACGGGCGAGGGCTGCTCTCCCTCCACGCCTCCGGCTTTATAAAAACACTCTAGGGCGCGCTGTGTCGGCACGCGTCCTAACCAGCGAGAGCCCTAGATTCGGATTTTCGCAAGCTAATATCGTATACATAATATTCCATCATTGAAAATTTTACATTTTACAATCCGTCATTTATCTTGGTAATTATCAAATTTAGAGAAAAATTACCCATACAAAACACGCTTATTTTAGACAAAAAAAAATTTAGTTAAAATGATATTCGGCTATATAATGATTAGTTAAAATAAGAATCGACAAAGTGCGTTTTAGATAAAATAATATTCGACAAAACAAGAGTTATGCAAATGATAATTTAGGTAAAACGAGTTTCGACAAAACAATAATTATGAAAAATGAATTTATACATATTGACTTTAGACAAAAAATTCATTATAGTAAAAGTTGTTAGACAAACTGAAATTAGACAAAAAAAATTTAGACAAGTCAAGGGAATACCTAGAAAAGCATTACAGCGCCCCCCAATCTAAATCCTATTCTCTTTCCGCACAGAGTCTAATGAAATTTTGTATGTGGAAATGGTAAAAAAGCTTCCTAACCCAAAACCTCGTACAATTTCGTACGAGCCTAATAGTGTCCTCGTACCTCGTACAGCAGACCACAAATCTCGTATTTGTACAAGGAACCTCGTACGTCTGGCAACTGACTAACTCGTCGGTACATGAATGGCGCTCTCTGATTGGTGCAAATGGCCGGTCACTGTCGTCTCGCGCACTCGCGCCAAATTTTGAAGTGGCTATTTTCTCGATAACAGAATATGATGTATTATTTTACATGCTAAGTTATAATAAATAATGTTGTCAATGGAAGCTTGAATTATATTTTTTTGAGGACTTTGTGTTGAAGCCGTAAAACGTAAAATGGTGATGAAATGTAAAATCCATGGCTGAGTTAGTAAATTAGGTGGCAATATATAAACAAGAAGGCAAGTTAAGATAATTGTTGATCTTTGTTTGACGCTTTCTAAAGAATATTTAGTTGGCGTTGTAAAAGAGACGAATTAATTTATTAGAGGCTATCTCATTTTCCCGTTGCTTAGTTATAAAATGAGAAGTTTGAGCACGTGGCCAAGAAATAAATCTGCGGCTTGACTTATAATTTCCCTATAATTAAGTCAAAAAACGCTCATTGCGTCTCTATTTGCGATGCCGCATTCGCGGCTCGTATCGCAACTCACGCAGTTCGCATTTTTTGAACCCACTTATACAACTGTGTTGCATAAAATACTATTGAATCAATGCTGAAAAGCTGCACTCTTCACACAAAAATTTGCAACTAGATACAGTCACTACCAGTGGCGCGGTGTCAAATATATTCTTAGTAATTAGTTTTTGCAATTTTATTTATAGTAAGAACATAAGTGGCAATGAAAGTATACTAAACTTAATACCTATCACACCCTGTAACTGCAATACGTGTCTTTTACGGAACTGGCATCAAACTAGAATTTAAGACTTTCACTTCGGGGTTCCAAAAATATCCACCTTACCTACTTATTACGAAAAAAAAAATCGTGCGGAATTAAACACATCGTAGCTCGAAATTCATCAATACCTATTGAGGTATTCCTGGAATATCAGATAATACATTAAATGAAGGTATCCCTCTCAGTAATCTTCGTGTAATTTTTCTAGCGAAATGGGCAGATTTTTTCTGCTACATTAAATGCCCTAGTAACTTGGCCATTGCCCCCGGGAGTCCGGGAGATGACAATCCTATTTGCCTTCCCAAATTCCGAAAATATCCTATCCACTTTTCTTGAAATACGGATAGCTTCCAAGTGGTTTTTAAGCCACTAAAATCACTTAGATTAAGTCTGTTCCAGTTTCAGGAATATACACTTACATTTTTTTTTGTTTTACTTAAGAAAGCGAAAGAAAAGAGCTCGTCTGCTCGTTTGCCAGCAGACGAGCTCTTTTCTTTCGCTTTTATGTTTTGTAGGTCACTGGTAGGTACTGTTAACTTTTTTATTTGAGCGCTTACAACGCCTGGAACGTCACATACCTTCCATTAAAAGTAAACTGGTTTATTTAGTTAACACGGTCCTACCCGCCTCTGCTTGGCTAGAAATTATCGGTTCGGGTAAAAATAACACATGTCGATTAGTCTTTTTAAGTTAAGATTATATAGTTAGAATGATCTTAGCTGTCTGGGATGTCAGATGTAACAGGTTGGCACGATGCAGTTTAGTTTCAGTGACTCTGTGATACAGTCGACTGCATTTTTCAACTTTGTCTGTGGTATGTTATAGAAAGACATCTCAATATATGTATATCATAAAAACTCACCGAGATAAGTAAAACAATGTTAAAATCACATTTTTGACTTTCCCAAAAAATGCTCCATACGCGTCCTATGACTAAAACTAGACTAACCTCTATGGAGTTGTATAGAGGTTAGTCGAGTTTTAGATATCGGATGGCAGGGCAGAACAGTGAAGCAGCTGCGAGGTTTTCGTTCTGAAAATATGGTATGAATGTGAAACTGTTTTCCCTTTTAAGAATTAAGTTTGATTTTGGTATAGGTAATTAATTGTAGTGATGTATAAATTACATAATCTATTTAATAACTACTCAAAAAAGTCAATTTTCTAGTCCAAATCGGCCTGTGAGATTGACATGATCAAATCGTTTTGAACTTGACATCGGCTTAAACTACAGCCAAGTTTGTTCGCTGCGTAAATTCCTTCAGTATTATTCAATGGCCGCGAGGCACAATAATCTCATTGTTTACCAGCCCTGCTCCAACCACTAATATCACTACACTTGAAAGCCGCACGTACCTATACCGCACGCACGTACATATACTAGTGTTCGTTATGTTATGTAAAGTTCTATTAAGAGTCACATTGGTTTTTGTACATTTATTTACGTTTTGTGTTCATCATTTTAAGTCTACCTACACTTGGCCAGAAAGCGGCTTGTTCCGTACGCGCAGCGTATGAAACTTTGCAAATACTTAGTTACTTACAAATAAAACGGGGTTTCAAATAAAAATAGAAACAATAAAAACAAGTTTAGGTCAGTAGGTACTAGGGATGTAACGAATATTCGTATTCGCATTCGTATTCGCGAATATTCGCAAGATTTTCAATATTCGCATTCGCATTCGTATTCGCAAAAATCGATGCGAATATATTGCGAATATTTTTGGTGCATTTTAGATCCTAAAATTCATGGAAAAGAAAAAAATACGGCCAAGTCCGAGTCGGATTTCGAAACTATCAATGAGTAATTAAAAACTCTGTTAGATAAGTACCGAAATAAAATGAAAATAAGATATTTTTATTTTCCACCGGTTCCAATTCTTCTACCACATGCATAATCATTATCTTTAACTGACGAATTATTCCAACTTAAACTTCTATTACTTATTTTATTGCAAAACTGAATTAAATTTAAATTAATCGCAATTGAAAATGAAGTATTGAATTTTCAGTTATTAATTTTGTTTATTTCTAGTATTATAAAATATTCGTATTCGCATTCGCATTCGCGAATGTTCAAAAACCGATATTCGTTACATCCCTAGTAGGTACATGCCTTATTCCAACCTATTTTTCAGAACTAAATAGGCCTTTTTAAAATATGACACAAACCACACTTGTGGAAAGTGTCTAGCATACGGGTCCCTCTTAATACTACAGAGAGTCTTAATTTATTTCACTGGCTTATCGGGATGAAAACTTGGACTAACTTGGGTACCTGGGTGGAATTAATTATATTATATGTTAGAATCACATTGGCTGTGGTAAGGTGGTCGAACTTTAAAACTGAATTAGGGTTGAGTAGTTGCTATTTCTAGGCGTCAAAAACAAGATAAAAAATAATAGAAAATAAATAGACATAGTTATACTAAATTTAATGGAGATGTACCTAAATAGTACCTATCCGTTGTCAAACAGAGGTTTTGGAGGTTGTTCCCCACGAAGGATTTTCTCACTTTCTGGAGACAGATTTTAGGGATAAACACTTATGTGTGTTCCGTGTATTTAAACAGTGGGCATCAGACTGCTTGAATTAAGTAGTTAATATTCTTGTGCGTAATGTGCGTATGTCATTATCACGTTTAATATGTACTGTGAAGCCACTGTCATGATTTCTATTTTCTTAAAACGTTCTCACAGCTAATTTTTAGATCCTAAGTTATACATTGATCGAATCGTTCTCTTTTGTAGAACAGAGATAATATCTATGTCTGCTGCTTTAACCCAGATCAGTATGCCATAAGACAATACTATTTAAGAAAGTAACTGAAATTAACAAAGCGGGCTGTTTCTTTTTCATTTTATGGCAAAAGCGGCAGAGCTCAGCCGATTTGCCAACGCAGATATATGAGGCGCCCATTGCAAGCTGTGATCCAGGGTAAGCTCAAGAAAGTTTGTCAAGAGAGTGTGATGCTGACAAGATTTAATTGTATGTGGCAGGTAAGGCAGGTCATTTATATACCTACACAAGAAAGAGAAATGGACCTAAAATCGAGCCCTACGGTATTCCAAGCTTTACAGTCGAACCACTGCAATTCGGTTAACAACCATTTTCTGAATTCTTTGGATAAGGTAGGACATGACAAGGTTTAAGGCCTTGGTCGACAGGCCGTAGTGCTTTAGATTGTAAACCAGTGTCTCATGATGATCCACAAAATCGAACGCTTTGGAGAGATTGTAGAAGATTCCTATCGCCTCTTGCGAAAATCTGAATGTATCGGTACGTGTACGTATGAATGTTTAAGCATGGATATCATTATTTTTAAGCGTTTCCTCAAATGGGTATAAGAGCAAGTGGTACTGGTAGCAAAACTGACTGGTGGTTAAGTAAGTTGGGTTGATAAGACTAGGTTGGATTCAGAAGGAGTCGGCCTAGTTTCAGTAGTTCGGTGATTTTAGTTCGGTTCATATAATATATTCGAACTAATTTACACCGTGGGCCCGTATAACCCGACCAACTTTAATCATAGATTTTAACAACTATTGAAAGTAAAAAAAGTTATGTGACGTATAGTCGATTAACGTTCACTTTCCGAGATATTCATAATTGTATATGAACCGGACTAAAATCACCGAACTACTGAAACTAGGCCAAGGAGTCGGGGAGGGAGTTTAGGAGTTACATTTTTATTTATTTGATGAGAAGATATGAATGAGACGCAGACGCTATTTTAATCTGAAGATCGACTGGAGGATGTTAGTTCTAATTCAATTTATGGGCATATCTATATAAATATAACTATGTGGGTTACCCTCATCTGGCAGAATAATATTGGTCAGAAATACACTCCGCAGAACATGTTTCGCAGAAACACATTTAGTCGAATGGTAGTTTTGCACAAACTTTATTTGGCATTATTATTTCTAGGCATACAATACATTTTGTAGCATATCATTTTGCAGATAATGACTTTTGCAGATTTTTTTTAGCATAATAGTCCTGTAGCATACTTCTATTATGGCATAATGATTTTTCTGCTTGCAGAAAAGTAGGTTAGGTTAATTACCTAAAGCTTAATATTCCTAACATGAATTGTCCTAAGAATTATTTTGCCTATTATTAAATTGGCTACACTTATAGCTCCTAAACTAAACTATGGTAGGCGTGAAGTCAGAATCGTTACGTATTCTACCTTCAGGCAGGTCAGATTTCGGTTAGGCACGACCTTTCTTCCGTGGGCACGACGCTACGCCACTGCGAGTCATAACTATACACAAATACTAATAATATTATACAAAACCATAAATAATATTTTTACAGCAGCCCATAAAGCCTCTCTGCTTGGGTAAATTATTAGGGCGTAGAACAAAAAGGGGGGATGGGGGGGCGGAGCCCCCCACAAGGGGGGCTCGGGGGGCGAAGCCCCCCGCATTAAAAAAAACTCAAACCATAAGTTCAATTAGGTTAGGTTAGGTTAGGTTAGGGTTCGAACTGCGTCCCCCAACAAACCGAACTGCTGTCAGAAAAGTAGATTAGGTTAGGTTTGAACTGCGTCCCCTAACAAAAACGAACTGCATTCTTATGAGCAATTTATCCTATCCTGCATATGTCTAGTACAGTTAGAGTAGTAAACGAAGTTCACCTTGACATCAAATGTTATTCTGCTAAGCAAATTTTATGCCACCTAAATATTATGCAGAATTAAAATAATCTACGAAATGACTTTTCTTTTAGAAGACTGTTATGACCATCAACATTATGCCAACATATGATTCGGGATTATAAAATTCTGCGAAATGATTTCTGCTAAAAAAAAATCTGCGTAAGGTGTTTCTGCCAAACAATACTTCTGCTAAGTATTATTATGCGAACCAAATATATGTCAAAAAAGTTTCTGCCAGATAATAGTGAACCTAACTATGTATTAAATAACTGAAATTTATTATATCCTTTCAGAGATTCCATTTTATAATAGAAGCATGTCATGTGATCGTTAAGTCTCAAGGAGATTATACCTACCATTATGCCGTTAATATTAACTTCGCCATAAGCCCGGGATTTTAATGCCTTCCCGTGTTCGAAGCTCGCACCGCAGCAACGAAATTTAATTGTATAATCCCCGGATCAGGGTAATCCTTACCCCGCGAAAGTTGAACTTTATAATTCGCAATGTTTTTTCATAATCGGAGATATAGAAACAGATGGTCTACTAAATCAGAAAAATAAATCCTCCTCTCTCACTCTTCTATTTGATACGTACAATTTAAGGGAGACGACGGTATAATTCGACTCTCAGTTTTCAAACTTGGCTTGGAGAAATTAAGATTTTCGGGTTTACGCTGTTGTTATCTCTGTCTTTAACTTCGGTGTCAATGCTTTTTGACACCTTGCAAATTCGCCTACTCTAAGTATATGTTAGTGAATATAGCACGCCTATTTTGGAAGTCCCTTTTTGGATCACGCAGCTGAAATAAGTAGATAGCCTTTATTATCCACTTAGTTTCCTCTAGTCCGTGGATTATTTTATTCGTCAATAAGTATCACTTGTTCCCCTAGAGGCTTCGTGAACACGCAGCGTCAGTGCCATTTGCGTCCGTTTTACGACGAATCGCCCATTCATTGCGGGTCGCAGCGGACGCGAACATTTGAATTGGTAATCCTAAATTTTGATGTACCAACGTGGTAATCCTGTACTGCGTTTGAATAACTTCAGCCCTAATAAGGCTGTAGAAGCTTGTGAATAAGTAATGTCGTACTCAGTTTGTGTTCTCTAGTGTAACAACAGCGGGATTTGTAAGAATAAATGAATAAAGTCTAATTAGCGATTCTCTTCAACGGTGGATGGTGTTCTAACCTTTTAAGCCTCTCTTCAAAGTAGTTACTTTAAATCTAAATCGTGCATAGAAAATTTCACATTATTTTATAGCTGAAAGATTTTAAATTAGCTGGCAATAAGTGTTTCTAAAATGTTGCGCCCTGGCCGGCAGCCGTTTGTTGCACTACAAATCATGACCCGTCACTTTCGAACTGTATTAAATGGAAAGAGATATGCAGACGTATTTCCCGTATTTGTCTCACGACTGAGTCAGCACCGGCCGGATTAAGACTTGGGTGCAAGGCGTAGCCGCCGCGAACGTTTCCGGACTTCACCCGCATAACAGACATTAAATAAGGACAAGCCTAGAACCGAGTCAGATTGTATTTAATCAATAAGAACAAGACGGATTTAGTTAGATCAAAAGAAAATTCAAAATGAAGTATAAACTGGAACTCCACCTAAAAGAGCTGAGCTCTTAAATGCATGAATGAATGATGGTTAAATTTCAGCCATTTTAGACGAACTTACTACACCAAGAACACTGCCTTTTACCGAGATCAAACCACTCCACTTTCCACTGCCCCGGGCCGACACGCTCGCTGCCGCATTACGATCGTACGTGCAGACCCAGTATTGTACTGAGATATATATCCGACCAAACATTTGAGAAGAGCTTTGCTAAAGAAAATTAACGATAGCTTGGCAACTTCGTTGGTGACACTCACCTGTGTGCTTTTTGTTATGTGCATCCGTAACTACTTACACAAGTTACCGCCAACATGAATGACGACCGACGGAGGCAGCCTCCGGTGGCCCCCGTTCGTGTTGGCGGTAACTTGTGTAAGTAGTTACGGCTGCACATAACAAAAAGCACACAGGTGAGTGTCACCAACGAAGTTGCCAAGCTAGAATCATTTCGACATAATGTTAGGGGCTATAATATGTTTATGTCGGTATGACATGGTTCTATGGGCTAATAGGAGTGATGTATTTGACCCTTGTTAACAGAATTTCGACAGACAGTCTTCATTAACTATAATTACTTTACTAGACAGAAATTTTAGGTGAGGTTTGTTAGTCAGCTTGTGTTCCTCAGAGCAGGAATAGAAGCCCCGCGCAGGGGGGCTTCGTCGACCTGCTGGCGGGTCATAGTTATTTAGAAAAAAACCACCCATTTCATTAACTTCGTAGTTGCCCTACTAAACGAACAGCCTAAGCATTGGCCAGCCATATCGTTACTTGATACATTGAACCATTGGCTCAATTTCATATTAATAATCGGTAATTACGACAGATTTTTCTGTCCAGTAACTTCGGAGATAATAGGGGGGAATGGTATTTTTTTAACGTTTTTTTCTTAAATCAAAAACTACATGTCTAAGAAAAAAAATAAAATGGTTTTGGAATCTACACACTAAGCCTTTTCATTTGATATCCCACTCGATATAATAGCTCTAGTTTTGATTTTTGACAGACCATTTCGGTCCCCTTTAAAAAAAAAAGTGAAAAAGGTATAAGTTTTTTTTCTGCCCAATAAGCTCAGGTTAGTGGTTTTTAACACTATTCCAAATTTTGAGTTGATAGCATCAGTAGATCCTGTCAACTGTCCTGTAGCTTATTATAATTAATTTAATTTGATTGTGACCTCTATTTTCGAGCCCGTAGTTCCATAGACTTAGTTTTGGTATGGAACCTTTATCATTATTAGTTACTTCACACAATATCATTCAGACCATAACATACCGTAGATACAACTAAAATTAATTTTATTAAAAATTAAACTATGAGCAAAGAACTAACCTAAAAGTAAAAATAAAACTAAAACCGTAGATACAATAGATTACTGCCAAACATGAGAAAGACGCATACCTAAAATTGTGGTAAACCGCAGACAGGCAATATTATATCAATGACCCAAAAAAAATACTATATTACACAACTAGGGTGGTAATACAAAGAAAGGCCAAGATCGCAGATGTTTGCGGCCCGAGCCGCAGGCGAGGGACGTAAATATGCGATCGTGGGCTTTCTTTATTACCTCCCGTGTTGTGTACAGCATTTTATGTCTACATTTGGCCAGAAAGCAGCTTTTTCCGTACGCGTAGCGGAAAAAGCCACTTTATGGCCAGGTGTGGCATAAGTATTAATACATAGGTATCATGAATTAAAAATATTCCAAAGAAATACTTAAACTGTCTCACAAATGTTGGTAGCTTTTGCTAGTACATAAATGTTAATTTGCACGATAAATTTCTGATAAATTATGTATTCACTTATTGTAAACGGCGCTTAGGTATTTAGGAGTTCGAAATAACTTGCCTATAACAGCAAAATTTAATTTTATTCATTTTCACTTTATAGCCCGTCTTTATAGAAATTATGACAAATTATTTGTGTTTCGTTCAAGTTAGAGAACGGAAAACGAATTCTGATAAATTGTCTAGACCAAAATAATACCGGTCTGTTTTGTTCGTCTTAATTACTTATTCCTTCGTTTCTATAAAATAATAGTCCCTTAGTATAACAATGTCTTTGAAGTATTATTAATTTAAGTATTAGGTAGTTGATTTTTAAACTATGTTTGCGAAAGTTTCTAGTCCAAAGAAATGTAAAAAAGTACCTGGTTTAAGTTTGCAGTTACCGGGTGCATTTAGCTTGGTTCTTAAATTAAGCTTAAAGCAATTGGTTAAAACGTTGTCAGGCAATCTCCTGCTTTCC
Source organism: Eudemis profundana (assembly GCA_947034925.1). Classification (NCBI taxonomy): domain Eukaryota; kingdom Metazoa; phylum Arthropoda; class Insecta; order Lepidoptera; family Tortricidae; genus Eudemis; species Eudemis profundana. The sequence continues at coordinate 18,391,043 of OX344802.1, read as the reverse complement.
GCGTCTCGACAATAATGTACTAGGTATTAAATAATGAGAAAATGGGTATCTAACTCGTATACCTATTTGCATATCATTAATCATTTCATATTTTCATAGTTACACACTTGGATTTTTGACTTACCAATAAGGAAGTTTGACATTTGAATAATGACATTATTAAATCAAAGTAAACATAACTTTTAATTGAAACTCGTTCGTATGATTACTTAGTAATCAATTCAAAACTCATAAAGTTAAACAGTTACAAACTTGGTGATTAAAAATTAAACATGCTCTCATTTACAAGTTATGGGATACAGTTGTGCGTTGCAAGTACAAAGGTTGCGACATGAAAATGTACTAAGTAATCAAATCTGCGTGTGCTGATGAAAAATGTGGTATCTGAAACGCATAAAAGATTTCTCTCTCAGACAGATATCGTTCAACATCCGCTAGATCACTAAACGCAATATATGAAAGTAGTTCTTAGAGACTAATTCGCTTGTATTGGACCAATCGGATTTGACAACTAGAGCTGTCCTGATTCAGCTTCGAATTTTTGATATTAGACAACGTCCCCAAAACCACCAATTTGTGTTATTAAACAACGTCCCCAAAACCAAAGCGGAAGGACCCAAATTATTTGAAACTGAATTGTGCGCCTAAAATTCTTCAAGTTGCTACCTAATTATTTGTGAAACGAAAGTAGGTATAGGTATTTTAATTAATCTACGCTCAAACCCTTTTAACTGTTGACTCTGAATTCTAATTGTTCAGAAGAAGGTAAATAATAGGAACGTGCTCTCCATTGATTTGTTTTTGTTGTTGGTATAATTTTCGCAAAAACGTATTACGCTTTTGTTTGCTTAAATAGTCCTTAGCGGTACGGAATAAAGTCTGTTTTATACTAACAACAAAATAACAAGTTTAAAATGATTACCGCTTTCGTAATCTTTTGTTTATAGAACAAAGAAATTAGGAGATTTTGTTAAAAACATTGGCATATTTTCATTGTAGTTTGGTTTAAATATTCTGTGAGACAAACTGGAAGGAAAGTTAGCAAGTTCTTATTGCGACTAGATGTTAATTTTTTGTTAAGTATCCTAGATCCTATTATTTAAGGTTATTTAAATACAGAAATTGAAACCAAACGTTTTACGCTAACAATGTATATTTTTTAGCATTTTACAAATTCTCATGTCATTTCGGTCAAACAAAATTTATCAAACTATGATATAAAACACAATTTATACATAACTGATGCCGTGGACGCGAGCGATGACCCTCTTTATGTTTGTATGTATGGAAATGTGTGTATAAACATAGGTTCACATACTAAATGGCATTGTTAGTTAAGTCTTTAGCTACCAAAATTTCAAGAGTTATTACAAAACGTATTAAAATGTTAGTTATCGCTGCGCGTACCTACCTACCAAAATCCGAAACTCCAGTGTTAACTTTTTGTAAAGAAGGTCAATAAAATAACATGGCGTCAATGGCGTCCGGGACGCACCCTACGGTAGTTCATTAGCGTCACGGAAGTATCAGTTTCGCGTAATGAAGACCAATAGAATGACAAAGATAAACTGGCCCCAGTATCGGGAGCGACGTTCCGCGACCTCTATTACTCATCGCCTCGCCACGAGACGCTATAAATTCTGTCACTCCGGGGTACTATTACTTGCCCACTGTAACGTTCGAGGCCTTATTATATTTAATAATAGTCCACGACTCAAAGCCCTCCCCAAATAATTATAAAATGATAAGATTTTGTTATACAAATATATTTTATTGCACTTCAAAACCACATAGTAAGAAATTACAAATGCTTAAAAGCTATAACATAATAGTTTGCTTTGAATACAACTTATGGCCAATCTGTGATCTATAGAGTCAGGACAATCCGTTCTACGCTGTGTAATAATTACTAGTAACCCTGGATCTTTTCGATTAAGTGAGAGCATGGTATCAGAATCCCTCCCAAACTTTAAGATGCAATAAATGATGGCTTAGCAAGTGATGAAGATATTTTATTTAAAGGTCTAATTTCTAGGATAAATGTATAAAACCACGAAGGATTCTAGACTGATATGGGATCACAAATTAGTGTAAAAAATGCAAAGTATGGTAATAACAAGTAAGTATAGCATAATCATAAAGGTATGAAGTCAGGTTTTCTTCTACAGGCTGTGTAAGTTTAACGGTCATATCTGTCAGGGTCTGTCTGAATCTACCTAAATAAAATTAATGAACTCTAGAGTTTTCTGGGCCATTGGACGCCGTCACACTCCCCGGCGACGTCGACGGAATTTCGGCCTGATGCTTGGGTATTCCCTATCGCCCAAGCCTAGAAGAGGCTGTTAGAGTTCATTAATGACTAGCTCATAAACTAGTCTTTCCTTGAGAGGAGATTTCGCAAAAGGGGTAACAACTTTGTAGCACTGTTCTGACAACACACTCCTGTACTTCAGGAAGACAGGGTATCCATCAAACCAGGCTATATTATGAGACAGCTAAAACAAAATATACTCTAGATGCGAGGTGCTAATATATAGCCCCTTTTCCTCACATAATATAATTTACCACTGCATTCAAACCATGGGCAATATAGACAGAAAAATGCAGCTAAATATCTGTCCACCGGAAGGCATTACTTTCGTATTGTCATGTCAAAACGTCTGAGTCTGAAAGTTGGATGAAATCCTCCTTTCTGAATACCTTGGAAAAAGATCATAAAACATCCCCTAAGCATGTTAACTCTCACGAGATGTTTTCACCGAGAAAGGCTCTTTCAAAATCTAATCAATTAGAAAACTAGTGAGATCCCGACAAGATCTGAATTCTTGATTCAATCTTACGTAAACCAGACTCTTGAGCCAGAGATACGTATCGGAAATCTTACTAAAAGTGAGTCCTTGGACCCGTGTATCTTCTGGCTAATTGGTCCAAATGCAGGGAACTAGCCTTGGCTATTGTACCCTCTGACGTATCAGGCAAGATCAAATCACCACAAGACACACGAACTTTTCAATTTTAGAGAAATAGAATTAAGCCATCTCAGATTAAACACCCATAAAAAATAATTAAATTATAACTATCCACAGTCTTTTATCGACTGTCAATGTCAAACTCTGTTCTATACATGAGTCCAAATTCATTTAAATAAAGTTAAGTTTCAAAACTTATTATGCAATTTTGTCTCTTAAGACAACTACGTAAGAATCAAATCAGATGTACTTTGTCAAACAATTTGAAGTTTATCAATAAAAGTTACAACTCTGAAAAGAATATTAGAATGTCGAAACAAAATGTTGCCAAGATAATGTTACTAATACATTTAATGCATGTTTTAATTCCCAACCCCAGAAATTACAGAAATATTTATTTAATCCAAATTCAATACAAAAATGTCAAAAAATGACTAAGTTCCGTTCTGTATAAATTTTACAGAGCAATCTATCAAAACACTCATTATTTGCCATCGTAAAGAAAATACACACACATAAAAACAGAAATGAAATAAAACTCTGATCTTACCAACTCCATAAGTAAAACCTAGGATAAATAGAATTAGTATACACATTAACAAAGGAATCAGTCCTCCGTACGCGAATACAGACTGCTTCATTATATTCGCGTAACGGTGAACTCTAATCTAAGACAATAATTCTATTTGCATTTATTTATATAAATATATATATACTGTTTTAGGCCAGTCGCTCAACCTATAAGCATTCGGGAAAAGATTTATAGACACCGAAGCGTCTACTTGCCCCAAAAGCTAAAGATTGGCTAAAGTCCCACTACAAATATATAACTAGCTACTTGGCCTGTAGGCTACTGCGAGCCCTCGAAACAGTTTATGTTGACACCGTAAGGTTTCCACTGTTTCGGTACCTAGGCTAAAAGAATAAAAGTTCTTACAAAAATCCACGATCTTCAGCAGACTTCCAGACAGCGAGTACTTCTGAACTCCACTTCGCCGTCCGTAGGATTTCTTCAGCCGTCTTCCAAGCGTTGAGATCTTCCAGGCGTAGAACTTTCTTCAGGGTCTTGTAGAATTTTCTGACTTCTTGATGTGTTCCTCGCGGCGGCTCCAGGGATAATCAATCCGACCTCGTTTTGTACTGCTTATATACCCCGAAACAAATGCGAATCGAAATTAATCGAACACATTTCAAATTATAACGGTTTTATTTTTCCGTTAAAAATACCTGCCAGTTTGATTCTTAATGTCAAGTCAACAAAAAGGTTTTATCTTAAAATTAATTTTATGGCTACTGAATTTACACATTGCTTAAGAATTAATTAAAATAACATGATTTTATAATTTGCGTCCTCTAAATTAAAATTTGAAATAAAATTATTCAATCCTTTTGTAGGCCAAAAGGAATGAATATTTCTTCGTCTTGGTTCTGTCAACACTCGTTCGTAACAGATCTAATCTTATTCAAGACATATTTTTAAACGACTAAATGCCTATATTCTAAACTGTCAATTTTTCTATTTAACATAACCTTTAAGTTTCATATTCGCGAATTTCCACCTCGGAATTAACCTTTGTTAAATCCTCCAATTTATCTACGCCAAACCTTTGGATATTTAGTAAATGTATGATAGCCGGATAACGGATAGAGCAAGAACGCAAATTTCACATATTAAAATCATGACACCCTTCATTATTATTACCAATGCAGATCTCAGGTAAGCTTGTCATTTTTACGTCTTTAAACAACAATTTCTCTTAAAATAAACATATCTTAACTAAATTCCGATTTCAAAACACCATTCCTGTATTCCAATATCATCCCGTGGTTGATAATTTAAGCCTTCCAAAATCTCAATTCAATACATAATAAAATTCTATTCTAGTTAATAAAATTAACAGTTTCAGTGGAAATCACATAGTTAGATCCAAAGACCCATTTTATCTATAACTTTGACGAGACTGTGTCTAATATTCCTTCCAGAAAATCAACAATTACTGCGGTGCGTTACTTCAAGAAAGTCGCTGCATATGTTCCTGCTAACAGAGAGTATTATTAATAAACAACATAAATTAATCATTAAAACCACATTTGGCTTTCAATAAAATACCAGCGACAAACAATGAGTGAATGAATATATGCATATATTATTTTTGGTAAGCATTAATGTCTTAAATCATTTCCCCCTAGTCAGTAAGTACCTGCAATTACCCTATTTAACCGATAAGGAAATATCATGTTTCTTTCATGCTATAATTGTTCTTCTCCGCTTACCTCACTAAAATCAAACCAATTTGAACTAGTTCTGATTATTCTTTATTTATATAAAGAATTACAAACATCTTAATAGTAAGATAACTATTTCATCTATACTGAAGAGACGATCATTTGAAAATAACACGGGGCACCTGCCCTTGGCGTCACACCACGGTTTTCCAACATAGAACACAGTGTATTCACCCCGTAGATACTGCTGAGTAAAGAAAAAGCACCCGGAGGTAGCGTGTAGAAAACAGGGCTCGAGCGAAGTTCACATTACCATCGCGAAGACAATCTCTGAAATATTGTTCACTTTGACTAGGATAGTCTCTTTAGTTTGACGTCGTTTTAGTACCTTATAAGCATTTTTTATATTTTCTGAGCAAAAACCGTCCTCTCCCTGAGTTAATTAACCTTACCTCTGTTATTACATTTTAAATTCTAATCAAGCTTCAAAGATGAATCGTTCTTTCATCCAAAATCTTGGAGTAAAAGTATTTTTATGTTAATATTGTGATTAATTTCAGTTGTAGACACGTACTTTCTTCTAGGTATATTTACTACTAGGTTCTCCTACGGTTCCGCCTGCAAGCTAATAGTTATTTATTTCCCTTGCGGGTGCAGTCACGATAGAAAACCCTAGTGCGTTATTAATAATTTTTTCTCAAACATGCAATGAAATGTTGACATGACGTGTCTTATAAAGGCTGCAAAGTACCTCGTTTCCGGTGCGGCTTGACACTTGGCATTTAATGGAATTTCATATAACATTGCCGGCCTAGACCTGCAATGTGTTTTTTTTAATTTCCATTCCACATTTATTTGTGAGACGGCATCACGGCGTTCAGCCATTAAAAAAAACAATAAACGATGTTTGCTATATTTTGCAATTTTATTTATATAAAATCGACATCAACGTAACAAATAACACATTATAAACAGTTTCCAATAATTTTCAATTGCAAACTTAAGGCGGGGATGTTCGAAGACGACAAGCAATTCGAGCTCCCCGCCCCCCTTAGACGAACAAGCGGCGCGATCCCGTTCGAAATGAACTTTCGTGACCCCAACCTGTGTAAATGTGTCAACTTATGCCGCAGCGAAATTGTAACAGTAGGTCTACTACCTTACGTACTCTCTGGTTGTTTATATCAGGTAGATATACCTATCTATGACATCGAAACACTTAAAATAAAAGGATCATCGTAATGTTAGAAAAGAAAGCGGTTGTTTTTCTAATAGGTACCTAACGTTTAGTTAATAAATAAACTTAAACTAAACATGACAATATTATCACTGCCGGTTACAGTTGGCAGATATTGTAGATTTATTATTTACTTATAAATAAATTAGACCAACAGGCATCGTGTCGTACAATGTGAAAGGTAGGTACATATTTCATCTGGGGGCACGGCAGTGCCCCCGTCAAGTCGAGCAAAACAAAGGCACGGCACGGCCATACCATCCTTTTCTCGAAGCCATTCAAGCTAATTTCAGCCTCCTGTAATTTTGTACTGGCTAAAGCTACAATCCTGAAATTTCAGGGATATATACACAATAAGACATATATATTCTCAATATCATTCAAATTGAACGTGTAGTTTAAGAACTATTGCATGTCAAAGTTCCTTAGTTTTGTCACTGACTGACTGACTGATTCACTGACTGATGATCATCATAATTCTAAAGTACTTCTAGCAGACTCACAGGCTCCAAATTTTAAACATAGTTAGTTTTTAACCGACTTCCAAAAAAAGGACGGTTCTCAATTCGTCTGTTTTTTTTGTGTGTTTGTTCACCGATTACTTGAAGACGGCTGGACCGATTTGGAAAATTCTTTTTTTGTTTGAAAGGGTAGAGTTCCGAGGTGGTCCCATTGCAACCAAATCAGGATCTGATGATGGAATCTTGGAGAAATCGAAGGAGCTCTTCAAATATTATAGGCACACATATAGCGATTTCGGTATTTTTCGTAATTTTTTCTCGTCCATGTCTTATTAGCAACAAGTTTCTAGTGTTAGCCGACTTCAAAACAAAGAGTAAATTTATATCTAGGTTTCTTCCCCGATTACTTGAAGACGGCTGAACCTATTCTTTTTTGTGTTAAATGGTTTATACCTCCGAGGTGGTCCTATTGCAACCAAATCAGAATCTGATGATGGGATCTTGGAGAAATCGAGGGAACTCTTCAAATATCATAGGCACACATATAGGGATCAAACTTTGACTTTGACTCTGACTCTGACTCTGACTCTGATTCTGACTCTGACTCGGACTCGGACTCGGACTCGGTCTCGGTCTCGGTCTCGGTCTCGGACTCGGACTCGGACTCGGACTCGGTCTCGGTCTCGGTCTCGGACTCGGACTCGGACTCGGACTCGGACTCGGACTCGGTCTCGGTCTCGGTCTCGGACTCGGACTCGGACTCGGACTCGGACTCGGACTCGGACTCGGACTCGGACTCGGACTCGGACTCGGACTCGGACTCGGACTCGGACTCGGACTCGGACTCGGACTCGGACTCTGACTTTGACTTTGACTTCAACTTTGACTTTGACTTCAACTTTGACTTTGACTTCAACTTTGACTTCGACTTTGACATATTCGATTGTCTGTAAAGTCGGTTTACTGACGATAGTTGAACGTGACAACGTCATAAGGTACTAACCCTAACCTTACCCTATGAAACGGAAAACTCAGCAGTGTCTCTTGTCATACAATAGAGATTTTGACAGACGTATCTTAAGGAATAAGGCCTAATTTACTAACAGTTTTTGGAAGTCGGTTTTTATTTTTTGTTGTAAAAATTTACTTTATTTTTAAATTTTTAGTAGCGCTGGAAAAATATTGTTTTAACCAAATAGACTTCAGTCTATTTAGTTAAAAGAAAAATTTTCAGAATCGGTCTAGCCGTTTTCAAGTAATCGGGGAACAAACCTACATAAAAATTGCTCTTTGTTTTGAAGTCGGTTAAGACTGGAAACTTATTTCTAATAAGAAATGCACGAGAAACAAAGAAAAATACCAAAATCCCTATATGTGTGCCTATGATATTTGAAGAGTTCCCTCGATTTCTCCAAGATCCCATCATCAGATCCTGATTTGGTTGCAATGGAATCACCTTGGAAGTATACTTGCCGTTTCAAACAAAAAAATAATTTTCCAAATCGGCCCAGTCGTTTTTAAGTAATCGGGGAAAAAACCTACATAAACAATTGTTCCTTTTTTGAAGTCGGTCAATACTAAAAACTTATTGCTTATAAGAAATGGACGAGAAACTACGAAAAATACCGAAATCACTATATGTGTGCCTCTAATATTTGAAGAGTTCCCTCGGTTTCTCCAAGATCCCATCATCAGATCCTGATTTGGTTGCAATGGGACCACCTCGGAAGTATACCCTTTCAAACAAAAAAAGAGTTTTCCAAATCGGTCCAGCAGTCTTCGAGTAATCGCGTAACAAACATACAAAAAAAAAACATACAGACGAATAGAGAACCGTCCTTCTTTTGGAAGTCGGTTAAAAATAAAACAAATGTGTGCAATGGTATACAGTTGAAGAAGCTTATGTTTTGCACAAGACTAAAATTTACTAATCATGATGAAGAAATAACAGTGATAAGTTAAATAACCTATCATTTTAATATTCAGCTAATCATTCGATATCAAAGGCGTTGGATTACTGTTAGAGTGTATACGCTGTGATTCTAGCGTGACGTTTATTTTGTCCGTTGAGTGAGGAGAGCTGTCACGAGCTCGAAAGCGACACAGGTCCGACCTCGGACACGCCCGGCGGGCATCTGAAGCCACAGCGCGTGGGCTACTTTGTTATATAGTACTGAGCTACTAAAAAATAAGTAATTTAAAAAAAACTGAACCGCACAGGTCCCGGTAAAATGTCATTATCTATCGATTGACATGTTTTTTAGTGATATAAGTGTGATAGAACTCGAGTAAAACTGGAAAAACTGCTAAAAAATTACCTGTTTTCGTGACGAATTATGATCGAGCGAAGTTGAAAGTATCGTGTTTTGAACCGCACAGAAACACAGAAGCACTCTTGAACTATAATATATTTCTTTTTCGATCCAAAAATATGAATATTTCGTTACTTAATTTTGATTCTCCCGGAGGTCGATTTCGGAAATCCTGCCCTTAACTACAAGAATACACATTTAAAATATTTCATCTAAATATTCGCGGTAAAATATACACTGAAACAGTTTTTGGAAAGGAAGTTGAAAATGTTTCATTCTGTAATTCTATTTTTTGTCTATTTTACTTTAAATGTCTGTAGTGTTTTTAAACTATTTAATTTATTTCATTGCATATTTGAGAAAAGCACATATACTACCTCGGTGTGAAATGGGATTGCCAACCTCGTAACTATCTGGCCTCGCATTCGCTCGGTCATCTTATGTACTCGGCCGGCAAACCCTCACTTCCCAGCCTCTGTAGTAATGTACTATTCCGTAAGTAGGTAACGCAAAGTGTAGCTCATCATAGACGGCGCTTAATCGTTTGTTTATGCCATTAGTGGTCTATAAATCTGCACAGTGTCGTAAATCTCGTAATGACCCACTTTATCATGGTTGATAGACAGCCAGCAACTCGATTTAATGTAACAGCCTCGTTAAAATACTAGGAAATAGCTTGATGTAGTAAGTAATTAATTGGCTAGGGCTGATTAAAGCAATGAAATACAGTGTTTGTGGAAAATTTGTATCATGGGCACTTTTCAACGTAAACAAATCGTTAATGATGTCTGTTAAATATTAAATTATTTACTGAAATTGGCGCCATAGTTTCGGAGGAATATACCAGAAAGTGCCTGTGTTACTCTCCGGGTGCAACGTCGTTTATTAAAGCTAGATTTCACCGACGCGTACAGAACTGCTCTATTTTCTAATACATGACATGATATTTAATTAATATCAACTATCATTATGAAATCTGTTGTTGATAGTGGCGCCCATGTTGCGACTGATTTACAGGATTCTGTTCCAAAAAAAATTCGTAGGTACCCATTTCAATATATGGCGACAGAGAACTATGTACCTAATAGTTAGTAATTGGATTATTTAGCGCTCAATAGGATGGCTGTGTCGTTATGTTAATCTAATCGATATTTTCAGACCGAGGTATTTCTCATTACATTGCCGGTGAAATGAACTTGTTGCGATAAAATAAACCGCAGCGATTCAGGCCAAGTTCCAACTTAATGGTGGACGCTGCAATTGTAGTGAATTTAGTCAAGGAACAGATTGTCAAATAACAAGATATAGGTTGTGTGTATTTTTGTTTAATTTGGCAATATTTTATTAAATTAGTTTCAGGTTATTACATCAGTATGCAAGTGATTGTACATAATTTAGAAACTGTTACAGTTACTCATTGGAACCCGGGACTTCACGATCTTATACCCACCTTTCAGGCCATTAACGCTCGCGCTCTTCAGGTACTTAATCAGACTAACACGCGATTAATCAGACTCATCCTTGATTCTTTTCGTACAATATTTCACTTGCTTTATCTCAAAATAGGCCCTAATTCCGAGAAAAGTCCCGCTTAGGAAGGTTTACAGAAAAAACAATTTCGCTTTTTTACTTAATGGACGTTTTTCATTCGGCCAAGAAAACAATGGGTGCTGTGATAATAGCAGAGCATCAAAGGTTCGTGGTGGTGTGCTTTCAACTCGACAGCCATTTAAAAATGTTGTTTCAATATAAGTTCGTTGTTTCTGTGAGGACATTTGTACATTTACTAGTCTAAGTATGCGCTTTTAAATTGGATATCTTTTTAAAAAGCGAAAGAAAAACATGAAATTCACGAACTAACAGGTGGTTTCATTTAATACATTTTAGACAAATGGTTATGAAAAGAGCATATTATGTAACGTATCACAAGATACGAAATTGTTTTACCTATACCTAAAGTTTATTAGTACCTCCATAGATACCGGTCAAGATCGTGGACAATTAGAAAATGCAGGATTCCATAATCGAAACGAATGTAAAAACTAGTTCATGTTACAAGACTGCACACATACATTAATATATAGTTTACAATGAATGGGTCTTATACGCGAGTTAAAAATCTTGAAGTTTTTAATAGACAATTTAATTTAAAACCAATTATTACAAGAAGTTTAGTCTAAACTAGGACTTAGTGCTAGCACTAGGGCTTAGGAGTCGGAGTGGTAGTGACCGACGAGTGTGGTGTTGCGGCGGCTTTTATATCGATCAGTTTCCCCACTTCTCTCGCCTGGTAGTCCAAGGAGCGATATTGATTACCCTTTGTTCGTCCAATGGATCATTCTTGGCTTTGTTTGGAATTGTTTCCAGTTTGATGCTTTCCGCTGAGCTATTAGGCGGCCGGCTCGGTTGACTCTCCCTCTCCACTTTTGAAGCCCAGGGTTTTGAGCAAACCCTGGCGCGAAGAACACAAGTGAGGCAAACCAGGACTATAAACATTAGAAAGGATATAAGTCCATATTGTATATAAATATGCTGGTTCCGTGTTGTCAATCCTTTTGTCTGCTTCAAATGGTTTAAGTTTGAAGTGATCCTTTCTTTATCATAAGTAAGTTCAGTTTCGGGAACTTCTTCTTTTGTTGTTATTTCCAATTTTGTTATAATTAACTTCTCACTGGATTCTCTGGTTCGAAATCTAGTTATTCCTGCAATGTCAACCTCACAATTGCGACCGTCTAATAAGTAGGACCCTTTAACCCATGAAGTTTCTTCATCAATTCCACATTTAATTTTTATTTCAGTAGTTGAATTAAAGTACATGTAAATTACTTCGGGTGAAATTTCTCGTATCTCCTCCTTGGGACATCTTATTGGCACAACACTACACTCACTTGTATCTTTTCGCAATAAAATTGCGACTTCACAGTTAATCTTTGATAACACACTATTCTTGCAAATCAGTTCTTGAAGTTCCGTACATTCTTCGACTTCGTAGGTTTCCGTTTTTGTGTACGCTAGAGTTACCTTTCGTATTATAGGATAGGTACAGGTGGGTGTATTTTGGATTATGGGAACAATTTTTCTAGTTAAATATGTTTGTGGTTTTACCAAAGGTATGCTAATGAGAAAAAATACATTATTATCGACAATCTTGCTATCTACACTAATAAAAGGTTCGATTTCGTTAATGTTATTGGAAATCATTACTTTTACATCTATCTTATCTAGCGTCTCTTGTAAAACATGTGATTGTATGATACTATAATGATACATATGATGTTCGGCAAAAGTAATAGCAGTAGTTAGTCTCTCTGCCATATCTTGTAAGGTTTGAGCTTGGAACAATAATGTAAGGGCAGACTTTTGCTTAAGTTTAGAATTTACAATCAATACAGTCTTGCTACTTAACTCGTTTTGGACAGAAGTTATCTTATTTATCTGTTGATTAAATTCCTCTAAAGCGTCACTGGTAACTGATATTTTCTTATCGTATGCTATTCTTACAGTTTCTAAATCCTTCTGAATATTATTGAGGTCGTCCTGATCTAAATTACCCGTTATAAATTTAATAACAGAACCTAGTCCATTTATTAAACCTCTTTTGACTCTACTCTGTACATACAAATGGTTACAAATTTCTCCTACATGTGCAAGTATTACATTAATTCTATCATAAATATGCTGAACATCTCCACCAATAGAAAGAAGTTGAAATCGATTTACAGTTTCCAAAAGTGACTCTTTTGTTTCTACTATGGCCTTTATATCTAATTTATGAATTACAGTCCACCTTCCTTCAATAATCCGCGTAGCTTTCATTTCTACTACGACTACATGCTCTCTGGAATCCAATGGTCTGAACTTGTATCCGAGGATACTGAAAGCCCTGTAACAATAAGTTCTTCTACATGATATATTCTGCCGTTGCTAAGTTTACACCTATTGTTTGGCTCTAAACTAAGAATCTTAAATGGCCCTAAATATCTCGAGTTAGTTTTATGCCGTTCGGCTTTACTATTTTTTAAATACACTGAATCTCCTACTTTATACGGCTTTGGCGCATGTGTTTTTTTATTTATCCTGTCATTCCGTTTAGTTTTCTGCTCCTTAAGTAAATTATGTACGTTTTTATTTAACTCGTTAGCAAATTCCCTTTGTTGTGCAGTGTAACGTTGAATAGTAACTCTTAAATTGTCAAAGCTACGTAACTTGGGTTTTCTACCAAAATGTACTTCAAACGGGGCCATACCAATTGAACTATGCATAGTATTGTTATAAGCGTGGGCAATAAAGTTCATTTTCTGTTTTTGATTCAAATCGGAATCTCTTTGTAACCTATATAATTCTTGGATGGTACTATGTAATCTTTCTACATCAGAATTTGATTTATGATGTTGGGGAGACGTAGTATGGTTAATTATTTTATAAGTTTGGAACAGTTCCTTTATAATTTCACTACAAAAAGATTGTTCACCATCGTGAATTATTTTATTTGGGGCTCCAATTAATGCGAATATTTCCGCTAAAGTATCGTATACTGTGCTTTTTTCTGAAGGCTTGATTATTGCATACTTAGAGAATTTATCTATTATTGTCAAGTACCATTGCCTTTCTAGAGACATAAAATCTATGTGCCAGATATCCATTGGTTCATGGGGGGTTTCTGTTTCCGCAACTGGGGTCACGTAAGGGTGCCTATTATATTTTTCCCTTTTACATAACTCGCATTTTAAAACAAAATACTTTATTTGCTTTCTCATGTTTTCCCAGTAATATTTTTCTTTTAACTGTTTATACAAACTGTCAACACCGGCATGCCTATTTTCGTCTAAATGGTATTCTCTAATTAGCTTTAATTGTTCCTCCTTATCATCTATTTCAATCAGTGACTTAGTGTATCTAATAGGTTTAAGTTTTGTGGGATCAAAATATTTCCGATAGGTTTCAGAAACTTTATAATATAATTTTTCATTTGGTATAATAAAAGCATACTTTTCGCTACTCAAATTATCTAACATGAATTTTTTTATAGTTTCTTCTTCATTGTTAGGAGGGATGTAAAAATACCAGACTCCATTTTCTTGTTTGGCTTTTTTAAACGGAGACATTTCGAAAATTACTCGTTTCAGCCGCCTTGGCGGGTAAGCATCTATTATAGGAATTCCATTATCACTATTTTCTAAATTTGAATGTACTGTTCCCTGAAGCGATGCATTATCCGATAAATTAGACCGTGAAGTATCTTCAAAGTTAACTTCCATGGAATTTCCAATTGAAAGGCTAGGTAGGGCTATATCTTCATCGGAAATAGACATACTTCGCAGCGTTTTTCTACTAGAAACAGATTCCTTTGAGTGATGATATATTTCGACGCGACTTAATGCATCTGCTACATAATTATCTTTTCCTTTAACATGTTCAATCGAAAAATCGTAGTCTTGCAATTTAAGTTTCCAACGAGTCAATCGTTGATTGGGTTCCTTTAGTTTTGTTAACCAAATTAAGGCTTTGTGATCCGTTCTAAGTGTGAATTTTCGCCCATAAACATACGGTCTGAATTGCGTTACTGCCCACAGGATTCCTAGTAGTTCTTTCTCTGTCGTGTTATATTTCTGTTCAGCACTAGACAAGGTTCTAGATGCATAGGCTATTGGATGATTGTCCTGGCTCAAAATAGCACCAAGTGCTATATCTGAAGCATCAGTGGTGATTACAAATGTTTTATTGAAATTGGGAAAAGCTAATACAGGCGCATTAGTCAACAAATGCTTGCAGGTTTCTATGGCTTCCAGGTACTGTTTGTTTTGATAGTCTATAACTTTATCCTTCTTTGTCATCTCGGTTAATGGCTTAACTATCTTGCTTAAGTTTGGTATAAATTTTCGGTAGTATCCAATCAGTCCCAAGAAAGCCCTGATTTCTTTAACGGTTTTCGGTACAGGAAATTTTCGTATAGCTTCAATCTTCTTCTGATTTGGTTTCAGTCCTTCACTGTTCAGGATATGTCCTAGAAATTCAATTTCCTTTTGCATAAAAACACATTTATTTATATTAACTTTCAAATTTGCCTTTCTTCACGCTTCGAATACTTGTTGTAGTTTATTCACATGATCCTGCTTGGTTTTAGAATATATGATGATGTCATCTAAATAAACTAAACAGACGTCTTTTTCAATTTCCCTCTTTAGGACACTATTCATCATCCTTTGAAAGGTGGCCGGAGCATTCTTCAATCCAAATGGCATTCTAAGGAACTCAAAATGGCCATCAGGTGTGCTGAATGCAGTTTTTTCAATAGAATCCTCTTCCATCAGAATTTGGTGGTACCCCGAAGTTAAGTCCAAGGTCGTAAAATATTGGTTTCCTTCAAGCTTCGAAAACAAGTCCTCGATGTTAGGTAAAGGAAATTTATCAGATTTAGTTTTCTCGTTGAGTCTACGATAGTCTACTACCATTCTCCATTTTTGAATTCCAGATTGATCCATTTTCTTTGATACTAAATGTACAGCCGATGCCCACGGTGATTCGGATGGGCGGATAATTTTTTCTTTAAGCAACTTTTCAACTTGTCTCTTAATTTCTTGTTGTTGTGTTTGAGGCAATCGAAATAATTTTTGGTAAATTGGTTCATCATTCATTAAGCTAATGTGATGTTTAATTTTGGTTGTTGCACTGTCCGTCACATCCTCTGAAAATAAATCTTTATAGGTTTTACAAAGGTCTTCGATGTTTAGACTATCTTCCGATGTCATGTGAAATATAAGTATTTCATTGTCGGGCATACTCAGCTTTCTTTCCTTCAAATCAATCGTTGCATTGATCTGTTCAATCATTTCCGTCCCCATCAAGATATCGTATTTGTCACTGAAGTCGTAAATGTAAAATTTCATTAGTCCATTGTCTTTACCGAAGTATCGACACCAGTACGGGGTTTCAATTACTCCATTGTGTGAGGTTATTCCGTGCGATGTTTTTACGGTGAATTTTTCCGGTTTCCAATAACTCTGGAAATATTTCAATTGAGCGTCTTTCGTGATAAATGATCTTTGGCTACCAGTATCAATTAAAATTCTTAATTTCGGACTATCCGTTTCAAAGTATGGTAGGAATGATTTTACATGGTTAAACTCTATATTTACGTGTTTTGGTTTGAATCTTGGCCCTCTTGAAAATCCTCCTTTTTTGACTCTAATATGGCCGAATCTTCCGGTATATCGTTGTAATATTCTGGGTCAGCATATTCGGGTAGGAAATTCGGATATGGAAACTCCTGCGTGTCATATTCGCCCTGGTGATGATATAATTCCTCAGCAACCATCCCCCTTCCCAAATTCATCTGGCCAGGTTTTAGAGATTGCGCGGTCCTCATAGAGACATCTGCGTTATTAGTTTGTTGTCGCTGAGGTTGATTATTATTGTAGCGGAAATAGGGATTTTGTGGCCTTGAAAAGAAGTTATTTGGATTAGGCATCCATTGTGGCCTTGATGCCTGTTGTTGTTGGAAGTAATTAGGTCGTATAAAATGATTAGGTTTGTTTATAATATGTTGATTTTCAGAAGTACGCGGTGTCGGGTTAATTAAGCGCGGTGCCGGTAATATATTAGAAAATTTTTGTTTGATATTGTCAAACCGCCCCTCTGCTTCTAGCTGCAATATTTTTTGCACAGTTTCATTAAAATTACAGTTACTGACATATATTTGATCGTGGTAAGGTAAACTATTTCGAAGTGTATTTTGTGCCATGTTTATGTATGGCTCCATCACCTCATCAACTAGGCTAGATTCATTATGGTACTTATCAGCTAATTTACTTTTAATAAAGAACAGTTTTTGCTTCAATTCAAAAACAAAATCTTTATACGAACCTTTTCGTTTCAAATTAGACAACTCCATTAATAAAGTATTTAAACCTCGATTATCCCCACACTCACTCTTTAGGGCTCCCACTATCAGGTCCCAATCAAAATTATGATTAAGCATGGAAATAGTAAGAGCTGCCTTACCAGTTAATTTACTTAAAAGCAACATTACGTTACCGGGGTTTTTACCGGATAAGTTCAACCACTGGTTAGCACTTGTGACATAATTATAAATAGTAGTAGCGTCGCCGTCATACGTCGGGACGAAGTTAATTAATTTATGGGAGTCTAGGACTAAGCTAGCTCCTGGTACGCCAGGCGCAGTAGGCGCGTGGTTTAAGTTACCTTGCGGATTACTGCCGGAAGGGTGGGCCATGTCTACCCTATCACCTATTTCACTAGTGCCTCTAAATACAAATCTCGGTGGACGTAGGAGAGGAATTTTGGAGATAGATGGGAAATACTACTTGGTACTCACATACACAGCAGCACTCCGCTACGCAGCATAAGTCCAGGTTCTTCGAAGATTTCCAACGTATTTTTTCTTGGGTGAGCGGTGCTTGCAGACTTGAGAGCCCGAGCGCCCGTCCGACGAAGCGCCTCAGCAAACTGGATGTAGACTGGAAAGCGTTGTCGCGACGATGACGTTTCACCGGCCCCACGTTGGGCGCCAGTTAAAAATCTTGAAGTTTTTAATAGACAATTTAATTTAAAACCAATTATTACAAGAAGTTTAGTCTAAACTAGGACTTAGTGCTAGCACTAGGGCTTAGGAGTCGGAGTGGTAGTGACCGACGAGTGTGGTGTTGCGGCGGCTTTTATATCGATCAGTTTCCCCACTTCTCTCGCCTGGTAGTCCAAGGAGCGATATTGATTACCCTTTGTTCGTCCAATGGATCATTCTTGGCTTTGTTTGGAATTGTTTCCAGTTTGATGCTTTCCGCTGAGCTATTAGGCGGCCGGCTCGGTTGACTCTCCCTCTCCACTTTTGAAGCCCAGGGTTTTGAGCAAACCCTGGCGCGAAGAACACAAGTGAGGCAAACCAGGACTATAAACATTAGAAAGGATATAAGTCCATATTGTATATAAATATGCTGGTTCCGTGTTGTCAATCCTTTTGTCTGCTTCAAATGGTTTAAGTTTGAAGTGATCCTTTCTTTATCATAAGTAAGTTCAGTTTCGGGAACTTCTTCTTTTGTTGTTATTTCCAATTTTGTTATAATTAACTTCTCACTGGATTCTCTGGTTCGAAATCTAGTTATTCCTGCAATGTCAACCTCACAATTGCGACCGTCTAATAAGTAGGACCCTTTAACCCATGAAGTTTCTTCATCAATTCCACATTTAATTTTTATTTCAGTAGTTGAATTAAAGTACATGTAAATTACTTCGGGTGAAATTTCTCGTATCTCCTCCTTGGGACATCTTATTGGCACAACACTACACTCACTTGTATCTTTTCGCAATAAAATTGCGACTTCACAGTTAATCTTTGATAACACACTATTCTTGCAAATCAGTTCTTGAAGTTCCGTACATTCTTCGACTTCGTAGGTTTCCGTTTTTGTGTACGCTAGAGTTACCTTTCGTATTATAGGATAGGTACAGGTGGGTGTATTTTGGATTATGGGAACAATTTTTCTAGTTAAATATGTTTGTGGTTTTACCAAAGGTATGCTAATGAGAAAAAATACATTATTATCGACAATCTTGCTATCTACACTAATAAAAGGTTCGATTTCGTTAATGTTATTGGAAATCATTACTTTTACATCTATCTTATCTAGCGTCTCTTGTAAAACATGTGATTGTATGATACTATAATGATACATATGATGTTCGGCAAAAGTAATAGCAGTAGTTAGTCTCTCTGCCATATCTTGTAAGGTTTGAGCTTGGAACAATAATGTAAGGGCAGACTTTTGCTTAAGTTTAGAATTTACAATCAATACAGTCTTGCTACTTAACTCGTTTTGGACAGAAGTTATCTTATTTATCTGTTGATTAAATTCCTCTAAAGCGTCACTGGTAACTGATATTTTCTTATCGTATGCTATTCTTACAGTTTCTAAATCCTTCTGAATATTATTGAGGTCGTCCTGATCTAAATTACCCGTTATAAATTTAATAACAGAACCTAGTCCATTTATTAAACCTCTTTTGACTCTACTCTGTACATACAAATGGTTACAAATTTCTCCTACATGTGCAAGTATTACATTAATTCTATCATAAATATGCTGAACATCTCCACCAATAGAAAGAAGTTGAAATCGATTTACAGTTTCCAAAAGTGACTCTTTTGTTTCTACTATGGCCTTTATATCTAATTTATGAATTACAGTCCACCTTCCTTCAATAATCCGCGTAGCTTTCATTTCTACTACGACTACATGCTCTCTGGAATCCAATGGTCTGAACTTGTATCCGAGGATACTGAAAGCCCTGTAACAATAAGTTCTTCTACATGATATATTCTGCCGTTGCTAAGTTTACACCTATTGTTTGGCTCTAAACTAAGAATCTTAAATGGCCCTAAATATCTCGAGTTAGTTTTATGCCGTTCGGCTTTACTATTTTTTAAATACACTGAATCTCCTACTTTATACGGCTTTGGCGCATGTGTTTTTTTATTTATCCTGTCATTCCGTTTAGTTTTCTGCTCCTTAAGTAAATTATGTACGTTTTTATTTAACTCGTTAGCAAATTCCCTTTGTTGTGCAGTGTAACGTTGAATAGTAACTCTTAAATTGTCAAAGCTACGTAACTTGGGTTTTCTACCAAAATGTACTTCAAACGGGGCCATACCAATTGAACTATGCATAGTATTGTTATAAGCGTGGGCAATAAAGTTCATTTTCTGTTTTTGATTCAAATCGGAATCTCTTTGTAACCTATATAATTCTTGGATGGTACTATGTAATCTTTCTACATCAGAATTTGATTTATGATGTTGGGGAGACGTAGTATGGTTAATTATTTTATAAGTTTGGAACAGTTCCTTTATAATTTCACTACAAAAAGATTGTTCACCATCGTGAATTATTTTATTTGGGGCTCCAATTAATGCGAATATTTCCGCTAAAGTATCGTATACTGTGCTTTTTTCTGAAGGCTTGATTATTGCATACTTAGAGAATTTATCTATTATTGTCAAGTACCATTGCCTTTCTAGAGACATAAAATCTATGTGCCAGATATCCATTGGTTCATGGGGGGTTTCTGTTTCCGCAACTGGGGTCACGTAAGGGTGCCTATTATATTTTTCCCTTTTACATAACTCGCATTTTAAAACAAAATACTTTATTTGCTTTCTCATGTTTTCCCAGTAATATTTTTCTTTTAACTGTTTATACAAACTGTCAACACCGGCATGCCTATTTTCGTCTAAATGGTATTCTCTAATTAGCTTTAATTGTTCCTCCTTATCATCTATTTCAATCAGTGACTTAGTGTATCTAATAGGTTTAAGTTTTGTGGGATCAAAATATTTCCGATAGGTTTCAGAAACTTTATAATATAATTTTTCATTTGGTATAATAAAAGCATACTTTTCGCTACTCAAATTATCTAACATGAATTTTTTTATAGTTTCTTCTTCATTGTTAGGAGGGATGTAAAAATACCAGACTCCATTTTCTTGTTTGGCTTTTTTAAACGGAGACATTTCGAAAATTACTCGTTTCAGCCGCCTTGGCGGGTAAGCATCTATTATAGGAATTCCATTATCACTATTTTCTAAATTTGAATGTACTGTTCCCTGAAGCGATGCATTATCCGATAAATTAGACCGTGAAGTATCTTCAAAGTTAACTTCCATGGAATTTCCAATTGAAAGGCTAGGTAGGGCTATATCTTCATCGGAAATAGACATACTTCGCAGCGTTTTTCTACTAGAAACAGATTCCTTTGAGTGATGATATATTTCGACGCGACTTAATGCATCTGCTACATAATTATCTTTTCCTTTAACATGTTCAATCGAAAAATCGTAGTCTTGCAATTTAAGTTTCCAACGAGTCAATCGTTGATTGGGTTCCTTTAGTTTTGTTAACCAAATTAAGGCTTTGTGATCCGTTCTAAGTGTGAATTTTCGCCCATAAACATACGGTCTGAATTGCGTTACTGCCCACAGGATTCCTAGTAGTTCTTTCTCTGTCGTGTTATATTTCTGTTCAGCACTAGACAAGGTTCTAGATGCATAGGCTATTGGATGATTGTCCTGGCTCAAAATAGCACCAAGTGCTATATCTGAAGCATCAGTGGTGATTACAAATGTTTTATTGAAATTGGGAAAAGCTAATACAGGCGCATTAGTCAACAAATGCTTGCAGGTTTCTATGGCTTCCAGGTACTGTTTGTTTTGATAGTCTATAACTTTATCCTTCTTTGTCATCTCGGTTAATGGCTTAACTATCTTGCTTAAGTTTGGTATAAATTTTCGGTAGTATCCAATCAGTCCCAAGAAAGCCCTGATTTCTTTAACGGTTTTCGGTACAGGAAATTTTCGTATAGCTTCAATCTTCTTCTGATTTGGTTTCAGTCCTTCACTGTTCAGGATATGTCCTAGAAATTCAATTTCCTTTTGCATAAAAACACATTTATTTATATTAACTTTCAAATTTGCCTTTCTTCACGCTTCGAATACTTGTTGTAGTTTATTCACATGATCCTGCTTGGTTTTAGAATATATGATGATGTCATCTAAATAAACTAAACAGACGTCTTTTTCAATTTCCCTCTTTAGGACACTATTCATCATCCTTTGAAAGGTGGCCGGAGCATTCTTCAATCCAAATGGCATTCTAAGGAACTCAAAATGGCCATCAGGTGTGCTGAATGCAGTTTTTTCAATAGAATCCTCTTCCATCAGAATTTGGTGGTACCCCGAAGTTAAGTCCAAGGTCGTAAAATATTGGTTTCCTTCAAGCTTCGAAAACAAGTCCTCGATGTTAGGTAAAGGAAATTTATCAGATTTAGTTTTCTCGTTGAGTCTACGATAGTCTACTACCATTCTCCATTTTTGAATTCCAGATTGATCCATTTTCTTTGATACTAAATGTACAGCCGATGCCCACGGTGATTCGGATGGGCGGATAATTTTTTCTTTAAGCAACTTTTCAACTTGTCTCTTAATTTCTTGTTGTTGTGTTTGAGGCAATCGAAATAATTTTTGGTAAATTGGTTCATCATTCATTAAGCTAATGTGATGTTTAATTTTGGTTGTTGCACTGTCCGTCACATCCTCTGAAAATAAATCTTTATAGGTTTTACAAAGGTCTTCGATGTTTAGACTATCTTCCGATGTCATGTGAAATATAAGTATTTCATTGTCGGGCATACTCAGCTTTCTTTCCTTCAAATCAATCGTTGCATTGATCTGTTCAATCATTTCCGTCCCCATCAAGATATCGTATTTGTCACTGAAGTCGTAAATGTAAAATTTCATTAGTCCATTGTCTTTACCGAAGTATCGACACCAGTACGGGGTTTCAATTACTCCATTGTGTGAGGTTATTCCGTGCGATGTTTTTACGGTGAATTTTTCCGGTTTCCAATAACTCTGGAAATATTTCAATTGAGCGTCTTTCGTGATAAATGATCTTTGGCTACCAGTATCAATTAAAATTCTTAATTTCGGACTATCCGTTTCAAAGTATGGTAGGAATGATTTTACATGGTTAAACTCTATATTTACGTGTTTTGGTTTGAATCTTGGCCCTCTTGAAAATCCTCCTTTTTTGACTCTAATATGGCCGAATCTTCCGGTATATCGTTGTAATATTCTGGGTCAGCATATTCGGGTAGGAAATTCGGATATGGAAACTCCTGCGTGTCATATTCGCCCTGGTGATGATATAATTCCTCAGCAACCATCCCCCTTCCCAAATTCATCTGGCCAGGTTTTAGAGATTGCGCGGTCCTCATAGAGACATCTGCGTTATTAGTTTGTTGTCGCTGAGGTTGATTATTATTGTAGCGGAAATAGGGATTTTGTGGCCTTGAAAAGAAGTTATTTGGATTAGGCATCCATTGTGGCCTTGATGCCTGTTGTTGTTGGAAGTAATTAGGTCGTATAAAATGATTAGGTTTGTTTATAATATGTTGATTTTCAGAAGTACGCGGTGTCGGGTTAATTAAGCGCGGTGCCGGTAATATATTAGAAAATTTTTGTTTGATATTGTCAAACCGCCCCTCTGCTTCTAGCTGCAATATTTTTTGCACAGTTTCATTAAAATTACAGTTACTGACATATATTTGATCGTGGTAAGGTAAACTATTTCGAAGTGTATTTTGTGCCATGTTTATGTATGGCTCCATCACCTCATCAACTAGGCTAGATTCATTATGGTACTTATCAGCTAATTTACTTTTAATAAAGAACAGTTTTTGCTTCAATTCAAAAACAAAATCTTTATACGAACCTTTTCGTTTCAAATTAGACAACTCCATTAATAAAGTATTTAAACCTCGATTATCCCCACACTCACTCTTTAGGGCTCCCACTATCAGGTCCCAATCAAAATTATGATTAAGCATGGAAATAGTAAGAGCTGCCTTACCAGTTAATTTACTTAAAAGCAACATTACGTTACCGGGGTTTTTACCGGATAAGTTCAACCACTGGTTAGCACTTGTGACATAATTATAAATAGTAGTAGCGTCGCCGTCATACGTCGGGACGAAGTTAATTAATTTATGGGAGTCTAGGACTAAGCTAGCTCCTGGTACGCCAGGCGCAGTAGGCGCGTGGTTTAAGTTACCTTGCGGATTACTGCCGGAAGGGTGGGCCATGTCTACCCTATCACCTATTTCACTAGTGCCTCTAAATACAAATCTCGGTGGACGTAGGAGAGGAATTTTGGAGATAGATGGGAAATACTACTTGGTACTCACATACACAGCAGCACTCCGCTACGCAGCATAAGTCCAGGTTCTTCGAAGATTTCCAACGTATTTTTTCTTGGGTGAGCGGTGCTTGCAGACTTGAGAGCCCGAGCGCCCGTCCGACGAAGCGCCTCAGCAAACTGGATGTAGACTGGAAAGCGTTGTCGCGACGATGACGTTTCACCGGCCCCACGTTGGGCGCCAGTTAAAAATCTTGAAGTTTTTAATAGACAATTTAATTTAAAACCAATTATTACAAGAAGTTTAGTCTAAACTAGGACTTAGTGCTAGCACTAGGGCTTAGGAGTCGGAGTGGTAGTGACCGACGAGTGTGGTGTTGCGGCGGCTTTTATATCGATCAGTTTCCCCACTTCTCTCGCCTGGTAGTCCAAGGAGCGATATTGATTACCCTTTGTTCGTCCAATGGATCATTCTTGGCTTTGTTTGGAATTGTTTCCAGTTTGATGCTTTCCGCTGAGCTATTAGGCGGCCGGCTCGGTTGACTCGCGTACCTACAACTTAATTGAGAACCTAACTCCGCCTCATGCCTATTTGTGAGCAGAACATGAATGAAGTAGGTAGCTAAATATGTGATGCTTGGAGCGAACAAATAGAAATTTGTGATACCTACCACCAATAATGTAATATACAAAATAAGTTATTCTTCAAAAGCTATGATAAAAGTAATATAAAAAGCCCCTCAAGAGATAGAATTCTTTAGCGCAAGTATTAAAAAGTTTTCTATTATAATCCCTTAACCCCTTAAGACTAGGGAAATTTGCATGTTATCGGAAAGTCCCTAAGGCTGTTGATCTTTGCTAATATATGAAATGTTGAAATATTTGCTCGGAAAATACCCTACAATTGAAGGCTAAATAACTTGGTACAGTGCACATTGTAGAGCGTTACTGAACTTACTAAAAATGTGCTAATTAATAATATTTATTGATAAGATATAATATAAGGTTACCTATAGAATAGATATTTGAATTAGGTTTTCTAAGGCAAAGTTTCCAATGGAAATTGTTAATATTTGAAAACAATATAAACTTCTAACATACTTATTAAACATTTTTTATGCGATACTTTAGCAATAGAAACCGAAATCGCACGATTCAACCGCTCTAATAGCTCATTTTCAAGAAGAAGAGCCGCCTCTGGTAAACCTATTTGCAGCATTGCAAATCCTCCACTTGGTGAGGACTGCTACTCAAAAGTTAGCTGTGCTTATGAGCTCTATACCAGTAGCGTGGCGTCCAAAGAACTCGATTCCTACCGGCTTGCCCAATTTTAGGCATTTGAGCACCTTATTCTACAGCTCTTAAGGAAAATGTACGCTAAATCTGCATCGGCTTGGATACCTTTTACGCCACGCCATCGCTGTATACCATAACTTCTAACCTTCAGATTTTTTTCCTACCCTGAAATACATTTTCAAACGCTCACTGCTACCCTCTTTTACAAATTAATCGTTGACGATGCTTTTTGTACAAATTAGTTGCTCGTTAGAAGATTGTTATTATTTTCTCTCACAGTTAATATTCTAAATAAAATTTGCTTTGTAAAAGTTTTTCTGAATAAAGTTCCTCGCCATTATTGCGAAAAATATGTAAAAGTTTAGTCAAAATTAATTTGCTACAAGTAAAAAGTTTTGACTTAAATTACTCGTTAATGATTAAAACATTTGCTCGTAGCAATTTACTTCTACAGGTAAGTACAGCTTGGCAAAAAAGAGTAGAAACTGAACTATTTTTTTGCCTTACAACACTGATTAATTGTGACGTTCCGCGGCTGTATTGCGGCGTTCTATCTTGATGTCCTATAGTAACGGAGTCGGATACGACGCAAGCGACAATATCCATAAGGTACCTTTACCCGTGGAACGTCACAATTTGTCAGTTGTTAGTACGAGTAAAGTGCGACTACGCTAAGTTTGCAGAGGTCAGAAAAAGGTTTTACTATAAAAATGCATATGGCAATACCTATCGCAAGAAAGAGTATTAATTAGTCTTGATATTTGGCAAATATCTTACCGTTTTATAAGTATATACCTACTCGTAATGTGTTTACATGTCTACTGAAATAAATATTCAAGACAGCCTTGCACAAATCGGTCTAGTCCTAAAAACCAAGCAACGCTTTATTCATGTATATATTTAAATATTATACACCTGAAGTGAATAAGCAAGGAATTATTCTTTGGTGATACATTCCTGAGGAATGTTCCCTAACTTGTACATTACGGCAACTTAAACGTTGACTGCGAACGTGATCCCGTAACCTTACTCATCGTTTCAGTTCATCCTAGAGGTGCTCTATGGGGTTCAAGACGGGATTTCTTGCTGGCCAATGCATAACAGGAATCCTGAACACATACAGTTAGTCATTGACAATTAATACGCACTGTGAGTGCGGGCGAGTGAAATGATAAAAGCGGTATATGGGGAACACTTGATCTTTTAGGATCACCATAATTAATTGTCGACCAGTCAGGGCTCCCTGGCAGCGACCTTCACCTGGCTAAGAAACTCACACAAGCTCAGTTTTTCCTGCGCTTGACATGCCGCCCCAGGACATGCACGAGTCACCGCCGTACTTAAGTTCACGATATTTTCAAAGCATGCTTGTGCGAAATATTCCTCACTTCTTTTGTGGACTTTTATATGCATAAAATTCCGACAAAGGTGGTTATGTGTAAACTGAAGTCTTTGCGATGCTGTGTGGTCAATTTGGGATCTGCGGCAGCTCTATGAGATAAGATGTTCTTCATTGCGGCTGCTCCAAAAAACTTTAGAGTATACTAAAAATCTAAACATAAGTTTTTTTAAACGATTTTGAACAAATGTTGTTCAGTTTCAGAAGTACAACCTACATTTTAATTATTTGCTCCTAGCACAGGCCACACGTACTAGGTACTGCTTGTCTAAGAACTAAGTCTAATCACTCTTCCATAATTACAAACTACGTCTTAACTAGTTTATCGCAACAAGTCATAACAATAAAATCACGTACAGAGATATGTTTGGGCCTTATCTGGCCGAGTAGGTATTTCTATTTTGTTTCGGTTGTGAGTTGCCGCTGTAGCTGCGAGTGCGCTTACACTTACACACGACCGGCAGGATGAGGCGACTGTAGCCGATGGCATTACCCTAAAGTAGGCCAAAAGTAGGTCTACGGCAGCAGCCGTTATCTGTCGTGCGGCGTTCTTCGATCACCAATTACAGTGGCAACAGACGTAATATTAGTAATAGGGCGACATACATGCGACATCCGACAACTATTCGTATTCGAACAACTGCCCGCGACTTGTTGTGCGATAAAGAATGACCTGTCACTTTCGTACTATATTTGATAAAAAGGGATCGATACGATAAAAGGAAAAACGCTTAAACTTTTTCCATAACTCATCTACAGGTCGATTCATAAGAGCTGGCGCGGATTTAATATGAAATAAGCACTGGCTGCAAATAAAATCCGCGCCAGCTCTTGTGAATCAACCTGTACGAGCCATGTAATAAACCAGATTAAACAAAATGTGCAGCTTCTTGCACAGAACTACGATGCAATAAGCAAGACTCATAGACAAAGTTTTCAAAGTGATGTTTGCCACAGGAGTTGTTTATAGCATCTCATTTGCTCGATCTACTCAAAGTTTTATACCGCAGTAAATCCATAATAATGTATCCACCAATGGCAAAAGCTGTGAAAGCCGTTTCAATTTCATTTTTACCGTGCTCTATAGCGTGGTTAAATGTAAAACTAGTGCATCCAAATGGCTTCACAGACCGTTTCGTCGTGAAATGAGCTCCTGTGTTGTGAAAATCAGATGTGGGATTTTATTTTAAGGATTTTATAGACAGTTATCTCGGTATGCCTATGTATCATTTAAGTGTATTATTTGTCGGATGTTGGTTCTATTTTAAGCAATTACCGGCGAGGTTGGACCTCGCCCGTCTGATTAATTGCCGGCACGTGGAGAGGGCAGTTTCGCACCCAATCGCGTATAGATTTCTATTTGTGTTTGTTGCGCACGTATTAAGTATAATTTGGCCCCTAACAAGTATATCGGTAAAGAAGAATTGTTTGACACTTCACTATCAGTTTTCTTATTAAATTGCAAAATATGTTGTGAAATAGCCAGGAATAAGCTTTCAACAATTCGCTAAATTCTGAAAAGTAAATTGATACGGTCTACTGTAAAGTGATTGACTTGAGCCACATTTGGATATCAGCGTTTGATCTTTCTTTCCTAATCAACGAGAAACTCAGGCCGCCTATTATTGGTGAAATAGATATAGGTACGAAATACGCTCCTATATGGCGGAAGAGGGAATTAGTACATTGTGTATCAAGGGCGGTAGGTAAGGAATTACAAACGAGTGTTTGTTACAAGGCCGAGGCGAAGCCGAGGGCTTTAATAACACGAGTTTGTAATTCCTTTACCGCCCGTGGCACACACAATGTTTTTCATCACACTTGTGAGGAAATCTAATTAAAATTAACCTTACTTAACCTAAATAAAATTGTAAAACTGACAGTGACATTAGTGACATATCCATAGACAATGCGAAACGTTCGGAAACCATAGCGGTACAGACCTAAAACGGTTGATTTTATAATTGCAAAATACTGAAATACACTATTGAAACATTTAATTAATGTTACAGAAATATGTGTTTACATGTATTTGCAATAACAGTTCTCTTTAATTAAATATTTCAGTGATAAAAGTTAAAAAAGTAAGTTGGTAGTTTCCTTTGAACATGACAAATAAGAGTAAAACAGAACCAGCGTTTCAAATTTAAAAAGAAAACCATTACGCCCTAGGGCGTAATAGCTCATTTACGGCCCGCAAAACCTACGTGTAATGCACCATTTTCGAGCAAGTGTGATGAAAAAATTATTAGATATATCTACGTAAGGGAAGATATTCAATTTCCCCGTATTCATAATATCAGAATAGCATTCATATACCAACGGAGGATAGTCCTGTGCGGCAGCTATAACACTTTTATTGGACTGTAAAAGTTTATATTTATTTATGTGTCTGTCCCGGAGGACCTACAACGTGGAACTCTAGCTGGACTTTCTATTTGATGCCCCAGCTCATAAACAGACATAATTTATTTGAAAGGGTACGGGACTAGCTAGGTCGACAAATTGCAGTCTTTATAAGTAGAAGTGTAAGTAGGTAGGTTTATGAGTGTTAAAAATTGTCAGACTGGTTCACAACTAGGAATCGATGATAGCACTTCTGGATTTCCAGAGTATAATAAGTATATTAAATCAATTGACCAGCAGAGCAATTGGTAGGTACCGTTAACTCAGGTTTCTATGGTACAATGCACTCAACTAATAGTTGAGTGAGTGCATTGTAACTATGATCCCAACTTTAGAGTATTCCCATGAGTACGAGTACATGCCGCGCCAATGTTGGCTTTAGCCATGTGAATCATGAGCAATAATTCAATATATACTGCATCATATAACAATAGTTAAAATAGTGTGCAACAGTCTACATGAGATGAGAGCGCATCATAGTTTGGACCATAGTTGTGTACTGTACACTGGACTATAAATACCTGAGTTTGCGGTGCTCGTAAGGGGTCATCCACAAAGTACGTCACACGATTTTTCAGACTTTTAGACCCCCCCCCCCCCCATGTCACACCTTATTAGTATAGGCTGTTACATTTGGCTAGACCCCCCAATGGGTGTGACGTACTATATGGAGGACCCCTAAATGCCTTCAAATTTCTATCTCTATTGATCTTTCTTGCCTTGCGATTCGAGTCGGTCGGTTTCGCATACAAATAAAACGAGAGTCATCATTCGCGTTCACGGCATCGGTTATGTTTTAATTGTGTTCTATATTATAACTCGATACATTTTGTAAAGTAAATAGTACATTACACAACTAGGGTGGTAAACAAAGAAAGGCCGAGATCGCAGATGTTTGCGGCCTGAACTGCAAGCGAGAGACGTAACTGACGTAAGTATGCGATCGAGGGCTTTCTTTATTACCTTCCGTGAAGGAAGTCACGCTGCCTAGCCTGACCGCGTTTCTTAAACAGAGGCGGCTGCGTTGGCTAGGGCATGTGCACAGAATGAACCCTTCTCGTCTACCACGACGTGGTGCGGTTCCGAATGCAAAAAGAGACGTTGGGAGGCCATTGCTTCGCTTTAAAGACGCCAAAGCCGCCCGCAAGTGCGCCGCAAGTGCGCCGCAAGTGCGCCGCAAGTGCGCCAAAAGGGACATGATCGCCTGTAAAATTGACCACCAGAACTGGGACACGCTTGCGGAGAAACGAACGGAGTGGCGGAGGCGCGTGGGGGTCGCAAGTTAAGCGATGAGACCTGGTTCGCTGCACTCACTGACAAGAGACAAAGACGACACCAAAGCGACTCAGCACCATATGTTGCAAACTTCTCTTCAAATTCAAATTCAAAAACATTTATTACCAAAAACATATTAAAAGTACTTAACAAAACGATAGAAACTTATTTTACTAACTTAACATTTAGTAGATATCCGTATATAAAAAAAAAATCCTTAACTATGTTTGGTAATGGGTACCAGTCTCAGCATGTGCTAGGCTGAAGCCCAGAGCTGATTTTCAGACTAGCCCCTTTTATGGGGTTGGTCGTAACACTACGTACAAACAACAAATTAATTAAAACAAAAACAAAAAAAAAAACATGGATAGAGAAAAAAGAGACGAAGAAGACAAAGGACAAGAATATAGTCATAGTACTTAATAGGTAGTAAGTATAATAGAGAAGGTATGTTATTTTATATATATACATATTGTTACATATTACAATATACATAGTAGGGGTGAATTTCACATGCAGAAGTTTATAATGTAAAAAATATTATTTTTGTATGAGTGTGTGTGTCTTTGCGAGATTTTATTTTTGCCTTTGCATTTCAAGAAGGTGAACTCGCATCAACTTTTTAAATTTTAGAAAATACATGGTTTCCCTAGGTAGATCGTTCCATATTTTTGCAGCGGCAAATTTAAAACCTCCTCTAAATGAGACCGTCTTATGTTGAGGAATTACTAGTGTACGCTCCCGGTGGCTTCTCAGCTGCCTTCCGCGAGTGCCTTTGACCCAGATCAGTTCCTGAAATAAGTACCGTGGGGTTTCAAACTCGATGACTTTGCGGACAGTGGTGGCCAGGTGCAGATGTCTTGATGTCTTGATGATAACAATAAAATAAAGAAAAAAAAAATAAGAGTGTCGCCATACATGAAACATGGTTCTTTTTGGAGTTTTTTGCACACGGTGGTACGAAACTCTTTGTACGTAAGTCCCCATTTAGCCGCTTGTTTGGTGGTATCATTCTGATAAGCATAATCTAATCAGAATTATACCACCAAACAATCGGCTCTCTCTCAGGTTCTGCAAAAGTATTTGAGAGGCCGACCGAAGACTTGTTGAATTGGTTCCACAATGCAATGCACTATCAGATATAGAAAGCTCCAGTTCGTCACTGGGACGACTCAGTTTACTTGGAGCTTAAAGAAGATTCAGACGATGGATGAAATATTTATAAATGAAGATGAAGAAAATCTAATCTAATCTAATAAAAGCGGTCGTAACGGTGAAGTTAATTATAAAACTATACCTAGTCTGTCGTCTATTCCATCATTGGACTCTTTAGCGACGTCTTCATCTCATCGACTTAATCCTGCCATAACTTCGCGTGTAGTCTCATGTGGCGTGCCTACATCTGCCAAGCATTCACCTGTCGACACTTTTTTTTTGGCTGGGAAAATGCATTGCAGCATCTCGCCCGGACGGGTACGTGGGGCTCCTGGTCAGTCCCGTATGCCCACTACAACCAACAACAATAAACAACAAACCCACCAATTCACCTTCTGCCTCGTGTTTTATGTCTGTCGGCCACAATATCGTTTGTCTATGGGTTTTTATGGGTGGCAGGTGGGACCCCACCGCTGCCACTCGACCCGTTACGGTGTAAGGGAGCAGATGCGCGAATCGCCAGCGTGCACGCCCTACCCTCCGTCTGTTGGGAATAGTAAGAGGATTGTCCTCCCGTCTCCGCTCTGCTGCCGCCTTCTGCATCATAACAGATGTGCAGAAGGCGACCAATGTGAACGCCTGCTGAGGTTTTTCTCTTATTTAAATGTAAATTTAATAAATATAGGTAAAATTCCTTTAGTAAAGTAACAAACCATATATTCGGCAATGTCCAAAATACTGTACATTCAAACTACCTTCCTATTCTTTTCACAATTGGCAATGTCCAACATACTTGACATACGATTTCTACGAAAGTATCAACAACAGATTTTTTTAGTTATTTTTCCATTACATATAAACATATAAATGTCCATAAAAACGATAACACTAACTGAATTTCACTATTTTTTTCCTTGTCGAATTAAGGGGTAAATCATTTATGATATAACTGATTCTTACTGTAGCGTTTAAATCAATAATCTTTGGAATATTCCACATTTTATATTTTTGTTGCACCTTAGTATGGACGGGAAACCTGTGTGCAGCTGCTTGTGCTCATGCCCACTATGTTTTGATATTGTTGCCTGTTGCATGCAAAATACTTGTTGAGTTAGTTACTCGGTTCGCCTTGGGAGCTTAGAATATGCAAAAGAGGTTTCCAACTAGCACGGGGCACGTAAAGCTTAGCAAGCACTAACTGTGTATATCTTGTATTTATATGCAAAAGTAATCCATCTTTGTAACCTCTGATAAAGGGGATTCAACTAATCAGATCGCGGCTCACCTGCAGTGCGACTGCAGGTGGTCGGCGGTTACGGGTCAAAATTAATAGTCATACTCTACCTGCCCTATGCACTGTACTTTACAGGCAGGTGGGTAGTGGGAGGTTTTAAGAGTTCGAATTAAATGGAATCGTTTCATAAACGCAATAACCTCGGTTAACGTTATTGTAACCTTCGTAAAGGATATACCTACACAACCCATTCACGTAGCACGACGTTTCCGGGTCCGGCCCATTGGCTAGTCACACGGTCACTGCAGGCTATCTTTTTTTTTTTATCCTGACACACTTGCAGGCCTTTCTGGCTGTTTCAAAAATCGAACCCGGTGGGGGCCATGGCGTTCCCTGGGGTCGAACCAGGTCGCTGGCTGGCCCACCTTGAGTTGATCGGACTAGGTGGGGGCCGGGGGCGCCTGGGGTCGAACCAGGTAGCTAGTCCCGGTCCACCTTGAGAGTTTCGGACTAGGTGGGGGCCAAAGCGCCTGGGGTCGAACCAGGACGCTAGGCCAGGGTCACCTTGAGGTTACACTAATTGCTCAAAGTGAGCAGCGGACCAGCGGGAAGGTTGAAGCGGATCAACCTGTCCTTATGTGAGTGTGTGAATCGAACGTATGGGAGTTTTAGTTGCCGGTTCGCTAAACCTAGCCCAGCTAAGAAGACTGCGGCAATAAACTTAGCTGGGCCCGAGCAAAGTCGGCGTGAGCGGGCTATCTAACGGGTATAATCCCCATAGCTTTGTCTTGGACGTCTTGCTAGAGCCCGTTTGATCACATCGATTTGGTATTAATCGCCTGCTGTAATCTCGTGGTGACGTGTATTTAGATTAATCGCTACTGCGTCACTGAATTAACGGTGTACCGTGAACACAGACAACACCGTGAATGAGTGTGTGATGAATGAATGAGTGAATTAATAACCAGATTTCTCATCCTTGAACTGTTCTACTACAAAAACAAGACTACGTAGGCTCCAGCGAACTTCAAAGTTACTTTATTCTGAAACAATGTTAAATACTCGTAGGAACAAATAGCACTGTTATTCATAGCTCCTTCAATTGTTGGGTAATCATAGCGTAGCTACCATGGTACTACACTACCATTAGGACTTTTATTGTATATACACTGAGAAAAATGTCACTTCGGGGTAATCTTAAAATATCGTGATTTCCGTCTAAATTAGGTGCGTTGTCCTAAAATAAGAAGATATCATGTCAATATTACGTTATAATTGAAATGTTTTACGACGTAATAGAATTGTTTGGGGAGATAATCAAATATTACGATACTTGTCATAGTAAAAATTGGTCACAGTAAATAATATTATCTTCATCAAATAATAACGTTATGTAATAGAAAATGACCCACCATCCTATAAATTTGTATGATATTTATAAATAAGAGTATAACTGTAAAAACAATGACAGGGTCACCGTATTTTTACAGATTTCATAGTATATATGAAGAAGTATCTCTGAAAATACGTTGAAGTCCCATTAATGTAGTATGATAAAATTGTGTATGTTTTTAGATGACGCATTATTTTTTAATATTACAATCATATTGTTTTATGTGAATCCTACTAAAATACGAATACAGAATCTTCTTATTTTTAGAGTAAGCATCAAAGTTTAATATTACAGTCATCTTATTTTAAGTGAATCTTACTAAAATACGATGACAGAAACTCATTTACGAGTACGATCCTAGTAATCTGTGGTAGCATCCAATTTTGTACGATTCCTACAAAAATACACCTTAAAAGATATTATCATCGTAAAGACTGGTCACACTAATATCAGATGACTGACTGAGTTGGCTTTTAGTTGGTCTTGGTCAGTCACATCAGGCAGTAGTGTGTGTGTTTCGGGTGTTCGGTTAATCGCACGGGTCTCATTTTGTGAGTTTTGTTGGTGAGTGGTGAAGCCACGTGAATCCATGTTACAAGTGTCGCAACGGTTTACTAATCATCATTGATCATGGATCAAGCTACGCGTGATTTGCTTACAAAATGGAATTTCACCCACTACATAGAACGTTTTAAGGTAAGTTGATGTACCTAGTCTAGGTTATGGCACATGGTTTCGTACCTAGTACATAACTCTGTTTTGTAATACCGTCTCAAATGAAATACATTGTTTGTTTTAGGATGGTGACACAGCACTGGTTTTACCACTGGACTCGTCATCGTCTGTGGGTGAAGTTGTTACTGAAGCGTCCACTGTGAACAATTTAGTAAGTTATTGCTTATTAGACTACTGACTAATGAATGTGAAGAGACTAATGAATGTCAAGGAAGCGAGGGATGTATGCCAGGATCGTAGCAAGTGGAGGTCCTTGGGCTCTGCCTACCCCTCTTCTGGGAAAAAGGCGTGAGTTTATGTATGTATGTGTACTTAGACTAGGTACTTATTTGTTGAGAAGGTTATTTTTGACATTGAATATTCTTTACCCCTAACATAAACAGATAGGTGTTTAACGTAAGTCCTGTAAATGTGACTTGATGGAGTGTTTCTAGCTATGATTCAAGAAAATCTGTTTAGCAGTTTAAAGATTAACAATCTACTTAGTTGGTAATACTATAATTACTATTTGTATTTCAGGTGACTACCATACTGAATTCGTCAGCAGAGGGAAGACAAATAATATAAATTGGACAGAAAACGGGCGACGTACCCTCAGACGTGCGTGGGCATTTATCTGCCAGCTGACGCTTACCAGGCTAAGCGCAACATCTCTGGCTGGTTGGTCACCGCCAGAAGGGCTCGACGGCGGTATTTAGTTTCTTTTTGGGCCTTATAGAAAAGGCTAAGTCGCGATCCCGCTCCAAGTCCACTCCAAGGAAAGACAGCCCTTCACACGCTGGTATTGACCTGACCGGACTTAAAGAATGCACTATGACTAAAAATACTGATCTACTAGTCTGTAATTATTCATATTAAATTCCTGCGCTATCTTATAAATAAATACCTATCATTGATTCGAATTTCTGTTTCTATTTTTACATACATACATCCGTATCTGTTCTTATTTTAATTGCACTAATCTGGTTATTTCTTGTTTTCTTTACTTTACATGTTCATTTCTTATTCATAGACAATCGCATTACCAAGGTACCTTCTTCCTATTTTTTCACGGGCTCCCCATTTTTAAACGGTTTTATTTTTTAGCTTACCGTGTTTGTGTCAAGTTTGTTTGTTTGGGTCAAATCTTGCGGCAGATTTTTTAAATTTAATAATATTTAAAAGGAATGAACCATTATTTGGACCTTAAAAATAAAAGGATCACGTAAAGTAGAAAGAGGGTTTAACAATAAAAATAGCCCGTAAAGTAATGGAATATAACTATATTGTATACAGTTATGTCCTTCCAATTTTTATATGCTTTCCTCGTATTTCGGGTTAGGTCCTATTATTTTTCCTACTATTTTCTCATACAGGGTGTAACAAAAAGGGGGTTACAAGCCGAAAGGGGGTTGTTAAGGACATCATTCTGAACAACTTTCACTGTGGGACCGACTTGATGAGAGCAACTTTATTTTTCACTCTCCATGTACTGGGATAAGAAAAATAAAGTTGCTTTGATCAAGTCGGTCCCATAGTAAAGGTTGTTCACAATGATGTCCCTAACAACCCCCTTTCGGCTTGTAACCCCCTTTTTGTTACACCCTGTATGAGAAAATAGTAGGAAAAATAATAGGACCTAACCCGAAATACGAGGAAAGCCTATAAAAATTGGAAGGACATAACTGGAAATATGAGGAAGTCACCTATAAATAGTAGGAAAAGTATTAGGACCTAACCGAATATATGAGGAAGTCATCCATAAATGGTAGGAAAAATAATAGGACATAACATGAGGTATGATGAAAGGAAACATAAATAATAGGAATCATAATCATATATTGTATGCTGGTCCTACCAACGTCAAAGTGACAGTCATCTTAAACGCCGTTATCATCAGCAACATCATTATCATCGTACTTTTAGGTGATGTCAGTATGCTCCCTACTTTTGGTGAATTCATCTTAATTTACGGTGAACAGTTTTCTCAGTGTAATTTAAGACTTATAGAAAGCCCATGGTCTTCTCTGTAGCACTTATTCAAATAAAATCAATACATTGATTACAAACACGCCCAAAAACTATTGGTACTATATATACAAATACTACACATAGGAGGTTATACTTGTTAATTAAAACAAAAAAATGCTTTGCTAATCCGCGATGTGATAACGTGTTAGACAATTAGTTCTAGCCCGTTATAATTACTTGCGTATTTTTTCCTGCAAAACAAAAAAACATGCAAATAAATATTAACAAACCACCACCAAAAATACAAAGCTCGTCACGTTTTTCGCCTCTCTACGAGGCATCCTCAGGAGAAGCCGGAAATGTTAACCGTCCGGCGTCCGTTGACGAAATGAGATGTTGGATGTTGGTGTTGTTGTTTTTTTGTGTCGTAAGTGGCATAAAAATACGCAAGTAATTACAACGGGCTGGCACTAATTGTCTAACACAGCGGTCGGCAACCTTTTAGCAGCCAAGGGCCACATAGTAGCGAACCAAATTGACGCGGGCCGCATTTTGTTAATAATTTTTGATTTTATACAATTCGGAATATAGCGACCTTTGTATACAAAATAGCCAGGGAGGCTCGCGGGCCACAAGTGAGCGGTTCACGGGCCTCATGCGGCCCGCGGGCCGCAGGTTGCCGACCGCTGGTCTAACACGTTATCATATCGCGGATTAGCAAAGTAAATCTTTGTTTTCATTAACATGAATTTCCGTAAAGTAACGCCAGATTCATACTTGTGGTATAAGAGGTACTTGCCAAATCTCACAGTTCGAGGTCGACGGAATTTGAAAACGACCCGATAGCTTTTAGAGCTGAGAGAGGCCAAACGCTGGAGAGAGGAGGCGCCACAATCAAGTTCCTGCCCGGGTTAAAAAAGGGATATTTTTAAATGTAGGTACATCTGTATAATTTTTCAGCACACTAGGTAACTCCACTAATGAACTAAATGCATATCAGAAAAATAAATGCTGTGCAAAAAAACCAATTGATTAACTAAATATGTCCTAAAAAAAACAAAAAAATCACACAAAACGAGATGACCTTTTTTATCGAATTCACACCAAAATGTGGTCCGTACATCAGATATAGGTGCATAATTTGTGTGCAAGTCAGTATTTTTGGGTTTAACTTTAAAATATTTTGTTGGAAAAAAAGGGAATATACAGATATATCGATTTAATTACATGTCGTTAAAAAATACCAACCTATATAGAAATTGGGAGAGGCAATTGCAATTAGTTTGGTATTCAGTATAACGAATTTTACGACCTCTTTATGTTAAAAGCCTCTATTATGAAAAACACCTGGCCTGTAAAGTTTCTAATAAGATTGAGAGCCCAATTAAAACAATATAGATATCCGTACCTACTAAGGTTGTTTCGCAAGTTTAATCAGGCGCTACATAAAAGAAAATGTAATTTAATCCTCTTTGGCAATTTTGCTGTTGTTACGAATACGACCCGCGCTCAATTGTAACGAAATAAAAATCCTAAAAAGATCGGCGATATGGGGACCATTTATGAATTTTGTAAATTTTTCTTTCTCATTTGTGAGAGCTTTCGCTCCAAAAATTAATTCCTGTATCTAAATACGATTCCATATGGCCGAAATTTCATAACAAAATCTCCAGAACACTGACAGTTAGATATTTACTAAAATATAAGGTAAACGTGCCAGTAGTTGCCGTATCTTGAACGTTACTCATTAAGTTGCTTATACCCAGATCCCTACTTCAAACTCCTTTAGTATTTTGTTAGTAAAACAATGAAATGGTTCTCTGTATTATAAACTTTTTTTTTTTTGAAGACTAACTAACTTGCGACCTTTATTGGGCATACCGTGGCGTTCCCCGGGGTCGAACCAGGTCGCTAGCCAGCCCACCCTGAGGTTATATAATCTTACAGTTATACATCCCTGTGTATAACTGTATGTTTATAAGCTCTCTAGGATAATAGACCCCTATCATAGGTCTATTATCCTAGAGAGCTGGTCAAACCGTCTGCAACCATAAGATACGTGTTAAAATTCTGTAGTACAGAAAACTTAACGTTTCCTTGTGCGATGATCGACGATTAGACATCGTAAATTTGGTAGCATTTTCAGCAAAGTGAGAATTACAATTAATGATTAATTAGAGTTAATATCAACATAACAATATTAAAATTAAATCGATTAAACAGACATTGTTCACTGCTATGGTGCTCTAACATGATGCCTGTACTGAAAATGCTATCAAACTTCAAATTTATGTTATCTGGCGATGTCAGCTATCAGTAGTAGGCATTCTTAAGAGGAAACAGGAGGACAGTTTTTCCATACAAACGTAGTCCCCTGTTTCCTCCCTGGATAATGCCAGTAGAGCAATCATTTTTTGTCCAAAAATCTATGGCTACTATTGATATGTTCCTATGTTTTCCTTTTTACGATAAATTGATTCTCAAAAGAGATATTAACCTTCAAAAACCTAAAAAAAATGCCAGATTTTCCGCTGTGTTCACACATCCAGAAAACCAATTTGACTAGATTATTAAAAAAAAGGAAAACATAGGAACACGGCCAAAGTCTTTCTTTAATGTTTAATGAAAAAAATAGTTAAATAAGTTAAGTTTTGGGGAAGAAATCAGGGGACTACGAAACGTTGTTTTCATGAAATTTTAAAAGGTATTTTCGGTCCAAGCTGCAGTTATCTCTATCGCGCACTGCGGGGGAGAGGCGGGCAGTGCGGGATAGCGATACATTTTACAAATACCTAATTTTCAATTCTCTCCACCTTACTGTTTCCTCTTAACGCTAATCGCTACGTTAAACGAAGCTGATGCAACTCGGCCAAGTCTAATCCGTTTGTCTCCCAGTGGGCCAGACGGACCCATTATTGCTGGACTTAGCTAGGTGTCCCGATAGCCCTGTACAGCTGAGGCGAGCTTACGCAGAGCGGGAGGACCCCGTGTGATTCATCACCTTTATCCAAGGATAGTATGTCGAGCGAGACAGTAATCCCTTTTGATTTCATTTTGATGAGTTTTTCCTCGATTTTACTCGTACGAAGTTATCACCCAAAGCATCACACGGCATTAGCTAATAATACTTGACTGTACCTATTATTTAGGTACTGACTTCAAAAACCGCGAGTGAAAAGTTCGCTAGATTTTGTTTAATTATTCTCAGACACAATTCTTTACTACGATAAGGGCACTGTCTATCTGTTTATCTGTGTGTCTGTAAGTAATAAAATCTTGCAAGTTAATTAATTTGACCCTCTTCCGATTGAGCTGAAACTTTGCAAGAATATGCCAATCAGATGACAATGCAATATTATTATGACAAAGCTGATCTGATTATGGAGTCGGATGGTAGCCATAGGATATCTAAATAACCAATATAAATTCCCCGTTTGGGCTCATTTGATTGGTTTTGTTTGACGTGCAGTTCCAAAAAAGTACAGTTGGCAATAAAAGTTTGTCTTAAAAAAACATTTTTTGACAGAAACTTATTTAATTTTATAGCGGACCAGATCTCAGGATCTTGTCCAATAAGTAATTACAGATTTATGAGGAATGTATAAAACTTTTAAGTTATTAAGTGTTCGAATCACTACAAACGATGTGATAGGGTGTCGTGTTTCGACGGTTCCGGGGCAACCTGCCGAATCCTACACCGGAGACGACGATGCAACGGGGCCACGCCGTTTCGTCGCCTAAATAGATATTTTATTTCTACGTTTCATGACGCATTGGTTTTACTGTAATGTCATGTTAACATGTATTAATAAATAAAATAAAATAATGTCAATCCCATTGAATTATGTTGAATGAATTTTTACTACTGTCTGAAGTACATATATTGTCAAATAACTACCTATCAACTTAATTTCTGCTAAAACACGATACATCACGTGAAATTAGCTGGTTAGTATTGTTCACTATACAATTTGAACAATACTATATATATCGCATCAAAAACATTACATGTAAAAAGATGCAAGTCTCGCAACGCAGTTTTTCTACAACAAATAAGTTTTGAGACGTAATGTTAAACCAAGTCCGTACCAGGAGGATGTCCACAGACCTCGACTCCCATCGACTTGCCTATTATTTACCCGTGGAGGGAGGATTCTTTATTTGAGAATTATTAAATGTTCCGCCACGGATAAATAATATGTACCGTAAGGTCGGGGTACTTTGGCCAAATATAGGGTAACTTTGCCCACCTTACAACTTACATAATCTCAGATCTATAACGTCTGATAATAAACATAAAAACATGAACGGTCAGCTAAAATCAACCACATGGCAATGTGCCGTAATTTAAATGCAATAATAAAACCTAAATTGAGTTAATCCCTATTGGTCAAAGTTACCCCCCAGGGCGAAAGTACCCCGACCTTACGGTAAGTGGGTGGGAATCGAGGTCTGTGGACACCCTCCCGGCACAGACTTGGTTTAACAATAAAATAAATATTCTATAACGCAGCGTTGAAATGCTATCTACCATTTACAGACTTCGCAAAATAAAAAATATTCATTCGTATCTTTTTCGCGGACTGAAAAAGATCAACAAACTCCTTAACTCGTGTTTTATGTGGTAAAAATGGTGAAATGTTTTTACAGTAATACTGAAAAGTTCGTATATTTACTTTAGTTTGTTGATTGATTTAATATTAAACGCTTGGCGGGCAGCTCGGATTTATTCAGATCGAGTTTGAAATTTTTGTTCAATAATAGGCTACTAGACTCATATCAAATTTGGTGCAATAAATGATTATTTTCTGTAGTATTTATTAAGAAATCAAAATTTTTGATTACGGTTTATTAAAAGTGTTTGATGGCTACATATTTTTAATTGAAAATTTGTCTTATTTTGAACTATGAAAACGGTGTCGGCCATGATGTGACGTAATGGGACCGTAATCTAACTTCATGTCGAACTTTATACGAGTGAACTCGCAATGTAGCTTTGCTTTGCTGTGACATTGACAAAGTTAAGTCCACATTGTGCCTTTTTTCTTTCAACAAGGGCATGCGTCATAGCGCATTCAACAGCGCATGTGAGGCATGCCACTAACGCATGACTCTTTTTAGTTGCAAGCATAGCGCATGCTCTGAGGCTCGCGTTCCCGCGCTCGGTGGATTTCGGCACGATTTCGGTTCAACAAAGCTGTCAACATCTCAAAATGGCGGACGATGATAAGCAGGGTACTTTAAAATTTATTGAAGATTACAGAAGTTTTCCACAACTTGGGGATCAAAATAATAAACTGAAAACAAATCAAATTAAAAGACAAGATGGTCAGCGAGTTTTGGCCACGAAATATAACATGACTGTTGAAGGAGTAAAGAAAAACAAAAAGTCTTCGTTCCTATTTTTCTAAAGAGCATCACAGTATGATAGGATTCGACAAAAAATGTTTTTTTTTCTGACAACATTTTTGTATTTTTCTTTTAATTGTTTAAAATTATAGGCAACGAGGAGAGTTTTTGTTTTTGCCAATTTCCCAGAATTTATTTTTGTAAGAACAAAAAAAATCTGATTTCAGATTCGGACTCGTTGGCCGCAAAACCTCCCCGTTACCAAATTTGGGGCCCCTCGGACCAATTTGAAATTGTTTCTATTTTCATCCTCACACGAGCTCTCGTTAAAAGTACTGATTGCATTTTTAGTGGACGCAGCAATTAACCATCATTAGAAATACCAGCTTTATTAAAGCTTTAGAAAAATAAAAAAATAATAGGTATGCCTCATTTATTTCTCGTTAGAAGGCGCAGTATTTAAATCTCAGTCTTTCATAAAGTCTTTGTCGGGCGCGGGTATTGTTGCCGAGGCAAACATCATTACAAATTCAAAGCATAGCGAAAGTTAAGGTGATTTAGTGGGAGCAGCACCTCTATCACGATACCAGAAATGTTAAATATCGTGTTATCTCTCTCATTTTCCAGTGTCCATATATTGGGTGAAAGGGAGAGGGCCTGACATTTCTGAGCCAATAACGTTGCAAAGTGAGAATTTGAGGTTACGGGTAGGGCCGTGGGACCAATAAAGTCTACATAAACAAAGGGTTCAGGTATTAGTTTATTACGAAATTAACCCGAAGGTATATGTAACTAATTACTAGACACACTGTTGATGAGTTTCTAAACTAATTCGGTTCAATTTGATAAAATTTACTCCATCGTTCATACACCGGAGGGTGAGGAAAAAAATAAACTTACCTGCGTATTGAGTGAAAATCATCAAATTACAATTAAAGCAGAACGAACAAACATTTAAACTTCCTATGATGTAGAAAATCTATGAACCTAATTTATTGCCACTTAATGATCACAGCCTTCTTTAAAAAGACGTCACTTTTTACGTTAAAGCCATACCTACTTCCATTTGCAATATCAATAATCATTAATGATACCTGGAGAGTGTTAAAAATAAGCAATAGAACGTAAATAAATATTTTTTGAATTTTTTGTCTGTTAGTCTGTTTTCTTCTGCGCGCATGACGTAAAAACTAGACCGATTTGCATGAAATTTGGTATACACGTAAATTATGACCCCCGTTAATACATAGGATACATTGTCCGACCAAGCCGGAGCAAAAAAGAGACAATTAACTCATTTCACCTTCGCGAACGCCGTTGCGGCCGGGTCCACTAGTCTGAAATAAAATAAAAGACCGACCACACGCGGCTATGTATGACACGTCAATAGTGTGCCTGCGACCCTCTTTTGTTCACGGAACTTCGTTTAGAAGCAAGCATTAAACATATGAGGCTAGCCACCGAGTGTAGTTGATAGCACCTGAGTAGTCAAAGTAAATGTTAGGTAAAGGGGTGAATTACAAAATCTTACAAACGTCCGAAAACATCCAGAATTTAAGGGTAGCCGCGTCGAGCGAGAGTAGAAGGATTACATAGTGATACCTAGTAAGGAAATAGTACATTACACAACTAGGGTGGTAATACAAAGAAAGGCCGAGATCGCAAAAGTTTGCGGCCCGAGCTGTAAGCGAGGGACGTAAATATGCGATCGAGGGCTTTCTTTATTACCTCCCGTGTTGTGTACATCATTTTATGTCTACACTTGGCCAGAAAGCGGCTTTTTCCGTACGCGCAGCGTGCGGAAAAACCCACTTTATGGCCAGGTGTGGCATAAAGTACTTGTCAAGTCTGATGAGCTTGAATGGTTCGCGAGTCTTGAATGTTTTTTTAGGGTTCCGTACCTCAAACGGAAAAACTGAACCCTTATACTTTATAGGATCACTTAAATGTGTTGTGAAAGCTGTGCAAGTAGGCGTTTTTTTTTAATAAAACCTTTATTCGACCTCTGTAGACTTAGCTTAGACAGACTCAATTTACCACCTTTCGACGCCGACGACGGCGACTTCTGTGTACACAGAGACGGTTCTCCTTACCTCTACGTTCCATACTAGTGACATATGTATTGTGAATGACATGTAAATATACTTCGTATTATATATTATCCACAAAATATATGACACTGACTATACCTAATTCATATTCAGGCGATTTAATGTAGTTAAAGCACAGTCATAATCTACGCTCTTAAATCTTTAAGGACTCGCAGACCTCAAAGCGTTATATGTGACTAAGCATTAACAATCTCGTTTAATTAAGTTTTAATGTG
Organism: Eudemis profundana; assembly: GCA_947034925.1. Taxonomy (NCBI): domain Eukaryota; kingdom Metazoa; phylum Arthropoda; class Insecta; order Lepidoptera; family Tortricidae; genus Eudemis; species Eudemis profundana. The sequence continues at coordinate 18,346,615 of OX344802.1, read as the reverse complement.
TCTAAACAAACTCAATTTGCACAGAAGTTAATTAAAAGATAAGTGGTTGTTTGTTTGTGATGAGCTCGCGACATAATAGGGTACTTTCCTGACAGATCAAATCAGTTACTTTGTATGAATTGTCAAAACGCTCGGATAGTATGAAGTTTCTATGAGAAAAAGCATAATGACGTCATTGTGCTCAAACATCAAATCATCTCCTCATTTATAGCTTTTGGTCTTTTAAAAATCGTTTAAAACGTTAAATAGGTGAATTTTAGTTGATTTTTGCAAATTTTCGAAAGCAGATTTCAAGGCTAGCGTGAAGTAATTTATATTGACTACAGGCAAGTACCCTATTCTGGCACGTAGTATAGTGTTTGTGATTTCGTTTTTTTCTCGTAACGACTAGTTCATTTCGTTTTAATGAATATAAAACATTCACTCCTGTAGGCTTATGATGCTACGCTTTCTCGCGTGATAAATAAATGATAAAGCATCCGTCACTCTTACACACATATTGTCAGAACGTGACGGATGTTTTATCATTTATTTATCGCGTGACAAATCTTAGCATCATAAGCGTACTGCTCTCAGTTTACAATTATACTTAGTGGTTAGTTAGTAGGTACAGAACATTCCTTTACTATCAATAGTACATTACACAACTCGGGTGGTAAAACAAAGAAAGGCCGAGATCGCAGATGTTTCGGCCCGAGCTGCAAGCGAGGGACGTAAATATGCGATTGAGGATTGAGGGCTTTCTTTATTACCTCCCATGTTGTGTACATCATTTTATGTCTACACTTGGCCTGAAAGCGGCTTTTTCTGCACGCGTAGCGTGCGGAAAAAGCCACTTTATGGCCAGGTGTGGCATAAAATAATAAATTACTGACCGTTCCAAGGATTTTAATGTATTTCTTGTTTCCATAGCTTTGGGTACTTGTTAATAAAAAAAAAATCTTCCGAAAGGATAGTCCTTCCGATCCATCCTGCTGATCAAAGCTCAGTTGGCCGGTGACTACTTTATTGTGCCTAATGTTTGGATATTTTGTACATATCCTTATTCCATCGGCACCTGTGACACCATTAATATGGATGAAAAGAAATCTGGGACTATAAAACATTTATGTTTCATAAATGCTAAGAGCGCATGTACCTATATAACATTAGAGAAACGCAAAAACAACGAAATGTTTCATATTTTCACTAAAACGTGTCATTGTGAGTTCACCTGCGTCTGACAAATCCTGTCCAAAAAACCGGTCAAGTGTGAGTCGGACTCGCGCACCGAGGGTTAGGTACAAACTCGTAAGTAGATACGTGAATAGTTCAAGAAAAACTGTATGGCGGTTAGCTTAATAGGAGCAAATAAGTATGAGTTACGATTTTTGCAAATTTCTAAAAAATGGTGCAATTTAGGAGAACCGTTTTATTTTTCCTGTAATATTTAGGATGATATTAATAATTGGTAATTGTTACAGATTTTTCTGTTCAGTAACTTCGAAGATAATAGGGGGAATGGTATTTTTTTGAACGTTTTTGGTCATAAATCAAAAATGTACATGATAAACAAAATAAATAAAATGGCTTTGGAATCTACATACCCCACTTGATACAATAGCACAACATTAAATTTTCAACCTCCCTTACGGCCCCCTTAAAAAAAAGTAAAAAAGGTACAAGATTTTTTTTTAATGTCAAATAGGGTCAGGTAAGCCACTTTTAACACTATTCCAAATTTCATATCGATAACAGCAGTAGTTCCTGAGATATCTGGCTGTGACAGACGGACAGACAGACAGACAGACGGACAGACAGGCAAACAGAGTCGCACTATAAGGGTTCCTTTTTTACCATTTTGGTACGGAACTCTAAAAGCGCTTTGAATAAAATAATTTTAATGGATTATATCGTGACAATGGGCTTTTGAAACCTTTTACAGCGTTCCTGATTGAAGGGAGACTGAAATGAGATAGGTATGACGAGGAAATTTAGTCAGTCTAGAAGCCTTTTACGTAGGTACAAACAGCAACACAGTTAACTATACACTTCAAAAATGGGAAATACTGCAAGAAAGAGAATAACACTTGAAGGCGTCGTGTTATGCATGTGTGCGTGTGTTTATGAGTATAAATTGGCTATTATTCAAAAGAGTTTTGAAACAATATTTTTTCTTTTATGGCTGATCCAACGTCATTATTGACATTAATGCCATATTATTGAATTCGTGGAAACTAATGAATGAATAATAAATACAAATTACATTATATTGGTGCATCATATCAAAAATATGAAGCACCAATAAAAGCATTAGCAATATAATTAGTTTATTTCATCCCAACGTTCATCTGAAAGCTAAATCATAATTTTGACAAATTCACCTGTCTTGTTGAAATAAAACCTTTATTTACAGTATGGAAAAAAAAACTTTGCCCAAACAACTACAATGACAAAGCTCAAAGGCACATTACACATACGCAAACGTTATTTGATTTGAAGTTGACATAATACAAATATATATATCTCTTTCAATCGTAATCATTTTCTCTCTGCTCTGTCTTTAATGGGCAGTTAAGTGTGTTGCTGTTTGTACCTACTTAATATATAAACGGTTATTTTTTTAAATAAGTGATATTTCGGAAATAATGCGACAAACAATCGATTAACAAACTTACAGGACTCGGATACCGGTATTTTCTCCACACAAAAATACCGGTATTTTTTCGGTCGTTGCGCTCTTCGGTTTATTATTTAATTTTTTAATCGGACAATCTAATAATACGAGATCATTACTTAAATACATGGTTGAACCCTACATAATAGCCTTTTTCGGGGTTTTTGCAAAATACCGCTTCCGAGCCCTGCCAACTATTTGTAAATGTCGCGTAAGAATCGTGTCCACCCACAGCCTGGCTAGATAGCCATCACTCATGGCCGTGGGCGCGCCTACTCCTCTTATAAAAGCATTATCTAGACAACAATAGATTTATCAGTGATAAAAACTGTGTGTGTGATTATCACACACACTGTTTAATTTTTAGGGACAACGACCGCACTTTTTAGGGTTCCGTACCAAAATGGTAAAAAAGGAACCCTTATGGTGCGACTCTGTCTGTCTGTCCGTCTGTCACAGCCAGATATCTCAGGAACTACTGCTGCTATCGATTTGAAATTTGGAATAGTGTTAAAAGTAGCTAACCCGAGCCTATTGGACATAAAACACGCCAAATACTTTGCCTTGGAGACAGCGTATGATTTTGTTCCGGTCGCCGTGGAGACGGCTGGCCCCTGGGGTGAAGAGGCGCTCAGGCTCTTTAAGGAGATTGGTCGGCGTCTGCGGGAGAAGGGCAATGATCCTTGTTCTGGGTCCTGGTTGGTCCAACAAGTCTCTGTTGCCATTCAGCGGGGCAATGCTGCCAGCATAATGGGGACTTTTGGATCAGGCTTGATGCAGAGTGGGGGTTTATTAGGTTAATTTTTATTTATTTTTTGCATAGTGGGTTTTTTTTTTTTTTAAATTGCTATTTTTAAGATTGACGATGCTTGTTGCGGTTAAACATTTGGTTTGCATACGTTATTAAGTAAGTTTGACGAAGCATGTAGCGGATGATTTTCATGTCTATCTGGTTTTTTTTTCTCCTGGAATACATAAAAAATATCATGTACCTTTTTTACTTTTTTTTTTAAAAGGCTCCGTAATGGGACTTTGAAAATTGAAAGTAGTGCTATTATATTGAGTGGGGTATCAAATGAAAGGGCCTAATTTGTAGATTAAAACACCATTTTTATTTTTTTTCTTAAATGAGTAGTTTTTGATTTATACATTTTTATGTACCATTCCCCCCCTATTATCTCCGAAGTTACTGATCAGAAAAATGTGTCATAATTACTAATTATAAATATCAACCTGAATATTACAGGAAAAATAGAACGGTCTTGCTAACTTTAATACTTTTTTAGATATTTACAAAAACTTAAAATCCCTAGCGGCGAGTAGCAAAACTAAGCGATGCCCTGTTTCACGCTAGGGGATTTCCAGGCAAAAACTAGATGGCGCTAAAACACTAAACATTTAACGATGTTATAATTGAACATAGAAACATAGTATAGTAACAATTAGTTCGTAAACAGCTAATAATAAATAAATTCTAACATTTAAATACTGTGTCACGTTTGCAAAGTTGAATAATTGTAAATAATTATTTTACCAAGCTTATACATAGATGGTGTTGTGAATTCGGGGAACGGAGAATGACAGTCCTCTTGATTTAATGGTCCTTGCTATTATATAGAATCATTACTCGTCAGGTTCTAAGCATTACAGGAAAAATATAATTGTTTTGCAAATAAAATTAAAATTTGCAAAAATCATAACATATACTTATTTGCTCCTCCCTCCTTGTACAAGGTGGCCAGTGGCAGAATTCCGATTTCAAATTCAAATAATTTTCGAACGCGATGTTCGAAACAAATGCGGGTCGGTGTTTTAGTATCGCGAGCATTGCGGATTGATAATTCAAAATGGATCGCTGGCCAGCTGTCCAGCGTTCATACGCCATAGAGGCCTATCTAACCAACGGTTTTTCGCCCATTACCGCAAGGCGTAAGTTTTGTGTTCGTTTTAATATACGGCGTATTTGTGATGGACCGTCAACTAAACTGATTGAGAGTTGGGTAGCACGATTCAGAGCTACAGGTTCCGCAGTAAATAAGCCAGGACCGGGCCCGCGACCTACGGTTACAACTGAACAAAACGTGGAACGCGTCAAGCAATCTGTACTCGAAAATCCGCGACTTTCCACCCGCATACGATCTACGGTGCTAGGTATTCCCAGGTCGACATTGCAGACAATCCTCAAAAAAAAATTAAGGTTCCACCCTTATAAAATCCAAATAGTCCAGAAGTTGCAGGATACTGACTATGAATCGAGAAAATTGTATGCTGAACAAATGTTGGAGAGATTTCCATCAAATCATCGTATGGGGAACATCTTCTTCAGCGATGAAGCACATTTCCATCTCGACGGTTATGTGAACAAACAAAATTGTCGTTACTGGGCTACCGAAAATCCGAAACAAATGCACGAGATGCCGTTGCATAGTGAAAAAGTGACTGTTTGGTGTGCGGTTTCAGCAAGATGCGTAATAGGGCCTTACTTTTTTGAAAACGAACGTGGAGCAGCGGTAACCGTGAATTCTGAAAGATACTGTGAAATGATTGACAATTTTTTTAGATCACACGTTGAAAATGGTTCTTTCTTCAATCGAAACACATGGTTTCAACAAGATGGTGCAACTGCCCACACAGCCCGGCCATCGATGAATGCAGTTAGAGCATTATTCCCAGGAAAATTGATCTCCAGATTTGGTGACATAGCCTGGCCCGCAAGATCACCCGATCTCAGCCCATGTGATTTTTTTCTGTGGGGATACCTCAAAAGTGTCGTCTACAAAAACCAACCTGCCAACATCGCGGAGTTAAAAGACAGTATTCGATTACAAATAAACACAATTTCCAGTGCACTTTGTAGCAAAGTTTTTGAAAATATGCGGAATAGGTTGGAAGAGTGCGTATACAACGAAGGTCATCATTTGGAAAACGTTGTTTTCAAAAAATGAAATCCGCATTCATAGTCTTTTCGTAGAAATAAATAATACTGCTCAATATGCTTTAGTTTTTTTTGTATAAAATTTCGTAATCGGAATTCTGCCACTGGCCACCTTGTACTATTCGCGTATCTACTTATGAGTTTGTACGGAACCCTCGGTGCGCGAGTCCGACTCGCACTTGACCGTTTTTTTTTTTTTAATTAACTTGTATACGTTTTTATTTCTATGCCATTTAAGCGATATGCTCCATCATCGTATGCCTAGACTGTTATGCGTTTTCATAATAGGATTTTAAAATTATACCTAATAAAGGACAGCCCATATTTACATCCCTCGCTTGCAGCTCGGGCTGCCAACATCTGCGATATCGGCCTTTCTTTGTTTTATCAACCTAGTTGTGTAATGTACTATTTCAATATACGATTATATTATAAACAACGCCATAAAGTTACACGATACGGTTACCTTTGGGTATAAGACAGAGTCCTTGAAATATAATTTGTATCGATCGAACTTTACGGATTGGATCCGTAAAACTTATCTCTTTCTGTAACAAAGTTTGCTTTGACATATTGTTTGTTCTATAAAAAATTAAACGTGGATAAAGATCAACAATATTGCAGGTGTCCCTTGCGGGTATAGCCGCGAAAATATGTAGCTTAATATAAATAAGTTTTAGGTGGGGATAATCAACGACGCGTGACAAATTGTGTTGTTTTGGCATTAAAAAGTGTAAATATTTCACCAATCGGATTTACTCCTATACCGGTCGAACAGGAAATTAAATATCAAAACATTTTTAAGGTTTACCGTTTCCCTCAGGGACAGTCTTTATTAAAGATCAGTGGAGAGAAAAATTAAGTTGGTGCCGGAACCGCGTTGAGTACGACAGGAAATGCTAATTTAATTACGTGTATTATTAAGTGATACCAAATTTAAATTGACTTCGTAATAACCGAAACTAATAAAATTACTTCATTTACCTATCATATGGAAGATACTTTTCTTTCTTCTTGGTTTTGTGAAGCGAGCGATTTTTAAATCTGCTCAATACTTATCTCACCTTTTTCTTTCTTTTTACTTTTTGCTAAATGCAAAACTTAATAAATCTACACTGTTCAAGTGTTCACTCTACAAAAACTAATTAATCCCACCAAAAGCATTACATATAAAAAGATTAAAGTCTCGCAACGCAGTTCTTATACAACAAAAAAGTTTTGACATGTAATGTGGAAACCGAGTTCTGTGAACACCCCGGTACTGACTTGGTTTAACATTACATCTTAAAACTTAATAAATATAAATAAATAAATATCGTGGGATATCTTACACAGATCAATCTAGTCTAGGGCTACCATCCGTCCGGTTTTCCCCGGTTTTGTCATAGTTTAGAGAGCGTCCGGGGACGTCCGGGCGGGGTCTCATTTGTAGTCCGGGTTTGCTACTCGCGGCCCGTGAGAGCTAATGCGGGGGCGGAAAAAAGCTGCGTTGCTGTTGACGTGTCCGGGTTTTGAGCTCCAAAGTCCGGGGAGTTACGCTTTTTGTCTTAGGTGTCAAATTTTGGGGATGGCAGCCCTAATCTAGTCCCAAACTAAGCAATGTTTGTATTATGGGTACAAGATGACGAATAGATAAATAGATACCTACATACTTAAATATATAGAAAATATCGATTGAAGGCGTTACTTTGCGGAAGTCCATGTTAAATAAAAACAAAAATATTGCTTTGCTAATCCGCAATATGATAGCGTGTTAGATAATTAGCGCTAGTCCGTTATATTATAAATACTTGCGTATTTCTTCATGCACTTACATGCAAAACGAAAAAACAGTCAGGATGGCGGGCGTACCTCCACATTACAATAAATCCACGTACGGATTTTTTAAATGAGCGTACAAGTTCGTACATATTTACTGATTCATAAGAAAGTCGAAAACTCGACTGCTACATAGTGAAATAGTAAAGTATGCTTCCTAGCGGTGACAGATTGATCGTTGTTTTCTCGTAAGTGCGTGCAGTACAGTTTTTTTTAATTAGCGTACAATTTAGTACATTTTTACTGATTCATCAGAAAGTCGAAAACTCGACGGCAATGGTTTTTTTTAATTAGTGAACAAATTCGTACATTTCTCGTACATTTTTTTAATGCCATTTTGAATTCTCTACGACGCCATATCACCGCTAGAAAGAATGACAGACCGATTGTTTTATCTATATTATTTATCTCAATATAATAAAACAGCGTGCTATAAAATGGATCCAATTACTCGCGCAAACCGCCACAGCTTGTTACGGCGGCGACCGCGGCGCTACGCGGCTACGCCGTAGCTCGTAGCAGCTCGTAGCGACCGCTACGCGTTATAGCGATATTGGAGTTCAACCACACTGAAATATGAGGCGGTTTGCGATCCGAAGCAGCTGTTCGATTTACACAAGCGATCTTACGCAAAGTCGAGGGGCTCATCCCACTTTGCGAAACAAATATTGTGTCTTGCAATATCAGTAGAAATGTGCGTTTGGTAGAAACTAGATGGCGATGGTAACCTTACGATACAATACAATACAATCATACTTTATTGCATACCAAAAGAAAAATTACAATGCAAACTTATATAAAAATAGTGATAAACAATAGGCGGTCTTATCGCTAAAGAGCGATCTCTTCCCGACAACCTACCTAAGGCCACCAAATTTCATTTAGCACTTAAGCCACCGATCCAATCGATCCGTCCAATTGAACTGAAAAACCTGGGAAGACTGCCATATAATCAAGGGCGTAGCCTAATATCAGAAAATGCCCATTTGTTAAGAGGGGATGAGTATCCTCATAGATTTTTAGCTATTGGTGGATCGATAGTGAACAGCTGAAATGGTTCGTGTAATGTGGACCCATGGCTAGTGTGACGCCTTGCTTCACAAACTTGGATGACGCATACCATATCTTATCCTATATCTATAGCGAAATCGGTCAAAGAACAAATGAAAGGATCTAAACAAAACTTGTTTACATTATATTACACTTAGTTTATTACTCAATCTAGTTAACTACATCATCAATCTCCATCACGTTGGCCACAGTAATTGACAACATTTCATTTTTTCAAGTGGGCTATTTTATGTTATGTATTGAAAAAAAATCAAATTCTAAGGTATACGTGTTTTTTTATTTTCCCAGAAAAGCAATTTTTCATTCAAAAATATGAAGTGAAAAAATAGCGAATGTTTGAAAGGTCGTAAACGACATATGACGTCACGAGTACGCATTTTCCTTTGCCCCTTGCTTTAAAAAAAAAATGGGTCGTGACGGTTGATTGATTTGAGGTTTACGTCATTGTCATATAATTGTCAACACAAATTTTCTTCAATAAAATTACAAGTAAAAACGAAAACATGGCATCAAAAGAAACTAAAAACTGTTTTATAAGAACGTGTAGTAATAACACAAGACTGACACCACAAAAAAAGTTTTTTTGTGTCCCTGCTGGGCAAAATGAGGCATGGTGTCGAGCGGCGGGGCTAGATCGTGTTCCTAAAAGGAAGTTATTCATCTGTGAAGATCATCTCGATGTAAGTGCAACCGAATAATATACTTAACCTAGCCCACCTTTGTATTAGATTGGTAGTGGACTATTTACTGATAAAGTTTACTGTACGTACTCATGTGTTGTGGTATTTAACTTAACTAGCTAATATAACCTTGTTTATATAGGACTTTCTTAAATAGTTATTGGCACTTGCACTTACAAATTCTTGCAGTGTGCATTGAAATCACCCTCACGGTGTTCAGGCTTATGCTTATTATACCTATTTGTCATTTCACAGTGGGAGAAAGACATGGAAAACTATAGATATTGGAAAGTCATGAATGTCAATGCAAAACTGAAACCTCGTCTTCCAGCATCACTCACAAGAAGACCGTTAAAAGAAGCAAACCAGGCAGCACCGTCAACCTCTCATGATGAACCTACACCATCTTCTGCATCCTGAGGTGTAATGTGCTGCCCTATTATGACAACCCAAAACATACTAGTTAAGGTAGCGACAAAAGACAAAACAACACATTGTAATTTGGAACCACAAACTTATATATTTGGAAAATAAATATACTTGCACTAAGCCTTACAGTTTTATTTCTTAGGATAATGTTATTAGTTTCATATACAGATACAGGTATATGTAAAGCAAAAACAGGGTTCAATGTAGGGCACACAATATGGGGTAGAAACTATCTATACGGTACGAAGCGGCACTATACGAAGTTCGAGACGATAAGGCAGCTTTTGCACCTCGTATCCCAGCCAAATTATATTTATCGTCCGTTTGTATGAACTCTAACATCATGGCAGTATCAACCCATGGCAAGTTGGTACTAAATGCTTGCACAAATCCATCTGAGCTCTTCATTTTTATGAGGTTCAATAAGTCCAAATACAAGTGCCAAATTTTCGTTTAAAGAAGCAGCGATATCCGTTTTTATTGCGATGTAAGCGTGAAAAGAAGCAGCAGTGTCCGTTATAAAAGCCAAGTCGTCAATGTTTTGAAGTGGAGCGTGAGTAATATCGTAAAATAAGAATAGTCGTTAACACCGAAATGTAAGAACTGACAATGTCATTTGAAAACTTTTGACAGAGTGTGACAACCGGATACATGAAAAAAATTATAGATTTAGTTTTGTCTTTGGTCTATTGTCTATGTACGTACTATCTACGTCACATTTCCGGTTTACAGTTTTTCGCGTTTATCTTGGAAATTAACGGGTAAAAAAATAAAATAACTGCCTCGTTACATACGGGAAGCATATTTGCCGAAATGGTTTTTGATTTAGCCCACTTCATATAATTTGAAATGTTGTCAATTAAGGCGATTATAAGAGTAAGTATCACACAACTGTAAAGCAATGTTACGCGGTCAGTCTGTTACGCTGCGCTGTGTGGTTGTGGTTATTATGTTGTGAGCTTTATAGCTCGACTACAGATATATAAGCTGCCTCGCAATTTTACCGCCAACTTCTTGTGCGGAGTTGCGGTTTGGTGTACGTACGTGGGAGACAACCGCATCTTACAATTAGTTGGCTCGCGATCGATTGATACAATAAGTTGGTGATAAAGTTGGAAGGTGAATAGAGCACAATACATAAACTACTATGGTGCGACTACGCTAAGTTTGCAGAGATCGAAAAAAAGATTTATACAATAAATACATATGGCAATATCACAAGCAAGAGGATTAATTATAATTAGTTTTGATACTAGGCAAATATATTTCCATTTTATAAGTATAATTTGTGTCTGCATATCTACTGAAATAAATATCCAGGACAGTCTTGCACAAATCGATCTAGTCCCAGCCAAACTAAGCTATGTTCGTATATAAATATAATACTTAAATACACAGAAATTATCCAAGACCCACAACAAACAAACACAAATCGCTTATTTTGTTTGGAAGTAGATCGATTTGTGCAAGACTGACACGTATATTTATTTTAGTAGGCATGTAGACATTAAAATAAACGGAAGAATAATTGCCAAGTATCAAGATTAAATAATCCTTTTGTTGTGGTTTCCCCATGTTGCCATATATTATATTTTTTAATAAAACCTTCTCTTGACCTCTGAAGACTTAGCGAAGCCACACTCTAGCTAGACAATAAACTGTCGTTTATTAAAAAGTTAATATTAATATCCATTTCACTGCAAAATATCAATACTTTGATTTGATTTGATATATTTATTTTACATTATAAGCTACACATGTCAATTTACATGATTCATGATTTGTTGATGTCATTATACGTGACAAACGAGGAGAAGAGTGTCATCATATACGTTATATAAAATATAGAAATAATACAATACGAGCGTTACTTAATGTGTGGGCATCATCTGGCCGAAACTAATGACATAAATCCGAAGTTAGCCCAACCATTTGTTACCCAATAATCCTACCCTTTCAAGCAAATTATAATACACTGAAGTGTATGCCCTAAAAGGTTATGGAATAGAGAGATAAGCGAAGAGAACATAAGCTTATGTTAAAAACTTAGGTCGTTAGGTTATTGGTTAGGTTAGTTTTCTGTAGAAGTTTTGTGAAATTTTAATTGTATCTACTATTTAAATTAGCTATTACGCAGAAAGAGTAGGTGTTTGGACAAATAATATATATTTAGACGAATAAAGCCAAACCAAGGCTCATCTATAATTAGAAATGCGCAGAATGTGTCACTAAAGTGAAAAGAGTGATATAAATCTTCAGCTCTCCAAGATATGTATAACTCTTTTAGCTCAATAGTTCAGTAGTAGTTCAGTAGCTCCGTGGTGTGTCAACGGCTCACTAGCCCTTATAGTTCAGTAGCTCCGGATTCAAATATTTCCGAACGAAAGACAGAGCTGTGATGGGTGTACACCCATTGTGACAATAGACAAAAGTGAGTGAGTTAAAAGATCTACTGAGTTGTTTGAATCAGAACTGAGCTAGTGAGCCGGTGAGCTAGACGAACTAATATAGCTCTTTTGAATCACTCACTCGCGAGCTACAACATGTCTACCTATAATAGCCGAACCATACATAAAGAGTTGTTAAGATCATATAAATACATATCATTATTATTTATTACCAACAGGGGACACAAATATTTGAGCGGATTACTCTTATTTTTGTCTGATAAGCTACTTCGCATAACTAAATAAATATATGACCCCAAAATGGATATGTTTGCATGGCTTAAAATGCTAAGCGCGGCGCGTGCTACGTTCTAGAACTCGGTGACCAGACTGCAAGCCGCAGAACGCATTTAGTGTAACAAAGCCTATGCGATACATCGAGAAGATTTAAATCGCTTGCCAAACCCAACCCACAGAAAAAAATAATGTGATCAGTTAATAGTACATTGTGCACCGAGGGTAGTAAGAAGGGGATTACTAACGAGAGTCTATTAGAAGCCCGACGCCGTAGGCGGAGGGCTTTTAATGACTCGAGTTTGTAATCTTCTTACTGCCCGTGATACACACAATGTTTTTCATCACATTTGCGAGGAAAAAAAAAATAAAACATAAAAATGAAATAAACTAAACACACCCGCTAAGAGACAACTTCAACTGTCAACTTTTTCAATATAGTCTTCCACAGATAATGCTAAGAACTGCGTTTAGTTTTTAAGCTTGACAGGCAATGTCGCCAGATTGTACCGATTTTCAAAATAAAATTTTAAACTAAATTAATTTAATTGCATTAAAATAATCGCAAAAACTACGGAAATAATAGTAAAATATACCATATAAGTTTTATTTACACTAAAATTGGTTTTGTAGCCAAGTTTTGAAGATGTGAAATAGCCTTGGCTGATTCGAAACCTCCTTAGTCTGAAATGACGTACGACTTTTAAAACTAAACTCATAACTCCCGAGGGAGTTATAGATTTTCATACAGTTTTTCCTCCCGTGGGAGTTATAGATATTTGTAACCCACGGGGGGTAAATCGGCTCGAGTTGGTCCATAAGCGCGCGTGTTATAACACCCTTTACGAGCAAGTGTGATGAAAACATTATTTCTTATTAAAAATATCATAGACAACGCTATAATAAGTTCCTTCCACTCGTACGAGTACGTACGTAAATTCGATAACTGACTTCAAACGTCATAACGACACTGCCACATAACCAATAGTAGTTTATGCAACTGATACATATTGAAAGGCCTTCAAACACGAGTGTGGTTTTTATAAAACTAGCCGAAGGGGAGTGTTTTAATATTATTTTATCTAGGTACATATTATAAATCCCCGATAATTTGTTCGTGGAACCGTAAGAATGACCGCCATTGCGCCGCCATGGCCGACTAGATTTTAAATCATGACCAACTAGATTTTATAGCATCGATTTCGACGTTAATATGGTATGATGTATTTTACGGGGTTAGAGGATTTGTTAGGTGGCCTTCCCGAACTCATTAGTTCTTCGAAGTAAATTTTCCGTTCGCATTTTTCCCCGATCGGTAAAATCCCTATGCACCATAATATACTTTTCGTTTTTTAGTCAGCAAGTACACTTTCCGTTCGCATTGTTCCCCGATCGGTAATCTATACTTCTTATTATAACGTAATATAAGATATGTATAGCTCTCAAAGACCTTATTAATTAAACCTACCTTAAAGCCGCTACAGACTGACTGCATTCTAACCGAAACATGTATGGGAACTCCGACTGCACGTTTTCTATACAAAATGCAGTTGGGTTGTAGTCCGTCTGTATCGGCCCTTAACCTATTGGTACCTAAACTATTTTTACAAATATAAAGTGACTGCCCCTGGATATCGGTAAGTATATAGTGAAAAAAGACGATAGTAAAATATGCTCATAGAAAAAAAGGAAAGCGGTGAAATAAAGGATCAGAGAACTATAAGACTGTAAAAAAATCTTTCGGGGAAAAATGCGAACGGAAAATTTACTTCCAAGAACTAATGAGTTCGGGAAGGCCACCTAACAAATACGGTACTTTTACCGTACATTTTCATATAAGTAAAGTAAACAAAAAACAAAGTATGACGTGCTTCATTGATTAATATTTTCTGTGGTAATACTCGTACTTAAGAACGATGAATCCAATCTTCCATAATCTCATCCCGAGAAGTAGATTCCTTCCGCCGAAATGAGAGCAATTTAAAATGCTCAGGTACTTATACCGCAGATGGAAAATGACGTCACAAGACGTTTAGAACCAAATGTTAATTTGTATATGATTGCTTTTCGGCGTCTGCCAGTAACTGGCAACAAGTAATCACATACATATATAGATTGCTGTATGTATCGATAAAAGCTACGTCTAACAACTTTTAAGGTCTATCAAGTACCATTTTCTTACTCTGGGGTTCCGTATAGAAATACTGTTAACGAGAAATATTACCTACGGATCGTTTTGACCGCTAGGGCATCTAGAGCAAGCCAAATTATCATAATTTCAACCATAGGACGTTCACTCCATTATATTTCCACATGAGCCGGATAGAAGCGACCCGCATCCAGCGAGTCCCCGCAACCCTAACCAGGTGGCCGTCCGACGCTGCGCTTGCCAGTACGTGGTCTCCCTCGAAAACCTTTCTGCCCCAACGGCCATCGGTTCTTCGAGCTATGTGCCCTGCCCATTGCCACTTCAGTTTGCTTACCCGGTTTGCTATGTCGGTGACCTTGGTTCGTCTATGAATCCCCTAATTTCTGATTCGATCTCGCAGAGAGATCCCGAGCATAGCCCTTTCCATCGCTCGCTGAGTGATCCTGAGCTTTCTTAAGAGGCCCATAGTTAGAGACCACGTCAAGTTAAGCCAAAGTATATTTGGATTAATTTCACTTAACAGCAGTAAGTAGGTCACGGTCATCAAATACCTTAAATAAGACGATCCGATGGGAATCGAGTTCTACGGAGACCAGGGTCGGGCTGGACTTGAAGATGATTTTAGGACTCCCCACAAGGCTATGATAAAATTAGATGGGATAAGGTTACTATGGGGCAAGTAGGGTAGGGGTCCTACGAAGCTATATTGACCAGTCCAACCCTTATGAAAGAAAGAAAGACTTTTAATCAGTTCAGACTTGCAGCAGATATAAATACAAAACATGATGATACTGATTAAGGATAACGTGTAGATAAATATATAGCTGGATCTTTATTATATTAATCATACAATATCATATACATTGCATCGAAACTAATTAAAATATTGAATAATTATATACGTATACACAGGGTAGTGTAATAGTACATTACATAACTAGGGTGGTATTACGAAGAAAGGCCGAGATCGCAGAAGTTTGCGGCCCGAGCTGCAAGCGAGGGACGTAAATATGCGATCGAGGGCTTTCTTTATTACCTCCCGTGTTGTGTACATCATTTTATGTCTACACTTGGCCAGAAAGCGGCTTTTTCCGTACGCACAGCGTGCGGAAAAAGCATTTACTATCAGACAGGTTGTCCACTCGTTTGTCCCTTCATGGTTTTAAAAACCATGATAGTTCTCCAATTATTTTGTCGATTCGGTTTTCTTCATTCCGACATATATATGTATAAATTTTATATGAAATAATCATATTCATTCTGTACTTCGACATTATAATCTTTCCACCAATCGTGTTGTATGTATTTCGAACGTTATTCATTTAGATTTTCGACATTTTAGACAAATGTGTGTCGACATTTGATGTTAGATATTTTGCTACGTAACCGGTTTATCGTATTCTCAAAGTCACAAACAAGCATGACAACCTGACGGAAAGCAGAAACTCTAGCATGTCATTGTCACCTCGGGGTTAATGTACAGGATGCTCATGAGCCCGTATATTTTACGCTGGCTTTATCCTTATATGTGACATTGACATCCTGTAATTGGCTCTTATTAGGCACTAGTCAAGTAACTTACTGTTTCGTAAGGGTATTATTTCACTTAGACTAGGCGCGCAGGGGTGATTTTTAGTCACGGTGACCGTTGGATTTATTTATTATACTTTATTGCACAATACAAGAAAGAACAAATGGCGGACTTAATGACGTATTATAATAAAAATTCGATTATTGCCGAGACAAAATGTCACTCGGGTGCGCTTAGGATTACGGTGATACGTATAAGATAAATAAATAGTGCGATGAATCATAGTAAAACTATAGGTTAAAATAAGAAACAATATTAGTCATATTAGGTTACATGGAATTCTTTCGAAGAGATCGGAGAGTGCCGTTTAGTTTTTGCAACATTAAATAAATTAAAGCGATCCTTGATTCTTTGTTGTCCTTATAAAATGTAAAGTATACATAGAAAATGCGAATACCTTATCGCACACGCGTTGGGCGGACTAAGAAGATTACCATACACTGTCGCGTAGCCAAAAAGGTGTATGAATGTTCCTGTGACGTACATCCACGATGCCTGTTGGTTTTATAAACAAAATATATTGGAAATACTAGTGAAAATCATTTTACATACGTAAACCGGAGTATAAGGTTCCGAACCCCTTTTACTAAACAAGCTTTGAAAGCTGACGCTATAAAACTTGCTTGTGCTGTGCATGTCGTTGTCCTTAAACTAAGAGTAAGGGAGTAATTTTACTAAACGCTCCAAAATTTACCTAGAGGTAGGTATTTTATTTTCTATCTATCGTGTCTATATGAGGCAATTACAGGGAAACAAATTATTCGTCCGGGGAGTTCTAAGGTATGACCATGACTCTGTTGCGCGGTAATTAATATTAAATCGCGGCAATGGTTGTCGCACACCGACAACAGTAGGCTTATGATGCTACGCTTTGTCACGCGATAAATGAATGATAAAACATCCGTCACTCTCACACACTATTTGACAGAACGTGACGGATGCTTTATCATTTATTTATCGCGTGACAAAACGTAGCATCATAAGCCTACAGGAAGCACACGCGTCTGCTCCGCTTATTACGAATTACGAATACGTACCGAAATGTATAACGTGATATATGTAATAGTACATTACATAACTAGGGTGGTAATACAAAGACAGGCCGAGATCGCAGAAGTTTGCCGCCCGAGCTGCAAGCGAGGGACGTAAATATGCGATCGAGGGCTTTCTTTATTACCTGCCGTGTTGTGTACATCAGTTTATGTTTACACTTGGCCAGAAAGCGGCTTTTTCCGTACGCGCAGCGTGCAGATAAAGTCACTTTATGACCAGGTGTGGCATAAAAAAATATTACATTGCGGAAGGTTGCCGCATTACGAACTTACATTCGAATCACTCATTTTTCTGGCTTCCGCATTACCTGTATCATATTTATGATACGACCGCTAAAGATTTTTAGAAGTGTGATAGGCTATCGCCATAATTTTCCGGTAGTTTGATACCATGTCTTCCATCAAAACAAATCATGCCATATGTCGTTACAAAAACTACTGTCGAGCCAGTCTGTTTGCCAGTCTCTCGCCAGCCAATCTAGGTAGAAAACGAAGACTTAAGAGCCTTGCCCCGTGTGCTCGTAATTAACACTTTCAACGCCGGGAACCGGCTCCGTGGGCGGTATGCTCGCAGCGAATTATCGCTACATACCCATTTCCCCATGTTATCGGTTACGAGCTAAGCGCTACGAAGTTTATGTTGCGAAAGTGTTGAGTAGGTTTTCCTACTTTTATAATCGGAAAACAATAAAGCAAATGTGTGTTTTTGGGGGCAGAAATAAAAAGATGCCGTTTGCGAGATGTGTACATAAATATTTTGATCTCCATAGAGATGTAATAATGCAAAGATAGCTGCCAGCCCACCAGGCGTTGTAGATATGTTGAAGTACGTATTTATCAAATTATCACTGCTACCAACAACACCGCTAATAATGCACTTACCGACAACGCTCGTTACTAAGGCGCGATAATTTTATAAGTTCATTAAAACATGAAGGTACCTATTTAAAGCCATCTATCTACTGTGTTATCAACAAACAAAAAATACTATATTATGATACAACATTCTCACTTATTGGACTTCCTATGTTCTCATGAAAGTTGTCAGAAATTTCTGAAAGCATTCCTAACTTTTTCTATTTCTTATTTCTTTTTCCGAAAAAGCTAGGTTATTGAGTAATCGATAAATCGAATATTAAAGTGATACAAAGGGAATCCTATTGGATCGCATAAATTTAAAAGGCATAATTCATCATTCGGCATAATACATTTTTTTCTTAAACTGTAGAATTTTCAGGACTCTTTAAGGCCTCATCCTGTTAAATAGGTTAGGTTAGGTTAGGTTTGCGTTATAATAATCCTGAAAAGTTTACGTGTTCAGAAAAAAAAGCATTATGCCAAATGATGAATTATGCGAAATGATGAATTATGCCTTTTAAATATATGCGATCCAATAGTAAACCGATACAAAGAATTCAACCGACATAAACATTATCTTTTAGTTTAGAATATGTATCTCAGCTAGCATTAATTAGAAATGTGCACCACAAATGAAAAAAATAAGGAGTCCCCAATCAAGAGAAGGAGTAAAATCAAGAGAAAATTTGCGCTTAGGTAATGATCGCCGACATCCGTTAGGGTAGGTATGCAACACTGAAGAAGAAGAAGAATCAATCAATTTCGGTGGCTCGTGCGAATCATATCGAAATAACTAGATTTTCAGAAATAAATAAGGCAACTATATTTTCTGTCACCAAAATTTAGATTTGTCACTAAACTGCAATACCCTATTTATAATATCTGTCCCCAGGAAATATATTACTCGTAGTCATCATGCTAATCAAAACCGTCACTAAGTATAAATCACCATATTAATGTGAATGTGTGTCTTAAATTATAGTTTGATCCAATCACCTAAATAATAGATCTGTCACCTAATAAGTAGATTAGTTCCATAATTCATAATATACTGACCGTCTCATACAAACAAACTGCCGTTATATGAAACTTTTGACACAAAAGGGTAAGTATAACCGTATTTGTATGGGGGATTGGCCCCAGAAGCCAAAGGTGGCCCGTGCACCGGGGGACTCGGGAGGCGACGCCCGCCTCACAAAAAAAAAACTCCATACTGCCTTCTACAATTACTCAGTTAGATTCATTCGTTATCTTGCATCCCTCAGAGCGGAAATAGAAGCCCCGCGAAGCGGGGTTTCGTCGACTCGCCTTTGAACCGCCTCGGTTAGGTTAGATTAGGTTAATAAAAAAAATGTATAGTGAGCCACTCACCTGCCTTTCATTTTCCCCTAATCCATCTGTCCGTCCGTCTGTCCATGTGTACATTCATCCGTCTATCCATCATCATCTGGCTGGGGTAAACTATTTCATAAATTATATTATTTTCCAGTGATGACACATACAGTTCAAATAAGCTTATTTACATTGTTTGCTGATTCAATTTTTGGTGACACTTCTATTATTTTGGGACCCAATAAAATTATTAGATGACCGATATTATTACCAAGTGATTCTTACTTCATATTTAGGTTACAGTTTTGATATTATTTGGGGTGATTAAATTTTTGGTGACACTTCTATTATTTTGAAACCCAATAAAATTATTAGTTGACTGACATGATTTTCAAGTGATTCTAACTTGATATTTAGGTTACTATTTTGATATTATTTGGTGATTCAAATTTGGTGACAGATCTACTATTTTAGGAACAAATATTATCTAATTTGGTCATTGAAAATGCAATCATTTGGTGACCGATAAAATCATACCCTTTGTAAATATAGCACTTAATGTCGTCAACTTATGCATTTATTGCAATATAAAATAAAAAATATTTTTTTAATGACATCGAAAATAATAAAATAAAATTATATCTGTGTCAAAGTGAGTAATTTATTCTGATATCAATAGTATCGAAATCGAAGATATCGTTTTATGTGAATAATTAAACAACAATGTAACTTAATAAAATAAAGCTACTCACTAAACTAAAATTAAGTAAAAATTAAACTAAAACTAAGAAAGAAAACCTAAAACATTGTATGTTCAATGTTAATGATTGCACAATATAATGCCTCACGGCATTAAGGCCGCCATTTCAACTTTCTTATACTTAATGTGCAATAAAGTTTAAATAAATAAATATAACAGTTGCATTTATTTACAAATGACAACAATTAGGTACAACGAACATTGGCGACATCTGAGGCAAGAAATTGGTAGTTTTTAAGCTCATTTATTGTACATACTTACCCAGGCCCTAAGATTGATTCAAACTTTTTCCATTATCGACTGTTTCAGTTAGTTCAATGGGTACATTCTTTTCATTATAGAAGCAGAAGTTAGTTTATAAAAACTTCGCGTTGTTCAAGTGCTTGTTACGAACTAACTTTATTTTGCTTAGGTTCCATTAACAAGCAAATTGTTTGTGGCAACAGCGAACGTTGTAGATTAGATTTAATAGGTTGTACAGTGAAAAAAACCCAGTCAAGTGCGAGTCGGACTCGCGCATCGAGGGTTCCGTACAAACTCATAAGTAGATACATAGATAGTTCAAGAAAAACTGTATGGCGATTAGTTTAGTAGGAGCAAATAAGTATGTGTTACGGTTTTTACAAATTTCTTAAAATCGGTGCAAGTTAGGAAAACCGTTATATTTTTACATTAATAATTTTTACATTAATAATCGGTAATGATTAAAAAAAATTCTGTTCAGTAACTTCGAAGATAAAAGGGGGGAATGGTATTTTTTTAACGTTTTTCATCATCGATCAAAAACTACTTATTTAAGAAAAAAAATATTAATAGTGTAATCTACAAATCAAGCCCTTTCATTTGATACCCCCACTCAATATAATAGCCCTAATTTCAATTTTAAAATGAAGTAAAAAAGGTACAAGATTTTTTTTATGTCCAATAAGCTGGGGTTAGCTACTTTTAACACTATTCCAATTTGAACCCACTTATACAACAGTTGCATAATAGTATTTTATGCAACAGTTGTATAAGTGGGTTCAAAAAATGCGAATTGCGTGAGTTCCGATACGAGCCGCGAACGCGGCGAGTATCGCAAATAGAGACGCAATGAGCGTTTTTTGACTTAATTATACAACGTTGCATACAATACTTTTTCTACGACTAGGTTTTAAATTATAAAATACAAAATTAATCATAACCTGGAAACAAGGCAAATATGACGTTTGACTGACAGTATGTGTCTATGGTAAACTTTTTTTTTTAATTTAAAATACATATACTTAAATTAAAAATACTTTTTTTATGTTGGCATGAATGAATTTAGTTCGGAAAGTTTAGTTTCTCTTAAAAACCGTAGGAATTTAATTGTTTGTTAAGTTGGTAGTTGTGCATTTTTACCGTAAAGTTAAAAGTGAGCGCTTAATCCTTGACCTAAGTTTAACCTAGATTTATAAGTCTGTGGCTGCTAGCAATAACGTAAAGTGACTATAACGACACTAGTGCTGTTATGGGGAATAGAGTATAGACATCTCTGAACTCATATTATGTATGTTCTTATATTAGTGTTCGTGACCAAGTAAAAGACATATAACAGTACAGGAGTAGAAAAAAAATATTATTTTGTTCGGTAAATGAAAAGACAAAAAAATCATATGAAAAGTTGTCTTAATTTCTTTTCAAAGTTAATTGTTTTAATGTAAGGTACTTAAGTACCATCTCTTAAAATATCGGTAACTACTTAATTTGTTAGCAACTTATATAATTATTATTTAGTTTCATAAAGAAAAGGTACCTAAGTTTATATTTTCTTGAGGTGTTTTTGCAAAATACCACCACCATAGAGACTATTTTAAACATTAAGTTTAATTGTACCTATGCCTAATGTACCCCTATCTAAAAGATATCCAGATAGCTTCCATGAAACTTGCTGAGAGAAATATCCCGAAGCGCATCTGGCGGTAACTATTACGGTCCCGTTGGGAATGGGAACCATTCTTAACTTTAATTGTCTTGCCGAATTGAATCGTGTAGGTTATACTTGCTTATGTAGATAGAGGCAAAACCGAAGGACGAATAATTGTTTCTGCCATTCTCGGGCAACATTCTAACAGAACTAGGTTGGTAGATAGGTATCTAGACTATCTAGTAGGTATACTAGGCAGTTCATACAAGAATATTAAACCGTTCATGTAACATAGGTTGTCCGTATTGCCGTTCAACGTTCAGATGGTTTTCAATAATCTTTGTTTACCGCAGTTACCTCGTCGCAATAAATCAACTCGTCCTAACAGACCAGTAGACGTACGTAAAGTACGGTACAATTACTTAAAGATATTGTACACTGTTTCATTATTTTGGAGCATGAGACGGGCCGAGATGTCTGGCGACCTCAGGTCACATTGAGCTGACCCTATTTCTGAGTAAACTTTCCAATTTATCAAAAACGTCATAAGGCTTATTCATTCATTACATGAGACAGCTACAGTGGCGGA
The DNA here is from genome assembly GCA_947034925.1 of Eudemis profundana. Taxonomy (NCBI): domain Eukaryota; kingdom Metazoa; phylum Arthropoda; class Insecta; order Lepidoptera; family Tortricidae; genus Eudemis; species Eudemis profundana. The sequence goes on along the minus strand of OX344802.1, from coordinate 18,324,126 downwards.
TTCATCAGCAGGCTGAGTAGGTCGGAGCCTAGGCAAGCGGCAGATTTAAGAGGAAACAGGAGGGCAGTTTTTCCATACAAACGTAGTCCCCTCCTGTTTCCTCCCTGGATAATGCCAGTAGAGCAATAATTTTTTGTCCAATAATCTATGCCTACCTATTGATATGTTCCTATGTTTTCCTTTTTACGATAAATTGATTCTCAAAAGAGATATTAACCTTCAAAAACCTAAAGAAAATTCCAGATTTTCCGCTGTGTTCACACATCCAGAAAACAAATTTGACTAGATTATTAAAAAAAAGGAAAACATAGGAACACGGCCAAAGCCTTTCTTTAATGTTACATGAAAAAATTAGTTAAATAGTTTTGGGGAAGAAATCAGGGGACTACGAAACGTTGTTTTCATGAAATTTTAAAAGGTATTTTCGGTCCAAGCTGCAGTTGTCTCTATCGCGCTCTGCGCAGGAGAGGCGGGCAGTGCGGGACAGCGACACATTTTACAAATACCTAATTTTCAATTCTCTCCACCTTACTGTTTCCTCTTAAGGCCCCATTTAGACAGAACGAAAACTCGTATGCGATTTTCATTTTACTGCTACGATTAATCGATCAACTGTACTCATCGTACCTAGGTAGGTAGCCCGCAATGTAATCAAACTCGCATACGAGTTCTCGCCGTCTAAATGGGGCCTAAGGGGCGGCAAATTCGAGGCAAACACTTTTTTTAACGATAGTACCTATATATGCATTAAAACATACAATGTAATTGACAAAAGAATTTTAATTAATTGATTCCGACTAGGGCAACAAATCGTAGAGCAGAGGTTCTTAAACTTTTTGGTCACGGACCTCCCCTACATTACCTAGTTATTTCGTAAACCTTACGGACCCATTCCGAATACAATCAGAGAAAAAGAAGTTTGTGTTGTATGCATATCCACGGGCCCCCGGCTCTCGTATCACGAACCCCTAAGGGGTCCATGGACCACAGTTTAAGAAACCCTGACGTAGAGGTTGGTAGGTGCGGCATAGCTTAGCTTCATAGCCTACTGGCGGCAAATGTGTAAATCCGCCACTGGGCATTTCATTTTTAGAATTAACTACCTACTTATATAATAGTTCGAACAGGACAGAGGTGTTTCCTTCCTTCGAAAGGTAGATGAGCAGTTGACGCCAATAGAATAGGATAGTTTCTTAACAGATCAAATCAGCTTCTTTTTATGAAGTGTCAAAAAGCTCAGATAGTATGCAGCTTCATAGAAAATATGATCAAGTGACGCCACTGGTTCTTATTGTCTCTTTATTACAATTATTTTGTCATTTTAAAATAGTTAAAGACAAGTAAATGAGTTCTGGATTTATTTGGGACAAGTTTTGGACGCTGAATTTGATAATTTATGTAGAGTATTTTTTTTTTATTATAGAAGACCCTAATGCTCAATTTCAAACATGAGCAGACTCGGTTCAGAGGTTACGGAATGGTGAAATTTCAGGAAAATTGGATAAATGGTCCTCTCGTCATCGTAGACAGAGAAACATAGAACGCAGATGTGTCCCGCTCGATCACTTCGTTCCCTCGGTCAATATACCTATATTTATGATTTAATCTGGGGGCACGATAGTGCCCCCGCTAAGTCGAGCAAAACAAAGGCACGGCCGTACCATCCTTTTCTCGAAGCCATTCAGGCCATTTTCAACCTCCTGTAATTTTGTGCTGGCTAAAGCTAGAACCCTGAATTTTCAGCGATATAAAGGGCCCAATAAGACTTAAGTATATTCTAAATAACATTCAATTTTAACTTGTAGGTACTTACTCTAAGAACTATTGCACGTCAAAGTTCCTTACTTTTGTCACTGATTGACTGATCATCATAACTCTAAGGTACTTGTAGCAGATCCACAAGCTCCAAATTTTAAACATAGTTAGTTTTTAGCCTATCAAGTCCTAAAAAACCTACTAATATTGCAATTTTAACCGTGGAGGAACATTTCAATACTTCTCAAATAAAGAATCCTCCCTCTACGTGTAAGTCGTTGGGAATCGAGTTCTGTGGACCCCCCCCCCCCCCCCCCCCCGCCCCGGTAACTGACTTGGTTTAACATTACATCTCAAAACGTTTTTGTTGTAAAAGAACTGCGTTGCAAGACTTGCATCTTTTTACATATAATGTTTTTGATGGGATATATTTATTATCTTTAGACGATACTTGGAATCAGTTCTTTCTACCTAGGTATAGAAATAAAATCTCTTCAAAATATATTATTCTCTTCCCTTCTTTTCATATTCATGAAACAGCCTTTATCTTTAATATTCTAGTTTTATAGACAAACATTTACTAGCTGTAACATCGAAATTTTGTCTCCTTTATTTCCCCTCTTTAGGGATTCAAGTTGAATCATGCCGGGTTGTGAAATGAAACCATTTATCCTTTCATTTGATTTATTTTCGTAATATTCAACTGTTGACTGACAACAAATTATCTTAATATATCCAATTTGTACATAATGACTTAAGAAAATATGGCAACACTCATATTTAACAATAAATACGTGATACTGGTGTCACTCTTGAGGTTGTAGATAAGTAGATTCCCCGCAGAGCGAGGCTAATAGCAAGGAGCTCTAGCAATTTCTGATTAGATTGCTATAAACCCCGGCCGGGAACTTGAGTGACCCATAAGGGTCTCCGCTAGCTGACGCGGATTACCCGGAACGGACGCCCGTCTAATAAGAAATCGTATGAACAGCGCTAAGTGAAGCGGGCGCGGGTGCCATATTTTTGCCCGCCCGCCGCGTGTCTCCGCTCCGTGCACCCGCGTCAGCTAGCGTAGACCCTAACAATCTCCAATGCCCTTAACAGTATACTTTAACGGCCGAAGACACTCGAGAAAATGTTAATGGTCATATTATCCCGACGAGGGTCTACATCACAAGCAAGCAAGGTCTATGAAGATCAACTTTCACTTATTCGATGTAAAATTACTACTAAACGTCACAGTAACTCTTAAATTGATTGTCTTTTTTAGTTAACCAAGGTGGCGACTAATTAGTCTTACAATACAGTTGAAAATACTCACATTGCTACTAATTTTATGATTACAATTAAAACAATGACAAAAAAATTGTCAGATTACATTTATTAAAAACATGTTGACATCGCTATGATTAAAGGTAGTTAATAATATTGTACCTGTATGGAAGAACTGTAAATGACAGATAAAATGAACATCTATTTAACATCACAACATAATGATTTTATTTTATTCGACCCCATGAAAATATTAGAATGCATTTCATGATTCATATCTTGAATGATTGGTGATAAAATGTATTTAACGCTCAACAAACGACTTAAAAGTCATAGTAAAAAGAAGAAAGGAGGTTATTTTCGTTAAAACAATTAAAAAGTTTAGTATGCGACCTATTTTTTTCTTTTTACCATGGTCTTAGTGAGACAATGCCCGGATTCAATGTTCCGCAGCAGCCTAACAACATCTTATAGACATATAGAGTATAACAACAGATAGACCCGCCTCGCCACCGCGCCTGCACCCAACCGACAATTCGTTGAAAAACTTGAGACAACTCCGCACAATCAACTAAATTTTAAAACATCCTATAAACATTTCCTTAAACACGTTTGATATGAATCGACTATTCTAGAACAGTGTTGTGCGCTAACATGCAAATACAAGGAAGACGATAATTATTAGACAAATCATTTGACAAGCAAGTTTTTCAACAAATACCTGCACCGTAGACAACGAGACACGATTAATTCGAAAGTAGACCACGATACGATCGAAGAATAAAATAGATAGTGCTCGAAAGTCTGAATCGGTGACACTTTAAATTACATTTATTGAGAGGTAAAAATATGTACACATCCTCGCCTCTCGGCGCCGTCGTTAGCCGCAGCAGTATGCCCGATGCCGATCGTGACAGACGTAGATTCATCTATCATTTTAATCACGACAATCGGGCGTTTAACAAAGATACGCAAATGTACTTTAAAGGAGAATTTAATATGCAACTATCTTATACAGGGTGTCCCAAGAAGTAGTGATATGCTGAAGCTGGGAGGTAGAGGACCAAGAGGGCTATCTGAATCACACTTATGTATGTTCCGCGATTTTTCGTTTTTTCGGAATTATGACACCATAAATAAAAATCTCATCGTACTCGGCGATAGGTTTTTCGGTATTGGCCCATAAAAGTAAAACCGGTATTGCATGCCCTATTCAGATAGCCCTCTAGGTCCTCTACCTCCCAGCTTCAGTATATCACTACTTCTTGGGACACCCTGTATATCATCACGCATTAATAACAGTTAATATGATGTCTCCGTGTACGCTTTTATATGTACCAAACAGGCGTTATTTTGCCAAAGAATTATAATCTTTTTGCTGTAGCAAATTGGCCCAAGTGAAATAATCCTCTCGTGATGGAACGTGTTGATCGTATGGTGAGCGATAATTTCAACAATTTGTTTGCGTCCGATCCAAAGTACAAATAGAATACTAGTTCACATTCTAAATCTGTGGGTCTAGTGAAAAGGGGTACGTCACATTTATACCAGGTACAAAAGGTTACAATTCTATTGTATAACTTAAGCTCTTTTGCACATAGGTTATATGTACCCCTTTTCACTAGACCCACAGAAATCAACTGTTCAGTTAACGTTGTAATACTGCATCACTCACTCACACCCACCTCGGTCTGCATCATACACCCCAATTACACTGTACTATATGTTTAACGTTTATAAATTTCGGAAAGTCCTATCTAATATCCTATAAGGTTTCTACTCTTAAATTTATATTATACTGTTTCAACTCTACATTCTGAACCAGTCCTGGCGAATCTTAACTTCGTGTTACGTTTCAAGTAAAAACTATTTCTCTTAACATCACATAAACGCTCAGTTCTTCAATAGCTGACAGCCTGACAGAAATTAGGAAAATATAAAATAATAAATGGCAAACAAATAAGCTAAGCAATTTCTTCAATCGAGGAAAATAACACCGTAGAGCAAACACAGTAGACTTGCCTTTATGCCTGCCTACTTTAAATACAATTGATTCCATACTTACTTTGATTACTTTGAAAAAAGCTCGAAATGTTTGTTAAGTCAATTTAATAAAAGTCATTTCTATCACTGCCAGTACTCGCTGAAACAATATAAGCGACTAACTAACGCAGCTATTACACCAAGAACTTCATCACTTTTCTAAAATATGAATATTCAACATTCTTTAGGTAACTTCTATCTTCAAATTACTATCGCAATGCCGTATTATTGCAAAAATATAAACATTTTAATTGAATTTTAAGAGATGAAATGCACGTCCATTCACTGGAATACTGTTTTAATGAAGAAACTGCTTCAATGTTCCTCTTAATGCAATCCTTAATGTTAAAAGAACACCATTACATTGGCTTTAAAATTCTCGTAAAATTCTCGCTAAACAGTAATCGCGTGTAGCGGATGTACGACAAAGTTTAAGTCAGTGTCAAAAGCAATTGATGTTTCATTGTTACGTCTATCTTACAGTATAATACCAACGGATCCCCCCGACTTGATGCCAAGTCTCACGTCCAATACTTAATGAATGAAATAACGCGGTGTAAAGCCGAAACGACCTGGAAGTTCGTCCCTCGGACGGTTCAGAAGCCTTTTTGGTTTTACACTGCTTAGTAGTTATGTTTAACTAGGGCCGCCGGTCGGTATGTAGCTTTGGTTGGCCGGCGGCGTGTACTTATACGTTTGATAACGTCAAGCTACGTTGACTTCATCATCCGTTTAATTAGACCTTTTGTCTGCCTGTCCTTACAAGCCCTTTATCTATAATTTTCCTGCCATATCGTTGTAATTTAGACTGCTTGTTGTGGCTCGCGTTAGTAAAATCAGATAAGATATATTTGACGGTCGCTGGATTATCGGCGTGCAATATGCGTTGTTGAAACGTAATGTACACACTGATTATTTCTTATCAGATTACAATCAGCTACGTCAACCTCAGACGACGTTTACAAACATGAGAACAATTTAACGATGGACAAAGAGCGCGCAAGTGGCTGACACTACAATCTTCCCAGGGTCGAATCTAGGGTGGAGCGAGGGCAACACCCTGGGAACTACCACATTTCCTCCTCATCTAGCTCCCTCAAAAAGGCCTAGATCCGGCTCTGCTTACCGCTTACACGAGGACAAAGTAGATCTTATTAGGACAGTGGGATAGTTAAACGCCTACGCATCCTCGTTCAGTTGCTTGAAGAGTAATGTTTCCTCGAATATGTACTGCTTGAGAGTCTCCTTGGGCAAGTCGTCCAGCTCCATCGCGAACCGGAACGGCTCCTCTGCCACCGGCTGTAGGGGAAAATGAGTTTTAATTACAAGGCTCTAGAATAACTTTCGAATTGGCAAGGATAAATGTTATAATTCTACACGAAAAATATTATGGATTCACCTCAAAGTGGTAATTTCGTGAAAACGATCCAGGTATAGTTATATACTTTAGATACAGTATAACCTTGAATATAAAGCTAATATCGCATGAGGAGACGTGCGAGGTGAAATAGATGCTTAAATTTTGTGAATTGAGAGTTTCCTCGCAGAATTGCCATAATAAAATCCAAAAGAGATCCAATAAATTTCATTTCATGGTTGAACATAGCGAATAAAGTTCCCGGATCCATTGCGGCAGCTACCGGCATGTCAGCGTTTTGTTTTTACAACGTCAATTCCTATTACCGAAGCCTGAGCGTTAATAACCTTGTTTGTTTGCAGAAATTGAAGCTTCACGGTCCCAGGGGTAGCTGCTAATTTAATTTCAGCTGAGTGCCGTTAGGTCATCTACTAAGTTGATTATTTCACGCAATTTTAATTCAAACATTTGTGTAGCGCACGTATAATTTAGGGTCCGTTTTCAGGACGCTAATGGCTTACATTACGTTAACGACGCGTGGCGACGCGCGAGGAAGAGGACAAATATTAGTCTTGGACGCGTATTACACCCTGGGGAAACGGGGTTGTTAATGTAAAAAAATATTCAAATAAACGCGATTTCTGTCTTGTATGAATTAAACTCGAGACCAAACAACGAATCTAGACCTTTTCTATAAAAGATAATTCAACCAAAAAAAAGTGATTTGTGATTACGCTTCAACTCTTGTGATATAACCAACGACATACAAGCTTTATCAAAAGTTTACTAATCACAAAAGCACATTATTATATTAATTAGCGCTTGTATACTGTTCTAAATATTATAACAGATCCATCTCATTTACCAACAGGTGAGATCGAAGTCAAATGCTTACCTATCCCGAATAAAAATATCTCGATTCTCAGTGCTGATATGAGGGCACTGGCGATTAAAGTAACTACAATCTATAGTAAACCAAAATACAAAACCTACCACAGACACAACAACAAACCTCATCATTAGGATCGTAGTACTGCTCCAAGTAGGGATGCGCCAGCGCCTCTTCGACCGTGATCCTCCTGTGTGGGTTGAAGGTCAGCATGCGGTGCAGCAGGTCCAGGGCGCGCGCGTCGGCGCCGGGGAACAGGTCCACCCAGGGCACGCGCGGCTTGAACGGCAGCGACTCCAGGTAGCCACGAGCCTACGACAAAGGGATTATTTCAACATCTTTATTTTCTAACAAAAGATTATCCTTTCTCTATGACACTCGTCTTTTCTTGGAGTTATTGTGTCATTAAAATCAAAATTGCGACTCTATTGTTATTAGCGTAATAAAAGGAAAGATATAAACTTTTCAACGTATTGACGATATTGTACATACAATACGTAGATTGCATAATGCACAAATCATACTTAAATTATTAAATATTTTCAACATAGAGCGGCTTTTGATATTTATTTGTAAACCCTTTATTCTTTGAAACCATGTCTCGAACAGAAAGTCAGTTAATGAAATGGCTGTATCAATAATATATTTTTTTAAGCATCTCACCCTGTTAGTCACAATTTGCAATTGCAAACAAAAGGCAACTACAATGCAATGAAACTTTAAACCTGTTAAATAATTCATTTATTCATTGGCGGGGTGAGTATTGGTTATTTATGTAACTAGGGCATACTCCTTTTTGCATATCTGTGTAAATATTGATGGCTAATTGGTATGTCACGTCACGGTCTTTAATTTTAACGGTTTTTTATTTGCGGTAGGGTGGAAAAGTTCGAGGAAGGTCGACTCCAAAACCTGGATGCTACGCGTCAAGACCGCAAGGTGCGTCCGAAGCCTGCATACACATACAAACAAAGCCACTGTAAACTGACCCCCATATAGACTTTAACACGTTGCAATAAAGTTGACATTAGTTTACAAATATACAGTTAACAGTGTGTTCGATTGTAAACTTACAACAACCGTGGTGAACGTCACTGTGAGCGCTGTGACCGGACTTTTAAGAACAAGTTAGGCTTCGCGAGTCAAATACGCGCCCACCGTCGTAAAAACCCTACAAGTTGAAGTAGCTGTCATCGGACACGATGAAGAGAACGTCATCATCAAGTTTAACAAAAATTGGTTATGTGAGTCTGGCTCTTGCAAGTGATTGATGAATTGAGGTAAGCATGAGGTAAGCTCTAATTTCGGTACCAGATGTATCTCGAACTAATTTTACTTGGTCGAAAAAATACGTATTCATTGCGTCAAAATAAAAAGGCGTACGTATAGAGTAAACAGAACGCGCACGAACTTTTTGGCATCTGAAAATAAGCCTAGGCCCGCGATGGCGCCTAGGCTTAGACGTGGGTTCCATCCTTGTTCTGTTGATATTCCATTAATTCGTACGAAGTGTTTCGCGTTTACTTTTTTCATGAAGACAGCAAAAGAGTGGAACTTATCTGGAATTCTTCAAATTGACTATGAACATACTATCTAGCCAAACATCTTGAACTTCATCGGCACATGACATCAGGTGAGATCGAAGTAAAATTATTGCATATTCATAAAAAAAAAACGCTCCGGTTCTGTGTACATGTTTTCAATTCGACAAGCCATAGTCATAGTATAAAACAAATTGCGACATTCTAAAATGATCAGTAACATTTCCCGTTCACTACAAAAAGGCATACAGCCGGTGACATAAATCACCGAGGAATTCGCATCGGTAGCTACAAAAGGCACCTGATTGATGATCGTAGCGCATTCATACCCCTTTGGTAACTGAATTGCCAGTTACCATGCGGTAAACAAAGGATTGTATTGTTATTAAACTTCTATAATGAAAGTTATCTGGAGAGTTAGGACGACTGCACGCGTGACTCTGCCAGGCAGTGAACTATCTCCGTTCACTGTTAGATCTGTTAGATATATATAGGATTTAATCATTGTGAGTATAATTAAATAATAATAATTGATTCAGGTGTTACTTTGCGAAAATCCATGAGTTTAACTGTACCTGTTACTTTCCTAATCCGCTAAAGAAGTCTTGAAAATATACCCAAATAAGCACAACGTCTTACCATTACTAATCAAGAGATGTTAAATGAGAGCAACCTATGTTTTTTTTATTCAATTATGCCTACAACCATTACGCGGTTCTTCTGTGTACTATACTTATTTATATCACTTCTCTCCCTGTCATGATAAAACGCAACATGACATTTACTTACTTTTAATTTCACTTAGGGCTTTTATTTGTAAATTTATAAAGTAGGTATGTACATTCTTCACAATTCACATACGAATATATTTCCCCTTTGCATCTCTATGTTTCAGTCACATCCACTTCATTTATTCATTCACTCCTTTATTTTCTGGGAAAAACTTACGCAGGATCAAACTTTTAGTTCGATTTACGGCCCAGTGACATAGAAGTATTACTTAACTTTTCTTATAGCGGAATTCATCCATTTTCAGTGGAATGATTAAATTGTCGGTAACGTAACGCTATCGGTTATACTCGCAATGGATTTCCAATTAAAGGAAAACAAACATATCCTGAAGCGTAATCCATCATATAGAACTTAACGGTCACTGTGGGGCCTGGCAGTCGCAGATATATTCGATTCAATTGCAGTTGTCTGATATTAGCCCTAAAGCAATAGGCATTCTCTTTGTTCTTTTATAATAACGTAAGGTTCGGTCAAAAGTGCGACTATGTCAAATGCATAGATTACTGTTTGAAAATTTCCACCAAATATTGACCGAATTGTTTGATTGCCGATAACCCTCGACACGACCTCATGGTTTTAACTGCTATCGATTTTTATCGTAGTAGGTTTTCAATCAGGAATAGGTAACAGAATCATGCAGTGCAATCTATCAACCACCGCTAACCAGTCAGTGTGAGCTATTGCCTGGCAACCGCAGAGAAATACATTTGCGGCTGTCCCAATCAAATTAAACCTTAAGGCCACGGGCGCTTGTGTCGATCTTAATCCTATTTCTATTGGCGAAAATATTAGAAGGTAGTAACTGCCATCCAACATATAGTTTTATTTTATTTCGAGGGCTACATTTATTCGCTTTCAGTAAACTTTCCCGCGTGTTCTTGAAGTTTGAGAGTTGATATATTGAACCAGACAGAAATAGAAATACAAAAACAAACTTGCTCAAGTTGGCAAGTATTCGTTTAGCTATTTCTTAGAATGGGAATATGATATAATAGAAGCACCACAGTACCTACCTAGACCTACTTATGAATTTCAAACTGTTCGTAGCTCCGCATTGGCAGGCTAATTAGGTAGTTATTCCGACATTTGATGCGGACTTGAAATAATTTATGATTGAAATTTAATTACACCAATAAGTATCTCCATACTTATTCTATGAATTTTTATGCTGTGGTTGGTGACCGAGGCCGAGGTTAGCGAAACAAAGGGTAGGTATAAATCTGAATGAATTCTATTGGTATTTAATAATACACCTAAATGAAAATACCTTGAGAGACCAATGTCGGTAGAATTTAATTTAGTACCAGTGACCTATTGATAAAATCTGTATTTACGAGAATAAGGAGACGAATTGACGGTTTAATCATATTAGCTACAAGTCTATAGAAATTATACAGTATTTAAAGAGTAAAGTAAAACAGTTATGACTTATGACAGTAATGAGGATAAGAGCGCAAAACTAACTGTAGATGACTCTGCAGTTTGATGCTACTAACTGTTTCAATTTGTAAATATATGAACCTATTATTGTTTGTAATTATTGCCATAAAAATAATATCAAAAGTGCATCTAGAAAATTTCGGGTAAAATTGTTGCTATTTTATTTTAAATGATTTATGATTATCAATGACAATTTTTGCGCAAGTTGACCACATAACAGTTCCGTCCGCATCTACAAATGGTAAGAATTAGGTGCTGCTGTGAGCATTTGTAGTTTAAACGTAATTTGTCACTGAGCGTGCAAAAAAACTAGGAAATTAACACGTTGTTAGGGAAATAGAACTATTCTGAAAAAACCTGTGCTGTTATTTCTGCTCAGTTACAAGTTTAAATTCAGCTAAAGCGCTTAGCATTCCAACTTTAGACCTCTCACTTTGAGTGCCTATTCGAAGCCAGAGTTTAGTAGAACTACAAGAAGCCACTTATTCGCATTTCCTCAAACTGAAAACGGAATTTAATTAGATTCGGAAGAGTACTTGAAACTTATCTTTACTGGAATTACACGGGTGCTTTATTTCGGGATTTTATTCAATTTTCATAGCTTTCCTGCCGCTTCCTTCCTTAACCTTCGTTTTGCTTTAACAATTGGTTTTAATACGTTTTTATTGTTTTTAATAAATTTCAACTATATTCTCTTTTGTTCTTTTTATTTATTTTGCACAAACCTCGTAACGTAGTAACCCAAAAGATACAGATTCAATGTTTTCCATGTTTTATGCTTATTTAGCTTTTATAGTACATTACACAATTAGGGTGGTAAAACAAAGAAAGGCCGAGATCGCAAATGTTTACGGCCCGAGCTGCAAGCGAGGGACGTAAATATGCGACCGAGAGCTTTCTTTATTACCTCCCGAGTTGTGTACATCATGTTAATGTGGGTCCAGTGAAAAGGGGTAGGTACAAGTCAAATTTATACCAGGACCAAAAGGTCACAACTCTATAGTATGACTTAAACTCTTTTGCTCCTAGGTTAAATGTGACTTGTATTGTACCCCTTTTCACTGGACCCACAGTTATGTCTACACTTGGCTAGAAAGCGGCTTTTTTTTATGGACAGGTGTGGCATAAATTTTATTTTCCTTTTAGCCAGCAATCAATTATATTTGTATTGTATTGTTGCTGGCCGAAAAAAAAAAATTCCTTGTTTAGGGAACTCTTTGGTTACAGTAACATTTTGTATAAGACCGTATGATCAAAACGGACTGAAGTGACAAAGTGTCCCAATTTCGCATTATTTAATTGATTGATTCAAATACTCGTAGGCCGGATCACAATTGAATGACATAAACTCATCAATGCAACGAGTCTTCCAACGAAATTCCAAGCTTGTAACTTACTTAACTTTTAGTCTCATACATGCAAAGAATGAAATACTATAATATTAGTGGGATATTGTTGAATCAACGCCTCACAAAGACAATGACAGATGCAGCAAACGTAGTTCATGATTTGTCATCACAATTTACAATCTAGAACATTTTAGTTTAAATTACGAACTAAAATGAAAATCACTTTTGTCTAAAATAACTTTTTTGTCTGTAACTGTAATGCTTTACTATGCACTCACCTTCTCGTTGATGATGCAGTCGAGATCCTCCTGACTGGGGGAGCCCAGAACGCCCAGGATGTGGTTCAGCTGATCGAGGTAGTGCTTGCCCGGGAAGATGGGCCGGTTGGAGAGCATCTCCGCCAGGATGCAGCCCACTGACCAGATGTCTATGGACTTGGTGTAGCCCTGACCAACAAATATTACCAACTGATTGATGTTTTTTATAATTATAACTACATAGGCAATCAATGATCTCACGAGGAGTTAAGTGATGATCAGGGAACGTACTTTTGGTGCCGATGACAGGCTAATGACGTTAACCTACATACAGGCTGATCTAGTTAAGGTTTTGACATTGATTTACCGTTACCGTTAATTACCGGTATCCTTTAAGTTGTAAATTAATTATATTATTTAATTTCATTGATTAGGTAGAAGACATTTTGTAAGTAAATAAAAATGTATATGTCTGTTTTTTTATTTATTTTAACGGAAAATTGAAAGTATTAATCGGATATGCGATTTGAAATATACTTATCCTAATGTATTAGGTATATTCATGCGGTCCCTTCTATATCAAAATGCGTTCCTGATTTATTTTCCAATTTCCCGTTTCAATAAATAAGATAACACAGGCAGACATATCTTGCTTTAAAAATGGCTTCTACCATTGACACCAACTAATGAAAGTAGTGACAAAATTAATTCATATCTTTTACGATACCGGTTATTTCCGGTAACGATAAATCAATCTAAAACCTAGTGATCATGCTGTATGTAGCTTGACGTCATTTTTAAGTCATCGGCACCAAAAGTACGCTCCCTGGTGATGATGAAGTCTAAAATGAAACATGTTTATAGATAGTTCCTTTCCTATTCACTATTGGCTTGAAGAGAGTTTATTGTTTAGTAATATTTCCGCCCTCTTTTCGCCATATCATCTAAGGGAGTATTATGGCTTCGCAGAACTCAGTGGGTCGAGTAATTGAAATTGAAACGCACAAAACTACATGAGCGATAAAAAAAATCACATAAAGAGTGGTTCAGAAAAGTAGTAGCACGCAAAAGCTATACATGATTATTTAAAATCACAGCTTGATAAAATACTGCAAGCACAAAACATGTTGTAATCGTGATTCGAGTCTACGTTAAAAATAAAACAAATATAATAATTACACGTGCCATAATTTTACAAATTAGGAGTACCGACGACCTTTAGCTCGGAGACGAGATACGATTTGCCTTTGGGCAGTTATAATCTTATTTGTAATTTTTCTTCCTCTCAAACCCTTATCCTCAACCACTGCTTGTCTTCATTCATTAATGAAAGACTATGTGCAGAATCTGAGAGCCATACTTATTGTAGATTTAGGTATATTTGAATATTTACCGACCTGAATTTACTGACCATAGAACAGATTTTCTAGCTAAGTGTACAGAATGAATTTGCAGAGGGTGGCTTCAGATGATAATATTGGAGTTCTTTTAAAACGGACCCAAAAACCAATGATTGGATATTACTCCCGAAAGTACTTATACTATACATTATATAACAAACAGGAACTGTTTATTGTAAATAAGCCGGAAATAAAATACAAATGCTGCTACTATTTTTCCGGAGCACTCCTTACGAGTACGAAAGTATTTCACGACTAAAAGTCAATGGTTGGAGTCATTCCTTTTTCATTTTCTCTCTTAATTTTTAGACATGTAGTTCTAAAAATATGCAAGTTAATCCAATGTTGTGCGGTGGCAAAATATGCAATTTATCTATATAACATTACTTGGATACACGACAAGTACACGTCCACTATGTTTGCTGTTCCTCTCCAGGGAAGGAATTATTGTGTGGAGAGCATGTCGAATATTTTATTTACGGGTTGTCGAGACGTCCCGGAGGAAAACACCGGCTAAGATCCTCCGGATATGTTGTATGCGCGACTTTCCGGAAGGAATATTAAATAACAATCTAGTATATCATATAGGTAATGTGCAAAGTAGATGCCAAGGCCAAGTCATTCTATGTATTTATTAAAAAGATAAAGATGTGTTATATTGATAGGTCATAAATTAACAGACTTGGTTTGCAATTGCAATTGTTTGACATGTTATTTTTTTGATGGGATCTCATTTCTTTTTGTAAGTGGTCTTCCCTTATTTATTACATTCCAATCCATTATATTTGCTATTGGAACTACAAAAGGAACTTTATAATCAGTAAAGTGTAGAAATTTATAGTAACTTTGACGGACAATACCTAGGTCTTAAACTGATTACAATTTCAAATTGAATGTTATCACACTAATATTATAAATGTGAAAGTTTGTGAAGATGTTTGGATATTTTGATGCGTGTTACTAAATAACGGACGGATGGATTGGGCTGACGGTCTGGACAGTAACAGGAGCAGCGCTGGAGAAGCCGACGGTAAATGACAAATATATCTAAGTCATATTTTGTCATATTTTTTACTAAAAATGTAGGGTTCTAGCGTTAGTCAGCACAAAATTAAAGGAGGTTGAAAATGGCCTGAACGACTTCGAGAAAAGGATGGTTCGAACCGTGCTGTCGAGCGAAACAAAGACTATCTATTTGATATACATAGACATTATACGTAGTGTGTTCGAAAACTTGTGCTAATATTTTAATACAAAGTACACTTAACGTACATTTTGGCTAGCACAGTGTAGAACGATATTGATATTGTTACAGAATTTAAGGATAGACTTAAATATGTACTTATTAAGCAATTAAGACCATTACATGTTGCAGTACCCTGCAAAGTTTCATAGCTGAGCTATTAGAAATGTAAGACCTTTGTTAAAGCAATAAAATAACTGAGCTTCCGTATTTCGGGATACAGTCACCTTACAGGCACAGCCGCGCTGCCATAAAATGTTGTATAGGGAAAACATCTATAACATGTGCATCGTCATATCGTCGACCGTAGGCTGAATAGCGTAAGGGACATTGTTTTGCCTGTCCCTTACCGTAATTTCGACGAATTATACAATCGTGTACCCAACGACATTAGGACTTTGTAGGGAAATAGTTTTAAGAGAAATTTAAATAGCTGGCTGCTCGACGGATGTTTCTACAGTCTGAAAGATTTTCTTGAGTCATGTAGTATTAGGTAAAGGACATTTTATGATGCTTTTATTTAATAGTTAATTGTGTTTATTTTGTACTAAATAAATAAAATTAAACTAGAGTTTAATTTTATTTTTTAATCATTTGCATGTATGTACTGGCTGAATACGTGGATCTATAAATTATATTTAACACCATTGTAGGTACTGTATTCTTGGCAAATAAATGTTTTGATTTTATTTGAAATAATTTTTATTGACTACAGGCAGGTTTCCTATTAATCTGAATAATGAACTCACCTTAGAGTTGAGCATGATCTCCGGAGCGCGATACCAGCGCGTGGCGACGTACTCCGTGAGGAAGCCGGTGTGGTCGTGGTCGGGATCCGCCACCCGGGCCAACCCAAAGTCGCATATCTACAAAATAACGTCTAATTAATAATCGCTTTGCGTGCGTGTTGGGTGGGACTAAAGGAATATTTCAACCGCTGCTGTTTACTACTTATGGTTGGAGTGACGTTCCATCTATTCATTGCATTCACATGTTACACATTATTTTGACGACCGCTTTAGCTTAGTTGGTAGTGACCCTGCCTACAAAGCAACGGGGTCCTGGGTTCAAATCCCAGTAAGGGCATTTATTTGTGTGATGAGCACGAATATTTGTTCCTGAGTCATGGATGTTTTCTATGTATTTAAGTATTTGTATCTATTAAATATATCATCGTCTAGTATCCATAACACAAGCCTTATTGAGCTTAGTATGGGGCTAGTTCGATTTGTGTAGGATTGTCCCCTAATATTATCCTTACATACTAATTTATATAAGAAAAAAATTAGTAACATATAAAACACCCTGAAGGGCATTGCAAAGATTTGGATTGAGGCAGTCAGAGGTTTATTTTTTCAACATTATACATTTTAGTCATTAAGGAATTCATGTAAAGTAGCTCTTGATTTCGAGGAAATCTTTTAACAATTTTTTAAATATTTTTTCTGTGTTTTCTGCTTTAATGTTGCCAGGAATTTGGTTGTAGAATTTTATCGACATTTTATTTGGGCTTGTTCGGTGCATCTTTAATTTGGAATTTGTGTTTAGTGCGACGTTATTTTTAAATCTTGTTTCATAGCGCGGTGGTAGGTCTATTAATTATACTACTTATGATATAAGAAAGTTCGGATCAAAAAATGATTTGCCTTTTTTCCGTAATAACGGATGAAGTAATTTGGTGGTAGGTACCGATTACAGAGTACCTATATAATGAAAATAATCACGTCACAGTTCCAATCAGCCTGATTAGTCAATGAAATTCTAGATAAATTATACCCGCTTGATTATCTAGGCTAGAAGAAATATAGGTAGGTACGTTAATATTTATTCCAACTTACTCACATGTCCTTATAAATTAATCATAAGATTCAGGTTTACAAATAATCCTGTGTATTGTTGGTTGTTGGCCTGTTTTCTGCCCGGTCTGTTTATATTATATTATAATTTTTCCAACAATGCTTTTTTTATGACATAGGGGGCAAACGAGCAGACGGGTCGCCTGGTTGTAAGCAATCACCGTCGCCCATAGACATCTGCAACACCAGAAGAGTCACAAGTGCGTTGCCGGCCTTTCAGGTGGGAGTACGCTCTTTTCTTGAAGGTTTGAAGCAATGCAATGCTACGTATTAATTGTACTTAAGTCCAGATGAATCCCTTTTTATAAACACCCAAAGCTTTATCAAATCGCGGAACGACAGTGCAAATTAGTCATGCCTGGAAATAAGTGGAAAGAAGCACTCGCAGAATCCTAATTTATCCGCAGAAATTACACGCGACAAAGCATTTTTATTAAGTGAGATCTTGAGCTGCAGGTACCTACGGGCCCGGTCACCTCTTTTTTGTTAATGTTTGATGTTCGCTACCTTTGTTGAAAACTTGTAGAATATTGCCAGCAATGTACGTTACAAACTCGTATCTAAGTCTTGCTGAGCGTACAGAATAGTTGGATACGTTGTAACAAGTTTCAAGTTCGAAATGTACATGGCGCACTGTGCAATGCGTAACATAGTTCAGCTTTAGATTAGAATGTGTCCGTCAAGATAGCGTGCACCGTAAAGATATTCAGAATCTGATGCAGCCAATAAATAGTAGGTACCCAAAAAGTACCGATGAAATACCTAGGTCAAAAAAATAGTACCCTTGAACTTTCTGAAATATAAGGCCTGTTCACGATGTACGCTACCGGGCGTCAAGCTGGCGTACACCGTTAGTATCTCTGGAACGGCTTTGTTTTTGGAAACGCTTTATATCTCAAAAAATAGTACCCTCTCTTCCTTGTCGTTATCACTCTTGACAGAGTGGTCGTGGTCATCACTTCAGGCGTTGGTGGCAAGCTTCACAACACGCCGCCACTCTTCTCTGATGGCTTCTCTGAAATAGTACCCTAGGGCCCTAAAATTTCATTTCTCTAGCTGTCGTTGAAGCCGAGATATTCCATGACTTAACGGTGTACAACATTTCACACCGTCAAGCTGGCGTACCCGGGAATTTCTTATAGAAAGAGCTCACTATATCTCGGCTTCTACGATAGCTAGAGAAATGAAATTGTAGGGCCCTAGGGTACTATTTGCGTACTATTTTTTGAGATATAAAACGTTTCCAAAACAAAGCCGTTCTAGAGATACAAACGGTGTACGCTAGCTTGACGCCCGGTAGCGTACACCGTGAACAGGCCTTATATTTCAGAAAGTTCAAGGGTACTATTTTTTTGACCTAGGTATTTCGTCGGTACTATTTGGGTACTATTTATTGGCTGCATCAGATGCTGAATATCTTTACGGTGTACGCTATCTTGACGGACACATTAGAATGCACGAGTGCGCTATGGCTAGATCACTTCAAAGTACCGATATAATATTGCTCCAGAAACTGTGTTTTGCGGTTCGAATGACTAGCGAGAATGCCTGCTAAAAAACATCACAAAAATAACTTATCTTATGATCCAATTACTTTTTCAAATTACACAATTATACGTGGTACAATACACGTCATATGATTATACGTTTTCTTTTTGTGGCAGTTACTTTCACTGAATCAGGGCGCATCTTACCTTCAGGTCGCACGTAGTGTTGAGTAGTAGGTTCGAGGGTTTGAGGTCCCTGTGTAGGACGTTCGCGGAGTGAATATACTTCAGTCCTCGTAGAATTTGGTATAGGAAATAACAGATGTGGTCGTTACTTAATTTCTGTAACAATACATTTTTTTAAATATGTATAACAAAGAAGTTAGGGACTTGGCGGTTAATGTATTAATTTTTCGAAGTGAATTACCTGTGTTTTTAACAATTTGTATAGGTCTGTTTCCATTAAGCATTGTACGATGTAGACATCCTTCATTTGATCAATAGAATCGGCTCTTAAAATATCTCGAATGTCGATTATCTGCAAGGAAACCAAATTATAAATACCTGGGCATTTTCATTTAGAAATATACCATTAACAAGCAGTTAGTGGTCGCCACAATACTGACGATTAATATCAAACGTATATGTTCCGCCTTTGACAGGTTCGACCACTGTTGGTTCGACGATATTTCAACAGTTACCTTAAGTTAACCGTTTATTTTAAAATAAAACTAATTGCGAAACGTAGAACACAGAACAGACTACTAAACGAATTGATATCAGTATTTATTTAATACCACATTACAAGGCCGCTGCCTTTCTTTGGCAAAGTGTCAATATTACCCGCATCGTATTAGGAGTCAGGATACCAATACATACAAGCAATTCAAGAAATACATACATAGACCCTGAAAACATAACTCTCCTTTCTTTCGGTAATCGTGTAAAAACTAAAATTAAACAGACACGAAGCATCCATGAATTTAGCAAATAATTAATTGAATTGAATTCGAAACAGTTTTCTTTTCAAGATGCTCCCCGGAAAATAAAACCAGTTTCAAATTCAACATTATCTTTGTAACTCGCACGAACAAAGAATTTCTATCAGGTGAGCGTGGTGAGCAGTTATTCTTTCGTATCAGGGAACGAAAACTGCTGTATAATGTTTACTCAGCGAGCAATTCCCGTGGCGGTGCAATCGGATTGAAAATGCAAGCGAGATCCTTTGAGCGAATTTGAACCTGCACGTGGGAGCCTTCAGAGCGTTATTGCGTCCCACGGCGGCATAAATTGCTTTAAACGCCCGTTATTGGATATTTATTAAACTGACTTGCGTAGCCGTTTATAGCCGTAAAATAAGGGTTAAAACGTGTTTGATACCACAGATGAATACTTTTCAATACTGACCAATATTGCGGGGTTTTGTTTAATTGCGACCAAGAATATCAACAAATATCAGAAATTACTTATGAAGACTAATTGCCTAGTTATAATTTACACCGCAGACGATCCTATACACTAAACATACTTGGGTCTGTGGGAGGCGAGTTAGTTAACTCACTCAGGATTGGTTTTTAATTGAAATGTAATTTTTTGCAGATATTTGCTCTTATCTCGACGACCGTCTTAGATCGAGAGCCGAATCTTGGCACTTGGCTTGCATGTCTTCTTTAATAGTCTTCTTTTACTCATGCTTTCAGATTGAAAAATGAAAACCATCAAAGTCATGCGTAGTAGGGGTAGGGCTGAAAAATCCGATATCATTTATTTAATGCGGATTAAATTGTTTATGATTTTTTCCTCCTATAATTTATGGTTAGTATATTTTCTTGAAATTGTGGGGTGTCCCGTGCTTTATTTCACGTTGGTTAGATAATTTTAATTTATTTTTCATAGCTATGTGATTGAATTGAATGATAAGATAAGATAAGATAAGATAAGCGTTTATTGTCAGAGCTGTGCACAAAAGTTCTTATAAATAGGTACATGGTAGGTCCCAACAGCCTGCCCATTACGGACGTACAATAGTGTTACAATTATATAATACTTAACCAGAATTCTATCTTACATAAAAAACTCATTAAGATTATAAAAACATTTACGGATAAGCCATTCTTTCAATATCCTTTTGAAATTAATACCATCCATCGATTTAATGCATTCTGGCAAATGGTTAAAGATTTTTATTCCAGTTACATAAGTGCTTTTCTTCATTATATAGCTAGTAGGTCGCACTGTTAGTAAATCGTACTTATATTGTTGTCTCAGGTTTTTCTTCGAGTAAATTTTTTTAGGAAAATATTCACTATGTTCCCTTACAAATAAACAAATTTCAAGTATATATATTGATGTCAATGTTAAAATATTATTATTTATAAAGATAGTCCTTAGAGATTCCAAATTTTTAAGATTATAAATTATTCGCAGACATTTCTTTTGGAGTATAAATGTAGACTCAACGTTAACTGAGTTACCCCAGAAAATTATACCATATGTCAGGAGAGGATAAACATGACCATAATATGCATTTTTTGCAACCTCAACAGAAGTTATATTGGTCAGCATCGATAGGACATAACAACTCTTGGAGAGTGATTTATTTAGCTTTTCAATATGTGACTTCCAGTTTAAGTTGCTATCGATTGTGACACCTAAGAAATTTGTACTGTACACTTGTTCAATTGGTTTGTTATCTATTATTACATTGATGTTTTGTTGTCCTTGTTTTTGACTAGTGAATTGTATAATTTTAGTCTTGTCTATATTAACTTTTAAATTTAACTTTTAAATGGCATTGTAAAACAAAATATTATTGTCAAAATGAAGTTTTTCTCGCCGACAATGGGTTTTTAAATGATCTTCAATTTAAATAAAGTGAAATTGATATAGAATTTACGACACTGTTTTCACATTATTACCAATGTCCTATTACCATTTTCGCTGATATGCATAGTTTGAGTAACATAACTCTATTAATAATTCTAAAAATCTTCTAAATTCTAAAAAAACATCTGATATTTTTAGCAACTTTTGATTAGTATACATAACAATGGATTTATGTAGTCAGACGTGTTCAGCAAATTATGTAATTAAACATGTCCAACAAGTTTTGATTACTATACATGTTAATGAATTTACGTAGTCAGTAAAGTTCAGCAACTATTGAAGAAGTAATGTACATCAACATTTGTTACTTGCAGTGCAGATGTCCATGGATATTTGTATGACATCCTCTTCAGTTAAATATTGGACTTATGGTGTGAAGGTGTTTTGAAAATTTGGATGTGTTAGTGGGCTTTCGTTGCTGACTGTACACCGAGTAAGTTCACTCCGAATAAAGGTAGGTACAGTCAGTGTCAAATAGTTTGTAGCATCCATAGTGCCATATATATCGTAACAAGTCTTTAATACTATAGGCACAAACACGTGTTACGATATATATGGCGCTTTAGATGCTACAGGCTATTTGACGCGGACTGTACATCACGCGGCACGCCGATTGGCGCGCTCTGCAGCCCACGCTCACTTATAGTAAATAAAGATGTTTTTTGCTCTCCGGCCGGAAAGCGTCACCTTGCCGGCCGCTGCACTAAACGAAGATGCCGCTTTCTGGCTCCGTCGAACAGAAAAATAGTATACAAACCTTGGGCAGTAGATAAGAAAGATGTCCGTCAAGATAGCGTACACCGTAAAGATATTCAGAATCTGATGGAGCCAATAAATAGTACCCAAATAGTACCGACGAAATACCTAGGTCAAAAAATAGTACCCTTGAACTTTCTGAAATATAAGGCCTGTTCACGGTGTACGCTACCGGGCGTCAAGCTAGCGTACACCGTTTGTATCTCTGGAACGGCTTTGTTTTTGGAAACGCTTTATATCTCAAAAAATAGTACCCAAATAGCTAGGGCCCTGAAATTTCATTTCTCTAGCTATCGTATAAGCCGAGATATAGAGAGCTCTTTCCATGTGAAATTCCCGCTCGTACGCTATCTTACGGTGTACGCTATCTTGACAGACACATAAGAAAGCCTCAGATCACATGTTTGACAATTACGTGTGATCTGAGACATTTCTAACTTTACTGGCCTCGGTATGTAATGTACTATTATTTTGGAGTAGATTTGCCTTATTCCGGAGTAACATTATGATTGAAATTTTAAAGCGCTAGTACTTACTCAATGAGCGGATAAAAAAATTTAAAAAATGAACTCTAATTGTTGTAACTTTTACGTACATTTTCATGCTTAAACCGTGTCAGGATTTTGATTTCTCTTAAAGTCCTCTGACAATAGGTCTGGTGCTCGAAGGGCGATATTTTCTTAATGGCGACTTTCGTCTTCTTCACGTTGTCGAAGGCCGACCTGCGAACAAGAGCAATAAATCATCCCCCTGCGAAGGCTTCGCCCCTAAAAGGGTATTATCATATGAACACGGCTGTTCCATTGTTAACTTCGGTATCGGAAAAAATGGCAGCATATATATTCGTTGTCAAGGAAACAATACCGTCGAAATTTAAATACCTAACTTTAGCTGAGTCAAATCAGGGATTCAAGAATCTTAGAAATTAATATGTTGGTTGGGGTGAGGTGTGCTTGAGGTGTGTGATCTTTTGTGTTTTGACAACTACAATAATTAACATTTAATAAGTTATAATATAAAGCGTGTTTTAAGAACTCGCTTTGGCTAAAACCAAGCTATATAGAAACAGTCACTTTACTCTTCCCTTTTTATTATGTTAATACCGCATCCCGGCATACCAACAGCTGGCGTTACTTGGATATCTGTTTAGAGAGAAAACTCTTTTATTGAATTATGCTTTATAAAGTTTCCTTATTTCTGATGAAACCTACTTAAGTGGTCGTTCAAATGTATTACAGATGCTAAGAGCTCTTATTTCTGCTTATTCAAGCTTAACAATTTAGAACACTGAAGACAATTTCAAATTAGCTAAAACTGACTTTAATAGAGCGTCATAGCGTTCAAATTTTATTTTTACATCTCTAGGTCTTGGATAATGTTGGGTCGTACCTATCCGGCGACCCCGTGACGGGTTATTAGGGTCCACACAACCCCCGCGCGTGGTGACAGCCAGCCCTCCCCCCGCGACGAAGGGAAATTTATGGACAACGGTCTAAAAGCCTCGTGAGACATTAAACATAAATAGTTTATGTCTTCCCAGGCAGTTAAGATACAATGTGAACGTGTTTAATCAAGAATATACAACACTGCGATAACAAAAGGAACATAAGATTATATAAATTGCAGATATAAATAAAATAGGCATCTTTGAATGTAGAAACCCTGACATCTTGAATGTTTGTGATTGTTTGGCATGTTTGAATGGATTATTAAAACGAAAATCAGTCAAAAGTTAATAGGAATCCATATTTTAGAACAAAGTTGGGCAAAAATTGACTTAATTAAAAATAAAAGCCGGAATGTTGGTGTCAAACCATTTGATTACGAATTTAATCATGAGCTCGTTATTCTGATTAAAATTGATATTAATTAAATTATGCAATGTTTAATCTCAAATCCCTCGAGTTTGTGTTAATTTGGTTTATTGTGAGGCGTCCTATATATTGCACATGTGACGGTGGTCCGATGATGGAGGCTGGAGATGGGTAGTGGCTTTATTTCAAATTCAATTTGATTAAAACTGAAGAGATTTATTCTAACGAATTTTAATCAAATAGGTGATTTTTATCAAGAGTATCTGACACTGCTTTAGAAGTGTGTGCTTTTTGCCCTAACCATTACAGAGTTAACTCCATTATCGGATACTGTTACCAGCTCTCTGGTTCTAGCCCTTCTCAACTAGACAGCCGACTTGCAAGGTACTGACATAGTCAAACAGATATAACAAGCAACTAAAATCCATTGATCTTTGTACATTTCTGTATGATATTATGTGCAATAAAGTGTTTACATACATACATTCATACTAAGGTTTGATCGATTGATATCACTATCCTACCCTTATACGAGTAGCACATCTCAGCTATGAAATTTTTCAGTACGATGCGACAATGCCTTACTCAATATAATCAGTACAATAGTAAAAAAAAACCTGTCAAGTGCGAGTCGGACTCAGGCACCGAGGGTTCCTTACAGACTCGTAAGTAAATACGTGTTCTAGCCTGTACGTACTGGCATAGTTAAACAGATATGACAAGCAACTAAAATCCATTGATCTTTGTACATTTCTGTATGATATTATGTGCAATAAAGTGTTTACATACATACATTCATAATAAGGTTTGATCGATTGATATCACTATCCTACCCTTATACGAGTAGCACATCTCCAGCTATGAAATTTTTCAGTACGATGCGACAATGCCTTACTCAATATAATCAGTACAATAGTAAAAAAAACCTGTCAAGTGCGAGTCGGACTCAGGCACCGAGGGTTCCTTACAGACTCGTAAGTAAATACGTGAATAGGTCAAGAAAAGACTGTATGGCGATTAGTTTAGTACACAAATAAGTATGTGTTACGATTTCTGCAAATTTCTAAAAAACTATGCAAGTTAGGAAAACCGTTATATTTTTCCTGTAATATATAAAATGATATTAATAATTGGTAATTATTACAGGAGTGGTATTTTTTTTTTTACTTTTTTCGTCCTGAATCAAAAAGTACATGATTAAGAAAAAAAATACAATGGTTTTAGAACCTACATATTAAGCCCTTTGGTTTATACCCCAGTTAATACAATAGCACAACTTATTAAAATTTTCGTCCTCCCATTTCGGTCCCCTAAAAAAGAAAAGTAAAAAGGTATAAGATTTTTTTTTATATCTGGTAGGCTCGGGTTAGTAACTTTTAAAACTAATCCAATTTTCAAATCGATTGCAGCAGTAGTTTCTCAGATATCTGTGTCTATACTGTGACAGACGGACAGAGGCAGACAGACATACAGAGTCACACCATAAAGGTTTATTTTTACCATTTTGGTTCGGAACTCTAAAAATGGTTGTTATTGAATATCCCAAATAAGGCAAACCTCAATCAAACGGTCGTTTCGAAATCACGTCGTAAGTAACTTTCCCTTTAACAATGCATAAGATTCATAATTGAAGAGACATTCGCACACATTATTTCGAGTCCAAACAAAGGCGAAGGGAATATTTGCTAAGAGTTAAATTACAGCCGGTACGTTACCAGTCCAATGGGGCCTTGTCTGTAGTTACTTACCTGCAAACAAAGAAAATACAGTTAGCTATTTATTTTACTGTATACAGGGCGTTTTTGGGGTCATGTAGCAGGAGTGAACGGCGTACTGGGGGAGTTCACACTGAGCAACTTTCACTATAGGGACCACCACTAAATCGCGAAAAAAAAATCTCCTAATTATGAGTTAATTGATACTTAACTATCAATTAAGTATCAATTAACTCTTAATTTAAAGCAGCAGCCAGAGATTGGTTAAGCGGTAAAATTGTTTTCATCACACTGGCTCGAAAATGGTGTTGTTACACATAGGTTTTGCGGGCCGTAAATGACCTATTACGCCCTAGGTAAACACTCGTTTCGTTTCCTTACTTACCGCCCCTGATACACAATGTATCTTGTCTAAAATACTGCCTTTGGTACTAGTAATGTGAATGTAATAGTGTATTCTACACCTCGGGAGGTAAAATAAAGATGAATGTGGTGTGTACACAATTTCACGTCTTGCGCTGGCCAGGAAGTGGCATTTTCTTCCCACAGTGGGAAAGTACCTACTTACGGCCTGGGGTGAAGTAATAGTTATATTACGCACCTAAGGTGGTATAATAAGGAATGACCCAGATCGCAGGTGTTTATATTGCCATAATTATGCGATCTGGGGCTTTACTAATTACCGCCCGTGGTGTGTCTACAATTTTACGTTTTGCATTGGTCCGAAAGTGGTGTTTTCGTAAAAATTATGAAAATATATGGTAACTCTAGAATTCTAGAAGTTTAAATTTCTCAAAAAGACAATTTATTACTTTCGTAGTAAATCTGGATTATTTTAGAGTAATCATCGCTCACTTTCTGTTGAAGACATTTTCGTGCTAATGTTGCAAGAATGTGATATGTACCTGCATACTACGATATTGAATAAATATAACTCTATTAAACTCGATTCCCATCGGAATGACTTCGCCACTACCTAATCAATACTAAACGTGGTGTGGTAGTTAAGTAAGACGGATGAGTGTTAAAGAAACGAATCCCTCATTTTAATTAGGGCATGCTATTAATTCCCAAGGCAACAAGAGTAAATTTCCTTCAGAGGACTGGATTTTTGTAATATGAATATTTCACGTTTCAATTAGCCAGCCTTAATAAAATGCGAGAGCGCGCCTTAATTAATAACAAACATTGGTAATTAATATCGCAAACATTCGACTTTTTGTAGCAATGCAGTCGCGCGTTTTGTAGCGCTGTCTCTGTTTATTGTTAGGGTGTAAAAGGGACAGCGCTACGCGCGCTAGCGCGCATCACTACAAAAAGTCGCCGTGCGCTACCTCCCTTAGGTTAGGTTTAAGTTAGGTTAGGATAACACGGGCAAGGGCGCAGCGGTCTAAGAGCCTTACCACATCAGCGAGTTGCGAGCGGTCGCGGCGAACTCGCTGCGTGATCGCCTACATAAAAAAACCGGTCAAGTGCGAGTTGGACTCGCGCACCGAGGGTTCCGTACTTATGAGTAGACCAACCATACGACTAACAGCAACCCTGCCTTAAACCCACCTTAGCCCTATTAAACCAGGAAAAATCTTAACAGCGCGATGCAGCGTATGTTACAGCGGCATCTATTGATACTTAATAGCGCGTAAATTTTACTTGTAATTTAAACGTTACTGTTTGTTATTGGCTGATTGAAATAATTGTTTGTCAACTAAGTTAGTTCTCCATGTATCATTTTTCGTGAAGGAATCATGTTTTGAAGCACACTTTTGTGTATTAAATTAATATTGCTGCCACAAGCTACCTTATTTTAGATTTGTGTCCCTAGATGGCGCTAGTGGTATTTTATTTTTATGGTATTTACTAGTGTCAGATTTCCTAACATACTCCTATTATAGAGTTTTTAATATTTATTGTTACTTTATGCTTTTTTCCCGATTCCTGATGAGTGATCATTGTAATTAATAGACATTTTTTATGTAATCTGAAATAGGCCATCGCTTAGTTTTGCTACTCTCCGCTAGATGGCCCTACTGGGAGGGTAGAAGTAATATAATATTTTAAGATTTCTGTAAATTTCTAAAAAAATATTCAAGTTAGGAAGAGAAAATATAACGGTCTTCCTAATAATAATCCTAATAAGTACATGAATAGTTCAAGAAAAACTGTATGGCGATTAGTTTAGTAGGAGCAAATAAGTATGGATTTTTGCAAATTTCTCAAAAACGGTGCAATTTAGGAAAACCGTTATATTTTTCCTGTAATATTTAGGACGACATTAATAATTGGTAATTATTACAGATTTTTCTGTTCAGTAACTTCGGAGATAATAGGGGGAATGGTATTTTCCTAAACGTTTTTCGTCATAAATCAAAAACTATTTATTTAAGAAAAAAAATAGAATCAGTTTTAAAATTTACAAATCAAGCCCTTTCATTTGATACTCCACTCAATATAATAGCCCTACTTTAAATTTTCAAAGTCCCATTACGGACGGAGCCCTTTCAAAAAAAAGTAAAAAAGGTACGAGATTTTTTTTATGTCCAATAAGCTCAGGTTA
The DNA here is from genome assembly GCA_947034925.1 of Eudemis profundana. NCBI lineage: Eukaryota > Metazoa > Arthropoda > Insecta > Lepidoptera > Tortricidae > Eudemis > Eudemis profundana. Next base: position 18,295,720 of record OX344802.1, on the reverse strand, counting down.
GCTACTTTTAACACTATTCCAAATTTCAAATCGATAGCAGCAATAGTTCCTGAGATATCTGGCTGTGACAGACGGACAGACAGAGTCGCACCATAAGGGTTCCTTTTTTACCATTTTGGTACGGAACCCTAAAAATACGCTCGCAGCTCGCTAGTGTGATAAGCCTCTAACATGTGGTATTATGACGATGCTATCATTTTTAAACTCTATAAAATAAATATAAGCGATGTGAGAGCCACCTTTTTTGAAGTTGTTCAAAAATGTAAGCTATACCTACATTGAACTGATAACCACATAGACAATTTGGGCATTCTATACTCTCGCGCAATAATGATGGAACGAAATAGCGGTCAGCAGTGCAATAAAAGATTACTTTTCCTTCCTTTCTATAATAACACCTGCTCTTTACTATTCTCTAATGTAATAGAACCGCAAATTGAGAGCGACAGCCCAAGAACTTTTAACGACATAGTGTGTTACATTTTTCCCGACTGTTTAAACAGTAAACTTTTCTTTTATGTAGTATCTAATGTAATGGCAATGGCTACGTCCAACCAGAAAAACTTAGGACCCCAGGGGCTACAGTTATTAGGCCCTGAGCCCCGCGGGCGAGTGATAAGACAATAGAAAACTGCGTAACGGAGATAACGTAAATGATGGCGAGCGAGATTAGATTACGTAACGATATTCGAACGCTCGTTTAGGATAATTTCTTCCTTAGTAATGACTAGGCAGAATAGTTTGCTTCATTTAATGTGTACAACACCCCATAATAATTATTTTAATTTGACAGTGTTTTGGTAAATAAGGTATAGAGTTGTTAGTTTTAGAATACTGTATTGATGTACATATGATGAGAACAGACGCGTAGTGACTATTCTTTACGTAATACAACGATAAAAGGGAAACAGTATTTCTTGTGAGGAGAAAAGGTCGTAAACCAGGAGTTTTAGTATTATTTAGATTTACGACACTAAACTCTCTGCTAACAAATATGAAACAAACAAACACGTGTGGGGGTCATATAAATTTGACAATTTCGTGTTTTTAAATACCTATACGGTGATTTTATCAACTGAAAATGACGTGCCAATATCTCCAAACAAACGAAACATATTTTAATCTGGATGACCTAAATTTGACGTCAATAAAGGACAACACGTTTTTTGCAACACGTTTAAAAATCTAATCTGAAACGCATTTATAAATAATCCGTGATTGGATTTCAGTGCCCGCGTGCCACGAATTTATTTCGTGACCTGTGTAATATACCATGCGCTGTTTCACCAGTATTCGCTCCGATATCTCTTTGACCTCATATTTAATTCCGTGACTTACGAGACCGGCTCTCCCCATTTATTGCTTTTCATATTGACAACTAACTCAAATATGCAAATTGAAATAGTTATTTTGATATATGTTAGAGAGTAGTCTAAAATAACAGACACGTACCTTTTTTTAAGCGGCCCGATCTCAACTATTGGGAGAAACTGTCCTCCAAAGTACTGAAAAGTAACTAAACCCTCTAACTTCTATAGAGTTTTGCTCAAGCAAATTACTAGTTATAGCTTCACCAACGAAGTTGCCAAGCTATAATTACTGGTTTCAGAACATAACAATATGTCGACTCAAATTCACATTTTGGGTTTAAGGGTGTTTTTATTAGGAAAAACACCCTTCAAAGTTTTATATGAGAGATATAAAACTTTTTTTAGGGAAATATAAGTATGTGCCGACAAATAAACATGTGGTCATTCTTTTTTCGTGCTGGTTCTCAAACATAATAATCAAACCAGTTATCAACCAACAATTTGCTTGAACTGAACTCTCTAACAGAAATTAGAGGGTTTAGTCACTTTTCAGTACTTTCGAGGACAGTTTCTCCCAATAAGTAACTTGAAATTGAGCCGCTAAAAAAAATCGTGTCTGCTATTTTAGACTACTCTTTCAGCTGACTAAACTAACAATAGATTAAATAAAGTAGTATTTGTCGCGGCCAAATTTATGTACGCAGTTTGGCTCCCTGGGAAACGGAGGAAATTTATTTGTGAGTGCCTCAGCCGACCGAATAGGCTTGTTAACATAAATTGGGCGATTCGAATGGAGAACCAGAACCAATCAGCATACCTATAGATAGCGTGAAAAAGCACTAGAAAAGGAAATAAACAGCTCTTGGATTCACCTGTTAACGAAATATACGATCAAAGCCAATTAATATTAGAAAACGCCTTTACAACCAACATTGCCGGCCTAGGCCTGCTAGATGTATTTTATTTCCATTCCACATTTATTAGTGACACAGCTTCATGGCGTTCACCCATTAAAAAAAACAATAAATTATGTTGCTATATTTATATAAAATTGATATGAACAGAACATAACAAATAACACATTATAAACAATTTCCAATAATTTTAAATTGCAAATGTAACTACACGAATACACATTTAAAACATTTCATCTAAATAAATATTCGCGGAAAAATGTGTACTGAAAGTATTTGGATCTATATGTACCTACTCGACCGGCAACCCCTTCCTTTCCGGCTTCTGCAGTAATGTAAGTACTATCCTTAAATCTACCTTTAATAAATTGTTGCCATTTAACTTAAGTGAACAGTGTTACTTTCGGCATCGGGAAATTTGATTTCCTGTAAAATACAAGCGAAAAGTAGAAAATTCGAAAAAGCGAGAATAGCTTGGACACTCAATTTCCTTTCCCAGCTAGCAAAGATCTGTTGCCCGTAGCAGTCTGTACGGGAAACTACACAATAATTGATTCCAGTCTCCATAGCGTACACAATTCCACACGGCACACATAAATAGTGGACGACAGCTGTACAAAGGAAGGAAAATTACACGTAAAATACCTTTTACAGTCTAATTGGGCTCACTAAAGTGCAGTGCATTTTGTTTTCACGTTTATTTCAGCAAACTAACGCAGTACAAATTGTAGTAGTCAAATTGATGCAAATTCGGCATTCGGATAAACAATCGCACCCTGATAATCCTACTATCCTACTAATATTATAAATGCGAAAGTTTGTAAAGTAAAGATGTTTGGAGGTTTGGATGTTTGTTACAAATAGCGTGAAATAGATCAAGTCCTGGATTGAAACATAGGATACTTTATATCTCGGTAAAGAGTTCCCTTGAGATATTAACGGGAATAACTCGGGCGAAGCCGCGAGATGTCTGGATATTTAGAAGTCTATTACTGAATAACGGGGTAGCAACTGGATGGATTGAAATGAAATTGTGCAAACAAGTAGACCAAGTCCTCGATTTAAACATAGGATTTTTTATATTCCGGTAGGTAAATAGTTCCCTTGGGACATTCACGGGAATAACGCGTGCGAAGCAACGGCTAGTTATTCCTATAAGAGACTAGGCGTATCTATTTAGTTTGCCTCCAACGTCATCTAGCTCCAATTCAATGTTCAGAATATTGTAATTAGCTGTTCGCAAAGTAGTCTAAAATAGGTATACGATTTTGAATCTTATTCCATGAACATACCCGTGTTCCGTGATTTATATATTTTTAGACGTGACTAAAGACAACGACAACGTGTATAAAGTCAATTCAGTATCTTATCAGCAAATAGAGTTTCGTAATTCGTCGTCTCCGTCATTTCACTGCGATGGCCCTAGTCCTAAATAAATGTTTAAATAAGAATGAATGGGTCGTCTCATTATGTCAAATTGGCTTTTAAATGTATTATCAACTCGACATTTCACTAGTACAATTCTCGCAAAGGAGCCTGAGGGTAAACGGCTGTATCTATGCTGTGCTTTCCATGAATATTAATTCGCTGCATACATTAAACCTGTCGTACTTTGTAGGCTTATATCATTTATGGTACCATAAGCCCATCATCATATTTATGTCGTATTGGGGATGACGACTGGGTTCAAACTATATATTTATATTTAGTCCGTCAGTTAGATTATGGAAAAATATGCGACACGTATTTTTTGGTTTATCAAAATATTAAAAATCGACAAAGATATAGATCATCAAACTTCTGAAGTGGGGGCTAGTGACGTCACTACTAGGTGAAAATTGTACCTAGTAGTGACGTCACTCGAAACTTTTAAGCACTCTATCCTCGTCATTTTTTGTTTGTCAAACAAAAGAAAAAATACGTGTACAATATTTTTTAATAATCTAACTGACGGACTAAACAGTTTTTTTTAGTCGTCTAGCCCATTCTGCTGAAATTTAGGAAGTAAGTTTTGTTTGGGATAGGTAAAACTTATTTATTGAAGTTACATTTTATAATCAAATGTTTTACATAGGGTGGCAAGATAGGTCATTAAGGGTAGCTGCTGGAACCTTTACTAACTTGTTATTTTAATTGGCGCAATTATGCGTACCGTCTGGGGAAAAATTGTCAAGTCTTGGCCAAGAAATGTCTCCAAAGGTCATAGCTCGTTATTGTTAGTAAACAACCGGTTACTGTTACCTTTTCATTTCGCACACACACAGTGAGCACATAATTGCTATTTCATTTGTGGTTAAACCAGTGGCTCCTGTCACATAGCTATTTCGTATACTGCTTTATGTGACTAGCTAGTAACAGATGCGATGTGTAAATATATCTGCGACAAAACCGGAGACAATTTGGGAAGATCTATTTACAACAGCAGAAAGATTAGAGGCTCAGCTGTTTTGCGAAGTAGAGGGCTCGCCACTGACAAATACGAGTTAATAAGCTCGTATAGCTCAAATAGTTATAGACGCATTCTACATAGCATCTTGTTTACTTACTATTAAAATGTTTAAAGTTTCCGAAGCTTTTTGTAAAACCTAAGACCAGTAGATTATTAAAAGCCCTTTTATTAATCTTTTGACGACCGCTTTAGCTTAGTTAGTAGTGACCCTGCCTACGAAGCACGAGGTCCTGGGTTCGAATCCCGGTAAGGGCATTTATTTGTGTGTTGAGCACGAATATTTATTCCTGAGTCATGGGTGTTTTCTATGTATTTAAGTATTTGTATCTATTAAATATATCGTCGTCTAGTATCTATAACACAAGCCTTATTGAGCTTACTATGGGGCTAGTTCGATTTGTGTAAAATTGTCCCCTAATATTTATTTATTTATCCACTATTCTGTGAAAGTAGGATCGGCTAGATTGTAATTTAATACAATGATGGTACATTAAACCGACGATTCAAGATAATCTGTTAAGCTAAAATCTAGCACGGCCATACGATATAATTTGCATGTAAAGCTGGGCTCTAACATTTTATGCCGTGTGGAGTGGACGGGCGCAGTAAAGCGTCCGTCATGCTTGAATTTCAGTCGCGTTCGTTACGCCTAATGAGAAGCGACCCAGTCTCTTTAAACGTATTTACTGCAGCACACATTGTCCCATAAAACGTGTTCTAGTATTCTAGCGCTTTTAGCAAAGTGGAACGTATAATAACGTGAACGTACTGACAAAGATCTTAGTAAAATAAACATTTAGCTCGTATAAAACAGTGTAATCAGCAGTAGCCAGTAAGTCCACCGTTGTGTAGTCAACAAAATAATTCGTTTTCAAACAATTCGCTGTTACACGATGCGAACATTTTAACTGCTGAATGGTTCCCCGAATCAGTACGGGTGGACCAAAGGCGGAACATTCGGAGCCCGATTCAATTATCTTTTTATTCGATTCATAAGTTTTGGTTCATTCCGAATCATTCATATAGAGTTTGTGAAGCGAATTCAAAGTAAAATCAAAGGCTCCAGGTTTTTGAAACCGCAAATATCTGATTATTAATTAAATTAAGGCGATTCGACAAAAGGGTTAAGAATCCATTTTAAACGACATTAAATTGGTTGAAGTTTGATTTATTAGCGTCATTCAAACAATCAGATTGGAAAATTGTCTTTTGGCTTCTTGCGACTCATGTTGTATTGCGTAAGCATTCAAAATGTATTAACTGTGAAATAAATCACATTTCAACTAACATCATTATCATTAAACTGGCGGTGAGAGGCAACATGGTAGCCCGTAGATTTTTCGGGTGTAGCAAAAGAGTCAAGTTGACGTTATTCAATGCCTACTGTCTCACTTTCTACACCTGTCAACTGTGGGTGAGGTACAGCAGAAAATCGTACAGCGCCATCAGGGTGCAGTATAATGACATATTCCGTACGCTGATGCGGCTGCCGAGGTTCTGCAGTGCCTCCACTATGTTCGTTGAAGCTAGAGTTCCCGACTTTTTTGCTGTTGTGCGGGCGCGTATTGCTTCCTTCTGGGAGCGGTTGCGCTGCTCTCACAACAGCATCCTATCTGCGATATACCGCGACATGGATAGCCCTATTATTAAATGCTGGCTGTCTGCACACCAGACTGAAAACCGCAAGTAAGTGGTTTACCTACTGGCATGTTTCACTGCGCGATTTTGGTTTGACGTAATTATTATCCTTCCTTGCCTAATGCATTAGGCAAGCTCAGGGCTGCGCCGACACCCGGCAGCGCCTGTGTGCGAAACCTATGAAGCCCAAAGGAGGGTTATGTGTTTGACCTGTATGTATGTATGTATGTATGTATGTGTGTATGTATATATGTAAGTATGTATGACGACGTGTATCAAAACAGTTATATAACGTCACGCACATATTTTTTTTAACTACCTCTAATTCACTAGGAAATTCAAGCTATAATAATTATTTTATTTTTGTCAACAACCCTAGCGGTGAGCGTGGCGACCAGAAAGAGCGCGCGTTATGAGTTAGAGCGAGAACGTATGAGTTAGGCACATTTTTGTGGCTCGAACGTGGGTTTTGTTAGACAGTGAGACTTCTGTACAAAGTACTATTACTTATTCTGTGGTTTCGGCCGAAACCGAAATATAAGGTCAAGTTTTCGTAGGAAGAAACAAAATCATATCAGTTAGTCTTTATTTTTAAAGACATATTAATCATTCTGTCTCTGATTTAATGTAATAAGTCCTATTAATGGATATATGATCACTTGTTATTTCAAATAAATTCTTTGTGCATTTTGAATTTTTTGAAATAATGACTGTTAGGTCGCAGCGCGAAACCTCTCGAATTCAGTTTTAGCTCGATGGCAGCCGAAACTGAAACTAAGCCGAAACCCATTTTTTAGCCGAAACTAGGCCGATAACGAAACCGAAACCGAAAGTTATGTCGGACTCTACCTCTAACATTTTGTTAAAGATAAATAACATTTAATATTTGCTGTCTTTATTTTAGTGGTATAAATAAAATTCTCAGAAGATATAAAGCGCATTGTAAGGATGTTAGAGACTAGTATGACAGTTCATAGAAGTTGTTTCTAGTTGTATTATGATTACAAACTGAAAACCAGCGGTCTCGCAGAGTCCCAATCCCATTTTACTGCACAGACTATAGTGAAAATATACACCTTTATACTTTGTAATTTTCTTTTATATCGTGGAAGTAAATACGAGTACATTTCTATTCCACTATTTATTTAGCTTTACTTCGTATATTTGTTTCTAGTTTTGCAATTTTATCCACTGCCAATGATTAATCAATTATCATGTTCATTGTAATGCCAATTTGAAAACAACCAAGTCACGGACTTTAATTGATGAACCACTTTAATACTTCTCAATTTTGTAGTTTTATAACTTAACGAAATTACACGATTGAACACGAAACGCGTGCTCGTGAACAAGATGTCAAAGTAGGTACTAATAGTCGGAAAAAAGTTTTATGCCACACCTGGCCATAAAGTGGCTTTTTCCGCACGCTACGCGTTCGGAAAAAGTCGCTTTCTGGCCAAGTGTAGACATAAAATGATGTACACAACACGGGAGGTAATAAAGAAAGCCCTCGATCGCATATTTACGTCCCTCGCTTGCAGCTCGGGCCGCAAACATCTGCGATCTCGGCCTTTCTTTATATTACCACCCTAGTTGTGTAATGTACTATTTCATCACACTTGCTCGAAAATGTACTAATACCTACATGTCCATAGAGGTTAAATGTTTACTAAAGAGTTGTCAATTATACATCAATACAATTTTGCATAGGTTGATCCAATTTATTTGATTCTGACCACCTTTAACTCATTAAATACTCGTTAGACACAGTTAGGAAGGCTTATGTGAAAGTCGATAATTTTTGAATGTTGGTGAATTGTAGCCATATTGTTCCGACTCTCAGGTTAGCCAACCGTTTATTTTCGCCGGAAAATGTACATTGTTTCCTTGAATTACTTCCTAATGATTGTACAATTTGTACAATCATTAGGAAGTAATTCTAACGTAGGTAATAAGATTCCGTTCATTTTCGTGTTATAAATTATATTGGCTTCATCTATCATACAACCAAATTTCGGAAGGAGGAAAAAGGGTACTACTCAAGTTACCTGAGCGGCGAAGTCACTGCTCGTGGGGAACTCTAGACATAAATATATCTTATAACAATAACCCTAGGTTAGGTTTTTTATAATGTGTTTATATTTTGTAATTTCATTTTGTATGTTACTTTTTATATATATATTGTAAAAACCCTAACCTAAGCGAATTAAGATATACAGTAAAATAATACTTTAATCTTAGCGTAGACGGGTATTTATTATTAATATTTTGAGAAATTTGGGTGCTAATATATACCGTTAATAATCGCATACATGCCGGCATTAGCGTAATCTCACACGTCACCTTATGATCGCTGTAATATCGCCATTTGTACGAAGGTGGAACCCGACAAATGAGCCGCGTTATTATTTGCTCCAGGATTATATGAATTGGATGCTTAGCGCTCCGTTAAAACAATACATTGAACTCTGTCGCCATGTGAAACCAGATGAAAATTGCTTATAAAAGGTTTGGGTGAAACTTGGAAAAAATATGTATATACTTACATGTTAGAGCCAGGCTAGAGCCGACCAAGCCCGACCCGGCGTTATCATGACAGGTTTTGGTAAAGCCAGATGATAGAGTGCGACTACGATAACTTGGCAGAGCGGAACATGGCAACACCTCCGTTCAAAAGTCAAATTTCCATGAAAATGTGATTTTTAAATGGAGGTGTTGTCATGTTCCGCTCTGCGAAGTTATCGTAGTCGCACTCTACGATGGTCGCAAACAGAAAACAAAAATAAGTTTTTTTTTAAATGAAAACCAATGTGCAAAATTTTAAATGTACAAAGTTAAGCAAAATAACTGTCCTTGAATAGAAAAACAGTTGAAGTGATTTAAAATATACATAACATCTTGAAAAGTAAGATTGAAGCTTGAACCACAAGAACCCCTTGAATAAAATATTCTTACACCTACCTTCGTATTTCAGGAAATACGCCCTCAACATGCACTCTGCCTGGCAATAGCCTCATTTCTTGGTAGTCATTTATCTCTACGCACCATTATGTTCCATTATAGGATTGAGGAAATTGAAAATTAAGCAAACTGCAATATTTTTCGCACTATAACGTCGCAATGGTTGTAAAGGCATGTTTATGTCTTCGCTAATGCTGTGATATAAGCGCAGTTCATAACATGTTTTTCTAAAATTTTATTTAATATTATTTATGCCACACCTGGCCAGAACGCGGCTTTTTCCGTACGCGCAGCGTTCGGAAAAAGTCACTTTCACACAAGTATAGACATAAAATAAGTACGCAACACGGGAGGTAATAAAGAAAGCCCTCGATCGCATATTCACGTTCTTTGTATTACCACCCTAGTTGTGTAATGTACTATTGCAACTTCGCAAGAAGTCTCTATTTAACAAAATTGAACATAAAGCGCAAAAAATGGAGTCGCTTTTTTTCATAATAGAAACCGGCCTAGGGCACTTCCTATAGGAGACAAAGCTTTATGGATCCCCAAATAGATTATAATGTAAGATACAAATATCAGATTATCGATGCGAACCCACAACGGTTATTCAAGACTTAGGATACTAAAAGCAATGCGATATGATCGCGGCATTCGTTGTATAAAAAATATGACATGAACAAACGAGATTATCTTCATCAATCAACATCATTATTTCAACTCCGTAACGTCTGATTAACAGAGGCTTTTCCCAAAGGTCTTCTTAAGAAACCGGCGATGCCTGAGGCGTCAGCTAGACAAATAAAACATTAGATTCGGCGATTTATGAGAGCGTTTATGAAGAATAAATACGTGAGATAATGTTTTTCCTATAAATTCTGCCGTCCGATAGCTAAAACTGGACTAACCTCTATACAACTCCATAGAGGTTAGCTTTGTTTTAGCCATAGGACGGCAGATAAATGTTCTCATAGATCGGCATAATGTTTGATTTAAGTTAGTCCTTCTCGTCGGGTGCCAAAGCAGTCAGTCGTTTAGTGTGGATTTGGTGTGCATCGCGTCGGCATCACATTACAACTGCGTTTAGTGTAGTTAAAGTCTTTTGGACAACATATTGACAATTTATTGCGTAAATTCTCTGCTATAACTCATCGCTCCAAATTCCAACCGAAGCCTACAATTTCTTATCCGTCCCAACTTCGATACAACAAAAGCAATAAGCAGGAAGACGCTAGAATTTAACTACGCCATTTGAACGAACCCTACTGCTCAGAATATTAATTACAGGCTATATTATTCCCTCGTTTCGCTATTACTGTTAAGGAAAAAGCAATTAAAAGCATCAATTAGCATGATTTATCGAATTTTTCGAACAACTTAACCCTACGTAAACGGAATGTAAATTTGGGGATGTATAAATAAAATATTACACCGGTAAACAGGTTGAAGGGTTGCGAATTGTGTCGACTGAATAATTTATATGATTAGACGGAAGACGCTGAAAATTTCCTCTTTAGATTGACGGTGCGGTCTAAATGCCAGAGAAGGGTACTGTCGGAGTCACTTTACAGTAGTCGAGTCTAACGTATGTATATAAATACAGTATAACATAACGTAATGTTATTATTATTTGTTTTAAACATACTACCTGAGTACCCATAAAATAACACGAGCAACCGTTTCGGAAAGTCTGAAAGCATAGGTAAAAAAAATGTCTCCGGAATATATCCCAGGCATTTCCATTTCAATAAGTTGTCAGATCGTGATATTCCTAGGCATATCATGATATGCCGGCAAATCATGATGTGGCTAGCTATCACTCGCCATATCGTTCAAAGCTCATCGTTTGACGATTTTCCTAACAACGTTTAGGCATATCGTTTAACTAGGGTGTCCAAAATTTCCACAAGTTGAAAAAAATATAAGAATTAAAATATTTAAATATGAAATCATTTATTTCTTAAAAAACACAAATTAAATTACAGTCATTTAGTAATCTTATACAAATAACTTTTGGGTGTTAACTAACCGGCTGATGAAATAATTAACCACGTCAATAAATAAACGTAGAACCAATAGGTATAAAATAATAAATCACACGACATCCCGACAAAATTATTATATTACGCTATAAAGTCGAATCACTACTTGTGTACACTTCTTGTTTTTCAACAAAATACTAACCTCTAAAATACGGGCAGAAGTCCATGGTTTTTTTACATTGTGCACAGAATCTACGTGATTAATATAAAACTCATGGAGCTGACGTTCATATGTTTCCTGAAATGCACTTCTCTTTTGAATAATAACATTATTTTGCGTACAAGATTCATTTCTTCGAGACACCGACATCATTCACGCGGTAAACACAACTGACAACGCGGACGCAGTGCCACCAATATGTAGCTAGGAATATCGACGAATACGTTGCTCTCATCGATCTGCCGTATTTATTATTAGGCACATCGTGATATGCCTGGTCGTATCTCAGGCATATCATGATTTGCCGGCATATCATGATATGCCTAGGAATATCATGATCTGGCGGATTATACGATCGGCCGCCGACATATACAACTCCGAAAGCTAAATGTTATACAGTAACAGCTTTTTGGGTTGCCGGTACAGATATCATTCATTAGTCAACTCCTCCTTATCCCCATCAAAGATGTAATCGCTTCAATAAATACAAGTAATGAATAAACCTTTATTGATATATTAATGATGAGATGAGGCATTGCTAGTCTCGATCTATTCATGCATAAGTCTCTTTGATTAGACAATGGCCTGAATAACTCCCTATCCCGCACTTTTATTCCACGTCTAGGACTGAGCTGAGTAATACAAAAACTGAAGTTGAGACGACAAATGTGGCCTACTTTCCGAGATTAGTAAATATTATTAGTGCCATAAATAAACAATGAAGACGGGGCTCGAGCTTACGCAAGTGCGTAATGTAGCGAGAAATATGAGGATGTCCTTGTTTATCGTAATGAAGTTGTTATATTTAATACGGTATAAAGTCTTGACTAGCCCACAAGCCTTTCGTCTGTACTTTAGAGGCCTTAAATGTTTCATAGAAAATCCAGGAAAAATGGATCTTGCTTATAATACTTCAAACCAAGGCCTGTTTATTTCCAAAGTGTACCGTAGCAGAAACTCGGCGATTGCGCCAATGAGGTCTTTCTATCTCATTATTGGATTTTTTCCCAAGCCCGTTGAATAGGGGAATGAAGTGTTCGGTGTATGGCGTTTCAAGCTTTAATGAAAACGAGGCATATTAATATTTGCTAGCAAGTTTGCTTTAATTTGAAGGGTATTTTTAAGACCGCATGTTTAGACATTTCATTTACGTTACATGCGTAATATTAGTATAAATGGTACGAGTAGCCCAAGGTATATATTCTTGTCTTAATTAATATTTAACATACTTGTACGTACATAAAGTCAGCGCTCCTCAGCATTTTTCTTCATTTCTTCGTTGTTTGAACATGACCGTACTTTTGGCTGTTGCATGTTGAGGGCTAGTTATAATACCATATTAAACTGTGTGTACGAGATATAGTATAATGATGGAGATAAAACACATTTCTATTTTGCCAAAATAAGGCACAGGCCCAGGACCGCGTTCGTACGCGTCAATTTACAAAATTGAATTTGAGGAAATTGAGCGACGCTTCAGCATAGGCGCCCAGGGTAATTTAATAACATGGCGCGAGTTTATCGTATTGGTAGCTAATTTAATCATTATTACGTTAGCGTCATGATTAAGGGACAAAACTAGAAATTATTTGACTTTAAACGAAAATTAGGGGTTTAATTCAATGAGAACCGGGTTAGAATGATAAGATTAAATAAACTTAATAAACTATCTGAACTTGAAACGAAAAGACCTGAAAGTCATTGAGGGCAAGAAGTAGATTTGGATGGCAACATTGCCAAGCTATGTGCTATGAAGTATGTACAAAGACGGATGCCACAAGCAAACACCTATAAAGGCAAGCCACCCATCAGATGAAATAATAACATCTGCCAACAAATCGGCAGAAAGTGAATGCAGATGGTCGATGAATCGCCCAGCGTAGTAGAATCGTAGTAAAAATGGAAGCAATCACAGCGAATATGTATACCTACTACAGATATGTAGATGTCTGAATGAGAGATATCGCAACTAAAACAAATACTGCGTAGTATCTCCTTTTTATGTATCTATTACAGTCCGCTTTATACAAATAGCAACCAGGAAACCGGCAAGTTTGGCCCTAAACTGCAAACAAAGCATGAAGGCTAAAGACAAATTACATTAAAAACAAGCTAATAATTATGAAACAAGTTTCACGATGAACCTCAGGGATCAAATCACCATAACTGACACATGAGGTGTAGGCCTTGCACCCGTATCCGACCCCTGTCTGTCTCAGCTCAGTTAGACCACCCTGTATCACGCATTTCTCGCGCTATTCGAGCATGCTGCTTTAGTTACAAAAGGGTTCATAATAATAAGAACTGCCTTCCACTTACGTAGTACTACGAATGGACGGCAGCATGGGGCACTTGTGCTAACAATATAACAAGCTATAATAGGGTTAGTTACGTAATTGTAATGGGTAGTCGAATACATCGTGTTGATACACTTTGTATGAGGAAAAAGGCGATCATTTAACAAGTAGACAGGTCCCATTGAATTAAATATCCTTTTATTAAGGATAATGAAAATGAAGATTCATACAGGGAATAAAATAAGGGCAGTCACTATCACGAGACGTAGCGCCGTATTTTTTCCATCAGCACGATTTTTAGATTCAAAGCTGTCAATTTAAACTGACACAGGCGCCGCCGTTGTCTCATCAATCAGCATTATTTAAGTTGTTTCAGCATACATGTTTTCGTTGCGCCGTTGTGATTTGTGTAAAAAAATAAGGAACGACGTTGGCTCAAGCTACAGAATACATGACATAAACACAACATTGGTCAAGATTACTTGTTCTAAGCACTGCCATCCGTAAATAAAGTACACGAGTTGCAAAATTGAGTAGCCTAGAAACGACACTAGTCGCTTAATTTTGAACCCTCTATCTATTAAGGCAAATTTTATTTATCGTACTTCCTGTTGGTGTCGACATAGAAAAAAAATCTTAAAAAAGGTGGAAGCCACCATTATTTATTATTAGACAGACGAAAGGCTGAATAGTTTCTCTAAATTGAACTGTTCTCATAGTATCGCAAAATATCACGTTATAAAACTACAAGGAAAAGTATATTCTAGATATAAGCTGTATGTAACAAAGTTGTTTACAACTTTTCTATGCATCTTTATAAAGTTTGACGCGGAACCTTCAAGCACGAACCGTATTTTGCTAACGGAGATGAAACCCTAAAATAAGCTAATCTAGAACATGGCAACCTTCTTGAGATTTGGTAGTGAGCTCTACGCAGGAGAAAATGACACTGTATTTTGAATCCTCGTGGCATTTTTCCATAAACCTATCTTTGTTTTGTTTGAAGTAAAACGCGGGGCACCAGACCTCATCATAAGGTTCCGCCTTATTAGACGAACAACTACAAAAGTTGAGGAAAATATTTCGCACTTGGTGATGTAACGGTTCGGTACTGTGTTCTAGAGGTTATATGGACATGTTATGCTTAAGGCTCATAAGCCCTATTGGTATTGACTTAATGTGACGGTGTGACTCAACCTTCGTGATCAAACTTCCGTATCAAGCGAATATTTGCATTTAGCTGCTTAAAAATAAAAACGTCACATCTCAAAAAGAATTGCCATACGCGACTGTTTGTTAAAATAGCAGGAATACATTTTTAACACCTTAATATGACTTTTGATATATCTCCTCTTAGTTTTATTTAAGCAGTTATGACTAATCTACGTTGCAATTATTACCTGTCAGACTATATTGTTCTATAGAAAGGGAAAGTAACCTCATTTTAAAATCGAAGCCCGTTAATGAACTGAGAATAGTAAGGTCGGGGATTAACTACTTAACAGATGTTTTATGCGGAAGATATGAGGAGTATAGACGCGTTCTGATGTGTAAGTAATACAAAAAGCCCTGTTTTGTTGAGTTTTCTAAAAAGGCTTTTAGAAGCATAGAAATCTTTTTTGAATTCTCCTGACGCTCGCCTAGCACTCTTGTATTTATAAGAAACGCGGAGGAGGACCATCCGCGGAATGACCACAAAATAGACGAAAAATCCCCCTCACCTCGAGACGCAAGAGGTTCCCGAATATCTTATTAATAAAATATGCCTCACAGCGAATATGTTAAGGAGAGAAGAGGAATTACCTTATGTAATGATTAAAGGAGCGGCTACTTTCAACTGAACTGAGTCTTTATCTATCTAGATAAAGACTTTATTCAACCACAAACACAAGGTGTGTTATATATATAATTATAAGTCCAAATTTAGTGTTTTTGACAGCAGTTCGTTTTTGTTGGGGGACACAGTTCTAACCTAACCTAAGTAATTTTCTACCTAAATGAAACTTTGGTTTGTTTTTTTAATGCGGGGGGCTCCGGCCCCCCGACCCCCCTTTTTCTTCTGTGCCCTTATAATTTACTAATCTATCCTAGTTTTTGATAGCAGTTCGTTTTGTTGAAGGACGCAGTTCAAACCTAACCTACTTTTCTGGCAGCAGTTCGTCTTGTGTAGGGGTCGCAGTTCTAACCTAACCTACTTTTCCGGTAGTAGCTCGTTTTGTGTAGGGGTCGCAGTTCTAACCTAACCTAGCCTACTTTTCAAGTAGCAGTTCGTTTTGTGATATTGTCTCTAATACATTATATCAACAATGACTATGCCAATTGTATTTTAGATGAAATTAACGTTATACCATAAGTTCATTATAGGAAATATGCATTATACTAAAATAATGTTATATTAAATGCTACTAGATCAAATTATCATTATAAAAAATGATAATTATACCATATGTAAATATACTAAGTGTTGTTATATGGTTCAATAATTATATTAAATGAGCGTTATTGCGACTAATATTATAACAAAAAAAAATATAGCCATCGTTACGCACCCCTTTATTATGAAATACATGTGACGATACCCATTTGAGTAACACCAAAAAAGCGATATAAACAAAAAATATGACCACAAACTTTCCATTTCATCCCTGTCAGGCAATATAACAGGCTCGCCGACGCCACAAAAAAGCCGATTTTTTCAGATAGCAATTAAATAGCAGTTAGATTACGGTACGCTTTGGGCGCGGCAATCCCAGGCGGGACAAAGGTCCACGAACCGAACTCACGTTTCGTAAGCCATAGATAGTATCATACACAGAAAATAATGGCACATAAGTATGACTAAGAGAGTTTAGGGGCATTCTTCGGGTCTTATTCCTCTGTCCACAAATATAATATATTGGCGATTTCCCTGAGATCCTGGCTCAGTAGCATATACGTTTTGGGCAATTGTGTAACACTTGCCAAGTTCTATACAACAATCAAAAATGCCATGCGGCTGAGCCGGGACCTACAGGGAATTCGCCAATATTTGTTAACAGAAGAATAAGATCCTCGAAGAACCTACCTTACCTTACCTTACCTTACCTTACCTTACCTTTGCCTTTACTAGAGTCGGAATTCGAGCACGGTGTACTCGTAAGCGCCCGTCCAGGATATTATCTTATAACAGCTCGATGTATCTAATATACATTACAACCCTTATTAAGGGTCGGTAGGAAACCTTCGCTGGTCTGAATTTATGTATCATGGATGAATTTTCCATTCTCGTTACGTATCAATAATTTCCCTAGTTCTTCGTACATAACTGAGTTACATAACTACTATAACTAGCCATCAGATTTGGATTACTTTGTCAAGTATTCGAAAAAAAATTACTTTCAAACTGTCATAGTCTGGTCTGGACTTATGTATTCTAGCAAATCCAGGAACAGCAATTTCTTCGTACAAAATTGGGTCATGTAGGAAGAATTTATAATTCCTCGTACATAACTGTCATTAAATCTAAGTAATGTACAAAGAAGGTAAGATTCTTAATACATTAGGTACCCGGTTTTGTACAAAGAATATATTCTCTTTGTACATAGCTAGTTATGTAACTCAGTTATGTACGAAGAACAAGGGAATTATTTCAGTCGATTGTTACACAACATACCTTTTCTAGTTAGGTAGTCTTTTGCGTTCATATATTGTCTATAACAGCCATTCGGGCTAATGCTGCCAATTTACCGTCATTCGGAGGTGAACGTTTCGCTACCGTGACACGCTAGTTTAATTAAGCGAAATTGAAGTAACTGAGTACCTATGTAAGTTGACATATGAAAATCTACATTGTTGGATAAACAATTAACCAACAGTAAATATAGTGCGAATCTTGTGAGGTGAATTTTTCGCTTCGAGCCCTAATCTTTCAAACAAAGGCCATTGTTATCCATTATGGTAGCTTTGCAATAATAGATACAATTGCCTAGCGGCAGGCGCTACAAGCTAGTTACAATAAATACAATGGCCTTTGTTTGGCTCTAGCTAGCTTGTAGCGCCTGCCGCTAGGCAATTGTATCTATTATAGCAAAGCTACCATAATGGATATGGCCTTTGTTTGAAAGATTAGGGCTCGAAGCGAAAAATTCACCTCACAAGATTCGCACTATACTTCATTGTCTTATTTGGGTGACTTATTTGTGATTAGATACATTCATTTCAATTTGATTTTAGGGTTCCGTACCAAAATGGTAAAAAAGGAACCCTTATGGTGCGACTCTGTCTGTCTGTCTGTCCGTCCGTCTGTCACTGCAAGATATCTCAGGATCTACTGATGCTATCGACTTGAAATTTGGAAACGTGTTAAAAATGAGCCTATTGGATAGAAAAAAAATCATATATGTACCTTTTTTACTTTTTTTTAATGGGGTCCGAAATGGGATGTCGAAAAACAAAAGTAAAGCTATTATATCGAGTGGGATATCAAATGAAAGGGCTTAATGTGAAGATTTCTAAAATGTTTTTTTTTTTCTTAGACATACAGTTTTTGATTTAAGACAAAAAACGTTAAAAAAAATACCAGTCTCCCCCTATTATCTCCGAAGTTCCTGAACAGATAAATCTGAAATAATTACCGATTATTAATATCAAACTAAATATTACAGGAAAAATAAAACGAATTTCCTAACTTGCAGCGTTTTTTAGAAATTCGCAAAAATTGTAAGACAAACTTATTTGCTCCCACTAAACTAACCGCGACATACTTATGTCGATGTATGGGGACAACAGATTTCCAAGAGCAAAGTTAAATTTGTCCCACCATACAGTTTATTATCTTGAAAACTATCCACGTATATACTGACGAGTTTGTACGGAACCCTCGGTGCTTGAGTCCAGGCACTTGACCGGTTTTTTTTTTATCATTTATCTACATACTGCATTCCTACATAACAGGTAGAGTCTTCCGAATAAGGCAAGAAAATGCCTACTCAGAAATCAAAGAAATAAAAGCTGGAGTACCACAGGGCAGCGTACTAGGCCCGGTCCTGTACCTGCTGTACACAAGTGATATTCCAGAACTAGATAACAACACTATTGCGACCTTTGCCGACGACACCGCTATAATGGCGGTTGGAAGTACCCATGCAGAAGCAGCGGAAAAGGTTCAAGTAGCTGTCAACAAAGTTCATAACTGGACAAAGAAATGGCGAATTAAGTTAAATGAGTCTAAATCCATTCATGTCAACTTTACAAATAAACAAGATCAGTACTGCCCAGTTTATATAAACCAACAACGCATACCATACGAAAATACAGCCAAGTACTTAGGTATGACGCTTGACGCGAAGCTTCGCTGGAAAGCTCACGTTAAAAAGAAAAGAGAAGAACTTGAAATACGGTTCAACAAGATGTACTGGCTACTGGGACGACACTCCTCACTGTCAGTACACAACAAACTACTTCTCTATAAACAAGTCCTTATGCCAGTATGGACTTATGGAATACAGCTGTGGGGCTGTACCAAACAAACCAACATGCACATTATACAAAGATTTCAAAATAAAGTACTTAGGGTCATTGTGAACGCACCCTGGTACATAAGAAATGACGATCTACACCGGGACCTCAACATACAGTTCGTCGATAAAGTTGTAAAAAAATACGCCGAAGCCCACGAAAAAAGGCTGCTTCATCATGTGAACGTCGAGGCAATCCAGCTCCTCGATCACACGGACATCGTGCGACGGCTCAAGAGAACGAAACCTTTTGAGTTAGTGTAAAGTGATAAATAAAAAGTGCTGTGAAAGTATTAACTATAGACACATGAACAAAGTGCCTTCCCCTTAAATAGAGACAATAAGAAAAGTGCCGATGGACACAATCTTATATCATAAATTTATAAAACTAGGTCAAATTTATATTACTCATTAGTCTGTACTTAGGCTAGATTGTAATTGTATACGTATTTAATAAGTTATTATTTTATACGCTAAATAAAAAAAAAAAAAAAAAAAAAAAAATTTATCTACATATTACCAAAAGTTATTTGGACGAGATCATTGATTGGCGATAAGACTACTAATGTAAGGCTGTACGGATTTTTCATTACAGGAATTTAGGATAGCGAACGTCCTGTTTTGTTTTAACAATGGATTTGTATAAGGTACACAAAGCCATTATTTTCATACAATATGATTACTTGGAATTATGCAACTTATACGTCAAATTGATGGTGTAGTATTCGTTAAAAAATATATCCATGTATTGATCGTTAATAAACTCAAATGACAAAAATGCCATAAATAAACGAACGTCTTCGTTGCATATGATGATTTAGTGTGCTGATACCAGTAAACATGGACGCATTGATTAAGATTGTCCATCTTCATAAAACGCAATGACTAATTAGTCTCGCATCTGAATCTGATGTCAACTATACAAAGCGAAGGTCAGTTGTGTGTACAAATATAGTAGGTAACAGATTGTTATTGATTGTTTCTGTCCAGGTCGCTCTGATCGTGACACGGCCTCTAGGTATAAGACGACTGATGTGATTCGATAACTTGTGATCGCAGTACGATACAAACGGAAGAAGGTACAATCCAAAGCATGTCTCGTAATTTGCGAACCTTCGACGTACAATATTATATAGATAAATAATATGTTTTGTCCGACTGCTCTATATTGTTTGCTCTAACGTCGGGTTTATAAAAAAAATGTGGAACACCACATCCATTATCGATTTGTGTCAGTTTTTGTCGCCTGCTACTTAAATTCCACGTGATTTAAAGTTTATTTCAGAAAGACAATTTGATGCGAAACGACTTTTTCAAAGTCACTTTTTAAGAGACGAGAACACAACAACAAATAGATCACTGAAAATCAAGATTCCGTACTAAACACATCCAACTCCAACGGCATTTTTCCATCGAATAATAAAAATCCGAGTGTATCCTTGCCTCCTGTGTGCGCCTGTTAATTCCCGCTGTATAAATTGATTTAATCAAGTAATTTGTTTAATTACAGCTCCGGGCTGTTAAGTATAGATACGTACCCAGGTCTCCCAGGTCCCAACAAACGAATACCCCGGCGGTTGTAGATAATCCCTTGAATGATCGCGACAGTATTCCGAGAACTGATTGATTTCGTTGATGTTAATAGCAAGGAAGCATAATATAAATTAGATTAAATTGGCAAAAGAAAACGATTTTGTTCGCAGACACGCCTAAACTAATGGGACTATTTTCCGTCGGCCAGGAAAATCCCGAGCACAAACAAAACCATATATGGGATTACTTGTTAATCCATAGAGAAAACGAACGGTAAGTGTTTTTAGCAGCGTTGAATAGATAATATCTACACGACGTAGTACTAGAAATAGAGCGATCCCGTGCCACTCATAATACAGGCGATTGGCGCGTTGTGACGCATCACACGAATGACCTAATTCGAGCAGGTTTAGATGGCTACGTTTGACCTTCGTTGGCTCATCCCTGGCCTGGTAGCCTTGATAGAGAATGCTCATTGTACCGTGGGAAGCCTTGCCGCCGCGTCGTATCCGCCGAAACACCTACAGATAGACCAAGACCAAAGTTCAGAAAGCAGGTGCGTAAAAAAGGTCAAACAGGCAGAATTTTTAAATAAACCATGAATAATGGTTACACGGTATTATCCTCTTATGCCTCTTGTATTAAATTAGTTTGATATAGTCTCTCTAAGTAACTGTCATGAGGTAGGCATGTATTATGCATGAGCTAACATCTCAATTAAGTTAGCCTGACTGAACGTTGTCAGCCTATTCAATTGTGCTCGTCGAGTGCGTACACTGCAAGACAAGAGCATAGTTAACAATGATCATATCAGTGATATTGCTACTATCGTCAGATCTATGCCATAGATCATGTTTAGTGTAATTGCTTTATTACATTTAATGCGGGATCAATGATATTGCATGACAGATGGAGATAACATACCTATATACGAGTACAAGAACAGATACGCACAGGACATTGGAATCTATCCATTGGTGATAGTGTTATTATCTAAAATGATACAACAATTAAGCAGTTTAAGCCCTATAGCGAAAACCGATAGTAGGACTAATTGGAACTAAAAATAGGCATACGTCGTATTACTGGAGCTGCAGTGCTAACAGCACTTAGTTTAACGAGAATAGGGCACCCGGGAGGAAAACGTTGGGGCAACGGGCATCCAAATGGATACAGAAGTACAGTTGAAGTCAGAATTGCTCTTAATGTGGATTAAATATCGGTTTTTTTCAACGTACAATCGACGCCAACGACATGAATTGCTTTTTTTTCACATAATTGCAATGTCATGAAGTGAAAAATTAATGTAATACATTTCTACTAATAATTCTATATGACTTTTTTATTTACAAGTTTTACAACCTTAAATAGACAACGCATATGTGATACATACCTAAATATTAAATGCGAACCTTAGGCACTTGTCTCGAATGCGCGATTTTCAGAAAAAGGATGATAAAATTATAAAAAATAATAAGGCAACCATGTTTGGATTTATTATAGCATATTAAACGAAGTACCTAGGGGAAACGTTCCCGCATGCGCATGTCTTATATTTTTTGACACGCCACCCGTAGCTACAAAACATTGACATATTACATTACTGCATGCATAACTTCCAGGGCATAAAATCGCGAAGCTTTCCCAAACCATTAAACGTGAAGCTACACTATGACAAAATAATAGGTTGATACAAGTAGTATTTTTTGAGGACGGCTGGCGGGGCTTTATGGGAACTTACCGAGGCTGCGGTCGCTAAGGGGAGACCGTTGAAGTGGAAAAACGTGTGTGCGACGAGTCGAGAAGCAATTGAAAGGCGCGTCGAGGTTGGAGGACGTTCAAGATGGAGTCACTGTGCCCTCAGGCTATAAGGACCTTTATGAAAGGCAAGCATTTTTAGAGCACGCAAGATGAGCGTTCATTTTTATAGGACCTTGATAGCTGTTAACACGAACCTATCAGGGAGATAATAGGTTTGAAACTTGCAAATTAAATAGTCATTTTTAGCTTAATAAAAACTTTTCACACAATGGCGCAACAAAGAGTCTGCGTTTTTTTTTTTCATTTCACGATAAATAAAGCACTAGGAGTTGGCTAGAACGCAAACAACCAAGAAAGAGCTTTAAAGTTTTAATAAGTAAGTAATAACTACTTGTTAGCTTGAGATATGAAAATATTTCATATATAAGGCGAAATTACTCGTACTGAAATCAAAGTTTTCAAGTATTATGAATAATTAAACTTTGTGGATTCAAAGCGAAACTCCATCACGCATCGTTGGCGTAACTTTCGCGTTTCATATTCAGATTACCGAGGTAGGGATTTACTTTTTTTACTTACAGTTTGCGAGATAGGTAATGAGAATTACCTCCACCTATGTGGACTAAAGTTGTTATGTTCTATGTTACAGAACCCAACACACCCGTAGCAGTAAACTGAGGCGAAATGTAAATATTAGCATATTTTATCTTATAAGAACTGGGTTATGGTATCCTATAACCATACCAATACATAAAATGCTGTTGCTAAATGTGTTTTTTTGTAATAAAAGACAAACTCTCTTTAACAGTAAAGTTGTCTTTACTGTTGTGTGTGCAGTAGAGACTAAGAACCACGTTAAAAGCCCGGCTTTGAGCTGTCAATGTATGCACTGTTAGATATTTTGCTGAACGCCGTAGCTAGTAAAACTGTAGTCATTTTCATTTTTTTAGAATTGGTTTTGGACATCGATTTTTTAGGGCAGTGCTGCGCAATGGCGTAATCCGCTCGTATACGTAAACATTAACTAGCATAATATATTGAATGCATGAAAACATACAAATGCAGTACAATAGCACCGATACTGCTACGCAGAAATGGCGTAAACGCCGTATTAAATATGCCTCTTACGACCGTTTAACCTTGTAGGGGTATTATACAAAAGCAATCGCACTGCACTATGTCATTTCCAATTAGCCTTATTGAATTAAAATTAAAATTTGAACGACGCACAATCACAATGGGACAAAACGGTCATTTCCATCTCGAAAATGGTTTGGACGAAAGTCGTAGTTTTGATATAATTTTGATAGTTCTACATTCTATGATAAAAGACCTGATATTATAGTGAAAAATAATATTATTAAGTTTTACCGACCTTAAATTGAACTGGAACATTGAACTTCGATAATTTCATGCTTACTAGATTATTCATATCCTTCACAAACGTGAAGTTTGACGTAAGATA
Organism: Eudemis profundana; assembly: GCA_947034925.1. Classification (NCBI taxonomy): domain Eukaryota; kingdom Metazoa; phylum Arthropoda; class Insecta; order Lepidoptera; family Tortricidae; genus Eudemis; species Eudemis profundana. Next base: position 18,271,695 of record OX344802.1, on the reverse strand, counting down.
TTTTCTAAGATTTCCAAAAAAATGTACAAGTAATATACATTTTTAGATTGTCTAGGATCTCTAGGTGGCAAATACGTATTTTACAGAAATAATGTTTCTGTATTTTTTATAAATTGTTCAATGTTTCAAGGAATTTTTCCATATTTTTTAATTTCGATTGGAGATTTCCTTGTTGCCGAAAGCTGCCGATGTCGGGCTATTATCATTTTTAGAATCCTTAATTAATCAATAATCCAAGGAAATGAAAAAATACTGCGTTACATTTCTGCGCCATTTCGAGCTAGAAGCAAAAATGCCAGCCCAAGAAGCAAAAAGTATATTTCCTAAACCAACCATTATTTTTACTTATATCTTATTCATGGAACTATTTAACGTATGTTTTACCCCTTCACGGGACAATGGTGTCCCGGACCTTTGGGAGGCGTACGCGGAGCCGAAGCTAATGCGTAGAGGCCCTTTCGACAATTTAATGAAAGGCAAAGTGTACCCGGCCCGTGTCATGGGACGCACGCAGAGACAGCCCCCGCCAGATGAAAGGACTATTGTTGATTGATGGAATTTAACTCTACTGGGCTATGGTGGTGGAAATATGGACGAAATACTGGACTATGGATTGAGACATGACGGTGCCTGTTAGGAAAAGTGTCTAATGGCTTTCGCGGCACTGACAGATCACGACTTGCCCTCCGCTAAAGGGCCCCTGTTATAGCGACATTATGAGCAATGGCCTAGGAGCAACACCGGTGCCGAGGGCTACAGGGTGTCGAGAGGTGTGCTGCGCTTTCTCCGAAGGTACTCGCGGCGTTATGCCCTTTAACACTTCCACGCCTGTACCTCTATAACAACTGTGACACGCGACTCTTTGTCGCGCGACAAATGCTACCTAACTCTTTCCACTCAATATAGTGTGACAGTGACAGGTGATGCTCTGACGCGCGAGAAACGTAGTCGCGGCCAGTTATGCTAGACGTACTGGAGCATATAGCTCTGGCGACTCCACTCTTTACGGCCGGTTAAGGCAAGTCAGAGGCGGAGGTCCTTTCACTATTACCCAACCCTCTCTAAGGACCCCCCGGAGCACTCGGGTACGTGGGGTCGCTACTCATCAACAGCTCGCCACAAGCTGCCCTGCGTATTAACGTAACGTATGTTTATTGTTATGTTCGATATATAAGTGCAATTAGACGTTTTTTCATATTTGATAAAATATTTTCCCCAATATTTACCACAATATTAATAACAATGCCTAATAAACCTAACCTAACTAACTAACCTATCCTAAAATTTACTTAAAACCATTTTATTATAATTAGTTGTTAATACTTAATATTGAATACTTAATTATATGCCAAAAATGAAATAAAAAAATATTATATTAAAATTTTGTATGAAAAACTATGAAATTATATTTATAAGTATAAGTTTAGTTTGTATAAATATAAGTTTTATAAGGAACGCTTTTGATTATATGATTGCGTAACTATTCAGGATTACGTTTACCAAATTTCAGTTATAAATCTCAATAAACAAAAAAGTTTCAGATTTTTGAGATGGAAATGACCGTATTGTCTCACTATGCGACGCAAATGAATTACTCGGTGTCATTAATCGTTTCCAATAGGCTACTTGATGACAGTTCAAATCAGCATCTTTTTATGAAGTGTTTAAAACGCTTCGAAAGTATGCAGTTTAATATGAATTACTAACTTATGACGTCATGCTCAACATGGTGCCTTATTTTTATTAGTTTTCCTCATTATAAAATCGTTGGTGGCACGAAAATAAGTTTGAATGATTTTATCCGGGTTGTTTTGGAAGCGTAATTTGCTGGTTGGAGTTAATGAATTTATTTTGATTGTTGTCAAATACCCCATTGGAAAATGTCAAAGTTTCTCAACAAAGTAATAATCAGTTTACTAATAGTATCGACAAAAAAGTACTGTGACTGCAATAGGGTATTTGACAACAATCAAAATAAATTAATCAACTCTAACCATTAAATTACATTTCCAAAACTGCCCGGATAAAATAATTTAAACTCATTTTGGTGCGACCAACGATTTTAAAATGATAAAAACTAAAAATAGGGCACCATGTTGAGTGTGACGTCACAAGTCAGTATTCTAAACTGCATACTTTCATAGCGTTTTGACACTTCATAAAAAGAAGCTGATTTGAACTGTCGTCAAGTAGCCTATTATCGAAGTCTTTTACTATATCGCTACAAACTGTTTATTCTATACAGACACGTCACTGTAAATGCAAGATCATAATAGGTAATTCTCACATAGTTTGACAACAATCAGGAGCAAAAGTTAAGGGTTTCCAGGAAGTTAAATAATCTTATATTTATACTTAAATTAGCCCCGTTGTCAAGCTTTCGATTCGTATATAAAAAAAAAGAAAAATTAAGTATTAGCAACAATAACTTTCTGCACATTGCTGTGACAAGTCACAAATCTAAATAAAAATGACGCTAATGCGAACAGCAGAACTTCAATCTGTTTCATTACACTTCTACCCGACGTAATCAAAGAAGATTTAACTCGTTGATCAAAAGCATTTAATGAAAAGTATGAAGTTTTGAAAAGTAATGCAAGATCATTAATATCAATTTGTCTAAGGGCTTACTGCAGCCCTAACACTAACACGAGCCGATGCATAATTTCCTTTACAGAATTGCAAATGAGAAGCCAGTCACGGCAGACTTTTAGCCCTTACGGAGCTCGCGTGATATCATTTAACGGCATTTTTATAACTTCAAATAAGGCTTTGCTTTTATGAAAATATAAAAAAGTATATGACCTCTCCGTTACGATGCCAAAGCAAACCACGCGTTCTTTATTGGGTTCTAAATTATGAAGGTTTGTTCCCGCCCTACATTATGTTGTAATAATGATTTTAGATTACTATTTAAGAATTATATTAGTGCTTAGGCGCTTTAGGCTCGTAGGCCTTAGGCGTTGTTTTTCGGTTAAGTTGTAGGAGTACCAACTTAAATACCTACTAATAGTTGTATAAATTTTAGTCAGTTACAGTCTCGATGACTTTTATTTATTTTGTGTAGTAAATACTCTGTTACATAATAATATGTGGAAACATAACAGATTAACCTGTTTTACATGGAAAATGTAACCAAGATTATCTGGATTAGCTTAGCATATAATTATGATGTCTTTAGAAATTCATAGAAGCAAATATAATCATGAATGGGACATCGCATAAAACAGGATTATGAAGATGATTTGTGCCATTAAGCAAACAATAGATTTCGGTATTCGAGAATGAGTATGCGACGTCTGGCGCGTGACTGGAATAGAGCCGTGAGACACTGCCGCGGCTTGTAGACTCGGCGGGAATACTTATGGCTGCATCCGACTTACCCTTCCACATCCGTATTCAATAGCAGAGGATATGTTTAACAATCTGTTTTTTCCTAGTGAAGCTTTGTGCAAACATTTTTATTTGGCCGTATTGGAATCGCTACGCCCGGTACCTACAGTAGATTTATATTTTGTATGCGCCGGCAAAAACGCGCTATGGTGGTTACTACTAATATATACCTAATTGCAAAAACTCTTGAGGTTTTTAATTTATATAGTACCTAATTTCTATTTTATTTTGTAGTAAGGACAGCTTTGTTAGCTAGCTAGCAGATCTTAGTAGTGTATCTATGAAGAAAGGTAATTAAGAAGGTACCAATATGAATTTAGAAAGATTCGGAAATAATCCGGGAAATCTCACATTAATTTCTCACAGATTATGAAAAAGTAAATGCAACGGATTGAAGTATATGATAGTTTCGTATGCGTTAAGGTGATTAATGTGAAGTGGAAAAACGCGTTTTCACTTTGAATTATGGCAACTTAAGAGTATTATGTATTATTAGATAGTTATTAGATAACAACAGTCGTGAACCCGTAAATAACGGGGAACAACGATGATGGATGAGCGTTTCTAACGTCGAAGGCATTTTACTATTGCAATAAAAAAAAACAGAAACATAATGCGTGCTCCACAGATAAAAAAATAAGCTGTTCAATCATTTTCGATCCCAGAAAAACGTAATCCAATTCAATAACTCATACCATATTCGTATACTCTCTTTTCTACGTAAACAGAGATCTACTCAAACACGGAGTCTCGTGAATACCTTTATCGTAAATAAGATCACCATCCTAGCCGTTAGCTGATTACTTAGGCTCAGGGCAATTTCAGCAAGTTTAGACACTAGAAAAAGGCCACGGGCATATTTGCTGAAGCGAAAAAGGTTAAAAGGCAAGGTTAAATGTTCAGTATGCGGTTCAGTGGTCTCGTTTGAATTATGTATGGGGTTAGCTTATAGGTGAAATGGCTACTACATGTCTGCGGGGAGGGTTAATAGTAAAAATTTTCCTTTCCCGCCCTCCGAACGTTGTTGAGACGCTTGGGAATTCCACAAAATACAATACCCAGTATTGACACTTGGGAGCTAGTGCCGGCAATCGTCTGTTCTTATTTTACGAATGGGGCCCGATCATTTTGTTTTTGCTTGCTATTGAAATTCTGCCTTCCGGTTCTGATTACTATGATATGCTTCTCCACACAAGTACCTTGAGAGGTGCATGTCGTAGCGTAGGTACAAAAGGTTTATGATTTTGAAGCAATTTGTAAAGCTTGAGCCGTATTAGCTATGACGAAAAGAAACGCTTCGGGAAAATGAATAGCGTGGCGTTAAATATATATTTAGTAAAGCCGGAGCAGATTTGGATTACTTTTTCTTCGGGAGTAGTAGATACTCCGGTCAAGTGCTTCAAAATGGGCAAGCCAGTGGGAATCGGATTCTATGGACGCCACGCCACTGGTAGGTATATCACCCACATAGAAATATCGTCGCCCCCCATGTCAAAAAAATACTGGTGCGGCAGGATATTTAAATCATATAACTCCAGCGTATACATAGTATCCACCCAAAATGTATCTGATAAAAATTTACCTCTAAAAGGATGACTTTCAAAAGGTAACCAGTCGTGGAGTGTCATATAACGTGGGTTTGATATAACTGGGACTAATTCTCAGTTTAATCAAAGCTTTGGCCCTCTAAGCCGACCGCAATACCGCAGCGATATATGTAGGTATGTGATTTACGGCACTGGGGTTGTCGATAATTCCTATTGCCATATTGGCCGGCTATTCGAATTTGGTTAAACGTTAAGTCAGCACCTATAACGAATTACAAAAGTTTTAAAAATACCTACAATTACGTTCAGTTACAAATAGTTTTCTGACTTATGAGTCATACAAGGGTTTTATTCTAATAGTTTTCGTGTTCCTAATACATAATTAAGGATATGTGATTGTTGCATTTTAACTGTAGTTTCAGTTTCTGTACTATCGTTACGCCTGTTGACTACCTTTTTTAATTGTGTTAATTATTTAATTTACCTCTTGTAATGTGGTTTTCTGGTATGCAATAAAGGCAGTGGTCGGCAACCGCTTAGCAGCCAAGGGCCATATAGTAGCTAAGGAATTGACGCGAGCCGTATTTTTTGTTAATAATTTGAGATTTTATACTATTCGGAATAAAGCGACGGCAATTCAAACGTGTTCTTTTTAGTTATTCCAACGTACCAAGCAGATTGCTGCCAATAGCAATTGAAAGTTCAGGGTAGCAGAGTAGTTGAAAGGACCATTTGACATAACAACAACTAGTTTAGGAGATCTTATCCAATACCCAGCAAGTTTGTATTTTAAGTGACTTGGTGCCTTCTGAAGTATTGTTTACAAGCTCGGGGTTCTTCTGACTCTAGACACAGATATTATACCTACGTATGATAACAGTTGTATGGACAGGAGATGGGACCGCTGCTATCAATATTTAGCTCTACGTAGACGTAAAAAAGATAACGTCAAATCCAGATACCACGGGTACTCTAAGGGTGAAAAACACCAGACAAGGCGAAGTAAGGTACACTAAGAAAATATTTGGTCTAATCCCCGGTTAGAAATAGTAGGAAACATTAATATCATAATAATTCATTAACTAAACGTTTTTAGGTACCTACGTATGTCAGTTGTTATTTAAAATTATTCAAGTCGTCGGCTTTAGAATGCTTAGCAATCGGAACCATTTGTAATTCGATGTCGACAGCATCCTTGCAGTAATTTTACATTTCAATGCGAATGAAAAATGTCTAGTGATAATAGAATTCTGAAGAAGATTGCTAAACCATTGGAGTGGAATATTCTATTCCAATTGACTTATTTCGTTGGTTTTTTTTTATAAATGGTTAGGAAAAGTTTATTTCTGACATGGAAAGAAAAATGGAGAGGAGATACTTATTAATCCAAAGATCACAGGATATGCGACCGTGCATGTCAGATTACTAAAGATAATTAAATATAAACCTTTTTGTTGGGTTATGTTACGCAATGACAACTAAATAAAAATACCTAAGACTTCTACATCTTGACGTTGCATTTGGTGACCGCCTTGTCTTGGGCAATAATCAAAACTTGTTTCCAATTTTATTAATGCACATTTATGTTAACGACGCACCCACGCATCAAAATGTTTTTTTTTTCTGATTTCGATATCAGTGGATTTTTTACAAGTGTTACTTAACAGCGTGTCTATAAAAGGCCACGTTTTTAATCTCTGACACAAAACGAGATTTGAAGAGTAGATGTTTCTGTGTATCTATTTATGGCATCGCACCTCTAACACGCAAATTTTACAGCGGTTATTAGTTACAGTTGTGTTTTTCTTGATGCGGTTCTAAATAAGCTTTGTTTTTGGTGAAGATCGGCCAATGATTTGAGATGTTTCTAATATTAGGAACTTGTTCGTTTTTTAAACGTTTTTTCATTGCACCAAATGTTGTTTTTGATGCCAAGAAAAGTTTTGTATCATTTTCATGAACCCATTACCCAACGATCAAACAACAGTCGGACCGGTTGGGTCCGCGGTTACCGAGTTTAACTACGAAGCCGGAGGTTACGTGTTCAATGATCAAAAGCACACGTTCTCATATTCATGCTTAATACTTGGCGGTTGTCGTAATGATATCACAATTCATAATTCATTTATTGCTTTTTCATGTTGTACAAGGGTCTTAGATAAAAATAATGTCCAAAACATGAACCCTGGTAGGGCACAGCAAAAACACTTAAACACTAAAAACTAACACGCTAAAACAATTTCGGTAATTATTAAATGTAGTAGAATAAATTTAAATTTCACAAAATTAAAACAATAAAATAACAATGATAATGCCTAATGTAATAATAATTAATTTGAAGAAGCAAAATAAGCATAACAACAATAACCAGAGTACGTCATAATAAAATAAACGACATACCATTATAAAAACGGGAACCACATTTTCTACACGTGTAGCACTTTTGCAATTGAACTGAAGACGCGGGAACTTGGCGTCTCGCTGTAGGTACTCGGGTATATTCCCGGGAACAGCACCACTAATCTTCAGCTAAATAAGAACAACGTTGTACGAAAAACAGTTCTGTTGAGACCCGTTTTCCCAGATGCTTACTCATGACTACATGCTGGGACACGACCGGTATCTTTGCTCATAGGTCTCGATTTCTCGTATTCGACCAAACTCGAAATGCTCGTAGCCAAGAAAAAAATATCCGATTCATTCAAGTTCCCAGCTTATCGAGGCCGTAATAGGGAATATGCATTATTTTTTTTTAACACATTCCTTAACAAAATTTGAAAATACCGTAAAAAGATGACATAAAGTCAAAATAAAATTAAAATCGATCGAGAAATACGGAAGATATAAACATTCTAAAGCACTAATCAGACAGCGATTAGACAGAGAGATCCGATATGGACTATGACGTACACAGCCGCCATACAATCTCCATACTATATTCTGTTTTGCTAGAAAGAGATAGAGAGAAATCTTTGTTGTCTTATATCTCGGTTATTTTTAGAATTATTCGAAAAATATTTCTTTCCTGCGGTTTCTTATATGAATGAACTTTTATTAAAGTAAATAAAAAATATAATGCATATTCCCTATTACTAAATCGTCTGTTTACTTTTCTGATCTGATCGAATACCTAGATTGGTGGGAAAATAGCTCTATTCCTAACTATTTTAAGTAGAACTACTGATTTCTTAGGTATATAATATTCCTAAATTCATATTACTCAGTTTTGGAAAAATAATGTAAGATGCGTTCTGTTACGGTATGATGGCAGTAGCCAAAGTATAAAAACACTCTTCAACTGTTTAAGAGCGCGCAATATCTATAAAAGATACAGGCGCAGACGGTGCGATCCGTGCTGGCGCATTCTTATATATTCGAAAGGCCGGCCTTACACAGTCTGAATCCGAATCTGAATTCATACTTTGAATTCAGAACGCACGGAATTACATACAATTTAACTATTATCCACACACATTCTGATTTTTTCAGATTATGAATTTCTTCATTCAGACTGTGTAAGGCCGGCCTCCGGAATTCAGACTCTGAATTCATATTCGGATTCAGTAATGTAAGGCCGGCCTAAAACTTTGCTTGTAGTGCGTTCGTTCACAGCGCGCACACATACATACAAGCCGCGCGATGTACCTTTTGTAGGGAGAAAAATTACTATTAATACTGTGGTATAGCGCAATTGCTTATCCCATCAAACTATCCGATCAGATAGGTACGACATTGAGAAAATTGTGACAATATAGGTAGAAAGGTACGGTACCTAAGGTTCCTACCTAAGCCTGCCGTGCTATGACAAAACACTGTAACAAATTAACAATGTATGGATTTCATATACTAGATACAGTGTTTTGTCATTGTACGGTAGAGGCACAATGGTCGAAGAATCGATGCCGATGGGGCGTAGACGAGACGTTCTCGAACGAATGGAGACCACGAACTGCCGCCGATGACGCAACGTAGGTCGGCTGAAATATGGTCTAAAGACCTGTACCTCTAGCACAATTGTGACTCCGACTCTTTGTCGCGCGATAAATGCTACCTATCTCTTTCCACTCAATATAGTGTGACAGTGACAGGCTATGCTCTGTCGCGCGAGAAACGAAGTGGCGGCCAGTTATGCTAGACCAACTGAGTAAGATCGCCGGAAGTCGATGGAGGTGAAAATAGTGAGACCGTTTGTTGTGGAAGTCCATGGGGGAGACCTATATTCAGCAGCGGACCATCTCCGCATAAGTGATAGGTTGGATTTGTTGGTAATGCACCCCCAGTCATTAATATTTTCGGTCCTCACAGACATAAAATACTTTAGATAGAGAGTTGCTAGAGTGGTGCTTTACGACGTAAAGTTTACGTCGTGATAAACGGTATCGACCTAGTGCAATGAGGAGCTTGTTAAGAAACCAAACAACTCAGTGATACATAATAGATAATATTATATCACTAATACAGCTATTAATGCAGACATGACTGCAGTTTGGTTTTTCCAACACTAATTTTCCTCAAACATTAGCTATATAACTAAAGTATTAATATAACACATACATAAATATAAAGAGATTTGACTATGACTATTTATAAACAATTATTCAGGATTAATAGGTATGCAGTATGAAATCTAATGAGTCACTTTCTGTGTAATCATGAGTTTCACACCTACACTACAGCGAGATAAGATATTGGACCTATTACTTATGTGATTATGTGTGTTAAGACAAGTGTTTTAATGTGTTAATGCATTTCAGCAAACATTTGAAGAGGGTTTAGGTTGTCCATCTTGTCCCAACAATACCAATTATTTTTTCTAGCTAGTTTCAAGTGCAGTAGAGGCCTAACCCAAACCATTAGACCAGCGGTCGGCAACGTTTTGAGCAACCAAGGGCCACATAGTAGCTAACGAAATTGACGCGGGCCGCACTTTTTGAATAATTTGTGACTTAGTATGATTCTGAATGCTGCATTACACCCTTGTCAATCATATAGCCGGCAATGTAGCAAACCAGCTTTAGTTATGAATTGGTCCTAAAATGTTATTTTCTGCCGATTATAGCTTATTATTTTATTGTGAGATAAGGATGCAATGTATTAAAATTTTTAACTTGTGGAGTGACCTAGTTACAAAACATACAAATGTGACAATGAATACATCAGTGATTTTTTAGTGTTTACTCTGCAGGTTAAATACAGAACTCTAAATAGTTAAAATGTGTTTAACTACAATAAGGTATCATATCACATGATATGTGATACATGCAAGGCTCCAAAGAATGACCGGATCTAAAACTATGTAAATGTCTTCGCTCATTTCAAACTCCTAAAGGACTCACTTATAATAAAAAAACTGAAACTAAATTACACAATGATAAAAAAATTGACTCATTTGAAAATAGTTGTTTAATTATGAAGGAGACTCTATTAAAAATACTTGTTACTAATAACTGATTAGATAAAGCCGGCATGTCAAATTAATAAACCTTATTTATATAGCAGATGAGGAAAAACAAACCACTTACCCATTATAGTGATTCAAATGTTCTTCATATATGTAACATGGCATGATGTAGATATTACCATACACAGTTCATATTTGCACCAAGTAGTACTATGATAATGATGTCATTTCTGAATGAGATAATGCACCAAATGTTTTTACTGTTTTACATAGCAATGTTTGACGCAGCTGTACAGCATTTTCGTGAATCTAATCGGGTCTGAAAAGGTTATATTTTATGCAGATACTTGTCAGCTATCCCAAACATTACAGTGGATACTTACACAACCATCCCGTAGGCGCCTTCGCCGATGTACTGCAGGTTCACGTATCGAGGCCCCACTTCGAAGACTTGGCCCCTCACGATCTCCGCGTTGGGGTTGGTGCTCGTTGCTCCTCCTTCAGCCATCGTGATGCACTTTCAATAAGCGGGAACACAAACTGTTTACTTTAAAGTATCTCACGCGCTCAGTACTTCCGACTTCAGCATCCGTAAATGAGGCCACACACCGATTAAGTCTCAGCGTTTTAATTTACATCAAACACCTAATAATTAACCAAAACAAACTGCCGTATCCGACCTACATTATCCACTACCCGACCAAACCGTACACTTGTCACAGTCACTCGCTTATCATTCTCGTTTGCAAGACTTCATGGACACTCCCGCACGTACCGTTACCGTTCCACAAATGAGTACACATATATGGGCGTCTCTTTCACTCTTATGCTAATTGTAATTTATCGTTTCCTTTCATACGTCAGTGTTGTCTAACACTGCGCGTGCCTTTTAACACCGGTTTTTCTTAGTTTAAGTTAAGAAACTAGAGTGCAGTAAAGTAAAGGCAATCAATTTCTAAATTTTTATAGTTACAAAAAAACATTATAATTAACAAATGCATTGCAAAAACTTTATAATATTCTCGCTATTTTGTAAAATTGCCATTGTAAAAAATGTATTTCTAGCTGACATCATGACAGCACAAAGACGTTTTTTGCTGATCTTAAACCAAGTTTTTGAGATACATGAATCAGAACAAATTGGTAGAAAAAATAATTCATAATTTAATTTAATAAGGATCGCAATCCGGAGAATTTCATTTTTGATTCATAAAACTCGAATAAGATGTCGAAACAAAGAACATTTTTGTGTATTTTAACGGTTTTAATTTAAATTACTTAGCTTGTTTGAACTTTTGTCACGTGGCTAATGGCTTTGGCTTAAACAAAACGTCTCCGATGTGACGTTTACATGACACATGTATTACGGGAATTCGCGATTTAATTGTTTAATTTAATTCATGACGAAACAAAATAAAAAATATCTTACCGCCATTGTTTTCCTAATATAAAGTCTAATTGTTTCTGAGCCGTCCGAGGCGAACCATGGAGTGATAACATAACACTTACAAAAGTGACCTCGTCGCATCGAATCGAAGGACTGTCCAATTTGTTTAGGTATGTCGGTTTGGTCAGGCAGTACAGTCCCAGGCCCCAATCGTTACACTCAGTGTAATAACTGGTGTCCAAAAATGAGCAAGGTATGATGTTTCTCAGCATGTTATTTTATGCCGCGCACGAGTCGTGCCTGCTACGCTACGCGCAGTGTTTACTAGCAGGCTAGCACGATTACACGATTTTTCACGTATTATTATGCAGTCTGTTGCGTGGTTCTCTGTTGTGCAGTTGTGTCACAAGTTTTATTTAAATGTTAGCACAGGAAGTCCTTTTACCCGGCACAGTTAGTTCCCACATTATAATTAGGTTATTGGAACAGTTGATAATATAATCAGTTTATTATATATACTTTACATTTACTTAAATCACAGTTTGGTTTAATTTTTTATATTTCTTCATAGTGAGATTGATGTGAGATTTGCAAAGCCTTAAAATTTGGTTTTGTGCTTCACGGAGGCTGCAACTAGCTGTCCTTCTCTAATAAAGAGTGAGTTAACTGTTTGTTTGTTGGGGAAGGGTTGCTTGGCTCCTGTAGTGCTCCTTTCTTGATCATGGTGTAATTGTGAAGTTAAGAACAAAATTGATAGCATTCTAACTTGAACTTCTAAGACCCAGAGCGCTTTTTGAGCTTTTCGGATTGGAATCTTCATTTTATTTAAAAAAAGTCATTTTGAATTTGTAGTCAAGTCAAAAATATGTACATATATGATTTTGAATCTAACTTTATACACATTCCTTTGAAGATGTATACAATTTTTAGAAGTGACTGTATTATATAAAGTTCACTGGGATTTGTGAAGAAATAGAAAAAGCTTTTATTTTGTTCTTAGACACACTGTTGTGCTTCCACTGTCTAATACCAAAGACTTGTAACTTCATGGCAAAAGATTTAACAGCATATCTCAAAAAGTTAAGACATGCTTATGTCTGTGAGTTAACTTTCTTGTTTTGTTATCCAATTTTGAATTAATTATTTTGGCTATAAGTTAATTTATCAAATCAAGTCCTTGTAAATTTATAGATACCTTTATAATAACTATTAAATACTGTTGAATTTTATTTTAATTTCTGAAAACTGTGGTGACCTAAAATAAAAGTTAACTGACTCACCTATCATGCCTGATATAGGTTCTTTTTGAGATATTTAGAATTATTAATTGTTATTTTATTGCTTTCTGTGTCAATTAGTGATTATTGTTGGTAATAAACTAAATAAAGATTGATTGGTTGCTAATCAAAATGTTATGATCTATAAATGATCTTTGGTATTAGATAGAATTAATTGCTTATTGGTTATCTAGCTGTCAACACTGGTTAATGGATTCCAAGTAAGCAGGTTTAATTGACAATATTATAGTGATGCTGGAAGTAACCATAACTGGAAGAGTTCAGCAGTAAGATTTGCTAAACAAAATATTTCTAAAGCAAATAAACCATTCATAACAATCTCAATAAAACTTAATTATTACTGGCATAAGAATGTGTGCAGATCTCTTTAGTTTGTTCTTTTAGGTATGTAACAAAAAGCAATCAGAAAACTATTCAATCAGCTAGTGGTATTGTGCCACTGATACAAAAATTTACTTTGATTGACTGAATGACTGGAGTCATATGGTTTTTTTTTTGCCTTCTTTTAAAACCTAAAAGGACAGACTACAGGAACAGTTATGTTGTTACTACTACTGTTACTGTTGACTATACATATAAAATTACATGCATCTAGCATGCACTTTAAAATCTAAAATATTTGATTCCAGTTTTCCGATTCGCTTCTGAAACACTATGGTTCATTACTGATGTTAAACACAGTTAGCTTTAAATATTCTTGCATTCTATAAAATAAATTATAACTGGCTAATTATAGTATGTTCTTTCAGGTATTTAAAAAAGTTAGACAAAGTCACTCAGTCAGTGGTATTGTACCACAGATATAAAACATTCCTTTGATTGGCTGAACAACTCTAGTCGCGTGGATTTTTGTTAACTTTTTTAAATACATCAAAGATAAGACTATAGGTGCCATTTTGTATTTTTAAACACATAGGTATGTTTTGATGCATTTACATAAAAATGCGGTATTTCACAAACATGCATGATTGTAATCTGTTGTGTTGTCTTTTGTAACTAATTCTTATTTGGTTGTAGTAGAGAACTGATTAAAAATCTACTTTAACATGGTTATTGTCACACTATTATCTAATGGAACACTTGTGGTCCTTAGTTTATTTGGCCACCCTACATGTCCCTAATTTAGCAGGTTATTGACTCTCGATCTGTAATAAGTATATTACAGATTGTCCTTAATAAACAATGATATCATGTTTCATAATCTTACAACTGTATTTCATTTGAATCTCAACCTTATGTGGTTTTATCTAGGTTTAATATAGATTAATTATGTTGTTACAATGTAACCCATAATGTTATGTTCATGCTTGAATGTGCCTCTTGGACCAAGGTCTGCTTGTTGTTAAAGCAAATTGTGAATGGCATATGAACACATGTGGTCACTCACACTTATGTTGCTATTATATAGTCACCACGCAAAATATACGCATATCAGTCGTCGAGTGACGGAAAACTTGTCCACGTAAGGCACTTTACCCACCACCGGCGAGTAAACGAGTAAAATCGGGCGAGTAGGATTACCTTGCGGATCTGGAACGGTAGATAGATATCCTTTCCTTTATTGTCCACCCGTGTTTCTTTTGTCGTTTAGTGCTGCCACCTATAGTTCATGCACATTTCCTATACATAGAAAATTACATGCTTCTAGCATGCACTTTAATTCCAAGTCTGAAATATTTGATTCCAGTTTTCCGGTTCGCTTCTGAAACACTATGGTTCATTACTAATGTTCAACACACCTGTAGCTCTTCAGCCCGCAATGAACTGTTACTCGCTCACTAGCCGACGGTGATACAATACAATAACCTATCCTAACCTAACCTACATAGTCACCGTCATGTCTAAGTGGACGTTATATTCCTATAGTGAAAGTATCCTGCGAGTTTTTTAGGGTTCCATACCTCAAAAGGAAAAAACGGAACCCTTATAGGAACACTTTGTTGTTCGTCCGTCCGTCCGTCTTGTCTGTCTGTCTGTCAAGACCCTTTATCTCGGGAACGCGTAGAGGTATCGAGTTGAAAATAAAACCGTATAGGTAGTCAGGTCTACGGCACAGAATATAAATAGAGCAGTATGGAAGCTACGCTTACTTTTTGAAATAAATACCTAGGTACGCTCCATTAGAGCGTTAGGGTTGTTTAAAATGAAAAGATCGCGGGCTGTCTGGGCGCGCGCACGTAACCAAAAAACCAATCATTCTCTTAGGATCCATTCATTAGATCCATGATGTATCTAATGATATTTTTTTTTCTAACTAGATCCATACTCGAAAGTATGGATCTAACGATTTTTTTTTTCTCTTCAGAGTCTTCTGATACATTTTGGTACGCTGTCGCAAGAAATGGATCTATGGATAATGTTTTCATCAGTAGATCTTACAAGTTGTTATGGATCTAATGAGAAGTTGTACAAAATGTACTCGAGGATAATAGAGAAATTTTAAATATGTTGTTGTCCATGAATTAAATTTAGTCAAATGAGTTAATAGACATTATATTTATATTCAATCATCGCCGTCATAATCATAACCAATCTACCTACTTAGTAATTTTCTTTTTCATTTTACGTAAAACAACGTATTTGTAAAAAATATTTATTAAATTAAAACAAGCTTTAGCCAAATGTATTGACCACCCTAATTTTTCCTTTGTCCCTAACTTGTAAATAAAGTACCTATTGTTCTAATGTTACAAAATTCCACCAAGGCGTAAAATATAAAAATTGTTTGAATATTTGCAAATGATTACTTATCATAATAAATTTGTATACACCACAAAAGTGTAAAAATATGTATAAGTACAAATCTTATTACTACAGTAATAAACTCAATGTATACATATTTTTAACTTGACTACTTAGTAATTTCTAAGTGAAAAGTGAAGCCAAATAACCACAAAATTAAAATTTTTAAAACAACCGGCTTTCAATAAATTAATTTCGATAATAAATGCCGAGACTCAATGTAAAATAACCAAATCGCCGTATGTGTGCCTATAATATTTGAAGAGTTCCCTCAATAACTCTAAGATCCTATCATCAGATCGAGATTTGGTTGCAATGGGACAACCTCAGAGATGTACCCTTCTAAACACAAAATAATTTTCAGCCATCTTCGAATAATCGCGTAACACACGTATAAATTGAATGCCGTTTTTCAACACTGGACGTCACGTTAAATAAAGCTATTCGATAAGTAGGTACCTAATGCATGAGATCCTATAAAAAATACCAAAATCGCTATATGTGTGCCTATAATATTTGAAGAGTTCCCTCGATTTCTCCAAGATTCCATCATCAGATCCTAATTTGGTTGCAATGGGACCACTTCTGAAATATACACTTTCAAACAAAAAAAGAAGTTCAGCCGTCTTCGAGTAATAGACAATAAATAGAATTACAGAATGAAACATTTTCAATTCCTTTCCAAAAAATATTTCAGTATTAGTAGGTAGGTACATTACACAACTAGGGTGGTAACACAAATATGCGATCGAGGGCTTTCTTTATTACCTCCCATGTTTTGTACATCATTTTATGTCTACACCTGGCCAGAAAGCGGCTTTAAGCCACTTTATGGCCTGGTGTGGCATACACATTTTTACCGCGAATATTTAGATGAAATATTTTTAATGTGTATTCTTGTAGTTTAAAATTATTGAAAATTGTTTATTATGTGTTACTTATTTGTTAGGTTCATGACGATTTTATATGTATAATAAAACTCCAAAATATAGTAAACATCATTTATTGTTTATTTAATGGCTGAACGCCGTGATGCCGTGTCACAAATGAATGTGGAATGGAAATTAAAAAAAAAATCACGTTGCCGGCAATGTTGTATGAAATTCCATTATACCTACATGCCAAGTGTCAAGCCGCACCGGAAACTAGGTACTTTGCGGCCTATTATTAGGCACGTAATGTCAACATTTCATTGCATGTTTGAGAAAAAATAATTGTTTTATGAATGACTAACAATAGGTAATTTTAGTGTGCTTACACATTACACCCCTATCCGAGAAAATGAAACACGCAGCGCGAAAACTTAAGATCAATGTTTTTGTAAAAATGTCGAGGGCCATTTGTAAATAAACCGTCGACCGTAGGTTCCATTTGGTGTAAGGAACCGGCGCCGCAATGTCCCTTA
The DNA here is from genome assembly GCA_947034925.1 of Eudemis profundana. Lineage (NCBI taxonomy): Eukaryota > Metazoa > Arthropoda > Insecta > Lepidoptera > Tortricidae > Eudemis > Eudemis profundana. The sequence continues at coordinate 18,254,522 of OX344802.1, read as the reverse complement.
CGCCAATTGAATATACGATCGGCGAAACAAGTTCCTAACACTAAGAGCACTTCGGATCGGGTGCGATGCGAAAGCAGCACGAAAGTGTTAAAGGATTCAAACCAAATTTTCAGGAATTTGTAATTTGCACTTGCACTTTACGGGTATTCGCTTAAGTTCCACATTTATCTACATCAATGGCATGACTATCAGAAGTACAATCAGTAGAGTGTGAAATATCTGTTTTAACCAATTTTGCCATTAGCAATTTTTATCTATAAGTAGTATTTTCTTCTTAGCATATCTGTGTCCAGTCCACTGCTGGACATATGCCTCTTGCATGGATCTTTAGTATATCACTTAGATTTGTCTTGGAGTTGTAGCTGGCCCTGAAGCGCAGTATTGTTTACTTAATTGCGCTTTTCCTTAACCTTTAGTTAGACTGTCCGTATTGCTGCCATACATTTTGCGAACACACCGTAAATAAGCCACGAGCTCCGGGTCTATTACCAATATGTTCGACTGTTCGTATCTTACCGTTCGTAACACTCGTCTAATACACTTCATTGAAAAGACGGGCAGTAGGTATGCTACGAACTTCAGAAGAAAACTTGGGAATATAAGCTCAGCTGCAGGTCGCATTTTTATCGCGCCCTTTTTATACTTGAACAATGTTACTTATAGTAACATCTTTGAATTGTCAAAACGATCGGGCTTCGTGGCGACAGGCTGGCTCAGACATTATTTTTTGCTCATTATTACCCTCTTAATAGGTCCTCATCCAACGTCAGTTGAAGAACCTATGTGCAAAAATTTGAACCTTGCTAAGTTTTGATAACGAACATCCGATAGAAGATATCGCTCCTGTTTGCTTGTGTGAAGTTTTAGGATGGTGGCTTTCGGTCGGCAGTATACCCACAATCTAGTTGCAAGTTTGCTAAAGATCCACGTGAAACTAGTTTCTAAAGGTGTCGGGCTCGGGTTATATATTGACCCTTTTTTCACCCTACTTAAGGCCGTGTTTCGCTTGCAGCACAATTGCGTGATGTCAGGGGAAGGGCCCATTCAGTCCGATGCGGCGCTGCATACGCCCGCATACTTATCATGGAGGAAACTGCAACTCAGTCGCGCGAAGCTGAAGGCTTCGAGCAAGACCTCGGCACTGCTCTCTGGCTTCGCTATGGCAAGTTTTTATACTAACTTTTGTACCACTTAATTTAGTAAAGCAAAATTTTGAGTTACAATTGTAAAGAAAAGTATTTATTTATTTACAATATATGGGGAAAGGGTGGCTGTGTCGAAGGATGGATACCATCAAATTTGACTATGTTACATCTGAAGAGAAGAAACGGCGCTAGAAACTCTCCAGGTTGGCTTATTCCTAAAAAACAACATAGGCACCGCACAAGTCGACCTACTCAATATTGAAATACAAAATTACTTAAATTGAAACACTACCCCTTAATTTAGACCGCGAAGAGTCGAAATTCATGGGATTGGAGACAATTCGGACTTCGTGAAAATGAATTGATAACAATTATGACGTTACTCTATCTCTACGGCTGGATCTGCTTTAGATGAATTTGGGCATCTGATAGCAATTGAAGGGATGTTTACAAAAACAACATAACTAACTCAGCTGGTTGACACCTAGTCATTAAAAATGTTTCTTAGGTGTAGGTAGTTTCACAGCTACATGAAGAGAGAATTGCAAAAAAAGTGAATGAAATGAATGAGTGAGTAAATAAACACAAGGCTATAAGATTAACGAACCTTTTTGGTCTATCTTGCAATTCACTGTTGAACTTGCTATCGGTACGAAAAAAGAACAGTAATTTCAAAACCTCGCTGTGATTACATGACAGTGTTGTTATGTGCGTGGCCTCAACTCTCGTGAAACTACCAGTCTAGTCAGTTATGTTGTTTTTGTAAACATCCCTTCAATTATGTCATAATAGTACCGCCGCCGCCGCGGTAGTATAGCGTGCCGCTCACGTACCTACTCCTGTCTGATGGATAAATATCGACGCTATAGGTGGTTGAGACAACCTCAAACATTTCGTTTGTCGTCATCCATAAATATTGATTTGTTCTCAGGTAGCTATGGTGGAAGTGCAGCTGAACACCGACAGCACCAGCAAAGTGCCCAAAGAAATGCTAGTCGCATTCACAGTGTGCACGACTCTTCTCGTAGCCGTCCACATGCTGGCTCTCATGATAAGCACATGCATCCTCCCCAACATAGAAGCAGTCGGTAATCTTCACAGCATATCTCTGGTCCACGAATCCCCTCACGAGCGGCTCCACTGGTATATCGAAATCGCGTGGGCGTTCTCCACACTACTAGGCTTGATTTTGTTCCTAGTCGAAATAGCTATCCTGTGCTGGGTAAAGTTTTATGATCTCAGTGAGACCGCCGCCTGGTCGGCCTGCGTGGTACTTATACCCGTCATGATTGTGTTCCTAGCGTTCGCTATACATTTCTACATGTCTCTAGCCACGCACAAGTACGAAGTCACCGTCACAGGGATTAAGGAATTAGAGTTACTTAAAGAACAGATCGAAATGGGAGACCACGACGGAAGGATGAATAATCTCACGTTGCTCGATCAAAGTCGCGTGGTTTGAAAATTGACCTTACCCTTCAGTGTCCGATTTTGGGATGTTATTTATTACCTTTTTGACTTAAATATACCTACGTTTTTATTGTTAACGCTTAGATTGTAGGAGAGTATTATCAAACCGCGTTTAGAAAGGGATTGAGCTCATATGTCATTTTTGAACTAATGCATGATATGACATTGTCAGTGGTAGAGTATGCAGATAAATTAAATTGTTATTTTGGTACAATGAAGTTCTAAAGCATGGAAACAATATCAAATTATACAGCGTGTTTTTATTGATTTCCGATAGCATTAAGAGATAGTTCTTCAGATCAAATAGAGTTACTTTCTTAAACACCGTTTTTAAAGTATTTTAAGTATGATTTTATAATTTATGTACAATTGGTAAGTGTTGTCATTGATGTAAAGTCAAAACTGTCACAATTGCAATTTTACATTTACGCTAAAGGAGGTGAAAGTGAGAGGTCACACTTGTGATCAACACGATTCTGATTTAGTTTGTATGAAAAAGTAAAAACAAGTCTCATTTTGAATTTAAAAGAAACCCATATACCAAGATGGCCATCAAAGTTTTCAAAAGAACCTTCTTCTTATCGTTTTCTTTATTAAAATATGTTAGTACATTGTAGACAATTTCTCGGCATCGACCGTTTAATACTTTACCGCGATTCATATTGTATACAAACGTATTTTTGAAAAGCTACAGCAATTTGATAAAGCGAAATAATGTGACTGGTGACAGATTTGTCAAATATGATAATACTATTTTTTATTAAACAAATGACAATATTTACCGAGAATAGAGTTTAAATATGCAAATCATATTTAGCTATTAATTCTATTATCTATAAGGGTCTGCACTTATGAAGATATAAAAGATTGGTTTATGATTATATTTAATCATTTATTAAGTACACTTGTGCTAACGGTACACTCGAATCCCTTTCTCAGTGTGATACTACCCAGCACGACCACGGACGATTTTGTTATTTCTTTTGCGGTACATATTCACGAAAAAAAATGTACTTTTTTGTACTATTCATTAAAAAAATTGTACTCGTACGGTTTCGGAGTTGTGAGATAGAGGTTGTGGTCGTGCTAGGTAGATGCTACCTGGCACGACCACACTGAGATCGAAGTTAGTTTGATAGTCGAAATAAATGTACTGAAATTGTACTATTTTGTACCGAGTATAAAATAATTGTACCCCTTCCCAATTTAAAAAAAAATAACTTTTTTGTTCGCGGAGTACAGCCGACGGAAAAGAAAGCGGTACAAATTCACGAAAAAAAATGTACTTTTATGTACTCTTCATTAAAATGTAATAACTCATACGGTTTCGGCAGTGTGACACAAAAGGTGGGGGTCGTGCTAGGTAGATGCTACCTGGCACGACCACACTGACATTGAGGTTAGTTTGATAGTGAAAATAAATGTACTGAAATTGTACTATTTTGTACCGTACATAAAATAATTGTACCTCTTCTCAGTTAAAAAAAAATGTCCCTCAATGGTTCGCGGAGTACAGCCGACGCAAAAGAATGAGGTACAAATTCATGAAAAAAAATGTACTTTTATGTACTCTTCATTAAAAAGTAATAACTCATACGGTTTCGGCAGTGTGACACAAAAGGTGGGGGTCGTGCTAGGTAGATGCTACCTGGCACGACCACACTGACATTGAGGTTTGTTTGATAGACAAAATAAATGTACTGAAATTGTACTATTTTGTACCCAACATAAAATAATTGTACCTCTTCTCAGTAAAAAAAAAAATGTCCCTCAATGGTTCGCGGAGTACAGCCGACGCAAAAGAATGAGGGACAAATTCATGAAAAAAAATGTACTTTTAGGTACTTGTAATCAAAAAGTAATTACTCATACAGTTTCGGCAGTGTGACACAAAAGGTTGGTTAAGGTTGGGTCGTGCCAGGTAGACAGATGGTTCTTGGTCTAGGTACGACTACGCTGATATCGAGGTGAGTTTGATGGGCAAAATAAATGTATTCTATTTGTACTATTTTGAACTTCGCATAAAATAATAGTACTTCTTCGCAGTTAAAAAAAAAGAACTTCAAGGTTCGCGGAATACAGCCGACGCAAAGTATTCTTATGCACTCTTCATTAGAAAACAAATATTTATACGGTTTCGGCATTGTGACACAAATGGTTGTAGTCACCGTGCTAGGTAGATGGTTCCTGACACAACCACGCTTAATCGAATGACCAGAATAATACAAAATAAATGCTCAACTTCTAGCAAATTGTACAGTCTACACTTCTATAGCATATCAAATGTGACAGTGGTATAGCAAAAACCGCTGCCATTACCAAAGAGGTAAGAATGTCTCCATTTGAAGTCGTATTGCTCCGCTGAATGTGCATTAGCAAAAGGAATCCTATACTTATATTAGTTATATTATAAATGCTAAAGTAACTCTGTTTATCTGTTACCTTTTTATGTATAAACCGTTGATCGATTGTGATGAAATTTCGTATAAAGAAAGTTTGAGATCCGAGAATGTACATAGGATAGTTTTTATTCTAAAAAACCAAGAGAGCAAAGCAAATCTTCACCGTCATTCTCACCCTCAGCCGCATCCGCATCTGATTCCCCATAGAAACTTCTACACCTATTCTCATCCAATGTTCCGTACGTTTTATTTTTAAACTCTGACGAAATAAGTTTGACCGCTTTGTGTGTGTGTCACCCTTGTAAAATTGTAACTTTTAGCTGAAACAGACCACCAAATCGGTTAGGGAAGAGTTCGAAAATCAAAATACATCGTTCGAAATTCCTTCGCAGTAGCGCTGGTGTAGCTTGTGGTATGATCTGATCTGAATATACCAGTTCTAGACGGATTGAAGTGCGCTGATATGACGCGTTCCCCTTAACAGCGTAATCCAACTTAATATGTACTCAAATTTTAAAATACATAGGTAATAAACAAGTATTTTTACAAAGTTGATTCTACTTCAAAAAAGGAAGAAATATTTATTGTTGTTGGTGCCAGCCTTAACAATTGGAATAAACGTAGTCATATCTCCTATCCAAAGGTATACGCGAAGGTCATTTTTATCTTATACTCATTCTATATATCATTGATAACTTCATAAGACTTATGATTTGATTTATGAAAACAGCTTTGGGTTTTATTGCAAGTAAAATCTGAAAAAAAGTAGGTTTAGTTGCATTGCAAAATGTTTTACAATAGCTAATGATTCTCATCATGCGTTGTTCATCATAAAATTATGAAAAAAAAACTATTTGTGTTTCCAGTGGGGGATATAGACATTTGTCAAGCAGTGGATATGCAAGGCTAATAGATATATTTGTATCTACTTGTTTTGTTTTCCATTTACAGTCGCGTCTAATAAATATTGAAAGTATAAATTTCAGAATTGTCCGACCGAGGCATTAGAATAAAATTCGTTACCATATTTTTAGGCCTGACCTTAAGGCTAACAATTGGCTTCAAATGTCCCCTACTTTCCTCTTCTGTAACGGCAGCGGGTTTTTCTATAACCCTATCACATTTAATGTGCTGTAGACTGTAGGCACAATTTGAGCACATTTATTTTGTATTGTACCGTGCCCGTACCAGGAACAAGGGGCCACAACCTGTATCACAATACTGAACCTGTATGAATATTTGTTTTTTTTATGAAAATTTCAGTCAGCTGCAGAGATAAGTAGCGCCCCTGTCATACTAAGATGTATGACTGGGGGGCTACTTATTTCTGCAGCTGACTGTACATAAAAGTACTTTTTTTTCATGAATGTGTACCAATTTCTTTTGCGTCGGCTGTATTCCGCGAACCTTGAAGTTCTTTTTTTTTAACTGCGAAGAAGTACTATTATTTTATGCGAAGTTCAAAATAGTACAAATAGAATACATTTATTTTGCCCATCAAACTCACCTCGATATCAGCGTAGTCGTACCTAGACCAAGAACCATCTGTCTACCTGGCACGACCCAACCTTAACCAACCTTTTGTGTCACACTGCCGAAACTGTATGAGTAATTACTTTTTGATTACAAGTACCTAAAAGTACATTTTTTTTCATGAATTTGTCCCTCATTCTTTTGCGTCGGCTGTACTCCGCGAACCATTGAGGGACATTTTTTTTTTACTGAGAAGAGGTACAATTATTTTATGTTGGGTACAAAATAGTACAATTTCAGTACATTTATTTTGTCTATCAAACAAACCTCAATGTCAGTGTGGTCGTGCCAGGTAGCATCTACCTAGCACGACCCCCACCTTTTGTGTCACACTGCCGAAACCGTATGAGTTATTACTTTTTAATGAAGAGTACATAAAAGTACATTTTTTTTCATGAATTTGTACCTCATTCTTTTGCGTCGGCTGTACTCCGCGAACCATTGAGGGACATTTTTTTTTAACTGAGAAGAGGTACAATTATTTTATGTACGGTACAAAATAGTACAATTTCAGTACATTTATTTTCACTATCAAACTAACCTCAATGTCAGTGTGGTCGTGCCAGGTAGCATCTACCTAGCACGACCCCCACCTTTTGTGTCACACTGCCGAAACCGTATGAGTTATTACATTTTAATGAAGAGTACATAAAAGTACATTTTTTTTCGTGAATTTGTACCGCTTTCTTTTCCGTCGGCTGTACTCCGCGAACAAAAAAGTTATTTTTTTTTAAATTGGGAAGGGGTACAATTATTTTATACTCGGTACAAAATAGTACAATTTCAGTACATTTATTTCGACTATCAAACTAACTTCGATCTCAGTGTGGTCGTGCCAGGTAGCATCTACCTAGCACGACCACAACCTCTATCTCACAACTCCGAAACCGTACGAGTACAATTTTTTTAATGAATAGTACAAAAAAGTACATTTTTTTTCGTGAATATGTACCGCAAAAGAAATAACAAAATCGTCCGTGGTCGTGCTGGGTAGTATCACACCTTTCTCAACGCGGTTTGATAATACTTATTGATCTGTATGATTGTACTTACGTAAGTGCCAATTTCGCAATAATATACCTAAGTATTGGGAATATTGGAATAGGGGTCGCGAGCATTGGGCGGCGTAGTAGAATAATTGATGCTCATCCAATATATAACCTTTCTAAGAAAACTAGCGGTGAATGGGTATATGATTCCCTGCCTTTGTTTTGTTGTTTTATGTCTCTTACATACAAGTGGATATGACATACGAATCTCAAATTACGTTCTCTGTACAATAACTTTCGTTTTAATAGTCACGATGTGCTAATAAAACGAAACAATTGAAAAGATAAACCGCTGTACATACTACTAAAGTAGCTATGTAACATAATATGTATATTGATATTCGTTAAACATGCATCTTCAGGACGACTGGTCAATTAAAATACCTTGTAAGTACAGACACAAAGTAGCCTGCGATATTTTGAAAGGTATAGATATTGCTATTTGTTTGAATGGCTTTGTATTATGACGAATATTTAAATGTCATCATCATCATCATCTGATTAGGGTCTCCGGAAATTCATGGAGGCTGGAGGCGTGCAACCATTCGTTGTGGAGATTTTCGGGGAGACCTATGTTCAGCAGTGGAAGTATCAAGATTGAATTGATGATGAATATTAACTTTTATGGCAGTATCTAATAGACGCATAGCTGAGCATTCTTACGCGTGCAATCCGTTAAAGATAATTTTCTGTCCTCCGGCCGGAAAGCGTCAACTATCGGGCCGCTGCGCCAAACGAAGATGCCGCTTTCTGGCTCTGTTGAACTTAAAAATAGTATACAAACCTTAGCCAGTGAATAAGAAAGCCTCAGATCACATTTTTGTCTACCTCTGCTTCGCTTCGAAAGTAAGAAACGTCTCAGATTACATGTGATTTGAGACATTTCTTATTTTACTGGCCAAGGTATGTAATATTGAACTAAATGTTAGAGCTCAAAAACAATTAATTGCGAACAAATTCAACTATGTAAAAAGTATTCATGTTTATTTTTATATTTAATTATCCTGTATAATTAAATATAAAAATGAATACTGCAGGTTATTTTAAATATTTTATTATTATTGTGTTTTTAGTCATGACATTTTAATATACATATGTAAATAAAATTAACAATTAAATATGTATTAGTTTTTTGCATTATTAAATTTGGTGTTTATAAAATATGCTACAATAAGAGCTTATAATATTTCAAATGATTCTATATAATATAAAGTTCACAAATATATTCATAATAATCTCGTTTAATTGATATCGGCTCTGCTCTGGAAAACAGCCGTATGACACATAGACTTATGTTCCGTAATCAACCGTGGCTCAATATGATACAGCTCAAAATCCTATGAAACGAATGTGCTATTATATAAGTTCACATACAAAATAGTACATTATGATCGAGTGGGCTAAGTTGGTCATTACAGTCGAGGCTGTGTTGCATAGCCGGAGCCGTCAGGCGAGGGCTGTATAGCCGAGACTATAAAGACCAATGCCCACGAGTGTCATACGACGTTTTTCAACACACTTGCGAATAAAACTTATCATTTAGAATTTCTGTTTTGTACATATTTATTTAGTGGTTTATCTATCCTCGTCTATCGTCACCTCGTCGTGTGGTGTCGGCGTAGTGCGGGCGCGCTCATGAACAGGCACGAGGTGGCGGACTGGTGGTGGCGGCGCTGCGCGGGTATAATATCCGTCCGCGCGTCGAGCCACATAGCGTGCTCTCATTGGCCAATTGGCGGTAATTACAGCACTTGTGCGGTAATGTAAAGTAAAAAGCACTCGTGTGTAATAAGCTGCGTTCCGCGCTTAAGAACCACCAAATAAGAGCGACTTTATGAGCAAGTGTGTTGAAAAAATATTAACTTTATTACTCTATCGTTGTAAACTACTTCGACACATTCGAATTACCATCCCGCTGGTTCGTACCCTCACGAGCGGTCAGCGTAAAGTCATTAGTGAAACGCGGCTAGCAAACTTGCTTAGGTACAGGATTGTAAGCGTACCTAAGCCCCCAGTTGGCTAGATCTGCTATACCTACTAGAGCTCGCCAAGCTATTAGGTAGCTCGAGTCAGCGTCAAAAACATTCGAATTGTGGCAACACCATCGTTTAAAAGATAAATTTCTATGAAAATGAAGTGCGTAGGTATAAGTACCAAAGTAGTTAAGAGTCTGTGCGGAAAGAGAATAGGCGTGGCGAAAAACGGAACTAACCTAACCAGTATGGCCACAGAACAGAAAATACGGCACATACGGTAGAAAATCATTACAGCGCCCCCAATTTAAATCCTATTCTCTTTCCGCACAGACTCTAGTAGTGACGGAAACTGATTATGGAAGGCAATAACTTATGTAAAAGTTACTTAATATAATCACTTAACCCTTAAAATGGGTTTATAATTAAGTCCTCTGTGATAAATGATGACATTGTTGAATCTGTGAATGTATTCAGCATCAAATATAAAGGAGGTAGCTTGAATAAAATATCGGTATGATCCAACTTTTAGCGAAAATCAACGGTAGCTATTACAAAGGTATATTTGTTTCCATCTTATTTAGTTATAATGAATAAAAATTATCTATTTTAGGTAAAAAAAAACCCATATATAAGTTAAATTCTGCGAGTCTAGTGAAAAGGGGTACAGTACAAGTCAAATTTATACCAGGACCAAAAGGTCACAACTCTATAGTATGACTTAAGCTCTTTTGCTCCTAGGTTAAATGTGACTTTGTACTCCTTTTCACTGGACCCACAGAATTATTACATGTTAAATTAAATTATTAATCTACTTGACTACGAAGAATAAATCCTAGCATATCTTGGACAGCTAAATTAAAAAAAAGCCGAGGTCGATAGATAGGAGGAAGTACAATAACGTCAATAACTTAGTTGAGATTAAATTTATAACTCCTTTAAAATTTACAACGATATTTTTTGTGTGTAAAATATTTAGGAGTTAGAAGATTTATTGTCAATTCCAACTCCTTAATAAATTGATGCAGAATGCATATTAGGGTAAGGTTTTTAAGTCCATTATATAAATAATATTCAATTTTACACTAAACTTACTAGTAGGTACCTATTATATTGTAGCATGGAATGTTAAAACCATACATAAATAAATGTGGTAGTTCATGGTAAAAGGTATCTTAAACGCTTTAAGAGACCGACCACGTCGAAGCCAGACCCCATACAAAATGTTTGAAAATGTTTCTCGTAATTCCAGCTAATTACTTCAATCACCTATGTCAAGAACTTACTAGTAGGTACCTAAAGGGTACGGATGTGAACCTAGGTGTTAAGTCCTTTTTGTCATGAACTATCACGTCTCCGAATAAAACATCCGAATTATCCATGCGGCATGGCATTGTGGTGTAGTTATATTTACAATCGAACGATCTGTTATGGTTTTCAGTAATAAATTACGACATTTGGTCAATACACAGCCGCAGTTTCTTGTCAATATCCCCTATCTTCATTTGCAGCCAGAGCTCACTCTCTTCTAGCACCTTTCTGGAGTTGTCTAATTGCTCCTAGAAAGTAATTAACAAATCATACATGCACAGTACACCCATGATTCTAAGAAATGTTGGCGTCTTAGAACCTTAATTTAGCTGACTAACCGTTACCTACTGGTTTAGGTATCACAAGGTGTCTCGACAAGTGTGTATAGAGGTTATTATAAATAACGCATCGTCAGGGGCGTATTTACCCTAGGGCCATCCGGGCCATGGCCCGGGGCGCCAATCGGCTAGGGGCGCCAATCGGCCACGAGCCGGTTGCCTTTAATTCTGGTGTTGGCACCATTCAACTGACTTTTACTTCTCACCTTTTTTATTTTATTGAAAATACGGTCGTCCATTATTAAAAACATACAGCGTGGTAAGTACAATAAGTACCTATAGATATGCTCCAAATAAGTGCGCGGTCGGGCGGGGCGTAGAGTGAAGAGAGGGCGGTTTCTCAATATTGAAGCCTGTTTTGCAAAACAACGCAAGTATCCAGTAACCTTGTCACCTGAAAGTACGGGGTACTTTACGAAAATCTAGTAGTTCTGATTTTTTGCAGACTTGTTTATGATGTTGAATGAATAATCTAAGTTTGTGACCTCGAGCGCCAAACGCAACTTTATCAAAAATCTAAAAAATCGCGAAAATTTCGGTTTTCAGAATTTGGTGATTGTAACCCTAAAGAACTAATTTTTGATAGTACCTTCTCAAGACATTTTTAAAGTACACTAAATTTTCTACAATATGAAATAATAAAATTATCTCTGTAGACCCAATAGTTTCCGAGATAAAGGTCTTCAAAATTCGTAATTTTTTCGAACTTTGCAATTTTGGTGAGGACATTGACTTGCTGATCATCGTCACTGCGATCGGTGCCACCCTTCCAAGAGGGCTAAAATAACTAAATTTATTGATTTTGAACAACTCAATTTACTAACTAATAAACGTATTAACTTTTTTTGTCCTTACCTTTTTTTATTTCATTATTCGTAGCTTAGCTTGTCATTAAACATCATCGTTCACACTTCTCATTTTCTTTGTTAACATCCCATAACGTACAAGGCTTCGATAGTATAACAGGGGCTACAAAGAATCAGGGTTAAAATTCATTCAGAACGACAGAATATTGCAAAAAAATGCGAAGTTCGAAAAAGTGATAAACTTTGAAAGGCTTTATCTCGGAAACTATTGGGTCTACAGAGACAATTCTAGTCTCATGGGTATTGTAAATTTAGTCTACCTGAAAAACGTCATGAAAAGGTACCTTCCCAATTTTTTACGGTTTTTTCGATTTTTGACAAAGTTAAGTTCCGCTCTCGAGGCAAAGTATAAAGACGAACAAGTAGTCTGACTTCGGCCGTTTAGGAGCGCGCGACACTTATTCACACAGACGCGCGATAGCTCGTCTGTGTGAGTGCGATCCATACTAGAGCATTCTTATTTCTTTGCTTATTATATTATACCTACTGTACCAACTGGATTATTATAAGTCTGCAAAAAATCAGTACTACCAGATTTGTCCCAAGCTCTGATGTATAAAGTTACTGGATTATAAGTAATTAAATCATCATTAATGGCATTGTAAACAAATTAGTACACCGCAAAAAAAAAAATAAGTAGACGTAGAGTGTTTTTTTATTTAAATATTTTTTTTCCTTGACTTCTGGGGCGGCGAAACATTATTGGCCCGGGGCGCCAAATTTCAAAATACGCCCCTGCGCATCGTACTTTAGTTAACTTCGATAGGCTCGAAAAAACTGTTATAATCGGTAGGGAAGCGATTCGACAGCAAGACAACACGAGGAAACCATGAACCTACTGTTTCGGCTTCTCGGTCTGCCTTCGGGTGTCACGACCTGTTTTTAACCAGGCAGACTATCCCGGGAGCTATAGTATAAGTCGTGCTACAATGTGAAGACTGGCTTTCATGAATAGAATAGAATAGAATATTTTATTTGCATAGAATAAGTTTACAGAGAGAGTCCTTAGATGAAATACAGACAATTTGTGGCTTATTCTGCTATATGTATTAATGTAGATAATACTAGCATGCAAAATATAATTGTTTTTTTTTTGTTTACACTTATTTTATACTGTATTCTGGGTCAGAAAATCTTTGATGTGATAGTAATTTTCCTCCATTAATAGACTAGTTAGTGCTCTTTTGAATTTGTTAAGCGGGAACTCCCGCATTTGTTTCGGCAGCTTATTAAATATGTTCATGCACATTACGTAACATTGCTTCGTGTACAATGTCAACCTTGGAACACGATCATGGACTAAACGTCCTGTGTTTCTTGTGCTGTTTGGATATACATCTTTTGCTGACTTGAATAAATGCATATGCCTTTTCACAAACATGCAGGTCTCTAAGATGTATAAGCATGGGAGCGGTAAAATCTTCAACTTCTTAAACATTGGCTTACACGATTTTCTGACGGGTGCATCACAGATGGCTCGAATACATTTTTTTTGGGCAATGAACGCTCTATTAATATTTGCACTATTTCCCCAAAGAACTAGACCATATCTTAAACTAGAGGCAACATAACCATGGTAGGCAGCTAAAGTGGCATTCAAACCTGAAATGCGCCTTAGCCGACGAAGTACATAAACAAATCTATTTATTTTGGAACAGACTTTTTCAATGTGTGTGTTCCAGTCTAAATACTTATCTAATTTTAAACCTAAAAATGTTACATTATTGATTTCTACAATTTTTTTATTCTTATATTTAATATTTAAATCATGTTTTTTACCTAATTTCGTGTTAAATTGGACATAGTTTGTTTTATCTATATTAATCTGCAAGTTATGATTATTGAGCCATTCGATTACCGTTTCTAACATTACGTTTACTTTATTTTCATGCCCCTTAAAATTTGTATTTCTAAGCTATGTAATAATAATTGAGATGTCATCAGCATATAGGATGGATTTATGTTGAATTGCATCACATATGTCATTTATATAGATAATAAATAATAGTGGCCCAAGAATGCTTCCTTGGGGGACGCCAACAGTATTATATGCTGATTCTGATTTAATATGGACTTCCTCGTTTCTGTCATTTAATGTGGTAATGTCAACAAATTGTTTTCTTCCAGTCAAGTATGTTTTGAGCCAATTCAATGCGGGACCTCTTATACCATGTCTATCCAGTTTATCTAAAAGTATTGAGTGATCTACGAAGTCGAACGCTTTGGACATATCTAAAAAAAACACGGTCGTATGTTTTTTCTCATCTAAACTCTTTGCGATGTTGTACACTAGATTGAAACCAGCCAGTGTAGTGGATTTGTTTTTTTGAAACCCGTTTTGTTCTGGTTTTATTATTTCATATTTATTGAAAAAACCCATGAGTCACTTGTGCATGCATTTTTCAAAATTTTTTGACAAAATGGGTACTAAGGTTATTGGACGGTAATTTCCCATGTCCATTTTATTTTTACTCTTAAATACTGGTTTTACTATGGAGGTTTTGAGTATTTCGGGGAAACATTCACTTTCAAAGGACTGGTTAACTAAATGTGTAATGATCCCTACCAAGTGCGTCTTACATTGTTTAATCACATTAGTGCTAATTTCATCAAAGCCAACTGCATTGGTGTTATTCAGTGTCATGATTATATACTATCAATGTCGATTTCAGAGAACGGTCTCAGAAATATGCTATTTTGAATACGTTTTCCGTCAGTAGGACGCGTAGCATGTGTTTTCTTTGTATCTGTTAGTTCAATATAGTATTTATTGAACTGTGATGCTATTTCATAAGGACTTTTAATAATGTTATTATTTACAGCTATTTTTTCAATATGGTTAGGTAATTTGAAATTTTCTGTTTCCGCTTTTATTAGTCGCCATGAGGCTTTGCATTTGTTTTTACTGCTCACTATAAATAAATAATATTAGGGGACAAAGGACAAAATTGATGCATTTTTTTAAAAGTTTTGTATACTTGTAGTATTCTCGTTGATTTTGTTCAGTTTTATCGTTTTTATAATATTGTAGTCGGAGCTGCTTCTTTTTTTTGCAGCTGATCTTAATGCCCTTTGATATCCATTTTGCAGGCTTATGACTTATGTTATTGCATTTAACTCGCTGAAGAGGAAAGCAGAGTTTATAAAAAAGAGACAGTAATTCGTGGAACTTATTGAAAGCGGTATTGAAGCTTTTTTCCAGATACACTTCAGAGAACGACAAATTCGCAAGACATTCCTGGAATTTATCTATGTTTTCTGGGCGGTAGTCTCGTTTAAACTTATACGTTGTTTTTTGTTGTACTACCTTTGCATTGCCTTTGAAACTGAGCATTTGAGCGGTTTCATGGAGATACTTATATCGACTCCCGCCGATGAGTACCTACCTGTAGAGTTGACGCACGAATTCTGAGGAATTGGAGTTCAAGGGGATCACAATCTCGCCGCTCTAAACCCCATGTCCTCTATCTAGTCTAGAAAGTAGAGGTGCTAGGTCTAGTCTTGTTCCTCGGAGCTGGTTCACGGACTATACGACCAGCGTGATTATTATTGATACCTATACATAATGATTAGTATTTAACTGTTTACTCACCGGTGGAATAGGGTAAGGCGTAGGTAAATCGCAAAACTGCCGAATCAAAATGTCTGACATCTTGGATTTGACGCAGATGTCATTAACCCAGCAGCCCTCCTGCAGCTGTCCAGTGTGGAGGTGGTAGAATCGACCGAGCCCACTCTTGATGTTCCGCTCCCAGTGTCCTTCGTAGCGGTTACCATTTTCTACGGAATAAAAAAGTTACGTAGAGCGTGGAAGTAGAATGGATCGAATAGTTAGCTACTAATCCCTAAGAAATTCACGGCTCCCGGGGGATCGCAAAACACGAATGTCACGAGAGTAAATGATGGCACAATACAGTGAAATCTCAGCCCTATTCTCTCTTGTTCTCATTGGTCGTGTGATAGACGCACGGAAAAGCATTAATCCGTATCTTTCCTGTACTATTTAGACAAGGATGCCAATTTGGGAAGATAACTGTCAGTTACTTTTAACATTACGTAAATAAGTTACACGTAGGTATACCTACCTTGCACGAACATGCCCAACCCCTCCCTTTCGCTCTTGTTCCAATACCCCACATACATAGTTCCGTTGGCATACCACATTTTCCCGTACCCATGTCTATGGCCCTTCTTCCAGAAGCCCAAGTAGATGTCCCCATTCTCATAGTACCAGGCCCCTACTCCTTCTGGCTTGCCCCGAACCCAATCGCCCCGGTAGTCTAGCCGGAATGTTCCGTTTTGTAAGTGGTGGCTGAGTGTTCCATATCCGTGCCTGCGGATAAAAGATTCCTCATAGCAGTGCCGGATTAGCCATATAGCAAGAATAGCATGTGCTACGGGCCCCGCGCATTGGGGGGGGGGGGGGGGGGGCACTCGTAAAAGGGGACCCCCTCGTTATGTAATTCCTCACGTATAAAATTACCGGTCAATCGGTATTTAAGCATATCTAAGACCAACCAACCCTCTAATGCTACAGGCCCCGTGCTGACTTAATCCGGCACTGCCTCATAGGGAAAGTTTTACAGGCTGCATACTGGTACACTTACCCTACTTACCTATATTAGTGAATGGGTTTCCAGTTTACACGAGTTCTAGATATCATGAAGTGTTTATATGCAGTGCTACTTACCGACAGTTTCAGCGAAATAGGTTAATTAGCAAATAGTACAAGAAATAATAGGCAAGTAGTTACCTGAAACCCTTATACCAGTCACCTTCATAAAGTTTTCCAGTGATTGTGTAAAAATAACCTTTTCCTGCGAAATACAGAGTAATTATCTTAGGAATCACACACGTGTATGAGCTGATGTTAATAACTGACTGACTGACAAAAAGGTAGATGTATCTACACTCTCGTCTAGAAGACAGTCAGTCAGTTTTAGTCGTCCGAGGCGTAGTGGTAGCATTATACGTTAAGTAGTTAGATACGTACGATTTAGGTAGGACGGCATATTAGGAAACCTTAGTTAAAAAATAAAAGTTCTCTGACGGCACTAAAATTATTTTACTATTATAGTAGGTACCTAGGTAGGTACGATCCGTCAGTATGCATGTGTCGATACATAGGCGACTGTAAATAGAAGTTAGGTACTTACGCGCATTTGTTTCACCCATACTAGAGATTAGAGCCCGGACATGATAGGTAAGTATCTTGTCTTTTTTGATTTCAGTAAAATGATCATAAAATGTGCCGTGACAACTAAGATATCAACAAATACATACTATTGTTATCGTGAGGCACTCGCCATCGTACCGTACCAATTTTTACCTTCTTTTAGATCAGAGTTCCATTCGCCTTTGTATACATCAAATCTAGAAGTAAATATTGAATGATGTAAACCATTTTTTATAGATTTCTTCTCCGCTGCCACGGAAAGTGGCGTGAAGTTGCGGGGCTTCCTATAAAATGGCATTGTTTAAAATAATAATCGCCATAGGTATACAAGTAAATAATGAAAAATGAAACAATTGTAAATAATAAAAAAATAACGTTTACGATGTTTACTAATGTCAAGGTGATATTTCGTTTTTTTTTGTTGTTTCTGACATTATTTATAGGTTTCATTACAAAATCAGTGACATAACAATGAGGTCAGTAATAAATAAGTATCATAAGTATAGCCAAAAACTTGTTGGTAGACGCATCTTAACCGGTTTCAGAAAAGAGGAAGTTCTTAGCTGTTCGTCAGAAAAGTCTCTTATGTAGGTAGGTACCTAGCTATGTTCCCCGATTACTCTAAGACGGCGGGACCGCGATTTGGAAATATTTTTGTTGTTGTAAAGATTAGGTATGTCTCCCATGCATCTTTCAATATAGGTCGATTCACAAGAGCTGGCGCGGATTTTGTGTGCAGCCAGTGCTTATTTCATATTAAATCCGCGCCACCTCTTACTGTAGAACAGCTATGACAATGACACGCGACTCTTTGTCGCACGACAAATATTACCTATCCCTTTCCAGTCAATGTAATGTGACACAAATCGAACTAGTCCCATAGTAAGCTCAATAAGGCTTGTGTTATGGATACTAGACGACGATATATTTAATAAATACACATACTTAAATACATAGAAAACATCCAAGACTCAGAAACAAGATCATTACACAGATAATATTTGCTTTTACCGGGATTTGAACCCAGGACCGTCTGCTTCGTAGGTAAAAACAATAATAAACGTAGAGGGCGGCTTTAGTTTACAAAACCATTATAAACACAATGAAAACCAACATTACTTAACTATACATTTATTACAAAACTACATAAACTTAGGCATTTCCATGAGCTATTTTCAGGCCGCGACTCAACTCTATGAGCTGTTGGTAGTCCTCCCTAAAGCCCTGCAGAGCCAGTTCCTGTTGGCTTTTCATTGAAGAGTTGCTCGTGATGTATTTCTGAACGCATTCCACGCAACTATTGTCCAGTTGGATGTCTTCTTCTGTTAGGCGCTCCTGTTTTGTTAGTTGGACAGGCGTAGGCAGGATCTGAAACGAAAATAATCCACATGGTAAGAATAAAAATCTACAAAAAGTCGATGAATTGATAAGCTTCCTATTCTTGTCTACAAGTTTATAAAAATAGGTATCTTAAATTAATTTATAAATACGCATGTTCTAAGAGTTCGAAAGGCGGGGAGTGCGGAAATCTGCACAAATACAAACCTTTTGCACCAATTTGAGCGCCAAGTCGCCATTGGCAATGTCGCCAAGTATGGCCTGTCTTGTAGCGACCAACAACACAGCTTCTCTCACAACACCTGATTGAAGCAGTTCCAGCATAAGATTGTCTATGCTCTGGTGCCAGGTTAGGTAGAACACTAGTGGCCCGAAGTGTCTAGTGGACCTGGAAATATAAATCAAAAGAGTGATGCAATCAGTGCCAAATTAATCATAGTGGCAAATGATATCCTGTTATAGGTATGGCACGCGCGATTTGTTCGATAATTTTCACAAAAGCATTTTTTCATAGTAGCTTATTTTATATTTAAAAATTATAAACTCACCTCAACAAATTATATTTGCTCTTAGAATCAACATGTTGGTAAGTAATACTTGTGACCCGTTGGTACGATGGTTCATCAGGTTCATACTGGATGCAGGCTCGGTCCAGGAGAAACTCATACTGCTCCCTGTCAAGCAGGCTGTTGAACTTCTCCTCGTCCATGAACATAAGGGGCTCTCTTATTGCGCGACCGTTTATAGGGAAGTATATCTGAAAGTTAAAGTAATAGTAGCTAAAATAGAGGTTTAAGCACATCTCAAAATAATAACTAATACTTAAAAAAAATCCCATCACTAAATAACTATTATTATTCACCTGATTAAGCCTTTTCCTGGTGTCATGGTCACTGCTTTGAAGAGTGCCCTCAGGCAGTCTAAAAGGAAAGTTTAAATTAGCTAAAAAACTTCTTAACTTTCAACATTTAGATATTATAGTCATTTAACATTACTTAGCTAGTGTCCCAGGGAAGTAAACATGCAGGGAGTAACATCGGGAGTGTCACCTCTAGCCCAAAGACCAATCGGAACTACTACGAAATTTTTACAGTTTTTTGAGAAATTACCTCATGACAATATTAAATTAATTAATTGATTCCAGTGCAATTTAAGTTACCTATTTTTTCAGGAAAATTAACACATTCAGTGCCAATCTCTCAAATTTCCACATATGAAATGCACTAATGTACAAATCATACAAAACGAACTTGATAGTTGGATATTGCCTTAGCCCAACAAGTAATAAAGTGAGTTTAAAATTCCTACCTCTCCACAATTATTCTGTGTGCATTATCAACACCAAAACTGATATCTGTGAAAATGTATTTTGATGTGTCATAGCCTATTAGAGCAGGGTCTTCCGACAGAACATCTTGGATGTGTTGTTGTATCTGAAAGGCGACAAAATGTTTGTGATAGTAAAATAAAATTGTTGTACATATTAGAGTTGGGTTGTTAGATAGTTTTGTTGAAACAAAACAACAGTGTCTTTGTTAAGACTTGGTTTAATCCCAAACAAAACAAAAGCTTCATTGTCAGGTTATAACTCTTTAGATATTTATAATATTTTCTGTAAATATTTTACATTATTTTAAGCTTAGATTAGACAAGAATTGGTTATTTATTTTAGGGAGAAAACTTAGTCTGTGATATGGTTATTATTTTTAGTTATCGCAAGAAACTGTTAACTCTGTTTCATTATAATAAACACCCTATTGCATATTAAGATCACGTAAAATAGGCATAATATGAGAAGTTAAGACGTCGATCGTCGAAAACTAGCCAAAACCTAGGTAGGAAACCGAATTTTCTATACCTTAACAACAGGCGGCATCTGTAGCAGTTGGTCAGCTCGCTCATTTGCTTTCGCGACCTCTATTTCCAGCTCCTCGGAAGTTAAAAACTTATATTTAGGCGTACGAAGTATGGGCAGTCCACTGCTGGTTCTCTTACGGAATACTTTTGCCAAATCCGGCCTTGTTAACCTTTTTAGTAAAGTCTGAATGTCAGGGGAGAAAAACTTCGGTGCGGGATCTTTATCACCATCTAAAATAATGCAAAATAGGTAGAAATTAAGAAAATACATGACTTATATCATAAATTCATAGCCAATGGTTGGTTAACGACTATTACCGTATAATGATGGCACAAAACTTAACTTTCTTGAATAAATGAGGCAGAATTGTGCATCTTTATGCTTTAATATTACATTTTTGGCGCTGCTTTGAGCCAATTTTTTAAATAATATAGACATTTTAATAACAAACAATCTTCCGAAGACTAACCTAACTTTCGTTTTTTTTTGTGGATAGACATTTTAACGATAGTGTTGTAACAAAGTGGCAAAACCGGTAAAAGTGTCATTTACATTAATATCTCACGTTTGTGTAATTGAAAACAGACTGACTAATATTTAGGTATAGTAACATTTGTGATTAGGTGTCTGTCCTATCTTATCTGTCAAAGTCCTTACGCGCTTCGTTGTATTTATCCCAAAATTCTTACATATTTTCTTGTTTGATTTCTTTAGATTTAATTTTTCTTGATGATTTAATGACCTGTCATCATTACAATGTCCAAAAGGAAGGCTGGAGTGAAAGATATCATTTATGAATTGGATAATGATGATATCGAAATAAGTAGTGAAGATGAAGGTAAACATCCTAAAATTAACCGTTTAGAGTCCGATAACGGCTCACAAACCAGCAACGACGACGTTATTATTCAAGAAACTCCCATAGAATGTATAAATCTTGACTGCTCTATTGATACTATCGATATTGAAACATCGTCATTAAAGGCACATAATGGAGGGAAAAGTCCCAATGTTATTCAAATTGAAGACGATGACCAACCGGCGATTAAGGAGGCGGATAGCAGTCAAAAACTGAGTACTAACGTTACTGAAGCATCAATTTTAAATGAGGATATAGTTGTGGATTCTCCAGCATCGAATACAGATTTGGGTGTCGCAGGGTGTGAGAACAGGACACCTTTGTTCACTGTGCGATTTAAAGACAAGAAAGTAGCGAAGGCGTACAAAGAGGAAATAAAAGCTTTTATGTTAAAACTCATTAAACTGCATGATGACGGGGCTTTGGATGGGTCGGAGACAGAGACAGACTTGGAACTCGATATTTGGCCTGAAGACTTACAAGAGCCAGTGAGTGTTGTCGAGACACAGTCGCAAGAGGAGCCAGAAGACAACTTTTTCTTTGTTGACACGGATCCATCGGTCCAGGAGCTAGATGAAATACCTAGATACAGACAGGTAAATTAATGTATAACTTTGTGATGCTAATTTATGGCAACCACAGCATGTGATTCAGCTTGCACAATACTAGTGATTACCTATACTACTGTAGTTTATTTTTACTATTTTATGGATGCATTGTTAATTATCGGAACAAATATCTTTTAGTTTGATTCTAGCAATAGCAATTGAATGCAAAGTATACTAATCATAAAATAAGAAATTAGTAACTTCTGGTTAGATTTCTGAATGTAATTCCGCACCTGAAAAGCATAACACTATAAGTATTTATATTATATATATGAAAACTGGATGATGAAAGCAAAGGACAGACAGACATGGAGAAAAATGGAGGAGGCCTTTACCCGCTGAGGGGTCCATAGTGAATTTAATATAACTGTGTTTTAAAATGTAAAATCACATGAATACTTCTAAGTTGTCCTTCATTATGGAAATAAATAGGCTAAATGCAAAAAAGAACATAGTTTTAAACAAAGGACTCTCTAGGTATTCTATATTTAGAAAAAAATAAATGGGGTCGTAAAAATTAAGTATAAGCGATTAAATCAGTTTAAGTTGTTTTATTACAACAAGTAAATGTTATTTTTCAGGCGAATACCCTTATATCCAATATAGTTGCTGAAGAGACAACACCGCCTCCTGTGCTACGTCGCGGCCCCACGTGCTTCAACTGTGACGGTGCACATCCTTTGAGAGACTGCCAATTACCAAGAGACAATGCCAGGATTGCAGACAAGAGGAAAAACATGGTCAAAGTTGGGTAAGGAAATGATTGTTTAGTCTAAAATAGAGGTGGACAAATTTTCTTCTTGGGGGGCCAGAAAATTTAAGAAATTTCAGAGACGAGCCAAAATTATAGCAAAAAAAATTAAATATTTTCTTTTAAAATCTCTGTCCTTTGAAATATTTATCCCAAACCATATACTTATTTTGAAGGAGCATTGGCGGGCCGGATTATACCCTCCCGCGGGCCGTACTTTGCCCAACACTGATCTAAACATACTGTTGACTGTTCTGTACTGTGTTAGTATTGCATTGGAAATGAAATATAGGCAAATAATAATAATAATACGCAGGGCAGCTTGTGGATACGCAGGGCAGCTTGTGGCGAGCTGTTGGGGAGTAGCGACCCCACGTACCCGAGTGCTCCGGGGGGTCCTTAGGGAGGGTCATGGGATTTAGTGAAAGGACCTCCGCCTCTGGCTTGCCTTAACTGGCCGTCCAGAGTGGAGTCGCGAGAGCTATATGCTCCAGGCGTGGAAGTGATAAAAGGCATAACGCCGCGAGTACCCTCGGAGAAAGCGCAGCACACCTCTCGACACCCTGCAGCCCTCGGCAGCGGTGTTGCCCCTGGGCCATTGCTCATAATGTCGCTATTTAACAGGGGCCCATCAGCGGAGGGCAAGTCACGGTCTGTCAGTGCCGCGAAAGCCATGAGACACTTTTCCTGACAGGCGCCGTCATGTCTCAATCCATAGCCCAGTATCTAGTCCATAATTCCACCACCATAACCCAGTAAATTTAGATTCCATCAATCAACAATAGTCCTTGCATCTGGCGGGGGCTGTCTCTGCGTGCGTCCTGTGACACGGGCAGGGACAGCATCCGCTGGGTGTACACGTTGCCTTTTAAATTGTCGAAAGGGCCTCTACGCGTTGGCTTCGGCTCCGCGCACGCCTCCCAAAGGGCCGGGACACTATTGTCTCGTGTACGGGAAAGACATACATATAATAATAATATCATTTATTTAATCAGACAACAAGATCCATAGTTTGTTAGTATTTGCTTATAACTATGTTAGTATACATATTTTACCAATGGTGTTCTTAATTAAGTGTCGCATTATTGAGCACTCACTTCTTACAGCAACTGTCATCAGGAGGCTGTTAGTGCTGCCACGTATTCTGTATAAAAAACTTAACTAGAGCACCTGTTGCATGTAGTAGTAACCTGTCCATATAGACAGTTTGATGATTCATTTTAGAAAAAGGACAATTTCTATATAAATTCCGTACACTACTACATGCAACAGGTGCTTTAGTTAAGTTTATGACCTATACTGCCTCTTTCTACACAATAAATCTTGGTCCTGATGAGTATAAAATGTAATGTAATGAACACAAATAGTGTGGATGGCACACAAACTGAATATGAATGAGTATTTCAACTGCCGTTATGTTTGCGCTAAAAACTGAAAGTCAATGAACAGTAAATGTTACATGTAATCCTAGTGCCATACACAAACACAAATTGCATTACATTACATGACAGTTGTCTGGGCCTGGCTTATAAAAAAAAATATATAGGTATCAGTGGCGTGGCGTCAAATATATTCTTAGTAAAGCCGGAGCAGATTTGGATTACTTTTTCTATAGGAGTAGTAAATACTCCGGTCATATGCTTTAAAATAGGCAAGCCGGTGGGAATTGGGTTCTATGGACGCCACGCCACTGATAGTATTTTTACATATGTCCTTTTGACATTATAAGAATTGTCGCACCCATGGTAAACTCACGAATCTACTAGGTACTTTGAGAGATTCGCAAATTCATAATCAGTATAGGTTTAGGTCTAAAATCCAAGTTCACCAATATTGCACATTCGCAAGTTTACCATGGGCGTAGGATCTTTGTTCACTTGTAAACCTATACCGCAAACTTAACGAGTCCAAATTCTCACTTAATTGTTTTTTCGTTTCTGCTGCAATCTATGAATTAACTGTTGTCCAAAGTAAATACTGGAATTTTGATAAATATCCTTTTTCCAGTCGGTATCACGTAGAAGACGAGCAGAAGTACGGGCACCTGATCCCGGGCCGGATATCCGGGAACCTGCGGCACGCGCTCGGGCTCAAGCGGGCCGAGATCCCGCTATACATCTACCGGATGCGGATGCTGGGCTACCCGCCCGGCTGGCTCGAAGAAGCGCGGATATCGCACTCGGGGATCACCATGTTCGATTCTACGGTAATTTTTTTTTTTTTTACTCCTGTACTTTTTTATCTGTCTTTTACTTGGTCACTGAACATACATAATATGAGTTCAGAAAAGTCTATACTCTATTCTCCATAACAGCACTTGTGTCGTTAAAGTCGCAAAACGACACTGCTAGCTGCCACAGACTTCTAAATCTAGGTTAAACTTAGGTCAAGGATTAAGCGATCAATACTAACTTTACAATAAAAATGCACAACTACCCAACTTAACAAACAAATAAATTCTTTTTTTAATAGCGTCACTGCGTGTTGCTAGCGGTATACGTCAAATTAAAAACAAAGTTTACCATAGACACATACTTATTATATTGTCAGTCATATGTCATATTTGCCTTGTTTGCGCGCCATGTTTAATTTTGTATTTTATATTTTAAAACCTAGTTGTAGAAAAAGTATTGTATGCAACATTGAATAATTACACATTATTGTCGAAGTTACCTCAGATTTTAGTCTCATATCGAGCTATTTGGCACATATCCGGGACTATTAACAAATACTTTAAAATTACATTGAAATCTGCCGGAATCTCGACAATTCAAACTCAAACTCATTTATTTCTGCAAGTAGGCCTCAAGGGTTCTTTTACATGTCTGATTCTTTTCTTTTGGCGCTTCGGTTGATGACTTTCTGGTGAGAAGAAGAAGAAACTCACCAGTTTCTCTTTTAAAAAATCATACAACAATTGTGACATTATTACCTACATAAAATGACATTTATAAAATGCAACAAGGAAATAACTGGGCACAGTTTTTTTTTTCTTTTACTTTTTACGTTTTTATAATGTGTCCACGAATGTGAGGCGGGTGAAACGCTCAAATAATGACCCATTTGCGATACTCGCCGCCGCGGCGGCTCGTATCGCAACTCACGCCATTCCCGTATTTTGACCCTACTTACACAACTGTTGCATAAAGTACTATTTTATAAATATCGGGAGACAATCTTACACAAATTGAGCTAGTCCCAAACTAAGCAATGATTGTACTGTGGGTACTAGACGACGATATACATCTATATGGCATTTTTGCAACTTTGAGTAAAGTTCAGCTCATCCGGTTTGTTAGTCTACATACTGATTGTAGAGAAAATTGTCTATGGGCTAATTTGCTACTTGCTCAAAAGGTAGTCAGCCTGAATTATAATCATGGCACATTGAAATCTGTTCTGTTTTTCCTGACGCCGCGCCGCGGTAATGTTGCCATTGCATTTGAGTTTCAGCATGCTTTCGACATAGTGCTGTACAGTAAGCCAAGAAAATGGTCCACTACTTTTGAACTTTTATACCATTCAATAAAGTCGAAAACTGGTAGACCACTTTCTTGGCTTACAGTACCGACAGCATTATTAGCTGTTACAGGAAAAATATACGTTGTTTCGTTCCACCATGGTCATCATCATCAGCCTATTTACGTCCCACCGCTGGGCACAGGCCTACAATACAATACAAATATTCTTTATTGCACACCAGAAAAACATATTACACATACCTACTGTCATAGATAAGAGTGAATGTGCTGTAGTCCCCACACTAGCCCACTGCAGATAGGGGACTTTACATACACCTTTGAATTTCTTCGCGGATGTATGCCGGTTTCCTCGCGTTGTTTTTCTTTCATTGAAAAGCTAACGGCAAATAGTATCTCGTACATAAGTTCCGAAAAACTTACTAATACGAGCCAGGATTCGAACCCACCACCATGAAAGGTGCATGTCCGAACCATGGTGATAATAGATATGGTCTGTTGTATCTGCACTATATATATCGCCTGGTGACAAGCGAAATTCACTAAAACTTCTGTCATTGCTCTTCAAAAGGTCGTATCTAATTAGTAAATCAATACTGAGATACGAGCTTTGCTTTAAGTAGGTATTTGTTACTTAGTGACTTTTGCTTGTCAGCAGACGATTATCTGCCGATATTTTAGCTAGACTGCGGTATCTGGAGTTTGATTACTTTTTTTTAGGGAAGCGCAATAAGGGACCCTGAGGAAGAGGAGGGTGAGCTAAGCGAACCAGGTTCTAAAGATAAGTTCGACATCAAGAAGATTCTCGACTTTCCAGGATTCAACGTACCCGCCAGCTCACGCTATCGGGAGGTAAGCTAATAGATCACCCGAAGTAAAAATTTGAATAAAAAATGCCTAATATAGAGCTTGGCACTTAACTTGCTCTGAGCATAAACCAGTTTTTTTGAAAGGTTCTGAGAAGACTACTTTTGCACAGGTCCAAAGGTGGTAGGTAGGTATATTTTGACACCAAATGTCATAAAAATCTGGCCAGCACTTTTAGCCAGCAGTTTTACGTAAAGTGCGAAAAATCACAAAATTGTTTCAATTTAATTGCATGTATATAGAGTCCGTATTCTGAACTCCCTTTTTAGTGCTGTTCTGAATTGGCTATTTGACAACTTTTTTCCATGATATGTTATTGAAAGACCTCTCAATAATACAAATATTAGTGAAAAAAACCACTTCGATATCATAAAAACTCGCCGAGATATTACGATGTTAAAATCACATTTTTATACTTTCCCAAAAGCGTGCCGAAACGCTTCATACTGAAGCCCATTATAACGTGACGTCAAAAGACATACGTTGTCTGGAGAAATCCAGAACTTTGTTCTGCAACTATGTTAAAATATGCGTTTATCGTAACAGAAAATTTACCATAAATTTTATGGATTTAAATGGACTTTCCCACTCAACTTTGCAACCTCATAAAAAAAGTTACACGTTCAAGCTCAAAGCTTATTTTAACAGCATTTTAGGTTACAATCAAGTACCCAATTATCATCATCATCAGCTTACTAAGGGTCGGGGTACAGCACACGTCTTCACATTCTTCCCATCATTCGTAATCTTTTAGTTTTCAAATTATGTTTTTTGTAGTATTTAATCATGCCATTTCATTCCAGGAAGCCCACTTATACGGTCTACCGCCGTTGTCGGAGCAGGACAGCAAGATAGCGATGCTGCAGATGCTAGCGCCGAATGCGATGAAAGCGTACAAGCGCAAGAAGCTGACCTTCTTCCCCTCGGCCGACAAGGCCCAGGCCGACGGACAGGCTGAGATGGAGTTGGATAGTGGAGACGGTAATCATAGGCCCTTTAATGGAGGCGGTAATTATAGGCCCTCTAGTGGAGACAGTAATTATAGGCCCTTTAGTGGAGACGGTACATATAGGTCCTCTGGCGGAGACGGTAATTATAGGCCCTTTAGTGGAGACGGTAATTATAGTCCCGTTAGTGGAGACGGTAATTATAGACCGTCTAGTGGAGACGGTAATTATATTCCCGTTAGTGGAGACGGTAATTATAGGCCCTTCAGTGGAGACGGTAATTATAGTCCCGTTAGTGGAGACGGTAATTATAGACCGTCTAGTGGAGACGGTAATTATAGTCCCGTTAGTGG
Source organism: Eudemis profundana (assembly GCA_947034925.1). Lineage (NCBI taxonomy): Eukaryota > Metazoa > Arthropoda > Insecta > Lepidoptera > Tortricidae > Eudemis > Eudemis profundana. The sequence goes on along the minus strand of OX344802.1, from coordinate 18,226,199 downwards.
AGACGGTAATTATAGGCCCTTTAGTGGAGACGGTAATTATAGTCCCGTTAATGGAGGCGGTAATTATAGGCCCTCTAGTGGAGACAGTAATTATAGGCCCTTTAGTGGAGACGGTACATATAGGTCCTCTGGCGGAGACGGTAATTATAGGCCCTTTAGTGGAGACGGTAATTATAGACCGTCTAGTGGAGACGGTAATTATAGTCCCGTTAGTGGAGACGGTAATTATAGGCCCTTTAGTGGAGACGGTAATTATAGTCCCGTTAGTGGAGACGGTAATTATAGACCGTCTAGTGGAGACGGTAATTATAGTCCCGTTAGTGGAGACGGTAATTATAGGCCCTTTAGTGGAGACGGTACATATAGGTCCTGTAGCGGAGAAGGTAATTATAGGCCCTTTAGTGGAGACGGTAATTATAGTCCCGTTAGTGGAGACGGTAATTATAGACCGTCTAGTGGAGACGGTAATTATAGTCCCGTTAGTGGAGACGGTAATTATAGGCCCTTTAGTGGAGACGGTACATATAGGTCCTCTGGCGGAGACGGTAATTATAGGCCCTTTAGTGGAGACGGTAATTATAGTCCCGTTAGTGGAGACGGTAATTATAGACCGTCTAGTGGAGACGGTAATTATAGTCCCGTTAGTGGAGACGGTAATTATAGGCCCTTTAGTGGAGACGGTAATTATAGTCCCGTTAGTGGAGACGGTAATTATAGACCGTCTAGTGGAGACGGTCATTATAGTCCCGTTAGTGGAGACGGTAATTATAGGCCCTTTAGTGGAGACGGTACATATAGGTCCTGTAGCGGAGAAGGTAATTATAGGCCCTTTAGTGGAGACGGTAATTATAGTCCCGTTAGTGGAGACGGTAATTATAGACCGTCTAGTGGAGACGGTAATTATAGTCCCGTTAGTGGAGACGGTAATTATAGGCCCTTTAGTGGAGACGGTACATATAGGTCCTGTAGCGGAGACGGTAATTATAGGCCCTTTAGTGGAGACGGTAATTATAGTCCCGTTAGTGGAGACGGTAATTATAGACCGTCTAGTGGAGACGGTAATTATAGACCGTCTAGTGGAGACGGTAATTATAGGCCCGTTAGTGGAGAGGGTAATTATAGGCCCTTTAGTGGAGACGGTAATTATAGGCCTCAAGGGCCCTTTTACAGGTCTAACGTACTGTGTGCTATCTATTACCCTCTAGAAAGATCTATTATGATTAGTCTACCTCTTACTATACTTTAGATGCCGCTAGTAATCAAATAGGCTAGTTTCCTAATCCTAAAGGATCAAATCGCTTCTTTTTATGAAGTGTGAAATCGCTCAGATAGTGTGCAGCTTCATAGAAAATACGAACAAATAACGTCACTGGTTCTTATGATTAAGTAGTCTTATTATTTAATATTTTTGTCATTTCTTGCCTTTAATAAAGGCAAGAAAATAAGAGAATCTAGTTATTTTTGGGATGGGTTTTGGACGCTAAATTTGAATTTTAGTAATTAGCGTTGAATTTATTATTCAACGCTAATTAATAATAATAATAATTATTATTAATTAGCGTTGAATAATAAATGTTTACTACAGGTAACTACTCTCTTTTGAATGCAGTATCTCTACGATGAAAAGTACTGAAGCCTTATCAAAATCGTTTTCAATACATTTACAGAAGTGGCAGAGTTCCCATCAGTACCGCCGCTGCCCGACGACGCACCGCCGCCTCCCCCACCGCCCCCCGCTTCACCGCCACCTCTACCCGCCTCTAAACCACCGCCACCCACCTCTCAACCATCACCACCCGCCTCTCAACCACCGCCGCCCGCCTCTCAACCATCACCACCCGCCTCTCAACCACCGCCACCCACATCTCAACCATCACCACCCGCCTCCAAACCACCGCTACCCGCCTCTCAACCATCACCACTCACCTCTCAACCATCGCCACCCGCCTCTCAACCATCACCACCCGCCTCTCAACCACCGCCGCCCACCTCTCAACCACCACCCCCTACCTCTCCACAACCCCCCAAATCGCCTTCACCCCCACCTAAATCTCTCCCCCCCTCGCCAAATCAACCAGCCGATGCTCAGCCTACAGAGGAAGGTGAAGTGGAGAGTATGAATGAGACTGAAGATGAATTGGAAATTGTGGCGGTTACCGAAGTGCAGGATATACCAATGCCGGCGGACGCATCGCATATTACTATTGAAGACGATACTGATTTGGTAAGTGTTATATTATAATATAAACTAAAAGATGCTAGCGACCACGCAGGAGAAAAAGTTATAACTATAATTTTTGCTACACCGTCTTCAGATAAAAAGTATCCTATAATCATCAATCAAAGTTGATTGTAATCTCGGTAATTTGTCAATAATTTATTTTGTTAAAACTCCAGAAATTTCTGACAACTTTTCCATTTTTTTGTGAACTTTCTGCAATTTGTACATCGGTATATAAAAGATGAATCAGAAATAGACTAGAATATTTCTGTTTTGAATTAGAAGCCTTAAAATTGTAAATGACCAGTGGTATTTTTCTTCTCGCAATGCATAACAGTAAAACAACAACATACATCGTAACCATGTTATATTTTTTTACAGGACAAGTCTGAACTAAGCAGCGGCCGCGGCAGCCCCTCACTAGACGACTTGGAAGAAAAAAAACGACTCTTGCTCAATGCTTTAGAAACCGACGTTACTCTGCCAAACTCTCCTGCTATTTCCCTAGACATAGATCCTAGCGGTAAAGACCTAAGTGACTCTACAAAGATAGCTGAAAATGAAAATATGGACACGGCTGAACCAAAAAATGGGATTATGGACGCTGTTGAAGATGAAAATGAGAATATGGACACAACTGAAACAAATTCAGAAATGAAAGAAACTCTTAGTGATGACGGATCTAAAATGCCTTTAACAGTGGACGTAGATATTAATGCATCGCCTTTAAGGACTATAGAAAGCCCAAGTATATCAAGAGAAGCTGTAAAAACGCCTACGGCAGACACTAAGGGTTTAGTCAAAACTACCTCATATGGGACGCCAGTTATGAATATAGCATCGCCGTACCTTAAGTTGCCTAGTGACGATAAGTTTGCTAAAGACATTTGTGACGTAATCAATTTCGAGAACCTTCCAAATTCTACGGGTAAGTATAAGAAGATATGCAATCTTCTGAAAAAGGTGAAAAATGAGGTTGATAGGATACACGACTCGTGATGAGCGTCAGATTAGGCTGGTGATCTGCATTGGACACTGAATTTCGTGAGTAGGTAGGTACTTAGTTCTGAAGATAATTGACTAATTGTGACATGAGCCAAAAAGTTAAACCAAGTTACTACATCACGTTAAATTTGTGATACAATAACATTACTTTGGTGGACTTATGTAGTAATAGTCTAATAGGATCACCTATAATTTTTTTTTCGGAGAATGAATAACAAGTTACTACTTAGGTAGTAGGTATAATGTACGTGTTACTTTGCTTATTCTGTTGCTGAACCGGCGAGCTACATCTTCTGCCTGGTAGTCGCTTAAGAGGAAACAGGAGGGCAGTTTTTCCATACAAACGTAGTCCCCTGTTTCCTCCCTGGATAATGCCAGTAGAGCAATCATTTATTGTCCAAAAATCTATGGCTACTATTGATATGTTCCTATGTTTTCCTTTTTACGATAAATTGATTCTCAAACGAGATATTAACCTTCAAAAACCTAAAAAAAATGCCAGATTTTCCGCTGTGTTCACACATCCAGAAAACAAATTTGACTAGATTATTAAAAAAAAGGAAAACATAGACCACACTATTTAGATGCGTGGCATCCCAAGAACAAGCGGGCATCACGCTCTTTTCTGCCAAGAACTGGCAGGATGTGGAATGAACTCCCACCTGAGGTGTTCCCAGCGCGCTATGACATGGGGTACTTCAAGAAACGAGTAAACAGGGCTCTCAAAGATCGGCAACGTATAGGTAACACCTCTGGTGTTGCAGATATCTATGGGCGACGTTGACTGCTTTCCATCAGGCAGCTCGGCTGCTCGTTTGCCACTTATAACATAAAAAACAAAAAAAAAACATAGGAACACGGCCAAAGCCTTTCTTTAATGTTTAATGAAAAAATTAGTTAAATAGTTTAAGTTTTGGGGAAGAAATCAGGGGACTACGAAACGTTGTTTTCATGAAATTTTAAAAGGTATTTTCGGTCCAAGCTGCAGTTGTCTCTATCGCGCTCTGCAGGTGAGACGCGGGCAGTGCGGGATAGCGACACATTTTACAAATACCTAATTTTCAATTCTCTCGACCTTACTGTTTCCTCTTAACATCAGGCGCTACTGAGGCCACAAGCAGGCCAGTAGGAATAAAATAGTACATTACACAACTACAACACATTCAGGGTGGCCACTTTCTGGAAAACCGGGAAAACCGGGAAATGTCAGGGAATTTCACTGGTCATGGAAAAGTCAGGGAATTGTCAGGGAAATTTATTGAAGGTCAGGGAATAAAAAATAAGACTGATTTGCGAATATAATTGTATAAATACATATGAAATACATACGTACTTAAAAAAATAATTATTTTTGAGGTATAAAGCGTTTCCGAAAACAAAGCCGTTCCAGAGATACAAGCGGCGTATGTACGCTAGCTTGACGGGCCGGTAGCGTACACCGTGAACAGGCCTTATATTTTGAAAAGTTTAAGGGTACTATTTTTGTCAATTAGGTAGGTATTTCGTGGGTACTATTTATTGTCAGCATCATCAGCATCAGATTTTGGATATCTTTACGATGTACGCTATCTTGACGGTCACCCGCTGCCCTCTCTTCGCGCCTGTCGAATATCACCAGTGATCGGAATAGGAAGAGTATATTTACCTAAACTTCGAAGAACATAGTCGAAAAGTGGAGACTCCCTTACGTCAAATTTTTTTCCCGGGACTTAAGTCCCGGAATCTTCCTAAAAATTTATATTATTGGTATTCTTTCGCATATTTCTCGAACATTCTCAGTATAGCTGTGTCTTTCTAATAGTGCTGTCTCTTTCACTCCTTCGAGAAATTTCGCCATATATATTTTTTTATTGCTATAGACTGGCAAACAGGCAGACGGCCCACCTGATGGAAAGCGGTCACCGCTGCCTATAGACATTCGCACCACTAGATTGCATTGCCAATGCATTGCCGGTCTCGAAGAAATTTGATGACACCCTTTTTAAAAAATCCCATATTGTAGCGCAGAGGGAAAATCTTAGCAGGAAGTTCATTCCAGATCCTTATTGTACGCGCTAGAAAGGTTCTAGAGAACCGGCGAGTTGTTGAGTGTAATGATTCAAGGAAATGGGGATGAACCGCCTGCCGATGACGAGTGGTGCTATGGTAGAATGATGCGGTAGGCACCAACCCAAACAGTTCCTTCCCCATTATACAGAAGACGCAGTAGAAGACGCAGAGAGATGCAAAGTCTCTAAACCGTCAGTAAGTATGGGATCGTTGACAATGCGGACAGCGCGTCTCTGAATGGTGGGACGAGCTTGTCTTAGGAGGGGGTAGTGTTGCGCCGGTGTTATAGGCATAAACTTCAAACTTAATTTCCGTGCTTTAGAAGCGTTTTCAGCAGACTGAAAAGTTATTTCAGGCCGTTTCAGAGGTGGCTCTTTCACATAGTAGAAAATCGAAAATTCAATGATCCACGCGGCTCGAAATAGCTCACTCCTTGTACATGGATGAGCAAAATAAAAACTGGCCAAGAGCATGTCGGACCATGCTCAGTGTAGGGTTCCATAGCCGTAACTGTAATGTAAAAAATACGATGTAAAAAAGTACAAGAACAAAAGAGCGTATCTTCATAGCAATTACGTCCTTTTGTTGAGAAGCGCAGTTTATCGGCAATAACTCAAAAACGGTTAATCCGATCTTGTCGAAAATAATTTTCGTTGAAAGTATTAATTGAGCGTTATCTTTGTAATTTTTTTTATATTTTTCGGACACGGTTTAGAAGATAGAGTGGAGGGGACACAATTTTCACAACTTTCGGAGCGATTATTTCCAAAGGTATTCACTTAATCAAAAACATTACTTAACAACCTTAAAATGTTTTCAAAAGAGCTGTCGAACTATGTACCACACGTTGACATTTTGTAAAAAAAAAATTTTTTAGCTTATTTATTTTTATTTATTTATTTATTTATTTATTTATTAATACATGTTAACATGACATTACAGTAAAAAACCAATGCGTCATGAAACGTAGAAATAAACTATCTATTTAGGCGACGAAACGGCGTGGCCCCGTTGCATCGTCGTCTCCGGTGTAGGATTCGGCAGGTTGCCCCGGAACTGTCGAAACACGACACCCTTCGGCCAGAAGTCAGCACTTGCGATGGTTTCTTGCAGCGGCCGCGGCACGCGCACCACAAACGAGCTGAAGTGCACATAGTGGCGCGAACGCAGCTGGAACACCCTCAGCGAGAAGCCGGTCTTCTGACGAACGTACTCCGCCACCTCATCAGCCGTGGCGGTGTAATGTAGGCGCGATACATATAGCGCCTTGCTCGGTGTGGCGACCCGCAGACCAGAACCAACCGGTTCTGCAATACCACACTGACTCTTGCGCGGCTTGCGCTTCCTCGTCACCATTGTGAAGCCCTCCTTATCCACATCGGTGCACGGGGGCTTCTCCTTTGGAGGAACCCGAACTTCACGCGCTCTTGAGGGCGCGTCTCTCCGGTCGGCTGCGACAGACCGACCAGCTACGGCATCAGCATAGCGATGACGTGATTTAGAGGAGAGGGCGGGGGGAGGCCCGGCGCGGAGGGGGCACACGGGCCGCGGAACAGCATGCGCAGTGTCAGCAACATGCGAACTGACTGCGTCGACACTTGACGCCCGGTCATTACACTTGAAATTTGACGCCGCTGGTGACCGAGTTTCCGGGGCACTATTACGCAAACTGATAATTTCTTTGCGTAACTCGGTAATAGTAGTCTGCGAATCGTCAAGCTTTCTCAAAATTTCAGCCATGCCTGCTTTAAGGGCCACGATTTCCTTCAGCAGGCCACTCACGTCGACATGCTCTGGAATGCAGGACGGCAATCTGGAGACCTCCGTCGCCACGAACTCAGGCAAGTCGCTCTCTCGCTCCCTCAGAACATCAACTATGTCCTTAAGGGATTTTTTTCCGGTTTCGTCTCCTCTCCGGTGAGGTATAACTGTGCCGGCGATCCCGAGGGACTCGAACAGCACCTTCTTCGCTGCGCAGATGTCGGCCGCACTGAAGCTCGCCAAACACACCTGCTCCGCGTCCAACTCATCTTCCCGCAGTGACCGCAGCAGAAAGGTGAGGAGCTTATTCACGACAGGTTTACTCATCATTTCAAAACTATTAGCAGCGGCCGTGCCGCGCTAATTCCGCAATTAATTAATTAATTAGTCATCAATGCGTCTACGTCGCTGCGCGCATTGGACTCGACTGTTACATGTATGGAGTGCCCCCCCTAGATTTTTTTATTTTTATTATTTAACTACCAAACTTAGTTGCGGCATCTACAAGACATCTATATTCCAAATTTCATCAGTATAGGTCTTGTAGTTTTTGAGTAAAATGCCTGTGACATACGGACGGACGGACGGACGGACGGACATGACGAAACTATAAGGGTTCCTTTTTAGCCATTTTGGCTACTGAACCCTAAAAAGAAGGAAAACTTAAGTTCAGAAGAGAAAAAAGAAACACTGCAGAATTGGTTAGAGAACTTGAAGCAAAACGGCAAGAAATTCTCGAAGGAGCTGCCAAAGAAGCTGCTTTATGGGAAAGACATATTATCAAGTTGCAGTAGATTTTGTTATTATAACTCATATTTTATTTCATTTATACCCAAGATTTTAAACCAACTTCAAAAAATTAGGTTTCTCAATTCGTCGCTTTTGTACCATAATACTCGAAACGTTGAAGTCTTCGTTTTTTTTTATACAACTTCGTAGTTTAGATATTGAAAAAGTATTCTAATTATATATTTTATTCTTATTACATTTAAGATTATGGTCAGGGAAAAACTTGAAAAAACGCCTGGAAAACCGGGAAAAGTCAGGGAATTTTGGTTGTTGTAAATAGTGGTCACCCTGACATTAGACATAAAATGTAGTACACAACACGGGTGGTAGTACAAAGAAAGCCCTCGATCGCATATTTACGTCCCTCGCTTGCAGCTCGGGCCGCAAACTTCTGCGATCTCGGCCTTTCTTTGTATTACCACCCGTGTTGTGTACTACATTTTATGTCTACACTTGGCCAGAAAGCGGCTTTTTCCGTACGCGCAGCGTGCGGAAAAAGCCACTTTATAGCCAGGTGTGGCATAAAAATAATTACGTAATTACTTAACTCTACTACATTACTTACCTAGGGCGGTAAAACAAATAATGTCTCATGTCGCAGGTATTTGATAAATAAGCGATCTGAGGCTTTATTTTATTACCACCCGTGGTAAGTACAAAATTTTAGGTCTCCCCCATGAAGTGGGATTTTTCGCACGCATAGCGGGCGGTTACTGCCACTTTATGGCCAAGTGTGACGTAATAGTACGTTACACAACTAGGGTGGTAATACAAAGAAAGCCCGAGATCGCAGATGTTTGCGGACCGAGCTGCAAGCGAGGGACGTAAATATGCGATCGAGGGCCTTCTTTATTACCTCCCGCGTTGTGTATAGTGCGAATCTTGTAAGGTGAATTTTTCGCTTCGAGCCCTAATCTTTCAAACAAAGGCCATTGTTATCCATTATGGTAGCTTTGCTATAATAGATACAATTGCCTAGCGGCAGGTGCACAAAATTCGCACTATACATCATTTTATGTCTACACTTAGCCAGAAAGCGGCTTTTTTGTGCGCGCAGCGTGCGAAAAAAGCCACTGTATGGCCAGGTGTGGCATAAAAATAATAACATTGTTTAGATTCCAAGTTTAAACAAAAAAAAAACAATTTACTCCGGCTAGTTATCAAGATTTAGTGTTTTAAATAGGGTAATATACCAGTTTGATCAACGTCGATGTAATATTAGGTTCCATCGATCGGCGAGTTAATGGCCTTGGTTTAACTTTTTGTTGCAAATATTATTATATACCGAATCTAGTACCAAAAGGCAATATAAACGGTATCTCAGAACTAGGGTTGCCAGGTGAGTCGCGAAAAAATACCGGACAACCCCAAAAAGGGGGGAAAAATACTTTTTTTTATACTAATACATTGTTCTGTCCGGTATGACCATTTATTTTTTACCGGACAGGCCTCGAAAATAACGGACTGTACGCTTAAATACCGGACATCTGGCAACCCTACTCAGAACAGGAAGACATTTCATTCTTAATCTTATTTAGTAAACAAACTTCTAACCTCTGTATGTGATCTCTCGTTAATTCGGGCAACGTATTGAAAGTAATGATGCCGATGAAGTAGCGATGTTTGTTATATGATTGTTTAAACCAGATGAGGTGCATTTTGAAGTATGTCAACTAGATAAGATACGTAAGAATGAATGTTTTAGCTGTCCTTTAGACTTTTCTTGATTGCCAAAACGCGTTGTGGTCGAATAGCATGATGGCCACGACACAAATTTTGCGTTATGGTCTTTTTGTGCATACGAGATGCGTCGTGGGTGTATTTAAGTCTTAAGAGTCGTCTTAAAGAGTCTTAAGACGAATTTGGCGTTGTGGACATCTTAAAAAAGCCACAACGCGTAGTGAGCGTTGTTGGTACAGTCGCCATCAGATATATCTGAGCTGTCAGTGTACTCATAAATATCTGAACACGGCTCTATTTTATTTTCATAGCATTAGAGCCGTGTTCAGATATTTATGAGTACACTGACAGCTCAGATATATCTGATGGCGACTGTATTTGAACCTAACATATACATACATCCCTGTACATATTCGACTCCCCATACTGTTTATATTAGATAGAAATGAGTGGTTAAGGTGGACTGTGTTCATGATATAAGTACAATAGGCTATAACAAAGATGACATGTGTATTCTTTATGATTGTACCAAACATACGAACCAAACAAACATAACCATGGCAGAATGATCAGGACTGTTAGTCGCCATACATTGTACTATCTGCCGTCTACTATGAAGCATTACATAGTAACACAAGATGGCGCTTTAATACCGAATATTGAAGTCGGATGTACATAATGAGAATACTTCTAATAAAAAATGTATCGCTCTCGTCCATATAATATGGCTAGAGAAGAAAATTTTTGTTTTAGGAATTTATATGTAATAGCAAGGACCATTAAAACAAGAGGACTGTCATTCTCCATACAAAAAGCTGTTCCCCGATATTTACAACGCCATCTATGTATAAGAATTATATTATTAACAATTGTTCAACTTTGCAAGCGTGACACAGAATTTAAATGTTAGAATTTATTTATTATTAGCTGTTTACGAACTAATTGTTACAGTACTATGTTTCTTTGTTCAATTATAACATCGTTAAATGTTTAGTTTTTTAGTGCCATCTCGTTTTTGCCTGGATATCTCCTTGTGGTCGGGGTACGGTACGACCCAAAGTATGGAGAATGACAGAACTCTTGTTTTAATGGTCCTTGGTAATAGCGATCCGGCTTCTCACGGGTGCAATGCTGATACTAAATGCATGTATTATACATATAAACCTTCCTCTTGAATCACTCTATCTATTAAAAAAACGGCATCAAAATCCGTTGCGTAGTTTTAAATATCTAAGCATACATAGGGACAGACAGCGGGAAGCGACTTTGTTTTATACTATGTAGTGATATGTAACGCTCTATTATACCTAAATTGTATATTTTGATTGATATAAGAGTCTTTTTCAAAAAAGATGTCTGTGTCTGTAAAGTTGTCGGTGGCTTAATCCAACAAAATATTCTTGTTCCTTTCTGTAACGAAAGTTAATCATATAAATTTGACGACCGCTTTAGCTTAGTTGGTAATGACCCTGCCTACGAAGCAGGAGGTCCTGGGTTCGAATCCCGGTAAGGGCATTTATTTGTGTGATGAGCACGAAAATTTGTTCCTGAGTCATGGATGTTTTCTATGTATTTAAATATTTGTATCTATTAAATATATCGTCGTCTAGTATCCATAACACAAGCCTTTATTGAGCTTACTATGGGGCTAGTTCGATTTGTGTAAGATTGTCCCCTAATATTTATTTATTTTATTTATTTATAAATTGTGTGGTAATCGTAACAAAGGAACAAGATTAACATCTTGTTAAATTAATCCCTTAGCTACGGATTTCTTTTTTGAAAATTACCTAAAAATAATTGAAAGAAACATTTGTTCTTGAATGCCTACAATAGTAAAATAAAACTGTTGCGATAGTCATAATTCAGAGAATATTGTTACCAATTAAAACAATTTTCGGTGGACGTTTTGGCGAATAACAGTCCTTATTCTGTATTATATAACACAGTATCGAGTTGACCGGTTATGATACGGCTTAAGAAGTTAAGGTATTTTTATACGAGTACTCAACCACATTAATTCTGTCGCCAGATTCTAATTTTTTTCAAATAGTCCATTTAACTTTTATGAAATTATGAGTACTGAAGATTGTCGCCATTCTGGTATCCTCTTTTCTTTAAGAAAATCGTCTAGGAGAATTGACACCAATTTTATTTTTATAATAAACTTTGCAATTTTTTTAGTATTTTAGAGCATCATAGAGTTATTATAGCAGAAAGAACTTATCTAACTTGTTTCTAGAGTTAATACATAATGTATATGTTTCGAAATTCAAGCAATATTATTTTTTGTGTCAAGTAATAACATAATAAATACCTTTAGATATTTTTACTTCCAAGAGTAAGTGAATATTGTCACTAGGTAATTCAAAAAAGCACGTATCTTGATACGCAAATACAATGAAAACAGAATGCATGAAATCCATGTTACTTACTTTTGCCATAAGGCGTTTTTAGATATGAGATTTTTTTTAATACATATCCGCTTGTCCAGGCCATCCAATTTTGTCGACCAAACGATGGGGGATGCAGTTATCGGGAAAAAAGAAAATGACCGTCAAGATGGCGTACGCCGTAAAGATATCCAGAATCTGATGCTGCCAATAAATAGTACCCAAATAGTACCGTCGAAATACCTAGGTGAAAAAAATTGTACCCTTAAACTTTTCGAAATATAAGGCCTGTTCACGGTGTACACTACCGCGCCGTCAAGCTGGCATACACCGCTTGTACCTCTGCTTTACGTCTCAAGAAATAAGACCGAATTAGTACCCTAGGGCCCTAAAATTTCATTTCTCTAGCTATAGCGTAGAAGCCGAGATATTCCATGACAACGGTGTACAAAATTTCGCACCGTAAAGACGGCAAAATCAAGGCAAACCCGGGTAGGGCAGCACGTGATTGGCAGCATCGGATTTTGGATATCTGAACCGTGTACACCATCATGACGATCACAAAAGAAAGTGTGTTCACTTCTCATTCTAACACAGGGGTTCCCAAACTTATTAGTACTTCGACTCCTTTGGCAGGTTGTAAACTTTCTGCGGCGCCCTTTTAACCCCAAAGATACGTGAGTCGTTCTAGGTTTAACTTACGGCGACATGAATCTCCCGTGTCGCGACGCCCCCGGGACAATGTCGCGATTCCTCGGGGCGTCGCGACGCACAGTTTGGGAAACACTGTAATCTAACAAATAGCTGCATTCCTTTTGGTTGGCTGGCAAAATCTAATGGTTAAGAATTTTGGACGTACGTAAAGTGAGAATACAATGTCTCGTTTTTTTTTCAAAGTTCTTCCTTTGAAGCAGCGGTAGTCATGTTCAGAAAAAAAACATAACTTTAACACCAATGATGCTTAGTGGTACTAAAGTGTTGCCGACAAGTACCTACCTATAGTTCTCGGGACGTACATACCAGGTATCATGATATTTTTAGTTAGTTTTTTTTTAACTTAAAGTTTCCATATTTATTATTTTTAACTAAATACTTTTTATGAAATTTATTTTCGCTCTCTTGCAACAAATAGTATGGCGTATATAAATATATTGCAGGGAACGTGTTAATCACGGCGTTCAAAAGGTTGATTTATAGGGAACATACACGAATTATAGGTGGCAGCACTAAACGACAAGAGACACGGGCGGTCAATAAAGTAAACTAACATGCCTGTCAAATCAAGCTGTCAATTCAAATTATTTCTTCAAGTGTGAATATGTCAAATTTATTAAGTCGTAGCTGGGCGTTTTCCAAAAAAACGTCCGAAAATTTGTATGGATTTTTTTTCCACTACGTCACGTTCATGCAAACTTGTATGAACGTGACGTAGTGGGAAAAAAATCCATACAAATTTTCGGACACGTCTTTTGGAAAACGCCCAGCTAAACTGACGTTAATCATCCTTCATCGCGATAAATTAACGGCGTTTCTGTCAATGTGGCCCCAGCATGAAAGGGTACAAGTCTCAGATTGGCGGCACCAGTTGGCAGCACCTGCGTCGTGCACGTTCCCTATTTGTTTTGAAAATAAAAACGACGGCTGATTCGGTTGGATTTTAAATGTTATATATACAGCAGTGGCGTGGCGTAAAAGAAATCCTTGGGCAAGCCGATGCAGATTTAGTGTAAATTTTCCTTAAGAGCTGTAGAATAAGGTGCTCAAATGCCTGATATTTGGCAAGACGGTAGGAATCGAGTTCTTTGAACGCCACGCTACTGATATACAGTTATTATTTAGATCTACAGGCTCAGGCTGCAAAAATAAAAGTGAAATGTCTTAATTTTGTAAATTATCCGTCCATCTTTATAAATTCTTAGATGAAAGGCGAATTTTGAAATGAACAGAAAGCACTAAATAACACACCTTACATAATGATCCAATTAACCTTTCAGACGCCAATGATGGATTAATCCGTCACAGACTTAAACCTACACGCACCAGCATAAAATTCAATTTCGGTTTTGACACTATCATGACATGGCGTCTGGTTTGCAACTTTTCTGTTTTATGTAGCGTCGAAAAGGTTAAAAATGGTCCTTATTGACTTGAGAAAAATTGGTACAGTTTGGCCTGAAAATGTCACATTTAGGGCCCAAGTTTGAGTGCATTCTCCTTTTTTGTTTTCGTCTAAGATTCATTGTACATTATTTCTTTTCATTAGCACTTGGACGAAAAATGTATCTTAAGCCGGGGCCAGACGGGTGTTTAACGCAATTCTGCGCCATTACTAACATAACTGTACTTAATGCTCGTGGTCCACACGTAGAATTCGCGTACATTAGACATTACACTCTGCCGCCATAACGCAAAAGGGCACATCTAACATTTTTGTTCGACAGTGAATTGTATACATATTCGGAATCAGTAAATTTCACTGATTCCGAATGTATGTACAACTCAACTTCGAAAAAAATTGTTATATGTGCCCCTTTTTCTTATGGCGGCAGCACTCGTCTGACCCAGCCTTAAAGTTAACCAGAGTTCTCAAATAGATCTAGTGGGAACAATTTCAACATGTGTTGCCTAACTCCCTGTCAAAGATATCAGCCTCATCATATCGTTTTACTTGTTACTTACCTATTAGACTACTTCTCATTTTATTGTAAATTATCTTTCTTTTACATAAATGAAACAAACAAATTGTCACAGTTTTATTTATTTTTTCATAATATCAATAAAAATCTCCATTGGTGTCTTGACATTATTAGCAATAGTGATAAAGAAACGAAACCCACCCAACGAAACTAAACTAATACAAGTATATTTATGCATAATTAAAATAAAATTGTGAATTTCTTTCAAATTAAAATCGATTATATTTTATCTGAATACAGATACGATCACTTAAAACTTTTAAAACATATATAGATAATTTTTGTCTTATACTCTACTTACAAGTCAGACCTGGATAAAATTTACAACGTCTGAGATTGGCTACTGCGAGTTAGAAGCATCCGTGTTACGAAGCTCGCAAACTCAGAATACCACCCTATCGATTATACAATTGCACTTATCATTGCAATAACGACGTTTAATAACCGAGAGTAGTCCTCATTAAAACTAACTTCAGTTTATAAGTGACGGTCTCATTTGAAAAACGTGATGTTATAGTTTTCAGCATCATAATGGACTTTTACCATTTATTCATCAGGCATACAGTTTGGCTTTTGTTTGTGACACTGAATTAAATCATGACTGAAATATCTAGCGACATAAATCCTGTGTTGACCAACGATTTTGTAATTGTAAAAAAAATCGGGATTCTTAAGATCTTCTGATGCAATGACCGATGCCTTCGATGCGATTCAATACATTCCGATTGATTTATAACAAATGGCAACGCTTTATTGTTTGGACACATCCTAAAGAAACCACCCGCTTCATAATGAGGTCACGATATTCGAGATTTTGCTATACATTTATTAAAACTAAAAATGTCAGGAAATCATGAAGTCTAAAATAAATACAATCTATTATGGAATGAAACCGTTGAATGTATAACTTTTAATCAAACCTGTTAAAATATTGCGAATTTTAATTAATTTTAAAGTAAATATTGTCGACCCCGTTGAACTTGAGGTCTTAGTCCAATCAACCGTCCGATCGAGATCTCGTGGGATTGCACGAAGTGTCATAGTTAGTTAATAGCGATCTCGATCGAGCTGAGTATTGGTCGTAGATTTACATATATTATACACAGCGATTCGTATTTATGACGTCCGAGTGGCCTTGCCGTTGGTAGCTCAGTGTCCGCCGTCCAGGATTAGATTCTAGGCGGCGTCGGTGGAGCTCCATCGTGATCCTAATAAGAAAGAAAAAGATCAAACGTTAAAAGATCATTTAAAATGGAAATTCTAGTGCGTGAGAAGTATTCACGCACTAGAATTTCCTAGTTACTTAGTTGTCAATAAGGTCCTAGCAATAGGCTACTGCTATGAAAATGAAATTTATGCCGCACCTGGCAATAAAGTGACTTTTTTCGCACGCTGCGCGTACGGAAAAAGCCGCTTTCTGGCCAAGTTGATCAAACTGGTATATTACCCTATTTAAAACACTAAATCTTGATAACTAGCCGGAGTAAATTGTTTTTTTTTTTGTTTAAACTTGGAATCTAAACAATGTTATTATTTTTATGCCACACCTGGCCATACAGTGGCTTTTTTGCTGCGCGCACGGAAAAAGCCGCTTTCTGGCCAAGTGTAGACATAAAATGATATACACAACGCGGGAGGTAATAAAGAAAGCCCTCGATCGCATATTTACGTCCCTCGCTTGCAGCTCGGGCCGCAAACTTCTGCGATCTCGTCCTTTCTGTGTATTACCACCCTAGTTATGTAATGCACTATAACACACATCCCATTAGCCAGCATAATTCTATCTTCATAAACCACCGGAAAGTGCCCAAACATTCATATAACCAAGTTAGTGATAAACTTTGAACTACGTACATGGGTCGAAAGAGGACCGAAACATTAGTGTAATATTACCCCCGGTGGGTGTCTTACCTTAGCTGACACATTGCCGTATGTCTATTTGAAGCATAAATAAATGATCATTACATGATTTTATTCTTCTGAAAAAAACAGAATTAACGAATATTTCAAATAAACCCTGAAAGTATAGATAGTGATGGACTAGGCACCGGTGCTCTTCCGCACCACACGCATACCTTCAGCTTTCAATTAAATGAGAATCTATATAAAGGTCAACAATGCCATTCTACAAGTAAAAGCCGTAGCATTTAGGTACGTTCTACGCTTATAAAAGCAACTGTACCTAAGCCTTTCCTTACAATAACGGAGAGACGCATTGCATTGTGTAGGTACAACCTTTGTAAGCACTTCGAAAAAAGTTAGTAGTAGGTACATAGATTAATTAAGAGATTCTTAATCGATTCCTATTTTGTTACCAATATTTTTGGTGATTATTTATCATTAGTGAATGTTTTGTTAATTTATTTGGATAATTAGGGTATAATATTCTGTTTTGTATAATTATAAAAAAATAATGGTAACAAAATATGAAAGTTAACGAGTTTTGTGCAGTTAACGCGTCCATACAAATTTATGTAGGTAGAAGCTTTTTTTAGGAATGCTCTTGTTTGAAGGCACTGAAAACGATCTCTTTAAAAACCCAGAGCTGTAAGTAATGCTATCAAAACAAAGTGTTGGTTAAATGCAAATTTATTCACTAGTCTTATACACGTCTTACGTATTCAGGAAAGCGTGTTATGTATTAATTGTACATTGTATATAATTAGACAATCGGCCGTGACATACAAGTCGAAATACAGTGTTTCGATTGTTCACTGTACGGCATACCGTCATTCGATGTGCCTACGTATTTCAAATATTTGCAGGAAGTCTT
The DNA here is from genome assembly GCA_947034925.1 of Eudemis profundana. Taxonomy (NCBI): domain Eukaryota; kingdom Metazoa; phylum Arthropoda; class Insecta; order Lepidoptera; family Tortricidae; genus Eudemis; species Eudemis profundana. Next base: position 18,208,832 of record OX344802.1, on the reverse strand, counting down.
TCACAAATTACTTAATTGGTCACACGTCTTTTCTATTAGTATTCGATCCGACTGCGTAGCTACCTATTAAGGTGATGCGAGTCGGCCAACTCTCTATACAAACGAAAACTTTAATAATTTACTTCAACGATATCAATTTTGGCTGAAATGTGATTTATTTCATAAAATTTGCTTGATACATATTCTACGCAGAACATGAATTGCATTGGTTTTTTTACTGTAATGTCATGTTAACATGTATTTATAAATAAATAAAATAAATAAATAAAATAAATAAAATGAAAAGACGCATTTTTTTGTGCTTAAACAAATGTCAGCTAGAGCTGTTACAACTATCGGACTTCATGGCGGTAGGCATGCCTCAGCAAAACCTCAGCACCACGGGAAATTAAAAGTCGCATAAAGCCCGAAAATATATATTGTACCTATGATGCTAATAGATGGCGATGACGCATCCTTTAACAATACAATGTTATTATGGTTTTTTGGGACTTCTCTTATGGCTTTACACAGGCAGAATATATTAAAGTAAAAAAGAAACAGTTTTCATCCAAAATATTCAAAATGTCGTTAAAATGCGTTGTTTTACTTTTCTTTTGTATGGAGAACCGGGGCGACTCGAATCACCTTATGTTGATTGTTTTTACTGTATACCTAGGGCAATAATTTTATTTTATTTCTACCAGACGTGTAAGCCCGTAAAATGTCGCAATACTCAAAACGAATTTATATACTACAGTGAATAAGATCGATACTCGTTTAACTGGCTAACGCGGTACAGGCAACTCAACATGAGATGAGTGAATAACACGTATTATTATGAGGAAAAAGAGTTACAATAATCGCTTTACGAAGGATGGCAGTGTGGTTTACGTAACAATATAAAGAAAAAAATATTGGAGTGAGTCAAACCGCAACTTTGATATTGCAAGAACGACTTTTAGCCCATAATATGTACTTAAAGCATTCCCAAATAGGTACTCAAAGCACTTTAAAAATGCATCAGGAATCAGGAGGCCATGTCTCAGTTGATCGTTAAAAATCAATACTAAAAGTTGATATTGATACATTGATTTTTAAACACCGTGGAAAATTCTGACTTAGGCTCAGTTAGTTATTATCCAATTCAGCTGACAGGTCAGTAGTTATGTCAAAATTGTCACCAATATCTGAAAATTATGCTGATAAAATGTCAAGGTTTACAAAAATAGCTGTTGATGTTGCGAAGAAAAAATAATTAAGTATGTGAATGATTTGGAGATGCTTAAAATGAACATACCGCCACCACCGGCACGAAACTAGATCCAAAATGGTTCATGAAGATCGAATTGACGGTTCAAAAGTCATCCTCAGACAAACCTACTACATATGTAAACATGTTCTACATATCGTCACTACTTTCAAAAAACTCGTATCTAAAAACGTCAAAGTTACATAAAAACTTCATATATATATTTACTGCGTTTTTACCTGAAGTCAGTATCAAATACGAGTTTTTTTAAAAGTAGTGACGATATACTGCAGCTCCAATGATATTATCAAACCGCGATTAGAATACGAATCCGAAGTACCGTTAGCACAAAAGTACATACAATGAATAAATATAATTATAGGTCAATATCTTCATAGTTTAAGTGCAGATACTTATAGATGTTTAAGTGCAGTTACTTATAGATAATACTGTGGGTCTAGTGAAAAGATGTACAAGTCAAATTTATACCAGGACCAAAAGGTCACAACTCTATAGTATGACTTAAGCTCTTTTGCTCCTAGGTTAAATGTGACTTGTACCCCTTTTCACTAGACCCACAGGTACAACGTTGCTTCATCATAATTTATTCACTACATAATACAACTCTACCTTTTCTTGGTAAATGTTGTGCCGTTTGTTTTATAAAAAAAAACATCAAAATTGACAGTATTTGACAAATCTGTCATTATTTTTCACATAATTATTACGTTATTTCTATTTTATTTAAGTAGGTAATATAATTTATATTTTTTTCCCAAGCTTTAGAACTTTTTCGTACTGAAATAAGTATTTTCATCTGCACACTCTACCATTGACAATGTTATTTCATGTACTAATTAAAAAATTACATATGCTCAGTTGTATTCTAATCGCGGGTTAATAATATCTGTCAACAATGTGTGCCAGGCACTATAAACTTATCAAATAACAAATGACCTGCGAGTTGCGCGGCGGCTTGGCTGCGTCCTGGATCTGGTTGCGGCGCGGGCGCATCATGTACATGGCGACGGCGAGCGCCATCATGACGAACATCACCAGGAAGCTGTTACCGGCCGACTCGGGCCGGGGCAGGCCCGGCAGCTCCTCTAGGCATTCTGTGTCTGTGCAGTATGACTGTCCTTGCCGAAGCTGCACAGAAAATACTTATAGAATAAAAGGAACAACCATAGAACTGACACTTGTACTTTGATGCTTTCACTTATGTGTTTTTGGGCGATTCTCCAAGCGTTTTGACCGCGCGGTTTGACAATCATTATTCTCCGACGATTATTTACTATAACGAAAGGACAAATCGTAACAATTTTGATAAAACTAGACTTAATCTCGGGACTGTTTTTCGGTTTCATAAAAAGTTAACTCTAGGCATTGTTTTTTTTAACAATATTTGCTGAGACAATAATGACGAAAATAAAACGCCGTAAAAACGCTGAATATTGGCCCTTTTCTGTAAATTTCTACCAATTTTCTCTCCTGACATAAATCAGAGTTCTATGAAAGTGATGTTTTATTATATGACGGCAGATTTCTTATAAGTTGATGGTAAAGATTTTACAAGTAAGTCCTATATTAGCTTGATTTGTAACTGACTTAAATCCAGTTCACCTGAGAAATTTATAGTAAAAGCTGCTTCCTTAAAAATAAATAAGTTTCTGCCACATGCTTTTTATAGCAGACTGTGCAATTTGGTTGTATAATCATAACTGCATATGAAAACCATTCCTGTTAGCACACACACAGGTTCACAATTAGTGAAGCTACCGAGTAAAATACTCTCAATAAAGTTACATTGAAAACATTACTTTCTTTCAAGTCACTCCAAAACATTTCCATATTTTATTTATGAAACAATACCAATTACAAACGCAAAATAATTGGAATACCTACTGATAACACTTGTTTCAGCACAGGCTGTTAGTGTGTGCGTAACTGTGACCAATCGCAAGTAAAAAGCTTTCTGATAGCAAATTATTCACACATACATGTCATAAACGAATTTTGTATTACCTATGAAGAATTATCAGAATGTTCAAGTTAGTTTTATGCATGAGTTTAAAATAATATAAGTCTAGCTGGCATTCGTTTATTGAAATGGTATAATCGTTCGTCATCACAGTTCCGTTGTAAAGTGGTAGTTATCGGTAATTGCAGTGGTGTATGGTTTCGCCAGAACAGACACAAGGTCATGATAAAAGTATCTACTTACCAGAGAGATCAGCCGCCGCATCGCCAACTCGTGGTTCCAGATGCACTCGCAAGGATCCATTTCGTCACCCATTTCTGCATAAAGAAACTTCTATTCAGTATCTACGCTACATACAGACGTGTACTTAAGTTTTCGAGATCGCCTTAAAACTAGTAGGAAACTTTATGTAACAATGTAACTGGGTTTTCGAATTAACAACAACAATGTTGCAAATTGATTACATGAACAATTATACGAGATTACGATGTTTTGTTTTTATTTACAAATATTGTTGTAGAATTGTAGTCTCAGCTGTCAAGGGAGGGGGTCTAGTTGGTGAAAGTGGTGTTTTACCTGTATAATTTCTTTATTGTCCAACGATACACAACAACACAAAGATTACGATAACAAAATGTTAATTATACTAGTGCTTCGTCGGCACCGACTTTAGTAAAACAAAAAGGAAAATGAGAATCTCGTCAAAAGATGGTGACGACTCGCGACGTCATTTTTTCGATTGATGTCTGGGAGTTTTCCTATTGGCTAGCAGCTTCTAGCTCGTTTGAGAGGGGATTGACAGTTCAGTAGTACGTTTGAGTAGTCGATTATAAGATACATATTTATTTTTGTGGATATTATTTCGCTACTTCGGAGCGTGCCCTTCGTAAAACTTATTATTCCTGCTGTACATTCTCGCCGAGTCCGCTTGTATATGTAGTTTCACTTGTATAGCGTACTCTTTCGGTCTAGGCGATTGATTAAAAGATTTAGAGGGCTTATGGGGAATATCAAAACAATATTGGTTCGGAATAAGAGTACTTAATGCTGCCTCTACACGCTGGTTCATCGTGATGGCCCACTATGATGGGCCAGCGTGTAGAGGGCATAGTGGTGACGGATGGCTTATGGCATGTGCGATGGCCGTGGAATGGCGACGGTGTCGGTTTTTCGGCCGCACATCAAAGGGAGGGTACGCATCTACACGATGGCCCATTCCATAGTGTGGACGTCAAATATCGCATGGCCGTCTCGCTGGGCCAGCGATGGCCCATCGTGTAGTTGCGTATCAATCAACCATCGCATGGCCACGGTATGGCCATATCGCTGGGCCAGCGATGGCCCATCGTGTAGAGGAGCTATAACACGATTAGGGAATTCAATCATATAGACGCTGAATCTCAAAAACGCGGAATCCCGCATAATTTTTGCGGGATCGCTAAAGTAGAATTACACACGTGGAATATCGCAGAATTTGCGGGACTGAACACATTTCGATAAAAAAAAGGAATGTGCCTGTTTGCATAGTACGTTAGGTAGAGTATGTGCGGAAAGAGAATAGGATATAGATTTGGAGGCGCTGTAATATTTTTCTACCGTAGAAAAAAAGTATTTGCCGTATTTGCCATGGTTAGGTTAGTTGCGTTTCTCGCCACGCCTATTCTCTTTCCGCACAGACTCTATCCTTGTTTGTTTGTTTGTTTGGGTTCTCTAGGTACTTGGCCGAGCGACAGATAAGTATAAAAGTGGCATAGAGCGGAGTTATTACTCTTCCAGTGAACGGAGATAGTTCTACTTCCTACGATTAATGGGACTTGTCTCATAAATTTATTTATGTTTCAACTAAGCTTTAATTCTTAAAATTAGTTACTTACCTACATATTTTTTGGCTTTTTGAGGTTTCTTATGTGGTAAAATTAAGTAGGTACATTTTGATCAAATTCGGAGCCATTCAAGTCAATTCTAAACCCAAACTTCAGTCGTATGGATAACCGAACGACTCGATGCACCTTAAAGTAATAACCGAGCCCTAAGTGTAAAGGGCCTTATCACACTTGTGATTTGCGGGCGAGCTGCGGGCGAGTTTCCATACAAAACCAGTCGCGGCGAACACGCGGCGAGTTCGCTGCGAGCGACATTTGTATGGAACTTCGCTTCTAACTCGCCCGCAGCTCACTCGCAAATCGCAAGTGTGATAAGGCTCTCAGCATCAGTATTACCTACTCGTAAATACATATCGGCTTCGAGTGTTATCACGCAATCCATGTACCTATACGATGTGCCTATATGTATTGTGAATGCAGGTTTGATTCATGAAAAATTGCATCGGCATTGTTCTTATACCTACATTTTTAGATGTTTGGAGAGGTTAGAAAGCATTAGACGGATAAAAAAGAAAACAAATGAGTAAGTCAAAAGGAACAAAATTATAATTTCTTGCGGTGTTTCTTCTCTTGATGTCACTCGCCGAAGCGCTGGCAGATTCAAACTTATTAAAGTACCTACTCCTGTGTCAAATTTGCAGAATAAATATTTTGAATAGGTATTTTACTGTAGGGTCGGTTGTCCAACAGTGAACCATCAAGATACACTGAACCACCGCCATATTGAAGAAACTGCGACGTTGCCAGTTTCACCGATCGTGCTAAAACATGCCGTCTAAGAACCCTTCCCCCCTCCCGTAGTGAGCCTGCGGCAGCGGCTTAGGCCGGACGTGTGATAGCAATTTGTTTAAATTTCGTCGAAAAAAGATACTTTTCACAAGTAAGTGTCTGGATTTTTGTATATTTTGTTATTTAATATATGACCAAACGCTGTATGGTGTTAAATTTGATGTAGTCTTAGTCATTTTATGAGCACATTGCTTTGTGACAATTCCGTTTATAACCTATCTTTTTTTCGTATTTTAAGTTGAATGGTGTGGTTGTTGAACAGTGAACCTGGTTCACATAGTACTCACTGAGCCGGCTCACTGTGTACCTCACGATATATAATATATAATAACTTTTAGTTTTTGTAAGAAGAATACGTTTTTTATTTCTTTATATTCATGTATATTAAAAATACAGATGATTACCAAGTATTGTGTTAGTTTTCTTTCATATTTCAGCTTTTTTTTACTGGTAATGGCATTATGGTTCACTGTTGAAGTAAGGGTGGTTCAATGTAAACTACCCATAGTATACAGTGAACCAAATATCTTTTCTTTTTTTAGAACTAGAAGAACACGTTTTTTATTTCTTTATATTCATGTATATTAAAAATACAGATGATTACCAAATATTGTGTTAGTTTTCTTTCACATTTCAGCATTTTTTACTGATAATGGCATTATGGTTCACTGTTGAAATAAGGGTGGTTTAATGTAAACTACCCATAGTATACAGTGAACCAAATATCATTTTTTTTTAAAACCTACTTAATGGATGTTAGTTAGCCCAAAAAGCTTTTTAAAACCTATACATAAGATACCTTATGAAATTACCTAAACAATGACATCAAAACCAAATTTCTAGCTTTATTTTCTAGCAAGTTCTGCGACTTCAAAAAAAAGGTGGTTCACTGTTGGACAACGCACCCTACCTCAAAGGACGTACAAAATATATGAAAAAAACCGCTCGGTCGATTTGGCTGAAATTTTGGTTAAATATAGTCGAAACCACGGTAACAGATTGTGTAAAGTTAAAACCGAAAATAATGACCAGTTTCGGAATTATGGCCATTTTAGTTTTGGAACCACAAACAAGATTTATAGGTCATATCAGCAATTCAGCATGCAACAAAATACATTTACACCACTTTTTATCGTCAGCTTTCAAAAATAAAATCTACAATCTCTAATTAAATTTCTTTTCAGTTTTCCTGGCGACATCGTCACGGTGCGGCACCGTTTACGTGAAACGATGCGGTACCGGGATAAAAGACACGTTGCCATTGCCACGTCGGTCAGGACCATGCAATGCCAATGCCGACTAGATCCAAGTTCAAAAATACAGCCAAACATAGAACCTTCGACGGACAAAGTCAAACTGGCTTGTTAGCATTCGATGTCGGTCTGTCAATCCCACGCAACGCTAGGTACCTATCTATTGGGACGCGAGGAGCGTCTCACAGTCACATATCAACACAAACTGAGAAAGAATCAAGCAACATCAATTGACGCTAAACGTGCCACCACAAGCTCCTCAACCCAACCGAAAATCCTTCATCGAGAAAGCAGCTGTTGTTGTACGGAGATGGTGGGACGACCTGGACGCTTTTCTGTTAACTGGCCAGAAGAGGCAACCGATAGAGAGGCATGGAAATGAAATGAAATGAAATTCTTGATTTCGCCATACAAAGTATTAACCGTGTGACGTCACAACGCTACTACCTATGCTTTAAGTATGAAGCGTTTTTTGGGAAAGTCTAAAAATGTGATTTTAACATTGTTGTATCTCGGTGAGTTTTTATGTTATCGAAGTAGTTTTTCCACCAATATTATTTCCACTAATATACTGGAGCATTCTTACGCATTCTTAAAACTTTGCTTGTACTGCGTTCGTACACGGCGCGCACACATCCAAGCCTACCGTTGGAAGAAAAATCACTGTATTAGGTATATTATACTGTGTTAATGTCGTGCTGTGTCGTATACTTACCGGGATTTTATAGGCTTGGAGATAGATCCGTGATATAGACAGGCAAGCCAAGGTCCCGGTGCCAAACAATACCTATACCTAGATATGGGGTCCAATCAAAATTTTTTATCTCTCTTATTCCTTGTTTTCACGACTGAGGGTCGTGACTTTATAAGACCGTTGCTTTATTAACCAAAGCTGCTCACGATGCTTCCCACGGTTTGCGCCTTTCAGGTTGATGCCTGTAGAGTTCACTGATAGGATTCCTTCACGATATCCATCCATTGGATCAACTATCCTCCATTTCACTCTTTTTGTGGTCAATCACGATATGTCGGGATAGTTACTGAAATGAAATGAAATAATTTATTTCTGCAAGAGGCCTCAAGGGCTTTCACATGTTTGATTCTTTTGGCGCTTCGGCGAATGACATTCTGGTGAGAAGAAGCGCCGGAAGAAACTGACCAGTTTCTGTTTTCAAAAACATTAAGCAATACAATAATTGTGAAAATATTACATGCAGACGGTTGCAATATCGTTGTGCCAGCGGCTGCGGGAGGCAACAGGCCACCCACGTGCAGGCAGCTTTCTCGCGCAAAGACTAGCAATCGCTATTCAGCGCGGGAACTCTGCCTGCATCATGGGCACGTTGCCGCGGAGGCCTGACCTTTTTTTTGGATAAGTGTAGTTTTAGTTTAGTTTTACGTTTTCTTATGAAGTTCATTGTTTTATATTATGTTTAAATAAATAAATTTTTAATTAACATGCAATTTCATTAATACAATTCATCAAACAAATAAGTAGATTAACTAATATACATTTCAATAAACATGATGTAAAGAGTCTCTAGGCGTCAAAACAAGATAAATTAAAAAGAAATGGGTAAGGTTTTATGACGTGAAACGAATGTTGGTGGTTTTAAAGTTCAGTTTTAGGTATAGGAGCTAGGCCAACCCTCGGACAGGTTTGAGGTTCTCACTGGGTTTTAGAGCCTCTGTGCACTGCACGTAACACGCACTTGCACGGAAGTGGTGCTTCAGGTATCTAGTCCACAGGGAAACGCCGAAGGACAATAGCAAAGCTCTTCTAAATTGATGATAATCGTCAACCGATACAAAAACGTCAGTGTTTTTTAATCAAATAAGCCGAAAAATCTTTTTGGAATCGCATTTGAAAAATCATTTTGTACCTAGTACCTAATAATTACCTACCTACACCTTTATACTTAGGCATTTAATACAATTTTTTGCTGAAACATAACGTTACAATATAATATGTAGTTAGGTATTCCCATCGGAATGCGATAATGTACCTACCTACAATAAAATAATATTTTATACTTTTATATCGCAGTACTTTACTGATGGAAATCTTTAAAAGCTTCGCGCTAAGCTTTCTGAGTGCTGTGGGCGGGGCCGGCAGTGGGCGTGTCCGCGCTCCGCCCACCACTTGTCGCGGGGCGGGCTTCATTATCGATACTTAAGTGTTTTTATAATTAAGGACAAAATCAACCTTCAGATAATCCTACAAGTTTTCCAGGCTAATTATTCAACGACTTAGCAGTTAGCAGGCCCTTTAAATTATACCTCTAATTCAACTACTCAAAAATCGAAACAAATTCAAAAATATCAGGTAATTTTAGGTTTGTAACAGCTTATTAACATAGATAAATAATTTATAAAAGGTATACAGTACTGGAATCAATCTGGGGAACCGGGATTTTCGGTATTTTCAAACGACAAATCCACCTTAGTGGCAGCATAATTCTGGTAGCCCTAATAGGCTACTTGATGACAGATCAAATATATTCTTTTTATGAAGTGGCAAAACATGCAGTCTCCTAGAAAAACTGATTTGTGACTGGGCTGAGTCAAATTGGTGCCTTATTTATAGTTTGTCATTTTAAAATCGTTGATGGCACGAAAATGAGAGTAGCTCGATTTTTCCGAGCAGTTTTAGAAATATGTATAATTTGATGGTAGCGTTAATTTATTTATTTAGATTTTAGATTGTTGAAAACGACCCTATTTTCTATTAGGATTGTTTTCAAAACTTTTTAACCGTACTATTTATATCCTTAACTTTCGTAACACAATAGTACATTACACAACTAGGGTGGTAATACAAAGAAAGCCCGAGATCGCAGATGTTTGCGGCCCGAGCTCAAGCGAAGGACGTAAATATGCGATAGAGGGCTTTCTTTATTATCTCCCATGTTGTGTACATCATTTTATGTCTACACTTGGCCAGAAAGCGGCTTTTTCCAGCGCAGCGTGCGGAAAAAGCCACTTTATGGCCAGGTGTGGCATAAATAAATAAAATTACTTTTAGTTAAATTAAGTCCTTAACCTTAACTACGTAATTTTTTTTAAATGATAGATTAATACTTTGATACAGTCAACTGCACAAACATATATCGATTAAATCGTTTCATAAATTGGTATAAAGTTCTTATTGCCACTGCAGGTGTATTCGGACATATTTTTGAGTATTTGCATGCACCCCTATTTTTTACACTCGACTGTACCGCGGACCCGCGTGTCGGGTTCTCGCGCCAATGTTAAGACACACCCGCTCCGCCGGCAGGCACGGCGAGGGCGTGGTGTCGCCGGGCGCGCGCCGCCACTGTGCCCCGGACACCGCGCCGTGCGGACATGGCGCGAACACTGCGCCCGCCGACCCGCACGTGAGTACTGAGTATACCCTAACTTTTATACAATTTTTTAAAGGCTTTTATTAAGTTGACCTGTGCTGGTGTCTGTAAGTTAAGTAGACATGCGCGCCGATCGAAAAAATCCACGGCGGCAGCGTAACGCCGGCGGCGTGAGATTTTTCAACTTTGTCAATAGATATCGCTTTCAATATTAAGGGCTTTATCACACTTGCAGGCGAGTTAGACGCGAAGTTCCATACAAATGTTGCTCGTGGCGAACTGCCCCTTGCCACACGTTTAAACAAATTTTTATTGGCCAATCGTGTCTCAATCGCTATCCAAACTTGTTAAAGATTACACCTGAAGTGAATACGCGAGGAATTATTCTTTGGTGATACATTCCTAAGGAATGTTCCCTCTCTCGTACATTACGGCAACTTAAACGTTGACTGCGAACGGGATCCCGTAACCTTACTCATCGTTTCAGTTCATCCTAGAGGTGCTCTATGGGGTTCAAGACTGGATTTTATCTTGTACTGGATTATATCTTATTACTAAACTGGATTCTTCTTTTTAGTTAAATTTTTAAGTAACATTATTTTTGTTTTGTCTCGCTGCTGCTTCGCAAAATTGTATTTTCGGCTCTTTCTTAACCATTTGATATTGAAAGAGCCACTAACATTTGTGAAGCAATCAGTCTTTATTAATTAAACGAAGTCTAAATATGAAATATGGCAAAAATATTATTGCGCTAAATAATAGTATTTTATGCAACAGTTGTATAAGTAGGCTCAAAAAATGCGAATGGCGCGAGTTGCGATACGAGCCGTCGCAGCGGCGAGTATCGCAAATAGAGACGCCACGAGCGTTTTTTGACTTAATTATACAACGTTGCATACAATACTTTTTCTACGACTAAGTTTTAAAATACAATTAAACATAGCACGCAAACAAGGCAAATATGACATATGACTGACAGTATGTGTATATGGTAAACTTTTTTTAATTTGACGTACTCGCTAGTGACCCGCAGTGACGATATTAAAAATACTTTTTTTTAGGTTAGCATCAATGAATTTAGTTCGGAAAGTTTTGTTTTTCTTAAAAACCGTAGGAATTTAATTATTTGTTAAGTTGGTAGTTGTGCATTTTTATTGTAAAAGTTAGAATTGAGCGCTTAATCCTTGACCTAAGTTTAACCTAGATTTAGAAGTCTGTGAGAGTGAGTAGTTTAGAAATCAATAAAAATCATGTGTAGATTGCTGCTGTTGGTTTTTGCTTTTTCTCTTTGAGTTTAGCGTGGCTGCCAAATACCTACATGAACAAACCCATTCTACAATCGATTTACCTGTAGTTGTTTGTATAAAATATTTATAATCAAAATATTTAGGTACTTACCTACAGTTTGGTGCCGAAAACTTTGACTTGATGCATTAGCGTCCGTTGGTTTCGGTAAACTGTCGAAAGTAACTGACCATAGTTATGCAGAAAGAGACCAGAGGCAAGTTTCGTATACTTGGATTACTTATATACCTACTTTACGCAGTTAAGCAAAAAGTTTAGTTTTATGCCTACAGTTTTTCAGCGTTTGTCTCTTTCTGCAACTATGGTCGTATGTGGGTGACGGATAACCACTGCTGCTACTTCAAAATAAAAACTCGTGCCAGGTTTGTTTAAAAACTGCCGTGATAATACAAGTGGCTCTTGAAAACCTGGCTCTTCTACTTTACCTATCCTTATTTTCGTCTTGGTGTTTTGAACTTTATGTGACCTTTGTGACGCGGTTTCTACCCCAAGAGATAAACAATTTGTCTCCGTCAAAATTACAGTACAGTAAACTACTAACTATGGTCGAATGTGGGTGACGGATTTAAGCGCCCCCGAGACGGTCAAACGGTTTGACTCAAACACGTAGATTTTGGTTTTGAAACCATTTTGATCGTTTACAAAGGTGGTTTGAACGGTTTGTCAAACGTATACGGGTTTGAAGCCCGTTTGATGAAATTTCATATTTTTGTTGTTTTGACGCGCCGTTTGATCGTGTTCCGACGCGTTTGAACAAACTCGGCTTAGTTTTGTGGTGGATTTTGTAGTGTGACGCAAGTCTAATCACGGCCGCGTACCGAACCAAACTGCGCAGTGCCGTTTGACAACCGTTCAAACCGACATCAAACGGTTTCATCAAACACGTAAATGGTTTGAATCAAACCATTTGACCGTCTCGGGAGCGCTTTAAACCACTGTTGCTACCTACTTCAAAATAAAAACTCGTGCCAGGTTTGTTCAAAAACTGCCGTGATAATACAAGTGGCTCTTTCAAAACCTGGCTCTTCTACTTTACCTACCCTTATTTTCGTCTTGACGTTTTGAACTTTATGTGGTCACGCGGTATCTACCCCAAAATATAAACAATTTGTCTCCGTCAAAATTACAATACAGTAAACTAGGTATCCATTTAAAAAAACTTGTTTCGCCGTCATCGTCAGTCACCAAATTAAGGGCTACCACATTAAGTTTCCTGGCGCCGGAAAGGCATCGAAGTTTCAATTTCACTAGTACTTAGTAACGATAACGAATCTACTAGGTCTTATTAATATTTACTTGTGATAAGAAAATGATAAGCAAATAGGAAGAAAATTCACAGATTGCCTGTTTTAAGAACTATTACCAATTTTATAAGACAAACTATTATTACACCATTCTAAAGTAAGGTTTCCCAGTTTCTTTTATCACGGTTGTCCCTTGATAAAATGAATTATGTAATCATGCCTTGTTTCTAATTAAGAGTCATTCCGTCCTTCCTCTGGAAATTGGGGCATATCGGGATATTTACTAATTTCAATAGCCTCGTGTGGCATTCTCAAAGATTATCGCTTCTCTATAGCGACCGTGTTTAGCATCAGCTAAGTGTATTATGTTTACCAGCACAGCAGTCTGAGTATATCTACTGTGTATTAAAGTAGGGTTTTGAACTTGATAATTGCGGATTTGAGGGAATCGCCTTTTTCCCCCGGACATGTTACGATAATAGGTATTTAGTAAAAAAAATGTATTTTATCTTTCAATCGCCGTCGGTAAATAATTCAGTCTAGTAAAATTTTCCCGGGCAGCCTACAGGCTAAAAGTTATGAAAAATCCAGGAAAACCTGAACAGAACAGATGGTAGCCCTATCTTTGAGCAATGCGGACTTCGGAGGGCGTCCGAATTGTCGCCTTAGGGTCTCCCCACATTATCTCCGTGGAGTCGGCTCAAACAGCAAAAAAATACGTCGTTCGGCTCGGCGCTCGCGGCCGAACAGCGAAGACATCTTATTCCCTCTTATTGCGTGGACATAAATTAAAGAATTTTTTAACCGGCTTAAGCGGGTTCCACGTCAATACTGTGGGAAGACCCTTAGTTAAACGTGCTCCTCTAGTCATGCAACGGCAAGCACAGTAATTTTTTGTCAACAACGAAATGTATTTTTATGGTAGTGAAATTGTCAGCGTGTTGCATTGGGTGGTACCCGGTCGAAAAATGAAAATTTCATGACATGCAATGGCTGAATTCACGCAAAAAAGCGGCTAAGGGGTGACACCATTTATCCGTCCCGGGTGTCACTCATTCTAGCCACTGCGTACTCGTAACCTTTGCGTAACCTACTGTATTCAAGACTGGATTCGAGCCAGCGTCTCGGTCATGCCAGGATTGACGACCTTTATTTCTACGGAAGTATTATCGAGCCCAAGTCATAAAACTCAAATGTAGGTAGTGTAGGTAGCTAGAGGTCCCGGGTTTAAATCCTGGTAAGGGCAAATATTTGTGTGATGAGCACAAGTATTTGTTCCAGAGTCATGGATGTTTTCTATCTATTTAAGTATGTATATTTATCTATATAAGTATGTATATCGTGTACAAGCATTGCTTTGTTTGTGTAAGATTGTCATATTTATTTATTTAGTTAGATACTGGAAAAAACGGACGTTGTTTCGAAAAACCCTCAATGGCAATTCGTTTATTTCTTTGGGCATGCACCGCACGCACGTTATTCTTGAATAGGTACTCTCGCGATACACAAATACCGACGACGGACGGGCCTGAATTCAAGATAGGTAGTCGTTTATTTTTTATTTGTATCGAATTTCGTCGTTGTTTAGGGTTACGTGCCTATAGAAGAAATCGCACTTAAATATTAGTAAAGCTGCGGTTTCCATTTACGGTTATAAAAATACATTTCGTCACTGGACACTTAATTTTACTTAATAAGTATGTGTCAGAGTCGTGAAATTAGGTTTTTTTCATATTTATTTTGGTTAAAACAAATTTAATTAACCTGAGGCAAATGCTACTTAGATGGCTACTTAGGTGACTACCATCCTAAAATTAAATATGTCAGTAAATATAAAACGAGATCGTAAACGCATTTGAAAGCATTCGTAGTCGAAACGGCTCGATGTCGGTCCAACATGTCGACATCCAATTCCATCGGCTGTAGTGGTAGTGGTGTCGTGAGTTGTGACGGTTTTTCGGTGACGTTCGCTGCCCGCGACGCGTGACGCCACTCGAGCCTTCGGCCGACAGGGTTGCCTCCGTGGTTTATTTCATCTATTTTGTTGCATTTAAACATTTTAAGCCTGGGAACTATTTCGGACAGAGGATAAACCTCGCCATCCAACGGGGCAACGCTGCCACCTCCTGGGCACCACTTCAACAGAAAATGACCAGCAGGGGAGCATTTTTTATTTATAGGCTCCTCTTAAGTCAAGTTATCTCGTTTTATAAAGCGTGTTTATTTTAGAATGTATGTAAATAGTTTATTTTTCTTCCTAGTTTAATTATGTTTCACTTGTGTATGATAATTTGAAAATGTTCACCGTAAATCCAGAAGACACACGTTTTTAAGCTTTATCTTTATCGATATAGAAGCTCACAGAAACATCTACTAAAAAGTTGACCGTGTTAGTATTGTAGGCATAACCAAACCAAATAGACTTAAGTATGAAATGAAACAATATCTTTGAATATACGCGTATCTTAAATTAAAAGTCTATAAAGTCAATAAAGTATTCGCTGTGTGTTCTGGCCCGCCTAATATCTACCAAGTCTGATTCGATGCAGCTCACAATACTGCCACTGTTACACGTCAGACCAGTGACCCACTGCTTTAAAAAATAAAATACTATCTATTTTTTATTCGATCTAGATAAAAATCTATTCGAATAATACGAAATGTCAACATCACGTACATGGACTCCCGAATAGACAGCATCTCGATCGAGGTCATGGCCTCCAAAAAACAAAAGCATAAATTCATCAATACTCAACATACAAGTATAAAAAATCCAAAACGTTGCGGCAACCCTACCTCCGGTCAGTGGAGGGTCCTTCGTCAGCGCCAACATTTGTCACTTGATTACGCCGGCTAATGGAGAGGCATCCGGTTATTTCTGGCCAGTAATTAATACGGATGCAAAGGTCAAGCACTCTTCGCCAAGGTGCTGCTTATATTTGAAAAAGGGTCGGTCATTTGTTTTTGGAACGTCTCGAGACTCTCAGTCTTTGAAATTAAATACTTAGGTTTAGGCATGCTAGCGTGACTTTTTTTATTTTACTTCATCTATCCGTCGAATGACAGAGTCGTCAGTGTGACTATGAAGTCATGGTTGTGAGTAGGGCGTGCAGTACCGGGAAATTTTAGTATGGCAGTTGGCAGTACCTACCAACAACCTAAACACGGACGTGTAACAGAAATATATGAATTTTAAACACTTTTGGGGTGTCAACTAGAAAATAAAAAAATGTTAGCACACTATGTATATCGTGTGACATATCAAATAAAACAGCTAAGTATCTCAATAAAATAGTTTTGAAGTAATTTAAGAAAATAGGCAAAATTTGGCCACCCCCCCCCCCCCCTATTTCCGATTCTCCGAAACTATTGGACCAAAAATAAAAAAAAAAACGAAAAATAGTCCGTAATTACAGGAAAACCTATAAGAAGTCTGTGCAATAAAGTATAATTGTGATGTATTGTTTCGAACGCACGGAACCCTCTAAGTCTAACTCGCACTTTTCCGGTTTTTTATGTAAACCTTCATCCGGCAGGGTGGGGCGGCTTCGTCAGCGGGTCCTCGTGTAGGATGTCTCTGAAGACGCCGACGCCGGCCGCCGGCGAACGCGAGACGTGGGGCAAGAAGGTCGACTTCCTGCTCTCGGTCATCGGGTTCGCCGTCGACCTGGCCAACGTGTGGCGCTTCCCCTACCTCTGCTACAAAAATGGAGGGGGTAAGTACTATCATTATCATCAGCTCATATACGGACCATATACTACTGGGCACAGGCCTACTCTAATACAGTGTTTTTCAAAGTGTGGGTCGCTACCCCCTTGGGGCTCGCAGAGCCTCTAGAAGGGGGTCGTGAGGGTCGAGAAACCTCGCGCGGGAGCCCTGGCGTCGTCAAAGCCAGGGCAGCCGGGGGGCACCCATGGTAGAAATCCTTGGACCCCATAGTGCCCCCAAAACGGCAGTGCGGAGAAACGCCGGTGGGTTTTTAGTGGGTATGCTCCTCCCCCCCTCTGACTAGCAGAGGGTGAGCGAGAGGAGTGAGCCCCACATAACCCCCCCAACCAACATCGGGCCTCCCTAGGCCCCGGGGGGGTATGCGTAATGCATTTTCCCACCGTCAAAAAAAAAAAAAAAAAAAAAAAGGGTCGAGAAACCTCAGGCAAAAAGGAAAAAAAAAACAGATAAGCTCAGAAGTGTAACGGAATACAATTAAGGTAAGAAATCGTGCAGGATAGGGGGTCGCGAAATATTTTCGCATACACAGGGGGTCGTGCCATGAAATAGTTTGAAAAACACTGCTCTAATAGATGAAAAAAAATAAAAATAAATAAAATAATTTATTTCTGTAAGTAGGCCCTCAAGGGCTCTTTTACATGTCTTACATTATTTTGTCTTCTTTTCTTTTCTTTTGGCGCTTCGGGTAATGACCTTCTGGTGAGAAGAAGCGCCGGAAGAAACTCAACAGTTTCTCTTTTCATCCTTTGATATACATGAGATTTCATTAATACCTTACATTAACTTAAAAACTACATTTATAGAGATGTAAAGGGTCTCTCTATACGTCCAAACAAGACAAATAAAAAATAGAAAATAAATCAATACTAAAATTAATGGAGATGTAAAGAGTCTCCGTTGTCAAAATATTATGTTTTGGAGGTGTAAAGGATCTCCAAACGATGAGAAATGATGAGAGTGAATTAGCTGTATCAGCTGTAGCCCCCACGTTAGCCCAGTGCAGGTTGGGTACACCCAGTCCGATCCTCTCAAGGTGGTCCGGCTAGCGAACTGGTTCGGCCCCAGGGAACGCCACGGCCGACCACCCGGTCAAACTATCGCTACGCTCAATTATAGGGTTGCGAGTTAGTCAGTCTTCAAAAAAAAGGTTGGGTAATTCAGTGGCGTGGCGTAAAATGTATCCTTGGGCAAGCCGGTGCACATTTAGTGTACATTTTTCTTTAGAGTTGTAAAATATGGTGCTCAAATACCTAATATTAGGCAAGCCGGTAGGAATCGAGTTCTTTGGACGCCACGCTACTGTACTTCAGATACACTTCTCTTGCATATGTATGCAGGATTTTCACGATTTTTTTCGCCATCGAAGAGCTAATAATGGTCAATATCAAATCATAATGATGTCGTACTTAACTTCCAAAAAAAATATTGATGCGAGCCAGGACTCGAACCCATGACCTACGCTTAAATAACGTGATATTTTGATTCTTGCAACTGCTTTTCCAACTACTTCTACTAAACCGATTATAATAAAACTTTGCCCACATATCATATCGGGTTGCCGTGAGAATAAAAGCACTTTTTGGTGGATTGTGTCCGGACTCGAGAAAAAAGAGCAACGTTAGGTAGAGTTTGGGGCTTAACGTGCTCGAATGTAGGTCTCTTTAATTAGATTTTGGTGAAACGCCCCCGTTCAAAGGTTGTCAAGTTTGTAGGTATATAGTTTTTTAAAACATAGGTAAGTGTACAAACTTGGTAACCTTTTTTTTACAGGGATTTATGTATATATTTTATTAATTATGTACACAACAAGGGAGGTAATAAAGATAGCCCTCGATCGCGTATTTACGTCCCTCGCTTGCAGCTCGGGCCGCAAACATCTGTGATCTCTGCCTTTCTTTGTTTTACCACCCTAGTTGTGTAACGTACCTACTATTACGTCACACCTGGCCATAAAGTGGCAACTACCACACGCTAAGCGTGCGGAAAATCCCACTTACTGGCCTGAGGGAGACGTAAACTGTTGTACCTACTTACCACGGGAGGTAATAAAGAAGCCCTCAGGTCGCATATTTATCACCCTTGCCTTCGGCTCGGGCGACAAATACCCGCGATCTGAGATTGTTTTACCTCCCTAGGTAAATAATGCACTATATGCGTATATACTTATGTAATCAATTAGATACCTACGCCAAGTAGGTACCTAAGTACTTCTACTTAATCCATATTTGGCACAGAATTTAACGTCAGTATTTTCATCATTAGATTTTATTAAGCGCAACAAAAAAGTTAAACTGACAGTTTCCCATTTTACAAAATGTATGAAGATCACAAAACAATATTTCGGAAAAAAGGTTTTCTGACACAAAAAAGCGTTTTAATAACCCTCCATGACTTGGTACCTACCTGAGCGTTTTTCAAAAAAGGTGTACCTATCTACAATCCAATACAATATTATTTATTGTGCACCAAAACAAAAGATAATAAAAATTAAATTTGAAACAGCATCTTAAATTATACATAATATTGTTTAAATAACTGTCTAACTTTCCGTTTCGTCACGGAAATGTATTGATTTAACTTGAACTTTTAGTTTCGTCCGGCCCTTAAGTGCTCAACAAAACATGTAGGCACACTTTTTTTGAAAACACTCACCTAAGCGTGAAAATATTTCGATAACTCAAATATACACTTATTAGCTTTTGCGCACAAATTTAATGAGGTCCCATTAAGTACAACCTTGATCCCATCCATAATCTCGGCTTAATCCATTGCATCGCCATAATATTACATTATCGTGCCAAGTGTCACGCCGCGCGTCGAGGGCGCGGTGAATGGAGCTAAGTGGCACTTGCCTCGCTAATTGTGCCGGCAAGTGCGTCTTGTCTCGTACGCCGTCTGAAGGGTTAAATGTGGGAGCTTGCATGGAATTTTGAGGTTCACGTACACTTCGGTCTGACATAGATTCGGGTTCTCACGTAGTTAGCGCTTCACAAGTTTTACAATACAATATTCTTTTACTCTTTATCGCATACCTACAACAAAATACAGAACATGACATCAATTAAGGTAAACGCAGGTATTAACGCCTCTTCGCAAATCTGCAGGTAACACCGACCCAATTATGTACTTCGAAATATTCCGTTTAGAACCAATGTTAGTTTTAGGTAGCTAAAGCTATACACGCGTTTGTTCCTTGAGCATCATATTATATTACAAGAAGATCATGATTAGTTCGCTATATAGTTGTAAATAACAGGCCGTCTTATATAACCTAATTTTTACCTATTTACGAGTATTATTGACCGACCGAGCGCGAAGAGCGAGCTTGGTCAAAAATGCTTTCGTATGTCTGTCCGGCCAACCGATTCTCAACCAAGAGTTTGTCCACTCGAAGTAAATTAAATCCGAGGATAGACAGGGTAGCCGAATTATATGATTCCTTCCGCAAACTAACCGATGCACTCAATGTAAGTTGAATTCGTGCACTCAATGTAAGGTGAATTGATGCACTCAACGCGGCGAGTTAATTAGGGTTGCCTCTCCCGTTGATTGCGGCGTGCGAGCCTCAGTGCATAATAGCCGGTTAACAATCGCCTTGCGTCTCGAGCCCTGCTCTAATTGACGTATGCAACTGTTCAAGATCTTTCACAAGAGAGGCTTTGGCTTGTGACGTACGTTCGTGTGCCAGTCAGACGTTATGATTTAGCACAGCGGTCGGCAACCTGCGGCCCGTGAACCGCTCACTTGCGGCCCGCGAGCCGCCCTGGCAATTTTTTTATTAATAATCAGACCTGTAAAAGAGCCCTATTCGCAAATAAATGATTTCATCAACTTTGTTTCCGTTATCAGATGAGATTGGGGCTCAAACGATTGTCCTATATCAGTGTGTTTCAAACTAATTTTCCACATTATATAGGCCCTATATATAGTGGAAAATTAGTTTTTAGGGTTCCGCATCAAGAATCGAGTAAACTTCTTACAGCAGCTAGTCAAGTGCTTCCTGGAGTCTTAAGTCTTACGGTTTCCAACAATTTTAGAAGCTATATATGTGTTCCTTAAATGTAACTGTACATATGACTATAGTACACGCCAATCTTTTTGATTTGAGCTGCCTGAAATACCGGAAAAGCAGTCTTTGTGTGTGGCTGCAAGTGACAATGCGTAACTCGCCGGAAATTAGTCCTCTGGGCCGCGGCCGGAACTAGCTCTAATGAGATTTGTCGCCTCTCGTGTTCCACCATTTGAGGACCTTGGTCTTGAACAACTTATAGAATTAAGGCGTGTTCTGATTTGAAGATTACCCAACCACATAAAGAATGAAGAGAAAATAAATAAATTCATAAGCGCATTAAAAACATACCTAATAGAAAAGGTTTACTATACCATCAATGACTATTTAAATGAATAATAAAGTAATTTAGATTGGGTGTCTTGTCCGTCTTCCTCTGCATTTCCCACGTAGTTATTAAGTAATAAATATCATCCGTAATAATAATAATATATAGGTAAGTCTTAATAATACCTGCAAACCGAGTTGCAATTGAAATTGTAGGTACCTTCCAAATTGCTATGCCCTTACAGGGCCGTACTTTTTACTTTAAATTAAATTAATGTTTAATTTAATTAACATAACTATATTTTTAAGATTGCTATGCCCTTGCAGGGTTCATGTTACTGGAATTGTTAAATTAATGTAAGACCTTATGTACAACATGAAACGCAATAAATAAATTGAAATTGAAATTGAATTGAAATTGATTCTGAGTATAAGTACTTATGACACATAACTATCTAGGTACCTATTTACTTATAAATCACAATCACACATAATGTGGATGGTATCTTCAAACCACTACTTCACAACAAATATTTACATATTTTTACAAAACTACTTAATAAATTTACTAAGGAATTGACGTTATGCTTAGCCTAATGAGAGCGACACCGCCTACGAAGCTAGAGGCCCCGGGTTCAAATCCAGGTAAGGGCAAATAAAATAAGGGCTAACTATTTTAAGTAGGGATGTAACGATACATGTATCATTTTGCCGATACGATACCGATACCGATTATTGTAGGAAATAATAGGCGATACCGATACCGATATCTTAGCTAAATAATCTCTCTCCAAAGTATGAACTTCAGATATTTGTATGTCCTTATTATACCTAAAACTTGGCTATATTTAACGGAGAGTCAACCTTGAAAGTGTAAAGTAAAAATAAATAAATTGTCAACTCAATTTTTTTTTTTTTATTATGAACCAAAGATATAATTAACATAGATTAACATAGTAATTATCGTTGCATAAGGTAATAGACCAATACATAAATTAAGTCAGTAATTGAAATTACTTTTTGCAGATTTTATTTCATACAGCAAATTCTTTTCACGCTCTTCAAATATCGGTGTATATAATCAGCGATACCGATTAACCGATATATCGGTATCGGTATCGTTACATCCCTAATTTTAAGTATTTATTTATTTATGAAGTCCGTTACCAGCAAGTGGGCTTTTTTTAAAGTTGGGTAAAGAAACGTTGTTTTTTTTAACTTAACTATGACCCCCATTTAATTAATAAATTCAATTTACGACTTCATTCATTTTCTAACAAAATTTAAATTACAAGCAATGTACAGTAAAGTGACAAGTAGATGTAAATGTCGTTCTTTGTAGTAAGTATGTATATCTAGGTTTAGTACCTACCCATAATAATGGGTACAAGCATTGCTTAGTTTGGGTCTTGGTCTATTTGTGTAATATTGTCTCAAAATATTATTTATGTTATTTTAATTTATTTATATTCGATCACCAAGTCTCCTGTCCGTCACATTCATCCCCACAGTATATTAATTCAATTATACACTAGTAAAGCCTAAATTAAAACTAGGGCTTGTTCATAAACGGTAAGTATTAGACTAGTAATTCCAATGTAGGTATATGTAAATAAATATGAGTCCATCTCGGGTTGTTGTTTTCTAAGGGTTACCATGAAAAATTTACAAATGATAACTGTTTCTGAAAAAAGACGACGGACTCAACTGGTTATGTGCTTATATTTCGACTGGTTCAAACTAGAAATCGAACCAGAAATAAAAACATATACTTTTAATATAAACCCGCAGTTTTAATTTAACGAGTTACGACTCTACCAATTGTGTTTTTAATAGTATTTTATGCAACAGTTGTATAAGAAGGTTCAAAAAATGCGAATTGCGTGAGTTGCGATACGAGCCGCGAATGCGGCGAGTATCGCAAATAGAGACGCAATGAGCGTTTTTTGACTTAATTATACAACGTTGCATACAATACTTTTTCTACGACAGGTTTTAAAATATAAAATACAAACAAGGCATAACCTGCAAAGAAGGCAAATATGACGTATGACTGTCAGTATGTGTCTATGGTAAACTTTTTATTTTTTAAATGAAGTTGACACGCAGTGAATATATTAAAAATACTTTTGTTTTTATGTTGGCATCAATGAATTTAGTTCAGAAAGTTTCGTTTTTCTTAAAAGCCGTAGGATTTTAATTGTTTGTTAAGTTGGTAGTTGTGCATTTTTACCGTAAAGTTAAAATTGAGCGCTTAATCCTTGACCTAAGTTTAACCTAGATTTAGAAGTCTGTGGTTGCTAGCAATAACGTAAAGTGGCTATAACGACACTAGTGCTGTTATGGGGAATAGAGTATAGACTTCTCTGAACTCATATTATGTATGTTCTTATATTAGTGTTCGTGACCAAGTAAAAGACAGATAACAGTACAGGAGTAGAAAAAGTCTTTAAATTGAAAAAACCGACCATAACCGAACTTGATTTTCCAACTTGATCATCAACACATATTTTTAATTAAAAACGCAGATTCGTTTTTGATGGGCTTCATCAGGTTCCTGCCATTTTATCAACCAACGATTTTTTTGAATTTTTTTTTCAATCAATAACTTTTCAACGACATTCCAAGTCATGTATTTACTTGATTGTATCAAACGACCCTAATACCAAAACCAAGCTCTCCAAATATACCCAACATCTTACGCCGCACGCAGACATTTTTCATTACCGCTTCCTACAAAGTTTCCTACGATCGCACACTTAATTGCATCCTGGTCTTTGGTCTCAGCCCTTTACCGTCCAGAAGCCGTAATTGACAATCAAAACGCCCCTTACACGCCAGCAGAAACTTCGTTACCGCCCCGATGTGCAGGAAAATTTGTAACGCAATAACGGGGGGCAATTAATAAGATAATGTAGTGGGGGTCAATGCCGAGGCGATCGCAGTCTCCTGTAATCTGATTAGGCGACGCCGATGACTGTTGAACGCTGTCTTTTGACGTTTCAAGCGAGATTGCCTGAGAAAATGTATTTAGTGCTGCGCCGGGGAATGTAATTGAATATAGCTGAACTCTGAGAGTGGTGCGATGCGATGTTCTTGGTATGAGGGTAGCCTTAGACTGAATTTACGTGTAATATGGAGATTTAGAATAAGAAATTGACACCAACGGGTGTAGAATAACATCGCGGTCACTTTTAGATAAATTGTAGGTGTGATGACTGATATATGTGTTGGATGTGTTGTAATTTACGTCGTATTTCAGAGTAAATATGGAACTTACTTACTTTTTGGCGACCGGTTTAGCCTAGTGGTTAGTGACTCTGCCTACGAAGCTGACGGTCCTGGGTTCGAATCCCGGTAAGAGCAAATATTATTTGTGTGATGATATTTGTTTCTGAGTCTTGGCTGTTTTCTATGGATTCAAGTATTTGTATTTATTAAATATATCGTCGTCTAGTATCCATAACACAAGCCTTATTGATTATTGAGCTTACTATGGGACTAGTTCGATTTGTGTAAGATTGTCCCCTAATATTTATTTATTTTATTTAATGTTCATCTAGTGAAGCGCATTACAGGAAATTATACATACAGGATGAAATCGGAGATGTAATCAGAAATCACTTTTTCAGATTCTGATTGATATCCATTTTAAAGCAACAGTACTCACATGAAACAAAACGAGAATTTTTTAAAATAATTTTTGCCTGAAATAAATCCTAGGTATATGTGCAAGAAATTATGTTTGCCTATTTTTCTTTAGATTCACATTCAAGCTATTTCATTTTATAACATAAGTATCATTTACAATGACAAACTATGAATTGCCAGTCATTGCCAATGGTGGACACTTAGTAGGACATGTGAGACTGGTCTTCTTTGCATCTCTTTCTTTTTAGCAGGGTCACACATTGTTTCCAATTAACTCATCACTTCAGAATTTTGTGTGTTTAAGTATAATTAACGGATTTAATCTTCTTTATACTTGTGTTATTAATTATTAAAAGAAAGAATCAGACATGTGAAAGAGCCCTTGAGGCCTACTTACAGAAATAAATTATTTCATTTCATTTCATTTCATTTCATTTCATTATGATCCCGTTTTAATTCTTAATTAAGTTCTATCGAAACCGACCACATCTCCGTTTTTGCCCAGTATACATAATGGAATTTGTTTCACTTAATTATTTTCTGACCCCACCGGCATGAGTGTTTTGCTGACACTGTATATTCTTGAAGAATGCGCTCACCCGTTGCTCTGATACCTAATATCATGCCCAAGAAAGCCATAATCAAACAAAACCTTTTTACTTAGTTTAAGTGAGGACGGAAATGTCCACACTATTTCACTACGGTATTTCCCATCCAGTCCTAATTGCCGGGGGAGCAGTTGTGATTCGGCCGTAATTGATTGCGCCCACTTCATCACGCCCGCCATTCATCACGCGTGATGCGTTATGGGCGCCGTGACGCGGGCCCGCAAGCTTGTCCCGTGCGTTGTTTTAGCGTTGACATTGAAACGAATCACTGCACGGGTAAGGATAGTTAAATGTAACGAATATTCGCAAGATTTTCAATATTCGTATTCACAAAAATCGTTGCGAATATATTGCGAATATTTTTGGTGGATTTTAGATCCTAAAATTAAAGGAAAAGAAAAAAATACAGCCAAGTTCGAGTCGGATTTCGGAACTATCAATAAGTAATTAAAAATTCTGTTAGATAAGTACCGAAAGAAATATTTTTAGCACGGGTTCCAATTTATGTAGGTACCACATGCATATAATGATTATCTTTAGCTACCGAATTTTTCTATAAACTTCTTTATTTATTTTATTGCAAAACTGAAAATCTGCAAAACTGGATCGTAATTGAAAAGTAAGTATTGAATTTTCATAGTTTTTTATTTTGTTTATATCTAGTATTATAATATTGTATAACTAATATTCGTATTCGCATTCGCGAATATCAACGTCACTTATTCGTATTCGCATTCTCATTCGCGAATTTTCAAAAAACCGATATTCGTTACATCCCTATAAGGACTAAATACTAAAATATTTGTGACGTTCCGCGGGTAAAGGCCGAGCCACACCGGCTGCGTACACGTTTGCGTGCGCGTGGCGTACGCGTTGTATAGTATGAATGTTTTTCAAAATGGCGGCTAGTCACGCTCAAAGTCAAGGAGCTGCAGCGTACAGTGCGTGCACACGCAGCCGGTGTGGCTCGGCCTTAAAGGTACCTTATGGATATTGTCGCTTGCGTCGTATCCAACTCCGTTACTAAAGGAAATCAAGATAGAAGGACGCAAGCGACAATATCCATAAGGTACCCGCGGAATGTGAAATTATATTTCCGTAAAGAATTACGATTCACAGAAAGGTAACTAAACCTATTCAGTAAATGATTTTTTTGTTAATCTGAAAGAGAACATTGAGTGAATAAGGGCAGCATATCACATATTTTTCTATTGGATTTGGAGTCGGTTATTTTATGCATTAAATAACCGGCATATAATTTTTTTTTATCAGTTGAACAGGTATTGTCACAAAAACCTATTAGTTCTAGCGCAAACTCAAAATCTCTTTGAAAATATAATCGCTATACTAGCACCGTAGCACCTCTATGTACCTACTAAAATAGTTCTGTTGGGTTTGGAAATCTCATAAACAATTATCAATACAATACGGAGCTATATAACAGACACATTTCCGTCGGCATCGAAACAATTCCGATAAAGATCCAACCCGGATGATTTAATGCGTACCGGTGGAAATCTCATAATACCCAATCATCCGGCGTCTACCGGGATGTACCCGGCATCGGTACCCGGTTATCCGGGTATCAGAGACGATTTGATTACACTCACCTCGCTCGAACTGAGGCAATTTTGATACGACAATTTGATTTAGGAGACTCACTGTATTTATTGTCTCGCTCAATGGGTCAGTTGGTTACAACTTACAAGTACCATTTCAGTGATGTGATGAGACGCGAATGAAATCTATTTTTAGTACATCGTTATTGCTAACTGCTTTATTACACTCAAGGACAATTAATTCGGGTCACTTTCCATATGATTGTTCATAGACAATTACTCGAATTCATTGTCCGTGAGTGTAATGTGGCCCGCGCGACATTTTAGAAGTTGCTGGCCCTCTGGGAAAAGAGTTGGGAGACCCCTAGTATCCCACTAATATTATAAATGCGAAAGTTTGTGAAGATGTTTGGATGTTTGGATATTTGGATGTTTGGATGTTTGGATGTTTAGATGTTTGTTACCTTATAACAGGGTAACAACTGGATGGACCAAGCTGAAATTTGGACTTTTGGACTAATATTATAAATGCGAAAGTTTGTGAAGATGTTTGGATGTTTGGATATTTGGATGTTTGGATGTTTGGATGTTTAGATGTTTGTTACCTTATAACAGGGTAACAACTGGATGGACCAAGCTGAAATTTGGCATGCAACTAGATCAAGTCCTGGATTGAAACATAGGATACATTATATGCCGGTAAAGAGTTCCTCTGGGACAATGACGGCAACAACGCGGGCGAAGCCGCGGGAAAATGCTAGTAACCTATAAATTAGACGCCTTAGTGCTTGAGACTGTCCCAGTAGTTGCCATCTTGAACATAAATGTAATGTAATTAGCAATAGAGGTGATAGCAGGGTGGCAACTACTAGGCATTAGCGTGTCAGACATTAGGACATTTACCTTATAAGGTACGTAGGTACCCAAATTTTTTTTATAGGTAATAAATAAACTACTACTTTACATCAATTGTTGCAGCGATTGTATTGTATATGGCTCTTTTTAACACAATTGTGATCATTAAACGGCGTGAAAAATACATTAAGTAGGTATACTCGTATATGAAGTTGTATTAAAAAATATTGTACTAACATTTGTTGTGTTGTTGTGGAAAAGTATCTTCAACTTCACGACGAAATTGGTTAAAATTCTCGACATTATTTCAAGTCCTCAATCTCCTCATTATCAATTTTAGATTTTAGGTATATAACTTTTAGTCGACAGCTCCGGTGATCAAAGGGCTGGCAGCTTTCTCGCTCAGCGCATTAGTATTGTCATACACCGAGGAAATGCTGCCAGCATCTTTGGCACCATGCCACGGGGGCCCTTTTTAGATATAATTTAATAGGTAGTTTAGCTTTAGTTTTAGGTTTAGTATAATTATTTTAGTTTAGGATACAATACAATACAATACAATCATACTTTATTGCACACCAAAAGATAAATTACAATGCAAACTTATACAAATTATTATTTACTGTTTTGTTATTTATTGTTTACCTACTTTTAGTTATTTTAGTATTACTTACATAGTACGCATGAAGCAGAGTTCTTTTCGCATGGATACTTTTCTGCAACAACACGTAGAGGTTACTAAGTATTCAAAGGCTTGAGATGCGAGTACAAGACAATCCCGTCTTTTTCTCCAGAAATATTTCTGAAGTAGCGCCCAGTAACAGGAATCGCGAGTTGCGTCTTAAAGCCCCATTATCCCCTAAGTGTAGTAAAAGTCCCCGATTCACTCGGCCGACTTTCAGCGAGTTCACAATGCCTCCTTTATCCCGACCTGTTGCATCCGGCAATAAAGTAAATCCTCCCCGGCCTCCCCTCGGTTCACTCGCCGCATAACGTCGGGGAACTTGGGGAGTGTTTGAATAATCATTTCGGTAGTGCACTGCGTAAATATGGTTATGTCTGTTCTTTTGTCATAGTGCATTTTGGCGATTTTTGAACGAGTTAAAATTGAAATACTACTATTCCCATTTATGTATGTTTGATACCAATATCCTACAATATCATTATGCAGTCGTTTTTTAATTGAAAGTTTATAAACAAAGTTCTTATTTTGCTACTGCGGACTGAATTTTCTCAGGATATTTTTCGCAAAATGAAGTAATACTTATAGCGGTTAGTAGGTATAATATTATATTGACAAAATAAACCTAAACAGAAAAGTTAAATTTACTCTGATAATTATGCAGTTTCTTAGGAAAATTACTTCAGGATAATGAGGCTAGTAATGTGTATAATTTTATTTTATAGTACCTACCTATTAAATAAATACCTACATTTTAGGATACTTACAAGCTCGATAACTTTATATTTGCATCTCGTTTGTATGCGATATCATAGACTCCACGTGGAACTAGATTCTCCATCGTCTTGTCAGTAATTCAAATGCCACAGGGATCAACATAAATTGATACAGACAGGTATACTCTGTTGAAAAGAGCTAATTTAGCTCACAAAGGCTACGAGTAAGAAATAGGCTTACTATAATTTACCACAATACTACTGCGATTCAGTTCAGTGGCGTACAATAATATAGCCACGTAAAGCTTATGCGTCAAGTGAATACGATTCAAAGTTGTATACTTATTATAGGACGTGTCCATAACTGTGCGTCTTGGACGGAAACCGCTCGTTTTCCAATTGGACCATTCATTAGCGTTTAGATTCAGCGTTACTTGGAAACTGTTGACAGTATGTTGGCGAGTATGATCTAAGCTAAAAGACGCGCAGTTCTCGGGCTCGATCTAAATTGTATAGTTGCGGAGAGGGCTGTCTCAGGCTCTGCCGAAGCCCTTATGCATTTAAAAATTTGGGGCACAGTAGGAGCGCAAAACTCTGAACGAAAGAACATAGTGTAGGTAAGTAAACGTTTCGGGGCCCCCGTGATTACGGGGGACCTAGGAACGGGCCTCGTGTGCTCTTATGATAAAGACAGTACTGTTTGTGGAAATACAAATAGGTACAATAAACTAAAGGCTTTAAACTTATACAGCAGTTCTCAGTTAAAGGAAAGAAGCAGCGAATTATATGATCTGGTGCAGACGGCTAACAACAGATCATGGACGACATTCTGTTGTTAGAAGAAATAACATGTCCATTGTCCATACAGTTACGATCTTCAATCATGAAGCTACGACACAGAAACAGAGGCATTAAAGTAACACAAAAGCTTAATAATACAAAGGTATTTTCTGCTGGTATTTAGGTACCTATTGATGTGAAAGTTGCAGAACTTTTCCAAAAATGCTAAGACCGTTTTCGAAAATTTCTGGAAATATCTACAAGAAGTTCAAGAAAGTTCCTATTTTCAAAAATTCCCTGTGGGAAATTAGAAAAATACTGAGTTCTAAACATATAGAAAGTTTCGCTAGTTTGTAATTTTTCCGTCGGCGCAACAGTTTAAAATTAGCGGACCGCTGAAACCGACAAACATTTAGGCCCACTGCGTCTAATTTCTCTTACGGTCAATTGGTGTCTAATGGTCCACTTCCCTGATGATCCACTTCCTCTAAGATATACTTCCTTGAAAGTCCACTTCACCGACAGTCTGATTCCCTGAAAGTCAACTTCCCCAACGGTCGTATTCCACGTACGTTGAGTCCCCTTCCCCGCAAGCCCAATTCTGACACAGAACTATTTTCACATTTATAATGTTAGTAAAATATGTCATTGATGATGAAAGCCGCACCAAAATCCATTAGGTAGAGATAGCAGACAGTTAAATAGACAGGCGCCAAAAGCGGATTTATTTTATACTAAGGGTAATTTTTATTCAGTTAACAATAAATAACAAAACAATAAATTATCCTAAACTAAAGTAATTATACTAAACCTAAAACTAAACTACCTACCTACTAAGTATGTACAAATAATATCTTCATAATAGATAACATTATGAACTTGGCTTGGTGTAAGTATCTTATTAGCCACTTATACGAAACTTATATTATCACATCAATTCTTCCTTTTTTTTAATATGTCAATGAACCCGACTTTAGGGGAATCGGGCATTCAGGGAATCGGACTTATATTCCACGAACTATATCTGCTCTACTTGCTGTCATCAATAAAAATCCTTCTAAATTTTGAGCTCTGTTCAATTTAAATCGTTAAAAATTATTCATAGTTTCATATACACATTCTAGCTTTCTCCCGAACTTTCACTGGACGTTAATTACCAGAATCAACATTAGACTGGGTACACACTTCTCTTATTGCCCACACATCCCACAATTCCATAGTAAATGACATTAACTTTTCATAGACTCTCATTGTATGTATTATGAACGACCTCACTGAGACTAAAATGTTCTGAGTTCAGTGCGTCAGTTAGTCCTAGCGCCGTGATCGAAAGTTGAATTGAAGTAGAATCTTTTATTAGAGAGTGGTATTTTGTAAATATGATGAGATAGCTTATCTAATCTAAAGAACTTAAAATTTAAACCGAGTCATTCCTGCGATACATCTTCTATATAAATGAAAAATAATCTCCGAAAAGTTTATACGCCCATATAACTTCCGAAAGACTACACCCAAATGGATAATTCTCTTTTTGTTGTTTTTGTCACGACAAGGTTTGTACACCACCCGTGCGATGCCAGGTAGCTAGTATTTAAGAAAACTAAGTCAATAATAAAATTCATTACCTTACACTCCAATGTCAACTGAATTCACGGTTCAAAGGATCCCGTCGCGGGGTAAAATCGGCCGCGTCTTAAAAGGGCAATTACGGGCAATTTGCGTCGCTCCCGGCGGCATTATTGCTCGAAGATCGAGGCATTTTTATAATTTAAGAGGATTATTGGTTCAATCTGTAGAGCAATAAGTCGGCTTTAGGTTAAAGAATGTTAAAGAAAGTAGTGAATTAATTATAAGGTACTTTATGTTGGCTTAGTGTGAAATTAATCCGGTGATTATCGTACGGTAATTAAAATCAACTGAACAATTTCTCGTGAAATATTTATTCTCTTATTAACTTCGAAATTTTTTGGGCTTAAATTCTATCTTAACTTTTTTTAACCGACTTTCAAAGAAGGAAAGTTCTCAATTCGTCTGTGTGTCTTTTTAATGATTGTTACGCGATTACTCGAAGACGGCTGAACCGATTTCGAAAAATATTTATTTTTCCAAACATGCAATGAAATGTTGACATTACGTGTCTAATAATAGGCCGCAAAGTATCTAGTTTCCGGTGCGGCTTAACACGTGGCATATAATGGAATTTCATACAACATTTGTTTTTTTTAAATTCCCATTCCACATTCATTTGTGACACGGCATCACGGTGAAACAATAAATAATCTTTGCTAAATTTTGCAGTTTTATTTATATAAAATCTTCATGAACACATAACAAATTTAAATTGCAAACTTAACTACAAGAACAAGAATACTACAAGAATAAGAATACTTATTTAAAATATTTCATCTAAATATTGGCGGTAAAAATGTATACTGAAACAGTTTTTGGAAAGAAAATTGAAAATTTTTCATTCTACTAAAAATAAAGTAGACAAAAAATAGAATTAAATTTTTTGTCTACTTTATTTTTAGTGTCTCCAGAAAATAAAGTTTGATTTTTTGGAGTGATTTTAAACTTTTTAATTTATTTCATTTCACTTTATATTTGAAAAAAGCACTATACATACCTCGGCGTGAAATGGGGTTGCCAGCCTCGTAGCTATATGGCCTCGCGTTCGCTCGGCCATCTATATGTACTCGGACGGCGGCACCTCACTTCCCGGCCTGTGTAGTAATGTACTATTGTTTGAAAGGGACATCCGAGTTGGTCCCATTGCAACCAAATCAGAATCTGATGATGAACTCATCGAGAAATCAAGGAAACTCTTCAAATATTATAGACATGCATATAGCGATCTAGGTATTTTCCATAGTCACTCGTGAATTTCTTATTGAAATAGTTTCATTTGAAGTCAGTTTAATTTTTTTACCCGACTGCGGCGAAGCCCAAAGGAGGGTAATGTGTTCGACCTGTATGTATGTATGTCCGTTCCTATGTCCGCTCGTAACTACTCAACGGCACAACCGATACATCATGATGATACATCATTGGATTCATCTTGATGGCGCGAGTGTCACTGGGTATGAAGTTCGTTAAAATAAACAAAATGGCGGATTTTATGCACTTTTAAAGTGCACCGCGGTCGGGTTTTTTTATTTAGTAAAAATATTTAGTTATTTTAGTTATACTCACATACAGAAGGGAGAGTGTAATGTATAAATTTAGACAAATTGGTCACGGTATAGTCCTACTTATCTGCAGTTTGCATGATGTCATTATGCTTCAAATGTGACTAAATAGGTAGTAAGTTTATTCAACAATAGCTTCTGATACTTTTATTTTATGTAAAGCGAGACAATGGGGTTTAAAATTTTCAGCACCGATAACTGAAGCCGGGTTACCTCTTAAAGGATCAAAGTAATTCTCTAAATTATTATTTTCTTAATGCGTACCAACTAAAGTGCGTGGTATGATAAGTAAAATCTTGATTTTTTGCGTAGATTTTTATTATTCTATGTCCACCAGTTGTTGTAACCTTTACCATAACCTAACAGATGTTTTGTGGCATGCAGGAGCGTTTCTGGTGCCGTACTGCATCATGCTGGTGGTGGGCGGCATCCCGCTGTTCTACATGGAGCTGGCGCTGGGGCAGTTCCACCGGAAGGGCGCCATCACCTGCTGGGGCCGCATCGTGCCGCTTTTCAAAGGTATTCTGTCTTGTGAAATATGCAAGAGCGTTCCTGGTGCCGTACTGCATCATGCTGGTGGTGGGCGGCATCACTCTGTTCTACATGGAACTGGCGCTGGGACAGTGTTGTGCCACTCATAATCACTTAACTTGCCGTGCATCATTAAACAATACGTTCATGAAATCTAGCTTGCATATATACGAGCTCGCAGTCTCGTAACCGTTCCGTTATGAAGCTAACAAAATAGCGCTCGTTGTGCACATTTGTATTGTTCAACGCGCGTGTTCGGCGCGGTCTACAAGTGCAGTCTCGTGCATCAATATTTTAACCCTTTATACGAAATGTTTCGTAGTCTTTATTAGTGTCATTACTTAAATAGATCTATAACAACGCGGCGCGACCCAACATCATATCAGGCGTCATATCCATCGGATTGCACTAGCAGTAATTCAGTATTGCTGTTCCACGGTAGTAATTCAACTTTCAAAAACGTTGATACACAAATAAGTATATTTACCAACTAACGAAAGTACTATTTATAAAAATCAGTACAAGACAAATTTCTACGCACCTTTTATGTTAAGGTATCGGTAACTATCTACTTTAAGTGCGTTAGAACCATCATTTGAAGTTATTCGCGCAGATCACGTAGCTGAGCCATCGGAATAAAAAAGTCGGCAATCTTGACTTATTGCATGCTTACTTTTAGGCTTGTCGAGGGGCCGCGGTCGGCCGTCGCCGCTAACCTAGTGAAAACAATACGAGAGTAGAAGTAAATTCAGTGGTTAGTTAGCTGTTTAACTGACAAACGTGAACCATTGGAGACTTAAATGAATGCTGTACCTATCTACGACCAATAGATATAAGACTTAGAGTACCCTAATCCTAATTTCCATGGCGTTATCATGCATTTCAAACTTTTGTATAATAAACTCTTAGTAAATAATCGGAAGCATTTCCTTGCTAATCTTGCGCGCTTCACTCCAGACATATTAGAGAAGGCAATACATTTAAGTTTATGAGTCGTTTTCAAAAAAAAAATACACAATTAAGGGATTTAATTAAAACAAAACTTAATTTATTCCTCTGTGTTACGAAAGTTACCCATATAGTTTGTATGCCTAACTTTCGTAACACAGAGGAAGCGATCGTCATTTTGTTTTTATTAGACCCTTAACTATGTACAATTTTTTTGAAAATGACTCTTATATAACATTGCATTATTATATTATTTATCAATTGATGTAAGTAAAGCTTGCTAAATGCTTGAAAATTAATAAATTCGTCCTTACTACTTTCCACGACAGTCATTCAGAAGCAATGACTGCTTCGTGTCCTGGAAGC
The DNA here is from genome assembly GCA_947034925.1 of Eudemis profundana. NCBI lineage: Eukaryota > Metazoa > Arthropoda > Insecta > Lepidoptera > Tortricidae > Eudemis > Eudemis profundana. The sequence goes on along the minus strand of OX344802.1, from coordinate 18,173,849 downwards.
AATTATCACAATAAACCCCTTTAAAATTCCATTAATCAACTCTTAAACTTCAGCAATTTCAAAAGAAAGTCTCATATCAGGGTTGATAATAAGCGCGCCCCCGGCACTTATCCATAATTGACACCATTCCGCCCTAAGTGCCCCGTATGGACTAAAAGGACTCGGAGATTTGCGAGGCTTATGCTCTGATTTCATTTGACGCGGTCGTCACGTGCCGTGTAAAGTGGCTTTGGTATGATTTTTGAGGCGAAATAAAATTGGTAATGGAGTGGAAAGGATGGTTTATGGGAAAGGATTTTTAGGTGACCGGCTGGGGTTTGTGATGGTTTGATTTTGGGGTCTGATTTAATGTTATGTCTAAGATTTTATAACACGGGGTGAGCAATTCAAAAGGGCTGGCTTATGTGAAAATTCGGAAAATGTATAAAAAGTCGTACGCAAATTTGGTGTAACTAGAGAGATACTGGTGATTTTTAAAGATAAGTTAAACGACATTCATAGAGTCAGAAATCGGCAACAAATAGTCTTGTAATGTCAAGTCACTATAATATATGCATTGAAAACAATTTTGAAAGGTTTGGGAAAAATGCTTGCGGACAATTGACAAACACCTTGATTTCCGAATATTTATAAAATAACCCGTTGATCCATTTAGATTACTCGCTCTAAATAACCAGAAGTAAAATATTGAAAGAATGAATAAAAAAAAACCGTTTCTCTCGCGCAAATGTGAATATGGATGGCGTAATTGAGCGTTTTCCAAAAACCTTACATTCGAACCTTATACGTAAAAAAAGTGTGCCAAAATTAGTATGGGATTTTTGTCTTTCCACTACGTCACGTTCATACAAACACTATGCAAAATGGTGACGTAATGGAAAAAAATAAATTGGGACACTTTTTTTTACGTATAAGGTTCGAAAGTACTAACGATTCTGAGCCAAAAAAACCTCACAAGTCCATATTTTGAGAAAGTAGCTACCCCGGTATTTTTTTGGAAAACGCTCAATTGCATGTATTACATAATTATAATCAGGGGTCGTACTTTTGATGCCGATGACAGGCAAATGACGTCAACCTACATACAGGCTGATTTAGTTAAGGTATTACACTGATTTACCGTTACCGTAAATTACCGGTATCGTTTAAGTTATGAATTAATTACATTGTTTACTTTAATTGATTGGTGTCAATGGTAGAATACATTTTGTAAGTAAAATGTATACGTCTGTTTTATTATTTTAACGGAAAATTGGAAATATCAATGGGATGCGATTTGATATACTAATCCGAACGTATTATATTTATGCGGTCGCTTCTATATCAAAATGCGTTTCTGATTTATTTTCCAGTTTCCCGATTCAATAAATAAGATAACACAGGCAGACACATCTTGATTTATAAAATGGCTTCTATCATTGACTGACACCAAGTAGTGACAGTAGTGATAAAATTAATTCATAGCTTTTACGATAAGTACCGGTAATTTCCGGTAACGATACATTAATAACGTCATCGTCATCGGCATCAAAAGTACGACCCCTGATTATAATTATTGCTTTCAATGTTCTAACTCCGCGTTTTGAATGCTACGAAAAACTGTAGACCTTTGCTACGAGTCTTCGTAGCACATACACTACGCAATTTGTATACGTTATTAAATAAGTAAAACAAATCATAGATTATAGATGAATGCCGGATGAATTTAAGTAGCTTTTGGAGTTGGGCCAACTAATAGAAATATAGTGTGACCCGGTTTTCTTTCATTCAATAAGAATTGGGGGAGCTCAAATCCCATAGAGACACATTACGAATGTTTTTGAGAGTAGAAGAAGCAGAAGTAGTTCTGCGCCAGTTTCACTCTTAAGAGCGGGTCCAGTAATGTCGAGTTTGTTTTTCGGAAAATTATTAACAGACTATAAAAAAGCGGGGGTCCCTAGTCGGTTATACGAGTATTTTTCAGAACTCGGTCGTTTATCGCCGAATCTATTTTTTATTTATTTGAAACGGTACATATTCCAATTGCCCCCATTTATTCAAAATCCAGTCCCAGTGATCGGATCTACGAGGAATTGAAGAAGCTCCTGAAATATAGATGCAATGTTTGTTGGTATTTTTTTTTTAAAGTAACTATTAATCATAGTTACTCGTATTAGTGATGTTTGTTATTTTACATTATTATTTGTTCATGTCAAGAAACCGAAATATTCATTGGTATTGCTAGTTAGGGTTCCGTACCGATAGGGTGCCAACACTGCCAATCCTATTACTAAGCCTGCGCCGCCGTCCATTTGTCGTCTATATCTTTTGAACCGTAATAGTTGAGAGTTGAAATTTTCACAGAACGTATTTCCATTAGCGCTATAACAACAAATAATATACATATATCAAAATAAAAGTAAAAATAAAAGAAGGTTTTTGGCGTTTTTGCTCAACAGCGGTACGGAATCTTGTGCGAATCTGACGCCCACTTGGCTGTTTTTTTACATTACTTACCTATTTACCAGGCATCGGGTACGCGGTGGTGCTGATCGCGTTCTACGTGGACTTCTACTACAACGTGATCATCGCGTGGGCGCTGCGGTTCTTCTTCGCGTCCTTCACCACCATGTTGCCCTGGACCAACTGCGACAACGAGTGGAACACGCCAGCTTGCAAACCGGTAACAGTGCTGGACTTTTACCCGATACACACGGACCGCGTGCCAGCTGCGATTTGTATGGGAACTTCTCCACGCCGACTACACGTTGACTGCACAATTTCTTACAAGTTGCAACTGAGGTGCAGTCAGTCTGTGTTGGCCCTTAGACTTAAGTCAGATTGTAGGTACTACTACATCTGCACCTGCACTCAATAAATATACGAGGTGAAAAAAATATGGGCCTAAAAGGAAAAAATCGATGGGACATGGACGAACGGGGAAACGGACGAACTGGGAAATGGACGACTAGACAAGACGAACAGTGCAAAATTGATCGAAATTACTTATATTGTATCTCTCAAATGCGTGATTGTTTTACATGCGGGTTTTTATTAGCGTTCTGTATCTCTAGTACAACTGTGCGCTCATGCCCAAAATACCGTATTCCCGAAGTACCAGAATTTTTTAAATACCAGATTCTTGATTTATCAGATTCCGGTCTTACCACATTCCACCACGTCTTACCACGTTACACTAGATTATAAAATTGTAGATTACAGAAGGATCTCAATGATTTTGTTGGGTGTATCATTTTGGGAATCTGGTGTACAGAGAATCTGATATATCGAGAATCTGGTATTCTATAGGAATGCGGTATTTTGGGAATGAGCGCAACTGTGACGCATCATTCATTGCATGCGACAAATACTTATTCCATTCCATTCAATATAGTGGGAAAGAGATAATTCATCTCTGTCACACGACTATTAACTATTTGACGAGTCCGAGTAGGTACGTAACTTGTTTTCTTGTGTTGTGGTAGTTTACGGCGTTCCTGGAGCAAGCAAACGCCAACCAGTCCGGCGCGCACAATTCCACCACCCTGGCATCTGCATCCACCACTCCGTTCACTTCCGCGGCTTCTGAGTACTTCAAGTGAGTGCACTTTAAGTGGGATGACACTGCCAGCTAGCAGAAATCACGCCATACTGAATTTCGATGTGAATAAATTACGCTTGCATCTTTTTACATTATACACACACGTTGAACTAAGCCCGGAAAAGTAGATGATTTATGATTATCTTTATAATATTGTCACTCTGTATATAAATGAATCTACCGATTTAACAATAGGTACGAACTTGCACTAAAAAAATAGAGCTGAGGAGAAAAAAAAGGGTAAATATGCAAAGAACACAAAGTTAAGTTGCTTACCAAAGTATGAAATGTCGAAACGACTTGATGTAAGTAATTCGCCTCTGAGGTCCGTGGAAAATTCATCGGAGATGGGGCCATCCGAAATTATGTTAATAAATGTTAAGTTCCTCGTATCCTCAAAGGGCTTCTCGAGCCGGGAGCCCCCTCAGGCCGGGGCCCCGTGGCATTCTGACCACATTGCCACCCTATTGTTAGTTTATTGAAATTTCAGCCGAGCTATACTAGAGCTGCAAGGCAGCGAGGGCCTGCACGACCTGGGCGCGATCAAGTGGGACATGGCGCTGTGCCTGCTGGCGGTCTACATCATCTGCTACTTTTCACTGTGGAAGGGCATCAGCACTTCTGGCAAGGTTAGGGATATAAGTGGCTTCCCCCACGTTATTGCTGCTGGTATTATCCCAAAGGAGCCCTCTACCAGGATATAAAGTAGCCTATGTATCAATTCAGGGATTTACTGGTATTGTATGTCAAATTTCATCTCAATCCATTGCTAGCGCGTTATTTAATAATGAACATCCAAACCTCCAAACATTTATAACACAATTATATAATATTAATAGGATAGTCAGTATAAAATTAGCCATCGTACAGTTTGTTCATGTTCAATCTAGCGCATGAAGAAATGCTCTTAGGTTAAGTCACTGTTAGACTTACATATGCGAGTCATAAATAAGAATCGTGCTATCTATTAAACACTATCGATATCTGATATCGACCCCTGTTGTTCATTTTTGGGTGCAATTTATTAGGCACACATATATTTTTGCTACGAGCTAAAGCAGTGAACATCTGTACTCCAGATACTAAATATAAAGTTTTTAGGTGGTTTGGTTCACGGCTCTGTTTCCGTACGCGGTACTGCTCATCCTTCTGGTTCGAGGCATCACCCTACCCGGCTCGGCGGACGGTATCCGCTACTACCTCAGCCCTAACTTCGAGGCTATCACGCAACCACAGGTATGACGAAACCATTATCATATTTCACCTTAGCAAAATATGTAAAATTTCTTGGTCATGAAACAATTGATGGTGTTTTCCGTCTATTATACAAATACTTTTATGCCACACCAAGCCATAAAGTGGCTTTTTCCGCACGCTACGCGTACGGAAAAAGCCGCTTTCTGGCCAATTGTAGACATAAAATGATGTACACAACACGAGACGTAATAAAGAAAGCCCTCTATCGCATATTTACGTCCCTCGCTTGCAGCTCGGGCCGCAAACTTCTGCGATCTCGGCCTTTCTTTGTATTACCACCCTAGTTGTGTAATGTACTATTCCATCGCTCTTAGCGATATTAACATAATTATAAGTAGGTTGATACTAACCACTATGAGTCTGTTAAAGTTACTTGAAATAAATTATTTATTATTATTATTAGCAAAGATTTTTAGAACCGATCCGGAGAATGAAGTAGTAATTCAATTTTCATTCATAGGTATGGGTAGACGCGGCAACGCAAGTATTCTTCTCTCTGGGCCCTGGTTTTGGCGTTCTTCTGGCTTACGCTTCCTATAATAAGTACCACAACAACGTGTACAAGTAAGTTGTACTCAATAACTACAATGTAACTCTTTGCAAAATCTAAAGTGTTGTAAAAGTAACATTTACCCAATAACTACAAGTCCTTCTTATCTATCTCTTAACTGTGTCTAAAATGTTCGTCATCATCATCATCATCTCGACCTTGATACGTCCACTGCTGAACATAGATCTTCGCCAAAGACATCCACAACGAACAGTCGCACGCCTCCTGCCTCCATCAACTTCCGTCGACCCAGCCCCTTTAACTTGCTAACTCGGGCAGTTATGTCTAAAGTGTTAAAATAGTTAGTGGCATTGATTTACTCATCCCTAAGCTTATGAAAAAAGAAATAATCTAAGCATTGTTCGACAGAGACGCCCTCCTAACCAGCGTGATCAACTCGTGCACCTCATTCGTGGCTGGCTTCGTAATCTTCAGCGTCCTAGGCTACATGGCGAACGCATCAGGACGGCATATCCAGGACGTGGCCACCGAAGGCCCAGGGCTTGTGTTTGTGGTGTACCCGGCGGCCATCGCCACCATGCCTGGCTCCACATTCTGGGCGCTAATATTCTTTATGATGCTGCTCACGCTTGGTCTGGATAGTTCTGTAAGTTACCTTAGGGTATATATAAGTTACTTCGTTTATAATAAAATACGGTGTAAACTATGTAGTCACTCCTACACGCTGTTGGCCAATTATTGGGACAGCAAAAGTGTACTAAAAATATCACTACTGCGCATTGTTCGTGGCCGGTTTCGTGATCTCTAGCGTTCTGAGTTGGGAATGGGAAGCGATCTCAACGATCATTTTTTATTGTATTTGCTCAAAATACTTAAAAAAGTAAAGCCAGTGCCAATCAGATTCTATGAACGCATCGTTATTGATAGAAACTACTGTTTTTTACTATTCTAAGCCCTTTCCTCTTCAGTTCGGCGGTTCCGAGGCTATAATAACAGCTCTCAGCGACGAGTTCCCCCCAATCGGGCGGCACCGTGAGATCTTCGTAGCCTGCCTCTTCACGTTATACTTCTTCGTGGGCCTGGCGTCGTGCACCAAGGGCGGCTTCTACTTCTTCCAACTGCTGGACCGCTACGCCGCTGGCTACTCCATGCTAGTGGCTGTGTTCTTCGAGGCAATTGCTGTTTCTTGGATCTATGGTGAGAATATTAGTTTGTATTGGTGTATTTTATTTAGAAACAATCTAAGACTGTTTCTTCATCCTGAACACATCGACATTAACGTAACGTCTTTGCAACATTTATTATATAATGTATGACCAGCAAGATAGCCCTGAGCAGCTCTGTTGTTTACGTCTAGAAGGTACTATTAAGTGCATATTTATTTGAGGACGGACAAGTCATCAAACAGGCCATGATATGTTTTAAATTAGTTACACAACACGGTGTCTGATTCGAACTTGTGTTCTTCAATTTATTTTTCAACGATCTGAGATCAGCTGTTATTTAATAGGCACCGAACGCTTTTGTGAGGATATCCGTGACATGATCGGCTTCCGACCCGGCTTGTACTGGCGGGTTTGCTGGCGCTTCGCCGCACCCATCTTCCTTCTCTTCATCATCGTGTACGGGCTCTTGGACTACGAGCCCCTGCAATACGAGGGCTACGTGTATCCCTTCTGGGCTAACGCGCTGGGCTGGGCTATAGCCGGGTCTAGCGTCTTGTGCATACCGACGGTGGCAATTTACAAGATCCTCACTACTAAGGGCAGCTTTTTTGAGGTTTGTTGCTCCATTATCTCTCTGATTGCGTTCACTCTCCCTAGACTTAACTCTTATCAGTGGAGTACATTAGTAAGCCAAGAAAGTGGTCTACCTCTCAGTGGCATGGTGTAAATGATATCCTTGGGCAAGCCGGTGCAGATTTGGCGTACATTTTCCTTAAGAGCTTTAGAATAACGTGGTCAATTGCCCGATATTAGGCAAGCCGGTAGGAATCGAGTTTTTTGGACGCCACTCTACTGCTACCTCTACCACTTTTAAATTGTATTGAGTGGTAGACGAATTTCCTTAGCTTACTGTTTCTTTCTGGCATTGTACCTTTTCTAACTTTGATAAATTTCATAGATGGTCTCTTGTTAAGGACCAAAGTCAAGAGACGCCCCTTTGGTTAAGTAGGATCCAGTTCTGTGGTTCTAGTGAAAAGGGCTACAAATCACATATAACCTAGGTGCAATAGAGCTTAAGTCATACAATAGAGTTGTGACCACCTGGTCTAAATGTGACTTGTACCATTTTCTACCAGGCCAACAGAATTATCTTTAAAAAATTGAATACATTCGCAGCGTATTCGCATTTTGACAACTCCGTACGCGGACACGGAGGCCCGTCGCAGCGCCCACAACGGCATGGTGGTGTCGGAGAGCGGCGGCGTCCGCCTCGCGTCCGCCGCGCCGTCCCCCGCGACCCCGCCCGCGCTGTCCCCCGCGACCCCGCCCGCGCCCGGCCTGGCCGCCGGCCCCGCGCTCGTCTGAGCGCAGCTCTCCTTCGACGTCTACTATGTCTAGTCCACGTCAGCCTCTATAGCTATTGAAACGGTCGAACGCTCGACTAGAAAAGCAATGTTACCTATAAATAATGGTCATAGGGTTTATATGGCGATGAATTTGAAGTTTCCGCTTCTATACGACTATTATTTAAACAGATACCGCGTTGAGACCGGGTGGATTGCCAAATTGGACTGACAATGTGACTCTCGAGTTCGACGATCGACCCGGCTTAAACACACCGTTTTAGTGGGATAAGGAAAGAAGGCTGTTAGATCTGTAATGTTTATTCCTAGTTGGACGTTTTCAATATTCCAAGCAACTGATAATATTACATTGTCTATTCTGTTTCGATCGCTCAACCACGCTCTGCTACCATGTTGGATATTCAGCGGACCAGGAAATAAAACCAGAATTACAAAGTTCCCAATATATTAAGCACCGCGGGCTTGGGCGATCGAAACAAAATAGACAATGTATTATTCTGACAACTGTCTTACTTAAAAACTTACCTATTTAAAGCCAGCTAAGCCTAAGTTTACATTGGTGCATAGACGAACTCTTATGTTTAACAGAATCGTCAGGCAAAGACCACAATGTACTACGTTAATTTATGTGACGTCGGATATAATATAAATAAACAATATTATTCTCGATCTTCAGTTATTTAAAAAATTGTAAACAAAAAGACGTCGAATACCTAATGGTTTTTTTATGAGTGGGCATTTTCCGGTTAATTTATCGCTTCCGGTAATTTTTTTAATTAAAAAATAGCTAGTCAGCTAGATATTTTTTAATAAAAAAATTTTATTCACTTCGATAATTTGCCTAGATGTACTAAGTAATTGAGTAACTACTAACACAAGCTAACTAACGTATATATATTTATAAATACTCTTAGAGAAATATTGTGCTGTGATGGATGATATAAAATAAAATATTGGGACCGTATGTATGACGTATGTACGAATTTTGTAGTAAATTATACTAACGACTATGATGGTAGATTATTTTGGCAACTTTACCTATTTGTATTCTTAGCTTGCCTGTTCGTGGTATATTTGGGCGAATGTAAGAATTCGTGCTTATAATATTTTTCAGCTTTAAAAGTTTATTTAACTGTTAAGATTAAATTCATAGACGTCAAATAGATGTAGATAGAATTAAATAAAAATTATAATATAATTTCTAGACAATTGTAAATAGGTAATGCTATCTCAAATGATAGGAATGCGTGTGTGAAGTTTTATGAATTAAATACATAATTATAAATCGACGTAGACTTTTGTAAATAAGTAGCAAAGGAGTGTTTGCCGTGGTATTTTCGAATTCTCGTTCTCTTTCAGACTTAATTTTAGCATAACACTAGAAAAAATACGAGGGTTGATGAAAAAGTAATTTTATTTTTTTAAACTTTATTTTTAGGGAGTTCAAAAAGTAATGATAATGGATATGTTCCTGTGTCCTAATTATATTTTCTGAATAGACGTCATGTAGTGTCCCTTATTATCATAAAAATAAATGAGGAAAAGCATGTCTACGTTCATTTGTTTTTGTGACAGCTAAACAAAGAGAACGCTATCAAAGAGGTACGATATTAGCAAAATGAAAGCATATTTTTTGAAGCGTTGTGGGCTAAGTTCTATGTGGATAGCGAAAAATTGTTACTAGAAATGAAATTTAGCCTTATCACCGTGACCTAGAGAAATAATAAAAATCCTTATACATAGGGATTTTTTAAGCCATACGTTAAGTTTAAAAAATAAGGTGGTGTTTTCAGCCATGTGCATAATGTTCAGAAATTAACGAAATATTTCGCGAATATTATACAGTTCAAAGAAAAATATATAACTACTAGCGAAGAGTATAAAAACATTGTTTTTGGTATAGTTCGAATTACTTTACATTAAAAAATGTAAAAAGAAAAATTATCAAAAATTCTGCTACTTTTGAATGGCTCTGACGGGTTCAAGCCTTTAAATTGCCATGGGTGCCATTCGAGCTGGTGAACTGAAAGTAATAAGTTACTTGTAGCATATTTAAGACCAAGCTATATATGTTGGAATTCATTCATTGATGTTTAAAAACATGCACGCCTTTATCAATGAATTTGAGTAAGATGATATGAAGAGATTTCGAACACTATATTTAGAAAACTATAAGATTTTATTTAAAATGGGAAGTGAAAATAAACAATGGATTAATATTTTATGCCTCACTAAGTCTAAAATAGAGTTAGTTAAATAATAAAAATACTAAAATTTACATATGTCTATTTTTTCATACTTGTTATCATTACTTTTTGATCACCCCTCGTATTTATGCCACACTTGGCCATAAGTACCGCTTTCTGGCCAAGTGTAGACATAAAATTATGTACTACACAACACGGGAGGTAATTAAGAAAGCCCTCGATCGCATATTTACGTCCCTCGCTTGCAGCTCGGGCCGCAAACATCTGTGATCTGGGTCTTTCTTTGTTTTACCACCCTAGTTGTGTAATGTAACTAATCTCTCTCTCTATAAAGTGAAATAGATAATATACACGAAATAGACGAATGGTTTTATCGCGCTTGACTCAATACAAACGCAGTTTCGTTCATATTATAACGTGACATGAACAAAAGTAGAGTGAGATAAATGTATAATATGCTAAAGTTTATATATTTAATGCATATAGTAGGTGTGTACAACAGAATAATTCAGCAAACCGTCGATGTGTTAGCATTAGTTTATTTAATAGACAGATTACTGTAATGAAGCATGAAGGTTGAAGCTGGAACAATACCGTACACAAAACCCCATTTGATTATGCATGAATAGATATATTTTTCCACAAATTACCTGTTTATGTTTTTTTTGCAATCTTGTAAATGCTTGTAGGTATATGATTAAAACGTTATTTTATCTCAAAATATATTTAAGGACTGTACATTATTCTGAGAAACGTGTATTGATGCATTAATATCTTTTAGGAGTAGACGTAGATGGAGATTTTGAGCGTAGAATAACATATGCCACGGGTAATAATATTTAAGTATATTACCAATTAAAATACCAAAGAGTAGATAGTATCTGTAGGCATAATTGTAGCATATATGTTATGATTTATTGTTAAGCCTAAGTTAATGTATTAATTAATAATAAAATTATTTAACTAATTTCAATAATAAAAATCAGTAAATGAATTCATTGTTAGTGTACCTTATAAATCAAGTAATATATATTATAACACAGCTTGAAATTAAAATATTTAAATTCGTAGCTTAAGATTAGTTATTAAGAATGAAAATGAAATGCTGTGTAGATAATAGTAATGTAGAGTTATAATATAGATTGGTGTGATAAAAGAGTTCATATACCCACTTATAGCAAATATATTACTAACGTTAAATAGTAGAAAAGTAAACTTTATCTCTTTATGGTTGTATTCATGTCAGTATAATAATCTTTAAAACTCTGTATGTCGTATTAGTTTCGATGTTGTGTATCGGTGCTCCATTTTTTAATATATTTATTTTTGTTACTATTCGTCACTCCGTCCTGGGCAATGCGGACTGGTGAATAGTATAATTAAAATATCTATACTTATATTATATTATTAGTGTGTGGACCGGCGAGATCAAAGATATGAAGCACCATTCTCCACACAGGCTTATTATTGTAAGAAAAATATCGACCGTGACTTACGAAATTAATTAAAGACAGTCGTTGGTATTAAAAAACAGACAATTTTAGAATGTATTTTGAATTTGCCAATTACCGACATGTCACAGTTGTAGAACCGCAGACACCGGATGGCTACACTTCGACAATAGACTTGGAGAAGTCTAAGAAAAAATAAAGTTCAGGCACGTTAATATCTAGGTTCAGAGTTCGTAAGCCGCGTATGATTCTTTTTCTAGTAACGATGTGTTAGAGTTATCGATATCGACATTTAACCTACACATAAGTAAATATAATCTATCTATTTCAAGTTTTAATGTTTACAAGTAGCCTATATTCAAGATTTTTGATGTTAGAACATTTGATGTAGTTACAGAAAATTTATGTTCGTATATATCTAGCTGTTGATGTTAACCTGCAGGCGATCACTAGTCATACCAGCCATTATGACTATTGATTATTGTAATAAATTTGTTTATACTTACTGTATATTGCATTTTATTGAACCACCTAATAATTCTGCCTAAATGCTAACGAAATATATATGTCGCCGCCAACTAGCTTAGTTAGCCATTTGAAGATCTGATAATAATGATATAATTAATTGTTCAAATACCACCAAATGAAATGGAAAATTTATGTTTTCCATCACTAAATTGCACTTTTGGCGTCAAACGCCAAGCGAAAAACGTTACACGCTTCTTTGCCGTACAAATCGATAATATTTCTGTGGTTCCGTACCAAAATGGTAAAAAAGGAACCCTTATGGTGCGACACGGTGCGGTTACAATGCAAACTTATACAAAAACTGTGGTAAACAATAGGATATCTCTGGAACTACTGCCGCTAAAAAAAATCTTATACCTACCTTTTTACTTTTTTTTAAAGGGGGCCGAAATGGGAGATCGAAAATTTTAAGTTGTGCTATTATATCAAATGGAGTATCAAATGAAAGGGCTTAATTTGTAGATTCTAAAATTCTATTTAATCGCAATAGGCAAGTCGGTGGAAATCTTGTTGATACCCCCCCGGTACTGACTTGGTTTAACTTTACATCTCAAAACTTTTTTGTTGTAGGAGAACTGCGTTGCGAGACTTGCATCCTTTTACATGTAATGTTTTTGATGGGATATTTTTATCATGTGTCATGTAGAGCTAACATAAGTCTCTAACAAAGCAGGCTTACACTGTTTAAAATTTTCAGATTAGGTACATGTCGAGCTAAGTCTATCCCTTTAGCCAGGACTACCTCACTCCGCGATTCGGTTGCGCGGTAAATCTTGCCTCATGGAATAGGAAAACCGGTCAAGTGCCAGTTGGACTCGCGCACTGAGGGTTCCGTACAAACTCATAAGTAGATACATGAATAGATCAAGAAAAACTGCACTTATGGCGAATAGTTTAGTAGGAGCAAATAAGTATGTGTTACGATTTCTGCAAATTTCTGAAAAACGCTGCAAGTTAGGAAAACCGTTATATTTTTCCTGTAATATTTAGGATGACATTAATAATTGGTAATTATAACAGATTTTTCTGTTCAGTAACTTCGAAGATAATAGGGGGGAAATGGTATTTATTAACGCTTTTCATCATAAATCAAAAACTACTTATTTAAGAAAAAAAAAATAACGGCGTTTTTATCTACAAATCAAGTCCTTTCATTTGATACCCCACTCGATATAATAGCACTACTCTCAATTTTCAAAGTCATGAGACTTTGAAAATTGAGAGTAGAGTAGCCGTAATGGTTCGGACCCCTTTAAAAAAAAAGTAAAACAGTTACAAGATTTTTTTTACATCCAATAGGCTCGGGTTAGCTACTTTTAACGCTATTCCTAATTTGAAATCGATAGCAGCAGTAGTTTCTGAGATATCTGGCTGTGACAGACGGACAGACAGACAGAGTCGCACCGTAAGGGTTCCTTGTTTACCATTTTGGTACGGAATCCTAAATATAAGCACGCGTTTTGCGATAGAGAGAGACAGTCGGATGCAGGTCGACTCCGTCACACAGCAGACAGAACAGCAGTTTTGTTAGGGAGAGACACTGCTGTAATTCTTATTCTGTGCTTTAGCTGGCGAGCTAAGGCCTACCGTGTGAACAGTATTACTTTAGTAGTATGAGAAGACAGTTACCAACCAGCTATGGCCTCGTTCGTGCCAGAAAAATCTCTAGGTATAGCAGTGAGGGAATTTGGTCAATATTTTTGGTCAGATTATTGTTGAACCTCATTAAAGGTCGCCACGATAAGAAGTTTCATAAAACAAACGTCTTATCACGTGGGCGATGATAACACTCGGAAATTTGTTATGTTAGGTACTTCCCCGCTTTCAAAGACGTAGGTAAATTAGCGTAATTCCCTTTGACGTAACTTACTTTGAAACTAATTAAAAGTGTTTACGCGGAGAGTTTTAAAAACGTAAAATGTTTCGTATTTTAAAACACGTTAATCAACAAATAATTTTTTTATCACAATAAAATTATTAAATTTGGCTTTAAGCTTTTTTTTAATGGCTTTAAAGCCTAACAACTTTCTATTTGACCCTGACACAGTGTCGCTACAAACAGTTTACGTATGGCAATAATGTGCATACGTCATGTATAGTCAGCATGGTGTGTATTGGGTTTGTGTTGATATTTGAATAATACAAAAACATTGTTTACAGAGAATCAGAGCTTTGTACTATTACCTATTCGTCAAAATCCGATTCCAAATACTTAATATTTCTGTATTCTTCATATTCTGACTCTGGTGAAGTTTGATCTTCGTCAGATGTTGTGTCGCTTTCAGGACCACCAACCTCGATTATAAAACGTTCAGTCTGGGATTCGATTATAGGATCTTTATTCCTATAATCGTCTTCAATTTTTTTACATGGTCACAGCAGTTGGCCCAGTTTTCTCGAGTGACTTCCTAAATAGTAGTAATAAATTAAAAAAAAAAACAGATAAAGCATAAATTACATAAACTCAATCCTAAATAATTTATACTACACAACTAAATTCTAAACATCAAAGTATTTTTTATATCTGAAAACTATCTTCAACAAGCTTTAGGAAAGCATCATTATCGAGAGAAACATTTTGTACAGTTGGCAAAGTCGAGACCGTTTCATTATTTTTAGAAATATTTTTAATTGTGGATCTATGAGAAAATAAAATCTATTAAGTTTAAGTATAACATCTAACCAGTTCAATACAACCGTACTATAAAGTGTCAGTACCAGTCATGTCAGTAACCAATTGAAAAACATTTTTCAATGGAATGCTATTCAATCCTTCGTCCTTTCTTTGCATTAAATACTTCATTGTATTTAAAATGATTTTTTGCATCTTTTGGAATCTTTTTCGGCATTTTTATGATAAAATCGTTTAAATCGCGATATATTTTCGTTTTGTTTACATCGGTGACATTCGGTGACATTCAATGTCTGATGTCAAAGAGTAATCATTGCCAGTAAAAGAAATTAATATCACTGAAAATCCGCAACATGGCGAGGGCCAAATAGAAAGTGGTCAGGCTTTACAGTGATGGGCCAACGACATGTAATATATCAAAAAGTTAGGTAAACCATTCTCATCGTATTCTAATTATTATAAACAAATACAGGAAATTTGAAAGAAGAAAGGATTGGATTGGTTTAGGATATAATCAATACATATACAGGACAGTAATATATACATAGAGGCTTTAAGCTTGTTTAAATACGCGAAGCGAACGCAGTCTCTCTCTGAACGTGTCTCTGCTTCGGCTTACAATTAGACAAAATATGTTTTCATTTGTCTAAGCCTTAGACAGCAATGTGACTTGTAGCAGGAGAACGCCTTAGACTCTAAGGCGTTCTCCTGCTACAAGTCACATTTATTAATCAATTCTCGTGAAAATTTGAGAACTGGTGCAATAATTATATTATGCCACGCCTGGCCATAAAGTGGCTTTTTCCGCACGCTACGCGTTCGGAAAAAATCGCTTTCTGGCCACGCCCGCGGGCACATGCTAGTACCTAATAGTACATTACACAACTAGGGTGGTAATACAAAGAAAGGCCGAGATTGCAGAAGTTTGCGGCCCGAGCTGCAAGCGAGGGACGTAAATATGCGATCGAGGGTTTTCTTTATTACCTCCCGTGTTGTGTACATCATTTTATGTCTACACTTGGCCAGGGGCGTATTTTGAAATTTGGCGCCCCGGGCCAATATATGTTTCGCCGCCCCAAACCCAGAAGTCAAGGAAAAAATGATTTAAATAAAAAAAATACAACATTTTTAATAACGTCTACTTATTTTTTTGCGGTGTACTAATTTGTTTACAAAGCCTTTAATTATGATTTCATTACTTATAATCCAGAAACTTTATACATGAGCTGAGATACATGAGCTTGGGGCAAATCCGGTAGTTCTGATTTTTTGCAGAATTATAATAAGCCAAGTTTGTACAGTACCTAGGTATAATAGCATTAATTTTTCTTCCTACAAAAGGTACATCGCGCGCTTGAATGTGTGCTCGCCATGTACAAACGCACTACAAGCAAAGAAATAAGAATGCTCCGGTAGGGATCGCACTCACACAGACGAGCTATCGCGCGTCTGTGTGAATACATGTCGCGCGCTCCTAAACGGCCGAAGTTGGACTATTTGTTCGTTTTTATACTTTGCCTCGAGAGCGGAACTCAACTTTGTCAAAAATCGAAAAAAACCGTAAAAATTGGGAAGGTCTAGTTTTTGGTAGTACCTTTTCAGGACGTTTTTAAAGTAGACTAAATTTACAATACCCATGAGACTAGAATTGTCTCTGTAGATCCAATAATTCAAAGTTTATGATTTTTTCGAACTTCGCAATTTTTTGCAATATTCTGTCGTTTTGAATGAATTTTAACCCTGATTCTTCGTAACTCCTATTATACTATCGAAGCCTTGTACGTTATGGGATGTTAAAAATGAAAATGAGAAGTGTGAACGATGATGTTTAATGACAAGCTAAGCTACGAATAAAAAAGGTAAGGACAACAAAAGTTAATAGGTTTATTAGTTAGTAAATTAAGTTATTCAAAATCAATAAATGTAGTTGTTTTAGCCCTCTTGGAAGGGCGGCCGGCACCGATCGTAGTGAGGATGATCAGCAAGTCAATGTCCTCACCAAAATTGCAAAGTTCGAAAAAATATGAATTTTGAAAAGCTTTATCTCGGAAACTATTGGGTCTACAGAGATAATTTTATTATTTCATATTGTAGAAAACTTAGTGTACTTTAAAAAAGGCCTGAGAAGGCACTATCAAAAATTAGTCCTTTAGGGTTATAATCGCCAAATTCTGAAAACCGAAATTTTCGCGGTTTTTTCGATTTTTGACAAAGTTGCGTTTGGCGCTCGAGGTTGCTTAGATTATTCAACATCATAAACAAGTCTGCAAAAATCAGAACTACTGGATTTTCGCAAAGTACCCC
This sequence comes from Eudemis profundana, assembly GCA_947034925.1. NCBI lineage: Eukaryota > Metazoa > Arthropoda > Insecta > Lepidoptera > Tortricidae > Eudemis > Eudemis profundana. The sequence goes on along the minus strand of OX344802.1, from coordinate 18,156,849 downwards.
GTACTTTCAGATGACAAGGTTACTGGATAACTGCGTTGTTTTGAAAAATAGGCTTCAATATTGAGAAACGGCCTTTCTTCACTCTGCGCCCCGCCCGCGCCCTTATTCGGAGCATGTACTTATTGTACCTACTAACCACGCCATATGTTTTTAATAACAGACGCGCTCCGTATTGACGAAAATTAACTTACGACCGTATTTTTGATAAAATAGAAAAGGTGAGAAGTAAAAGTCAGTTGAATGGCGCCAAAACCAGAACAAAAGTCAATCGGCCCGATTGGCGCCCCGGGCCATGGCCCGGATGGCCCTAGGGTAAATACGCCCCTGCACTTGGCCAGAAAGCGGCTTTTTCCGTACGCGCAGCGTGCGGAAAAAGCCACTTTATGGCCAGGTGTGACATAAATAATATTATAGTGTGATGTGATTTTTTGTCCACTTAGTTATTGGAAATTTTTCAAAATGGTTGAGCCATGAGGGTTGACAAACATGTGTACAATAGTTTTGACTCAGCGCTAGGTACGAGAGTTAGGGGTGCTAGACAGGAAACCTCCCAGAGTGTCTGGATTCTTCTCATTCCTCTTGATCCGGTTTATCCGCAGGAAAGGGAAGCGTCTTGGCCGGTGCACCCCGGGAGCAACGGCAAGTGATTTCTTAGGGGCTCCTAATTGATCACTTGCCGATGCTGCGAATGAGCCTGTCAGGGGGGGTTGGGGGGTCCCGCACCGGGTTTCCTCTGTTAGAGGACTCTCCAGGTGCGGCACGCGAGGGTGGAGCGTCGGGCACGGGCAGCATCCCTCCGACGTCTCCTTTTGGGGGGCACTGCGGGCAGGCACCAGACGGGTGACCTGTGCCGCTGCGTGGTGGCGGTGGACTAGTCCCCTGCGTCCCGAGAGCTCAGCCTTGCAGGCTGCCGCTACCTCATGTGCTGGGGGCGGGACGCGGAGGACTGGCCCACCGCGGTCCGTAAGGACAGGCGGGAGTGTCTGCGGGGTAGGGGCGTTTGTCCTCCCGTGGATGGCTGCGGGGCAGGGGCGTTTGTCCTCCCGTGGCGGCGAGGGAGGGACCGGGACACCGTGTGTCTGGTGCCGGTCCCTGCTTCCCCGGGGGACGGCCATTTGTTCGGGGGGGAGCTGGTGAGGGAAGGCACACTGGCCATGCTACAGTGTGCCTTTTTCGGAGAGGGTCCGCCCTAGGGCGGAGGTGCTGGTGATGGCGTGGCGATAGTAGATTCCCATTCCATCACCGTGAAGGCACAGGTCGGTAGCATCCCTGGGTTTTAGTGGGTAGGCCAATCCCTTCAGGAGCGGAGAGCCCCACATAACCAATACGTAACATCTGGCTGTCACCTCCGATGGCCTTAGGTTACGTAGTGGTATGCAGTTTTATGCATTTCCCGGGGTCAAAAAAAAAAAAAAAAAAAAAAAGGTACGAGAGTTAGGGCTTAAAGATATTGCAGGCATTGTAGGGCTTAGCTTGGCACTATGTAATAATCTGTAAGTTTGTAGTTAGTGAAAGCGGTACACACGAAGCCAGTGTTAACTGACCACCCATAGACTTTAACACGTTGCAATAAAGTTGACATTCGCTTACAAATGTACAGTTGAAAGTATGTTCGATTGTACGAGGTAACCATTTTTAGGGTTCCGTAGCCAAAATGGCTAAAAAGGAACCCTTATAGTTTCGTCATGTCCGTCCGTCCGTCCGTCCGTATGTCACAGGCATTTTACTCAAAAACTACAAGACCTATACTGATGAAATTTGGAAAATAGATGTCTTGTAGATGCCGCAACTAAGTTTGGTAGTTAAATAATAAAAATAAAAAAATCCATACATGTAACAGAACCTAAAAAAATTTTTTTTTACAAAATGTCAACGAGTGGTACATAGTTCGACAGCTCTTTTGAAAACCTTTTAAGGTTCTTAAGTAATGTTTTTGATTAAGTGAATACCTTTGGAAATAATCGCTCCGAAAGTTGTGAAAATTGTATCCCCCCCCCCTCTATCTTCTAAACCGTGTGTCCGAAAAATATAAAAAAAATTACAAAGATAACGCTCAATTAATACTTTCAACGAAAATTATTTTCAACAAGATCGGATTAACCGTTTTTGAGTTATTGCCGATAAACTGCGCTTCTCAACAAAAGGACGTAATTCCTATGAAGATACGCTCTTTTGTTATTGTACTTTTTTTACATCGTATTTTTTACCTTATAGTTACGGCTATGGAACCCTACACTGAGCATGGTCCGACATGCTCTTGGCCAGTTATTAAATGAAATGGTTTTGTTGCCAAAGACATTTTCGGAGTATGTGTAGCGCGTACGTACGTGGTAGCATCTACTGGCCGTTGAGGGTAATGAATGTAATCATACTCCAGGTAGTATCTATAAAACGCGGCTATCTAGCTCGGAACAGGTACTCTGTCACATTTTGAGCATTAAGACCGATATGGTTCTAAGAAACTGACAGACAATGGTCATCTACTGTGATTTATATTATATATATTTCTGCTTACTTACTTGTAGTGTCTTTTATGCAAAATAAATTAAAATAAAACAAAAATTAAAAACCGACTTCCAAAAACTTAAACTAAAAAGCAGAAAATAATATGTTAATTACCCCAAAGAAATGGATAATCAACGATTCATATATACATATACAGATATTTATAGTTTTTAACCTGTTATTTTTGAAGTCGGTGCAAGCTAAGGAGCTTTGCGTGACAGGCACCGACTTCAAAAATAACAGGTTAAAAACAAAACAAGGTACAAAAAAAAAACATACAGACGAATAGAGAAGTCGGTTAATAAATCAAGTGTTACGCGAAAAGGTGGTTTCTTCTGATATTCCCGCATTGAAGATTTCAACACCCAAGAGGAGCATGGATAATTACAATACCGTTAGGTATTGTATTTCTTGAAATACCATTATTTCAAGAAATGGTCAATGGTCCCCAGTGTCTTCCTTTTAAAGTAATTAAAAAGATATATTTTTACTTTACACTGTAACCTCGCGGTTCATACGCGCTAAGATAAGGGGTTATCTGCTGTATACAGGGGTGCCCAGAATATATATTCTTTGAATAACTGTCATGACATGATTATTAAAAGGTATGTACTTATTTAGTTAAATTTTAAATAACTTTATGTACCTAAGTTGAGACCGAACTTGGACATAAACCTAACCAGAAGAGGTGTGTGTATCTATCAGTGGTACTTTACACCGAACATCCTATGAATGTTACATTAAGTTTAAGTATAATTTAGCTAGTGAACTAAAATAATGTAAAAAAAACCGGACAAGTGCGAGATTTGCCCAACGAGGGTTCCGTACGAATTTGTAGGTAGGTAGGTACATATTAATATTAAAGTAAATTTTGATTCCCTAAGTGAAGACTATACCTATCATGTTTTATTATTTAATGTTTTCACATTTTTCCCTACACTTGTAGTATATAAGACTGTTTTACTTGCCAAATATCATTGTTCTAGGTCAACGGAAAGTATCCAATAAATGTTGAGTCCCAACATTACGTTTTTGCGGCATAAGCGGCCGTATCTTTTTTACGTTAACTGAGAAGTTTGATTTTTCTCACAGCCTCAAGGGACCGTAGACCTGAGTAAATTATATGGTTTTATTTTCATCTCGGTACCTCCACGAGTTCTCGAGATAAAGGGTCATAACAGATAGACAGACGGAGGGACTGTGACAACAAAGTGATCCTATAAGGGTTCCGTTTTTCCCTCTTGAGGTACGGAACCCCAAAAATATAAAAAAACATTGTTCAAACGATTCATTATTTTTTAAATTAGACTTAAAGAGAGCGCAATTAGACACTGCGCGAAATAATGTTTTAAAATAACTGAAATAAAATTACAGTAGGTAGGTATATACCGTAGGTAACTAAGTAAAATCACGCATATAAAAGGGTTGTTAAAATCGATGTTATAGATTTTTTTTCATAAACGGTACGGTAACATAAATAGAATAGTACTTATATGTAACCTCCGAGCACCCTGTGTACTCACTATCGAAACGAGCCATATAAGTCGGACCACTTCGCTCCAGCAATCATTCAGTTCGAGAATCACGAGTGTATTGGAAGTAACCAATGATTATAACCATGGCTCGCGTCACCAAGTACGCGCTTCTGGTGCTCGCGACGCTGACTTTACTTACGGACCGAGCGGTGAGTGAGTCAATCTTCAATCAAGTTAAACAGACGAAGACAATAATATCCAACGATGTCATCTACATGCCCAAAACACTTATAATAGGCAAAAATGACGGGACAATTCTTCGCTGCCCGGAAGCGACACCAAACTCCTGCGAGGTCTACTATACCGGCAACTCTGCGGTTACCGCCACCGTGGTACACGGCGAATTCCTGTTCGCGTCTCTCGCTTCTGGAGCGATGCTCCGCTGTCACTGGCACAAGACACAATCCTGCGCCGTGTTTCATCAAGCGGACTCTAAGATGGTTAGCCTGACCGTGGCGTCAGGCTTTATCTACGCAGGACTCCGAAGCGGGACCATCTTGAGGTGCGAATTGAACACGCCTCACAACTGCCACACATTCGTCAATTTGGGAAGTAATATTGCATCTATAGCTGCTTTCGGGTCATTTATTTACGTCGGCTCAGGCGATGGTAATGGACGGATTGATCGCTGTTCAATATCTGAAAGTAGCTGTAGTAAATTTTGTTCACGTAGTGGGGGCGAAGTTGTAGGACTGGCAGCAATAGGCGATACAATTTATGGTCTCAGAGAAGGTGGTTACATATTAAGTGCTCAAAATGTATGTAATGAGTGTAGTCTGTATTCTATACCGGATGGCTCCTACATTAGCATGGGGGTAAATAATAAGCAATTTTATGGACTACGAGCCACCGGCGAAATTCGTATTACCCATCCGATTACACAAGCCACATCCGTTTATGTACAGCATGAGAACGCTAAGAGTATCTCCTTTGCGTATGGAACGTACGCGATGCAAAGCCGGTACCAAATGGAGTCAAAAAAATGTATTTGGCGAAGCGTGTATAAATGTCCACCGACAGTATTTTACTACGGCGTTGAAAACAGGTTGGCGCTTGAAGTCTCCGTGAAGAATGGTTTGCTCTACAACTCGCAAGGAGCTCTCGTAGACACGAGCGATGCTGATGTAAGCTATTCACAAAATGCCGCCGTATTTGTGATGGGGCCGGACGGCCAGATCCTGTTGTCGAACGTGCACAAAACAGGGCTTCTACACACGTCCAGTCTGTTGGCAGGTAACCCTGTCTCCGGGGGCGGGCTCATTGTGGTGGAACATGGAAAAATAAGAAATATGACAGCTTGCTCCGTCCACTACATACCTGATTTGGAGTTGAACAATCAAGTCATAGAATCGCTGTATATGAAAGGGTATACGGATCCAATAGATTCTCATGTTTGCACCTACAGTGACGTAATGTGTTGGGCAGACAACAGTTCCCAGTACGCTAACTAGGTGCTAGTACAGTCAAGATAAATAGTCTTATCATCCAAAGCGCCATTTATGTCGTCACACATTTTTGTGTCTATATAGTAATAGACGTGATGCGATATTTAACTATGGCGCTTTGGATGTTACAGACTATTACACGCTGACTTTACAATTGGAAATCTTCTTTTGGTCGTGGCTCACAGTTACAGTGGCTCGTTGAGCATTACATGAGAGTATTGGTATTGCTCAATACTTTGAGTGTATCTAGGGATTCTAGGGGAAAGTAGTGCCTCTGCCATGACATGACAAGTCAACGCAACGCTACGGGAAGTGATTTTCAAATTAGATTTTTTCCTGTAAATCCAATTATTTGTAACATATGTTGCTTTTCGATTTACAATTATGCATTTATTATTTATAGGTAACGAAACAAATTAAATCACAAAAAGTATATTAAGTAATAACAAGTAAATATGTAACTAAATCTAGACTAATTACATGTAAGTATAAAATAAAAAGGTACGGTTAGATAGGTACCTACTTAAAAAAAGTTTTTACTTTTGGAAGTGTAAATAGGTACCTACCTACCCAATTACAGAAAATTATACCTTTTTATAGTAAAAGTAATTTAAGTAAAAATAAATGGAAATTCTTATTACATTTGTGTGTATTTTTAAATTGGCCAATTTTTTTTGTTATCATTTACAGCATTATTTAAAATAATGCCTTTAATACCCTTAATACCCTTAAATTTTACAGGAGAAGGAATTCGAGACATGGCCCATTTTTACATGGAATATTTTTATGGGATCTTTTTAAATTTTGTGACGTGCATGCACGTTTCATTTCACACACAAAAGTTACACAAAAGGTAAGTTTCACAGAAAAGTTATTAAAGTATCTACGTTTCCCAATCAAAAAGATTAAAATGCCTTATCAATTTATCCTTACACCACCATGCAAAGGTTTGATACGGTGTCTTTGTATGTACGCTTAGCTTAGAGCGCTTTCACATTGCACGACACGATATCGTTATCGCTCATCGACCCGATATCGGGGTAAGTAAAATGTATGAAATGTGCACCTGTCTTTCACATTGTACGACACGATATCGGATATCGGAGACGACACCGATATGTTGGCGGCACTATCGGACGCCCGTGAGCTATCGGACGTTAATTTTTGTGTGTGTGCTATACGTGTATCTACTTTGTCTCTGTGTGCGTAAGGACTGGTGTATATCTGAGTATCTAGCTTGCACAAACAATGGGATGTATCCAATATTTTCTGTGGGCAGATCTTTTTTTGCGTCTCAAATATAATAGATAGATAGATACCTACAGCAAGTAAAGTTTTCTATTATAGGCTGGCATTGTTCGCACAACGCTCGAAAAATGGCCGATCCGGATCGGAGATAATGTGAAGAATCACACGATATCGATATCGTCTATCGGCTGTCGTGTCCGATAACGATATCGTGTAGTGCAATGTGAAAGCGCTCTTAGACTGGCAGAATCTTTCAAATACAAGATCTTTTTTATGAACGATATCTTAGCAAACCCTTGCCCTGCAATGCAAGCCAAGAGTAAATTGTTGTAGATGATGGTAAAAGAGGGGATCAAAGTTCTTTTTATATTAAAAATGAATTACAAGGAGATCATTAATTGTGTTTTCCTCTAGTCTTCTGTATAATCAGATTAATCAGCTTTCTTGAAAAACGTGGGTAATTCACCATTGAACCCACGAATGTACAAACGGCAATCAAAACAAATGTAACTAAATGTTCTTCTTTTGATCAATAATTAATCAAAAATTACAATGAAGTACAAGTCTTTTTAAAAGGGCTTTGGACGGCACAAGGTTTTTGTCATTTCAACGTAGACCTCTTTTTTTGTCGTTTAAAAAAAGTCGTTGCCTCATCCAAGTCTCATCGGTGAATAGGTGTCAGAGATGAGGTCCATTTTCTGGATTTTTCAGTTGCCGTATTACCAGATTCCGTTTTTACGGGATCGTTTATGACCAAATTATCAATATCACAAGTTCCGAATTTTCCACATTCGTTTTATTTCTAATTCTAAATTGTCCAATTTCTGATTTTCTCATCATCTGAGCGAGTCGAGTGTGTACAGCCGGAATAATAGTTTCAAATGCAAAAGAGTCTAGTCAAACACGCCCGTTAGAGAATAAAAATAGGCTTCAACATAAAAAAAAAAATTGACTTGACAGTGACAGATACTTGGTCGCTTGCTTTGAGGTTGCTCGCTGATCCTTCAAAATCGTTTATAATTGATTTTCTGGCTAAATAATAAGCCAATCGATATGGAACCGAAAGGTGAAGACAATTCTGTCGAGAAAACCATCTTTGACGCCATCGCACAAGGAGACTTAGATTTGTTCAAGAACATCTTGGCCCAACATAAGGGCAACGTCGATTTCTTTGACGAAAATGGCATGACCGCACTACAACACGCCGCTTATAAGGGTAACAAGGATATGGTGCAATTGTTGCTCGATAGGGTGAGTGATTTTAGCTACGTTTTTATGTTAGGAACGTGTAATAAACTATCGTTATTGACCTTCATACTGTACGTTTCAGGGCGCGGACGTAAACTCTGGGAAGCATGAGTACAACTATACGGCGCTGCATTTCGGAGCGTTATCAGGTAACTCCGACGTTTGCAAGCTGCTCCTGGACGCTGGCGCCAAGTCTACTGCCACCAACTCTGTGGGGCGCACCGCCTCGCAGATGGCAGCCTTTGTCGGTAACCACCACACTGTTGCTACTATCAATAACTTCGTACCTCGCACGGAAGTCTCCTACTACTCTGTACCTCAAGGACAACAAACTGAAGCTTATTTACCTTCGTTCCTAGTAGATCCTCTTCACAAGTTTGTTTTGGGTGTTAACATTCATCCTGTGCGATTAGCACTCAACTTGCAACATATACCTGGTCTTCTAGAAAATGCTGATAAAATCAGCAAAGTTCTGGAACTGCTATGCAAAAAAGAGATGACTAGGGGCAGTGATACCAATGAAGTCATGGCTTTTAAGTTCCACTACCTTTCATATATTGTGAGAGAGATACACAATATCAGAGACAAGCAGAAACCGGCAGCAGAAGAGAAAAAGCATGACATTGTTGAAGTGTTTGCTAAGAAACTCTTAAAACCTGGCAAAGATGGAGTTTCCCTCGACCTAATGGATACATTCCTTAAGGATTGTGTCAGGGAGTTTCCTTACAGAGAGTGCACCACATTTCATCAGATGGTATCGTCTTTGACGAGCAAAGACCCCCCTCCGGCATTGTCAGTTATCAATTGCACTATCAATGGGCAACGGGGCTTTGTTGATGCCATTCCTTACTGCAGCACATGTGGTGAGGAGAAGCCGGCCAAAAAGTGTTCCAAGTGCAAATCTGTGCAATACTGTGACCGAGAATGCCAGCGCCTCCACTGGTTTGTTCACAAAAAGGCCTGCAACAGAGAATCCAGCACGTCTGCGGCATCCCCCAATGCTAAAGTGAATATAGATGCGGGTGAACTTAGTGCAGAGCTTCAAAACCTCGTAGCAGGATAGAATCAATGGTAAATTAAAAAAAATTAATGTAATGCACAGTCAAGTGATTCCATATGATCAATAAATGTACCTATAACTGTTAGATAAAAGATATTTTCTTGACACTTATAAATATTAAAACTTAAGCTGTAATTCCTCATTTTGTTGTATTTAAATGTTTCTGAAAGTGATGTGTGGTTTATTAAATTTATTTACATTACCAAAATAGTTATTTTCTGTTAAAATATTTCCCTACTATACCATTACCCTGCTAGTAATTAGAAAGCGATAAAATTGCTTGTCATTGTGTGCCATAGACCATTTTACAGCTGCATTACAAGGTAATATCTACAAATAAATTATTTTATGCCACACCTGGCCATAAAGTGACTTTACGCAAGCTGCGCGTACGGAAAAAGGCGCTTTCCGATTATAAAATGATGTACACAACAGGGGAGGTAATAAAGAAAGCCCTCGATCGCATATTTTCGTCCCTCGCTTGCAGCTCGGGCCGCAAACTTCTGCGATCTCGGCTTTTCTTTGTATTACCACCCTAGTTATGTAATGTACTTTTCTGTGTCATTGTCTTTTTTCTGAAGATAAACGATATATGCACACTACAAATCAGAATTGATTACTATTTTGGTTTATATATTATGAAGGAAACATTTTTGTCTCTTCATTGGTTTTAATGTGGGCAATTTACACCACACTTCCACATCCAGAGGTACCGGATTCGATTCTCGGTCTGTACACAGGCGAGTGCCATTTAGTTTTTCTGCGTATCTATATATCGATACCTTTAGACTCAAAGGGCGTAAGCTCCATTAGAATCTACGGCGTTTACGTCCTTTGAGTCTAAAGGTATCGATATGTTCTATTTTAGTTATTCATTCTTGGTACATAAACTAAGTAAGGAGTAACTACTAAAGTAAGACAGGGATGAAAAGACTAGTCCTCCTCAAATAACTGCTACTGCCATCTAGTGAGGGCCTTATTGACCTACTACCCAACATGACGGAGCAACTTAAGCTATGAATGATCTTATTTCTGCAAATGTACTCAAGATGGCGCCTCTAGTTTCAAAACTAGGTTGCCTACTTGCCTTTAATTTTATACTTTTATGCCACACTTGGCCATAAAGTGGCTTTTTCCGCACGCTGCGCGTACGGAAAGAGCCGCTTTCTGGCTAAGTGTAGACATAAAATCATGTACACAACACGGGAGGTAATAAAGAAAGCTCTAGATCGCATATTTACGTCCCTCGCTTTCAGCTCGGGCCGCAAACTTCTGCGATCTCGGCCTTTCTTTGTATTACCACCCTAGTTGTTTAATGTACTATTATGCCACACCTGGTCATAAAGTGGCTTATTCCGCACGCTGCGCGTTTCTTAGTATTACCACCCTAGTTGTTTAATGTACTATTACGCTCAACTCCTAGCCAGCCCCCTTTTATAATTATACTTTTACTATACAGGGTGGAAAAATCTTTGGGCCCTGGAGGGAGTGGAGGGGAACTACCTTAGATCCTTTAGTTAGCTCATTTTACTGAAGGAAACATTCCTTTATTTTTAAAAAGAAACAAAACTGCATTGAACGATCATCTAAAATTTGAATGAATGGCCCGAAGCAAAATTAATTTGTAAATTTTTCTTCTAGCACCCACTTTGTTACTAGATAAACTTACCTAGCTTTTGCTTTAGGCTAGCATTTGTATTAGGGCTTGCAAAATCGGTCGAGTTTCCAATTGCGGAATTGGGTTCGATTTTTACCTTCAATTCCGGAATTTATTAGTTTAGTTTTCCAATATGAGATATTGAAATAAAATACATTTAAATAAGAATCAGCGCTCAGAATACAATCAACAAATAGTCAAATACGTATACATATAGTATTCCAAGTATAACACATAATTATTTAAAAGTTCTCAAAAACAAAGTAGGTAAGAAAGTAGCAATTAATTTATCACCGTATTATCAATTAACACAAATCCTGTAATTCGACATCAGGTAATATTAGGGTGGCCCTTATTTCATCGTTTTTAGGGTTACGTAACTAAAATGGAAAAAACGGAACCCTTATAGGATCACTTTGTTGTCCGTCTGTCTGTCAAGACTCTTTATCTCAGGAACGCGTGAAGGTATCGAGTTGAAAATAAAACCATATACAGGTCTACAGTCCCTGTGAAAAATACAAACTTCTAAGTTAACGCAAAAAAAAGATACGGCCGTTTATGCTACAAACGAAACTCTCAAGGGAATTAAAATTCATGGGTTATTTCCGTTAATCTAGATTCTAGAGCTATGAAATATACCTATTTTTTTTTTTTTTTTTTTATGAAATAGGGGGCAAACGAGCAGACGGGTCGCCTGATGGTAAGCAATCACCGTCGCCCATAGACACCTGCAACACCAAAAGAGTCACAGGTACGTTGCCGGCCTTTCAGGTGGGAGTTAGGGCTTGCATTCCGGAATTCCGGAATTCGTAAATTCCGGAATTCCGGACGATTTTTCCGATATTGCAGTTCCGGAATTCATGGTACTTAATATCGGAAATTCCGGAATTGAAACCAGTGTACTAGAATTGGCCATTAAGATGGTTATTTTACAAAATTACGACGTTTTAATACAGTCGAAGGCTAAGTATCTTCTTGCCCTGTCTTCATATCATGTGTCTTATCCTTCCGACACAATAAAAGTATATTTTTTGTTTAGTATTGAATAATGTCTTAACATTTATGAGAATACTTAGCACTGGAGAAGGTCCCAATAACAGTTCCAGTAACGCCGGCCTGATCAAAACCTTAAGAGGTTTTTCCAAACTTTCCTTAAGAGTTCTCTTAAACTTTAAAAACAAACAGGAATGTTTTTGATTCCCTAGTATAAAATTAAAGGGTGCCCCCCCAAGAAAAAAAAATCGAACAAGTGCGAGTCGGACGCGCCGCCTACTAAGCGTTCCTTACAAAAACTTACTTTAAGAAAAAATATTTTTTTTATGATTTAATTACAAATGTAGAGTTTCAGATTTTTCTGTACACATGTATTATACGACGGAATTACTTGCCAAATTGCATAGTTCTAGATCAACGTACCCTATAAATTTAAATTCCCTTGAGAGTGTCGAAATATACGTTTAAAGTCTTCTTTAAGAAAGAAGAAAGAAAATGCATTTATTTATGACAGCAGCTCAAAAAATACAGCGTTAAAAAAAACTAAAATAAAATAAAACAATAAAGATGAATGCTGCCATCAACGGCCGTATCTTTTTTTTACGTTTATTTAGAAGTTTGATTTTTTCACAGATTCAAGGGACTACAGTCCCCGAGTACATGGTTCTATTTTCATTTCGATACCTTCACACGTTCCCGAGATAAAGGGTATTAACAGACAGATGGACAGCAGAGTGATCCTATAAGGGTTCTGTTTTTTTCCTTTTGAGCTACGGAGCCCTAAAAACTACCAAATAACAGCCACCCTAATATTACTTGATGATTTTATGATTATATGATGTCGAATTACAGTATTGGCATTGGCGTGGCGTGTAGGTTTATAGCTATTGCCCGCCTGGCGGGCAGTGCCGGCATCTGAGCAAAGATTACGAGTGTCTACCAGGCGGGTTCTTGGTACCGAAAGTGTTAATTGCTACTCTCTTGCATTTATCTGACGTTGTTTAAGTAATTATGTCCCAAATGTTGTCTTGGAATACGATATACATATTTGTTGATTGTAATATGAGCGCTGATCCTTATTTAAATATATTTTAAGCAAATTTCACATATTAGAAAGCAGACCTAATAAATTCCGGAACCAGTTCCGGAATTCCGGAATTGAAGGTAAAATTCGAGTCCAATTCCGGAATTGGAAAATCGACCGATTTTGCAAGCCCTAGTGGGAGTACGCTCTTTTCTTGAAGGTTTGAAGGTCGAATCGGTCCGGAAACACTGCAGGCGACAATTTATTCCACAGTTCAGTCGTGCGAGGCAGGAAGTTTCTAGCAAAACGCACAGTTGTGGACTGCCAACCATCTAAGTGGTGAGGATGGTAATATTGTCGCGTAGAACGATGGCGGAAAGATGCAGCAGGGATTAATCCGAACAATTCCTCGGAGCATTCCCCGTTATATAGACGATAGAAGATGCAGAGCGAGGCTACATACATCTCTACGCAGTGCCAAGGAGTCGAGCCGATCTGAAATAACTTGGCAGCCGACGATACGAGTCGCTCTCCGTTGAATGCGGTCTAGAGGGAGAAGCTGGTACTGGGGGGCCCCAGCCCACAGATGAGAACAGTATTCCATATGTGGACGGACCTGCGCCTTATACAGCTGAAGGCGGTGGGCCGGAGTGAAATACTGTCTCGATCTATTGAGCACACCAAGCTTCTTAGAGGCTAATTTAGCCTTACCCTCTAAATGGCCGCGGAACTGGACTTCACTCGATATGTTGACGCCAAGAATTCCGATAGTGGCTGTGGCAGTAAGGGGGATGCTCTCAAAACGAGGTGATGCGACAAACGCGAGCTTTTTGGCGGTGAAGGCGCAAACCTGTGTCTTCGTAGGGTTGAAACGGACTAGATTAAGTCGACCCCATTCTGAAACTTCTTTTAGGGAAGTTTCAATTTCAGACACAAGTCTGTTACGGCTCTCGATGACGCTATCCCGAGAAATATTGGCGCGGCCGGTGTAGGAGGCATCACCCGTGCTATCATCTGCATAACAGTGAATGCCACAGATTTGCAGCATGTCGTTGATATGCAGAAGGAACAACGTAGGCGATAGCACACAGCCTTGCGGGACACCAGCATTCACAGTCATGGATTCAGAGCACTCACCGTCAACTACGACCTTTATGCATCTGCCTGCTAGAAAGCTACTGACCCATTCGCATAACTTCTCGGGAAGCCCATAAGATGGAAGCTTCGAAAGAAGTGCTTTGTGCCAAACCCGATCAAAGGCCTTCGCCATGTCCAAACTAATGGCCAATGCTTCACCCTTAGTCTCGATCGCCTGTGCCCAACGATGTGTTAGGTAGACCAGAAGATCACCAGCTGAGCGGCCTTTACGGAAACCGTATTGGTGGTCACTAAGCAGCTGGTGATCCTCTAGGTACCGAAGGAGCTGGCAGTTGATAATGGACTCCATTATCTTCGAGAACAGAGAGGTTATAGCTATCGGCCTGTAGTTGGTTGGGTTTGAGCGGTCGCCTTTTTTAGGGATCGGGTGCACCAAAGCTGACTTCCATGAGATCGGGACTACGCCAGATGAGTAAGAGAGCCGAAAAAGACGCGTTAAAACCGGTGCCAACTCTGGAGCGCACATCTTCAACACAATAGGAGAGATTCCATCGGGCCCACACGACTTGTGAATGTCGAGGGAAAGAAGTGCTTTACGCACTGAACTTTGGTGGAACCGGACATCCGGCATATAGTTTCCGCACCGCGGTATGGTTGGCGGCACGTGTCCCCCGTCATCTAGAGTCGAGTTGGACGCAAAGAGTTTGCCCAAAAGATCGGCTTTTTCCTTAGCGTCATGGGCCAACGAATCATTTCCCATTTGTAGAGGTGGAAAAGACGGCTTGCAGAAATTTCCCTGGATAGCTTTGGCAAGAGACCAGAACGCACGAGTTCCCGAAGGAAGGCGCTCTAGTTTCTCGCCAATTCTACCAATGTGCAAAGATTTCGCCCTGGCAATATCCCTTTTGAAGGACTTGGAGGCAAAATTAAACTCCTTTTTCAACGCGCTGGTCCTTTCATCCCGTACTGTTGCTGCATTTATCCAGGCTTGGTAACATTCCTGCTTTCGGCGGGACGCCCTTTTGCAGTTACGACCAAACCAAGGTTGGAATTTGCCACCAACGGGGACTGCAGAGGACGGAATGAAAAGTTCCATTCCCTGGAGTACCACGTCAGCAATAGAGTCAGCAGCAACGTTGGGATCATCCAGCGTGAAGCAAACCTGCCTCCAAGGATAGGATGCAAAGAAAGATCGCATCCCATCCCAATCTGCTGACTTGTAGTGCCACACACGGCGGCTACCAGCAGCTCGCCGACGCAGCGGGCACGTGAGTGGCACCGTACTCCGGACCAGGCAGTGATCCGAGGAACCGAGTGGGGCAATAACGGAAGTTTTGTAGCCAGCCGGTTGAGAAGTCAGCAGAAGGTCCAACAGAGAAGACTCCTGGCTCTCCACATCGGGGATTCGCGTGGGCTCAGTAACCAATTGGGATAAGCCATATGCCAGAGCAAAACCGTACACAGATCTCCCCGCATGATCGGTCTTACTAGAGCCGAGCCATTCAACATGATGGGCATTAAAATCGCCTAGTATCACGATCTCCACGGATGGGATCTGCTGTTGCACGGAGTCTGCAGCTATCTGAATTTGCTCGATGAGTCGGTCGGTTTCAGCATCACCGCTATGGGACCTATACAGGCACGCATAGACGCGAGGATGGTCGTCGCTGTCCACACGTAGCCATAAGGTGGAGAGGTCCCTACCTTCAAGATTGCTGAGGCGGCGAGAGCTGATGTCATCTCTTACGTACACGCACACCCCGGCCTTAGGCACAAAGGAGTGTTCCAGTGCATACCCAGGACGACAGAGGTAGGAAGTGTCCGCCGGAGACGATATCTGCGTCTCGGTCAAAAAGAGCAAGGCCGGCTTTGCTGTCTCGAGGTGATAGTGAACAGCATTAAGATTGGAGTGTAAACCCCTGATGTTGCAGAAGTCCACGGCCAGCGAGGCTACTTTGCTCTTGCCCCGAGCAGATGTTGGCTGGTAGAGCGCGGTTTTGCCCCCCCCAGAGTACGAGGGGCAGCCTGGACCTCCACACTCAGGAGTGATTCTACCTGAGCGTGGAAGCCCAGTGAGGGATTCTCCAGCGCTAACGCAGCTGGTACCCTCCTGGGGTATGCTATTAGAGAACTGCGCTATCATTGGGGGGGGGGGGGGGGGGTTGGGCCTCCGGTACCCTCACTCACTTGGCGAAACGCAAATATTACTTCACGCCAGTTTTCTGTGAGGCCGTGGTATCTCTCCGGTCGAGCCGGCCCATTCGTGCCGAAGCTTGGCTCTCCCACGGTACAAAACCTAGCAAGTATTATCGTCGTATATTACAAGTATAGGAAAAAATTTGAAAACTACACTTGTAATTAAATAATTAAAATAATATAATCTTTTTATTTAAAATATTTGTACGGAACCCTCGATGGGCGAGTGCGACTCGCACTTATCTGGTTGTAGGAAATCCTTTCATTTTGTACCTACTAGTAAATCATAAAACATTCCTGTTTTTGTTTAAGTTTTTTGGGAAGGTTTTATCAGGCCGGCGTTGCTGGAAATGTTATTGGGACCTTCTCCAGTGCCAAGGATTTTCATAAATATTAAGGCATTATTCAATACTTAAAAAAAATACTTTTACTGTGTCGGAGGCATAACGCACATGATACGTAGACTGGGCAAGAAGATAATTAGCGTTCGTCTATTTTATAAAGTCGTAATTTTGTAAAATAACTCTCTTAATTGCCTCTACTACACTGGTTTCAATTCCGGAATTTTAAGTACATGAATTCTGGAACTGTAACATCGGAAAAATTGGCCGGAATTCCGGAATTTCCGAATTCCGGAATGCAAGCCCTAATTTGTATGTAGGTAACAGATTGTTATTCCTTTTTTTTTTAAAGCCTGACTAACTCACAACCATCGTGGGCGTAGCGATAGTAGGTATGACCGGGTGGTCGCCCGTGGCGTTCCCTGGGGTCGAACCAGGTCGCTAGCCGGACCACCCCAAGTAAATCGGACTGGTTGGGTGCCGGGGGCGCCTGGAGTCGAACCAGGTCGCCTTGTCCCGGTCCACCTCGATAGGGTCGGAAATCGGACTAGGTGTGGGCCTGAACGCCTGGAGTCGAACCAGGTCGTTTGGTCATGTTATTCCTTACCAATTATGTAGGTAAATGTAATAGTACCTAAGTAGTGGCAACTTTACTGGTTTGTGTGATGTACCGTTTGTGCCCAAATAAACTACAACAAAACATTCTTGCTATAGGTATTTATTGGGTAGGAAAAGGGTGTTAAGTTTATAGGGCAGTCGAATATTTTATAATTTTAGGTATCATGTTTTTTTGCTGCTGCTTTTCCTGGATGCGTCTCAAAGTAGAAAAACCAGGACAGGTCTAGCCATCTTTCCATGCCTATTCACCATGTTAAATAGGTTGGTAATGATCCAGCGAGACAGTGAGTTAGGTACAAACGAAGACACTGTTAAGTGACCATTCGTAGACTTTCCTATAGTAATAAGGCAAGGATCGGCAAACTTTTTAGACAAAGAGCAGATGCAGGATAAATATCGATTTTGGAAAGAGTTCAGAACGCGACCCCTGTAATAGGTACAGATAGACAGTGGAGTGTGTCTTCTATTGTACAACATACAGTCTGATACTCCAAAAGTTTCTTAAGTGATAAACTAGTTTCTACACTCAAAATGCATTGATATTTTTTCCTCGTTAATGAGAGTAACGTCAATAGTACATTACACTACTAGGGTGGTAATACCAAGAAAGGCCGAGATCGCAGAAGTTTGCGGTCCGAGCTGCAAGCGAGGGACGTAAATATGCGATCGAGGGCTTTCTTTATTACCTCCCGAGTTGTGTACATCATTTTATGTTTACACTTGGCCAGAAAACGGCTTTTTCCTTACGCGCAGCGTGCGGAAAAAGCCACTTTATGGTCAGGTGTGGCATAAAACAGTTTTCTTGCCTTGATTTATTTATCAAGAAATACGAGTACCTAGGTTTACTTATTGTTTAAAACAGTAGCATCTCAAATAAATTTGATCGTAGAAACAGTCTTATTTATTATACCGGGGAAACTCTGGATAATTAGACTATAAGGTCACATTGCAAGTAGAATATAACGAATACGGAGGGAAAAGTGCTTGAAGACAGAAAACTTTAGTTATCCTCGTTCTCCCATTTTTAGGGTTCCGTACCAAAATGGTAAACAAGGAACCCTTATGGTGCCACTGTCTGTCTGTCCGTCTGTCACAGCCAGATATCTCACAAACTACTGCTGCTATCGATTTGAAATTTGGAATAGTATTAAAAGTAGCTAACCCGAGCCTATTGGATGTAAAAAAAATCTTGTAACTTTTTTTAAAGGGGTCCGTAATGTGACTTTGATAATTGAAAGTAGGGTATTATATCGAGTGCGGTATCAAATGAAAGGGCTTGATTTGTAGATTAAAACGCCGTATTGGTTTTTTTTTCTTAAATCATTAGTTTTTGATTTATGACGAAAAACGTCCCTATTATCTTCGGAGTTACTGAACAGAAAAATCTGTAATAATTACCATTTATTAATGTCATCCTAAATATTACAGAAAAAATATAACGGTTTTCGTAACTAGCACCGTTTTTGAGAAATTTGCAAAAATCTTAACACGGTATGTACTTATTTGCTCCTACTAATCACCATACAGTTTTTCTTGAACTATCCATGTATCTACTTATGAGTTTGTACGAAACCCTCCGTGCGCGAGTCCGACTCGCACTTGACCGATTTTTTGTATAGGCTGTATAGATACCAGGGCTCGGAAACCGGTATTTTCTCCATACAAAAATACCGGTATTCTTTTCGTTCTTATCGTTCTTTGGTTTATTATTTCGTTTTTTAACCAGGCAATCTAATAATTCGAAATCATGACTTAAATACATTACTGAGCTCTACATAAAAGCATAAAATAATTCAAAATATTGGGCTATTTCGGGGTTTTTGCAAAATACCGGTGCCGAGCCCTGATAGATACTGTAGGAGTTGGGTTTAATTTATTAAAACAAAACATTTTTTCTTAGTTTTTAAATGTATATTAGGCACTGTAGAAGATCTACAATAGCAAATAGATTTTTATAAACAATTCTCTAAATATGTACAAATTACGTCTAGATCTTTATTTTACATAATTGATAAGGATAATTTCACCTGCGTTTATATGGAAAGCTGTAGATATGTATCTCCCGGAGAAACTATGTTATTAACCCTGCACGTAGGTAAAGGTAAACGTCCTAGAGGTCGACACGCTAATGCCCTATTGTAAACGTGTCACCTCTATTGCTAACGACTTAAGATTCAAGATGGCGACTACTGGGACAGTCTAGAGCACTCGGACATCTACATTAATGGGTACCTATTTAATTAGTTGTGACATGATCTAAATTACCTACCTACATCTTAAGTCATCCTTAAAGCTTGTCTACATGAAAACATATACATATAGAATGGGAGACGCGGACGAAATGTTCATCTGATTTTGTTATGAAAGTACTTTATTTCTCCATTATTTAGCTCTCCATTTAGTTCCAGTCACAAATCTCAACGTCTGGCACCTCGGAGCGGTTGCGTTCACCCAGGTAAGAGTTAGGTTAGTTGAGGTAAGGTTGCCAGAACAATATATATACATATAAAATCAGATGAACATTTCGCCCGTGCCACCTAGGCCAGTAGTGAAAATAGTGAAATGAAAGTTACTACTTATATAGACTTGTAAATATATTTTACTCTCTTACTAACTAACATCTGAATATAGGTTTCTTACATTTTTACTCAAAACACTGGTTCAACAGAACGTGCGTGTTTTTTTCTTTTTCCGTGTTTGTAGATTTAAGTAGTTGTACATTTTTACACTTATCTAAAGAGCTATTTACGTTTATATCTCCTTAATAAGATTATAATAAACCATAAATATTGAGATACTTTAAATTTATTTATACAAGGCACTGTTATCACAACAAAGTATATCTCAAAAGTAAATCTACGAGGTAATTCTGAACTCACATTAACTATGTAACTATCAACAATATTTACAATTTAAGTATCTATTGCGAATAATGCCCGTCGAGCTTATACTAACTCCCTATAAGCTTATAATGTCCCGAATCACCCTTCGCCCAGAAGAGCGCTTATCGTAAAGCTTTTGACTCTGCGGCAAGGCGCGGGCGCAGGCACGGGGGGTGACGGCACCGCGGGCGGGGGAGGGGGCAGCGCTGGGGCCCAGCCAAACCCTGCCATGGGCCCAGCCCAGAGACCAAGGGGCATTGGCATATGCAAGTGGCTTAAATAGGGCAGTTCTGGAGGACCGAAAGGCGGAGGAGGCGTGATGGTCTCGGGCGGAGCGACGAGCGGAGCGGGAGACTCTACGAGCGGCGGCGATCGCGGCGAAGAGGAGCGTAAGCTACCTTCTTCTGAACATGAAGAGGCAGCGTCTGAGCACGCTCGCTTCGGTTCAGGAGACTCTGTAGACTCCGACGTGTCCGTGTCAACGTTCTTTCTTTTGCATTTGGACTGCCCGCACGCTCGAAATCCTTTTGCGAACGGATTGTTGTCAATCTTCAACTTCGTTATGCGGTCGTTCTGTGGACAAAGAAAAGAGAGTTAATTGTTGCAGTTATTAGCAGGAAAACATTAAAGGGTCAACTTATTTGATTGTTAAATGCTTTATGTCAATCACTTAGTTAATTTGCGGCCAATTGCGTAATGGTGGTAATGAGCGATTTTATCAGAAGTCAAGTCAAAGTTACAATAAGACGTTTAAGAATTAGTACAACGTCATAATTAGTTTATATCAAACGCTAATATCCGCCGTAACGGTTACTCGCTCGGAAACTTTCTTATCTCGAGAATGCAATTTAAACATCCGTTTCCGCATGCATCCCTAATAGCTTGTAAGGGATAATTGTCACATGTGGCGTAGCGTGTCGTGGCGACAGCCCAATTAGCTGATGTGGCGCCAGCGAGCGACTAGTCTAGTGCGAAATTCGATACTCGGAAGCTACTCTTTGTTTAATAGCTTGCGCAAGTAAATAGGTAACTGTTAAATGACCATTAGTTTAACAACTAAATTAGTTCACGGAACGTTAATTGTTATTACACCTGCTAATATTGACTTTTTTAACCCTGACCTACGAAATTCCTGAGTGTTGCCAGTTATCTAGCGAAATCCGGACCGCAAACAGTCTGAGCGCATGCGAAGTCACTCATAACGATGTTTACAGGGCTTGATAAGGCGGCGCCGCACAGTGGGACTAAACGTTCTTATCCATCTCAAAAATGGTTTTAGCGAAAGTCGTAATTCTGATATAATTTTGATAGTTCTACGTTCTATGATAAAAGGCCTATCTGATATTAGTGTGACAAATAATAATTATTAAGTTTTACTTACCTAAAATGGCACTGAAACATTGAACTTCGATAATTCCGTATTTAACAGACTAGACCTTCGTGAAGTTTGACTTAAGATATTTTTTAAGTTTCCCAAAGAAATATATTAGTATTATACATATTTAGATTCACTAGGATCTCTAGTTTGTAAATACGGTATTATTTTACAGAAAAATAGAATGTGTATTTTTTTAATTAATTTTGAAATGTCCCTATGAAAATTTCCGTATGTTTTAATTTCAATTGGAGGTTTCCTTGTTATCGAAAGCTGCCGATGTCGAGTTATTATCATTTATAGAATCCTTAATTAGTAAATAATCCAAGGAAGAAAAAAAAACCTGCGTCATTATAGCGCCATTTCGAGATAGAACCTAATATGTCAGCCGAGGTCCAATTTCATTATTTTTGCTTGCACCTATTTATGGAACTTTTTTTACTTAATATAACGTAACTGTCGTTATATTAGTCAAATTTACCGTTGTTTTTTTAATATTTGATAAAATAGGTCTGTTTGGGTATGTTTAAGAGTATCTGATTTTACCACAATTGTGATAACAATACCTATCATCACACTTTTATCTATTGTGGTAATTATAATCAGTATTGGTTAAATATTTCTGTGAGAACTTTCTTTATCAGTTGACACGTTTTTCACAAGTTACTATAAATACTTGAGGGTTCCAACATGTACATCAAACTGTCCGAATACCTGTACTTATACATGGCTCGAAAATCATAGAGCATTTTGCCATTTTACCCATAGGGCAATTGTCTGAAGATGCCCAAGAAGCTCGGAACAAAGACTACAAAAAAAATAGATTAAATCATGCCCGGAAGTGTTCGCGGTCAGCTACAATGGAAGATGTTTTTCACACCTTACTTTATACATCAGATCCCTATATATCCAGTATTAATAGTAGTGCAAATGTCCTATTCACAAAAGAACTATTGAATGAAGCGAAAGAACTTCTAGTGACAAGTGACGGGGATTGATTTTTTTTGTTACTAGGTAGTTGTAAATTGCCTAATTACTTCACATTTTTTATTTATTATATATTTAAGCTATTACAAATAAAAAAAAATTAAAAATTAAAAAAATCAAAATATAGCTATATCTACCTACTTAAATCAAGTTTATTATAATTATTAGTTAATACTTATCCTTTAATACTCAGTTATATGAACAAAAAAAAATATATATTATTTGAATTTTTTGTATGAAAAATTGTGAAATTTTATTTTCAACTCTATATTACTCAATAAATATAAGTTTTATAATAAAGGCGTTTTGATTTTATAAAGGCGTAACTATTCAAGATTACGTATGCAAAATTTCAGCAATAAATCTCAATAAACAAAAAAGTTACAGATTTTTGAGATGGAAATGACCGTTTGGTCCCACTGTGCGCCGGCGCGCTCATCGTCACCGATAACGCAGCCGAGATAAAAACGAGTGCTAAAAGCTTGCAGCAGTAGAGCTACAACATACTTCCGAAATCGGTAGACTAGCGGAGCAGGGTTTGCGTGAGTGGCGCCGCCCCCGGCCCGCCCTGTCGCCCGTGACGTCACGCGACAAACTCGCAGGCATTTTCACTTTTTGCGTGACCGTTTCACATACTGGCGACTGTCGCCAGTTTTTTTTAATGTATAATTAGGGCTTTAAACAAATTCGCTTTGTTTAAACAAGCTTAAGTATGCGGAGTTTGATTTAGGGACAGCGGAGAAGAACTTTTTTCTGACTCATAATTGTCGAAGTAATAATTGAAGCGGCGGTGTGCCACCTAGTTACGCCAGTGTCGGCGGCTACAAAAGTAATTTTCTAATTCGCTAGTAATTCGCAACAATGCTTTGGCCGGCGGGCGTCCATGTGTCCGAGGATAATGTGCAATGATACGCCGCTGCTGGCATTGTCTGGTCCCGTTACCAAATCCAGGATAATCCTACAGAGCTGCCGAAACTTGATTTGGTAGCCATTCAATTGTAGCCCTTGCTAGAACGACCGAAGGTCTTTGTGATGGGTATACAGAGTGTAAATGGGCGCGGGAAAGCGTTCGCGCCTCGCTGCAGTCAGCTTGAAAGGTACCGCGGGCGCAAAGACGCCGCGGCCTAATTACGGATTGAGGATTATGCAACGGTACGCTACCCAGCCTTTGTGGTCTCAAAACAAACAGCGGGGGGTGACTATGCCCAAGGTAACTAGATAAATGCACGTTTATTAAAGTATCGAATAAATGGGATTAAAATTCATGACGCTTAGGTACCTACATTACAGTACTTATACAGAGTGGCAAAGATACTTTTATTATTATTTTGTGTTCTCGCTGGCCCCATTACTCGCAACGTCAGCAGAATCCCACTTTGTTACGGTACATGTGTATAAGTATAATAATAATCTTAAGAGATTAAGTTTGTATCTTTTAAAAATAACTATCTGGATAAAGCAGATACCGGTCCTAACCTTTTTAAGAAAGTGCCTACTAAGAGAAAGATTAACTAGGTAAGAATTACCAAATATTAGACCACCAAATGTTTATTGTTTACTGGATTAGCAAACCATATCATTAAAACATAAGTAGGACCCTATGACTCCAATAGAATAGCGGCGTGGTCGTGTCATCTCCAGGAAACAATGTTAAGGATAACTGTTCCCATTGTGAAATTCACGCATTTCAACAAAATTACGAAATGAGACAATACGACCTACGAAGTGGACGGTTAAAAAGTAAATTAGTCGGTTTTTGTTTTCCTAAACACACAATGACCAGTCGAGTGGCAATCGGAACCATGTTTTTATCTGTGGATTTTTTTCTGACTCGTCAGTAAAAGCATTGGCGCCTTCATCCGAAAAAACTGGCATAAGTGCGAATCATCGGTCGTTCCTGGAAAGAGACTGCGTATTCGAGGAACAAAATGTGTGCTGGTATGATTGGGATTTCCCAATATAAATCAAGCTTTTATCAAAATGTAACCGGAACAATTGATAATTTTTTACCCTAACGTGTATAAAGCGATTATGCCTTAAATTACATAAATTGTGCAATTATTTTGTACACGTATTAACTTTTTATTGCAATTTATAACAAAAGTTAATACCTACACTGCAATTGCTTAGGCTCGTATAGGCTCGTATAAGGTATACATATAGAAATAACCGGCTGGCGACCTTTTAAATGTTTGCCTGCACTTCAAATACACGCTGTAAATATATTTATTTAATAATAAATAAATATCGGGGGCAATCTTACACAAATCGAGCTAGTTTCAAAGTAAGCAATGCTTGAACTACCTTTGTGTACTAGACGACGATATACATACTTGTATAGATAAATAAATACATATTTAAATAAATAGAAACCATCCATGACTCAGGAACAAATACCCATGCTAATCACACAAATATTTGCCTTTACCAGGATTTGAACCTGGAACCTCTAGCTTCATAGACGGTGTCACTCCCACTAGGCTAAACGTCTCGTCGAATTTATAAATTAGTTTCTCTTTTGAAATAGTAATTAACACCAACCTTTAATTTTCGTCTCGTTTCTTACTTTACGTTATATAAAATTTTGCAATACGCACTTAGAGCACGATAGATAGATCGGAATGTAGATAGTTCAGCTTGCAACACAGTTAAAAAATCGAAGTAGAAATGGTCTGAAAACGTCCTTGTAGGTAAAGTCAAGTGCAAAATCATGTATTGAATAAATCGTTTCATAAATAAAGTACGAAGTTCTTATTGCCACTGTACCTATATGTAAGGTCTATTTGGACATATTTTTGCACTATATGCACCTATATTTTTACACTTGACTGTACTATCAATCGACCTAGCTACCAACCTGATAAGCAGTGACGGCTATGAACTCCGTCTCAGGGAACGAGAAGGCTGCGTGCGGAGCGCCCCAGGCCAGTGCGGCCGCGTCCCGCGCTCGGACCACCACCACGCGGGGGCGGTACTTGTGCATCGAGGTTAGAACCATCTGGAACAACACATAGGAGCCGTTAATACCAGTACTTCTACAACAACTGCGCGGTACAAATACTACCTGGACAGCTCTCCAAGCGTTGTACGGTAATCGTAAGATTAAGATTAGAAGTCAGGGCTCTCTACAAAATAACTGTCCTAACCCCCCAAAATTTCGACAGTAGGTATCAATCCCTCCGAAGTCACGGCGTTTGGAACGCTCGGAAGAATACCCACCTATCCTTTTCCTTTAGATATAGAGTGAAAATGACAGGGCATGTTCTGTCGAACGTTATTCGAAGTCACGGACAATACTAGCCCTATATATTACTTTACTTTTTGACTAGCCTTTCAGTAAAGAAGAACGAGAAACAATCGCTGCTTATATCAGATTTAGGACAACCAGTGCCAGTATCATACCGAAATGCTGTAACTTTGTTTGGAATTCTAATAGAGATACAGCTTTTCGGCATGATACTTCAGAGGAGAGAGGCCACATACCTACATTAATTCAAAAATATATTAGATTTAGCATTTTCGATATTTTTTCCTCGCGTTATATAAAAGGAATTCGTAAATAAGTATATAAATGGTTATTGAAATCGATTTAGGCAAATGTCACCGAACAATAATGCAATACGCACATTGTAATGTTATTTAAACAACTATTTCATCGGCAATACGGTACCTACCTAAGCAATAAATGTGGCATATATGCATACCAAAATTCGCTCATTGATAACAGTTTCGAAATTGCTGATAATAAACACTTTCAGTCAAATAACGGGTGTAAAACACAAACTACTTAGCGAGCCCTGAAACCGTGCTGACATCAAATAATTAATAAGCACATTTATATAAAAAAAACCCAACCGCAGTGCACTTTGAAACTGCATTAAATCTGCCATTTTGTTTATTTTAACGAACTTCATGCCCAGTGACACTCGCACCATCAAGACGAATCTAATGATGTATCATTTATCAAAATCGGATGTGTCGTTGAGTAGTTACGAGCGGACACAGGAACGGACATACATACATACAGGCCACACACATAACCCTCCTTTGGGCTTCGCCGCATTCGGGTAAAAAGACTAGCACATATTGGCGACGACTGTCGCGACGGGCTGTGTCTTGAAGTCTGCGTTTGTGTGTACAGGTCCTTATGGCACTTGACAATTCGCTACCTGCGCAAACGCCGGTCGAGTGCTCTCGAGATTGTAAAGGGGTTTGGTTATTGTTTTAAATTGTTTCGGTGAGGTTAAGCTACTTGTTTTTTAAAGTGCTTGGGGCTTGAGCTTTTAGTGACGGGTTTAAAAGGCCCGAAATATCCAGGCGTATAAATCACAGATATATATCGAGGTAAAAGGAAAAAGTATATGTACCTCGCGTGCTAAAAAGAAGTGGAAACGACCAACTTTGCAGGCCTTTAACTTGAGTTGCCGTCAATATTATTATGAGATTTGAAAATCTATTAATAATGGTATAATTTATTGTCGACTTCCGAAAACTTATAAACTAAAAACCAGAAAGTAATATGTTGATTACCTACCTCAAAGAAACGGATAATCAACGATTCATATATACATATACAGATATTTATAGTTGTTTAAACTGTTATTTTTGAAGTCGATGCCAGCTAAGGAGCTCAATTTATTATTCAAATACCACCAAATGCAATGGAAAATTTATGTTTTCTATCACTAAATTACACATTTGGCGTCAAACGTCAAGCGAAAAACGTTACACGCTTGTTTTCCATATAATTCGACGAACTATTTCCTTGTATCCCGATATACCTATTTCTGTGGTATAAATGCACTGCAGCGTATAAGTAATATCTTTTCGCATTTAAACAAGTTGTGAAAGTAGGTACGTGATTTACGCCTACAGCTAGATGCAAACTACATCGCATATATGTAATCAAACATATTGATATAAACCACTGAGCCACGGCTAGGAACTCCTATGAAAACAACAGATCCACCGGAGATACATCAAGATAAATAAAAACCGGTCAAGTGCTAGTCGCACTCGCGCACCGAGGGTTCCGTACAAAGTCATAAGTAGATACGCGAATAGCTCAAGAAAAACTGTATGTCGATTAGTTTAGTAGGAGCAAATAAGTATATGTTATGATTTTTGCAAATTTCTAAAAAACAGTGCAAGTTAGGAAAACAGTTATATTTTTCCTGTAATATTTAGAACCTGACGAGTAAATGATTCTATTTAATAGAAAGGACCATTAAATCAAGAGGACTGTCATTCTCCATACAAAAAGCTGTTCCCCAAATTTACAACGCCAGCTATGTATAAGCTTGATAAAAGAATTATAATATTATTTACAATTATTCAACTTTGCAAACGTGACACAGTATTAAAATGTTAGAATTTATTTATTATTAGCTGTTTACGAACTAATTGTTACTACACTATGTTTCTTTGTTCAATTATAACATCGTAAATGTTTAGTGTTTTAGCGCCATGTAGTTTTTGCCCGGAAATCCCCTAGCGTGAAACAGGCCATCGCTTAGTTTTGCTACTCTCCGCTAGATGGATTTTAAGATTTTTAAGTTTTTGTAAATTTCTATAAAAATATTAAAGTTAGGAAGACCGTTCTATTTTTCCTGTAATATTCAGGTTGATATTGATAATTAGTAATTATGACACATTTTTCTGATCAGTAACTTCGGAGATAATAGGGGGGCAATGGTACGTTTGCACTTATAAGTCAAAAAGTACTCATTTAAGAAAAAACCGGTCAAGTGCGAGTCGGACTCGCGCACCGAGGGTTCCGTATAAACTAATAAGTAGACCAACCTTACGACTAACAACAACCATGCCTTAAACCCGCTTTAGCTCTATTCAACCAGGAAAAATCTTAACAGCGCGATGCAGCGTATTCTACAGCGACATCTATTGATACTAAATAGCGCGTAAATTTTACTTGTAATTTAAATTTAAACTTTACTTTTTGTTATTGGCTGATTGAAATAATTGTTTGTCAACTAAGTTAGTTCTCATGTATTATTTTTAGCCACAAGCTACCTTATTTTAGATTTGTGTCCCTAGATGGCGCTAGTGGTATTTCATTTTTATGGTATTTACTAGTGTCAAATTTCCTAACATACTCCTATTATAGAGTTTTTAATAATTATTGTTACTTTATGTTTTTTCTCGATTCCTGATGAGTGATAATTGTATTTAATAGACATTTTTTATATAATCTGAAATAAATCATCGCTTAGTTTTGCTACTCTCCGCTAGATGGCTATCGTAGGGAGGGTAGAACTAATATGTTAAGATTTTTGTAAATTTTTAAAAAGTATTCAAGTTAGGAAGATGAAATATAACGGTCTTCCTAATAATAATAATAATAACGCAGGGCAACTTGTGGCGAGCTGTTGGGGAGTAGCGACCCCACGTACCCGAGTGCTCCGGGGGGTCCTTAGGGAGGGTCATGGGATTTAGTGAAAGGACCTCCGCCTCTGGCTTGCCTTAACCGGCCGTCCAGAGTGGAGTCGCGAGAGCTATATGCTCCAGGCGTGGAAGTGATAAAAGGCATAACGCCGCGAGTACCCTCGGAGAAAGCGCAGCACACCTCTCGACACCCTGCAGCCCTCGGCAGCGGTGTTGCCCCTGGGCCATTGCTCATAATGTCGCTATTTAACAGGGGCCCATCAGCGGAGGGCAAGTCACGGTCTGTCAGTGCCGCGAAAGCCATGAGACACTTTTCCTGACAGGCGCCGTCATGTCTCAATCCATAGCCCAGTATCTAGTCCATAATTCCACCACCATAACCCAGTATCAAATTTAGATTCCATCAATCAACAATAGTCCTTGCATCTGGCGGGGGCTGTCTCTGCGTGCGTCCCGTGACACGGGCAGGGACAGCATCCGCTGGGTGTACACGTTGCCTTTCATTAAATTGTCGAAAGGGCCTCTACGTGTTGGCTTCGGCTCCGCGCACGCCTCCCAAAGGGCCGGGACACTATTGCCTCGTGTACGGGAAAGACATACATAATAATAATAACGCAGGGCAGCTTGTGGCGAGCTGTTGGGGAGTAGCGACCCCACGTACCCTAGTGCTCCGGGGAGTCCTTAGGGAGGGTCATGTTAGTGAAAGGACCTCCGCCTCTGGCTTGCCTTAACCGGCCGTCCAGAGTGGAGTCGCGACAGCTATATGCTCCAGGCGTGGAAGTGTTAAAGGGCATAACGCCGCGAGTACCCTCGGAGAAAGCGCAGCACACCTCTCGACACCCTGCAGCCCTCGGCAGCGGTGTTGCCCCTGGGCCATTGCTCATAATGTCGCTATTTAACAGGGGCCCATCAGCGGAGGGCAAGTCACGGTCTGTCAGTGCCGCGAAAGCCATGAGACACTTTTCCTGACAGGCGCCGTCATGTCTCAATCCATACCCCAGTATCTAGTCCATAATTCCACCACCATAACCCAGTAAATTTAGATTCCATCAATCAACAATAGTCCTCGCATCTGGCGGGGGCTGTCTCTGCGTGCGTCCCGTGACACGGGCAGGGACAGCATCCGCAGGGTGTACACGTTGCCTTTCATTAAATTGTCGAAAGGGCCTCTACGTGTTGGCTTCGGCTCCGCGCACGCCTCCCAAAGGGCCGGGACACTATTGTCTCGTGTACGGGAAAGACATACATAATAATCCTAATAAGTAGATACATGAATAGTTCAAGAAAAACTGTATGGCGATTAGTTTAGTAGGAGCAAATAAGTATGTGTTATGATTTTTGCAAATTTCTCAAAAACGGTGCAAGTGAGGAAAACCGTTATATTTTTCCTGTAATATTTAGGACGACATTAATAATTGGTAATTATGACACATTTTTCTGATCAGTAACTTCGGAGATAATAGGGGGGGAATGGTATTTTTTTAAACTCTTTTCGCCATAAATCAAAAACTATTTATTTAAGAAAAAAAATAAAAATGGTATTTTAATCTACAAATTAAGCTCTTTCATTTGATACCCCACTTGATATATAAGCCCTACTTTCAATTTTGAAAATCCCATTACGGAGCCCTTTAAAAAAAAAGTAAAACAGGGACAAGATTTTTTTTATGTCCAATAAGCTCGGGTTAGCTACTTTTAACACTATTCCAAATTTCAAACCGATAGCAGCAGTAGTTCCTGAGATATCTGGCTGTGACAGACAGACAGACAGACAGACAGAGTCGCACCATAAGGGTTCCTTTTTTACCATTTTGGTACGGAACCCTAAAAAAATAAAAATGGTGTTTTACAAATTAAGCCCTTTCATTTGATACCCCACTCAATATAATAGCCCTACTTTCAATTTTCAAAGTCCCATTACGGAGCCTTTTAAAAAAAAGTAAAAAAGGTACAAGATATTTTTATGCCCAATAAGCTCGGGTTAGCTACTTTTAACACTATTCTAAATTTCAAATCGATAGCAGCAGTAGTTCCTGAGATATCTGGCTGTGACAGACGGACAGACAGACAGACAGAGTCGCACCATAAGGGTTCCTTTTTTACCATTTTGGTACGGAGACCTAAAAACTGGACAGGTGCGAGTCGGACACGCCTACTGGTTCTGTACAAATACTTTAAATAAAGACTATGTATTTATGATTTAATTAGAAATGCATAGTTTTCCCTATACATCAGGGTTTCTTAAACTGTGGTCCATGGACCCCTTAGGGGTCCGTGATACGAGAGCCGGGGGTCCGTGGCTATGCCTTCAACACAAACTTTCATGTGCCCTTGATTTTCTTTTTCTCTGATTATATTCGGAAAGGGTCCGTAAGGTTTTCGAAATAATGTAGTCCGTGACCAAAAAAAGTTTAAGAAACACTGCTATACATGTAGTATAAGACGGTATTACTTGCCTAATTTCATAGGTCTAGGTCATTTTGATTTTCTTGCGAGTGTCGAAATATAGGTATTTTGCGACATAGTAAATGGCCATATCTTTTTTTACGTTAATTCAAAAGTTTAATTTTTACAGCTTTAAGGGGCCGTAGACCTGAGTACCTATATGGTTTTATTTTCAACACAATACTCCATGCGTTCCCAAAATAAACACAGCCTAAGATAAGACAGCCAGACGGACGGACGGACAGACGGACAACGAAGTGATCTTATAAGGGTTCCGCTTTTTCCTTCTGAGGTACGGAACCCTAAAAATCAACTATCTACTCTAAACTTCATGGGTGATCCATTTTCATATCACTCACTACATATTTACCCATGTAATATAGTAATTTCTACCAAATATCCCTTCATGCATTTCGTATAGGTAATACAAATAGTGATGCAATAAAATCAATGTCTAGGCGAATGGTATCGTTCCGACGGACAGATTGACAGACATACAAAAGTTTCGCCGCCTCCAGTAGCTCGTCCATCAACTGGATGCGTCTTCGATCAAATAGATTGAAGTCATTGATACCGTCACATCATTCAGATTGATACGCTTGATTTACTAGTTTTTTGAAATCTTCAAAATTCCCAGGGTAGGATGTCAGCGTAATGTTAAGTGAAACGTATTATAACTTAAAATAAATGGGTTTATTAAAAGTCGAAAATAATGCGACTACTTACACACAGCCAAAATATGTAGACAATACAGAAATTTGAGCTTGTGATTTTTTGTTGAATCGAGCGCCGTTTTACTAAAGCCAACGTATTCATTATAAACAATGTTTGGAATACACTGTTTCTGAAACACTACGCCAATGTTTATAGAAACAATAATAAGTAGCTATCGTACCTAGCAATGTACAAGTTGCAGAACATTCTCAAAACGTGGAAACATTCTCGGGAATGTTCTGAGAACATTCTTGCAACATGTAACTTATTGATTAGAAAAGAAAATATTCTCACAATAAAGTTTAAATGTGCATAATAAATACTCCATATTGTTTATGTACATGTTGTAGTTTGATACAGTTAATTATATTGTTGATAAGTGATAAGTTACCAATAAGTTGCTTAAATTCTCATTAAATTTCCGAGAACATTTCACAGCGAAAGTTGCAAACAGATATATTTCCAGCCCCAGTATATTTCGTATTTAGATAAATTGTAATCAACGTATTGTAAGATATTGGACTTTGTGAGAAAAATACGTGGTGAAGATAGTTTAGGAAATATCAGTTTGCCCAGTTTTGATGACTCTGACGATGAAAAAGAGTACATATGTGACTGGTTATGTAGGTATCTTTGTAATATCTTTATAATGAAATGCTTAAACTATCATTTTGTGGTTTTATTTCTGCTATTCTTATTTTTTTAGGTGCCGTTTGCACCAGTTAAAATAAATTATCAAATTTTATCTGACCTCTTCTGCCATAGTAACTCTTCTTATACAAAGGTCAACTTACGCTGGTTTATGTATTTTCGTGTTAATTCTAGCATTTTTTTTATTATTTATATACCAAATTTCATATCTTTAATGAACAATATACATTAAATATAATATAAAACATAGTGCTTTATAAATTAAGAAATTAAAGTAAAACGTAAAACTAGATTAAAACTACACTTATCTAAAAATAAAATCTATTATTTATTGTATTTTACATAAATTTACTGTATTTTGTATCCATAATTATTGTCAAAATAAATAAATAAATAAAGAAGCACACGTCAGGAAATAAATTCTCGTTCCCGAGAACATTCTCAGAAGTTACCGAGAAATTCTCACGTTGAAAGTTTCGCAACTTTGGAAACTTCTCGTCGGTGCATTGCTAATCGTACCCCCACTTAACAGTTTTTAGTGTTAATTTCGATATCAATAAATACTAATCAGTTTACTATGTGAGATAGAAAAGCCGCTGAAAAGAAAATGCCGCATTTTTCCCGCGTTTCTCACCTAAAGTTTTTGGCATCAGTCACCACTGCAACATTTTAATGTCTTCTGAGAAAAATCAAACGGTGTGAAGGCATGTAACAATACGGAGCATGAAATTAATAAATCGCCAATTACTCAGGCACGGCGCAGCGGGGCTCCTCGGCGCTCGAATATGCTTGCTTTTTTCCTGTCTGGTAACCCTTTGTTTCAACTATGTATCGGCTTCCGACATTTAGTTTTTGATACACCGGTGTTTTAGATTATTCCTGATAAAATTCCTTTAAAAAGTGCCATTATAAAACATGACAAAGTGATGCATAAAAATTGATACTCATCTACAAACTGCGACAGCTGCAAAGTGAAATATTTTAAATACCTACATTACACAACAATATTTTTTTAAGTTGGCTGTAGCGTACGAGTACAAGATAACTTTTCTAGGCAAGGGTCAATCATTTGAGTGAATCAATAAAATTAGCTACGATATAAAAGTACCCGATTGGATTTACTCAAGAATGGCGTATTTCAAAAGCTGTACTTTCTGCTATACTGTAATTTATTGATGCAAGAGACAAGTTGTAGATTATAGACAATGCAGTGTCATAGACAGTGGGCGTCACTAATAGCTTTTTATCGCGTAGGCGTCGCGAGCGGCGCACACTTGTGCGGCAAAAACGCACCGCAATTAGCCCGTGTCTAGACAGCTTTATCTGCAAACATAGACGACGTGACATGTGTTTGCGTCGCTGAATTTTTTTCAGGCGCATTCAGTTTTTACAGGGTCAATTGGTGTGAGATTTGGCATAATTTTTTTTCACGTCTATGACTTGCACATTGGTTTTCTTTTTAACTGTATCGAGAAGAATCAGGCAAGTCTCACGGCTCACACAAACAAACAGAAAAAATTACATGTTGCCATGTAAAAAGTTATAGGGACAGGTCTAGCGACGTCAGCTCATATTCAAGTGCGAGTGTACCGCGATATGAGCTGACTCGGCAAAAGCCACGTGCATGCAACGGGCTTTTGCCGAGTCAGCTCATATCGCGGTACACTCGCACTTGAATATGAGCTGACGTCGCTAGACCTGTCCCTATAAAGTATTTGAAATGATGTAGGAAGCTTAATAATAATAACTTATCGTCACAGAATAGTATTTCTGCCTAATTAGGTATATCGAATTATTCCAAATAAAGAACATCAGTGACAAGTGTAAAAAATAATCTACCTATAGTCTGTTTTTTATTTCCGAAGACAAATATGACAGCTACAAATGTCAAACGTAAAAATAATGTGGCCAGCTTTTAATAAACAGTGCTGCCCTTTGTTTCGGTTCGTGGTGTAATTATTAATAACCGATATAATAAAAATTACTTTTTACGTTAAAACATATATTTTTAGGTACTTATCGAAAATTAATTACATATAATAACTACATTGTATTAAACCTTTAACCTACTATTGGATAAATAGTGCCTACGTATGTGATTCCGTTGCTTGAAATGATAATGCAGAGAAATAAAGCGGGTTTGGCGTATTTTCAGCTTTGTAAGATAAGTAATGAGTTTCGAATCAAATAAAATGTACCTTTAAATATGAGAAATATGGTGTATATCTCCAAAAGGGTGGCATTCTTACCTAAAGTATTGTATCGTTTTGGAACTTCGCGGATTATGCACTCATTGTGTTACAGACACTTTAATATCAATAAACATAAGAACCTACCTAAATTTTTGTCGGTAAATACCGGTTGTATCACATCACTATTTATGAGTTGTAAAAAACAGGCAACACATGAAATGTCATTTTTGTCCTCGGAAATAAAAAACAGACTATAATCGTAATATTTTATAAGTTCTAGAAACGTATACCTATAGGTGCCTATGCGTGTATATTTTAATATAATATATATATTATCAGGTGTGTAAACGCTAATAAGATTTAGAGACAACGGCAAACCTAATTGCATTGCATTTCGCAAAAACTTGAATAAAAAACGAACAGTGGCGTTATTTAAAGGTTGTGATAAAACGCACCGTTTACACGTGTCGCGACACGAAAGGGCGACTCATGTGAGATAAGCAACCCTTACGGACGCGGTACAAGATTAATAAGATAAGGGTTACCGGAAATCTAACCGCGCCTCAGCCTTTTGAACCGTGTACCGGGCTAGCACAACTGGCCGCTAGTTCGCTTGTCATGCGACATAACATCCGTATATGTCGAACTGTAAGGAAAAGTTAACTTTAAACGCATTTTATTTTGTATATTATTTAATTTCACCTACTGGTTTTAGAGTACTTTAAACCCTCGCTGAAAAACGAGCGCAAGGGCGGAACTAGGGTTAGAAAATTGGCTAATGTGCATGGAAACCGAAAATCACTATTCTCATGTTTATGATGTATAAAAAGAAAGAAACATATGACAACCAAAATCGTCGTGTGACATATTACTTGCGATATTTCTCTAATTATGGTCGCTATGTTTCTATCTAAATGTACCTACTATTGTTTTTTACCATAGACTATTGTGATTTTTTGCCAATGTAGCCCGACAGACAACTTAACACATCAACAATCCCGATTTGAAAAGCCTCCGAACAGGTAGTTACGTAAACTATTCAAGCACTTTCTTACAAATTACTACAATTAGTAAAGCACTAGTTCTCACTTACAAATTTAGTGGGGTATTAGTTAAGCCTTTCGCCGTAATTGCCTTTGGATAACCGAGATTATACTAATCCGTCTCATAATTAGTAATGTTAAAAGAATTGGGTACAATATTTTGTTACCGATAGGTAGTGTTTTGTTCATTTTCAGTTTAAAATACGTTCGCCAGTTGTGATGTTATTTGGTTTAGTTTTAAAGGAAAAAGTGGCATGACATTACAAAATATGAGACAGAGTACTCGTACATTACACAACTAGGGCGGTAAAACAAAGAACGGCCGAGATCGCAGATGTTTGCGGCCCGAGCTGCAAGCGAATGAGTCAAAATGTTGCACCCGCGATAATGGAATCGCCCTACACTAAATCGGTTAATTTATGAGTTGGGGTGACTAATCGGTTGGTCTGAAAGAAAAGTCCGGCATAACATTAAGATTTAGTAGAATTTCGATAATGCCATAGATTAGGTGAAGCAAAACAGAGTACAAGAGGCGGAATTCGTTTCTTTAAAATGCCGTTAACCGTGAATGTGGCCGGACTTTCTTATGTATTTAAAAACTTAACCAGATAAATCCACCTCAGCAGCATAACGACACAAAGTACTAATCGCGATATTCGTGATTTCAATCACACTTTTTCTTTTAAAATATTTGAACTGTCTTCATTATTTAAAATATATAAAAAAGTAAGTGTTCCCGTTCTTAAGCCTCCTTGATTTATATGGGCAAAAAGTTCAATTTAATTCCCGCCTTATACTCTTGACTACGATCTCTAAAGCCCTGAGACCGCGGCTTCTTATCTAAAGATCTAAAAAAAACCTGCAAAAAGGGTAAACAATGTACGGGAGCATTAT
The DNA here is from genome assembly GCA_947034925.1 of Eudemis profundana. Lineage (NCBI taxonomy): Eukaryota > Metazoa > Arthropoda > Insecta > Lepidoptera > Tortricidae > Eudemis > Eudemis profundana. The sequence continues at coordinate 18,120,296 of OX344802.1, read as the reverse complement.
CGCAGGTGGCGAATCCTCAAGTGCGCAGTCACCCAGCCGAGTATTTCTGCGCGAACGACTTGGCTCCTGGTAAACGAACACAATAGCCAGCTATTCTATCTATTGCACTTAAAATGCAGACTAAACAACACAAAATAAACCATATTTTAAAGGCAATAAGAGTGTTGATGGGCGCATAAGTGTGGCATGAGAATGGTTACAAAGAAGCCGCCTGAAGCTTACTGCTTACACGTAATTATATGCTATTATGGTATTTGTTGAAGCTGAAATTGTAGCGGTACCTACTTGCTTATACCTAGTTTTTTATTACCTCGTTTCGGTTTTTATGTGTATCTTGGTAAGATTTTTATTATTTTTTATGTTGCCGATAGTACAAACAGTAGAATGCTGAAAATAATACGTATTGGTAGGAACCTATGTTTTATGATATAAAGCCTTTAGAGTTTGCTTATCTACTAAAACCTCTGAGGACTCTCAACCGCAAACTGCGTATTTATATACAAAATTATCTCCAAAATTAAAGTTGGAGGAAATAAATCTTCACTCGACTTCGAATAGAAACCTTATTAAGACGACGGCGCTTTGATTGTTTTGGTATATGTAGAGAGTTGATCAGTGATTCATGCGATGCCTGCGCCTAACATTAAGTTTCAGGAACTACACAGTATTATGTAATATCTATCGCTTAAATATTACATAATGCCTGTATCAAGCTTTTTATAACATCACTAAAATCCAGCACTGACAGTAGTTTTTCACGCGCGACCGCCCCACAGCGCGGGCGCTCATCCGCCGTCCTACCCCGTCCGTGTTGTATATCATACGAGATTTGTTGTGATAGCTGACTGTTCCTATATTTGGATTGACTATGATTTGGGTCAGGGTGAATTGGGAAGGTTGCTTTGGGATTTGAAATAATAAACGATTAACCAAATTTTTAGAATCAACACGACCTTTAAAATGATTATTTCGTTTGTTAGGAACTGAGATGACGTTGAAAGATAAACGTTGAAGAAACCCGATCGGGAGCGTATCCATGCTTTTGAGTCGTAGATTTGGAGGAAAACATTGCAATTTTGCAATGTTTGCAAATCCTTGGACATATTGGTTGGTATTTTTTTGGACTAACAGTAGTAGTAGGTCATTCTTCGCCATACGAAATTATACTTTATAGCCACCCTCCAGTTTCTGCATTATCTTGTTGCGAAGAATGCTGCTGAATAGAAAAGACAGATACCGTGCTACATGACATGATGCAACTGCTCGACGCCAACACCAGCACTAATGGCGAAATACAACCATAATATGATTACAACAGTAGAGAGATCACAGCCCGCAATGATAAGGAACATAATCTAAAAAGAAACTGAAATTGATACACTGCCAACTGTTGGCAGTGTTACACTGCCTACTCTGGGTCCTTAAATGGAGCTATGTTTAACAGTGCTAGACAAATGATAGTTAGCACCATAAAGTTGTTACCTTTTCTCACAGTCAACTTTTTCTACAAACATGTTATAAAATGGAATTGTGCTTGAACACACAAGGGGATCATTAATCGAGGCATCCGAGGCGTGAACCGCGTTGTCCAAACAGCGCCCGCGCAAACAACAGAGCATCACCGCAAGCCTTACAATGCGATACAAAGCCTTTCAGCGCATTTGCTCGCTGACGAAACACTTAAACTTTCCTTTGTGCTGCTGAGACTCCTGCGGTGAGACGCAAAAGCAATCAAACACCTACCGACTCTCAATGAGTTAAAGTTGCTTTTAGAATGACAAAGTACAAGACAACCATTTCCTCCTCTTGGTGCCTAAGGATGGCAAGCTTATTGAAATGCTTAAGGCAATTGAATTCTCTTCGCGTGTAGATAAAGTTGGAAATTGATTGCGAGTCGGTTGCAGATGCGTCTTTCTGTTATAACAGGCTTTGGAGGAGGCGTTGCCTTTGAAAAGTTATGTAGTGGTGCGCACAGTCACGAATGGTCTCAGATGTAAGAATCGATTCTTGTCTATTGATTTTTTGTTTTTGATTTTGATTCTAGTCCAGTCGCTTTACGGCTTTATTCAGTAATTATTTATAGAAAAGATTCTAATATGTTAATAACATAATGTTACCTATACAATTATCATGTCAGTTTTCTATACTTTACTTTTCATATTCTATGTTGTCTGTGTAAATTTACATATCAACACAACTTCATGTCTTGAATATGTCTGTTTAGTGTACCGTATCAATAAAGTAAAATGAAATTAAATTATACTTTATTAAAATAATTCTAGAGGATTCTGGTTCCTCGCCAGTCGAGCCTGTTCTATTTCTGTCCGTCCGAGCTGAGGAGCCAATTATGTCTTCCATGACAATGTGTCTGCTGCACAATAGGTGTCATTACTAATATCCGGTGCATTCCGAAGTCGCCAATCATTAGTGTTATCTTGGGACATGGATACTTGACTAAATACATAGTTTTGCAGACGACTGAGTAATTGCGTATAGGTAGTGACGAGTAATTAGAATATACGATAAAGAACAACGAATCTGTGCCGATTAAAAGAATATTACTTTTTAGAAGATTTCATTTTAGTTGATTTGAAAATTTGTTCGAAAATCAAAGAATTGTAGTAAAGAATCATAAATTAAGGTGATTCGAGTCGAGTTTTCCATACAAACAAAGAGTTATATTATCTGCGCGGAATGACACGAAGTGTCTCATAAAACCAGAATTAACGTGCAATAGGACCTTTACTTACCTTTAAGGTCAGCGCCATCTATTAGCATCATTTGAAACTAAACTTATTTTGCTAAAATTATATATTTTTTTGGCTTTTTGAGAGCTCTCATGTCATTTCGCGCGAGTAAAGCGTGTCAAGCCATAAAACACAACACATTTCAAACCTACCTGATGCTATGGAAGCAATTTAAACGATGACCCTTTAAACGATGATAATTTATCTTTCTTCACACTTTCTTTGGAAAATAAATATTGTATCGTACTCGTATAATAGGTAAGCCTACCTATACCTATGTATTACCTACTTACCAGGTTTACGCGGGCTAAAATTCCGCAACCCGACGTCTGATATGTGCTTAATGCCTATATATTGTATCGTATAAATTTTATTCTTTGATGTTAATGCCTATACTTAATTATGGGATACTTATACAGGTGTCCCAAGAAGTAGTGATATACTGAAGCTGGGAGTTAGAGGACCTAGAGGGCTATATGAATCACCCCCATGTATATTCCGCGATTTTTCGTATTTTCGGAGTTAACGCCAAAAATACGAAAAATCGCGGAACATACATGGGGGTGATTCAGATAGCTCTCTAGATCCTCTACCTCCCAGCTTCAGTATATCGCTACTTCTTGGGACAGCCTGTATATCTGTGCTTTAGACTCTATGTTTCAAATACGTCAGTAATAAATTCAAAATTCGGTTCACGTCAGTTCTTTTGAGAATTTTATCAGGGATGAGCTTTAAATTAAAGTTGAACAAATACCTGAAGATTTGATAGGTAGGTACAGTCATCGGCAATAATGTATGATGAAACGGGAACGGGGCAAGCAAAATGTACGACTCCTCTCTATTACTATTGAAATTAGGACGTGTTAGGTGTTTATGCGTGCTCCGTTTCATCAATATTATTGCAATTGACTGTAGTATGTAATGTATGATGGAAAAAAACTTACGTGTCCCTGTGCGTCCATAGTATTATTCGTCAGCTTCAGCTTACTAAAGCTGATCGGGTTGGCAGTCCAGTGGTGTCCCGGGGCGGGTGAGTCCGGGTGCAGCATGAGTCTGCGCGGCGACTGGGGCTCGGCGCCGCCGGCCTCGGCCCACGCGCCGCCCGCCCAGCGCCAGCGCCGCCGCCCCACTAACGTGAGCTCCAGCAGCACGCAGTACTCCTCGCGCGGGTCCAGCCCGCCTAGCGAGATGCGGAGGGACGGGAACATGCGTCTGTAACAATGGTTACACTTAATAAAACTCCACATAAACCTACCTACTTATACTGGGCGTTGAAAGCGTACAAGAACCGTGGGTCAAGTAGAAGGATCAAACACAGAAAGTTACCTACTTTTTTCTAAATCGTAATTTTTCAGGCTCGCTTCAAAACCTAGTAAAGTACACTCATGGACTTTAATTGCTTAGCCATTTAGGGCTCACCTTACAATAGTCGTAGTCGTGTCATAGATCGTGTACCTATTAGACGACAAAATTAGATTAAACCCTAAATGGCTTAACAATTAAAGTCCGTGACCGTGCCTAGTTATTAGTTCCTGTTTTAAAATAGGCTACATTAGGCAATTTCATGAAAAGCTAATTTGCTTTTCATGAAATTGCCTAATGTAGTTTCTGTACAAAACGAACAGGATGTGCTTAATTTTTAAGTAGGTAAAGGTAAAATGTTTTTTTTTATTTCAAATTAGTTTCTGAGCCCGTGACTTGTGACAACTTCTGAACACAAGTGTCCATTTTATAACATCTCTGTTGTTTGTCAAGAGCGACAATTGTGTAGGTTTCGTCCAAACTCCTCAAAGAAATGACAAACGCAAGCAATCAAAGCACTTGGAAGCGTGCGAGCGTGGGAGGGCCCACAGTGTTGACAAAGCAACTGTCAAGCCGACTTAACACCGTCCAACTTAATTCACAAACAAAGCCACAATAAATTCCAATTCACGAAACGTAACATGGAAACAAAGAAGGCGATAACTTTCCTATTGGACAATAGTTTTATCGTGATTATAAAGTGATGGGGTGTATAGTGACGGTAGTAGTAGCTTTTGGCACCTGTTATTCAGGCTTTAAGTGACTGGTCGTAAACGGGATGCATCTGGCGCCGGCTTATCTGACCGCCCACGACTGATTAGCGGGCTCGGTCTCTGAGGCGTGGAGGAAAATCGTGCGAATTTTGGTTTATGGTGTTTTTTAATGGTGATGATGTAAAGGTTGGTTTAATTAATCATATTTAGTGTATACTGGCATGTTACATTTGATAGAACTGTTGTCGTATTTGAAATGTTGAGTAGTAATAATAGTAGTATTCATTCTGTTTTGCTAATATGTCTAACATTTTGGATTGTCAAGTGCGTTCTGTTATGTAACTCCTACTAACTAAGATTAACTGGTAAAGAATGTATTATAGCATTCAGTTGGCCTTTTTTACGACAACTTTACTCTTGTGCCATAAAATAAAAATAAAGAAATAAAGCAATTTCACATAAAAAGTCAAATCAAAAGCCAACAATGAAATATTTTACCCGTCTAGACACATTAACGAACCCAAACCCAATACTTAATTCAATAACCCACTAATCTAACCCCATACAAATAATCAACATTTCATAAGCTTCACGCATTCTTTAAAGGAGTCTGTCCATCAGTCATAACGGTGTTATCAGCCGCCTCCGGGGGCCGGCCGCTAATGCAGGCTCCTGATAACGGCGGTACCTCAATTAACAGCCTGAATTAACCTCCATTAAGAGTTTACGACGCCCGCTACTGCCTTACGTATCGAGGTAGCGACAAGCACTTAGCAATCAGAGCACCAATAAAAGAAGCTTGTTCTAGGTTTATTGCTAAAAGCTCTAGGGAGCTGTGCTAAAGAGAATTAATTAATTTAAATAAGTACAGCTAGACAAGAAGTCAGTTAAAAACTTGCGCCGTTTTTACCCGACTGCGGCGAAGCCCAAAGGAGGGCTATATACAATTATACATGTATGTTATTTATGTATATATTTATTATGCATGTATGTATGTATGTCCGTTCCTATGTCTGCTCGTAACTGCTCAACGGCACAACCGATTTTGATAAACGATACATCATTAGATTTGTCTTGATGGCGCGAGTGTCACTAGGTATGAAGTTCGTTAAAATAAACAAAAAGGCGGATTATATCCACTTTTAAAGTGCACCGCGGTCGGTTTTTTAGTAAAAATATTTTAAGATACCTAGTGTTAAATGTGTCAGTTCGCGTTAATAAAGCTTGATAGACAATGGCGCACGCTTTTAGTACGTAAGATACCTAATACCTTTTTTCCATTATACTATAATAATTGTAATGAAGACCGTATTTTTTACAAACTGAATATGAATTAGACATTGTCTTTATCGACTTAACGTAGGAAAACGGTATCACAAACCGTAATATGTTGGATGACGTTGCATGCTTGTATTGCTGTGCTGTCACATTACACTGACAATATTTACAAATCGCCCCAAACATGTCGCACAGTTTACAAATATGTGTTCAATACTGTGTGCGCCGACGCCTGCTCTGTTGACCGTACCGACAACCCCGGCTACCGTCCGCGCTATCGGTACAGATAGCGGGAGCTTTGATGCCGCCGACGGAGTGACGATCGACTATCGACACCTTCAAGCTCGTATCGAGCTCATGCTTTATGTAGAAGCAATCTTGTCAGGCTCCAAGTAAAGGTATCATTGCAAAGTGACGTCAAAAAAGAAATTGACGAAACAAGTCGTCAGACTGGAAAAATTTTAATACATATTTTATAAGTTGAGTACCGATTATAAGGTTTTGCCCCACTTGCGTTGAATTATATGAGGGTAAATATTTAATGACGTAGTACCTATCTCAGCGAAATAGTCAAAATACCTTATTTTTAAAACGTTTGTTTTTAATTAGGCTTAGTGACTTATTATGACGACTATGCAAGTAGGTCACATTTTTTATCTAATTACAAGATTACTTCCCGGCGACCTGTATACATCGACCTTAAGTGTATTTTTTATATTTTACAACCTTTAAACGTATAACCTAATACAATACGTAGGTAGTTGTTATAAGTGACCTATGTTTAGCAGGAGACGTGTCTCCTGTAAATGATAATAATATACATACCTATAGGCTACCAAGCGATACACGTTTAAGACGCTGTCAACAGCAAAATGCCCTTGAGGATTCAGGATTTTGGCCCATCCCCTAGCCCCGCCTAATTGCTCCCAGCGCTACTCACAAGTGAGCGGCGAGAAGCGTAACTGTTTGCATTCGGCTTGCGATCGCGATCGAAATAAACACGCCTGCCGGTAGCTGGCGTTAAACTCCTGTAGGTTTCCCATAGAGCGCAGAATAAAATAGACAGGGCGTTGTTAAAATAATATAGTTGGTTTTTAATTTATTTTCATAATTAAAGCGTGAACAGATAGAATGAAATTTGGATATGTAATACGTAAATAAGTAATGAAAACTTTCAAACACATTTAATGAATTTTGGATATGTAATATAAGTAGTTAAGATTTATTAGAAAAAAATACAGTATTTTTGTAAGTAGTAATACGATTATATTGAATTAAAATATACAGCACTTCCTTTATGTTTTTCTTGATGACCTGCAATGTAAGGTCATCGAGAAAAACATAAAGGTAAGGTAAGGTTTACAAATAAATCAATCGATTTTCGATTTGACAGTATAAGGTATTTATACTTAGTATCCGTAACCTGGTATCCCATCAAAAACATTCTGTAAAAAACTAGCCAAGTCTCGATGGAGCTGCTTGTTTATCTCTAAAAAGTAATGAAATCTAGACAAAATCGTGTCAAGTTTAAGGTACCTTACTGCGATTTCTTTATTATTATACTTAATGTTGTGTGACTTGGCCGTTGAACATTCTTTATTCGTTATAGTAGGTACAAGTCAACAAAGAAACTTTGTAATCGCATGTATTTGTATAGGATTACAAACTTATGTGTGCAGTTGCAATATTTGGAGGTTTTTTAGGACTTGATAGGCTAAAAACTAACTATGTTTAAAATTTCAGCTCTCTGAGTTTATGGGAAGTACTAGTTCTATTCTGATGATCATGAGTCAGTGAGTGTCTGTCGTAAATGCGAAACTTTGCTTTCGCTTAACTTCGGAACTAAATGACCTACAGACTTGAAATTTTGGATTTTAAGTATGTGATTATAGCTTACTGGATGACGAAAATTTCTGCGTTCTGGTCTTATCTAGAGGTTCTCAAATAGGGGCCTGAAAATGCGGCGAAATGGTTCCAGTAAAGGATGGTACGGCAGTGTTTGCTTCGCGCTCGACTTGGCGGGGCCACTGCCGTGCCCCCAGATATGTACCATGCAACTCCGAGTACCTTTAGTAGCTAATGATAATGTATGTTACGTAGGTAATTAAATTAAATGAGATTGAATATAATATACAATATAATAAATACTTAGTACAAATACCTTATACTGTCAAATCGAAAATTGATTGGTTTATTTGTAAACCTTACTAACTGACGTGCCCGAAAAATTACCCTGGAGTGCGGTGTATGATATTACATCCATCCATCCATCCATCCATCCATCCATCCATCCATCCATCCATCCATCCATCCATCCATCCATCCATCCATCCATCCATCCATCCATCCATCCATCCATCCATCCATCCATCCATCCATCCATCCATCCATCCATCCATCCATCCATCCATCCATCCATCCATCCATCCATCCATCCATCCATCCATCCATCCATCCATCCATCCATCCATCCATCCATCCATCCATCCATCCATCCATCCATCCATCCATCCATCCATCCACCTTAGGCCTTCATACACAGGGTTTCGCACACAGGCGTGTGGGCGCAGCCCTGAGCTTGCCTAATGCATTAGGCAAGGAAGAATAATAATTACGTCAAAATAAAATCGCGGAGTGAGACATGCCTGCTTCGGCTCGTTTCCTAAAACCACACTCGTGTATTGATGCCTCCCATAATACATAACTATTACCGTCGACTCCAAAACTTTATAGATCTATGCAAACAAAACGTTTCTCGATGGGCGTAGCCAAAACCGCATCTGAAGAAGCGTTGAAATGTGGACCTTATATCCAGTGACATAAGGTCCACATTTCAACGCTATGAAGGTGTAAAACTGAATGAGTATTCATTTGGACAGGCCAGTGGCTATTGCGGTGATCATACATTTAACACACTTAACTAAATATTTACACTTCTTATATTATATCTTTGATTTATATAAGTACGTATACAGTATTTTAGATTTTTAACACAAGGTTAAACAAATTTTTGCGATGTTTTCGATGCGCAAACGAGAAGCATAGGTCCGTCTAGCACGGCGCGTCAGCGCACACTGTCTATTTGTATCGGAGTAAACGAGAGCCTACTGTCACTGTTTCTGGGCAGCCGGGTCTTAGAAGATAATAATAAATAAAAATTGAAATAAAAAAAAGTGTGGACTATTTGTGAAATGTGACTCGTTAGCGGTTTAGGTATGAATATGTTGACTTCATGTTTTTATTTGCAGACCCATACGTTAAAAAAATAAAGACATAGAACCGTTTAATGATGATTTTAAGACCAATCTTTGCAATTTTTGCCGCCGATTTCGTGAAATTATGTATCGCGTCCGTCCACGGTCTTCGAAATATGATGAATATTAACATATATTTTTTTTGATGTGCTAGAACAAATGGTTTTTCTTAAAAAACTGCTTAAATAACATCAATTTCAACAAAAGTAGGTCTTGTCAGCCTCTTAAGAACAAGATCAGCGCCGGATTCCCGTCAAGGCCTACAAGGTCCCGGCCTAGGGGCCCGACTAGCCTAGAGAGGCCCCAGCGGTGGACCCTTCATATAAGCGTGGTTGCCTTCTCAATAACAAGTTCCTTTCCTAGGGGCCTAAAAATAGGGCCTAAATACGGGCCTTAACAGGAATAAAATCTCGTATTCTGACTTATTTATAATCACACAATTTTAATGCAAATACGTACCATAAAATTGGCCGTCAATAAATTTTCTAACTATAATGATTTAGCTATAATAATAGCACTTGATTTAGGGCTCTTAAACAATAAAATATCCATTGATTACGCATTTTTCTCGCTCTTCCTAATCGATTGAGTAGCAAGAGAGTGAAGGATAGTCGAATTTTACATTGAAATTAGAATTGAACGGGCCGGTCGTCGCGGGCGGTGACCACAGACTAAGCAGAACAATGGGACCACCAGAACGATGAATAAACTTTAGAGTGGGTCATAAAACGGTAACAACCCGCCAATTGCCGCACAGAGGCGCGAACAACCCTAGCCGAAACCGCCACATCCGCTGCGGCCGTAACATCCGCACTCGAAAACCGGCAAAAACCGATTGACACACCTCTAGCCGCGGATGTCGCGAACTCAAATTAATTGCACTCAAAACGAAAAAAATAGTTGGTTGAAAGTTAGATATGTATTTGATATTTGAAACTGGTTACATTTGTGGATTTAGTCTCTGTTAAGTTCGTTAAACTTTTAAGTAAAGACAGGTGTTCCTTAATTAACATGTTAAGATTAAGACTAATCTGTATGTATCTGCTTAGCCTTTCATACATTGATTGCTTTTTTATCTAGCGTTAGAGAAAATGTTTCTCTGTTATAAAACTCTTTAAGAATTACGAGACATTTATAACAAGCAGCGGCAGATTAAGTCCAGTCACTCGAGTGCTTGTTAAATGTAGCTCATCACCGCTCGTTTCCCCTGACCTACCCCACGCTGTTATCTTTACTGCTAATTTCATGGTCTTTTTATCGCCCAAGTTCAATGTGAAGAAGCAAGCAGTCGTTAACGCGACAACCCCGTCGTTGTCCCACGACATCTGCTTCATTTACACTACGGGTTGTAACTCCAAAGATAAACAAACTCTCCAATTCTCGAGAGCCAAAACATAAGAATGCATATATATCCAGTATAACCCTCGCTCATTAGCGCTTATACGAGAGGTCCGGCCAGTTTTTTCGTCCACCCAGATGTGAGGCTGAGCAAACACTCTTACATGGTCTGCTCTGATAAAAAAATTGGACACCTGGAAGTGTCAAATTGTTCACTAGGTAACCCTGTGAGAGCGGGCCCGTGTGAATCGGCGGCCGGCGGGTTGATCCCACGACTCGACCCTTCCTCGCTTTTTGTCCTACCGCGAAACCATATAAGAGGCTTTGTACCTACAGGTAGGTACTTAGCTTATAATCGCGTGACACGGAATCGTAAACAAGATCTAATGCCAACAAATGGCATGTAAATGCTAGTTTTTGTGGTGGTATTCCTCAGTACTCAGTAGGTAGAAAAAAAATGCATAATTTCATGTGTTAATTGATGCTTCGCGTGCAGCCATCGTAATGGGCAGTGTGAGCTAAACGCACGCGCATGACAATACTATTATGGGCAGCGCCCGCGCCGGCGCGACCACAAATTGATATAGCCCGCGGCAGGCCCCGTCATTGTTGTTTCAGCTAAGTGGGTTGTTAGCTTAGCCAGAACGGAACTGATGTTGGGCGATGATTCAGCAACAAAGCTGATCACAATGCTCTGCACTACACATCAGAGGAGGTTCCGATATAGTATTATGGTAATTTACCTCCCAATATCCTGTTGAGACACGGATTTCAAATTCGATAAATAATAAATTCGCGGACAAAAAAGTCTCAAGCTGCTCCCATAAGGCTTTAATATTATTAATACCCAAATACGAGCGTTCCATATGCGCTCGAGCGCCTCCGCAAACCAAACAAACTACACTTTTAAAGAAATATGCTCGTAATAAAACAAATAAACCAATTTAGGGGCGGCCACAAAAAAGTCTCGGAATCGTCTCGAGCGATGCAACGCGGTATTAGCATATTGATGGGCATCTTCTATCTGTTGCCCTTTGTCTAAAATCAGCGACACCACCTTCAATCATAACGATCGCGACAAAAAAACGTTTTATTATGTTTTTTATCGGCAGTTTCTGCCAGTTTTTGCGGACAGGTTGCAGGTGGTAAATAATAAAAACAGGTAAATGCGTGCGTCGGAGTGAATTCTAATGAGCGTTGAAGTATCGAATGTGAGCATTATTTTGAAAGACAAGCGGTTTACCCGTTAGTGTCATGTCGGATGACATTGTGCGCGGCGGGAGCGCGGAGGCAGCGGCCGAGGCGGCGTCGGGGTGTGAGCTGGGACATTACGGGACAAAGCACGCCCGCAGCGCGCACCTGCGACATGTTTATGCGCTACTCGTCGCCAAATTTACTGCCTCCCGGACACCGCCGTAGGTGAAATTGGAAATTTTTAATCACCGTCGGCGCCCTTTAGCCAACAAGCTTGCGTTTAATTTCAACGAGATTGTATTACGGTCGCAAATAAAGCCGCTGCTAATTAACTTTTGATGTTATCCCTATTGATTCTGCCGGGTCGATACCGGCAATCAGTGTGATAGCCTTAAATATTGATATTGGTTATTTGATTTAAGCGGTCTGCTTGATAAAGATTCGTATTTATTTAATCCAAGTAGCCGTGTTCTTAAAAATGATGGATTGTTAAAGTGCTACTTTATTGGTTGAGTAAAAAGTGCGAAGTTAATTTTGCGCGCGTTACAGGCGCCGGCGCCGGCCGGGGCCCGGCCCGGGGCTCCGCTCGTAAATTGCGAGGGCAAGGGCCGACAAGCCCGCGGTAAATCAGTTGACAGCGCCGCCAAAGCGCTTATCTGCACCATCTATAGGCTATTATGCGCCTTTTGACGCTCGGACAACGAGCCGTTTAGATACCAATACCTATTCTAAAGAGGTAATTGGTTACAGTGCTTCCAAGAGGTACCGTTATTGTAACAGCAGTGACTAATACATTGTGACGTCATTTTCAATTCGTGATACAACTTGCTGTTTGTCTCATCGAGGTATTATGCAAACATCAGAGAACTAACTTTTATCCCCTGAATGGAACTGGTACCCATGGTAAATTGGTAACATGGAATAGCATGTTAATTTCAAAACGAATAGGAATAAAACAATGGAAGATCCAATTTCCTAATACAAATTAATCCAAAAACTGAATCGAAACTACACGTAATCACGCGTGAAACGAGTGTGTACCCCTGTCGACACGTATTTTAGCACATAACCTGCTTGGAAACACCTAAACTTATCTTTAATATCTAGGGCGTAAGGTCGTGATAGTAATTGTATAAATGAATACGTTGGTTGGTTATTGTACAAGCCGGACCAGTGGCGATCGCTCGTTAGCTCCCGACCCCAAATAAATCACTGTTTTATGAGAACTCACAATTTTTTCAACCTGCAACTTAATGAAATGCGAGCGCAGTATGGGACCCGACTAGTGACATTAAAAACGACAAACCATAAGGACGGACAGTTTCTAATTATAATCCTGTCAAAGCTACGATATAAGGAAGAATTGATGATCACCTCAAACAGGAGATTTTTATCTCAGATAGCGATCAAGATAGTAGCTGTTGAATCGTAATAGCTTATCGTGTTTTTGTCCGGCGGCCAAATACAAATAAACGTTACAAAGGTTTTATGGATTTGTGACAGTATTTAAAGACACCGCTCGCGCATTATTGGCGAACACTGCTATAAATACGATACTTTACATTAAGTATGTTACCCTATTATACTTAATCGCTGTTCCCTATCAATACCATGTTTCGGAAAAAATATTTTTTATCAGCATTTTAATTTTACTGCACACTAAGTTTGATTGACGATTTCATCACGATCATCCTTAAGATTCCAATTTACCTTTACATACGATGTATAAGGAGATTAAGGAGTAAGTGTGGTCTCTTCGTTGGCGAAGTGACCACCCATTATAGGCCCCGGAAGCTGACAGGTAATCAGTCTTCCAAATGGCCATAGGTATATGTAAAAGTAGCAGCTACCTCTATCTAATAGCCTGTCAGTCACACGCGGAACCATACGCGAAACACGTTGAGTACAGAACAAACGACTATCAATCAGGCACAGGATCTTCGCTCGTCGTACCGTGATGCCGCGATCCCTAGAACCGAGCTACTGTCTTCCACCACAGCCAACAGGCTAATCAGAGGCGTATGACTTTAAGATAAGGTGCGCTTTCGGTTGGATGGTGAAACTGAATGGCGCCAGTATTTTAGGATTTTCGAAGAAGCGAAAGGGAGATACGGTGGGGATTAAAGCTTCGCGCACGCAGGCTCACTCGCGCCGACAAAGACGCCGCCGCACGCGAGTCTGCGCCGATTCACAATTAAGCCAGTGTGTGTTAATTGATATTAATTTGGTGCGTGTGGCGTAAGGAAGGGTATCTAGCGTGTACTCGCATTGGCTTCGGATTAGCTTGACCATTTCTGAGGAGGAGTTCCAAAAATCAATCAGTTCAGATACGCACAGAACTAAGGCCTGAGGTACTGGTCGTCACGCGATTTAAGTTAATAGTAGTCAATTAAGATAGTGTTTGAGGTAAATGGCAAAAAATCTATAAACTATGACAACACTATCGTTGTTACAGTATAAGCCTATTCCTTATTAAAAAAAAAGACTAAGAGGATAACTATTTAGGATGCAAAATCTTTAAATGTAACAAAACGAACTCTATTCGTTTCAGTAGACGCATTACATTACAAGTACTTATCACTGTTCATGCTGTTTTGTTTAGTGCAAAGCTAAGTTTTCATGGTTTAGAGAATGTTTATCAACCAACTCATTTATTATACATGTAGCGTGTACATTACAGTAGGTAGGTAAGTAATAATTTGGCTCAAGAACACACACGATGCTTACGTTCCGTAACATCAACTCCAGATTACATAAATCAAGAAGAGAGTCAGAGGTAATGAAAACGGGTTATCCATTAATCTTCTCGTGGTACCAGTAGCAGATCACTTCAAGACTGACAAAGCAGTCATTAGACTCATTAGTCATTGCAAAATGTATTACAGCCAATGATTTCTGCACACTACTCTGTACTGTATGTCGTATTTACAAAGAATAATGACGGTAACGTTTCTACTGTGTACACTGAGTACCTACTCAATGAGGTAGCATCCGGCACGTTACAGCCATGGGTTTTGACATGATTTCTATATTTTTGGATTTTTGTATACTTCAGAACGCCTTATTACTGCACTCGATTAAAATTCGAGAAACTAGGATCCAAACTGGTTTTAGTAGGTTTGAAAGTGGGCTGGCTTGGAGATCGAGGGAAACTCCACACAGACATAGCTTAACGTCCCGCAGGATGAATGAAGAGCATTAAACATTAAACACCAAGCTGGTCTCAATTGCATGATGGTGGTACGGGACCGGCATTTGAAGACATTGAAGGCGGTCTTGATTCGATACTCGGATGATGACTATTTGGTTGGAAGAGGAGAGGCGCTTCTCCACACAGATTCGAGGCAGAACTTTCTAGTTCTGATTTTCTCGATTTCGGATCGAATGCACAAGTGTGTAAGCGTACAAAATGTCCGCTTATCGCTTCCCCCTTTTACACTGAGCAGTACGCAGAATCGCGCCAAGGCTGAGCTAATGTGTGGTTCAAACGCGCCGCGGACGCGTCGGGACAATTAGTGGATGGATTGCGACATCCCACTCCGTGCTATTGACATTGAACACTTGTTACACATTTCACGGAAACCGCTGTCTCGGCCAATTTGTCGGGTGTTAGGTTGCGATGTTGTTTGCTGGGAAACGGTATTTTATTGGACTTGAGAATGTTGTTAGAGAGCTACAAACATGCATGTAAACATACATACGTATGAGCTGTTACATGTCAGTGGACGTTACTTGTTGTAGATACTAGATAAACGCTACTATCTCCATGTAAGTACAACATGCTAGTGAGATGGTTGTCAAATACCAATTTGTATCGACAATTAATAGGGAATAGGCATAGGAAAATTGACGACTGATCGACAATGATTTGAGGCCGAAGAGCTGGCAGCTTCCTCGCTAAACGCATCAGCCTCACAATCCAGCGAGGAAATGCTGCCAGCATCTTCGGTATCATGCCACAGGGACCTTTTTTAGTATTAGGACCTTATTTAGTTTAATTAATTTTAATCTAGCTTTAGCCTGTGCATTGAGGGATTTGCTGCGCACCTGCGAGGACTATGCTACAGCTCATGGACTGAAATATAATTGCGTCAAAAGCGAGGTTATGGTCTTCGCTGAGCGAAGTAAATCGATAGGTTACGTGCCGCCTTTCAGACTTTATGGTAACGAGTTGACGAAGACTGATCGGTTTAAATATTTAGGTCACGTAATAACCAGTAACTTAAAAGATGACTGTGATATAGAAAGGGAACGCAGGGCGTTGGCTGTTCGAGGGAATATGCTGGCCCGCAGGTTCACGCATTGTACAGGAGAAGTAAAAATAACATTATTTAAATCTTTCTGTCAATCGTTCTACACAAGTGGCCTGTGGGTAAGTTTTACCCAAAAAACACTCAACGCTTTGCGTGTCCTCTATAACAACATGTTTAGAATGTTGATGGGACTACCCAGATTCTGTAGCGCGTCAGGCATGTTTGCCGATGCCCGCGTAGATGGTTTTCACGCCATAATGCGCAAAAAAATTGCTTCCATCAGAGGCAGAGTACTGGGTAGTTCCAACAACATTCTAAGAGTACTTGCTGACAGAGGAGACAGCCCTTTGCAGATATACTGGATGTCGACGTTAATAAACCCTCACTCTGAGGACATTTATTTCGTCAATTAATATGTGTATATTAGATATTATAATTAATTAATAATTTAATCAACTAACCTAGCTACTTAAGTATTTACTAACAATATATTGGATCACTGTTGTCTTGAATAAATAATTTTGAATTTGAATTTGAATTTTAGTCACATTGTACTATTTTTATTTTTGTCTATCCTAATAAACTTATTTGCTTTTCTTATTCCGAGTATATTAAGACATACTGTATGAAAATACCATGATGTTTCTTCTATGTTTTTAACGTTAGTAGAGTACACCGCACTACTCTGCTGATCGATTAGTAAAGACGCTGGGGAAGTGACATTGCACGCAGAACTCATGGCCGTTGGAGCGTTAAAGTTCTATCTACACTGACGGACAATGAATTCGGGTCATTTTCTATTATAATTGTTCATAGAAAATTACCCACATTCATTGTCCGTGAGTGTATATATCGCACTATGAAGACAAATTTGATAGTAAACTTAACGTCATATCTCGAAGGTAGCTATGTCGTGCCCCTCCAAGCAGAACATATGACGGTGACAAACACACCTACGACGCCTATTACCTTAGGTTAGGTACTAACTAACGCTTCAAAGAAATTCTTACACCAAGTCCCATTTTCTCCCACATTCGCCCAGCATCACTCGAGATTCGTATTCATCAAAGTTTCCATCAGGGGCCGTGGCGTGACACCAGTTTTATGCGAGAATCGTGTCCCACCCGCTCTATCGGACGGTAGCCGCGCGATAGGATCGCGATGCGCCTGCGATGCTATCCGATGCACGACGCGCGGGTGGCGGCACCACACCCACGGCTCAGACAAATCTGGGATTGCTTTATGTACGAGACAGAAAAGGAAGAAAGTCACTTGTTGACAACATTTTACGTACATTGTTTTGAATAC
Source organism: Eudemis profundana (assembly GCA_947034925.1). Lineage (NCBI taxonomy): Eukaryota > Metazoa > Arthropoda > Insecta > Lepidoptera > Tortricidae > Eudemis > Eudemis profundana. Next base: position 18,102,909 of record OX344802.1, on the reverse strand, counting down.
TATAGCTATTTATGATGATGAAAAAATTACCTGCAATCATCGGGCTAATTCCGGCATATCTCTGACCTGTACAAGTACGAGTTGCCTAAAAACTTTCCATGAAATTAGTTTTATGTTTGAAACCAAAAATATTAACCCCCTTTTATATTTGGCGGTACCAATACCAATGTATCAATTTATATTGCCTGGAATAATTCAAAATTATTAAAACCCGTTGATGTCTTTTGATCTAAACTCCAAGGATACCTAGCTAATTATAAAACAAAAAACAAATAATATAACCCAACTTTGAAAGTGATTTCAATATAAGTTTTTCCCGTAATGATTTTCGAACTTACTATACTTTGCAAGAGTTTGGTTCTCAAATTAAATTCATAGGGCAATCAATGGTGGGCACCATCTGTAACTACTAACTATTTAGTAACTAAAGTTATGTGTTCGCATCTCCTAAGTATATTTCTTTTAACTAATTCGTATTTTAGTATAGTCACATGCTGATTGTAAATACGGTGGCGATATTCTTGTCTAGCTCGTGCATCTCTATCGTGAGTTATATAATCTTATTAGGTATCATTTCTAAGGAATCTCGAATAAAGATCGTCTTATTCGAGAATTGGGTCTCAGATACATGAAGCTAAGGACGCTAAGGTATAAACAATAATACTAAGGTTACATTAACATATTGTCGGCTATAGACGGCCGAGGTTACAAGCACATAAAACACACAGTTTAAAAACGCACACATATCCAACACCTATACATCGGGTGACCTATCCGCCTATGAAGGTAAGTAGCTACGCTGTTATGCTACTTATGCTTGCCCTGAAAGTGTGCCCCGAATCCCCGAATAAGGCACTTTCCTGGCAGATCAAATCAGTTACTTTTTATGAAGTGTAAAACGCTCATACGAAGTCTCTATGAAAAAAGTATTATAACGTAATTTTACTCAGTGGTCAAATAATGTCATTACATACCTATTTTTAACAGACTTCCAAAAGAAGGACGGTTCTCAATTCGTCTGTATGTTTTTTTTTGTGTGTTTGTTCACCGATTACTTGAAGACGGCTGGACCGATTTGGAAAATTATTTTTTTGTTTGAAAGGGTAGACTTTCGAGGTGGTCCCACTGCAACCAAATCAGGATCTGATGATGGAATCTTGGAGAAATCGAGGGAACTCTTCAAATATTATAGGCACACATAGAGAGATTTCGGTATTTTTCGTAATTTCTCGTCCATCTCTTATTAGCAACAAGTTTCTAGTGTTAACCGACTTCAAAACAAAGAGTAAATTTGTGTCTAGGTTTCTTCCCCGAATACTTGAAGACGGCTGAACCTATTTGGAAAATTCTTTTTTTGTTTTAAAGGGTATACCTCCGAGGTGGTCCCATTGCAACCAAATTAGGATCTGATGATGGGATCTTGGAGAAATCGAGGGAACTCTTCAAATATCATAGGCGCACATATAGCGATTTGGGTATTTTTCTTAGTTTCTCGTGCATTTCTTATTAGAAATAAGTTTCCAGTCTTAACCGACTTCAAAACAAAGAGCAATTTTCATGTAGGTTTGTTCCCCGATTACGGCTATTTGATTGAAAACGGCTAGACCGATTTGGATTTTTTTTCTTTTAACTAAATAGACTTAAGTCTATTTGATTAAAACAATATTTTTCCAGCGCCACTAAAAATTTAAAAATAAAGTAAATTTTTAAAACAAAAAATAAAAACCGACTTCAAAAAACTTACACTAAATACCAGAAAATAGTATGTTAATTATTTTCTGCCAGCTAAGGAGCTCAACATAGCCAGCTTTGCGTGGCAGTGGCAGGCACCGACTTCAAAAATAACAGGTTAAAAACTATAAATATCTGTATACCTATGTATGAATCGTTGATTATCCATTTCTTTGAGGTTATTAACATATTATTTTCTGGTATTTAGTTTAAGTTTTTGAAAGTCGGTTTTTATTTTTTGTTTTAAAAATTTATTAATTTAGACTTTGTAAAATAAAAATAGTTGAAAGCGCTTGAATCGTTACATATAATATAGATGAAGCTTAGTTAATTTTCGAGAGCAGATGGCTTGCGTGAAATAATTTGTATTGTATTGACTACAGGTAAATAGGCAGGTACGATATTGCTAAGTATACGGCCATGTAAATATTTAATTCGGGTGTGCCTCAACTCGCGATTCCGATCGCTCTGTCTAAAGCCGGGTCCAGACAAGTGTAACGTGTAATACAACGCTAAATCGGCAATATTCCAAGCTTAAACGTTTGTCGGCCTACTGTATGTCCTTAGACTGTGAGACAAGCCTGGCGCCAGCGTCACATTTACATGCGCGCGCATTGTGGACGTGACGCCCGCGCCGATTTTATCGGGTCCTGAGGGAGCTGGGGTGATCGGACCTACTTTAGAACATTGTCATTGAGTGTAGGAATTTCTTCGAATACGGTCAATAAATAGTATGTTGATTTTCATTTAGGCTAGCTTTCACTGTTTAAGTATTAAATAGTACATTGTGTATCTAGGGCGGTAAGTAAGGAATTACAAACGAGTGTTTGTTATAAGCCCGAGGTGAAACCGAGGCACACACAATGTTTTTCATCACACTTGTGAGAAAATCTTAATAAAATAACCTTACTTTTCGACCCATTATGACAAGAAAATATTAAAACAGATAGTGACATTTATGACATAATGTCCATAGACAATGCGAATGTCAAGTCACGTTCGGAAACCATAGCGGTAACGGCCATTTTAGTTGATTTTATATTTGCAAAATAAAGAAATACATTATTTAAACTTTTAATTAATGTTACCGAAATATGTGTTTATATGTATTTGCAATTACAGTTATCTTTAAATATTTCAGTGATAAAAGTTAAAAAAGTAAGTTGGTGTTTCCTTTGAACATGACAAATAAGAGTAAAACAGAACCAGCGTTTCAAATTAAAAAAGAAAACCATTACGCCCTAGAGCGTAATAGGCCATTTACGGCCCGCAAAACCTACTTGTAATGACACAATTTTCGAGCAAGTGTGATGAAAAAGTAATTTTATTACTGTAAATGTAACAATACTGCAAGGGGTTGAATGTGCCAATGGATTAAAGTGACATGATGTTAATTAACACTAATTATACTTGCGAGTACGTATACAGTTTCTACGAAAGCGCACTTTGACATATTCAGGCTCAGCAATTTGAAAAAGCCACAGGCACATCCTGCCTATAGTCATGTTTAATAATGTATCTTTATTAATTGCTGTTCTAATTAACCCAAGCAAGCACGGAAAAGGAACGTCTATATTGCCTATGAACAACAAGTTCTTCCAGTTAGCGTGAAATATAACAAATTCACAGATCCAAGTACAGAGCATATAGTAGTCTGATATGATCCGGATCGTACGTGACGCGTTTTTACGGTCGTTATGATTGACGACGCACCCTGCCCTGCCCATAACTGCTTCTCGGAGAACGCGATGATCCTCTTAGCACCAACACATAGCCACAAGACAAATAGATTCAGAAGTGTATGGAGTGGGCCTGAATAGGCTATTATTTTGACGACAAATCAAATCAGCTTTTTTTATGAAGTGTCAAAACGCTCAGATAGTGTGCAGTTTTGTATGAAATACAGACTTGTGACGTCATGCTCAACATGCTGCCTTATTTTTAGTTTTTGTCATTTTAAAATCGTTGGCGGCACGAAAATGAATGTATTGATTTTATCCGAGCAATTTTCGTAAAGTAATTTCATGGTTATAATTTATTTATTTTGATGGTTGTCAAATACCCTATTTAGTATCGACTCCTTGTTAAGTTGTATAAAGCTTTCATTCCGTAATTTTAAAGTTCTAAAACATCTCCATGAATATGATCGTGTCAAAGTTGTTTAGTTATAATGATCGTTTTTAAAATAGCCTCGAACCTTCAATAATTTGAAGGCGTTTTCTCCTAAGTTGTACTTTATTTCAAAAAGTCATCTAATACTTTAACGTGTTTGAGATTTGTCGGGGACAACATCAGGAGTACAGCTAAGAATAGAACACGTTATGAGCACGTTTTGTATACGTGAAAACTTGTGTCTTGGGCGCTGTTATCTGGAGCCCCTACTGTGTGACGATGACGACCGGCGACAGTAGCCGCTCCCGTCTCGGCACTTGAAGTCATCTCTAGTGGTACGAGCATAAACCAAGAGTCTCAACGACCCATTCTGAGTGGAGGTGGGCGTTCTCAAGCCGTGATTACTGAAGTTAAGTGTTATGCGACGAAACCCGTTCCCCATAATTACTATTTCCAAAAAACAAATTAAAAAGAGTTGACGCTTCCAATGAATGCGGCATTAAGGTTCAATTGATTACCGGAATTCGGCATGCGAAGACATTAAAATTTGTTAGCAAACCGTTCCAACCCGTGAGAATAATCCCCGAGTTCCACGTAACATGGGTTAAATGCTTGTATCGAGAGATACCGATCTAACTCGCTGCTCGTTGGCGCCATAAAAACAAAACATCTTCAACACGACCACTTTCTTCCCTAAATTATTCGAGGAATTTACGACGTTTCAACCGACAAAAATGTTATAACCTAATGAGAAATTATCATCAGCCCGCCGTCCGGCAAAAAACAAATCATGCGTCCGATGTTGGAACGCATATTTTTTACATTCTAAATTCGAATTATAGTTTTCGTGTTTGTTTTTTCACGATTCGTCGATTGTTTTAGAGCGGAGCAAAAAGGCTCGGGAGCCGGCGATGACTACGCTCAGCCGCGGATGGGCGATGATGGATCTCTCCTCGTGCGAGCGATGCTTTGCTGGGTGCCTCGAGAGTTGCCTCGTCAGCGCGAGTGATGGCCGCGATGGAAGGCGTTCTGCCAGCCGCCTGTGACAAATGACGCGGCACTGCGCGTTCCCTGGAGATATGACAGGTCGCGATATGATCGCGCGGCGCGTGCTTCGGATGCCGGCCGTATGCTCCTTTTAGCCGGAATTACCCATTACATTCAATGACGTTACGCTTTTGTTCAATGACAAAATACTTTGTGATTTCATCTAAGCCTTCATTATAGTAAACGTTTTCAATCAATTTAAATGGTGTACAAACAACGTAGTTGTAGACATGTATTAAGGTGTTTGAAGCTATTTTCAATTTAGTCGACTTTACCACTTAGCTGGCGCACCTTGCTAGATTATACGCTATGTAGTGTGTAATTGACGTCTCTCGCACGAGTGCTCATTGCGTTAGTACGGCACATTTTCAATCACTTGTTAGATCAGATAATGTTCTCATAGTCAAAAATTATGAAGCATTATGTCAGTTTAGTATTCGACTAGTGCTAAGCGGGCCGCCGATAATCAATATCTTTGATCTGAGCCGTTGGCAGTTCTGCTGCGGGTTGATGTCACGTCTGGAGACCGAGGCCGGGAGGAGACGGTGGAAGCGAGCGACGGCGGGCTGTCATAATCTGATTATTAGTGCTGCGTGCGCTGGGCGGGGCGCGCGGCGGGCGGCCGGCGGCGCCGCAGGGGGTCGGCGCCCGCGCGCCTCCCGCTCGCACGCACGCGCCACGCCCGCCGCGCGACAGGGACCGCGCTATGCCCGCGCACAGGCGACAAACGACCCGTGGTAAAACAAAAGGAATGTCGGCGGCGACGCTTTGAGCGCCGGCGCCGGTCCCCGCGCCCTAATCACCCATTTTAATTACGACACAGATCGAATCAATTAATCGGTATTTCTGTTAAAACAAGCGCCGGAATGAGCTTCGCCGGTCCGTATGATATGAAATCGTGGACGCGAGATCCGTGCTGCGATTACTTACGTCTTTCACTCATAAACATTTTATAGAAAGCTATTAAAATTCGTATGATTTAGTGACGCGCGACACTTAATGTTCGAGGTTCACCTGACCGGGCGCCCATCCTCGCCAACCTCAGAAATATGGGCTCAGACGTTTTTAATTATAACTTATGATTTTTTCAAGCGAATTCGGGCGCGCCCTTCCCCTCGAATAACACGAAAATAAATAACGAGTTTTTGTGTTGTGTGTTTGTTTTTAAAATGGCGGGAGGTCCGCGCGACGACACGCGAGCGATCTGCGTGCGCCCGCGCCTCGCCCATTTGTCATATTTCGGTTTGGAGAAAAAACAAATAATAAGAATTTAGTCTATTCTAACCAGTATTTGTTATTAGTACGTTGGTTATTGAGGGTCGGTATTATCTCAAGCATGGGCAGATGGGACTTGTCAGCGCTTTGCCCAATTTACTAACAATTTGTATTTTTTACCGAAAGATGATGATAATGATCTAATATCAAACCATGCTAGGCCTTTGTGGTACACATTAAATTGGTACATGATTTTTACATTCAGCACAAAATAGAATTTGCTTTTATATCCTGAACTGAAATTGTATTATACTATCTAATTAAAATTACACAATCGTCGCGTCGTAGAGCATCTACGGCGTAGACTCGCCGCCATCGCTTCACTTTAATTCCGTCGACTCTTTCACAGGTAGAAAGGTTGTTGATTCAAAATATTCCAAATTCAAACAGAGAACCTGCAAGATGGCAGCGTGCGGCAGGTGTTAACTCTGCCTTATGTGCGCGCAGGCTGCACAAACGAACCGCCCAAATCCCGTGTATGCGTTATTAATTCACCGCCCGGCCCACTCGCGGACACCTCGCTTAATGAACCTACGTGGAAACCGCTCCAGCTCCTATTTGGACAGCCACTAAAAGCACCAGACGCACATATACTCCCCAAATTATAGTCGAAAGAAAGCTTCAATAACTCAATTATGTTTCTCCGACCTAGGGTTCAATACGAGAAATAAATGAAATACTTTTGACCCATTTCGGCGGGACGGCGCCAGCACCGGCGCCGGCGGCCCCCGGCCGCTCTCACGCGGCATCATTAATACAAAACAAACAAAAGTGACCTCTAGACGGGCGAGCGGCTAACGAGATTCACCAAACGCTCGGATAAAGCGGTAAATTATTGGAATGCTAACCGCTCGGCGCGGTGGTCGCCCGCGCCGGCGGCCGCACGAAAAAAACGTGTTAAGGAGATGACAAGAGCACGGATGAGCTGGCTAATTATCGGCAGCGCAAAAACCGAGAGCCAGCGACACGGCGCAGGCGCGCCGGTACAGCCACCGAGCGCGCCGGCTATCCGCCAACGAAATGCCAACAGTTTTTGCTGGCGATATTTAATAACAGCGACGCCGGAGACGCGACGTGTCTTAGCTTTTAACCAGTAATTACACGCCATTAATTATGGTGGATGGTCATTTTTATTCTGGTGCCGACGGCAGCGACATTCGTTATCGATGAAACTTTCTTCTGCGCGAGCTCGACGCTCGCGACTGCTAATGAGGAGACGGATCGGGTAATTGCGCGGGAGTCGCCCGCCCGCGTCACCATCGCCAGCGCCCACGTCGCGGGAACTGTGTAATTTCTTCACTGCTCGCTCCACATTATCGATGACGAAAAAACATAATTGAAGGGGTTCCGTCGTAAAGCAAACAAGCTTATAATAAGGTGTAATTTGTGCTCGTCCATTTAGAGAAATGCACAAATTGCTGTGGCAGCTGTTTGTTTTGTCTATGACGGAGGTCCGGGTCCAAATTATCCGTTAACAAGCCCCGCGTCAGATTCGGCAGCCCTAATGGGTTTTCGTTAAGTTTTTGTTCTTTCTTTTTTGAATTTATGACGAGTAATATGTTTTCTTAAATTCGATTCTGGAATTGCGACAGCTGCATCGCTTAATTGACTAGATGGTCGGTCCGAGTGAGAAATTTAATAGGTTCTCGCATGCCGAGCTCATTACTGCAGAGCTGAACTAAACTAACAGAAATGCAGAGCACTTATTCATAGAAGCGCTGGTTAGGAAAAGCCAGTTGCCGATTAAAGCGTTGACTTCTAAATTAGGACCTCGTCGAGCTAAAAAGGCTTCCCGTGGTCCCAGACGCATATTTTAACATTAAAGAAGTAAGTACTTTATTTTTAATTAGTCATCGACTGAAAGAACTGATAGTTACAAGGCTTCTTTCAGCATATATCACCATGGGATTGAATATACATATCGTCGGCTAAAGTCACAAACCTCGTAACGTTATATGGGAAACAATGGAAGTTAAGCGATTTGCGACTTTAGCCGACGATATGAGAATATACTGTCCTACCATTGATAAAAAATAAGTACAATCAGCATCAAATAGTCTACGACATCTAAAGCGTGTCGTATATGTCGTCGTCGTCACACATCCTTGTGCCTATAGTAATGAAGATGTGTTGCTATATACACGGTGGGAAATGAGTAACCCGATAAACTTTAACCACGTATTCCTGATGTCATAAGCAAAAAATTTTATATCAACAGTTTATTAAGTTTAGTTTTTTTGAACAAAATAAATCAGTTAACCTTCTTTTGAACATGTTCTTACTGGAGGTAAAGATATCAGAAGGTAATTAGTTACCATAATAATATAAGCAAACAACGACATAAGGCACCGGACTCAAAGATCATAAAATAATAATAAAAAGCAAATAAAATAATATGCATAAAAACATTTTACAACAAGGTTCTCCTTACAATATATTTGATTTCTACAGCTACAGTCCTTGTATCGGCCACGAAAACGTAGATACAGTCATAACTATAACTAATTAGGTATTTAGATGGAAATCTGAGCATAATTACATGCAGTGGGTATTCGACATGGTCGATGGAACAAGCATTAATAGCTCCATTAATTATTGTTGAATTACTAATTAATGGTTGAAGTTCCTAGTAATTTGGAACGCGGAATCTTCTGGGGTAGCGTACCGACTCAGCATCTTTGATGCTACCTTACCTTTGCTAGTATACCTAGGTATTTATTTGAAATACCTAGGTATACTATAATCCTATAGATTAGGTACCTCTATGGCATTAGTACATTGTGTCTCAAGGGCGGTAACTAAGGAATTACAAACGATTATTTGTTACAAGTCCGAGACGAAGCCGAGGGCTTTAATAACATGAGTTTGTAATTCCTTTACCGCCCGTGGCACACACATGTAGAGATATTTAAATCTGACCAAATAGGAAACTGACCTACTCGGAATCTGACGTATTCGAAATCTGATCTACTAGGAAACTGACCACCTCGGAATCTGACCTACTAGGAATCTGACAAAAATGGAATCTGACCTACATGTCATCGGACGAAATCGGAATCTGCGTACACCGCCGAAAGCACCATTTTCGAGCAAGTGTGATGAAAAGGCATTTTTTTTTAATGTACCTATATTATAAAAGATTGGATATCATAATCTACCCAAACTAGAGGTAAACTTTTATAAAATGATAAAAAGAATCCATCGGGGTCATGAAATTAATACAACTTTTAACAACGCGATGTTCTGTTTCCATGCTATTTAAACAGCGCAATTTCTCAGATAATTCACGGACGAAGTTGCAAGCAACTTCTGGTCTTCTAGTAGTCTCGATCACATGAGAACACGCCGCGATAAAGCGTGAAGCTTGGGTTCTTATACTCTACGCTAGCAGATAGACCTGTGCCAATACAAATATAACCTATCATTAAATAACCATCTGCTGATAAATTTTATAAGTACTACCTAAAACACGTATTTTTTCTTGTTTTGAGGAAGGTTTTTTTATTAAGAACCGCACTGTCGCATCGTAACTAATATTTATATTATAAAGATATGGTCGATTTAAGAAGTAGACTTACGAAAATGTAAGTTGGATAGAATATTAGAGAAAACACATATTAATCGTCTGCTTAGAGGTAATTACTCGTAAAATAGGTACCTATTTATCATATCAAATCGTGGTAACGACAATAGGAATCGTTATTTCAGACCTACAAATCACGTACATATATTGTGTACTTAATTATATCCGCATTTAATAACCAATAATATGCAACAGGTAATGCAATACATAATGCATGGATTTCCATCCTTTTGTAGCAACAATTACATTATGTTCTTATGCCTTCTATTTCCAATGAAAGTGAAATGAATCGAGTGGAATTTACGATCCATATATCATTTTTTTATATCGAATCTGCAAACGAATTGGGGATCTTTACGATTTCCTTGCCCCTAGCGAGGCACACTCCACTGGTTGATAAGTATATATCTTATCTTACCTTTAAGTGAACTAATGTCGTTTGCGCGGAACAGGAATTTATCATCATGATTAACTTTAAGAGTCATGCGTTCTGCCGGAGCAGTCGTCATTTTTAACGGTCCTCGACATGAGGGCATGGTAGCTACTCAATTAGAACCTGCTATCTGTAACTCTAGCATAAAATATTGCAACAGAGTTGCGCGAATGATAGGTACAGCAGCATTAAATAGTCGGTCACATCCAGAGCGTCATATATATCGCAACACACCTTTATACTACCGCAAACTGGAGCTAATTAAGCGAGGCTATTTGGCACTAAGAAAATATAAGTAAAAATCATATATTTTTTCCATGGCAGTGGTAGAAACATAGATCTTTGTGTATACCAGAGCCTAAGTCTTAATTGAAGTTGGTTAGTGCTCTATTAATAAGGTTTTTATTAGTTTAAGTCATTTTCCCAAATAGCCTCGTAATAGACCCGTTTTACGGTATACCTAGGCTAGGCACAAAGGCGTGTGACGATATATATGGCGGTTTGCATGTTACAGTCTGTTTGATGCTGACTGTACCTATTACTAACGCTTGTACTTACTGCAAAAATTACCGACCATGTATCTCGCGCAACAAACGAATTCGCTGGTAATTGTGGTAGCCCATCTGCAGAAATTTGGATTATCGTTGTCTCTTGGTCGTTATATCAATTACGAACTGTTTTATGTATAATCATGAGAGGTGGTACTGACCGTCCGCCCTTGGTGATGATCATCTCAGTGCCGATGTCGTGGAAGCGCCGCCAGAGGTCGCCGTTGAGCAGCCGCGCCTTGCACGCCGGCGGCTCCGCCTCCGCGCCCAGACGGTGCTCTGTTGCATACAATTTCATAATGTACAGTCTACTCCAACAGTGTACATATCTGTCGTCGAGTTGCGGAAAATAATGCCACGTAAACCTATAGCCTATACGAGTATATACCCTAAAACTGCCATCTCATTGTAAATAAGGCAATGTAAGGGCCGATACAGACGGACTGCAACCCATCTGCAGCTCCCTACGATTTGTATGGGAACTGCATCACAACTGCACGCCGACGGCGCGTCGGCGTGCAGTTGTGATGCAGTTCCCATACAAATCGTAGGGAGGTGCAGTTGGGTTGCAGTCCGTCTGTATTGGCCCTAAGACATAATTTTGCTTGTTGTTTTTCTGCGACTGCTTGATTCCCGAGAAAATAACAGTTTTAGGTACATAGAACGTGTGCATATTGAAGATAGAAATTGCAAAACAGTTTGGTTTAATGGCAGTAAAAGAATGAATTTGACAGGCCAAATTTCTAGGATTTCGGCGATTTTGATGAAGGGCAAAGTACATTTTATATAACTAGAACTTCGTTAGGCAGACTCAGTACTTAGGTAGCCGTGTGTGGTATGAGCGTTATCAGTGTGTGGGGAAGAAAATTTGACTTAAATAGGTAGGTTTGCGTCGTGACCAAGCCGGTGGAAAACGGGATCCGCAGACGCCTTGTGATTGCTAAATTGTAAAAAGCCGTACATGTTGTTGACTGTGTGTACCTAGCAAGAAAATATAGAAAAAAGTTCTTTGTATGAAAGCTTGTTAAAATATATAACCTTATACATAACCATAATATTTACACCCCTACTAAAACCAAAATTATCTTCAAGAATCTTGATGCTATTGTCTGAGCTTACTCTGAACTAATCAGATAGATGATTTATTTATTATTGCGATAACTGACTTATTATAGTCGTCTATTATGATCGCGAACTGTATCAATCAACTGTATGTAGGTACCTCTGCGAATTATAAAATATTATTAAAAAATGCCAACATATTTTGTAGCATTGTAATCGTTATCTAATATAAAAAATCTAAATTTGTAATCATCATTATTATTTTTATATACTTTCCGAGAACAATAAAACTTTTAGGCTCGTTTAAATAACCACAATATTGAATCAGTTCCAATATTGTGGTTAAAAGACTGCGAATTTATAACCAATATCATAATTAGACTAAACTGACCACTTAAACTTGTCTTCTTTAAAAACATAAGAAAGTTATTTATATATTAAATAAAAATGATTTGACTCCGATCCGATAAGCAACTTGGACGCTAAAATTAAGCGAGCTTAACCAAAACCAGCCGACCGGTGGGATTCGCCATGGCTAAAGCACGGGGTGCAGCTGCATACCCCACCATAGGTTACTAATATGTTGGATGGCGTAGTTTTTACCCGACTGCGGCGAAGCCCAAAGGAGGGTTATGTGTTTGACCTGTATGTATGTATGTATGTCCGTTCCTGTGTCCGCTCGTAACTACTCAACGGCACATCCGATTTTGATAAATGATACATCATTAGATTCGTCTTGATGGTGCGAGTGTCAATGGGTATGAAGTTCGTTAAAATAAACAAAATGGCGGATTTTATGCAGTTTCAAAGTGCACCGCGGTCGGTTTTTTTTTAATAAAAATGTGGTTATTAGTTCTGGTGTAATTTGTTTCTATCTTTGTAATGTCATACTACTAACAATAGAACCACAAAAAATATTTGTAAATTACTAACTTAACACAATAGGGACCTTGTCCGATATAAATGATTGAATTGAATTGAAAAAGATCGCACTTTTATGGTTTTTTGTGAAATACTGAAACAAACAGTAAATTCTACATTTCTGATGTAGGTTATGCAGAATGCAGAATGAAGATGCGTTAGTATCGTTTTGTACAGTAGGTACCTACTTAATACTAAAGAAGGAGGTTGCACCGTGGTTGCACCACCCGATCAAACAAAAATGTGTAACAAGGTGGCATTTTCTATGTTGTTGACTGACTGAGTGTATCAGTGGCGTGGCGTCCAAAGAACTCGATTCCTACCGGTTTGCCTCATATCAGGCATTTGAGCACCTTATTCTACAGCTCTTAAGGAAAGTGTGCACCGGCTTGCCCAAGGATATCTTTTACGCCAGTCTATAGTTCAGAGCAAGTATGACCATTGACCACCCTATCAGAGATGAGAGTCGCGCATATCGGCACCATTAACCAGATGAATCGTTAATTAGTCGTTAAACCGAGCCGTGGTCGAGTTAGCGATCATAATACGAGTTATTTACGACTTCCGACGATGCCGCGCGACGACGTGACGTTTCCAAATCAAAGGCGGCGACAAATATTAATAATTTGATAGTCGAATAAATTCCGGCAATCATGGCGTTTGGCAGTGATTGGGATGACATTCAAATTGAGGAGTGACTTTCAAAAAATGTTTATAATACTACTACTAATGCTTAATACTTATTATATTTTGGCAGTACTTTTAGATGCCTCATGCGAATATTTTTTTAATGAAGATATAGATAGGTACCTTGAAAGTAACTAGATAATTATCCCAGAACCTGTTGGTGCATATTAAATACCTACCTACTTATTTTTGAATTATTTGTCTTTTTGAAACAAAAACTATCACTTGTGCTGTATAGAATCGACAATTTGTCGTTATGTTTCGACCGCTATTGAAGTTTGTTTAGAGTTTGTGACGAGCTAGAGTCACAAATATGTTGAGAATTGAAAATGACCTATCAAGTGTTTGCAATGCGACTGAACCGTTTTTATTTCAATGCGTTTGAGTCTCACGGTAGTTTTCTAATAGTACATTACATAACTGGGATGGTAATACAAAGATAAGCCGAAATCGCAGAAGTTTGCGGCCCGAGCTGCAAGCGAGGGACGTAAATATGCGATCTCGGCCTTTTTTTGTATTACCACCCTAGTTGTGTAATGTACTATTCTGAATCCTGTATTATAGACGTATCTATTAATCTTAAATCAGTGGCTATAGGGTACACTACCTATTTACAACCAACGAGTCAGTACAAAGTTCATATACGTATATAGAATGAATATAATTCTGCAAAAAAATATTGGAGAATCAAATATAGACGATTTAAGTCATACTAAATATTATTTTGTTATCCGAATAATGTAACTGCAATTACCAACAGCTTTTAATTTTCTGGGCATTTTCAAATGAGTTAGATGCCAACAGAATTCGTGATTCAAATGACTTGTTAGAACAAAATGACTCACCGCTTTTGCTACAATGATATAAAATAGATACAAATAGTTAAAATTTAATAAGTGACAATATCTTCAATCTTGTTGCGTGATTTCCGCCATTGGCAAGAAACGCACATGTAGCTCATTAATTTTAGATTTTTTAATCACGATACCTCTTAATAACGATGAATGAGTACTTACAAGTTTTTTAATTACCTACTTGTATTAATAAAATAAAATAATCGTAGATCTAAATGTCAAGGCTTTGGGCTGTTCCATCCGCTACAACGGTTTCTTTGTCGGATATAGGTAGTATGTTAATTACTTTTATTGACAATTATTGGCAGTTACAGAAAAGGTAAAAAAACCAAGAACAGTATTTTGTCAACATGGTTACTAAAATAAAATATGTGAGTGCGACTGTATTGTTAAAGGTCTAAAATGCTCAGATACCTACATATTTTTCCCTTTTCGTGACCTCTGTTACCTATTTATGATCTTGGCTGTACTTGATTTATGTAAACATTACCTACTTGCTGGTCGTATAATGAAATAAAAATAAGATTTAATTGAATAATATAATTCCACTTGATTTCCAGTGACTTGCTTACCTACATTTAGAATGCGTTGATGTCTTTTATATGATCGGGTGTGATTTATCTAAATACCACAGTTTTATAGTCGTATCTGAATGTATATGCTACTTGTATTAAATACATATTACTTACTAGAATTGGTATGCAGAGAAAGAAAGGTCAGGAATAATATATAAAAGTGTGAGAAGAAAAATGTTTGTTGCCGTAGCGTAGATTTATCTAACTTATCTATATTTGTTGGAATTTCTAAAAAAATATTTGCTGTGTTCTTTTAAGTATCTTTAAACTATATTATGAATTGCACATTATTTTATAATGAATATCTAATATTAATGGGACATGTTTAAGCCTGTAATGTTATGCGGGAATAGGTAGACTAGGAAAAAAAACAACCTAACTGAATTAAATAATGTTTAGGGGAGACCGGGTATGGTTGTCTCGCGGGTTAGTTGTCACAGCGGCCATAAAATAATACTAAACGAAACATTAAGTACATCGATCGGTGCTAAAAGATCGCAAGAGCTGTACGTCCTTCCGTACTTCACCAATCGATGCACTTATTCCTTCTTTTAGTATTATTTTATGGCCGCTTTGACAACCAACCCGCGAGACAACCATACCCGGTCTCCCCTACATAGGTAAACAGGTAACATGGTTACATACCTAACCTTTTACATACAATGTTCGCTCACAAGTTTTCCATACATTTATCTTACTAAACAACCAATATGATAGGTAGATAAAGATTTCAACTTACGCAACCCGCTGAGCGAAGCAGCATGTAGCATTTGCTGCCTCAGCAGATACTCTCCGAGGTGTGCCTGATCCATCATCATCGTGAAAATACCACCACAGTCCAGTCACTTCACAATATCATAACTAAAAACAGTCAAAGAAATACCAAAACAGTCTTGGGAATAGTAAATACACGCGCGTGCGCCAAAAACAAACGAAAATACGTCTCAACGAAACGGCAGCTGCGTTTGTACTGAGTTGTTTTGTGGGCGCAGGCGGCGCGAGCGCATAGCCCCGCCCTGTCGCTGTAATTGGTCGGCGGTTGGCCAATGGTGGGGGAGGATAAAGCCTTCGTAGCATTGGAGCGCTTTCCCGAAGCTTTTCGTCCGCCTTCGTTTGACAGGTGAGTGTGATTGACATTGTGTTTGATTCAATGCGTAGGCGATGGCTTTTGTTTTATGAATCAAATCACATCGTTATTAAAATTCCATGTTTATAGGAGGCTGTACCTACTTACGTTCTTAAAGTAACTACTCGTAATTTGGAATGATATCAAGATTCGTCAACACCACATCACTTCTTGCACATTCTTTCGTTGTACGTTTTTGACCATCGTCGTAGCAATTGCGAAGGACCTGTGTAAGTCATCATAAAATTGTGTGCGTCTCATTTAGAACATCAACATTTGATATATAATTTCATATTAAAAAAAGGTATTTTATTAGGTAGCAGTGGCGTGGCGTCCAAAGAACTCGATTCCTACCAGCTTGCCTAATATCAGGCATTTGATCACCTTATTCTACAGCTCTTAAGGAAAATGTACGCCAAATCTGCACCGGCTTGCCCAGGGATATCTTTTACGCCACGCCACTGTTAGGTAGGTAGGTACTATTGTTATTATGTTTTTAAGGAGGCTTATACCTAATCACCAAGTGGCCACTTATACGTACTCAATTACTAGGTTTTATAATAATATTAAATTACTTGCATTTTAGACCATTTGCAACTTAGACGAAATGAGAATTAAGTACCTACATGTTTAGACGAAATGCCTTTTAGATCATAAATTCATAATAGACGAAATGAGACAACAACAACAATTTAACTAGCACATTAGTAAATTTTGACCTGAGGTAGTTTTTTTTTTCACAGGAAAACTCACAATACGGTAAAACTGGAAAATCTAGTTTTAGGAAAGAAGTTTCATTGAGGTTAGAAGACTTTTTACTAAAATATGTCAAGTAAGGTGCCAGCGTGGGAGCGGGGGACTGTCATCACCAGTGGTCGGATTAGGTAGTGAAATTTCGCGAAACTTCGGTGCGTAAGCTTGCCTAATATGGATGTACCTTTTAACCCCGGGATTTCATATGAAAAGTTAAGTTTATTTTTGCGACTTCTTTAAATTTTGCACAGTAGGTAGGTAAATATTGTGTCAATAATATTTACTGTGAAAATTTTCGAGTCCCGGAATCCCAAGTCTTATCCATGTTATGTTCAATGTTTAAGGTCATTCACCCGAAATGGCACTACCTAATCCGAACACTCTCATCACACACATTCACTCTCATCCATGAGAGTACGCCTCTGTGGCTAGCAGCGGGACGTACCTACATAGGCGGATGATGACGAAGTCAAGTAAGGATATAGGCAGTAGGTACCAAGGACCATTAAAACCAGAGGACTGTCATTCTCCATACAAAAAGCTGTTCCCCGATATCTACAACGCCATCTATGTATAAGCTTGGTATAAGAATTATATTATTTACAATTATTCAACTTTGCATATTTAAATGTTAGAATTTATTTATTATTAGCTGTATAAGAACTAATTGTTACTATACGAGTACTATGTTTCTTTGTTGAATTATAACATTGTTAAATGTTTAGTTTTTTAGTGCCATCTAGTTTTTGCCTGGATATCCCCTTGCGGTCGGAGCACGATCCAAAGTATGGAGAGTGACAGTCCTCTTGTTTTAATGGTCCTTGTTAGTAGGTACCTACCTATTTGCTTATAAGAATAAGGAATGTGTGTCGTACTAACGAAATGACAAATGGCAATGTTAACCTTTCACTTGTGACTAATCACCTTATCGTCTGAGTAACCCATTATGCCACAATCCGTATTGTTAGCTTATCGCAGGAAGCGTTGATTATGCAGCTTCGGCCTAACGACATTGTCTCACACATTGCTCATACTAAGTAATAGGAAATAATCCATAGGATCAGTATCGTATGTTGCAGGCGTGTAGGCCAGGGGCCCAGGGCACATTATCACTGGTAAGAGTATACCTGTGGGTGTTAGTTACCACACCAATTGATCGATCGTCGATCGACCATACAAAACCAATTGCAGTCGATGAATTTCATATGGACGACTGACGTAGGTACGATCGATTAATGTGTAGTGCCCTAATCCTAAGAGATTGAACAGCTAAGTATTTAAAAAGTAGGTAATACGTTTTGTAAAAAAGCCTGACCCAAAGTATCGATTTGACTTTTTCAAGTGACTCCAAACACTTTGCCTACCTATCCTTCATTTATCTGGCTTACCTACCCAATAATATTTTTGACGTCACACCTGGCCATAAAGTGGCAATAACCGCCCGCTACGCGTGCGGGAAATCCCACTGCATAGCCTGGGGGAGACGTAAAATTTTGTACTAACCACGGGCGGTAATACGGGCGGAACGAAACTGACATCTCAATTTTATTATTCTCAATTTTTTATTATTATTTTATGAAATGAAAAATGAAATGAAATGAAATGAGATGAAATTTATTTGCATGAGACGTGGTTTACAATTTAGGTGGGATAATTTTTTTTTTGACTATACAATTCTATAACTATGACTTTATAATTCTATTTTTTTTGTCTTGTATTGTCTTCACGTAATGTTAATTATTTTTAAATGAATATTTTATGTTATTGTATAATATTGTAATTGTTAAATTTATAATTAGGTAATGAATCGCGCCCAAATGTTTGCACGCCTGCTTGCAGGCTGAGCACATCGGAAGTATTTTTTTTTATATACATAAGACCTATTATACTGTGTTCTAGCAAATAAAATATTTGATTTGATTTGATAATAAAGAAAGCCTCAGATCGCATATTTATCGCCCTCGCCATCGGCTCGGGCGTCAAATACCTACGATCTGAGACATTCTTTGTTTTACCGACCTAGGTAATTAATGTACTATAACGAATGATAGGGTGTCTTTAAGTTAAAATTAGGAATATACCATATTTTGTATCAGAATTGGCTGCCCCTAATATCTGGCCACCCTAGGCCCGAGCCTACTAGGCCTTAGGGCATATCCGCCACTGGGCACAGGCCTGCCAAATGCATATTGAATTTTAGAACGATGACCCCAATTAACGATTGGATGGACCACGCAATTTGTTAGCGGAGTAGAGGGATGGATTAGACGAAAAGGAGTGGCACTAAAAACGAGCGAGTGTGCGAGCGTATGTATGTCTATATATTTGTATGTTTGTCCGCGCATATCTGAAAAACTATAAGTCGGATTGCAAAAAAATCTTATTAATTTTAGGGAACTGCGCAAGTTCTGTTAAAATGGGTTGGTGTAAATAGAGCGGAAAACCTGTCGCTGGCTTTAACAGCGTAAATGATTACCCAAGTAGTTCGTTTCAATTACAATTTAATAAAAAAGAAGTAATTTAAAAATTAATCACCTGTTTCAAAAACTAAAACTTTTTGAGGTCAATGCCAGCCTTAGTTTAAAAGAAATATTTACATGATTAAAGCACCAAACTAAAAAAAATGATTACATATTTACTTAAGATTTTTTTTATATGTACAAACTTTTATTTCTCTTATTTTTAGTTTTTGAAGTCGGTTTATTTTTTAATTTACTTTTTTATTTGGTCAACCATTTTGTAAGCAAAATGGTTGACCTAATAAAAAAGTAAATAAAATAAAAATAAAATAATAAAAAAGATAAATACAAGTAGCCAATTATTTATCATCCATAATTAATTACAATAAACGGCATTACGTTAGTCAGAGGTGATAATGACAAGCTTACCTACTGATTAACTGATAGGTGATTAGTCAGTTGCCAGAAGTGAAAGGTTAACCTGGCCTACTGATTATTTAGGTAACATATCATTAGCAAGGCTTATCTAATTGTGGCTAATATTGCCAGAATTTTTAGAAAATAATTGTTACTAAGTTTACACTTGGAGATATTGAATATAATATTATGAATCAGTAAATATGTACGATATCAGAAAGTCGAAAACTCGACGGCAACATACCATAGTAAAATAGATAGCGCCTGCCAGAAAGTATCCTTCCCAGCGGTGACAGATTGATCGTTGTTTTCCCGTTAGTGCGTGAATTACAGTTTTCTTTAATTAGAGTACAATTTAGTACATTTTTCGTACATTTTTGCTGATTCATCAGAAAGTCGAAAACTCGACGGCAACATAGTGAAATAGATAGCGCCCGCCAGAAAGAATCCTTCTTTCCCAGCGGTGACAGATTCACAGATTGATCGTTGTTTTCTCGTAAGTGCGTGTAGTACTTTTTTTTTAATTAACGTACAATTTAGTACATTTTTCGTACATCTTTTAATGCTATTTTGAATTTGGTACGATACCATGTCTCCGCCAGAAAGTATGACACTCGGAAACCTCTTCTAGAAAATTATAAAATATATAGTCCTTTTTTTTTTTTTATCTTCTTGGTTTTTATAAGATGGCTGAAAATAAATAATCAATCCCCAAATTTGTGACTCCTAAAATGGTACCCTAGGCTTCAACCTACTCAGGCTGCCGGTAAATCCACCAATGAGTTCATAATCTACCAACTAGGCTAATGGGCATTTTTATTTTAAAATGTATGGTTAGGCGAAACTTAAGCTATGTTCAAATACCGTCTAACCTGTCAGTCCGTAACGAAATGTATGGAGTTTGACACTAATCGTCAGTTCTGTAACGACCTGTTAACTGTCAGTTAAGAACGCACTTTAAATAAAAAAGCCCTTATACTGAATTTAAGAGGAAACAGTAAGGTCGAGAGAATTGAAAATTAGGTATTTGTAAAATGTGTCGCTGGCCCGCACTGCCCGCCTCTCACCCGCAGAGCGCGATAGAGACAACTGCAGCTTGGACCGAAAATACCTTTTAAAATTTCATGAAAACAACGTTTCGTAGTCCCCTGATTTCTTCCCCAAAACTTAACCTATTTAACTAATTTTTTCATTAAACATTAAAGAAAGGCTTTGGCTGTGTTCCTATGTTTTCTTTTCTTTTAATAATCTAGTCCAATTTGTTTTCTGGATGTGTGAACACAGCGGAAAATCTGGCATTTTTTTTTAGGTTTTTGAAGGTTAATATCTCTTTTGAGAATCAATTTATCGTAAAAAGGAAAACATAGGAAAGCAATAGTAGCCATAGATTTTTGGACAAAAAAATATCGCTCTACTGGCATTATCCATGGAGGAAACAGGGGACTATGTTTGTATGGAAAAACTGCCCTCCTGTTTCCTCTTAAGGTCAATATACAGACAGGCTGCGTTCAAACTGCCTTTTATAATAGTCAGTTCAAACGCAGATCGTTTGTTATGGCTCTTACATAACGATGCACACAGGTAGGTACCTATAGTTGCTGCATTAGTACCTAATATTATATTTATACTTGTATATTTGTATTGTTATACTTTTGCTCTAAAAAAAAAGAAGACGAGTAGTGAAAGAATTAACTGATCCTGATGACGCTTGAAATCGCGTTCACAACCTCTGGTTTTGTATAGGTAGGTAAGTACGTGTCTAATGAACTGTATTGGAAGGGGTCCTGATCCTGATCATAAAGATGCACTGATACAGTCAGACTCACAAGTAGCTGGACATTTCCGTACTGCGACCCCTTACACGTGCTGTTGTCTAGCTACTTTTGACGTTTACTGTACAGGCAAGGCAATAAATAGGCTAGAATCCCCAAAAGCACTGGAAGTCGACACTAGACTAAAGAAGCTCGGAAAGTCTTGAAGTGAAATAAAGTGCGGTGCTTAAGAGATGGACAGTTACTATGGAATTAATGTTCTTTACTTTATCCAGAGGCATTATAATAAGAACTGGTACTAGGGTGACAAGCGCAGCGGTGTCAAAATGCTAAATACCTACACATAACATCCAATCGCGCTCAACCTAAACAAGGGTTAGGGCTGGCGCTGGGTATAACAAGATGTGTGTACCTATTTAGGCTTTAACTTTACTACCCACGAGCCATGGCTCGTGTTTTGTAACTTGAGTGAAAAAATATGTCTCTTTCCACCTTTTTTAGTGAGTGCACATGCACTCATGTATGGCGAATAGGTATATATATTTACATATCAGTAAATGCAAAAACAGCTCTTAACTGTTTGAAATAAGAACTGTCTGATGACATCATAATAGTGCAATAAATTCCAGACAGACAGCATTAAGCGTCCACTTAAGTCGCTTTGTTCATTAAGTTATTGAGCCTAGTTATCACTTATCACCGATGTACAGATAATGGTCTCATTAGCATTATTGAAATGGGTTTGCATAACTTCGGGTGGCGCCTGTATTTGTTTAAATGAATAGTAATTAACATCAATGGCGACTTGGCAAAGAAGTCACTAATGTTGCTAGGGAATTGGGTACCTACTTCCATATCAAGCTAATCATTATTTATTTAATTATACATATAAACTTTATTACACAATTAAATATAAAAACGTACAATTATATGCTGTTTAAGAAAATTTTAATTCACTTATAGGTACAGTGCTTCTATCGATTTTTAAATACTTAAAAAACTAAAAAAGGAGATTATTTGACTACAGAGAACAAGGACGTAATAACACTATTATTTATATTATTATTATATTATTTAGTATTCGACGACCGCTTTAGCTCAATTGGTAGTGACCCTGCCTACGAAGCAAGAGGTCCTGGGTTCGAATCCCGGCAAGGGCATTTATTTGTGTGATGAGCACGAATATTTGTTCCTGAGTCATGGATGTTTTCTATGTATTTAAGTATTTGTATCTATTAAATATATCGTCGTCTAGTATCCATAACACAAGCCTTATTGAGCTTACTATGGGGCTAGTTCGATTTGTGTAAGATTGTCCCCTAATATTTATTTATTTATTTTATTATTTATTTACTATATCTCATAGAAACTTCATACTAGGTAACTGAGCATTTACACACTTCATAAAAAATAATTAATTTGATCTGCCGGGGAAGTACCCAGTTACGAAATAGGACGTTTAGTGAGATTGAGCTGATCATGTCGCCGTAGGTGTATTAATTCGACGCTTCATAGCGCATAGTGGCGTAGCGTAGTTAGCGTAGTATACGGCCATTCTCACGAAGTATGATTGCGTCTAATTACCGCGTCTCCATACATTTAGTATGAAAACAGCATCGCGGTAATTAGGTGACCGCAGACATACTTCGTGAGAATGGCCGAATAACTGGTATAGGTAATATGATGATGATATGACATTGCTTAAGACGTTTTGTGCTTCCGGCTAAAAAGGTTCGATGTAATTAAGACTATTAACTAGGTACCTACCTCAAAGACTACAATACCAAAGTTTAAAGACAACCGTATTGGTATCGAGTGAAAGCTTGCTTAATGCTCACCTACCTCAAAGACTACAATACCAAACTTTAAAGACAACCGTATTGGTATCGAGTGAAAGCTTGCTTAATGCTCAATTTAACAATCATTTAATTTTCTGAAAACCCCATGCTTATGAAAAGGAGGGGTTCAAAAGAAAAGTGGGAGGAATACGCGCTACAGGGCCCACGAATTCTGCTCTTTCCATAGGTTTTAACTAGGGATGTAACGATACCGATACCGATATATCGGTATCGCCCATTATATACAACCGATATTTGAAGAGCACGAAAAGAATTTGTTGTATGAAAAAGATCTGCAAAAAGTAATTTCAATTCCCGACTTAATTTATATATTGCTCTAACCTTGTGCAATAATAATTACTATGTTAATTATATATTTGGTTCATAATAAAAAAAAAACTGTGTTCACAATTTATTTATTTTTACTTTACACCTTCAAGGTTGACTCTCTGTTAAGTGTTAAATATAGCCAAGTTTTAGGTATAATAAGAACATACAAATAATAAATCTGAAGTTCACACTTCATTAGTTAGCTAAGATATCGGTATCGGTATCGCCGATAATTTACTACAAATATCGGTATCGGTATCGTATCGGCAGCGGTTTAAACACATTTTTATTGATCAATCGTGGCTCAATCGGTATCCAGACTTGTTAAAGATTTCACCTGAAGAGAAAAAGCAATACTGTGACAATACTATACAGGTAGTGATTTGGGAGATGTGAACAGGAACAACCGGCTGCCCCACATCTACCAATGTGCAAGTTGCAAAAGGTTTTCGGAAATTTCTGGAAACTGATTAATTACCGACAACGTTGAAAACTTTCAATCGACACATTAGAACCCATCAAACTATCCGCAAAGTCTAATTTATCCATATTCACACCAAAACACACAGGCCATGCTAGTTGCGAGAATTGAACTTTAGGCCCCTTCCGGAACTTTTTCAATCAATATGTAAATGCGGGCCAGAAGCATACGTATCCAAGAGACGCCTGAGTATATTATATTTTTTATGCCACACCTGGCCATAAAGTGGCTTTTTCTGCACGCTGCGTAGACATAAAATGATGTACACAACACGGGAGGTAATAAAGAAAGCCCTCGATCGCATATTTACGTCCCTCGCTTGCAGCTCGGGCCGCAAACTTCTGCGATCTCGGCCTTTCTTTGTATTACCACCCTAGTTGTGTAATGTACTATTTTATTATTTTTGTTTATTTTTCACATTCCTAAAAAGAAGTAAAAATGTATGTATTAGTACATTATATAACTAGGGTGGTAATACAAAGAAAGGCCGAGATCGCAGAAGTTTGCGGCCCGAGCTGCAAGCGAGGGACGTAAATATGCGATCGAGGGCTTTCTTTATTACCTCCCGTGTTGTGTACATCATTTTATGTCTACACTTGGCCAGGAAGCGACTTTATGGCCAGGTGTGGCATAAAAGAATATGAGGATGCTTTTTTACCTTTGCAGTGTCCGACCGAAACTAGTTTTCATTGCCGAAACCGAATTTTGTCTTTGATCTCAGTTTCGGCCGAAACCAGAACCGAAACCGAAACTTCCATATAAGGTCATGTTTTCGTGGGAAGAAAAAATGACAGTCATAATCAGTCCGTCTTCATTTTTAAATAACATATTAATAATTTA
The DNA here is from genome assembly GCA_947034925.1 of Eudemis profundana. NCBI lineage: Eukaryota > Metazoa > Arthropoda > Insecta > Lepidoptera > Tortricidae > Eudemis > Eudemis profundana. Next base: position 18,078,065 of record OX344802.1, on the reverse strand, counting down.
GTCTCTGATATTTAGGGTAATCATTAATTATAACATATTATAACTTCTGATTTCAAATAAATGATCTGTGCTTTTAGAAATAAAGACTGTCCAATGGTAGCACAAAACCACTCAACTCAAATTCAGTTTCGGCCGGATGGCAGCCGAAACACGTTTTTTGCCAAAACTAGGCCGAAACCGAAACCGAAATTTCAGTCGGACTCTTTGCACGTTTGAAATCTCTTCACAGATCAAACCGCTTTACATACGATGTGTCATCTAGTTATACAATTATAAACTAAACTATTTCATGCAAGTTTGCAAAGTATTTTCAAGACAGTTTTAGTTTTTGTAATATTCGTAAGATGGCTCTATTATAAACGAATCAATAATTATTACCAACCTAAAAAACTTAAAGAAAAGTTCAGAATTTTAAGTTTTTATAACTTATATTCCTCTTTATCATTATTTTACTAAGATTTTTCAATAGATAAATCAGACCGCTAGAGCATCCTTAAATTTCGTGACGGAGGGAAAGAGATAAAACAACAATATTATATTATATGTCAGGTTCCTGGTAACATTACCTAAACGTCAAAATAAAATTTTCTCTCAGGTTGCAGAGGGCTTTATCGCTGTAATTTTTATAAAATTAAAGCATTTTCAACCAATTATGCGTTAGGAGAGAACAATTGTTACAGAACTAGAGTACACGTTGTGTGAAAATGATAGTTTTACCGGGATAAATCGTCGATCTTGGAGTCGGGGCGCCATGTCCTGACATCTAATAAGCCAAAAGAGCGTACAATAATAACAAAGCACTAATCCGTGTTTACAGTACGAATCGGCAGAAGATGTTTTCTAAATCGATGACTAGTAAAGATACGTTCCTGGAGCAGACAAAGGCCGCTCGGGAGGAGCGTGCGCTCGAGAAAAAAAGGGAACAGTCTGCTGTGAAGATACAGGCTTATGTGAGAGGATGGCTGGCCAGGCAAAGATTCCTGCGTATGATATTGTAAGGACTCTCATTATTTTATTTCTTACTAGCATTTACTTGCGGCTTTGCCTGGGTTATTCTATTCCCATTACTTTCCCAAGGGTACTGTTTACCGGGATAAAAAGTATCCTATGTTTCAATTTATAACTAAGACTACTTGCATGTCAAATTTTACCTTTATGCATGCAGCTGCTACCGCATTATTTAGTAACAAATATCCAAACATCTTCACAAACTTTCATATTTATAACATTAATCGGATTAACTTATAAAACAAATTCTGTTACAACATAAAAGTTGAATATTGTGTACATGGTGGTCTATTGGGTTGAATCACTTTTATATTTAAATTAATGTAATGACCAGACCTAGGAATGAATGGGGCAAACGCCTGACAGGTACTAGAGGTAGACGAAAAAATTTATCGACATTTATGGATATCGATATTTTTGTTTTCGACTTTTCTTACCATATGAAGTTCTTGACAAATAATACTAAAGAAGTCCTTTAAGACGAAGACTATTAAGTTAATAATTTCCATATACTTAAATAAAACACAGAGCTGGGTATGATTATTAGTTTAGGCGGAAAGCATCAAAGAGAGATCGCGCATCGCGGAGAGTATTGATACGCGAACTTTCTACTCGCCTTTCCATTCTGCACCAAAAACTTAAATATGTTAATGCCAAAAATATCGATATCCATAAATGTCGATAAAAAAAATTTTCTACCTCTAGTATCTGTCAGGCGTTTGCCCCTTACATTCCTAGGTCTGGTAATGACATTTTGTATGATTATTACTTTACTAAGATATTTCCACACCCAGGTTTTTCAAGAGAGAATTAGTTAATTGAAGGCATGTGGAAAGTTTTCTGGAAGAGATTTTATTTGTTTATTTAAACTTTATTGCATAGTACAAGAAAGTACAAAAGGCAGGCTTAATGCCGTCAGGCATTCTCTACCAGTCAACCATCAGGGTAAACAGAGACATAAGAGCCTATGCACATGGCATTTATTAAACATGCTATGTCTGTTTTCTACCACTGCCTCAATTTATTTTTAGGGCCTTATAGGTACATCATTTAAACTTATTACTAAATTGTACAAAATAATAAACTACATATAGCTCAAATGTGTAAAAGAAATAAAATTCAGTTTAGATAACGTGAAGGATAGGGGTCGTGAAATATTTTCGCATACAAAGGGGGTTGTGCCATGAAATAGTTTGAAAAACACTGGTCTAGATGCTTGACCGCAGAGGTCCTAGCTATGTAAAGCATTTTCTGCCTGCTATATGGGGAGAAAACCCCACTACATGCCCAGGGAAAGACATAAATTGTGTAAACACCGTGGGTGGGAATAAAGAAGACCCCATTTGCATATTTATAGGACAAACAACTGTGATCTATGTGATTCTTTACTGCACTAGGTGTGTAATGTACTATTAAAAAACAACTTGTTTAGGTTTTAACTGCTTTATGCATTACTAGATTAGCCATATAGCAAAAATTGCTATTGCCCAGCCACATTGAGGGGGCCTCATCCCCATACCCCCTTGAACTTTTGACACTTCATGTTGGGTGTGCAGCAAATTCTATCAGCCTTTGTCGGACTAAAGATGTCCTCTAGCACTGACCATTTCTTCGTCCGTATTCCTAACAAAACATGCTACTATTATTAATAACAAGCATTGACCCGCGGCTTCGCCCGCGTTGTTCCCGTTACTGCCCTAAAGGAACTATTTACCGGGATATAAAGTCCTATGTTTCAATCCAGGACTTGGTCTACTTGCATGCCAAATTTCAGCTCAATCCACCCAGTTGTTACCCCGTTATTTAGAAACAAACATCCAAATATCCAAACATCTTCACAAACTTTCACATTTATAATATTGGTAGGATGTCCTTTCCACATTAGGGTATACCAGTAGGCGTATGATGCTACGCTTTGTCGCGCGATAAATAAATGATAAAGTATGTAAAAAGAGCCCTTGCGGGCCTACTTACAGAAAATAAATTATTTTATTTTATGTGTCACTTTCTGACAAATAATGTGTGAGAGTGACGGATGCTTTATCATTTATTTATCGCACGACAAAGCGTTGCGTCATAAGCCTACAGGTCCATATTAGAACGATAGTATTATTACATTTACTATAAGGCTAATTCGGCACTTTGTAGTTATGGTCACAGACATCATATTTTACAAGGTGCAGGTGGATTCAGATCATCCGCAAAATTAATGTTTTCTGATTTTTATTATCCTGTAACTGACCTGAAATTTACCTCAGTAGTGCTGGATGGTAAGCAACTATGTGACTGAAGATGTAGCTTGCTGGTTCAGTATCTACATTCTGCCTGACGTAAATTCAATTAGAGTGAATTTGATGCAGCAGTGAAAATTTCAAAACTAAACAACCTATCCATTACTTTTTGACCTTTATTGTGCCACCTTTCTATTACATGTAGTATACTTATACACAAATAACCAATAAGCAAGCAATCAATTTGATTGAAAACAGAAACAGTGGCTATATTTTCTACCGTAATGTAACAATTTGCAGATGTATTCACGATGATGTAGTCACGGGAGCCAATACGTATTGTATATACCGCAAAGTTTCAAAAATATGTATACAGATCTTATTATTATGGCAGTAAGGTTTATCTGTACATATTTTGGAACTATGTGTGGATATTTATCTTTTCCCTTGACTGTACATGAAATTATAATGTTGTCATGTTATCACAAGGATTTATTGAACTTGTAATCTTCATATGTAATTTAATTTATCCATTTGTAAATTTGCAAACCATTTTTCAATTACTTGCTACTATTCCATTCAACTGAAATTTGGCATGCTTATGAAAGTTCTGTAATAATGAAATATTACAGAACCATCAAGGTGATCTAATCATTGTGCTAGGATGTAGGTAGGATAGCATTATGTCAGTATAATCGAATTTAGGGTAGTATGTTTTGCTATCAAGAGTACTTTCCATTAAAAAGATATTTTTAAAGCAAGTTAAAGTGGCAATGGGCTGGGCATATAGCTCCAAGAATAAAGGAGTGGAGACCACGCACCGAAAGACATAGCGTAGGTCGGCACCCCACAAGATCACAACAAACTGGTCAAACAAACTGGTTAGGGACGCCAGAAGTTGATGGGGGCAGGAGACATAAAACCATTCCTTGTCTTTGGGGGATACCTATGTTCAGCAGTGGACATATCAAGGTTGAAATGATGACAATGAATTATGAGATTTGTTTTTATCAGTGTTTTGTTTGTTTTAGGAATGAGTTTGATCACCTTCTTCCGGATCATACCACTTCACAGGATGAAACACCTCAGCCTCCAGAGCTTGTCCCAGCTCTGGAGGTCTACAAGGCAACCAGTCAGCTGTTTCTAGTATTCAAGAAAGAGAGAGACAGAAGGAGATTTGCGAAGTTGTGTAAATACATAGTGCAGAGTCTTCATTCTGAGTCTGTTAAGATGTCTTATGTCGGAGTGTTTTTGAATAAGGAATACAGGTAAAATAATCATATGGATGCTATTTCAAATAGTCCTAAGAACTATATTGTAGAATTACGTAAAGTTGCTTGGATATTCAAAGCTGAATAAAAAGTGGGCTACTTATCAATTGCAAATACACTACACAGGGCCTTTTGGACCCAGCACAAGAGGTTGCTTTTTTTAGGGTTCCGTACCCAGAGGGTGCCAACGCAACCCTATTACTAGGCCTCCGCTGTCCGTCTGTCACAGGGCTGTATCTTTTGAACCGTAATAGTTAGAGAGTTTACATTTTCACAGAATATTTAGGTATATCTATACCCGCTATAACAACAAATAATAAAAAAATACGAAATAACACTCCTTTCTTTGGGCAGTCGTGTAATAAAAGGGGTCCCTATACAAGAAACGTGTATTTTTGGCGTTTTTTGCTCGACGGCGGTACGGATCCCTTCCTGTGCGAATCCGACTCGCACTTGGTCGGTTTTTTTATTGCCTTAGACTGGCAAAGTAGTAGGAGTGTAAGAAAAAGACAAATTACGGATATTGCATACATGGCTCTACGCGCAACAAATACATGCTTGTTTGTAATTGCATAGTCCAATTAACAGTATTGACCCACTAGCATGTTGTGGACTCATTTAAGGATAAAAATAGCCCTGTACTAATGCGATTACGACCATTGCATGCATGCTTTGCTCTAAGCATGCATGTGACACGCAACAAATGCTTGTTTCTTATTAAGACTTGTTTTTCTATGTGTGATCCATTTGAATCAATAGTTTGTAGGTCATGCAATCGCGATAGTTAATTAAGTACTTTATACATAAAGGAATGTCAAATAGTTTTAGGATCTCTGTTTGTAACATCAGGCTTATGTCTGAAAGTATTATAATTGAAGAAAAGACTGAATTTCCAGAATTTAATGCATCGGGTCCATCCAAAAATATGTATCTTCCTACATAGAAACTCGAAGGGGTTTATACTTGTTGAAAAGTTTGTAAATGCTCATTAGAAAAATCCTGAAATAATAGACTGGCAAAGTGACAGTTGACTCTTTATAATGTATGCGTAGGTATGTATATTCAGTAATGTGCACTCCATAAAGACAAAAAGACATTATTTACCCTCTAGTTTCTTTGCTACAAAGGCTTCGCCACAGAAATATATCGAGGTAAAAGCATGGATGTATAAAATAGAAGGATACCGCGCGGTCTAAGACGCGGGTGAAGCCAAGCAATGGCCGCCGAAGTGAGCATGTGTGGGTTGACGGCCCAATGGCAGCCGACCGGCCCATTATGCTGGTTGATGTGTGCGTGCGTGCGTACAAAGCGCGGCGGCCATTGCTTAGCTTCACCCGCGTCTTAGACCGCGCGGTATCCTTCTATTTTATACATCCATGGGTAAAAGGAAAAAGTGTATGTACCTCGCGTGCTAGAAAGGCGTACCAGCGACCTACTTTGCACGCCTTTAACTTCAGTTGTCGTCAATATTATATGATAATGGTATAATTAATTGTTCATATGAAATGGAAAATTTATGTTTTCCATCACTAAATTACACTTTTGGCGTCAAACGCCGAGCGAAAAACGTTACACGCTTGGTTGCCATACAAATCGACGAACTAATTCCTTGTATCTCGATATATTTCTGTGGGTAGGACGGTAGAAATTAGTAGGTTAGGCGGAACCTTATCTCACTACCTACTCTACTACCCTTAATTGAGTAGAAATTAGAGGGTAAGCAGCGTCTTGTTGTCTTTATGGTGTGCATGCCACTGCATGTATTATCTACGCATTTCTCACGTATGAAGTCCGGAGTATTTTATTATAAACTAACTTTGAAACATTTGACTGTACAGCATTATTCTTCCCCAGTCTCCGATGGATCTCCCACATCAAGGATCTCCTCTACAAATGCTGCATGTACTTGGAAGAACTAAAGCCCGAGTCCCCCATAGATATGCAGAGCATCCTCATATTCCTGCACACTTTGGTGGCTTTCACCGCCACCAACACCTGGGCAATCACCAGGCTGAAGAACTTTGAGAAGCTGCGGGGAGGGATGAATCAGTTATGTGCCAACGTCATGGGATCTTTGTTCCATAAGGGATATTATTTAACTTTAAAGGTAGGCCTTTCACTGCTCCGATACCTTAACTTGAGCTAACCTTTTTAAATGATCGCCCAAGGTCCGCGGACCACAGGTTGGGAAACACTGCCTTAAGTTAAATTCAACCTAACTGTATTCCTTACACTCGCCATCTCTAGTACCTGTGCACTCTGGTCAGAGTGTTTGTAGCTATTTGTATGCTTTATTTAGCTGGTCTTCACTTCCGGTTTTTTGTTGGTGGAATTTCAAACTTTTTTTTAAAGGTGTTGTGCAAGCACTTAACCACAGACGATTTCATTACTTTTTATAGCATTACTAGTGTAGTGAACAATCTCCTTTTGATGGACGAACTCGATTCTATGAGAGAAAAAAATAAGGCTCAATGAATGCCTAGATTCAATTGATTCTAGGGACAGAGGAGTGGTGTTGTTGCAATGGTATCACGAGATCACATTACGTGTTTCAGATTGAGTCTTAGTTTTTTATTATTTATTTATTTATTTATTAAAACATAGGGTTAACATACATTTAGGAACAGTGTCCCACAAAACCTTTAATAAGGTTTGTCTGTGGGATCATGAGTCTCTATATAAACTAAATAATTAGTATATTAAGTTAAAGTGCTTAAATAGTGTTTTTTTAACAGTCTTTTAAATCGCTTTTTGTTTGGCTCACGTCTAATTTCTGCCGGCAAACTATTGATTAAATACGGGATACGTTTTTTTAGGGATCTGTCTCCATAATAATTATTAACCCTTGGCACCAATAGTTTGCCATCAGCAATAGATTTGGTGTTGTATACATGTTCTATCGGTTTGACTAAAGATTCCTCTGGTCCGTGCCCCAGACAGCTATGGTTATTGACGGCAAGCAGGTATTTATGTTTTAAGCTGATAGGTAATATTTTACATATTTTAAAAAGACGTTTATAATTGTTTTTACATTTATGTTTGGTTTTGTTATTTACTAGAAGTTTTAAAAATCTTAGTTGCATATTTTCTAATCTATTTATATTCGTCTTGGTTGTAAGGCCATAGCTGTCAAGGGCATAGCCCAGAATTAGTTGGCGTCTGATAGAGCTAATATAAACAATGTCTTAATTTAAAACGAACAGTAATATCAATTGATATGACGGAACAGAGCAATAACCTATCATCATTAATGAAAGTGACACAGCTCGTGTCCTTGTGCATTACATAATGTATATCTTGGATGTCTGTCACGTGTCTTAATTGGGATATGATATGATAGTATAGTGATAAATCGTTACATGTTCATATTAAAACTGTTGTAACATGGTTTTTCATTTTCAGTCATCTTTGTATGTTTGGCATCCCAAAAACAAGCAGTTATCATGCTCATTCTTGTTACCAATTTAAAGACTGGAATGAACTCTGGGATGTCCTTCTGTGCTTTTGTTCTTCAAGAAGCGAGTAAACCCAGGTCGCCAACGTACCGGCAGCTTTGGTGTTGCATATATCCACAGACATGATTCCTCCCCGTCTTGTTTTGCTTGTTTACACTTTTGCCTATATTCAAATAAAAATACAGAGCATTATTTATATTGTGCAGAATGAAGATAAGAAATAATAACGTGACGTTCATGAATTACTCTATTGACATGCAAATACATTATTACTTAAACAGTAAAATTGCTGCAATTTGTACTACATGACACATCGACTAGATACGGAATAATTATAAAGTCATGTCAGTGAACTGTGTTATCGCAGTTTATTGTATAAAATGCACTCAACTCTCGGCTACAGCATTTTTCAAATGATATAAGGCCTGATTGGTAACGAATCTGCCAAATTCAGAAAGTGTTTTTCCAACTTTTTTTGCTAATATGTTTACCAATGTACTGTCAGTATCACAAAAACATCATGTCAGAAAATATCTGCTCAATAAGTTTTCAGAAAGACCCTGAATTTAATTGGAGTCGACACTAAAAAATGATTGTCGCCAATTGGCTGTAAAATTTAACTTGGAACGGAATCTACCACGTAGTGGTTTTTTTTACACTACTAGGTTATCAATATACACGATCATTGTAAGCGAGGTTCTTCCACATTCACATAAGACCATTAAGATCATTTTTTGAAATAGAAAAGTGTGGCTTCTAATTTCTGGTGCACCAGATAATTGGTCAGAGCAGTAGCGTTCATCGCGACCGGCACGGTTAATAGGGAGTTCTACATCAACGGGTGTTTGAATGGCTTATACCTTTTGTTCAAAATAAAAGCACAATGCTTGACAATAATTTTGACAAGCCTCGTCGGCAGACCTAACTGAAGGACATTATCGTAAGCTTCCTTGAACGTAATAGTATCAAAATCCTGTCTAAGACCTTGACCTACGTAATGGCCCACATTGTCGATCTGTGGAATGATAGTTGGTTCAGGTCAAGGGAATTATGGGTAAGACCAATAAGAGTGGTTTCAGCTACAGACTTAAATTACCAATATTACGATAGATCTAGTAGAATCGTGCGTCGTCTAAAAATATATCATTATCAGTCAAGGTTTAAATTGGTTTACTATACAACCTTTTTATTTTCCAGTCGCTTCTCCTCCGAGGATTGTGTCGCGAGAAAGTATGCCTCAAGAACATAGCCCTGACAGCCGTGGTGACGCTCTCGCTGCGGCCGCTCGTCTCCGCGCAGTTTTCTGAGAAACTGCTCACGATGTACATCATACAGATTCTATCTGTGCCCACACTGGTGTTCCACATGCAGCAGATTTCACCTGAAGTGAGTATGCCTCGACACAGCCCTAACTAATGACATTGTCTGCGGCCGCTCGGCCCCGCTCAATTCTCGGAAGAACTAGTCACGATGTACATCATACAAAAACTGTCGATTCTCACACTGATGTTCCACCAGCAACACAGTTCACTTGAAGTGATTATGCCCCGACACAGACCTGAATAGTGATGCTGTTGGCGGCTGGTCCAGGCCACTTCTCAGAAAAACTGCTCACGATTCTGTCAGTGCTCACATTGCTCACGCAGCAGTGCTCACGTGCTGGTATTCCATATGCAGTACATCTCGCCCGCAATAGGTATCGCATAAGCGAAAGCATTTATTTACCAAAGATTACTTCTTGATATGGTGAAGTAGTGTGTCACATCACAACACGTACTTCCCTAGGGTACAATGCGCAATCGTGTTATGCTTATGTGTTAAGTGTTGCAGTTAAAGGGATCCTTTGTGGCATGTGCTACAAAAAAAATACGAAGTAGTAGTTGTATTGTATAGCTATGGGAAAATCCTACACTCTATTTTGGAGCATTCCATGAACATATTTCGTAAGGGACACCACCGTTTTAATACTTCCGAGAAATAAATTCAGGAAGCTAATTATCAGCATTGTAATATCATAACTCGGCTTTAAGATTGGTAGTGTTTCTTAACAGCTAATACGTTTTATTAAGGTAGCTGCCATAGCGTTTTGTAAGGGACAAAAAGTTGATATTTTCATGGAATGCTCCTTTTATGATTATAAATATACTAATATGAGTTTTTAACTTTCCAGTCCATCACGGTATTCCGAACACACGCCATGTTCGACAAGTGCTTGGAATTCCTCAGCACCGATCAGAATATGCGAATAGTGTTCAACACTCTGGAAGGAAACTACGCGCTCTGTCTCCTGGCCAATTTGATACAGCTAGCGCACTCCGAGCGCGATTATGCATTGGCGGACAGTTACTATCCTACTTTTGTGGTAAGTTAGTAAAATTAAGTAACTACAAGTCGAGTTATACCCAAATTTCAAAGGTTCATTAGGAACTGTTCCGACCTTGGGTCGATTTCAGAGTGTTTTGATCACATTTTCTTTTTGTAATTCCTGTTAGTAATATGAAAAATAATTATATAGGTACCTTTTATAGAAACGAAACAAATTATCTAATTTTAAGAAATAAACGCTCTACGGCTAATCTCATTTTATCACAAGTAGTCGCTACTAGAAATTTCTTTACGGTAATGATAGTGAAACACTGATTTCATTTGAAAAACACTGGCAAAATGACCTGATATGGTTTCTGTATTTTACACATAAGTAAGTTAAGAATCTGAGTATCTGATATAAGTAATGTTACCTTGTACCAAACAGTTGGTGGTAACCCGCTTCCTCGACTCCTGCCAGCAATACGTCGTTTGCAAAAAGGGCAACCTGAGCAACTGGCACCCAGTGCTCGGCTGGTTCTCCCAAAGCTTCGACGCGTATCTCCCTCCCACCATGGGGAATCTCCGCACACAACTCTCCCTCCTCTGGGGGGCTCCGTTACTGAAGAAGATGTTAGCGAGTCCGTTGAAAGAGATGGTGGAAGCGGGGGTTAGCGGGGAAGAGGGGGCGGGGCCCTCCCAGCCCTCCACACCCGTGCAGAGCAATAATCCCGCTGCGATTATTAGAAGGGCTTTTGAGGCTAGAACTAATAGGTAAGACTACTGTTGCCATTTAAGCGCTTCAAATAACAAATTTCAATTATTTTCTAAAATACCTTTAGTATGTTGTTTCAGTAACATTTATTCTATTTTCAGGGCAAATGCAAATAAAAATTACAGGAAACTAGGATCTCCCGATTGTACCAAAGCTGCTTTAATATGCTCGATGTACCACACGGCATTGCAGACTATGACGCAGGTTAAACTAGATATATTAACAGGTAAGACTAAACACAGATAGAACCTGTAAAGTAACATTAGTACATTGTGTATCAAGGGCGGTAAGTAACTAAAACTCGTGTTATTAAAGCCCTCGGCTTCGCCTCGGCCTTGTAACAAGCACTCGTTTGTAATTCCTTTACCGCCCGTGGCACACAATGTTTTTCATCACACTTGTGAGGAAATCTGATTAAAATAACCTTACTTAACCTAAATAAGATTGTAAAACTGACAGTGACATTAGTGACATATATCCATAGACAATGCGGATGTCAAGTCACGTTCGGAAACCATAGCGGTAAAGACTTAAAATGGTTGATTTTATATTTGCAAAATACTGAAATACACTATTTGAACATTGAATTAACGTTACAGAAATATGTGTTTACATGTATTTGCAAAAACAGTTCTCTTTAAATAAATATTTCAGTAATAAAAGTTAAAAAAGTAAGTTGGCGTTTCCTTTGAACTAGGGATGTAACGATACCGATACCGATACCGATATATCGGTATGGCCGATATATCGGTATCGCCGATATTATACAACCGATATTTGAAGAATTTGCTGTATGAAAAAAAATCTGCAAAAAGTAATTTCAATTTCTGACTTAATTTATGTATTGGTCTATTCTATTACCTTGTGCAATCATAATTACTATGTTATTTAAATCTTTGGTTCTTAATAAAAAAAAAGAATTTTGAGTTGACAATTTATTATTTTTACTTTACACTTTCAAGGTTGACTCTCTGGTAAATATAACCAGTAGTCATTGCCATTAGTTATAATAAGGACATAAAAATATCTGAAATTCATACTTCATTATTTAGCTAAGATATCGGTATCGGTATCGGTATCGCCGATATTAACAACTATATATCGGTATCGGTATCGTATCGGCAAAACTGTGTATCGTTACATCCCTACTTTGAACATGACAAATAAGAGTAAAACAGAACCAGCGTTTCAAATTTAAAAAGAAAACCATTACGCCCTAGGGCGTAATAGGTCATTTACGGCCCGCAAAAACTACGTGTAATGACACCATTTTCGAGCAAGTGTGATGAAATAGTACATTTTGTATCAAGGGCGGTAAGTAAAGAATTACAAACGAGTGTTTGTTACAAGGCCGAGGCGAAGCCGAGGGCTTTAATAACACGAGTTTGTAATTCCTTTACCGCCCGTGGCACACACAATGTTTTTCATCACACTTGTGAGGAAATCTGATTAAAATAACCTTACTTAACCTAAATAAAATTGTAAAACTGACAGTGACATTAGTGACATATATCAAGACGACAAGTCACGTTCGGAAACCATAGCGGTAAAGACTTAAAATGGTAGATTTTATATTTGCAAAATACTGAAATACACTATTTAAACATTTAATTAATGTTAAAGAAATATGTGTTTACATGTATTTGCAATAACAATTCTCTTTAAATAAATATTTCAGCAATAAAAGTTAAAAAAGTAAGTTGGCGTTTCCTTTGATCATGACAAATAAAAGTAAAACTGAACCAGCGTTTCAAATTTAAAAAGAAAACCATTACGCCCTAGGGCGTAATAGGTCATTTACGGCCCGCAAAACCTACGTGTAATGACACCATTTTCGAGCAAGTGTGATGAAAAATAACTTAAATAGTAAAGTCGCAAAATTACGGTTCAGATATATAAATTAAGACATTTCCTCATCTATTCGTTGTTTGTGTGTTTTCAGGTCTTTGCAACCAAGATGAAATATTATATTCACTGTGGCAATTCCTTTGCACGTTGGGACCAAATTGTGGACTGAAATCATTTCTTGATCTCTTAGCTGTAAACACGAAGACGTCTGCGCCCGAGTTCCAAATGTTGATACTGTTCGCGGATTGCATGACGCATTATGTTACGTAAGTATTCTTTTAGAAAATAACACAACCGTTTGCTAGTGTTACTTCAAAAGCAAAAATTTCTTGTAGCTTTTCACATACTGTCTGATATTGTCTAATAATGAAATAAACGATTGAAACACAACACGAAAATTAAATATGCGATCGAGGTGAAATGCAATAAGGTGAAACGCTACAAGATTATTTTGCTTTTGAGATAAAATACTAACGAACGAATACAACTCTTGTAGGATCGTTTAGCGGCAATTTACGGCCAATCTGTAAAATTGTTGCTTTCTAATTAACTGTGAACTTAAAAGTTAAATGGACATTAAGCAATTAGGAGAGAGATTTAAATAAAATGTTGGATTAATTTCAGGATTTTAGATGATATGGAAATGTATGAGCAGCAAGAGCCATTCAAACTGCAAGACTTCGTGAATATGTCTCAGTTCCTCAACATGTTTGTTTATAAGTCCATCATGAATCAGTTGTTTGGTGAGTAAACATTTGATCGAAACACACTAATCACCTGACTTACAATTACTATACAAACATCAATTACCTACTCCAGTGTTTATTTTACTCACTTTGGGTCAGCACGTTTTTAACCAGCTAATGAATAATTGAGCGTCTACTGATTTATGATTGTAAATTTATTGCCCGATTATAGTCAGCTTGCACCTGGTTTGTATTTCGTTTCATAGAAACCAGTACGGTACTAAATGCTAACAAAATGACTGCGTCGTATATCTAGCACGTTACACAGCATGTAACTGCATGTAAAACATGTTATATGCTGTATCACGCGCGAGATATGTCGAGATCATTGCTAGCTGAGCAGGTGCAAACTTAGCTCAACGAGGTAGCGTGGTCTCATTTCAACGGGTAATGTTTTTAGGGTTCCTCTGAGGTGAAGTAAGCGCCACTCTATTCTCTGCCAGCTACTCTGCCGTGCCATGGCAAAACAACGTAACTACGTATGGAGTTCCTATACTACATACGTTGTTTTGCCATGACACGGCAGTACTACTCAGCTTTTAAGTTTAATGATGACGATGATGAAGATGCTGATGATGATGTACCTCAAAGGAAAAAAACAAAACCCTTATGTAGGATTGTTTTACTTAATTTATGCCACACCTGGCCATAAAGTGGCTTTTACCGCACCCGACGCGTACGGAAAAAGCCGTCTGGCCAAGTGTAGACATAAAATGATGTAGGTACACAACACGGGAGGTAATAAAGAAAGCCCTCGATCGCATATTTACGTCCCTCGCTTGCAGCTCGGGCCGCAAATATCTGCGATCTCGGCCTTTCTTTGTTTTACCACCCTAGTTCTGTAATGTACCTACTATTGATCACTGTCGTTCGTCAGATCTCAAGAACATCCAAAGCAACGAGCTGTTCGCGTCGCTTCACACACTACTATTAGTGCTGTACCGCCGCGACTGCCGTAGGGCCTACACGCCCGAAAACCACTGGCTGGTGCGAGAGATTCGCGAGGGTCAGTTCATGGCCGATCTGGAGAAGGGGAAGAAGCCACAGCAGGTATAATGCCACAATTATAAGTATCTGTAATATTAGCAAAAAGTAAAGTGCTATTTGCATTATTTCACACACACTAGTGCAGATTCTACTGCACACTATCGCCGTGAATGCCGCAGGGTCTACACGCTCGCAAACGATTGGGTGGTACTCGACATCCGCAAGGGACAGTTCATAACCGACCAAGAGAAGTAAGAAATCCCCTGCAGAATTGATGCCTCGATTATAAATATCTTTAGTAATACATATAAGTACAAAACAACGAGCTATTCCCATTGCACACTAGTGTTACACCACCGCAGCTGCGGGAGGGCTTACACGCTCGATCACATGATGGTGCGCGAGCGCCCTAGTCATTCTGGCATCACAATCGCTGAGAACCGTTACTCAATGGAGCAATTGTCTACGTATCGTATTAATTTAGACGTATAAAACCATTTTTTTTTCAGGTTCTGGTCCAGAAGACTCCGCATATGATAGCGCATGGCGAGCGAGTAAGACTGTTCAGGCGCGCTGTTGCAGACGAAAAGGTAGCGAACTAATATATTTTTTCTCACTTTTATCTGATTTAAGAGAAAAATTGTCACAGACATTAGGTTAAACCGTTGTAAAGTAGTTCTCTACTTTTCAACAGTTTAACCTGATGTCTGTGACTTTCGACGGAAATTTTGCACAATTTAGTCTGTTGACAACCAAAACTCGCTAACAAATACCTACTGCGGTTCTTATTTCAATATCGATTCAGTAGCGCTGCGTCCGGATTCAGTAATATACGAGTAGTGACGGAACTTTTAGTAAGTTTTGATCTTCAACAGAAGATTAGTATTCACGTAGTGGTCGTTTTTAGGTAGTGCTAGGGCTGACAGAACGCGCATGCGGCGGTCGCTCCACACTGGTGACAGTGCGTCGCGCGCGGCTCGTGGAGGACGGCTACCGGCAGCTGGCCGCGCTGCCCAGCCGCGCGCTCAAGGGGCAGGTGCGCGTGCGGTTCATCAACGAGCAGGGGCTCGACGAGGCCGGCATCGACCAGGACGGCGTCTTCAAGGGTATGTGACGTCGTACTATACCTCGTGTTTAGGTGGTGCTGGGGCTGACAGCGCGCGTGCGGCGGTCGCTCCACACTGGTGACAGTGCGTCGCGCGCGGCTCGTGGAGGACGGCTACCGGCAGCTGGCCGCGCTGCCCAGCCGCGCGCTCAAGGGGCAGGTGCGCGTGCGGTTCATCAACGAGCAGGGGCTCGACGAGGCCGGCATCGACCAGGACGGCGTCTTCAAGGGTATGTGACGTCGTACTATACCTCGTGTTTAGGTGGTGCTGGGGCTGACAGCGCGCGTGCGGCGGTCGCTCCACACTGGTGACAGTGCGTCGCGCGCGGCTCGTGGAGGACGGCTACCGGCAGCTGGCCGCGCTGCCCAGCCGCGCGCTCAAGGGGCAGGTGCGCGTGCGGTTCATCAACGAGCAGGGGCTCGACGAGGCCGGCATCGACCAGGACGGCGTCTTCAAGGGTATGTGACGTCGTACTATACCTCGTGTTTAGGTGGTGCTGGGGCTGACAGCGCGCGTGCGGCGGTCGCTCCACACTGGTGACAGTGCGTCGCGCGCGGCTCGTGGAGGACGGCTACCGGCAGCTGGCCGCGCTGCCCAGCCGCGCGCTCAAGGGGCAGGTGCGCGTGCGGTTCATCAACGAGCAGGGGCTCGACGAGGCCGGCATCGACCAGGACGGCGTCTTCAAGGGTATGTGACGTCGTACTATACCTCGTGTTTAGGTGATGCTGAAGCTGACAGAGCGTGGGTGCGGCGGTCGCTCCACACTGGTGACAGTGCGCCGCTCGCGGCTCGTGGAGGACGGCTACCGGCAGCTGGCCGCGCTGCCCAGCCGCGCGCTCAAGGGGCAGGTGCGCGTGCGGTTCATCAACGAGCAGGGGCTCGACGAGGCCGGCATCGACCAGGACGGCGTCTTCAAGGGTATGTGACGTCGTACTCTACCTCGTGTTTAGGTGGTGCTGGGGCTGACAGAGCGCGCGTGCGGCGGCCCCTCCACAGTGCCACGGTGACAGTGCGTCGCATCCCCATAGATTGTCACAGAGTGCGATTCTGTACGGACCGCACCCACCAACTCCCCGCTCACGAGATCGTCTGTGACCGTGTTTTTTTTTTCGAAGCCTGACTAACTTGCAAGCCTTATTGACTGTAGCAAAAATCGGACCAGGTGGGGTCCGTTGCGTTCCCTGGGGTTGAAACAGCTCGCTGGCCGGACCACCTTGAGTGGGTCGGACTAGGTGGGGGCCGATGTGCCTTGGATCAAACCAGGACGCTAGGCCAGGGCCACCTTGAAGTTACGCTGATTGCTCAAAGTGAGCAGCGGTCAAGCGCAGCGGGAAGGTTGAAGCGGATCAACCTGTCCTTATATGGGTGTGTGGATCCAACGAAAAACGGTCTGTGGCCGACCTACGCTCCGCTAACTTATGCAGGGTTGCTACTCCAGGACTTTACTGTCCCAACGGTTATTCGTTCTCTGAGCTGTATGACCTGCCCACTGCTACTTCAAGGGTATATGACGACGTATAACTACACCTATTTTTTTAAGATTAGAATTTTAATAGTCATTTATGCCCATGTTTCTCCATTTTCCTAGGATATGATTCAGTAACCTATTATGTTTTAAAGATAAACCCCGTTTTAAGATTGATTTTCTTGAAAACGCATGACGTATAACGCAGATGCACGTATTTTTAATCTGAAAAAAAAAAACAAAGTAAGTAAAGTAGTAGTTCGCCCCGAACAGTAAAATCAAGAATTTCTTCATTCCACCTTCCGAAATTTCAGAGAGATCGGATTAATATTACTCTAGTTGTCGCCGAACAAATACACGTACGCTGACGACGAATTGCCGACGCCGGTCCAAGAAGCCAGTAATTTCGGACTGTGACTATTAGTTGAGGGAAGCTTGAGGGGAGATTGTATTGGATGTATCTGGATTAAAATTATGAGTGCATCGGTAACCCTAAGTGATATTAGGGTTTAATCATGACTGTGATTGAACTCTGTATGCCTCATTAATTGAAATAAATAGTTAACTTCAACCCTAACTTTAATTAAAATTTGTACGACCATGTAAAAACCAAACGCGTTGCAAGTGTTTATTGCTCTACCATATATTTCCCGCAATAAAATGTAGCTTATGCCATTTTAGTGCATGCTATGCATGCAAGGAGAGAATTACAAACGTACTTCCGCAATTACAACATTATTAGCGACCTGTCAGACCTAGCGGTTGCGCATGGAAGTGAGAAATGTTTTCATTATTAGTGTTACGTGGTATAATTAAAGACAGCCTGCCAGGTTCCAATGTAAACTTTTTTTCGAGAGATTACTAGGTACCTGAACGCCAATTATTCTCTACGTGTACTAATTATTTAGACGTCCGACTACATGAGATTTAATTACAAAGTTGCAAACCGGATGCATCACAAGCCTATCTTGGAAGTTATAAAACTTGAATTGATCATATCTAATCTAAGAAATGCAATTACGGTAACGGTAATTTGTGTAACAGGCTCCTCAGGATAAGCCTGGCCTTTTTTTTATGTGAGCAATGTTACCAGGCATACAGTAAATATTATAGTAGTTAAACTAATGAATTTAATCTCCGGGGCACTGCTAATTTGTTCTTGATAAAATAGTAACTATATCATTTGTCATAACATGTGCAGAATCTTAGCTAACTACAGCTCGCGGTAAATAACTTTATGCCAAAGTGGCTTTAACCGCACGCTACGCGTACGGAAAAAGGCTTTCTGGCCAAGTGTAGACATAAAATTATGTACACAACACGGGAGGTAATAAAGAAAGCCCGCGATCGCATATTTACGTCCCTCGCTTGCAGCTGCGATCTCGGCCTTTCTTTGTTTTATCACCCTAGTTGTATAATGTACTATTAGCGGTGACCTTGATTGCATAGTAGCAAAATATAAGTGGTCGTGGGCATGTTTGTAGAGCGCAAAACCCCTCCACATTTTACTATAGTAATTTTTGATAGCTAATAAATGTCCCACTGGGACCTAGTCAAATAAATGATTATGCTATTAAATTAAGCGACTTACTTTATTCGTGTTATCTTACAGAATTCTTGGAGGAGACTATAAAGCGCGTGTTTGATCCGTCGCTGAATCTGTTCCGAGTGACAAGTGAAGAACGTCTGTATCCTTCGCCCACCTCGTGCCTACAGGACAACCATTTGCAACTGTTCGAGTTCATAGGCCGCATGCTTGGCAAGGCTGTTTACGAGGTACGTGATTATTTAAATAAACTTATGATCAGGAATCCCCATGGGTTCACGACCGCGCGTTTGATACTAAAAATTGTATCCAGGAGATCACTAATAATATGAAGTGTCAAAACACTCGGAAAGTATGCAGTTTAGTATGAAATACGACTTGTGACGTCATGCTCAACATGGTGCCTTATTTTTAGATTTTATCATTTTAAATTCGTTGGTGACACGAAAATAAGTCTAATTGACTTTATTTGAGCAGTTTTGGAAACGTAATTTGACGATTAGAGTTAGTTAATTTATATTGATTGTTGTCAAATACCCTATTAATAGAACCTGTATATTCTGGAATATTTAGGGATGTATAATTTTCAACCATTATTTCCAGGGTATCGTGGTGGATGTGCCATTCGCGTCGTTCTTCCTGAGCCAAGTGCTCGGGCAGACTAACCAGGCGCTGTACAGTTGGATCGACGAGCTTCCCTCCCTCGATCGAGACCTGTACCGCAGTCTCACCTACATTAAACACTTCCAGGTTATTGTTATTTTATGCCTTTCTGCTAAAATTCTATTGTATTATTAAATACTGCCCATTTTGATGGCATGGTTCGAAAGTCACGACTATGTACCGCAACTGAACGACAAATCGCGACAACTGATCAAACTTGACTCTTTAAGTACAATATTGACTGAGATGACGACGAAAATAAAATGCTGTACGACAATATTGGTCCATCAGAGCCTGCAAATCTAGTCTTTATAATGCTTGAATTAATGCTAAAGTAGTTATATAATTCGTTTTTTAATTATCTTTATTTAGGACTGTCAACATATCGACGACAACAACGTATATGATTCTAATTGCAGATGTACGTTGTTGTCGTCGATATACAGCTTGTGTGCAACCTAGGTGTTATTGAAGTGTAAATAAATATGTGAATATATTTGCTGATAATTTACAAAGTAGTCTTTAAACAAGCCCTCGGGTGCTTATTGATGTATGAAAAACGTAAGGCGAAGACAGAATAAGGAATTGAGGTACACGAGGCCATAAAGATGTCGCTTTTTACAGGGGGATATTTCGACTTTAGAGCTCACATTTTCCGTGGACGAAGAGCGATTAGGTGAAATCGTCACTCACGAGCTGGTGCCAGGCGGGAAGGCCATAGCCGTCACCAATGAAAACAAGTAAGGACATCATCACTTAGCATGTAGTCTACATGACTTAACCCAGTACAGCTCGCAGCAACTAAGTCTAGAGGTGACCTTGATTGCGCAGTAGCAAAATGTAAGGGATCGTAGAGACAGTAGTGCGCAGATCTCTTCCACATTATGTTCACCGCGAGACTAAGAGCCTATGCACACGGCGTCTTTTAAACGCGCCGTTGACGCGTGTTTCGTAGCGCTGTCACTTTTACACCCTAAAAATAAACAGAGACAGCGCTAAGGTTCGTTAGGTGGCTTCAGTTGCCCGAAGGGCAAACAGCCAAGAAGTAGGAGCTCCGCAAAGCGGAGCTCCGTCGGTTTCCAATAAGATCGGTGTGTTTACAAAAGTTAGTTTGTCGACAAAAATAACAGTGGTACCAAATTAGTAGTGCCAAAGGGAAGGAACGGTTTAAAAGACGCCATGTGCATAGGCTCTAAATTGTCGCGAGCGTAAAAAAAGTACAAGTCGTAGGTAGGTAAGAAATGTGTATTGCAGGGTACATACCCTGCCTTGTACATTTGTATGGTAGGGTCTCTTGCGATTAACGACTGTACCAAATTACACCTTGCATATTAAACCCTGTTTAGTTAAAATATCAACACAATCATTGATATGTTGAACATATATTAAAATTTAACTATCGTGGTACAAATATTTGTTACAATAAATAACAATTACTAGTTGATATACGCCGTTTTATATTATTTCAGAATCAACTACATACATCTGATGGCCCATTTCCGAATGCATACGCAAATAAAAGACCAAACCAACGCTTTTATCAAAGGCTTTAGGACCATTATAAACCCAGAATGGTTGTCACTGTTTTCTACTCCTGAGGTAAGTTGAGTCTACATCTCTTTTCTAATCAATGCCTTACGTAGATTTTTTAACCGACTTCAAAAAAAAGATGTTATCAATTCGACCCGTATGTATGTACTATTATCACAATTGCACAGTTTTTATATATGTTAGTCTATACCAGCTTCTAAACGTGTGCCAAATTTCATAAATGTATGTATGTTAGTCCCCGCTTATCTCAAAAACTATAAGTCGGATTGCAAACAATCTTTTTAGGGTTCCGTACCTCAAAAAGAAAAAAACTGAACCCTTATAAGATCACTCGTGTGTCTGTCTGCCTAGCTGGCAGCCAATTTGCTCCGAAAGTACTGAACCGATTGAGTTGAAATGTGTTACATATATTAAGGTTAATGACCCAAACACGGACGTGTCACGGAAATATATGAAATACTTTAATCATGGGGCCACATTTGGGGGGTCAACTAGAAAATAAAAAAAAGTTAGAAAATAATATCGTGTGATATATTAAATGAAAGGGCTTACTCTGAGAATTTCAAATATATGTTTTTATAATTTTTATATTAATATTTTTGAAGTTATTTACGAAAATAGGCAAAAACTGACCACCCCCCCCCCCCCCCCCCCTTATCTCCGAAATGATTGTACTTAGAATTTTGAAAAAAATATGAAATAGTCCTGCACCTATAATTACAGGAAAACCTATAAGAAGTCTGTGCAGTAAAGTATTGTGTTATATTATTTTGAACGTACGGAACCCTCTCCACGCGAGTCTAACTTGCACTTGTCCGGTTTTTTTTTTATAGAAACATTAAACGTCATACAAAGTAACTGATTTGATCTGTCAAGAAAGTTCCCTATGATAATATGATAAACTTTTTTTTCTACTCCTGTACTGTTATCTGTCTTTTACTTGGTCACGAACACTAATATAAGAGCATACATAATATGAGTTCAGAGAAGTCTATACTCTATTCCCCATAACAGCACTAGTGTCGTTATAGTCACTTTACGTTATTGCTAGCAGCCACAGACTTCTAAATCTAGGATTAAGCGCTCAGTTTTAACTTTACGGTAAAAATGCACAACTACCAACTTAACAAACAATTAAATTCCAACGGTTTTTAAGAAAAACAAAACTTTCCGAACTAAATTCTGCCAACATAAAAAAAGTATTTTTAATTTAAGTATATTTTAAATTTAAAAAAAAAGGTTACCATAGACACATACTGTAAGTCAAACGTCATATTTGCCTTGTTTCCAGGTTATGATTAATTTTGTATTTTATAATTTAAAACCTCGTCGTAGAAAAAGTATTGTATGCAACGTTGTATAATTAAGTCAAAAAACGCTCATTGCGTCTCTATTTGCGATACTCGCCGCATTCGCGGCTCGTATCGCAACTCACGCAATTCGCATTTTTTGAACCCACTTATACAACTGTTGCATAAAATACTATTATGCCACACCTGGCCATAAAGTGACTTTTTCCGCTAAAAAGCCGCTTTCTGGCCAAGTGTAGACATAAAATGATGTACACAACACGGGAGGTAATAAAGAAAGCCCTCGATCGCACATTTACGTCCCTCGCTTGCAGCTCGGGCCGGAAACATCTGCGATCTCGGCCTTTCTTTGTATTACCACCCTAGTTGTGTAATGTACTATTTTAGCTCCAACGTCTAATAAGCGGCGACAACGTGCCTCTGGACCTGCGCGACTTGCGGCGCCACACGCAGTACTATGGCGGCTTCCACGACTCGCACCGTGTTGTGTGCTGGCTCTGGGACGTGCTGCAGCGAGACTTCACGGAGAACGAGCGCGCCATGTTTCTTAAGGTGCGTTTCTTGTATCATAGAGCGGCCGCTCATTGGGCCACTACGCCAGGGTGGGCCGGCTAGCGACCTGGTTCGACCCCAGGGAACGCCACGGCTGACCACCCGGTCAAACTATCGCTATGCCCAATAAAGACTTCACGGAGAACGAGCGCGCCATGTTTCTTAAGGTGCGGTTCTTGTA
The DNA here is from genome assembly GCA_947034925.1 of Eudemis profundana. Taxonomy (NCBI): domain Eukaryota; kingdom Metazoa; phylum Arthropoda; class Insecta; order Lepidoptera; family Tortricidae; genus Eudemis; species Eudemis profundana. The sequence continues at coordinate 18,055,066 of OX344802.1, read as the reverse complement.
TCATAGAGGGGCCGCGCATTGGGCCACCAAGCCTGGTGTGCGCCGGTGCCATAGGGAACGTGCACGAACTATGGGTGGCAGCACTAAACGACAAAAGAGACACGGGTGGACAATAAAGGAAACTATCACCACTGTCAAATGAAGTTGTCAATGTCAATGACAATATGTAAGTGTCAATGTCAAATATAGTAAGTCGTAGCTACACTGATGTTAATCGTCTTTCAGCGCGATAAATTAACGTTATTAACGGCGCTTTCGTCAACGTGGCCCCAGCATGAGAGGGTATATGATTTAGATTGGCGGCACCAGTTGGCAGCACCTTCGTCGTGCACGTTCCCTATAAATTAACGGCGTGTCCGTCAATGTGGTTCCAGCATGAGAGGTTACTTGATTTAGATTGGCGGCACCAGTTGGCAGCACCTTCGTCGTGCACGTTCCCTATACAAAATGTATGAAAAACCTCGCCCGCAGCTTGTGACCGCCACTAGTTTGGCCAGCTACAACTACGAAAAGCGAACGATACGTACCACGTTGTCAGCTATCCTTGGTACGTGCTACGACGAAACTTTGCATAGTCATAATCATTCATTCCAGTATTCCAGTCATGGTAATTCTACAATCTAAGCACCTAAGTACGAACGACGTAAGTATGACAAAACAATCGTGCGGGGAGCCCGACGTAAATGGGGAGAGCTTGTATACATCGCCGTATTTAGTAAATTGAAATATTTTTTTTAAACCTGACATAACATGACGTTTTTTTTCTAAATCCTACTGACTTTTGGGTAAGTATCTAACAAGCTAGGGGCTGAGACGGTCTCTGGGATCGAACCGGGTTGCTAGCACCAGACCACCAGGAAGTTTCGCTAATTGCTCAAAGTGAGCAATGGACTAGCGGGAGAGAAACCGAGACAAGTTTCTGGACTCGTATGACAGCGCACTTACTGTCATAGGCGACTGTGTCACCCAACAGTGAAAGCGTTGGCCAACTGTATGTTAAACTGTGTGTTTCGGTGGCGTAGTTGGTAGCGCGCCTGTGTTGGCCCGGATATCCGTAGGAGATACAGTTTCGAATCTTGCCCGAGACATATAATTTTTCCCTTTTTCTCTTCTAATAAAATATTTGTATGTTAAACTGTGAAAAAAGTGTCACCATAAAACAGATCAGATGTTACACAGCAATATTTTTTTGTCAAAGACTGATAAGGGCGAACGAAGGGCAACTTACTGAGAGCGTGTGTGTAATCTTCCATAATGTTCGCGTACATAAGCCTAGCTACAACTACGCACTGCTTTCTGTGGGATGCGCAATGACGAAATATTTTCACAATACCAGTATCTAACAGTCACCCTTGTCATTTCAGTTTGTCACATCGTGCTCTAAGCCGCCAGTGCTTGGGTTCGCGCACCTCAAGCCACCGTTCTCCATCCGGTGCGTCGAAGTCGGCGACGACGAAGATACCGGAGACACAATAGGTAAAATACTTTCAATTATATCAAAATTAAGGATAGGTCCATGCGAACAGTTCGGAACTATTTTACCCGTAACAAAAAATGCAGCTATAAAGAACAGCTGCGCAGTGCACGCGCCGCGTGTAGCACTGCCGACTGGTACTGATTTGGCGGTATTTTTACCGCCAAAGCGTTGGAACCGTCTGCGCGCTCGCTTAGCCCTGTCCTTTGTATACGTCAATGACCTACTTTATTTCGCGAAGGGGATAGAATTTAGAACGAATCATAGTGGAACTGGAATACTTTGGGGTTATTGTTAACATACGTCGTAAAGGAAGTACTGATGAAAAGGATGATGCATCAAATTTATGTAAGTACGAAATGCGTTGTACCCAGAATTAAGGTATTGGTATCACCAAAATTTATATTAGAAACTAGTGGACCCGCCCGCAACTTCGTTCGTGGAGGTGAGAAAACTCGGATAAAAAGTATTCTATGTGTTAATCGGGATGATAATCTTCTGTCTAACCTGTATTTCAAATTTCATGGAAATTTGTCTGATAGGTTGTGCGTGATGCGCGAACTAACGCAAAATTTCTACGATTATTTGTATATGTATTATTCTCTATATTAATGGGAGCATGCTACTGACTTCATTGTTCATTTCCACAGGAAGCGTAATCCGAGGTTTCTTCACTATCCGCAAGAAGGACCCCCTGAATCGCCTGCCCACATCATCCACCTGCTTCAATCTACTCAAGCTGCCGAACTACCAGAAGAGAAGCACGTTGCGCGACAAACTACGTTACGCTGTCAACAGCAACACTGGTTTCGAACTGTCCTAAACGCAACGTAACAAAAGGACTGGAGTGTCTACCAATATCCACCTACTTTCATCTACTCGAGATACCAGACTATATGAAAGTAACCACTTTTTGTTACAAATTACGTTACACTGTCACCACTCACACTGGTTTCGAGCTATCCTAAACGTAACGCAACAAAAGGACAACCGACTACCTATATGTACCTGTTTCAATCCACTCTAGGTGATCTATTATTGGAACGAACTTTGTGCGACAGATTTAGGTTACCCTGTCAACAGCAACACAAGTTTCGACCTATCCTAAACGTTACGTAAAAGGACTGAAGTGTCCATCTGAAGCAAAGCGCTTTATGCAACAAATTATTTTACGCAGTCGACGAAACACAAGTTCGAGCCGTCCTAAACGGGTGTCCCTTATTAGGCATAATTTAAAACTCCTATTATGAAAACGCATAACAGTTTAGGCATACGATGATTGAGCATACTGCTCAAATGGCATAATAGTAAAAACGCATACAAGTTAATTAGCATACCGATTGATTTGGCATACCTGAAATTAGCATAATATTGTTAGATATACCGAACGCATAAAGTTATGCGTTCCATAAGGACCAGTTGAATTGTAATAGTTCCAGCTAATTTTACCCCAGCTGCCTAACTACTAGAAGCGAAGCACCTTGTGTGGATAATTACAGAACGGTGTCTAAAACAATAATATCGTTTCGCTCCGAGTCAAGGTGGAACAAGGTTCCTTATATGTTATATGCCTACCTATGTGGTAAGTGGAATCTTAAATTCTGTCCATTTGTCAACCATCTAGAGTGTAGGCGCATATTCTACATAATTCTATTATCAAACCGCGTTTAGAAAGGGATTGAGCTCATATGTCATTTTTGAACTAATGCATGATATGACATTGTCAGTGGTAGAGTATGCAGATAAATTAAATTGTTATTTTGGTACAATGAAGTTCTAAAGCATGTTAAAAAAATATCAAATTATACAGCGTGTTTTTATTGTTTTCTTTATTAAAATATGTTAGTACATTGTAGACAATTTCTCGGCATCGACCGTTTAATACTTTACCGCGATTCATATTGTATACAAACGTATTTTTGAAAAGCTACGGCAATTTGATAAAGCGAAATAATGTGACTGGTGACAGATTTGTCAAATATGATAATACTATTTTTAGGGTTCCGTACCAAAATGGTAAAAAAGGAACCCTTATGGTGCGACTCTGTCTGTCTGTCTGTCTGTCTGTCTGTCTGTCTGTCTGTCTGTCTGTCCGTCTGTCACAGCAAGATATCTCAGGATCTACTGATGCTATCGACTTGAAACTTGGAATAGTGTTAAAAGTCGCCGATTCGAGCCTATTGGATAGAAAAAAAATCTTATACCTTTTTTACTTTTTTTTTAAAGGGGTCCGAAATGGGATGTGGAAAAACAAAAGTAGAGCTATTATATCGAGTGGGATATCAAAAGAAAGGGCTTAATTTGTAGATTCCAAAACAGTTTTTGTTTTTTTTTTTAATTTTGTACTTTTTGATTTATGACCAAAAACGTTCAAAAAAATACCATTCCCCCCCTATTATCTTCGAAGTTACTGAACAGAAAAATCTGTAATAATTACCAATTATTGATATCATCCTAAATATTACAGGAAAAATAAAACGGTTTTCCTAAACTGTATCGTTTTTTAGAAATTTTCAAAAATCGTACACATACTTATTTGCTCCTACTATGCTAACGGCCATACAGTTTTTGTTGTTCTATTCACGTATCTACTTACGAGTTTGTACGGAACCCTCGGTGAGCGAGTCCGACTCGCACTTGACCGGTTTTTTATTAAACAAATGACAATATTTACCGAGAATAGAGTTTAAATATGCAAATCATATTTAGCTATTAATTCTATTATTTATAAGGGTCTGCACTTATGAAGATATCAAAGATTGGTTTATGATTATATTTAATCATTTATTAAGTACACTTGTGCTAACGGTACACTCGAATCCCTTTCTCAACGCGGTTTGATAATACATTCATTCGTCATAAGCTAAGAAGTCAATTCTTACAGTCAGTATGCCAGATTTTGGACATGTTCCGAATTTACAGCTGTTGGGATTGGCTTTTTTTCGCGTTCTGTAAATACAAACAGAAGAGAAGAAAGCCAGTTAAACAAAGATCTAAGTTAAATATTTTAGTTACGGTTACCTAATGCTGGGAATTGATTTAAAAAGGCCAGAACTAGCAGTATGAAATAATTATTTTGTTGGTGTTAATAAAATATGTATAGGCGTTTGTACCAGTGGCGTGGCGTCCAAAGAAGTCGATTCCTACCGGCTTGCCTAATATCAGGCATTTGAGCACCTTATTCTAAAGCTCTTAAGGAAAATGTACGCCAAATTTGCACCGGCTTGCCTAATGATATATTTTACGCCACGCCACTGGTTTGTACTAACAAGTGTATTGGAGTAGTAAATATCTAAACGCATGCTACTACCGCTTCAATATACTTATTGGCTGCTTTTAAAACGATTACTTTTATATGAAGTCAACTGACATTAAAAAGGGTAAGGTTGGATATGCACTATAACGAAGTTACCACATCTCATGAGATTCGTAACTGTCACCGCGAGATAAAAGGCACATCTAGGAGCGGTTTCATTAAAAAAAATAGAGCGCCATCCACATCCATCATGCGATTTCATGGAAATCAATTTTAAAACGAGAACTTTATAGAAAGTAATGAATGACTGAAAAAAAGTAAAAACAGTACAATAACAGTGATATAGATTGCGCTAATATTACGGCTCCTTTTATTATGAAATCGATTTATACAATATGCGGTTAGCCAGAGTGCATATCGAACCTTAAAACCCATAATATTACAATGAGTGAAGATAACTTATATTAATACATGGTGGAAAAAATCTATGGACCCTGGAGGGGAACTACCTTAAATCCTTTAGTTAGCTCATTTTACTGAAAAGAAACATTCCTTTATTTTTAAAAAGAAACAACTGCATTCAAAGATTTTTTTAAATTCTATTGGCTGTTGTAATGGAATTGAAGGTAAAATAAAATTAACGATAGATTTCGCGATCTTTTTTACTCGTAAGATCAAATGTTTATTAGAGAGATTTTATCCTGAACAATAGTCCTATCGATTAGTAGAATAAAATAGTGAGTGCTTATTTTTTTAATTTTTAGTTGGTTCTATTCCCGGGTGAGACAAGTGTATTTTAGGAAATCTTTTAATGCAGTTTTATTTCATTTTAAAAATTAAGGAATGTTTCCTTTCAGTAGAATTAGCTAACTAAAGGATTTAAGTTAGTTCCCCCCCAGGGCCTATAGATTTTTTCCACCCTGTATAGTAAAACAAAAATAATCAATTTGTCGAAGTAAACCTGTACCCTTTGAATTTAGAACCGTTTAAGAATAAATATCGAATATAAGTTAACTTCCTTAGATTTAACTACTCCGCAGTCTGACTCGACTTTTCTTTGAAGCCTAAAATTACTGATACGAATTATTTATACTGTATTTGTTAGGAATGTTAGTTTATCTTAATGTTAGATCACTATCATGGATTACTTACTGTATAATGTGTGTGCGTGTTACAATTAATGAATGTTTCCATATATAAAATTGAATACGAAGTCAACCCGTCTGTATAACTTGTGTACATAGACAATAATGTCGTTTTAGTAACTTTTAAAATTATTGACAGGTATATTTTTATGTGGAATAGATATCGGCAAACTAACAGAATTGAAAACTACGGTTAGGATGATGTGTAGTGCATATTTTGTAAACGATGTCTGTCGTCAAGTAGAGACAGCAAAAGTTTTTAGCCTTTTTAACGTCATGTTAAGTAGACAAACCATGTATCACATGCCTATTCCGCTGATTGAAAGGAACAAATATAAGCATGCGTTGAAATCACCTAAGTTGCGCCAATTTTGTATACATACAATGAAAAGCCAAGCAGTGACGCTAAATCGTTGACCTAAAGAAGGTTTGATACGCACGATTTTTAGGTAAATAGCTACAAACTAGCTTACACATCGACATAAAAGTAATGTGGTTTGTTAATGTGAGGGTACCACTACACTCGTCTCAATATTTGCTAAATATGTGAGAACGCAGCGTATCATATTCATGCTACTATGATTTGACAGATTTACTCTGCAACGCAAAGATCAGTCGGCCAAGTTTATATTTCCTACATGACACACTCATATGTTAAATAATAAATATGGCATAATAATATATGTATATGTATTTCGCAAATATGGCTCTACGAAATAGCAGACAATCACGGGTCATTAGTCCTTGGGACAGTGACATCGTGGTGGTAATAACCGAAAAACATGGGAATTATATTCACACAGTCAATATATTTTGTTTCATGAAACCGCCCAAAATCGCTACCGGATATGTAAATGTACCATTAGTTGGCCAATCTCTATACGACATATTTTTAAGGGCATGTATTTCTGAATAATTATAAGTAATATTATAATGTTTCTTTTGTATGGTAAAGAAAATATGAAGTAAATTAAGTGGGTCAATATTTTTATTATATTGAAATGCAATCTGTACCGAGTTGTACAAAAACTCATTAGCTCTATTTAAACACTTTGCTGTCAAGAGTGACGGCACGTGACCCGACACTAAGTTTAATGAAAGTTTGCGCAACGTGTTGGAAAAGTACTACAATCTTCTTTTACAAGTTCACCTGGAATAAGAAAACATTTCCCATTTAGACTTGGTGAAGGTAATAATTGTAGTGTTTTTCAATAGTGCCAGACAGAATCGCCGAAATGTCCGTATACTTAAAAGGTTCCATTTTTTGCTGAAAGTAAAAATAATGTACGGAAATCTTTTCAACTTCTATAGTATTTTTTACTTATATTTGTACGATCCACTTAAAGGACACAATACTGTTGTGTGGTTTTGTACCTCATTATCGTCCATCATAAAAAAGAAGCGCGCTTCACAGATAAAGACTTCGTGCATTGTCATTTTAGTGGAATATATTTGGATTTTTTTTTATACGACTAGAGTGCAAAGCGATGTCAGAACCATTTACTTAAACATCGAGATCTTGTTGTAATCAGCAAATAATGAAATATAGGTAGGTAAGAGCTATAATATAGAACCTCATTGAAATGTAGGCGTTATTATATTCAGGTTCAAAGATAGCTGAACATTTAAGTACTTTGTCACTTTATAACTATTTGGACACATTCGAACTGTCACAATGTCTGATACTACTTTTATCGTTGACAATATAGCTGACCTGCATACCAACAAGGATCCCTTTATTTATACGATATTAATATATGATTTGTTAATTACTATGAATGAATTTAAATCGTTAATTTCCTTACATTTACTTCGTGCAATTTATTGTCATGCCAGATAATTATCCTAGCCTTATATTCGACACGAACAAAGCCATACGTCTACGATATTGCGTATTTGACGTATTATTATGCGTAAGAGAGAACGCAAAGGACATCACAGAGGTATGTATTTTTAAGTTTCGAGTGGAGGCCTTTCCGTTTGCTCGCATAATGGCAACGTAATAAAGCAACAAATTCTCAAAACAGAGCGACTTTATGGGAATTCGCAAAATCACAAAAAAGAACAACTTCATAAAATAGCAAGCTTGAAAGGAATTCTCTAATTTCTCTATAAATGGCAGTATGAAAAAATGCCGTTTAGAGTATTTTTGTGCAGTTGCTAGATTGGAATATTACTTTAGAAAGTTGCTCTTCTCAGAGCTTGCATGAAATGTTGCTATTTTGCAAGCAAGGACCCTCTGTATATAGTATGAAACCTACTTTTAGATAGAATCTAACCCTGAAAAAAGATTGTATTTTGTAGTGGTGTTTCCATTTTGTTTTATAACTTTTAGGTATTTACTATACATGAACTCTGACATGAATCATTATAAGGAAAATTTTGTACTAGCCACGTAAATATGTTGTATGACACAATGTGATTCTCTGTGATAATATAATTGATATTTATTACAATGGACTATTATTAATAATTTATTAACCCTTTCAGCTTCACCCTAAAAATGGTTATGGAAGACCTACACAAACACAATGTAAATCTACCTCGTAGGTATGTTCATAAGTTTTGAGACGAACAAAATCATGTTTTTCTCGTACACGCTTTAACGTATTTATGCCACACCAGGGGCCCGTTTCACGAAGCTACAAGTTACAAATTACAAGCGGAAGTCTCTTTCTATCAAAAGGTATTGAAAAGAGACTTCCGCTTGTAATTTGTAACTTGTAGCTTCGTGAAACGGGCCCCTGGCCATATAGTGACTTTTTCCGCACGCTGCGCGTACGGAAAAAGCCGCTTTCTGGCCAAGTGTAGACATAAAATGATGTACCCAACACGGGAGGTAATAAAGAAAGCCCTCGATCGCATATTTACGTCCCTCGCTTGCAGCTCAGGCCGCAAACTTCTGCGATCTCGGCCTTTCTTTGTATTACCACCCTAGTTATGTAATGTAACTAAAATAGTGAATTGTTGTTTATTCGAATCAATGCTCATCTCTGCCTAGGACACACATGTATCATACATAGTGTGTCCTAGGCAGAGATAGCTATTATTTAAACACTTCAAGGGCTGACTATTTACAAAATAAAATATAGCGCAGGTAAGGTACAATCCCACTTCCCATCCCATCCCACTAATATTATAAACGTGAAAGTTTGTAAAGATGTTTGGATGTTTGTTACTAAATAACGGGGTAACAGACTGGGTGCAATGATCTGAAATTTGGCATGTAAGCAGACCAAGTCCTGGATTGAAACGTAGGATACTTTATATCCCGGTAAATAGTTCCCTTGGCACATTAACGGGAACAACGCGGGCGAAGCCGCGGGTAAATGCTAGTTTCTAATAAAGAGATGTAAATAGATGACATGAAAATAGGAAATTGGAGGATTCTGGCTGATAGTGACGAACTAAAATACTATTGTTAACATCTATTCTATTTACTTTCTGACAATAAATTATTCTATTCTATTCTATCGATTATATATTTATATACCTCCTTTTTTACAGTTTTAATTCAAATTCAGCGCGGAACGCCTGCCATATATCACCATGGTAACGTTACTAGCAAATTTGATTTTCAAATAATCGGTAGGTGGCGCTCTATTCCAATAAGGCCTGTGCGCCGAAAAAAATTCAATACGCGCTGGTATATCCCGTTTTAGGATTCTGTATTTTTAAAAACCCTTACAGAAATATACGGTCTAAGCACGTAGATATAGAAAACCTAAGATATGACGCCTATGATATAGGATGGGTCATTGCACAACCAAATGAAAACGCGAGCGCAAAACAGGATTTCACTGTTCATCGAGGAGGAACCGCCTTAATCCCTATGGCTTAAGGCCTATGGAGCATAACAGACTAAACTAAAAATAAATGTTTCGAAGTTAATGCGACCATAAACATTTATTTTTTACACTGGCAACAATTTTATAATTGTCAAAGCTACGTTACGTTAGTGGTGGTTCCAACTTAATTTGTTACCAGATGGGCCAATAGTCAGCGTTTTTACGGCGTTTTATTTTCGTCATTATTGTCTCAGTAAATATTGTTCAAAAACACGATGCCTAGAGTTAACTTTTTATGAAACCGAAAAACAGTCCCGAGTTTAAGTCTAGTTTTATCAAAATTGTCACGATTTGTCCTTTCGTTATAGTAAATAATCGGCGGACAACAATGATTGTCAAACCGCGCGGTCAAAACGCTCGGAAAATCGCCCAGATACTAAATTACATTTTCGGCCAACTAATAGTTATATAATGAGTCCTGTTGTTTAGCAGCTGTTTATGAATTTTAGCGTGTTATTTTAGTATTTTCATTGCTTAGTCAATTAGAGTCTTCGTTTTGTTTATGTGACTTGCCACGCATGTGACGAGAACTAATTCCAATTTTTCTTTTATTAATTTAATAGTATTGACATCCTCATTTGGATCCGCATCCTCGGTCATGACTCTTAAGTCTTAAAATATCTGCCGCTGTTATCAAAGAGTCTACAACATGCCTAGTATGGTTAGCTGCAAAGAAAAATAAACCCCTTGGCTTTACTACGAATATATTAAGGGGGGGGGGGAGGGTCCATTTCTTTGCAGCTGACTTTACATGGTACTAAGACATGTTCTTCCCGTGACAGCGAATGGCATATCGCTGAAACAGCGTCTTCTACCGCATACGTTTGATATGTTTCCATTAGATAAATGTTTGCGACTGGCTTGGCTACGATGTGGCCTTCTTGCAGTTTATATTTTTACTTCAACGACTGGCATTCATTACGGCATTACTGGTGACATAGCTAAAAATAAACATGATAGTGAGTTCATTTCGTGTTCGTCAATCATTGTCTTCACAATTAACATTATTGTAAATACTGAGAATTTGCTACTAAATTGCTTTATATAGAAATTATCCGTTCAAGAGAGCTAATGCTGTTAAAGAATACAATGCCATTGAGCGAACAATGTCATTGATAGAACACAATACCACCAAAAAAAAATAACAATGCGTAACACGAGTAAACCCGGGCGGTCTACCTGGCTCTCCGTTAAATCTGTAAAAGCAAAATGCATTATTATTTTATGTTTGAAAGTATTTGCCGCCTTATCATTACGGTCATAGAACCGATAATCCGTTGAAAGCTCATAGTATCTCTAAGTCTTTTCTCTACGGAATACGCACTTGCAGACCGTCGGGCGAATGTGAAATGCAAAACAAATTAAGATCGCAGTTATCTATAACTGCATTTACACTTTACTGTCTAGTAAATAGAATCTAAAATCTAATGATCTTTCAAGGCAGTTATACTTTTTTGACACTATATTCTCGTTATCCTAATTTGTGGTTTACCTCTCAATGGCATTGTATTCGTTAACAACATTAGCCCAGTTGATCGGATAATTACTATACTCTATCACTACCTATTTCCATCATTCTTCTAACAATACAGTCCACCGCTCGCTAGTATAAAAAAAACAGCGACTTGTAAGCGGACGGCTTATAAACGAAATTTATAAACGGACACTTCTTACGTTGTCTCTGTATTTTCATTATTAAAACAATTCAAATTTAAAAACCTATGTGATTACGGACATATGACATTCGCTCATTTCATACAAATATTATCACGATATCAACAAATTATTAATGGCTCTAGACAGTCATTGCGCTAAAACTTAATGTTTCAATCTTTATTGGATGGCCATTTCAACATTTATAATAGTGCCAATCATATAAGCATTAGCCGTGCGTGAAGAATAAATAACTAGTAGAAATAAATAAAGAACGATGAAAAATATAATAAAATTTTATCAAAAATTCAATTAATCTTTGTTGAAAAACTGTTACCGGATGAGTGGTAATCAATATCGAATTTTCCCCCTATTTAAGTGGCAAACAAAGAAGTCTTTGAAAAGAGCTTCCAATCTGATTTAATTTTGGCTAGCAAAAATACGAATACTGTCGCTATTCACTATTTGCGTTAATCTGGGATTAGTGGTCACCAATGCAAGTGGTCTAGGCATCAACTCAACTAAAGATCTTTTGAGTAAATTTGCAGATAGTATGTAATCGGTCTATGAAGCAACTCGTCTAAAATCAATTCGACAAATAAGTGGTTTGTCCGAGATGTAACAGGTCTCTTTAGCTACTTGTCTTAAGATCATTTAGACGAATTCGCATATTGGCTAAAAAGTAATTGGTGTTAATATTGTCTTTGGTTTCCGCGATTATCACTCATAGTAATAAAACAACTTAAACGGATTAAATCGCGTATATTTACACACACATCATCTACATTTTAAGTCCCGACGTTTCGTCACCCTTTTCAGCGTTCGTTTCACGAACACTGAAAAGGGTAATGAAACGTCCGATTTAATCCGTTTAAGGTGTTTTTTCTACTCCTGTACTGTTATCTGTCTTTTACTTGGTCACGAACACTAATATAAGAAAAGAACATACATTATATGAGTTCAGAGAAGTCTATACTCTATTCCCCATAACAGCACTAGTGTCGTTATAATCACTTTACGTTATTGCTAGCAGCCACAGACTTCTAAATCTAGGTTAAACTTAGGTCAAGGATTACGCGCTCAATTTTAACTTTACGGTAAAAATGCACAACTACCAACTTAACAAACAATTAAATTCCTAAGGTTTTTAAGAAAAACAAAACTTTCCGAACTAAATTCATTGATGCCAACATAAAAAAAGTGTTTTTAATTTAAGTATATTTTAAATTTAAAAAAAAGGTTACCATAGACACATACTGTCAGTCAAACGTCATATTTGCCTTGTTTCCAGGTTATGATTAATTTTGTATTTTATAGTCGTAGTCGTAGAAAAAGTATTGTATGGAACGTTCTATAATTAAGTCAAAAAACGCTCATTGCGTCTCTATTTGCGATACTCGCCGCATTCGCGGCTCGTATCGCAACTCACGCAATTCGCATTTTTTGAACCTACTTATACAACTGTTGCATAAAATACTATGAGTAATTGGTCTTGTTTTAATATAAATTAGTCCCGTAATTAGGATTATTTTTTTTACTGTGTAGCATAGTGCAAAGTACATCCAATAAGAAAACCTACATAATCTGTTTTTTTTTAACTCTGTTAAAAAAATTAATATTAAAATTCGCCGCGGCGCAGTGCTCTATTTCATTCAGGGGACGAATCCAAGCCAAGCGAAGCAGCTGTTTATCGCGTCGTCGCCATTGTTGTTTGCTCTCTCGTTCTCGCGTTCCCTTCCAGTCTCGCTCGATTCTCGTGGCGCGTGGACGTTAATGTAGCGCCAGGAGAAATATCACGGTTTCCTTCTTTGTCCAGAAATTCTGATCTGGAATCGAAGGAGCAAGCTAGTGCTTGCATACACATTTGAAAACTTGTCATTGATACGTGAATTAACTGGTGAAATCTTCTGGTGTATCCCGTCGTGTGTGTGCGTTCAGTGATTCCCGCATAGTCGTTCGAGCATGAATAATAAAGAAGCAGCCGGTGATCTCGTCGCGTGGATCTCGGGTGCGAGCTGGTGACGGGAGCAGAGTGCGGGTGTCGTGAGGTCCCTGTGATGAGTCTGCGGTGACGGCTCGCCGCGGAGCGGTTGGATGGCGGCAGTGACCGGCCCCGCGCGGCACTCTCGCGTGTCAATGAGTGTGTCAATGTCGCTGATGCAGGGCGGTACGCCGACCGCGTCACAGGGCGCCATCCTGGCGGCGGCGGCGCCCTACTACCAGACGCCGGCCATCCCCACGGATGTGCAGCCCGATCGGCCCATCGGCTACGGCGCCTTCGGTGTCGTATGGTGAGTCACTATCAACCTTCTTATCTAAATCCTAGAGTCTACTTCGTAGATTTCCGCAACCGAAATGCGCCAGAATTCGATTTGTGTTCCCTTCAAAAGTTTCGCGCGTTTTTTTGGGATACATTTGATTTCACTTGTAATTTCAACCCTACGAGCTCACATGGTGACATTCGGGCTTCCATAGTTTATATTTTTAGGTAGAGTACAGTAAGAATCATTGTTGTGAGACGTTAGAATTACAAAGTATACCAATCCAACATACCAAATTTAATGTAGGTATACCAGTATTTAAAAAAAACGCCAATTAAAAACTGCAATTGAGAACAATGCATGGATGACTTTTTGACAATACCTACCGTTGTTGAGTATTGTATTGGGAGTTGTGCATTGGGTGTTTTGTAAATCTTTGATAAACATCTTTAAATAATACCTATTTTAACTAAGTGCCATGCCAATAAAGAGCAGAATGCTTATCTATATAATAGCTGGAATTTAATTGTGGTTTTGTTATATATATTTGGACGGAAAATTCTGAACTACAAATTTTTAGGAACCATTGTTCTATTCCTAAAAAAATATATTTTTGGTGTGATAGAGTCTCCTTATAAAGGACAAAGCAAAATTATATTTTCAGAGCTATCTATTGATTTATTCTTATAATTTATAAATGATCTTGTTTTTGTACTTGTATTACTAAAATGTGCAAGCATTGAAATGAAATGCAATAATAAAATAAATTAAGTTTTATTTGCAGGTAGGGGACACCCCATAGTTAGATATTACAAAATTAACAGGCATGACTTAGAAAGTAAAAGTTGTCATTCTATTTATCATCATTACCTTGATTTATATTTATTACATTATAGCAAGACCATGAAATAATTTATGGGATACTCAAATAAAGCAAATGTTGTCCAAAAGTTAACAATCCCTTTTGACTTTAAGTCCTTGTACTGAATGTAATATTTACGATTGTTATGTTTACCACAAGATAAGGCAAATATAAAAGTTTCTATAGAAACTGAGGTTCAATATTTTAAGGTGAGGTTAGGATCAATATTTTAAGTTACATAGTATTTATATCAGTTTTTAAGCTGGATGAACTGAAATTGTAGGTATGTTAGTCAAAATAAAAGCTTAGCCATGACTTTGTGTTGGAATTTCACAGGTAGGTATATGAATATAATAGCTTAACTGTACTACAGTTTCCTCTATTATGCTTAAATTTCATGACCTGACCTAATATATTGAATACCTAGTGCATCTAATGGCGTCTATATCCAGGGCAGTATGGCAAGGCACATCAGAAACGGTCGCGTTGACAATAGACTACAAAACGCGCTAACTGCAGCCCATTAGTATATCTCCGCACACGGGAGCAACACTGCCTATTGTCGCACTCACAATAACCCGACGAAAGCGCATTCAATTCGGCTCGGTTAGTAAATTACTTATTCATAATGTGTTGAAATTAACACACGCGATCGATTGGCGTCGAAAACAAGGCGGAGGCAAATACCACGTGCGCCAAATCTGTTTCACGGATAAAAAAATCTAAGCATATATCGAGCTCTATCGTTCTTAATGCGTTTTTCTTTTGTAGGCAAAGAGCGAGCTAGGACAGTAGGTAGTCATTGTCTTTACCAGCGCTTTGTTAGTGAAGAACCTTATTAAGTACACCTATGAATTGATTGGATGGATTTACAAAAGACATTCCTTGTAACTACAATTATTGTTACCTTGCTAGTTAGGTTCTAGTAAAATTACATAGCCAATTATTTCAATTCCTTTTCATGACAGAATTGTGGCCATTGTTAGCTCGTTGGCCTTTCGCGGTACAAGTTTACAACCTCTGAACACGAGCCGATCGTTAAGACGTAAGAAAAATTGTGGTCGCATTTTAACATCTCTTTTATTTGGCTGGAAACAAGTGGTCAACTCGTTTATGAGCTTTTTTTTAAAGCCTGACTAACTTGCGACCCTTATTGGGCATAGCAATCTTCGAACTATGTGGTCGGCCGTGGCGTTCCCTGGATCGACCCAGGTCGCTAGCCGAACCACCTCGAGTGAATCGGACTACGTGGGGGCCGGTGGCGCCTGGGGTCGAACCAGGACGCTTGGCCAGGGCAACCTTGACTTTTAGCTGATTGCTCAAAGTGAGCAGAGGACCAGCGGGAAGGATGAAGCGGATCAACATGTCCTTATGTGAGCGTGTGTATCGAACGAATGGGAGTTTTAGTTGCCGGTTCGCTAAAACCTAGCCCAGCTAAGAAGACTCCGGCAAGAATCTTAGCTGAGCCCGAGCAAGGTCGGAGTGAGCGTTTATGAGCAATATGAAGAATTTTGTCCGTCACAAAAAAAACCCAAATAATAAGTAGCTTATTTTCCGTATATATATATATCCGGAGTCAATTTTGCATTGATTCAACTCATCATGTGATATATCTTAGAAAACGTGTTAACACGTTCTAATATTGACTACCTACTTTTACTTGAAAGTTATCTACACGTGTTCCGAACTTACTTTCGTCGCGATAGAAACGTGGACTACGGTTGTAATCTGCAATTGCCTTTGTAAACACGTGGTGTTTGCATCGGGCGTTGACGTGTATTTGATCTAGCGTGAACGACATAAGAGCGGTTTTCAATATTCATGTTTCCCGCAATCGAGTGCACATTGCGCGTACCTAGCGACCACGGCCGCCTTCAATAGACTCTCCACTCTATTCCTTCACATTAAGTTTCTATTTTATGCGCTCAGAGTTCTGTTATCGAGATTAATGCAACGCCTGCGTGTTCACAGCTCATTCGACGTTGGACTTTATGGCGTCGAGTTAAGGTTTATCGTTTGGTCGCCGAGCGAGAAGCAGTTTGTCGCTGAAGCAGTGCAG
The DNA here is from genome assembly GCA_947034925.1 of Eudemis profundana. Lineage (NCBI taxonomy): Eukaryota > Metazoa > Arthropoda > Insecta > Lepidoptera > Tortricidae > Eudemis > Eudemis profundana. The sequence goes on along the minus strand of OX344802.1, from coordinate 18,038,508 downwards.
CGGGGGTTGTTAGGTGGGTATGGGTGGATGCTTTTGTGTTGAGTCGTCGTGCGTAGGTAGGGCTCCGATGGCGCTTGGCGCGTCGATTGTGTGTGAACGACCGCGACGAGGGGAGGCGCGCCTGATTATACCGAGACCGCGTCGATCGGCCGAGGGCCCTAAAACCAGACCCGGAGTCTACCCGCGCTCCCGTCCCCAGCTCTCGACCGTTGAATGTAAATTAGGGCTTCTTAAACATTAACATTTTAGTTATATTCTTGTACCTAGTATTTTAATTTATTCGAACACGGCTTCTTTGCATTTTAGTGCCTTTGTGTAGGCAGCTCGACAAAAAGAATGCAGGATCATTTGGGTCGTGCACAATACGGTTGCTCTCCCCGTGTTCATCTCCGCTTGTAATGACTGTTTCGTCACTGCTTGCCGTGCCGGTGACCGTCACTGTAACGAGCTTGTTTCGCTATTACGTAGTCAAGGCTGTAAATAACTAATGTAATATCCACAGTAAAACGTCTAATTTAACATAAAATCAAGAAATTGCAGTTTTCTTCTGGTTCATGTTTGCAAGGCTGCAAATTGAAATTATATTGCTTTCTGTTACCACTTTGTTCTAGAAACTAATACTTAGTAGGCTAAGTGAGAGACGCGTAAGGTTTATGTAAAAAATATTAATTACCCTTCGGGACCGGCTGACATTTGGGAATCGATCATCCCGCCTGCGTAGGTGTTATTGATTGAACTAAAGCTACTAATGCTCGTAGCGAGAATACACAAAAGCCTATAGCTGCCTTGAATGTATAAAAAGGTCAGGACGGGATTTAAAATGTCACTTTTTAGGGCAGTGTGCGTAACAAAAAGAGAATAGGTGATGGATTTACTCTACGTTAGCTATACAAAACTTTTATCGAAATACATAGATGGAATGAAAGTTTCGCAGAAGAAATGAAATGAAAATGTTTTCCACAATTGCAAGCAACCTATCATCGTCCAGCAAATAGCGAGAAGTTGAGGGAAACAAATACAAATATCTACATTAAAACTGAATTCAGTAGTACTGGCTACCGGTCCTCATCACGTGTCACGATATGAGTGAATAAACCTCAACCACACAGTGGAACATCGTCGCGATAGTTGCGAGGAAGATACGGCAAACTACATTATACATTAAAATGAGTAAAAGTTATATTTTTCTAGCGAGCATGCGTACTGGAATTAGGACGTTATTTAGGAGGTTATTTGTCAGAAATTCAGAATCTCCCATCACTAATAATAATTATAATTACTTGCCGCAACTTTTAACTTCCAGCTGTAAACTTCTTCAAAACTTTCTGGTTACAAATAGCCGGGCGGCCACAACCGCTCGATCAATCAGCCCTCGCGGTAATTAATTTAGTTAGCGGATACCCAGTACTATTGGCCCGGACACGTCCGTTTGATCCGGGACACTGCACGAGAGCACGAGATGATGGGCCACTAATGAGATTAGCGAGCGGCCTACTGTTGGCGGAGTAACGTTTTATTATAGGGCTTGTACGAGTAGGTAGGCTTGCGCGGGATAGTTTCCGCAACTCGACGTCTTATAGCACTATAACGACGTCTTATAGTCTTATAGCCTATTTCGTGTAATACACATCCTATGTCAAATCTGGTCAAAAGCGTGAAAGAAACGCTGGCAGGCTGCGCATATCGTATGGAGGGAATAGAAGCTTGGAATATTGCACAGGGGTAATTGAAACGTAGGTACACAGTCGTGTAACAATTTGATTGTGGTGGTCGTACCCATTCTTACCATCCCAATTCTTCCAATAAACTGTCTGTCCAATAAATCTGGAAACAGACACGTAAGTTAAGCCCCAAGCCGAGTCTCCCTGTGAACGTGGAGGGTATTAGCGAGCCTTACCATATAGCTGAACATTTCAGAAAGCACTTTAAAATAGAATCTAGGGCAGATATGGATGAGGAGGTGCCTTGCATAGAGCGGCCGTCAGGTGGGTCGTATGTGAGTATCACGGCGAAAGAAGTTAGGGCAGTGGTGAGGGGCATGAAACGAGGAAAATCACCTGGGCATGACTCTCTTAGCATAGAGCATTTACAGAACGCCGGAGTACATTTACCAAGAGTACTCGCCATGCTCTTCACCTGCTGTGTCGGCCATTCATATCTGCCCGATGACATGATGAAGACCGTGGTTGTACCCATAGTTAAGAATCGAACAGGTGACACTGCTGACTCGAATAATTATAGACCCATTTCGTTGGCTACGATTGTAGCAAAGGTGCTGGATAGTGTGTTGGACAGAGAACTGGGGAAACATCTGACCCTACATGATGCACAGTTCGGATTCAGGCCCGGACTCTCTACGGAGGCTGCAGTTCTCTGTCTCAAGCACACTGTTCGGTACTACACAGATAGGGAAACTCCTGTGTATGCATGTTTCCTTGATCTGTCCAAGGCCTTCGATCTGGTGTGCTATGATAAGCTCTGGCAGAAACTATATCGGGACACAAGCCTGCCCGGTGAGCTGATTGAAATGTTCAGGTATTGGTATGGGCACCAAAATAATGTTGTCAGATGGGCCGGCTCGCTTTCTGAGTCGTATAGGCTGGAGTGTGGCGTGAGACAGGGCGGTCTGACTTCACCAAATCTCTTCAGCCTATACGTCAATCAGTTGATTGAGGAGCTCAGCAGCACTATGGTCGGATGTTCCGTAGATGGTACATTTGTGAACAACATCAGTTATGCGGACGACATGGTGTTGCTGGGTCCTTCAGTCAATGCTCTCAACAAGATGCTCAGTGTCTGCGAACAGTACGCGGAGTCTCATGGGCTCAGGTACAACACTTCCAAGAGCGTGTTACTAGTATTTAAAGCGGGCACCAAATATTATCCACGCGTACCGCCAGCTATACTATACGGCACACCTCTGAAAATGGTAAAGGAGTTCAAATACCTGGGCCACTGGGTCACCGAGAGTCTGAGTGATAATAAGGACTTGGAGAGGGAGCGTAGGGCGCTATCAGTTAGAAGCAACATGTTGATTCGTAGGTTTGCAAGGTGTACTAGCAACGTGAAAATCACCCTTTTTAAGGCGTTCTGTCAATCATTTTACACCTGCAGCCTATGGATCAACTTTACGCAAAAGGCTTTTAGCGCACTACGCGTCCAATATAATAATGCGTTTAGGATGCTGTTAGGGCTGCCGCGCCATTGCAGTGCATCGGGGATGTTTTGTGAAGCGCGCACGGATGACTTTTACGCCATTATGCGCAAACGCGTCGCGTCCCTGGTGGGGCGCCTGCGCGGCAGCCCGAAGAGCCTCCTGCAGACGGTGGCGGCGCGCCTGGACGGCCCCTTCCTGTCATACTGGGACAGGTTGCATAGGGCGTCCAACTGAATGGTTTTGTGTTGTAGTTATTGCATGTTTATACTAACATAGGATAGGATGTTTGTTTGTTTGTTACTAATCATTTTATGGAATTTCTGTTCTGAAATAAATTATTTGATTGATTGATTGATTGAATAAGGCCCATGATGTTGCGGATGATTTCTACTAGTGATCTCGGTATACGTTATCATGTTCGAGAACGTCAATGGCGGCTCTTCTGTCTTCATGCAGATTCTTCCACTGACAAATATTGAGCTTTTATCGAACAAATGGCTTTTATGTACAACCTATCGGTAATATAAATAAGCCCTCCAAATGTAATGATATCCATATTTGTGACTGTTTTGGATAGAGTAACATTTTATGGAACTTGCCCAACAGAAAAATCATGATCATGAAGCTCGATGTTCATGTATTTACAGTCAACGGCACAAAGATGTTTACACTTTTAGCTCTTCCAACGAAATAAGGTCGAAAAGTGTTAACATATTTGTGCCGTCGACTGTACAAGCTGTCAATCGGCGATGTGGGCCATCTTTGCCGTAATCCAGTTAAGCATCTGGCACTATTAGCTGGAACGTATCCGTTTGAACTAGGAACCGTTTAAGACGATGGGACCACTAAAGAGATTAAAGGGAGTAGGTCACCTACTACCAGATGAGCAACTTTTTGTGCATATTTCGTTATTTTTTCTCGTAGGATTATGAACATGTCCAGATTGTCCAGTTCTCACGTACGGAGAATGAATGGTACGGGGATGAATTTGGTGTCTACATTATGATATTTTTGTCAACGCTATAACACCCAGACCTTTCATCAAGTCCAAGTCTTATTCAAAAATAGTGCTCTGACAGGATATATTCATGTAAACTAAAACTGTATTGGAATTATAAAAACTTATTGTGGTGTAATTATTTATTATAGCAAACCTTTTCCAGCTTCTTATCAACAAATCAATGGGCAGTAACAAAGAAAGAGGACTTCATTGTACTCCACTTAATAATATACAAATTTGTTGCCTACCTATTTATGGTTAGGCTGAGTCAAATAGACTGAAGGACGCCCCGTCCCTTACCTGTTAACAAACCGTTTTTCACAGGTAGATCGTTCTGCTTACCTGCGCGCGTAGGTTTGAGTTTCCGCTCAACAAATTTAATTTATTTAGTAATTCGGTTATTTGGTCGCTTGTTATCACTATCAGTAACTGGAGACGACGTGTTTCTGTTTACCGATAACGCCTACGCCGGCGTAGCCTAGGTCATGCATGAGACCGATGTAGCTCAATAGATTTGTACGCAAATTAGTTACGGCGACATTATTTTTTGCCGTTCTTTCTCCTTGCGTTTCACTCGACACTCTCTATCACGACTGAGTAAAACGGTTTTACGTTTTACCTTGCGTTTTCTTGTCGTTGTCATTTATTAAAGGATTACAGTATTGACTCCAGCAAGCTGTTTAATGAGGTTCCAGCTAGGGATTTAATAGCGTTAAGTCAGATCGGGAAGTTATTATATGTAGATAGATTTTTATTTTCCGAATCCACTGTGCAATTTGCTCAGTCTATCTATTTAATTTAATAATTTCCATTATAATATGCGTTGAAAACCTAGTTATACGACGCGCCAAGGAGTATGTGACACTTGTTTCCATATACATATGTTGTGGCAAAAATATGTTACAAAGATACTTCGCACTGTCTTCACTTGTATAGTTTGTAATAAACGTCACCACAAACCAAGCCCACATGCAGTGCCGCAGATGTCTCAACCAGCATGTTAGTGCACGTGTAGCTAACTAACCTCCATAAATAATTGTATACAAGCCGTAATCCAACCTATTAAGACCTATAACTAATTCAATGTCTTGTTAATTATGCCGCATTTATCACGAGAGAACCTCGTTCGCCAATCATTCAACAAACGAAACGCTTTGAACCGCATTATCCTAAATGGTAACCAATTAAGCTTCCAATTCAGTAATAAGATCTAATTTCAAAGACTCTTGTTTAAATTTAGAATGTTAAAGCAGTTTTATGTGATTTTTAGCTTGTAACGTAATTAGCTAATTTTAAAAGGTTCTAATTTCCTCTGGCTTGTCGTGGTGTAATGTAATGTGATGTTCAATGGCTAATATTACCTTCATCAACGCGACGTACCTACTCGAAGCGATTCGTTGCTCTCTACCGCAGTGGAAAGTTGAATTTTTGTTATACGCTGTAGGTAATCCATCGAGTTCTGAGTCTTAGTATTGACACTCGGCACGGTTTGTGCTCCGGCGCGGAATACTGCACCGATTTTGTACCACGTTGCAGGTAATCCGTTGAGTTTTGAGTGTTCGCACATGACATAGTCCGCGCTTTGTCGGCGCCACATCGCTACAAGTACCTATTAACAGTATCAACTGTATGAATACATATATAAATGCAGTTATTCAAGAATAAAGAAAATAAGTTTTCTACGCGGAGAAAGTTGCCGCTGAACTACCACTCTATTGCCAATGAAGATGAATAATAGTATTTCAATTAATTAATTATATATTTTTATACCATTGTCACCCCTCTTCAAGATATCTCTATTAACTGTACTGTATACAACGTGTTACGTTACACCACCTATTGAAAACCTCAGACACCCCAACTGATTTATATTATTCTGAATTAGCCAGGGTTTCTTAAACTGTGGTCCATGGACCCCTTAGAGGTCCGTGATACGAGAGCCGGGGGTCCGTGGCTATGCATACAACACGAACTTTCATGTTTCCTTGATTTTCTTTTTTCTCTGATTGTATTCGGAAAGGGTCCGTAAGGTTTTCGAAATAATGTAGGGGGTCCGTGACCAAAAGAAGTTCAAGAACCTCTTAAAAAGTCTACAGTATTTGTTTTTAAATCCGTGTATTATTGCCAAAGATATTAGTGTTTTTTTTAAATTCTAGTCGATTAGTAACTCTACATTTGTTGATTACGTGTGAGTGACGTAGGTAATCCCTCTGTAGGTAGTGTACCTACTTTAGAATGTTGTCATAGTAATCTTAAAGTTTGACCTCAATGGGATTGAGCGAACGCAATTCTCAATTTAAAATGACAAGGGTTAATGCTCAACAGTTTCATGAGAAGATTGTACAGTATGTATTTGCTTCACATATCTAGGGAAATTTCAAGTTTGGGTAGCAAAAAAATAAATTCGTCAAAAAACCAGCCATTATTAAAATATTAAGAGTATGCATGCAACCTACATCTTTGAATCGTAATACAGACGCAAATGTAACTTTTAGACTGGGCAAAATAAAAAGAGGAAATTAAAAAAAAAACATGTAGGTATTAAAATATAATGTAATCGATTCTACTCTTGATTCAGAATTGACAGTCTTCAGTTGGTCGGGTAACACGTTGTAGATCCGGCGATAATACAAAAGCAAAAATATGGTACAAGTTATAAATATGTATGTATTAGTATTTGCTTAAGAACTAAAACTGCTAAGCTATGTACGCCTCTCAGTGAAAAGTTGAAAATCTTGCGAATATTCGCGAATGCGAATACGAATATTCGTTACATCCCTAGTACATAGAGCCCAAACCCCGTCGGCTTACCCAACTTAACATTTGAGCTCTTTATCATAATGCTCTTGAAGCAAAAGTAAGCCAATTTTGCTACTGCTTCCCCACAGAAACGTTTGACACTACGCCATTGCGGCGGGACTAGATATAAAACTAAAGGGTAAGCTCTTATCTCGATTATAGCTTATCAGAATGATTAACAGTATCTTTTCATCATGGAAAGTAGTGCAATGGGTTTATTCTGTACAGGGATTAGTTCTATGACCATCCCATAAATAGGGCATAGAATTGTTAAACGTGACGTACTAGCGGCAAAAACATGGCTTAGGTAATTTGATTTTGAATTCTAATGAAATTGCACTATAGACTGGCTTTTATACAGATAATGTATAATTAGCCATTTCCAGTTACAACTAGGTGTGAACAGTTTGATCGAAATCTAGTTTCAGGTCAATTAAAACACTTCTGTTTTTTGTAACGCTCCTTAACTATTTGTGGCGTGGGAAAGGGGCAGTCAATGTAGTCATCGACTTATCTTAGAGATTACCTTATTAGATAAGTGTAGGGAGTGCTAGCATACACACTTGCGATCTTATTTCTGGGGTTATCTCACGAACTGGTCTAAGATTTCCTGGGTTATTTTTGTGGTGTACATAATCACTAGTGCTAGGCGTGCTTTTTATTGAGTGTATAGTATTTTATGCAACAGTTGTATAAGAAGGTTCAAAAAATGCGAATTGCGTGAGTTGCGATACGAGCCGCGAATGCGGCGAGTATCGCAAATAGAGACGCAATGAGCGTTTTTTGACTTAATTATACAACGTTGCATACAATACTTTTTCTACGACAGGTTTTAAAATTTTAAAATACAAACAAGGCATAACCTGCAAAGAAGGCAAATATGACGTATGACTGTCAGTATGTGTCTATGGTAAACTTTTTATTTTTTAAATGAAGTTGACACGCAGTGAATATATTAAAAATACTTTTGTTTTTATGTTGGCATCAATGAATTTAGTTCAGAAAGTTTTGTTTTTCTTAAAAGCCGTAGGATTTTAATTGTTTGTTAAGTTGGTAGTTGTGCATTTTTACCGTAAAGTTAAAATTGAGCGCTTAATCCTTGACCTCAGTTTAACCTAGATTTAGAAGTCTGTGGTTGATAGCAATAACGTAAAGTGGCTATAACGACACTAGTGCTGTTATGGGGAATAGAGTATAGACTTCTCTGAACTCATATTATATATGTTCTTATATTAGTGTTCGTGACCAAGTAAAAGACAGATAACAGTACAGGAGTAGAAAAAGGTATTAATTACTTAATGCCACCATTGCCACCTGCAAATGCTTACGGTAAGTTATCATTGTTCAAAGTGATCGCCCTAATTCATTATGAATAAGCAACCTAACTGTGGAGAATTTTGCGAGCGTTTGAATACTTCACGTGTCCTCTTTTGGTCCGGCACACCGGTACAAGCGACAACGTTGATAGAAGGCCAGTGCGTGCTGTTTGCATGTCGTGTTTAGGTTTGTTTTAGTAATCTGCACACGGTAGCCGCATGTACCGCCCGATAACGGCTTGTTGCGAGCGTTGGGACGTTTTGTATTGTTGAATTTATTGTTTGAATCCAATTGAAAGGATCTAAAAATTGTTTATAATATCCCGATAGGCGCTTGGTCCATAACGATTGATAACTTTATTTTCTGACATTTTGGTTTGTCATTAAGTTCTATAAGGCTCTTGGATCTTTTTAGATAATTGATTATTATGAACTCCTAATAAATTGTAATTTTATTTGTTTTATATTTCACTTACGCAGCACACATCCTAGAAATTATCTTTACCATGTAATATCTGTAAGGACTTGCTATTGACGCAATATGAGATGTCGAATAGCGGAATAATATCCCGCGTAAACCTATGTCCTATAAAGGCTATAAAGCTATATCTGTATGTTATTGAATGTATTAGATGTAAACATGTTTTATAACCCTTAAATTATACTGCTGATTCGCATATAATTTCGTGTAAACAAACGGTTTTACTCTTAATCCCTTTAATCCCCCGGCAGATGAGCTGACGTCCGACATTGGTCCCTGTTTATCTGGCCTGAAATAATTTCCAATTTAATTTGTTTCGTTGCATAATTTACTTTGCTGCTGAAAATAAACAGAATTTAATAATCAATTGTGGCTTTCTTGGAAGCGGGGTCCCTGGCGGGTATGGAAAATGGATAAAGAATAACATCTTGGAAAAGCAATTTTGGTATTGTACTCGTACCTCTACGTGCATATATTCGTAAGTTGCTCTTGTTGCATTCGTGCTAATTTAATTTCATGGTATTCAGGACAACAACACAAATATACAGGTTTACATAAAATGTTTTAATAAGAAAAACAGTGATATCATAGTAAGCCAACAATAAAATAATACCTAATTAAAAAAAAGATATGATAGATATTGCAATTATAACATGATGATTCGATCATGGTTTTACAATTTCAGTTAAGTACAACCGGGATCATTGTTAGTGTATTACAATGCAAACACTCAGAGACGTTAATAGAGAAACGAACACAGAAACAAAAGAGAAATAGAGAAATACAATATTATAAGTAGACTGCTTTAAAATACCCATAGTATAAAACAAATTAAGATCGCAATTATCTATAACTGCATTTACACTTTACTGTCTAGTAAATAGAATCTAAAATCTAATGATCTTTCTAGGCAGTTATACTTTTTTGACACTATATTCTCGTTATCCTAATTTGTGGTTTACCTCTCAATGGCATAGTATTCTTTAACAGCATTAGCTCTCTTGAACGGATAATTACTTTACGCACAGATCAGAAACACAAAAATTAGCCAATTGACCTTATTCGAAAACCAAAAAACTACAAAAAATTCAAATTTGATGCAGTTATTAGGTACATTCCTTACTACTTAATTATTACTAATACTACTACTATTTAGACAAAGAGTGCCACGAACGATGCCCATTTGATAATAATGAACTAACTATGAAGTAATATACTAAGTATCTTTGAAAACCAAAAAACTACAAAAAATTCAAATTTGATGCAGTTATTAGGTACATTCCTTACTACTTAATTATTACTAATACTACTACTATTTAGACAAAGAGTGCCACGAACGATGCCCATTTGATAATAATGAACTAACTATGAAGTAATATACTAAGTAATACCTTGTTATTCAAAGTCGTTGGTCAGTACTTTATAAACGTAATATTAGATGCAAATAAATGGGGAAAGGTGAAATGTGGTCTTTTCCAATAAACTAGGCAGTTTGTTGACATTACTAACACAACTTAAAGGATATAAGTATATCATCTCAGTCAGACGTGTTTTTAATATAAAAAAAATCATGATAATAAAATCTTAATAAAATGATTCACAATTACTCCCTATTACTGAGATTCCACTTATTATGAAATTGTTTTAAGGATACGAGTATCTTATGTGCCCTATTAGAGTCACCATTAAAGAAAGTGCCTTCTTAAAGTTTCATCCCGAATCCCCATTTTCTTAGAAGCCAATGTGATTTGCTGCGGCTTCGGCGTTACGGTAAACCACATTGCGTTTTTACTGGCTTTATTCATACCTAAACCAACCGAAGTCACGAGAAAACCAAATTTAGTCAGGTCTGACTTGTTAGTTTAGATTAGTTAGGCTGAGTGTCTGGGGTCTTTAGAAGAGGCCTGATAATTTGAACTCAGAACCAGAACCTAAATTCATGGACACCAACTTTGTTTGTAACGCATACTTGTACCTACGCCTGGAGGAAAAAATATATCAATAAACTGAGTTATTTGTTCCTATTCTCCTTTATTCGTTATTTTTTTAAACTTACCGTTCATTTACATGGCACGTGGCTTTCAACGAGTCAATTATTTATTTAAGTGACGTGAAATTCATTCCAATACGCCGATTTTTTTTAGGGCTTCTCTAAAGTAACTCTTGAAAGTTAAAGAGAACTGAATAATTGAGAACATAGGTGAAAATACAGCCAGTGTTACTCGTATTATGAGTTGTCATGTGGTAGGCAGATGAATATTTCGATGCTGAAACATAATTATTGACTGAAGCGGTTTCGGCCAGATCATATCAAGATTATTAAAGTCACGTTCCTTGCTCACCCGAAGATACGGAACACATGTATCAAATCTATGCTGTTCTTTGTTTTTGTGTTCCTGATTTTATGTAGCTTCACTGTTGCTAGTCGATTTGCACTCCCTTTAAAAGCGACTTTTTAATATGAGTTTTAAAAAATCACCCTTTACATTATTACGGTAGTTTTAGGCAATACTACCTAAGTACCTATTGGCTTTGGTTTTATAAATAATTCTTATATTTAACGTTAGATTAGTACCTATTGAACAAAATATATGTGCTAAAAAACTGGTGCAACGTAAGCTTATTAGTTAGTTTTAAAATTGATTTGATTTAGGCTTGTAATGACTCTGTGTAAGTAGCTTCGTATAATTTTCTTGGCATCTCAATTGACAGACACTTGAATTGGAAAGACCACATTGAGAATGTGTGCAACAAGTTAAACCGATTTGTGTTTGCTCTCAGGAGACTTAGGGACACAGTATCGTCGGAAGCCGCACTGACAGCCTATCACGGCTATGTGTCCTCCGTTCTTCATTACGGCCTGATTTTATGGGGTAACTCGGTGGAAGTTAACAGAGTTTTTATCGTACAGAAAAAGTGTGTCAGGGTCATTTGTAATGCACTCAATGATGACAGCTGCATACCCATTTTTAAAAAAACTCAACATACTCCCTTTGCCTTGCCTTTATATTAGAGAAATATGTGTTTTTGTTAATAGCCACCAATCGTATTTTAGGAAACGAGGTGAAGTCATACAAAGAGACACCAGGCAAAAAATTATGAATCTGTTGTATAAGCCACGTGCTCACAAATCAATTTATCGGAAAAATGTATTTAATATGTGCATCGAACTATTTAATAACTTACCTGAAGACATCAAGATGCTTCAGGGAAATAGCTTTAAAAATAAATTAACCAAATGGCTTCTTGAAAAGTGCTTTTATAGTGTTAAGAGCTACTTAGACCGTACTAGGGTTTGCTCCCGGGAAATACCGGAACCGAAAGTACCGGGATTTCCCGGGATTTTCAGTCGAGCAAAGAAACGGGACGTCAAAATAAAAATCCCGGTACTTTCGGGACTTTCGGGAAACACATTAGAGGAGCATTTTTAATTAATTTTCGCGAACAAAAGACGTATAATTTGAAACGAACAAGAGCGTTGCTCATTTTTAACCAAACACGGGTAGCAGCCGTGGTCACGGCGATCGGGATCGTGATCACGGAGAGTCTACGATTTTGGAAGTAAGAGGTTTGAAACCTCATGTTTAGACTCTATATTAGATTACAAGTAAAGTGATTTCACCGTTTTTCGAAATTCATTCTCTAAGGGGTTTTAATGGGGGTTGAAAGTTTATATATCAACGCACAGGCCAAACCGCTGGTTCTAGAAATTTCAAATCTGGCACGTAGGATCCTAATAAGGTCTAGAGGTGCACTAAGAGAGGATTTTTCAAAATTCACCTCCTAAGGGGTTAAACAGTTGTATGGAGTCTACGATTTTTGAAGTAAGAGGTTTGAAACTTCATGTCTCTTCATTAAAATAAATGAAAAGTAAATTAATTAATAAATTAAAAAAAGGTGTTTAAAGTAGTTTAAACGGGGGTTGAAAGTTTGTATTGGGACTCTACGATCTTCTTAAGTAAGTGGTTTGAAATATCATGGTTAGACTCTTCATTAGTATACAAGAAAAGCAATTTCAGCGTTTTTCAAAATTAATCCTCTAAGGGGTCTAAATGGGGGTTGAAAGTTTGTATCGGGACCCTACGATCTTTTTAAGTAAGATGTTTGAAATATCATGTTTAGACTCTTAATTGCAATACCGTCACTGTTTTTATTTCATCCCTAGGCGTGGTTAAGAGACGTGATTGCTTAGGGGGGAGTCCCTCGCGCACGGCCACTTTAACGTGCCCTAGGTAACAATGTATAGGCGTACTACTATTAGCCTGCGGTAAAATATGTGCATCTGTAACCACTAACCACTCACATTAGTCAAAATCATAAGTTTTACCGCCGTTCCAGGTAACTTCAAATTCGGCACACGATATTCAAATTTAACACGGACGAAGTCGCGAGCAAAAGCTAGTTATATTATAGGACTATGTATTGTGGCTTACTGCTATCGGATTTTTAATTTGCGTGCAACTGGACTATTTTAAAATGCACTATGTCAATTACTGTCCTGGAGAGCGTACTCTATGTATTAAAACCACGTGTTATATTAAATTGTATATTTTAACTTTTGACGTTCGAAAATCTTCACACTAAAATTATACTTAAATGAGAAAGTTTGTGAAGATGTTTAAGATGTTTGTTACTAAATAACGGAGTAACAACCGGATGGATCAAGCTGAAATTTGGCATGTAAGTAGAACAAGTCCTGGATTGAAACAAAGGATACTTTTGATTTAGAAATTGAATTATATATCAAATATATCAATAAAAGTAGTTTAGCTGCGAAGTGTAGTCATTTTATTAAAAAACGTACTAATTCCAACGAAATCTCATCTGACTAAAGCATCGAGTATTGACCGACAAAGTTATAGAAGACCTGTCCCGAAAGTACCGAAAATCCCGGGAAATCCCGGTTCCATTATCGTCCAGTACCGAAAATCCCGGTTCTCCGGAATGGTACCGGTACTGCATACCCTAGACCGTACGTGACCTGATCTGTGATATAAATGTTGTTTTATTGTTGTATTGTTTATTGTTTCTAATTGACTTTTAAATTTGAATTGTAATTTTATTATTTTTATTGGCATGTTTTAATTTAATTTCTAATTTATTGTTATTATTTATTTTTTATAAGGACTATTTTCGTATATTATTATTATTATTTTTTTTTTTTAAGTAATCAATTAATATTTCATTTATAGATAATGGAGCGTGCCTGAATATTTGCACGCCTGCTTGCAGGCTGAATACACAAGCAATGCATTTCTCATAAGACCTAGAATTAAGAATTTGTATTCACGCAAATAAATAATTTTGATTTTGATTTTGATTTTGTGAAGGTTATTTCTAACATCCTAGTTCGAACCGGAACCAATGCAATGATTTATCCTTGAGAGAAATGTTATGTTGCCTGAGAGTCTACGTCGTAATAACTCATTATGGAAGCGATAGTACGCGAGAAGAGTATAATTTCATTATCGTTTCAATTGATATGGCTCAGAGCATAATGATACATTCAAGTTTGGCGTTTTGGCGTTCGCATTATAATGGCATAGGTACACGGGTGACACACGGGTGTACATGGGTGAGTTTCAGTTCCGGTGAACGACTTGCCTCACACGCTGATCGTGAATCCTTTGAAAGGGATAAAATGCAAAACATTTATTTTTTATGAATTTTGCTCCAAATTGCGGGCTTATTTTCTATTAGTTCTAAATGCATCTCTCTCTATCATAATTGTATGAAATGTTAATTTACCTCTATCGATCATATACAGGATTGTCTCGTCGTGAATTTAGCCACGGCCGGAAGGAATGTAATTTGAAGAGCGTATTACTAAGATTTTTTGTTAACATTCAGTGGCTATGTTCTTAACTTCAAGCAAACCTGATAGTAAGCAACGTTAGCAACGATAGAGTCTACGATAGAGCGAGCGCATCCAAAAAATAACTATGAACTCTGGTCACTTTGAATAAGGATTCCGGCCCGACGTTTACTGATAATAACTGCTGATAAGTATTGCTATACCTGATAACTGGGCATAAGAACTGAAGTGGTAAGGTATTTTGTTTGTATTGGCGGTTACCCAGGCGCACACGCTCGTATCGGTTCAATCAACTTCACGATTTTGTTTATAGCGCATTATAGTAAGTTATTAATATATCCATATCTCAACGTACGTGTACCGTCGGCCGTTTCCGAGCCATTGACATTGGCAGTTTCGTGCAGAGTTCGAAATAGCGCGCGCTAAAAAACTTTATGCGTTTACCTATCCCGTAGGTAGGTTATTGGCATCGAAGTTTAACCAGGCGGCGTTAACCTCGTTCCGTCGTTACTATGTCGGTACGTGGTAGTTATATTTGGCATGGCGAATTTAAATATTTATGGTGCGTTATACATATAAGGTGCTAACTAACTAGGGATGTAGCAATACCGATATCGATATATCGGTATCGCCGATTATATACAACCGATATTTGAAGAGCGCGAAAAGAATTTGCTGTATGAAAAAAAATCTGCAAAAACTAATTTCAATTATTGACTAAATTTATGTATTGGTCTATTACTTTGTGCAATGATAATTAATATGTTAATTAAATCTTAGGTTCATTATTTAAAAAAATATATAATTTTGAGTTGTCAATTTATTTATTTTTTCTATACACTTTCAAGGTTGACTCTCTGTTAAATATAGCCAAGTTTTAGTTATAATAAGGACATACAAATAACTGAAGTTCGTACTTCATTATTTAGTAAAGATATCGGTATCGCCGATTATTTACTACAATAATCGGTATCGGTATCGTATCGGCAAAATTATGTATCGTTACATCCCTAATGCTAACAAATTAGGTACCGATATTTTAAGAGAAGATATCTCTAAACGTAAAGTACGTTATAGTTATTGACATTAGCTAGAAATTTAAAAAAAAAATTGGTTTTCATTTACCGAACAAAATAAATAAATTAAAATTCTACCCAAACTTAATTCTGTCAAGTGGACGTTGTTTTCTGTTAAGTGGCCAGTTCATTCATATTGAAAAATTAGTAACCATAACATAAGATAATCAAAGAGGTTTTAATCACTGATGATTGTTTACCTCATTAATAGGGTGCTTTACGTAGCAAACTTACTTCCCTAATTTTCTCCAAAAACATATATAATTTGTGTATTGTTTTATACATAAATAAACTCAGAAAGCTTAGTACTATCAGCCCTAAAAATATCGGCAGCTAATTTGTTAGCACCTTATATGCAAATTGTTCCACGTTATCCGTCATCTTGTATTCTATGCCGCATTTCATTGTGCCAATTCAGTAAAGTAAACAACCAACGGGATATGTATGCAGTATGATATTTGAATGAATAAGTAAACCTTCAGAACCGGCTACAGCGACACTGATCTACTACTATTACCTGGTTAAGTTTGCACCTAACAAACTTACACAATACCATTTATTGCTGGCATAAAACATTGTTCTTTTACCACGTACATTAGTCTTATAGTACATTAGTTTATGTGACTGTTACATAATGAAAGGTATTAAAATACGAGTGTGATTTAAATGCGAGTCTCGCCTGTGGGCCCGTTTCATAATAACATCGCACGAGTGTTTTAATGCCTAATTATGTAGAGGTACTTACACTGCTTATCTACAACGGATGGTTTTTTTAATTTTAATTCCACATAATTGTTATTTGTGACGGCGCTCAACCATTAAAAAAATTCTATTCCAGTTAGCTGGAAATTTATCTCAACCGGGTGTAAGTTGTAAATTATTACCTCCAAATCTATTTAAACAAAAGAAAACATGATGGAAACCATCTATTCATATACGTTTACCTTTCTAAACAGTTGGCGTTTTGTCATACCTATTCGAACTGCTAGTATATTGTTATCCAATATACAAAGGCTTGATTGAGGTCAAGAGCAAACCCATTTAAAGCAAAAAAGAAAAGAGTGTCCAACAATAAAATCGGATAATATCGTCCTAAACATACATATATTTAGGTGGTTTTAGACAATTGGTCATGTAAACAAGACTTTCTTTTTTACAATTAATCGATCGAAAAGTGCAATTAAAATTACTGAATAGCAATATTCGCATTACATATATTATTTCGCGTGAGGCACATGTCTTCGTGTATGTGGCTTATCTATCTTTCCCGATTACATTAGTTTCTTTCTTTTCGGAAGCAATAATGACGACGGTAATTAAAATTAAATAAAAACATCGCATAAAAAAATCCAATAGTATAATAAACCAGTTGTTCATAGTCATTGCCTGATTACGGCAATGTGTTCGATTTAAGGCACTTCCCTCTCATAAAAATAATAAGTCCCTTCGAATTAAGACCCTCCGGCATTACTTCGGTACAAGGCGGTTTAAATTTAAGGAAATACAATTAAAATTCGTTTCATTTGCTCACCGGCTTTCCTAAATTACCTTCTGCGTCGAGGGTAGTGAGTGGGTGGTTGGGGACCTGCGGGGGGTCGCAGCCATAATTTTTGTTTCCAGTCACATTCGGGGGCTTCGGTCCCCGGCGCCCGGTGCTTCGGATTTCTTATTCGGGTTTGAATTCTAAGATGAGCCTAGGTTAACTAAAATTTGAATTTTAGTTGCCAGCCTTTGTGTACTCACCTTTTTAATTGTATACGCTCTCGTCCTAGTTTACAACACATATTAGCCTAAATTACCTATAACGCGGCCGCGTTTAAGCGTGTACTTGTAATTGTAACAGCAACGGACTGGTATTTTACTACAGGAAACAACCTAAACTAGGAACATAATTGACACCCTAACCCCATCACGGACTTGTGAACCGTATTCTAGATTTGTTTGCGATACCCATAAAAATGTTCAATATGGCTTCTTTTTTTGGCTTCCATTGTTAACTTATAGTTTCGCCATGTTTGTCCGTCTGTCTGTCCGCTGAAAGACCCTTAGCACTGAAAAGCTTTGGTGTATATTTTTTTTATATTTGCTTTTGTTCGCTATACATATTGTCTTTCATATCCACATATGCCATATAGAGTTAAAATTTGCTGGGTGACTACCAGTATTTTATTTTTAACCACAAGATGAAAGTAGCAAATGGGCCTTTTCATATTTTTTGTCCGTGCCGTAGTGGACTTCCACCCCGTAAAAAAAAAATATATTCCTTAGAAATGCTTTTAATAAATTCTCCTTCTTCTACATTCTTTGAAAATCATACTGGTTTCAATATAAATTGCTTAATATGGTAAATATCATACTTTGAACCTAAGTACTACCGCTTTGACGTTCCATTACGCGACGAACTTTAGGTTTGTTTTAAGTAAAGTTCAGAGTGTTGTTTGCAAATCAGTCTTTATTAAATGAATTTTAACACAATAATACTTTTCTATAAATTAATAACATTTGCTGCACTAAGCGTCACAATAAAGTCATTTAATAAAATATGTCCATTACGTTACGTTTTGGTTCTCATCATAGCTTAACAATCATCTTAACTTAAGACATACTGAAAAAACCATCAAAAGTTATATTTATCACAATTGGCACATATTATTCTATCAAATGAGATCCAAATAGTATCAATAATACTTAATAATTCATATAAATTCTTAAAAATCAATCTCAGCCACAGTAGGACACCGTGCCGTAATGGAACCATTCGTCACGTAATGGAACCACATGAAAGGTTTACATGCGTCGGAAATAGCTCAAAACCCTATACTAGATTTCAATAGAAAATTTATATTAATCTATTTTTAGCAAGCTTAACTACATGCACTACTAACAGTAGTGACATTGTGAAATCGTTTTTTTGTGTTTTTCTCCTATTATTTGCTTTTCCCTTTTTGTTTTTATGTAATGTTATGATGATGACGATCCTTATTGGGAGATACGAGTATATAATTTGATTTGATGTTTATTTAATAGTTTGATTGTTTTGTGATTGTGTTTCTGACATGGTATATTTTTTATTGTGATTACTTATATTATATTTTTATTTTGACGATCATAGTATAAAATCATGTAAATTGACATTTTGTAATTTATACTGTATTTTTATATTATGAAATAAATAAATCTAATCTAAATCTAATCTAATCATGTCCAGCAGTGGCGTGGCGTCCATAGAACTCGATTCCCATCGGCTTGCCTAATATTAGGCAGTTCAGCACTTAATTCTAGTGCTCTTAAAGAAAATTGAAGCCAAAGCTACTTCGGCTTGCCCAAGGATTTCTTCAACGCCACGCCACTGATGTCCAGTGACTCCAAAAGTACCTTATGTCAAATAAATAAATCATGGGTCGTTTTTATTCCCAATAATGGGAATAAACCCAAAAAACAAAAAAAAAAAACATTCTAAAATCCAAATAAAATATCCGTCAAACCCTACAAAGATAAACTCGAGAGAATATCAACAATTTGAACGAAATCAGAGAACTACCCGTGTAAGTCTTTTTTTAAAATACCTTCGTTCATTTTTACTACCTACACTTACTATATTTTTAGCCCGACTAATTCAAATTATACGTTTTTAACGGCAATCAAGGACCTTAAAATAAATAGCCGGACGGAGTCTCGCTAGCAAAGAACTTGAAGCATGTCTAATAAGCTGGTTACCAATGTGTGCATACTGCTCGCAATAGGAAAAAAACTAGTTGATGTGTGCGTGCGGCTCGTATGTAAAAGCAGCCGGCTTATTAAAAATGGCTTCAGTTCTCTTTTGGCGAGACTCCGTCCGGCTATTTATTTTTAGGTCCTTGACGGCAATCTATGAATTTAAAATCAGCGGCATGTAAACCATGACTTTTCTGTCCATACGGCACGTTTTTTGTTCCACTAGTACATTACGTAGCGTAGTGGACGTGACGTAAGTATGCCGGTAGTTAAATACATTGAAATAGTGCTTTGATTACTTGCAATTTACTACTTCTAACTTCTTTACATGTTACCGCACTTATGAATATGTCTAAATTAATAAACGGTTAATCTCAAAGTGGCTTCTTACCTTCAGTATATCCCGTTCGTAGTGGACAGAAATTTTTGGCACACCGTAACGCACGTCCAACTCATCACATTTTTGAAGCGAAACTTACATTTTACACCTAAGTAACGGTTATATTAGGCTCAAAAGGTCACCAGTTATATAGAAACACAACTGTTTTGGTAATTTTTTGTAGTCTATTTGGTAAAAACGCCGTTCGTTAGTGGACATGTCCACCACGTTGGTTTTGTAGGACAGCAAACAAATTGTGATTTTATGATTTTTTTACTCTAGCTGTTAATAAATGTGCTTCAAAATTGGTAAACGATAATATGATCGATTCACACAATAGCCATGTTCAGGCCTAGAAGGAGTCAGATATACGTAAAATTCGCCTCAAAGTTACCAAAGTGTACGTGGGACACCCAAAAATCGGCACCTTTTCTTCGGTTTTTCTGACAAATAAAATACTTTTAGTAGGTTTTAAAGGGATTATTCATCATAATTATACAGTAAATGAGTTACTTTACCATTTTTACAAACAAACATTATACTTTAGAACAATATTTAATAGAAAAAAATTACTCTAAAGTCATGGGACAGCGATATTTGGCTCAAATATTTTTTTCTGAAATAGCCCAAATATGTATGGGAACATGTGTTAAATAACGTAGTATAATCTGCTTAAATAGTTATATTCATATTTAAGCCTAACCTAATTAATTCAATTAAGCAAATTAAGCCTAAAAAATTAAATAAATATTCAGTATACCTCACCTTAATCCTTAATTTATTGTTCATCCGATTTCTAGTCTTCTTATCGCAATGTTCCTGCATCACGGGCATGATTTGATCGCGTCTCTATCTAGATACCGCAGAATGCGGCTTGTGAGACTGAAACCAGCAAACGGATGAATTCGTTACTTCGACATTCTGCCTAATTACGATTGGCAAATGAATGAGGACAAAATACTGAGTAAGTATGCAAACCAGTGTTACATCGCGAAACCTGGCTGACCTTGGCACTACAATACTACGTGTCAAGGAGAACTCGCTGTAGTATTGAAAATTACTGTACGATACGTGTAACTATGATAATTTCATAGCTTTTTAGCATGTTACTAACTAGCTAGCATTCGTTTCAAACATACGTTATTAAATATTCGTAATTTCAATTAATTATTTTCTATTTTTTTTGGAAAGCAAAGTGTAGGTAGAGATGCCGTAACTTCAGCTGCCCTTTATTCTATCTATTTCTGGTAGAAGTAGTTTGCAGCAAAATAAACCCCAAGAAGCGTGGCAGATGAAACATTTTCGCCTTTGCGCCAAAAATTCACTAACATTTCCCCGCCCCGAAACGAGGTGTAGGCAGCCCCGGTACATTTTATCGTGTCAATAAAAGTACGCTTAGTTTCCATACAATTTTCCGGCCCGTGTCTCCCTATATACATTATACATAAGTATGTACCTACCGATCACGTGGCCGCACGTTGCCGGCCTCCCGAGGCCGTGCGTCAGACCGGGGACCGCACACGGTGTCCCCGGTGCCCTTCCGCCCTTCGATTGAGACCATCAATTACTTCTTGGTAAAATTTATGAACGTTTGATCACTGTTTTGCTATCTGATTGTATCAGCAAGACACGTTAAACACCACAACACGCACTTATGCGAGGATACGGAATCTTTGGCAAGTGCAAAGATAGTTGGGGTTCTTATGAAGAACTTTTATCAATACTGATGACATTTTAAAATTTCAATGTTTTAAGTTTTATTATTAAAAATATATTGAACCGTTTTGTAAGACAAAATTATATGTCCATGTTGTTATTAAGTGCCATTTTGGATTAATTTCCGGGAAATAACCAGTTTCTTACTTATTTAGCCATAATTTTGGTTTTGTTTACATCTGTCATTTGCATATATACTGTTATTTAGTAGTTACAATATTCCGATTATTGATCCGAGTAATGATAATTTTAGAATGTTGGTTAGATTAGCCGTTAGGCACCATGATTATTTAGTTACACATTATCTGACGAGTAGAGGGTGGCTATAGCTTGGCAACTTCGTTGGTGACACTCACCTGTGTGCTTTTTGTTCTGTGCAGCCGTAACTACTTACACAAATTGCCGCCAACACGAACGGCGGCCGACGGAGGCTGCCTCTGGAGGCCCCCGTTCGTGTTGGCGGTAATTTGTGTAAGTAGTTACGGCTGCACAGAACAAAAAGCACACAGGTGAGTGTCACCAACGAAGTAGCCAAGCTATAATAACTAAGTACCTATTACCCAACACTTTTGCGGTCAGTTCGCGATGTGTGTTTAACAATAACTGGGGCATAAGTCGCCTTAAACAGAATAATGTCTATTGCGCATTTTCCTCCATAGATCGCTGCACTGTTTTGATGTGCATCTCAATGCTACTCAAGGTCCCTCCATGTATTATTCATTGACATTTTAGAAACAGCATTTGCCAATGCTCTTGTAAGTTGTATATAGGTCGCACACAACAACCGCTAAAACATGAACATTTGCCACTAACGCTATTGTTAAAATTCTTAATGTTAAATAAATATCTGTTTGGCTTACTGGTCGATTGGACTGGACCCACCATAGGAGGCGACATAGGGGACATTTGTACATTATAATCTTGGTCCCAATATGTTAAGTTAGGTTAAGGTAGCTATTAAGTTGTAAATAATGTGTTTTTTTTTTAAATCTTGTATTTGTTACTTATCAATTGAATTGCATACCTACCTAATATCGCAAAATGTTTAACCCACCTGGCAAGACCATTATTGTAATTTAAATTTTAAAATCGGGTAGTTTGCGTAACGGTAATTTTGACAGAGAAAAATTATGTCTTTCTTAGTCTACCCGCGACCACGAACGAAACGTCGGGACGTAAAATGAAGTGATATACCTACGCGATTTAATCCGTTAAAGTTGTTTTATTACAATGAGTGATACTCGCGGAAACCGAAGACAAAGTAATAATGTATACAAATTTTCGACATCAATACCACTCTGGTAAAGACTAACCCTAAAGTCAGCTACAGCTGTCTTGCTTTACGCGAGTTGTTGCTGATTTTTATTGTTTGAAACGCAAAAGATTGTTATCTCGGGAGAAAGTGAACAGGAAATGCGGTCCATGATCGTGCTGGTTTCCCAATTTGCGTGTTTTGTGATCGCAAAGCGTAACCATTGACTCTGCTCGTTGTTAATTATCATTATCCACATTGTTATGAAACTGATACTTAGTAGGTATTACTCGTAAACAACCACGGCCTGAAAATGCTTGTTTTCCAAGATCGGTACAAGAAGTTTTAAAACTCTTGCCGTGACGTCTTTTAGAACCGGTCTTTAGACGTTATGGCGAGATAATGGACTTTTTAACTCGACTTCACAAAAGAGGAGGTAATCAGTTCTTCGGAATATATTTATTTATTCATGTTCCCCGATTACTCGAAAAAAACTGCATTGATTTTGAAAATTCTATTTTGTTTGAAAGGGTATGTCTCCCATTGACAGCTGGTCTGCATCTGATAATGGGATCTTGAAGAAATTAAGGGAAATCTTCAAATGTTATAGGCGTACCTATAGCGATTTCGGTATCGTATAGAAACTATTGCATTTTTAAGGTTCCGTAGTTTCGTCATGTCCGTCCGTCTGTCCGTATGTCACAGGCATTTTACTCAAAAACTACATGATGGATATTGATGAAATTTGGAATATAGGTGTCTTCTATGAGCTGCTACTTAGTTTGGCAGTTAAATAATTAAAATAAATATTTTTAGGGGGGGCACTCCATACATGTTACAGAAGCTAAAAAAATATTTTTTCAGAAAATATCAACGTGTGGTACATAGTTCGACAGCTCTTTCAAAAACATTTTAAGGTTCTTAAGTAATGTTTTTGATTAAGTGAATACCTTTGGAAATAATCGCTCCGAAAGTTGTGAAAATTGTGTCCCCCCCCTCTATCTTCTAAACCGTGTGTCCGAAAAATATGAAAAAAATCACGAAGGTAACGCTTAATTAATGCTTTCAACGAAAATTATTTTCAACAAGATCGGATTAACCGTTTTTGAGTTATTGCCAATAAACTGCGCTTCTCAATAAAATGACGTAATTGCTATGAAGATACGCTCTTTTTATGTTGTACTTTTTTACATCGTATTTTTTACCTTATAGTTACGGCTATGGAACCCTACACTGAGCATGGTCCGACATGCTCTTGGCCAGTTATTTAATTGAAAAGATTAAATAAAAGTCAGTTGTTAAAAAAATGTTTATGTTATAAGTGGAAACGGATCAGGTGAACCTGATGGAAATTGGTATTTTTTTTGCAACTAACAAACAATACGAAAGTCTTTAGATTGTTGATGTTGTCAACATAGATTATTTGAGGATCTTTGTAGTAATTGTACACAGGAAAATAATTTCTTATTATAGTCGTTAAATTGGTCGAGATAAAACCTTCCAATACGTGCTTATAAATTCCTAAGACGTTAATTACTATGCCTACTACTGGGAAAATCGAAACAAAGAATCGCGTGCTGCCATAATTGAATATTAGATCTAACTGTATAGACAACATAAAGCTTAAAACTTCCAGCGGATCTCTTAACAGGGTATCCTATTATCGTGTGAATACTTGATTCTGCCTAATTTTTAGTTATTACAATGTAGCAAACTGCTTTCATAATTCTTAAATTTAAAAACAATTCAGAAAATGTAAAGCCGTTGGATAACATTCAGGGTCCGCCACGTACCAGCATTTTTAAATTCTTTTGGTTGACGACTACAGTGCTTTGTATGCAAGCTGCGTGACCCACGTTTCCGTTTTCGGGTCCATGTGAAAACGTTTACACAATGTCAAATTGCCTACCTGCCGTTGCAAAATACGGCCTTCCTGCCCGCTCTGCTCGGCCATTGTCGCTGGGGTGATACGCGAATAACTGTATTAATCTAAATGGAGTTCAATGCTTTAATTTAAACTCTCCACCGGTTGCTTATAACGCCAGTTTTAACAAACCTTCACAAGCCGGCATGGAGTGCTCGCTTGTACATGTAAAATCGATGCTTAAAATATCGCTCTATGATTTACAAAATCCTTTCGTATTTTAAAATCGTTTTCAAATAACTCCTTCATTACTATAATAAACCGTACTTAGTTGCCATTCAGAACAGATAAACGGACCGGAACCTCTTGGTCATCGCTTGGCTCAAATATGGAATGACATCACGGACATTTCATCCAATTATAGTCATTAGGCCATCGACCCACATTGCAGACCACGATACACGTGTGTATGTGTGTGTACGGGATCATAACCGCAGGCCGTAATCCCACGAGGGTGGAGTTTGAAGATAGTGTTACCGAAATATTTTATTACACAGCTCCTTGCTGGTAACGTAACGGTAACCGGAGGTTGGACTTGAAATTCGTTCCTGCTGTAAGGAAAAAATAATGTTGCGTGAAAGAGGTCTTCCCGCCGCTGCCGCAACGGAAGGATGTATGTATATGTATACCTACATAATACTTATACATAGTACATTTTCAAAGAAAACAATAGTGCGAGAACATCGGCTGAAAGGTCGAATAGTACTGAACATGAGAATTCCTTATTTGGTTAGGAAAGGGATGTCTTCAAATCCTTCTAACTATACAAACGGATCTAAATTCAGAGCGATTGGTTAGCTTTAACGATCCATGCATGTTCATAAGTTTACATAGTAAATAATTGTTTTCTTGCTAAGATTTAGTATGCATCCTATCAATATCCGCAAAACGTGACGAGTACAGTACACTGACAAGCGTGTGCTGAATGTCGCAATAACTATATGCATGCATGGCACTTCGAGTGATTTTACGAGGACTGCATTTGGCGTCTGCGAGTTGCGACTGGTACACAGAACTATTACCGGTCAGTCGCCAAGGGATCTTTCAATCTCCCATAAGAAACCTACAGTTAGTGTAAATGTCTCTAACGTACTTTAGAAGTTAGAAAAGGATAACAGCATTGAGACAAGTCATACGGTGTGAAACTGATGTGAATCAGTAAGTCGACGAACGCAGAAAACTCTCTAGACTAAGTAGAACTCTTGAGAGCCGAGCTTTGCGCTGATTGAATATTCCGACGCGACACTGTCAGTACCGACCAACTAAGTAAGTTTGATATCCCGAAATTTTGATATTTCTATGCTTATTGCATAGTATCTTTTCCTTAGATTTTGTTGAAACATAGGAGCAGGAAGAAAATTGTGATGCATTTCTTTGCGCCTATATCTGTTGACTAATGCAAGTCTCGAGGATCCTAACTGCACGTAATAATTACGTGGTTAATTCAAACTTAGTGACTTACGAAAATTAACATAGAAATAACATCAACTCCTAAGGTTCTCGTACAAAGTAATCAACCCATGAATTACTTAGGAAAAGGAATTACGTCTACGGATTTCCAAGTACTTTTAAGTAAGTTTTGTTTTGGGTCAATTAAATTAATTAAAAGTTTCATAAGAAACTGCTTATTCCTACTAGCTGTTATTTTCAATCGAAGTTTGAATACTATGGTGTCGTGAATCCAGCAATAGCCGACTGTGAGCTGATGATGATTATGATGATGACGAATAGTATGCGTGTTTTCGTAGTGTTTTGTATTTACTTATTATTATTTTCAATCTTTGTATAAATGAAGGCGCACGTATTGTGTACATAAAGTCATACATATTCAAACTCGTCTTTTTACTAAACCTTATTAAATATCGCGATTTTAAAATGTTTACCGATCCTCGCGACGTTTACGAACTACCACACCACGTTTACAGACTACTTAAAAGCACTTGCGCAAATTTTCATTTTAAACACTTTCAATAACACCCCAGTGCGCTTAAAAATGCAATCTATGAATGTGTAGTTGAATTGAATCGAGCGTGGTTGTTAATTTTCATTCACTCAAAGAGCAGCGCATAGTCACGTAGGTACGTTCGGAATCCTTAATTTAACTCCGGCCCGGTGCCCGGAGATGCACCCTGAATGAGCTTCCCGCCAGTGATTGCGTTCGCGCCCGTTCCGTGACTTCAAATTAATGTCACGTCTTACTCCCGCCTCATAAGTATACTTTCGAATCCCAATATCTAAGAATATAGAACTCGCGTGGTAGTGCTAGTCTAGACATACTAATTCGAATGATGTGCTGGGTCAGGTAAGCGAGACCTAGATCGCTGCGTGGGCGCCATTTGTCAGCTTGCATAATCTTGGTCTAACTTGCGCAATAGGTAGAAGGTTATATTTAGTTTTGTGTGAGAAAGTGTGAAAGAATAATAACCATTAATTGTGCATTATAAACTCGTAGATCATAGCAATTATATATGTTGTGATTTGATCACTACTTGTCAAACGCATTATTTTGCAAAGATATTGTTTTAACAAAAACCTTTTTCGTGTTTCAGGTAAGCCATCACGATATTCACGAGTCATGAACTAAAAGCGTAAGCGTCTATAGTAAAGTAATTATCAAATGAAGAGCCTTATTTATAATGCCTACGAAATTGTACATCTTCAAACGTTAGTTATATTTAAACGATAATAGTAGACCAAGCAGGTGTTTAATTAATTGTTTCCACCTCCCGCTCGGCGGGTTGTAATTACGACTCCAAAGGACCCAGTCAGACGGGATTGCGAGGTCCATTCTAGACCCTAGATGAGAACCGGCTCCCCATCGGTTCCTGATCTAGCTCGGTGTCTCGTTACGAGGGTGTAAAGTTTCGGCGACACGGCGTCGCTGGCACCCACACAATACCTATAGAAACGCGGTTGGTTTCGGATGGCCTCGCTCGCTCCTGCCGGCTCGCAATCTGGTTCCGCAAGTTGTAATGAATACTTGATGCGTACTCGAGAAATTCGCAGACCAAGAAACGCTTCTATTTGTCGACGGTCGTGACATTTCACAGCCAAAGGGCGAAGTTTAATGTTTCATTTAGTAACAGCCGAGTTTATTAACAGTTGCCGATTACAATGGTTATACAACTCAACAACGCGAAGCCTTGAAGCGTATTTGGCGGTTGTGTTTCAGCTAATGTGAGAGCATTATTAGAAGCTTTTATGTTGGATTGTTTCTGAAAGAAAATTCTAAACTCAAAGTTATTATCTCACATAGCTCCGTCAAATTCATTTCCCGCTTACGACTTGTATTATGAGCGGAATTTTGGCAACTAGCTACTTTTATTAAGCGTCAAAGTTGCCCGCCTCTTATACCACGCGAATGTCTATGTCGTTAAAGTAAATCTTAACATTCTCTATATCGAACCCTAAGTTAACAATTGCTGTAACTTATCTAGTTATCTATAACAAAAGGCGGTTAATTGTGTACTCTTCGGCAAGATTACCCATTTATGCTGTCCTTAAAGAAAAAAGTAATATAATTTATGTAAGCTTCCTACGTTTTTTCTTACCATCTCTGTCCATTATAACTACGGTACTAAACTGGCTACATGCACGCCAGAGACTACAACACACCGAGTCCATTAGTGTAGTTTTCTACAGCCACGGAATACTAAAAAGTAAAAATTATAATAACCGTGGACTATTGTTCTCTTTTTATACGCGCTAATAAAGGATCCTGCATCGTCGGGCCCGTCACGGAATTAGTGCGGTTGTGCCGCGGTATACTAATTTCAAACAGTGTGCTAACTCTTTATAGAACCTTTGCCTCAATTCCACAGTCACCTGTTAGTTTAATGCACGACCGTCGATATTCATATTACGACATCATTTTATAAACTCCTCACTTTTGGATAACTCTAATTTCTTGCAGTTATATGATTCGATTCATGTCTGCAAAAGCTGGCCATACATTATATTCGCTTTATTTGCCATAAAATTAAGTTTACAGCCGCCCGCAATTATCAAACGGAAATTTAGCTAATTTTCACTTTTTGTATGTACATTAAACGCCTCGTAGTCCAAGGAATGGTTAAAGGTACCAGGCCACGAGGAAGATCACCAATGAGATGGACAGACCAGGTTAAAGCTGCAGTATATGTTCTTTTGCATCAATGCACCAGGAAAGCAGCTCTTAGAGCTGAGTGGCGACGCATCGTAAAGCGTGCCTCCAACACCTGAAATGACGACCACTGTCAAGAGACTCAAGAGTGATACCGACGAAGAAGATATACAACAGTTGGAGTCTATTGTAGTTCATGCAAAAATCGCGTGCAGCAGTGCTGTTTGCTATATAGTCAGATTGTGTCAAACAATTTGAGTTGCGTATATGTATATATCAGAGATGGTCCAAACTGATTTCTTATTAGTTGTGGGTTTACGTGGAAAACGACTGGCCGTGTTGACGTTATTTAACTTATGAATACATACATAGCTCTTATTTACCATGTTCGACAGGTTCAAGTATACCACAATTGTGTAAGTGTAATATACATATACGTAGAAAAAGGGTTATAAGTAAATACCGCCTTACATAGTAAAAAGAGGTTAGATGAGGTGAAAGGTTAAAATCTGTATAGTGTGGGCTGGCGTGAGAAGCGATGGTCATTAATAATAGAGTGACCCGGCGCGACCGCAGCGGCCGTGATTGATCGGCGCAGACGCTGCCTAGCAAGGCCTAGATCATCTTAACATTCCACGAGCTAGCGAATTAATCCCTCAGTGCATACAACCGTGAAGCGATCCCAAGTGTTTTTCTTTTTCAACAAACTACCAAGTCCGTTTAACGTGCCGTGGTTCGATCCTTGATCTCTCAGGCTTGTCTTAAAGAAAGCAAGCCAACTTTAATTCGACTCACCGCAGTTGCATTGAATGTCAGGTAGTTTGGGGCCATCCATTCCTTGTCAAATAGGCAAAGAATAAGGAAAAAAAGTAACTTTACTGTGCCTCATTTGCCCTGTACAGCTGTTGGAACATATAGCTGGATTAAAGACAATAGAAACGTCGTGGAAAAAATCGGTAAATACTTTGTGTTTGGTTTGGAAGCCGGTAGTAGCAATACACTGAATTTATTTTGTCCCTTCCTTCGCGTAATTTAAACAGATCTTTATGAGGTGAAATTGTCCAGTTAGATCTCCTGAGGTACGAGCTAGCTTTATTTTCATTTCGTAAACCAAGTGCTCAGAGTACGTTTTACTATTCACCGTGGAATCTCCCGACGAGTATGAATCCCTAATAGCGTCCACTAGCGGCCGCGTCCGTGCGATATTGTTTATTATTCAGTCGCTGAAAAATGAAAAACAAGCAGTCCGTTTGACAAAATACCGCGCTCGGGCAACTGCAGTCGGCGTGAGCGTACGTACACCTTCACTTTTCCCAATATTTGTTACATGTACCTTCTATTTTCATTCACAGGATTAGCAGGAATCCGTTTTTACTTTCGTCGAAACTGACGTGCATCGTGAATGTCGGAACGCCAAAACGTAAATTGAAAGCGGCGAAATTTTCGTTCGCTCCACCATTTTTGGTCCCTACAAAATGTTGTGTTGATTTTTCCGTATCCATTTCTTCATAAATTTACTTTATTTGTTTATGACCGGATTCGCGATCGTGTATTCCTATTTGCTTATGCTAATTCCGTTATTGCTATTCGGCTTATTCGCTGTAGTAAAAATCAGGGGCTCATTGATCATTTCAAGTTTACTTATGCAAGGCTCTGAAAGTTTGAGTAAATTGTCAACATATTAGTGAAGCAAATTTTCAGTTTCCAACTGAACAAACAACCAGTATAAATAGGTAGGCGTTAAGGGCTATAGTCGCCTAGCGGGGCGGCAGATGCGGCTGTGGCGGAGGTCACCGCACTCGGGGCGCAGCTGGGAGCCCTACCCGGGATGCTTTTTGTGCTTCTGAGCCCGGCTCCCGGGAACAACAACTTTTATCCATTGCACCGCGATAACGTGACGCGATCGCTTCTTTGATTGATATTCCTATCGTAAATCATCATCCAAATAATGGTTTCTCTTTAAGCTCTGGAGGTCGCATAACCTTATTTTTAGTTGCAGGAATAACTCTTATAAGAAAGGTTTTAAAGGATTGTAAGGTCACTGCATAGTTCACACGAGAAATAAACTACGATAGATACCTACAAGCTTGTCTCGATGTTCGACAATAGTAGCTAACCAGTTACAGGTTCCATTGTCTGAGAACGTCAAAAACCTAATACAAGTTTTTTGTTGCACACCCACAATTCACATTCAACCCGTTAGATGGTAATTCCGCAGTCCGCATGTGACGCCGGATCGTTTTTAGTTTTATCTGCTCCCCACAACAACTTCGTGACTTGGCCCATCCATTCGGTCGGTGGCGTGGCGTAATTTTCTCATTTCGAGTGGTCATTAGTTCCACGGGGACAGGACTCGTCTGTCGCACGACCATTAACTTTACACGCATACCTGCTCGCTTCAAATGACACGAAAACTTCTCCTTTATGACTACAGAAGGTATTCTGAATAGAATGAGAATTGGTTGCGGCTCGACACCTAAATAGAGAAAGGGATTTCAAAATCTGAAATCATTCATTCCTGTCTGTCAAGGGTCCCTAATGGTTGCTGCGCTAACGTGCTGGTATTGAGCAACAAAACGAAACAAGCGATTTATTAAAATAACCAAGTAGGATCTTGATTTCGCACCAGTGTCCATTCATAACAAAATGCTGTCCTTGGCGACTGAATGCAGATGTAATGAATTCATTTATTAATATAAAAATACCTAAGGAAATTAAGTACAAAATGAAAAAATAAGAGGCAAATAAGAGTGCAGGCGTCTAATCAAGCTTTACTGCTGAGGCAGATACTTTATCATTAGATTTTGAGAGGGGCTCGGGTACCTCTCGCGCCCGTCGCCTGCCGGAGTTTGGGGTGCGTTCACCGCACGCGATCGATGCCGGCCCCAGGCCAACTGCGAAGACTCACCTACCAACGACTTGTTTTCATTTAATCATCGAGCGCAACGCAAGGGGTGCCTTCTGTTCCGATCGTGACTGTGCACTTACCCTCTTATTATAGGACCCTAGCGTTCCAAACGTATATTTTTCATAAGTAGTCACGCACTTATCCGAATTTATTTCCGCGCTTTCAAGTATGCGGGGAGTAGGATCCACTTAAAATTTTCCCACAGTCTACATGTTACGCAGCATCCATTACTCTCGATCAAAACGCGGTAACAGCTTGCCGTCTGCGTCTTGCGTTAGATCATAGCGCGGACTTATTCAATAACTACAATTTGTTCATACACATTTTGCGTGCCGCGAGCAACGCCGAATTTCGCTTACTCATCCGAACGGTCCCGATACCGGATCGCTGGGGCGGAGGTATAGGTACAAATCCGTTTATTAATTCACTGAAATTAGGCGTCAATCGATGGTAACTTTGACCAACAGCGCACTTTGAATAATGTCTCAATCAAAAATCTCACTTGGCAGTTGTCGTCCCAAGATATAATAATGGCATTTACAAAATATGCTGCTATGAAATTTTTCGCGCTAATTGGAAGAGATAAGGTCCGGAATTTTAGTGCTACTTAACATTAATCAGTTTTTTAATCGGAATAGCGTCATCACCGACGGACATACCGAGATAAAAGGATGACTGCCAAGAGCTTCTTCGAACGGACCGCAGCCTCCAAACTGGTTTGATGCAGGTAGGTACGCGGCTAAAATTATACGTAGACAAAACGGATGGTCTCCGACGAACACGAATTTCGGCACCGCACCGTACGTACGACGGGACGGGTCTTTGACAAAGACGCATTCCGATCGCGTATCGCCCTAACACAAAGGATACCCGCCCGAAATATTGAAGTGCTATTGTACCCACCCTACGTTGTTGAGCTTACGTCGAGATATTAGCGTAAAACTCCTAAACACGGCAAAATCACCGGTCTACCTTTATCGGTTTACTTGCTTTGGTGTTCAGCATCCCCTCTACCTCCTGGATGATTGTTACGTATACATACTTACTTTTTTATTTACTTTCTTTGTAATATATCAAATTGAGCAGGTTGTCAAGTAAGGAAACGGGATTTTATTTCGCCGGAAAATATCAAGTCTCATTCAACGTTACACCCGGGATTCCACAAGCAATTTACACATAATAGGTACCTACTTATAATGCCGATGACCATTCCCCTTCGCTACTATTGGGAATCGATATCGCTTCCATCGTGTCCCACGGGCCACGCTTCGCTGACTCGCTTTATTCTTCTAGAAAAAGCTTCACTTTTAATTTTTCTTTTACTGAGTCGCTGATGAAAATCTCTTTGTTCTTAACTCACTTTGCCACCACAAACAAAGCGGGCCAACTCGCTTGGGAGCTTCGGCGTGACCGAAAATAACTTAGTCCAACACGATGACTAATATTGACCGATTTAAGTTAACTGTTTATTATCTATGTCTCGAGTATTATGGAACGGCTCACTGTATCCATAAAGTTTTTGTATCGATCCTTCAAAGACGTATAGACGTAAGGTGTATGGCATCCTTTCATGCCGGCTCGTAAATTGTTTCTCTCACGTCAGATTTTAACTGCACTTTTACTTGTAGTTTTTTAGATGTACCTAGGTAGTGCTTTCAAAGCGCCTTGCTTTTTACAAGAGTTCGTCAACTGGAGTAATTATCGCCCACGATTCTAACGTGAATTAAAAATAAACTTCACATTACAAATTCTATTATTCGTAATAAAGCTACACAGTTATACATATAGACTTTACCATTGTTTATGTTAATAAATAGTTCGCTCAAATGTGTCATCTTCTTTTGTACATTTTTTCCGGTAATTATAGTACATTACACAACTAGGGTGGTAATACAAAGAAAGGCCGAGATCGCAGAAGTTTGCGGCCAGAGCTGCAGGCGAGGGACGTAAATATGCGATCGAGGGCTTTCTTTATTACCTCCCGTGTTGTGTACATCATTTTATGTCTACAATTGGCCAGAAAGCGGCTTTTTCCGTACGCGCAGCGTGCGGAAAAAAACACTTTAAAAGATTACTATTTACCTACTTTAAGAGAAAACTTTAATAGAAAGTTTTTTTTTGTTATGAGGAATATTGTATAAAAATACTGGGTGCGTGCTAAGTTCCCGGAGCGGAATGGCTGCTAAAAATCATATAGTTTATTTTACTATGTAGATTTTTTGCCGGTGACGGTGACTTGGTTTGCGTGGCAAGCAAACGCAACCGGGGACTTCGCAATTTCATCTCTATGTATAAAATAACGTCTAGCCATTGCTCCGTTCCTGCGTGAAAGGCAAGCCAACAAACACCATTATAATAAGAATATTATATGAACAATATACATATACACGAACAGCGTTACATGGAAAAACAAAGGTCGTATGTATTCGGAAGACTATTAACTCAGCAATTCTTGGCGCTGAGCTGCGGAGTAAGGAATGGCTTGGTCCCCGGGGTCGGAATGCTCGCCGGAAACCGTATCAGGTAGAGCCGCGATGAACCCGCCCGGTTCATGCGATCCTTCGTCTAAGGCAGCGGTCGGCAACCGCTTAGCAGCCAAGGGCCACATAGTAGTTAACGAAATTGACGCGGGCCGCACTTCACTATCACTCACTACATAGTATAAAACAAAGTCGCTTTCTCTGTCCCTATGTATGCTTAAATCTTTAAAACTACGCAACGGATTTTGATGCGGTTTTTAATAGATAGAGTGATTGAAGAGGAAGGTTTATATGTATAATACATGCATAATATAATAGAGAAACACCGTGCGAAGCCGGGGCGGGTCGCTAGTTGTTAATAATTTGTGATTTTATAAAATTCTGAATATAGAGACCTTTACATACAAAATAACCAAGGAGGCTCGCGGGCTGCAAGTGAGCAGACACGGGCCGCAGGTTGCCGACCGCTGGTCTAGGGTATATCAGCTGGCCGATTTTTGAAATTACATTACACTGCTTGATTTGATTCGAAATTTAAAATAAATTCGATGATAAGTCGGTATTTTTAAATACGAAAGTTAGATATGTAGTTAAAACCATGTGATTTTAACGACTCATTTTAAATTATACTATATTGATTGGATATACCTTCTGTTGGTTTGTTTCTATAATCAAATGTCTAGATCTTAATATTTATTCGTATTTGTTACTGGGAACCTTAGGGGCAATGTTCACGACCGACCGATCCCGATCATTAGCCCTAGTTTCGCGGAATAAGGCACATTAGAATAAATTATCCCATAACGATGACGCCGATGACGCACCGATCTGACCGGTCCGGTTTCCGACCATTAATTACGTTTTAGACGAACATTATGTTTCAAACTGCGTGTATAGCCCTAACGGCATTGAAAAGAAACATCTATTATAGCTTGAACCAACGTTTCCATAGCTGAAACATTACCTAATTAAAAATCCTAAAAAAAAGTAGGTCCGAATCCGACAATAATTATATACATATATCTTGATAAGTTTCGGGGTTGTTGTTCTGAGCAGTGGGGTGTTTTCACCCTCCGCCACCCCGGCCGGGCCTCGGGCCTCGGCGCTATTCATCGGCAGCGCCCTTCCCAAGTTCGCGACCTTTACCTGAGAATGGAAACCCAGATGTTTATTGAATGCGAACCACATGGCTCAACTTTTATACTAGCTCTATTTGATGAGTCACATGCCGAAACTTTAAAATGGCCGGTCTGTAGTCGCTAGTCACGAAAGTGCATTATAAACTATTGTCATGAAATGTATCGTGGTGCACTTTAGTGTATAGTATATCCATTTGTCTACTGATCAATTACGTATGAATACTAACTAGACCTTTATTACGTCGCTTTTTATTTATTACCCGCAGAACATCGAGCAGTCGACAGTTAACGACAGAGAAGGATGAAATAGACCAGAATAGGTCCTTAAAAATAAAGTAGCTGGTCAAAATAGTATTGGAAACTTTTGATAAACTCCTTTTTCCGTGAAACGCGAAAGGATGCGATACAAATAGAGCGTAATTGAAACTTTCGTCTATGTATATCCAGTTTGATTGAATGGAGCGATAGTTGTTCATTAACACCAATCGCCAAGCAAGCTTGTAATTAAATTTAATGAAGAATCAGTTTTATTGGTTGGAGTAATTAGAAAATACGAGTGTAATGACAATAAAGAGTAAAAGTAAACCATGCGATTTTAAACATACATTTGCATGTAACCGTGTTGCACATCATTTACCTTCTCTGAATATTTAATGAAAAATTGAAAATGGTTTCTTTATAGTCCTCTTTCGAGAAGTTCTGACTATTTAAAAAAGGCCTACCTAAGTAGGTATTTATATCTATACGTTTAAATATCTCTTATGATTATATCATCAAGCAGATTACAAATATTGGTTTACTGACTAGTTCTGGGTCAAGTTATCCCAATCAAACCTTTTCTGAAACTTATAAAAACTGTAAATGGCATCTTGTTATTTTATTATCATCATCTAACACTTGAAGAATGCATATCAAATATTACTAACCTAGAGCAAATCAGTTGTACAGTCATCTTTTCAAGTTTCTGAATGTTATCACTTATCAAATAGCAACTCGAACGTCCTAGAGACCTACTTGAGAGGAATCGAGCTGATCGAAGATTAATAATCGATTGTTCACGGCTGGTTCCGTAACATGCATCGTGAGATTACGGCTGTATCGATTAGGAGTCGATTAACTAATAAAACCGACTGAGAGTACGGATGCGCACGCGATAGTTAACTACGTATCTTATCTAAGTACGTGCTATTTTAATCTATGATATTAATATTTTGTGAATGAAATCGGTTCTTATTTTTGCTTAGTTAAGATGTTTTTAAATATACAAGGTAATATAGAAAACTGGATAGCTGTTAACAAAGATTTAAAATTTCTCCTTAGTAATTCACACAATAACGGAATATTTTTGTCGGATAGTATTTAAACATCGAATCAAACTTTAAAGTTGCTCATCTAATAAAGCCGCTCAAAGGCATAAAATGTTGATACTAATCCGTGGATATTAATTTCAGTTACATATATACGGCTGTTTACGATCGCCTACGATGCGGCATCTTACTTTGTCGTTTTTATTACGCAGGTAACACATCTTCACGTCCAGACTATAAACATGCCTACATAAACTGGTTTGATTTCGTTTGTCTACTCTATAGGGTGTGTGAGAATTTCCCGAACGTGAATCACGCTGTAGCAGTGAAGCAGAGTTTAATGTTTATTTGCCACGCCATTACCATTACTCGATTTTAAACGAATACCATGATAACGTTTCGCTCGGACGTTTTATGGTAATTCGGACTTACTTTAAACAAGCATTCATAAATTTGTATTGACAAAAATATGTATAGTGTTTTAAGCCGAACACGAAATTTGGAAGTTAATTGCAATAACATTATTGAAGCCAATAAGTGGATAATGTTAATGCACTCATAAGACTCGTAAGAGCGTGGCTTGGCGACGAGTATCCGCAAACAAGAGCAAATTGCTTGGATTATTTATATAATTTATTTATTAGCTGTCTTTCCCGTTCACGGGACAATGGTGTCCCGAGTCCCGGACCTTTGGGAGGTGTGTGCGGAGCCGAAGCCAATGCGTAGAGGCCCTTTCGACATTTTAATGAAAGGCAAAGTGTACACCACAGATGTAAGAATGTAAGAATATAAGTATTCTATGCTCTGAGGTGTACACCCAGCGAATGCTGTCTCTGTCCGTGTCATGGGACCACAGACCACTAAAGGTTGTGCATGGGACGCACACAGAGACAGCCCCCGCCAGATGTAAGGGCTATTGTTGATTGATGGAATCTAACTCTACTGGGCTATGGTGGTGAAAATATGGACTAAATACTGGGCTATAGGTTGAGACATAGCGGCGCCTGTCAGGAAAAGTGTCTCATGGCTTTCGTGGCACTGACAGACCGTGACTTGCCCTCCGCTAGATGGGC
The DNA here is from genome assembly GCA_947034925.1 of Eudemis profundana. Taxonomy (NCBI): domain Eukaryota; kingdom Metazoa; phylum Arthropoda; class Insecta; order Lepidoptera; family Tortricidae; genus Eudemis; species Eudemis profundana. The sequence continues at coordinate 18,000,870 of OX344802.1, read as the reverse complement.
CCCTGTTAAATAGCGACATTATGAAATGGCCTAGGGGCAACACCGGTGCTGGAGGCTGCAGGGTGTCCAGAGGTGTGCTGCTTTAGCTGCATTATTATTGTGACCAAATTTTAAACTATGACAGACTGTTCCCTCTGACCATCGAAAAGGTCAATATGTGCTATTTGAAGAGTTCGGGGAGACCAGTATACACGCCAATGTATATATATTATAACGATTTATCTGCGCAGATCCGTTTGCACAGATTTATCGGACATGTGTGGAGATAAAGGCGCCGCCATACACGACAACGATTATCGTGGCGAATTATTTGCGCAAAAAGCTATCTGGTCGCTTTATAGTGCACACTTTCAGTTTCAGCATCTGCATAAACCTTTCTCTCCTATCTTATTGATTTTATTTAAAAGAATGCATTGATTTTATATTGATTTCATTACTTCAATTTATTATTATTCCATATCTTTACATCGATAGGTGATACAAAATAATGTTTATTTACATACATACATAGTCACATAATTATCATAAACCGTCTGTAAGGCGTTTAAAACCGCAAATTACAAACATAAGGGGTCATCCACAAAGTACGTCACACGATTTTTCAAACTTTTAGACCCCCCCTCCCCCCACCATGTCACACTTTCCTAACATATTTGACCTTGTTACTATAGGCTGTCACATTTGGCCAGACCCCTCCCCATTGGTGTGACGTACTATATGGATGACCCCTAAGGATAAACTGTTTTGATACAACAAATTTATTTTCTGTGAAACGTTATTATTGCTTCATAATATAATCGAACTCGATGTTATTTTAACATTTAAATTTCGAACATCTTTGAAAAACGAGGCAATTTGATTTGACCCCAATTCTAATAATATCAGTAAATATGACGTTTCATTCGAAATTAAATATCAATTGCAAACAATTTTAACAATTATCGTACCTTACTTGATATCGAGCGATATGATAGTTAAGGCCTCTGTCTCTGAATTTTGTTTACTTAAAGTTTGTCACTGAATTAAAAAAACAACTAAGGTTGCGCGATATGCGTGAAAAAAGTTCTCATTTGCCGCCATTTGACGATTTTAATTTGTGGTTTTTGAACACATCATAGAGAGCTTATAATTACTTATGTGTGAAGATAAAGCAATTCAATTAAGCCCTAAAACACTTGTGTGATCTTATTATGAAACTCTTCTTGGGCTCGTTGCTCGTTTCATAAAACCACACTCGTGTTTTAAGGCCTCTCATTATGTATACGTTGCAAGCTACTATTTCGACTTAACAGTGTAGGGGCATTGACAAGGAAAAAACTTACATCTACAATTACTAAATACATATACGATATGATATTTACATATCGGTCAAGGATAAGTTTCATGCAACAAATAAAAGAGAATCTAGCCGTCATGTAAAGGTCTATTCGTGTATTGCCATTATGTATTAATTATCATGTTGTAATATGTATCGTATGAAACCCGCTCAATTAATTAACTACCGGGTTTCATACTTCCTATTTATGGGCGCAATGTTCATATTATCGCCAGTTGAAATTTTATCGACCTGAAATACAATATCATTGAAGTTCATCCGTTTTCGTTAGTAATACGTAAATTTCTTCTCAACAGTACAGAATAGGGTTGTTCCCTAACTGCCACGGCTTACTTTATTATGCGATATCAATTTAAAATATTCAGAATGCCCTTATTGTAGGTACCGAACTGAAATCATGACTTCATGAGGCATGTTTTCATAATGTCCTTCAATAGGACGTACCTATTAAATAAGCGATATTTGTCATGTTCAAAGGAAACGCCAACTTACTTTTTTAACTTGTATTACTGAAATATTTATTTAAAGAGAAGTGTTATTGCAAATACATGTAAACACATATTTCTGTAACATTAATTAAATGTTTAAATAGTGCATTTCAGTATTTTGCAATTATAAAATCAACCATTTTAAGTCTACCGCTATGGTTTCCGAACGTGACTTGACATTCGCATTGTCTATGGATATATGTCACTAATGTCACTGACAGTTTTACAATTTTATTTAGGTTAAGTAAGGTTATTTTAATCAGATTTCCTCACAAGTGTGATGAAAAACATTGTGTGTGCCACGGGCGGTAAAGGAATTACAAACTCGTGTTATTAAAGCCCTCGGCTTCGCCTCGGCCTTGTAACAAACGCTCGTTTGTAATTCCTTACTTACCGCCCTTGATACACAATGTACTAATTAAGCATAACGCAGCACGAAACGATATAACTACCTCGTTCTTGTTAGCAATCGTATTCCAAGACGTAGATTGGAAAATAAACTAAACAACTATGAAAAAAAAAACAAAAGTTTGCCATAATTCGAATCGCAAAATTAAAAAAAGACCGGTCAATTGCGAGTCGAACTCGCGCACCGAGGGTTCCGTAGAAACTCATAAGTAGATACATGAATAGTTTAAGAAAAACTCTATGGCGAATAGTTTAGTAGGAGCAAATAAGTATGTATTACGATTTTTGCAAATTTCTCAAAAACGGTGCAAGTTAGGAAAACCGTTATATTTTTCCTGTAAAATTTAAGATGACATTAATAATTGGTAATTATTCTTCATAAATCGTTTTTCATCATAAATCAAAAACTACTAATTTAAGAAAAAAACTAAAAACGTCATTTTAATCTACAAATCAAGTCCTTTTATTTGATACCCCACTCGATATAATAGCCCTACTTTCAATTTCCAGAGTCCCATTACGGACCCCTTTAAAAAAAAAGTAAAAAAGGTATAAGATTTTTTTTCCACCCAATAGGCTCGGGTTAGCGGTTTTTAACACTATTCCAAATTTCAAGTCGATAGCATCAGTAGATCCAGAGATATCTTGCTGTGACAGACGGACAGACAGACAGAGTCGCACCATAAGGGTTTCTTTTTTACCATTTTGGTACGGAACCCTAAAAAACGTTATAGTGGACTGTAAATAGGGTTCTAAAAACCATCTTTGTGCTTGTAATTTTTATACACTGTAGTTTTGCTATTACAATGTTCTCCATTCTTTATAAATATGTCGTATCGTGATAAAATAACAACGTTACATTAGCCAAAAATATCTGATTATTGGCTTGGATAAAGTCACAGAGAGGGCGATAGTTATTACTATCTAGTATTAGATCCTTTTTGAGTGATGCAGGTAGTTTTAGATTAAAAAGATGTAGACGGATGAATTGTCAGTCTTCCTTGCACAGTGTAAATGTAAGGAATTGTGCTGATCTCTGTGAATTGTAAGAGCAATACACCAGTACTGAAACAGGTGCGGATACTGGATTATACCATAAAACTAAGGTGACCAAAGGTGATCCGGAACTCAAAGGTAATGGTTTTAGGCTTTCCTCGTCAAATACATGCGCGAATTCAATGTTATTTTTGTCTCAAGCATACGCAAAGAAAATGAAAGAAAACCTTAAAAGTAATAGAGCAAATAAACTGGTGTATAGGTACTCGGAACGTTAATGACAAAAATCATTAAAAAGGAAAATTAAGCTTCTTGGAATTGATTACTTTTCCTTCTTCCTTCAATCGCCGTTCTTTGGAATAGTTGTAAAAAACATTTCGTATTATTTCGAGCGAGCACTGATTTTCCAGCTCATTCCACTCGAGTTGGCTCCGTCACATCGAAATGTAATGACAAACGTCTATGTCGACCCGATACAGGTCAATTTAAAAAACTCGTGAATCGAGCAATCTTTGATTTCTATGTCAATGTCACTAACTACAAGTAGGTTATATTGAAGACCTTAATAATAGGGAAATACGACGGTAATACATATACCTATATCGTACATATAATAAAATCTTAGTAGGCTGTGGTAGTAAATAAAAAAAACTGTAACTTGGGATTCCTATTAAAACAGAAAAAGATACGGAAGTCAAGGTAGATAGCAGAATTGAGGGCGTTTTCTGAGTGTACGGTGGACGAATGTTTGAGTCACTGGGCCGGAAATCCAGAGGTACCGGGTTCGATTCTCGGTCTGTACACAGGCGAGTGCCATTTAATTTTTCTGTGTACTTTGATTTCCTGTGTATATGTAACATAAAAATGTGGTGTAAAATTTCCCGCATTAAAAACCAATGAAGAGACAAAAAATGTTTCTTTCATATAAAACTTGGGAGTGTTCAGAATACTTATTCTGAACACCTCCCAGATACTTTTTTGGGGTTTTTGTACATAAAACGTAAATAGTTTTAGAAATACTACATATGAAAGAAACATGATGTTTCTTTATTTGTTTTTAATGCGGGTAAATTACACCACATTTTAAGTTACATATATACCTCTATATAGATACCTCTGGATTTCCGGCCCAGCGCCAAGGGTTAAGGCGCTGCACGCTGTGCCGGAAATCCAGAGGTACCGGGTTCGATTCCCGGTCTGGACCACAGGTGAGTACCATTTAATTTTTCTATGTACTCGCGTCGCGTAAAAACTACTGAACAGATTTTGATGAAATTGAAATTTGGTGTACCTTAGGTAGATTATAAGTCCATTTTACCTTCGTTAACGAACTTTTGATGCTTTGCCCTTTGATGATTACTGCATTTTTAAAAAATTCTATAACATTTTCAGAAATTCGCAGTCCCAATACCTCATTACCGTTCGTGTGTTTTAATCAATGAAATCGGTTAAAAATGCCACTTAACTATAGATCGAGGTCCGCCGCGGTGCCCGTAAGTGGGTCGCGAACGAAGTGGGTGCCAACAAGTCGCGCCGCGGTCGCCAAAAGCACCGCTCAGCTGATCGTGATGTCACGTGCAAAGGTCTCTGGGTTAACGGTCTGCCACATTTAATATGCTCCTTATATTGTACAATTAATCGGTGTTGAAATGCAATGATTTATTAAACTAATCACATACAAGTGTAAGTAGCAAAGCAGCCTTAAAACGGATGCATTTACTAATGTAGCAGTGGCGTGGCGTAAAAGATATCCTTAGGCAAGCCGGTGCAGATTTGGCGTACATTTTCCTTAAGAGCTGTAGAATAAGGTGCTCAAATACCTGATATTAGGCAAGCCAGTAGGTATCGAGTTCTTTGGGCGCCACGCTACTGTAATGTAGTGGTTACTCAATTAAAGTATCGTTATCAGTATTGTTTGGACAAAGCGCGTAACAGAAGTTGATTTTCGGTATCTATAAAAATCACTGCCCAAAATTATATTATGAGCATCTACTACTGTAATGCTTAAGTATATGAAATTTGGAATTAGTCTGTGTCGATTATCAAGTCTATAGAATACTTGGTCAGGACCTGGATCTTGGTCAATATACGACTCTTTAGAGATGCATTTATATCGTGAAATTGCATGGAAGGACAAATGCGTCTTATATGAAATTTTTAATAGAAATGCACCGCGATGGTGAGAAATTTTTAGTGAGTTTTTTTTTCTTTTGTCTCGACGGTTTATAACTTACTTATACCAAATCCGGTTGCGGCAATATTATTATACAACGTAACCTTTACTATCCTTTTTTAAGTAACATTCCCCTCTTGCTATATTTGGAACGAGTAATTAACTGTTTTACCCGAGTTATTAAGGTTTAAATCTACTAATAACCAATACACCAGCTGAACCAGCAAATATGTACGAGTACAAATACAGTTTTTAAATGGCGTATACAAACAAATATACATAATATGACGTAATTGATATTGTTTTTACAAGTGAGTTGATTAACGTGGAATCTAAATATGAATTTAATTAATAAAATAAGATATTCGGTGTAATAATTTCAAATAATATTCCCTCTCTCTTTTTCAGCTGCTTCCATACTGATAATAGATATGTTTTGACGCCACGCATTTTGAACTGTATCAAGTATTCTTAAACAGACAGGGTGTATCCGAAAAATCTATGCATCTTGTATAATAGTTTTGTATTTTATATTTTTATTGGTCTAAGTATGAATTTTCTCTTGAATTTACTTTATTACCGTAGTCTAGTCAGGTCTGCCAAGTTAACTGAATTAAAACAAGTGAACTTTTGCGAGTTTTCGTATATCTACGTATCTATAGCAAAACGTGGTCTAACTCTTCAGAAACTCTGCTTCCTTAACGTAGGTACCTAGTCTTCGAGGTTATTTTGAAAAATAGGCTTTATTTTGTTTGATACATATTCATTACGATTATGTAATGTAAAGCAAATACTTAGTAGAATTTGGCGACGAATGGGGAGGGTTTCTTTCTGTTCGTATGACAGTGATGATTGATAGTGATGATTAATTAAAATGCCTTTAATTTTTAAAGAATGTGTCTTTATCGCATGTAAAAATGTTTGGTACCTATACATACACACATCGATCTTTCGAACATGTTGCAGTATTCATACTTCTATCGACTGCGAAATTATTATACCTAATATAAAAGATCTATATTATTATAAATTAAAAAAAAAAATTAATTAGAGTTCAATGTATATGTGGTTGAATTCTCATTTGATCGTACTTTACATATATTGCTTAGCAGTTATAGGAGTGGTCATAGGTGCGGTGAAACCAGATTGAAATCAACTTGAAGCCTTCACGACCCTCAAAAGTCCGTATGCTTCAAATAAACCCGGAGAAAGATTTCGCCCGCATTTAATTTCAGTTTGGAACAAAGAATGTTATCTTTGGGCACGTTGACGTGTTGAATACTCACTCAGATAACGTCGCGATCATTGATGACGCGATGACGCTTTTACTCGCTTCCATTATTTAACAATATCGATTGCCGTTCACTTAAAAACATCCCTTGTGCATTGGAATATCAACCTAAAAGTGTCGAGGGTACGGTCGTTTTTTAGGTTTTTATAAGTTTTTCATTATACCCCGGCTAGTTGTGGGGAGTTTTTATCTTGTCTCATTGGTCTTTACGTTCGTAAATTAGTTAATTTCTTTTCTAGTGTTCTATCTATACTGAAAATGGAAAAATAGATAATCATCGATCTACCTCAAAATATCAGGTATATAATAGTACCTACATTGTGCACCGAGGGTAGTAAGAAGGGGATTACTAACGAGAGTCTATTAGAAGCCCGACGCCGTAGGCGGAGGGCTTTTAATGACTCGAGTTTGTAATCTTCTTACTGCCCGTGATACACACAATGTTTTTCATCACATTTGCGAGGAAAAAAAAAATAAAACATAAAAATGAAATAAACTAAACGTACCCGCTAAGAGACAACTTCAACTGTCAACTTTTTCAATATAGTCTTCCACAGATAATGCTAAGAACTGCGTTTAGTTTTTAAACTTGACAGGCAATGTCGCCAGATTGTACCGATTTTCAAAATAAAATTTTAAACTAAATTAATTTAATTGCATTAAAATAATCGCAAAAACTACGGAAATAATAGTAAAATATACCATATATAAGTTTTATTTACACTAAAATTGGTTTTGTAGCCAAGTATTGAAGATGTGAAATAGCCTTGGCTGATTCGAAACCTCCTTAGTCTGAAATGACGTACGACTTTTAAAACTAAACTCATAACTCCCAAGGGAGTTATAGATTTTCATACAGTTTTTCCTCCCGTGGGAGTTATAGATATTTGTAACCCACGGGGGGTAAATCGGCTCGAGTTGGTCTATAAGCGCGCGTGTTATAACACCCTTTACGAGCAAGTGTGATGAAAAATGTTATTTCTTCCGCCTTCATTGTCAAATGCCCGGTTAGAGACAAGGGTTTATAGCAAAACGTTATAGATCTACCAAGACACTATCTAGCTGAACGTTGAGCGTATTTACGAACCGGACGACCATTGCGAAGTGCGCCGACACAGATTTGGTGTTCCTTACTAGAAATTGGCTCCAGTCGGCAGTTTGCATAAATCCGCTGGCGAGAGTCGTGCTGCTTCATCGGAGACCTTGTTCTTGCTCGCTAATATTATAATATAGACCGACTTCTTGCCCGATTATGCTACCATGCGATTGTGTAATATCAGAACTTGGCCAAAACAACAATAATAAAACTCAAGCATTATCTTACAATAAACACAATTCCACGTATAATCGATTCATCATAAAGCAGTACTAATTATTTCTCAATATAATTATTAGGATCGTAATGTTCTTGCGGTATCGGTGGTATCTTTATAGTCCGCGCCCGGACTCCCGACAATTAATGCTTTGCATTGAATGAATATTTAATGGTAGTCGTGAAACATGAACAGTTATCGCTAATTCAATGCTGTTAGTGGCAGGCTGCGGTTGGATTGTGGTTGCTATTGACTGACATCTCATCAAAGATCCTCACACGCAATAAGATTACTTCTTATAGCATATGTGCCTCGCCCGTGATATATTGCGGATGCAATTGGTGATGTATATTTCTTCTTGTCGATTACTATACATCATTATACAATAAGCAGTAGAATTATTTCTGATTTTCCTTAACCTGTCCCCTTATGTCCCTTAAACAAAGGTATGGAATATTTGAGTAGGAGGTTGATTCGATTTCAGTTGGTATCATTTTTATTCATATCGCGGACCGTAGTAAGGCCGCCTTCACTAATTGAAAATATTGAGAACTTGCTGTCAGAGCAATAATAAAGGAACAATGCGAAATGGGTGGAAGAAGAGTTAAAAATCTTTGGGCCAAATATTGACTGGGAAGGCGTCGCTGCCCATTTGTAAATTAATATGTTTCAATTAGTCTCGTTTCTAGGTCACTCGACCGTCAGACTACAGGACATCCGCCTGTACCTCTAATAATAGACGTTCAATTTCGGAGGATGTTTGTACTTGTTTTTAGTAAAAGGGTTCTGTGTTCAGTTGATCCGTCGCGATCGCCCCCAGCGCGTTTCCGTCGCCGTGCGTTGACCTCGCCTGGTCCGTTCAGCCCCATTATTGCACCTCTTTATACCCAATTAACGGACACAAACACGCGATTCCGCTGATAACAGCGCCTTTACTGGACACTCGAATATATTAACGATTTAAAACGTTTGCTAAGTGTATTGGTTCCACTTCAGTCGGCGCGTACGTTTAGGTGTGACGTCAGAACGTTGTCTGCACGTGTACATACCAGTGGCGTGACGTCCAAAGAACTCGATTCCTACCGGCTTGCCCAATGCCAGGCATTTGACCACCTTATTCTATTGCTCTCAAGGAAAATGTACGCCAGGCTTGCCCAATGATTATCTTTTACGCCACGCCACTGGTACATACCTACAATAGAAACATCATGAGATGAGATTGAAGTGTAAGATTGAATGACTTTCTCGAACAGTTATGGATGTTGTTAGTTTCATGGGATGTTATCAAAATTTGAGCAATTTTATAACCAAACGAGAGATGAACACGTTGTGGTATTGTAATATCGTCAGATGACAACCAAAACTTACGAACTAACAATATTGAAATTATTGGAATATAAACCGTGATGTTAGTCTAATAAAGTTGATTGTTACTTGAATTTTTTGAACGTAATTAGTGAGTTTTAGTTGTCAACCGACGATATACAATAAACAAAAATATGTCACTCTGCCTCGTCTACTGTCTAGTACATATTCGTACAAGGGATCGTTACATATATACTATAGTGCGACGCAGCATTTAATTCGGTATTTTTTTTTCGGCACATTCTGTTTATCCAACGAAACTATCAATACAAGAAGCAACACTGTTGCGCTTCTAAAGATTGGATAAAAGGCACAGGTGTTTGTGGGAGTAGAAAACACCGTGACAGCTGGCACGCGGCACACCTGCCCATCTGCCACCGACTGTGGATATTGACTTCCTGCGTACATACAGAACTAGCTACGACAAACCGATCGAGAACGAATATCATCCTTATTGCCACCAGGGTATAGTTTCCTGCTTGCTAATGCATTCCAAGCGTTCGCTCGTTAAACGGATATTGCTGAAAAATGCTATGCCATAGCAGTTTACATTCTTTTGCACTCAGCATGGGATTCAATATTCCGTTAGAATATTACCACGCGCGCACATGGATTCTCACTTACGTGTTAACTTAAAAAACTAATATGTTGAAAGTTCATTGCACTTACTAATAAAATTTGGAGCGTAGAATGAATGCTCTGTGAGTGCAATTAGTAAGCCAAAAATGCGTTAATTTTAATATAGATTTGTATATATTGCGTTTTAAAGAAGTATATGCATACCTATATTTGACTATCTACGCAAAGTAATATTTAGTTTCTATAGCTATGATTTGCGGATGTCGCACGTCCGTGACTTCTGGAGTAATATTGCGTTTCCTCCACACACCCGCTTCGGCTTCTGAGCACTGGCGCTATTCTGCGTAACGGCAACTGCATCCTGTGCTCTTCATCTTAGATTCGCTCCGATAACAATAATATTTCTTTAATTCCATACCTCGGTTTTCCCACAGTCCATAAGTTTCAATATCAATGTTAACAATTGGCCAGGCGATCGGGCACGGTGTTTCTCAAGCGGTCGCTGTGCGGATTTTGAAACGGTAATTTCGCAACGCTCCGTAACTGAAGCCTCTAGTATCAGCCTCGGAGCCTCGTAACGTAAAGTTCTCACGGCATCTCGTTTGTATTGTACCCGCCCACGCGGCAATCGGGATTATTGGCGTGGAAGCATTAGATTATGATACCTTTATCGGACATGTCCCAACCACGAACAATCGTTCGGTTGAACTATCTCCGTTTCCAATATCATGATTGATATTGCGTGTGTAGACGCCGCCACCATAGCTGGTATCGAAAATTAAAGCATTCGATGTCGGATAAGTTTCATCGGCGAAAAATTATGATAACTACGGTTTAGCGTGTCGAGGCGAAATTCTGTGCAACTTTGCGTTTGTCGATGGCTTGCAAAATTGACGCTATCCAATCTTGAATCGGTGTTGGGTTTTTTTCGAGAATATATAGGAAATTGTTAGTTTTGCGAGGCGTATGATCGATTTTATTCGAAGCGGGTATCGTATTATGAAATGCAATGCAATCTTCGGGCGGTGCCACGTCGCCCGCGGCACGGTATCGCTATCCCGACAGTGTCTGTCTCGAGGTGACTCACGCTCAGCTCTAACGCCGAAACTTTAACCGTATAAAATAAGTAATAAACTTTATGCTAATAAAACAAAATTAAAACATTAAAAATAACAAGCATCATAAGTTCATACTAGTCTATACAATTAACAAATTCTAGACTTACCTACTACAAAACTACCCAAATCGCTAGCCCCTTCAATTTGTCTAAGATCTCATCATTAGATCCTGGGCTGGTTGCAATGGGACAGCTGGAGAATCTTTTAAAACCTAAAATAATTTTGCAAATCGGTCCAATCAGCCGTCTTCAAATAGTCGGGATAGTAATAAACGAGGAAAAAAGATTTCGACGAACTAAAAACCGTTTTGGAGTCGGTTGAAAAAGTACAATACACCTGAAACTTACGTAGTACTTCAAATAAAGCCTAAGCAAATCGTAAAGCCACTTCACCTTGTTAAGCGGCTCAATCAACAACTGTGATGTGAAGTGTAAATATGTTAAGTGCATGCTTTGATAACGTCATGTCTGCGGAATACGAGTATTTAAGCATTAAGCATGTGATTTTAAAAGTAATCTCTGTTTTTTACGGTACCAAATCAATGTCTCTAGGAAAGTAAACTGATTTGCAGACTTTTGTGACTAATCAGTGCGCTTTGCCGGTTCACATTTTTTGCACGAGACAGTCACGTTCGCTTGCCAGACTGAAGTGGAAATTCATTAGTTCCTCACGTAGGTATAGAAATTATCCGTTCAAGAGAGCTAATGCTGTTAAAGTATACAATGTCATTGAGCGAACAATGCCATTGAGGTAATACAATATCACAAAAAAAAAATAACAATGCATAACACGAGTAAACCCGGGCGGTCTACCTGGCTCCCCGTTGAATCTGTAAAAGCAAAACGCATTATTATTTTTTTGTTTGAAAGCATTTGCCGCCTTATCATTACGGTCATAGAACCGATAATCCGTTGAAAGCTCATAGTATCTCTAAGTCTTTTCTCTACGGAATACGCACTTGCAGACCGTCGGGCGAATGTGAAATGCAAAACAAATTAAGATCGCAGTTATCTATAACTGCATTTACACTTTACTGTCTAGTAAATAGAATCTATAATGTAATGATCTTTCAAGGCAGTTATACTTTATTGACACTATATTCTTGTTATCCTAATTTGTGGTTTACCTCTCAATAGTATTGTATTCTTTAACAGCATTAGCTCTGTTGAACGGATAATTACTATACCGAGTTACACCTTTTATCTAATATTCAGAGCATCAGAAGCCAGGACGTTATCAAGAATAAAAATCAGATGGAATTTACATTTTATTTTTTGAGTTGTACATATTAATATTATTTTATGCTGAATTAATATAAAGATAAAGGTGCATCTTGATTTACGTTAAAAAGTGGGAATTATGTTTTTTTTTTCACAATTGGGACCTTAATCTATCTTTTATCCAATAATCGAGACATCAAATATTAGGAAAATAATTCAAGTGAACGTAGGTTTTCTGAGTACGTAATGTTAACTCGATGTTAAATATGAAGAATCAGTATAATTTTTACACTATCGAGCTGAATTTAGTGATTTAATTATTTGAAGAAAATCGGATGTAAGCTTTGAAGCCAGCAGCTTCGAGTAAGTAAGTACCATACCTATTACATTCAACAAATATCTTTTTTGCGCTCGCTGCGTGAAATATTCTCACGCTACATTCTTAGAGTAAGGTTTCTGACGCGTGTTTCATTATCTGCGCGAGTAATACGGAAAAAAGGCATGCATGACAAGCAGAGGTCGCCCTCTGAACTTTCTTCTTAATTACTACGGCCACGATTAATTCGCGCTGGTAAATTCGCTGTCGCCCTTGCCCGCAAACACAGACAATTTATTATGATTATGGTAACTAGTAATTTTATTTACGGTACCTTCAGGTAATTTTTGAGAATTTCTAACGGGATTGTTTGCGGTAGAGTTAATCACTGGTTCTTTCATTAAAATTATTCTCAAAAAAGTCGCGATCGATTATGTTGTTCCCTAATTCATATTCATGTCTAATTCGCATAGATCATGCTTTGTTTGATTTTCTTGCGGCTTTTCTCTATATCCTGATGGGCTAAATCAGTGGATATAATTACTGAATATTCGTATTCCGCCTAAGTTCGATTAAAATTGACTCTTTTAGTTCCTGTTCCGCCCTCTATACCTACGAGTATGATATAAATCCCCAGTTATCAAGCGGAAACTTTATGGAGCTACCTACCTAAACCCGCCCTATACATGGCGTCAGATAGTCTTTACCGAATATTCGTGTTCGGCAAACCCATATTCGGGTTATCCCTTACAGGCAGCATTAAGCAGTAATTTTTCGTGGAATAACATGAGCTTCATATTACTGAATACCTACACAGACCTTTATGAACAAGAATATATTTGAACAAGTTGCAATTTTCAAACGGCTTCCTCGGTCGTTATAGTTGATAGTTGTTTGGTGAAATATCACGTCGCGAAATCCCCTCGGCCCACCCTCCGAGCTACGTGTTCCGCTGGTAACCCGACTCCTGCTTAGCCAGTGTATACACCCATCCAAAGTAGAAATGCTGTGAATATCTACAGAGACTCATGACTACTTACTGCCTTTTTCATTTTGGGAATAATACAGCTTCGCGTGGTGCACTAAACTCTTATAGTTTCCAGTTTCCCTCACATTGCTATTGGCGGCGCTGTCATAAACTTATGAGAATGGCGTTGCGTACGGGGTCGTTAAATTTGAACCGCTGCTCGTTGATAGGCTTTCTGCTGTATCAGCGCCATTTTGGCTCGTGTTTCGGGGCTATTATTAATGAAAGTGCCAAATGTTGGTTCCAGGAAGCCTTAGTACAGCCGTATTTCAATATGGGAAGGATCTGCGTATATAACAAGAACTACCTCTATAAATGAATCATAGATGAATCGGCAACGTAATCCCACATTTGTGGGGATTTGCGCTCGCAACAGGTTAATGAATAACCCGCTGTGCATGCTGAATTCATCGGTTGTTTTAAAGACCCCTTGTCCCTATCGCTCCCTCGAAGCCTGTCAGGTCCGTTCTATCCTTCAAAAGGCAAGAATTTCGTCCAAACTTCATAATAGGGTGCGACGTGAAATGCGTCCGTCACATTCACTGAAGATCTTTTTGTGAAGTATGCGCACCCCAGGGAAATACAGCTGACTGAACGAAGGTTCGTAGGGGATAAACATGGGATAAATGTATTTTTTGTACCTATGGCATTAAAATGCAATGTATTAGCGCAAGTATCGATCGGCTGGCGCACGTTTGGGATATTATGGAACGTCGACCTGTGCGTACCCGTATTTACACACAATGGCAGCGTGAGCAAGTTTGCGTGTGCAAACGATGAAATATTAGTATCGGGTGGACCCGCGCTCGAACATCGCAGCGAGCCTGCGCATACCCTGCACCCGCCACTACGGCTCAATACCATACACCCTCTAGTATACGCTCACAAAAAACAACCTTTTGAGGTATAAGCTGTTTTTGAGCCTTGAAAGTCTAAAAGCGTCCTGTCCGCCCCATTTCGGAACCCTCGTCCGCCGCTATCTCCGAGGCCCAGCGGTTTTCGGATTATCAAACTGAAATCAAATGGCTCCCCCATTTATCTAAAAACGTAAGTCCTAGTCACCGTTAAAATTATTTTCAAGACAGGCGGCGTAAAATTGTCATGGACGTTCTTTGGCAGAATAATTATTTATCACTTAAATACGCTTCGTCTGCTGATTTCTAAAATCAATTCATATTTGATGAAGACGTTGTGCGTAGTCTCATCATTTTTCGCATCAAACAAACTCCGATCTTTATTATGAATAAAAGCAGAGTGCGTAAAGTTTAAAACTTAACTTTTTCCCAACCCTTGTAACTTTAGTAGGGCATGGCCATAACACAAGCCTTATTGAGCTTACTATGGGACTAGTTCGATTTGTGTAAGATTGTCCCCTAATATTTATTTATTTATTTATGGGGGGGTCTAATCAACTGAGTACCTTTGTAACGATTTTGCAGCATCTTTACCTTCCAGGTTATTGTAGCGTTCCATGTTAACTCTTCCTTCGCTTTTCGTTTATCCTTGGTATGGTTGTTTTTGTAGCCTGGATAGCTTTCACAGATAATGTTTTGGATCGAGAGGAATGATAACGGTATTGACGTTGGTGGAGTTTTTGCTCAGTGTTCGTGTACGAGTAACGCTGAGGGGCGTTTATATGCTCGATTCGGCCGGGCAGCTTATCTAGACGTGCAATTTCTTTGTTTGCCTTGTACGCAATTTCCCAAAGAGTGCCGCCGCGCGCCCGGCCGGGACGAGATAAACCGCGCAAGGCCCGGCGCCTGAAGATGCCAGATATCTCGGTTGCGTAGTTCGCCGGCGTACCTTCGCGCTGCCATATTTCTTCCTCTAGGCGTGTCTCCTCGCCTCTCCCGGACGCCACCGACGCCTTCCGCCTCTGAAATATGATTTTGATTATGAAATACGTCCGGGAAATTCTCTGGATAGGCGTTCGCACAATTTATTCACCCGCTTTGCCTAAAATGTGGCGTGAAATTGTGTTGCTATTCTGCGCCGCGGCCGATATTCGTAGTATCGCGATATATCTTGCATTTGCACCTGACATCGGTCGTGCGGGATTGCTTATAGTTGCGCTAATGGATTGTTTTTTTCTCGTGAATTATCGGGCGAGGCGCAGGTGTCGGGTGAGCCGGGGCGAGGCGACCAGAACGGCAGGTGCGCTGTCCTTCTCGGTTCGGCTCCGTTTCTTTTGCTAAATTCAATCTCGGATTCTGGCATTTGCTGTTAAATTTTTCTTTTATCCCACGGCCTATTATTAATACCACAGAAAAAAAAACAAAAATTACCTAATCACATCGTTATTGTGAACCTATTTTGTTTCTCACCATTTTGTTACTTGCAATTCCTATTGTCATGTCACATGATAATCATCAATAGTCTGCGTAGAAAAAGAAAATTAGCAACAGTTATTAAAAAAAAAGCGTCGTGAATTTTCGAGCCATATTATAAAAAAATGTGTAAATAGTTTCCTATCAACGTGAAGTCGTCAATTCTTTTAAATGGGCATTTTTATTTTAAAACCTACGGTTAGGGCGCGGCCCCATGTCGACGGCACGGCGCCGTCCACCGTGGAACGGCACGACGCCGTCACCGTGCGACGGTACGGCGTCGTGCCGTCGGACGGCGCCGTCAACGGCGCCGTGAACGGTGCCGTGGACGGTGTGACGGCGCCGTGAACGGTGCCGTAAACGGTGTGACGGCGTCGTGGACGGTGTCGTGTACGGCACACGGTACCGTGTGCGGCGCATCGCACACTGCACTCTTCCCGCTACACTGTGGATCGAAAATCGACTCTCCATAGAAATAGGGACTTATTTTTGTAAGTGTATAATTTTTTGATTGAAATCGTATCCTTTCATAATTTTTACGGTAAAAAATGATTTTGAGAATGGGATTTGGCTAAAAAATCGACGAGTAATAATTTTTTTTCTTTAATTAAAGTTATTATAAAAATTAAACCGTCTTCAAATAAAAGGAAAGTTTTATGCCAGCAATTTTTTCTGTCTTCCGGCCGCTTTCCGACTCCGTCGAACAGAAAAATTGTATATAAACCTTGGCCAGTAAATAAAGAAAGCTCCGATCATATGTAATTGTCGGCCGAAGCCAAGCCACTGCTTACTTTACTGGTCTATGTATGTAATATAGTATTTGAGCGTCTCGTAGCGTAGGTACTTCCAAATATTAAGGCTAACACCGACTTCAAAAAAAAAGTGTTCATAAAACTTTTATTTCTTCCCTTTTTGAAGTCGGTTTAATTTTTAAGTATTTTTTTTATTTCTTGATTTTCTTAATTTCAGTAGTGATCGAATTACGCTGTTAAGTAGGTACAAGTTTTCCTAGTGACTGATACACACATAACTCTATCTCAAATACTACTTAACCCATTTTGATGAAAGTACATATTGACATTGCGAATTAAACCGAATGATGATGATATAATCACAAAATTAAAAAAAATAAAATAACCGACTTGCAGTGAACCTATTTTGATACGAGATGCACGAGTGAATATGAAAAATTCCCAAATCGCCGTATATGTATATGCCTGTAATATTCGAAGAGTTCCCTCGATTTCTCCAAGATCCCATCATCAGATCTCGGTTTGATTAGACCACTCTGGAGGACAAATCCGTTTCAAACAAAAAAATAATTTTCCAAATTGGTCCAGCTGTCTTCGAGTAATAGGGTAAAAAATGAAAACCGTCCTTCTTTTGTGGAAGTCTGTTTATAACGGACTTCAAATGAAAAGATTCGATAAGAAATGTACAATTCACTATGAAAAATACCCAAATCGCTATATTTTTCTCGATTTTCTAAGATTCCATCATCAGATCCTGATTTCTCAGAGGTATACCTTTCAAATAAAAAAAGAATTTTCCATATCGGCTTAGCCATCTTCAAGTAATCGGGGAGCAAACCTACATAGAATGTTCTCTTTGTTTTGAAGTCGGTTAACACTAGAAATTCATTTGTAATAAGAAATGCACGAGAAACTATAACCAATACCAAAATCGCTATATGTGTGTGATGTATTTATAGAAATAAATACGAGAAAGAAAATTCGAACGTAGTTTTAATTTGAAAGAATTCCACAGACAACGGAAATGTGGACTAAAGTTTGTCTATGTAACTAGTGCTGTCCTTAAGCAATAGTGTTGTCATTAAACGTTAACAGGAGGTACAATTTATAAATACAACAGTGTGCCTATAATATTTGAAGAGTTCCCTCAATTCCTCCAACATCCCATCATCAAGTCCTGATTTGGTTGCAATAGGACCACCTCTACAATATTCAAACATCATTCTTTCAAACAAAAAAAGAATTTATAATTGGTTCAGCCGTCTTCGAGTAGGCAATCGGTGAACAAACACACAAAAAAAACGTCCTTCTTTTGAAAGCCGGTTAAAAAGTCGCCGCGACCTCACTCATTCTCAGTGTGCCATACCCCGCGATTTTTCTATACAAATTGATGATTCTAGATTCGCCGCAGTGTGAGATTCGCCTAAAACAAAACTACCGAGCCGTGCGCCGTCCACCGGTGCGGTGTGCCGTTCACGGCACCGTGGACGGCGCCGTCACACCGTTCACGGCACCGTTCACGTCGCCGTCACACCGTCCACGGCACCGTTCACGGCGCCGTCCACGGCGCCGTCCGACGGCACGACGCCGTACCGTCGCACGGTGACGGCGCCGTGCCGTTCCACGGCGGACGGCGCCGTGCCGTCGACATGGGGCCGCGCCCTTAGGCGAAACTTAAGGTATGTTCAAATACTGTCTAACCTGTCAGTCCGTGACGAAATGTATGGAGATTGACACTAATCGTCAGTTCTGTGACGACCTGCTTACTGTCAGTTAAGACGCACTTTAAATAAAAAAGCCCAAATGATGATCACTCGTCAACTCGTTTGTCAACTGTGCTTTAAACACTCGAAATTTAATTTGTGGTCCCAACACGCAATTAAGCTGTAAATGTGTTACAACTAACTGTAGATTTATTGTACGGACATATTCGATTGGTTTATGGTTGGTAAGTATTTATCATAAATCGAATAAATCTTATTCTAAATCAGATAATCAACAGTAGTACTCAGGCTTTTTACTTAGTTTATAATGGTAATGTTATAAAAAATACTTTTCTTTATTGTCATACTGAAATATGTCTGCTACAATCTATTTTTCATGTTAAATTCTTTATTCTCTACCGAAGCGTGTCAGACATGGAAAAATAATGAATGTGAACGAAATAACAGATCTAGTTGATGAGACTATGTGGCCGTCGATCGACTTGTGATTTAAGTATAGGCCACTAATACATAAAAACCAGGTATACACTCTTAATATACCAACTTAATACATGCATTCGCCGCATATGGCACGTAATAGTTAGTAATGGCGTGTCGGTTATATGCAAATGTGATGCCTGCGGTCCGTGCCCCCGTTAATAGACAATTTTGCGATACTGCGCTATGGCGTGCCGGTCGCGCTGGTGTACGCCACGGTATATATGTACGTATCAGTACGTTGACTTTACTCCTATCCTATCTATTCAGTAGATTTCTGGATTGCTCTTCTGGTTAATTGCGCCACTCTCATCGGTCCTGTGCTGGCCTCATTCGCTTGTATACAGGGTGTCCCATAACTGACACGTCACAGTGACACTGGAGGTAGACGAGGTCAAGAGTTACCAAACCAACAAAATTTTTTTTTTACTACTGGTGGTCAAAGTCGAAATTAAATTTCGCTGTGAATGAATTCAAGATCAAACTAGTTTTTTTTTCAGTTTTACTTAGTTTTTGTATAAAATACCATTTCTGTAACCTTAATTAACAATTCATGTTACCGTACACATAAAAAAAACTAACCTTGACACCTTTCCGAGTGCACACTGGCACTAATAATGTTAAAAACGGTCAAAATTCATGAACAACTTTAATTCGACAATAACTCAAAAACCGTGCCTCTTTTACTGGGGTCATGTTAAGTTGGTTTGGTACCTCTTGACCTGGTCTACCTCCAGTGTCACTGTGACGTGTCAGTTATGGGACAGCCTGTATAATCGTATATACCTATAAAAGTATTAGCTACCCATGAAATCTGAGTCGAAAAAATAACCTTTCTTATCAACCAACTTATTCACGTAAAATAGGCGCATAAGACGTCGAGTTGCGAAAAAATAGCCCGCCTAAACCTATAAACCAGCCACCTTATTTTCTAGAACCATTACTGTTAGTGATTTATTTGGAATTTCACCTTGTACATCCTGATAGAAAAAAAATTTGAACGAAGGGATACTTAGATGGAAGCTGCGCTACAGAAACGAACAGCACTTGACTTATCTGGGGCATTCCACGAAAACGTCTACTTTGTCGGGCACGTGACGGCTATGGCAGCTACCTTAAAAACAAATAAAAAGTCCTAAATGACATTATCAATTCCGAAACCAACTTATAAAATATTGACATATCAAAAATGTACATCCTAACTTTGTTAGAAGTATGAAAAAAAATGGCGTCACGTGCCCGACATTCTGGTGGAATGCCCGATCTGATGATGAGACAAGGTACTGTCTTGGATGCTTTCACTATATCGAGACTATTCGAGCACTTCGTGGCGCGACGCGACCGTCTCGCATTGCTTGAATCATATACTATATTCCATTCAAAAAGGACGCATGTCGTCATTGAAACTTCAATGTTCATGTCCGTTCTATTTCAATAGCAGTGCTACCTCGAGCCAAACGCAACGCACAGGTTGTTTGAGATCACTTAAGTCTATTATTGTCACTTTGCTCTTGTGTTGTTGGAAACTACGTACAGTACGTACCGTCAGTCTCAAACTGGTGAATTTAGGACTTTGTCACAGGTAACGTAACAGTAGTGCGACAGGTTGCAGTGGTGCTGAATTTTATTAATAAAGCAATGAATAAAGCGACCAACTCAATTTCTAGTTTTTAAGGCGTAGCGTAGGTACTGTTGTCATAATTATAATACATATAAATTATGAGCATTTTTTATATGAATAATATGATAGAGCAACATAGAGCATATATGTAGTGACATATTTAAAAAAATTGGTCATAAGTACAGCGTTAAATCGATTCTTTTTTTGACAATACTATTTAGTGCAAACTATCGCCTATAAGTCTACCTCACTTATTTCCGTAACCGTTGTTCAAACAGATTTCACTCTCGTTATACGAGTACAATACGAAACTTACCCTGGCTAACTTTGAAGCTAACCGCCAAGCTCTTAGATGTTATTAAGTCAAGAGTGTCATTCATGATAGTTTCATTAGCGCTTTTGATCGTAATTACTTAGTATCTTGATGGAAATGAGTTTATTAGAAGCGTTCTATACCTGTTAAATATGAGGCATGGGATTGGCGACGGTCAATTTCTTTGCCAAACGTTAAATATGTGTTCTGTTTGCGTTCTCGTTCAGGATCTTGATATAGTCACCTTATTAGAAAATCTACCGCTTAGGATAGTCACTTCAAGTTGGCCCTGAACTACCAGGCGCTGATATGTCCTCATCGTAGCTCATGTCCGAAGTATACCAAGGATTTGGACATGTGACGATAGTTAACGTAACGTTAAGGACTTAAAGAACGCTTGAGCATCTGTTTTCGAGTGGTTAATGCAAACCATGCTAGTTTAACGCAACAGACGAGTTTTTTTTAACCGGAGCTTATAGGCACTTGTGACGTTTTTCAAATAAGATTTGTCTACAAAAGCAAAGAAATCCGCGAGCCACATCTGAACCAGCTGAGCTGAAGTGTGTCGAAGCAGCCGATATCTACCGGTCGTCGTACCGCTGCGGTTGACCCGCTTAAACGGCTATAATGACGACATTTCTGCCCCGGGCCAATTAGACTGACATTGCCCGACGTACACCGTACCTACCGCTTTATAATAACACTTTAGGTGCATAGTAATCTAGTTTATTCTGTACTATAAGACGAAATAGTGTGTGAATGTTAGAGCCATGAGCTTTTAGTCTTAGCACACTAGAAACAAAGCAAAATTAAACTTGTCTTGGATCAAAAAGTTTAGAATCATACAGTTATTCAGTCAAGAGAAAAAGGTAGACAGATATGTAGAATTGTAGACTGCCTCCAGGGAAGACGCTTCACGTATTAAATTTGCGGTATTTTTCACGTGCCCGGTATATTTATCTAAAAAAACAGCTGGACAGCCGGGAATTATCACCCAGTTTCGTTACATGACCACGGCTAATTAAGTTAAGACATAAACTGTTACTTTTGATTCCATGTGGAAGTGGATTTAGAAAGAAAGGCTGAACGGAATACTAAAAATAATTACATATTATATTGAGGAGGATTTTTATTTGATTATTATTATATTGAGGTAGGACCTGGCTCGCATTTCACATACAACTAGGGTCGGGCGGAATGCAGATTTTTGCAGATTATCTTCGATTTCTAACATAAAAGTATACGTTATCAACCCAAACATGAGAGGATGCCCTGCATGACTGTGAAATCATGATTGTCAGGTATTAATTTTGTCAGAAAAGGTAACTGGTAATGAACAAAATGAAAAAAATACTTTATTTTATAGTGTTTTCGCGCTACTTTTCTATCGAGCGAAGTGTTCGCTATCGTGTTCTAAGTGAGAGGTTCTGCAGCAGTTCTGAATATTATTATATATGTTTTACAGTGACCTACGAGTCAAATAAGTGCTCTAAAAATGATTTGGAAACTAGGCTTCCGTGCCCGATTCTGGTCTGGCCTCGCCTTAAGGTCTATAACAGCATTACTAACAAGGCGCAGCTCGAAGTAACGCAACAATGTGTGTAGTTTGCAAATCACTCACGTGGCAATTAGTTTCAAATTAGTTGTGTGTAGTTTCCTCTTCTTGTAAGACATGAAACATAAAAGTGACTAAATTTATTTGAGTTACTTTGAATTGCGTCGTATGTTCAGGGTCTTAGGCATCAGCGCATGGAAGCAATAACTACATTGTTGAAGGAGTAGGGATTAAGTGCCATACACGTGCATATACGACGTTACTCAACCCAAAGTATTACTTAGTAGAGTTTCCCAGCGCGCCATTCGCGTGGGAGTCTAGTCTACTATGATTTGTTTACACCGGTAGACGCACGATCAGCTGTTGGTGACGCGGCGGGCGTGCTCGCGGCGTCATTGTGACGCGCGTCTCGCCCACTCCGACGCCGGATGACGACTGTCGCTGTCGCGATCTGTGATTAGAGAATAGTGGCTGTTCGCTGTAACAACTATTGGGGATCTATGAGTTGAGATGTTGGAGTCTTAAAACGAGCACTACTTTTGTTTATGCTACAACTACATAGTTTATTCCTGCGAACTATCAAGCCAGCTAAAGAACAGCATTCGAATTGAAATGGACTTTTCGAAGTTGAAAACGCGACTGATATGAACTAATAATCTATCAACCAATATTACAGATCTCTTAGTATTCTCAATATAACAGCAGATATTGTAAATGAGCGTCATGCTACGCGATACAAAAACTAAGACGTCCACAGTTGTAGGCCGCAGCTTTTGTCACCTATAAAAATAAATATTTTTGCTCTACAAATTCTCCTTGACTTTTATTTTCCATCTTCTAATTAGGGTCAACTGTAATTGAGCTAAAGTGCCTTAAGGTCCGTACTGCCCAATAAATGCATCACTTAGAAATCGTGTGTGAGTGTTGATTTCATTTACATACTTTAATTGGTCGATCAGATAAACTACCCACGGTCGCAACGTAACAAAAAACAATCGATTACTATTAATAATCCTTAGTCATTTGCATACATCAATAGTATATGCATTGTAATATTTTAATCGTCGGATTAAACGTCGAGTTTAATTGTAATGACTGGCTAATGGGCGTGTTTACGATATTTCCTAATCCGATGTGCCGCGGCGATGCGCTCTGAATTTCACTGCAACCTCAAAAATCGTGTACATACATAGCCTATAAACATATAAAACAAATTAACTGACCGCATATTAATGAGTACTTATACACATCGTAATTAATCGCACTCTGGTGCATGAACTATTAATAGCAAATACCTAATAAATACTTTTGTTGCGGATCTTTTCTCTAAGGACCGTATCCTACAAGTTGCAAGGGAGCGGTAGGTGGAAATGGGAGTAGAATACAAACCTGCGCCTATCTTCGGGATTGTATTATATCGGATTTCTGTCGGATGTTATCTACTCGTATATCCTGAGTATAACAGCTTTCTATTATACCTCTAAGTATCTACTAACAATAGATATAATAAGTATAGCTTGGCAACTTCGTTGGTGACACTCACATGTGTGCTTTTTGTTATGTGCAGCCGTAACTACTTACACAAGTTGCCGCCAACACAAACGGCGACCGACGGAGGCAGCCTTTCGTGTTGGCGGTAACTTGTGTAAGTGGTTACGGCTGCACATAACAAAAAGCACTCATGTGAGTGTCACCAACGAAATTGCCAAACTAATAGACAATCTTACTAATCACACCATGGATCTTGGTATCTGAAAATAAATTATATTAATCTGAAATAAAAACAAGTGCGAGCGGTCTCGCGCACCGAGGGTTCCGTACAAACTCGTAAGTATACGTGAAAAACTGTATGGCGGTTAGCTTAGTAAGAGCAAATAAGTAAGTGTAGTCTTTTTTTAAATTTCTAAAAAACTATGCAATTTAGGAAAACCGTTTTATTTTTCCTGTAATATTTAGGATGATATTAATAATTGGTAATTATTACAGATTTTTCTGTTCAGTAACTTCGAAGATAGTAGGGGGGAATGGTATTTTTTTGAACGTTTTTGGTCATAAC
The DNA here is from genome assembly GCA_947034925.1 of Eudemis profundana. NCBI lineage: Eukaryota > Metazoa > Arthropoda > Insecta > Lepidoptera > Tortricidae > Eudemis > Eudemis profundana. The sequence continues at coordinate 17,976,415 of OX344802.1, read as the reverse complement.
ATAAATCAAAAAGTGCAAATTTAACAAAAAAAAATAAAAATGGCTTTGGCATGTACAAATTAAGCCCTTTCATTTGATATCACAGCTCTACTTTTGTTTTTCCACATCCCATTTCGGACCCCTTTAAAAAAAAGGTATAAGATTTTTTTTGTATCCAATAGGCTCGAGTAAGCGATTTTTAACACTTTTCCAAATTTCAAGTCGGTAGTATCAGTAGATCCTGAGATATCTTGCTGTAGCAGACGGACAGACAGACGGAGTCGCACCATAAGTGTTCCTTTTTTACCATTTTGGTACGGAGCCCTAAAAAGGTTCTGGTTTCTAATGGGTACACGAATTAACATAACTTCGTGTTAACCAACAGACATCATTGCTTTGCCCGTAAACTTTTCATGGGAGGTTCAAAAGTCGCCAGTGCCCTGCCCATTGTATTTGAAATTTTACTAAACTACGTTCCCGTAATTTTGCTTCGCAACTGTTTTAATTGCTCCTCCAAACTCCCTAATCCGCTTCAGAGTTTGAAGGTACAGTTTTATCACATTACTATTGGTTCTTATTTCCTAGTCTTGCTTATGACAGTTTAGTTGACCGTCGTAACCGAATACTCCTTGTCAGCCTCGGTCTCACATGTCCTATAATGCATTACAAGCGTAGCGTAACGTATGTAGCGTGCTCTGAGTTTGTGTACGGCGTCGTTAAAACATGAAGCCCTGTGAAATGAGGGCGTGCGTTGAAGACCTGAGCCGAGCTCGTATTTACATCAGCGACCTAAGTTCAGAGGGATTATTTTTCCTGAATGTGTGTTACGAATAAGAATTTAGGCTTTTGATGAAATAACAGCATGACTTTGCCTTTGCCCGATGGGATTTAACAGTCTTAGGGGATTAATTTTCAGAAATCCTTTATGTTCATATCATTTTATAGGTATTCTGCGTAAAATTTTCATATTTTCGCACCGGTTTAGGTAGAGCCATTGGCGTGCTTGTTACTAAGAGATTTATTAATATTCATCAGATTCTAAGCTTCTAAACTTGCTTTTACGGATTCTATTTATTCTTTTCTTATAAGCGAAACTTGAAACCTGTGGACCAATTTCAATAAAAACATATTCCGTTAAAATGGAACGACACGGTGCAACAAAATGACTTTCTAAAATGAGCATCAATGTTCGTTCCATATACTAAAAGCAAAATCCAGTGCACGCTGCCTGGCTCAATGGGTTCTCATATCCGCCTCTACATATTCCATGAGGCAACGCGAAATTATTTATGGCTGGCTCAATTACTTTTCAGCAACCTACATATTCCCTTCTAGTGGGTCAAGCACTGGTGATCTAACGACTTCCTGGCGCAACCAGGTTTGAGTGCGTCTAAATATAAAAGTGTGTTAGTCATACCCGTACATACAAACAACTGAAATAGACACAGGCCCAGCACGGCGCAAAGGGCTGCACGGTGACATTTCTCGAGTAGCGTTATATTCTATTCTTTCTTGCCACTGTTCTTGCTTTGTGACCTTTTCGACGTTTGCTGTCCATAAGGATGAAAAAGGGCTCGTTTTGATTTCTGTCTTGTTAACACGAACATAAAGAATAATAGGGATATTTCCAGGTCTTTAACGTCAAAGCTTCTCGTAATACATTTGAAATCAATTATCTAACAAGTTCAATGTCAGCCTTTGATAACTGGTATGACACAACGACGCGTTGTTTAAAAGCGGGGCTTTTTAGTAGGTTCTGTACAAAAAGTGGTAAAACTTTTCACGTTTGCATACTCCAGGCACGGCCACACAGGCGGCGTAATTCACGAACACCCGTGTAAAAAGTGCCCGAAACGCTGACATTGACACACTTGCCCGTGCGGGCTCCTGCCGCCTCTCCATTTGTTTTAGTTATCTTCTCCGGTTCACTTTCCAACAGATTTTCAATTGTTTTGCGGAATTTTCACTCCTATTCAATAGCACTCGATATTTATTTGTTTGTTCTTTTCATTGCTTTATTTTGGTTCAGTTGTTTTTTGTTTTTATGGACGCTATTTGATGGTTGTGTTCACTTGACGATGCTTTTTTCATCATTCAAATAATGCCTATTAATTCATTTTAAACTTCAGTACCTGTTAAAAAAACTCGAAGTTTATTTGGCTTGTTCTCTGCGACTAAACAGTCGCACCAATCGCATCATTACCATCGCCACATTATGGATGAGCTCCCTATAAACTATAGAGTCGTTTTCGGTTATCTTGTAGAAGTCGCGTGCATTTTTATCATAATGATCCTGATTGCTTTTATAAAACGGCCAATAATAGTAGCGATGGTAATGAAGCAAGCAAAACGGTATAAAATCGCAGAGAACTACCCATTTAGAAAACATTTTTTTTCTACTTGTGGTAAATATGATTGCTTACAACAATCCTTGAGCAAAGTAAGATATTATGTACGTATAAAGGTTCACCAAGATAATCTAGCAAAAGTACAAAGAAGAACGGATATTCGATAGGAGTTCGTAGATATCTATCTACGCGACACATTAGTGGCCCAATCCAATTTTCGAGCGCCGCTAATCGTTTGGAAGTTGCGGACTCGTGACAGGCGGTCAAACGACCGGATTATGTAAAATAGCCAGAGCTTGTAAATTTCTATATGTACCTTTACAGAATCATAATATTATATATATATATATATATATATATACTGCAAAGAAATTTGAGATATAAATATTGATGTGTTTTGGTAATTCGGTTGAAATTAGGTGATCTACGTGTGCTGGTTTGTGAATTGTGAGCCCATCGGGTATATTACGCGGGAAGTTGATCCGGCACGGCATTTATTTATTTTATACCTCTCCCCTACACCCAGATACGTAGAGATAAAGGACTCGCCGTAACGTCTTATTGCGGATTCACAATCCATTTCCTTTGCGCCCACCAAAACTTCTACCTGCTTAATGTCGAGAAAAGTTAACACATTAACGACTCGAATGATCTAGTTTATCTTCACAGGTAGATCATTTGTTGCTTTATCTGTTGGTTTGGTCTACTTATCAGCTCTAGTATTTAAGTTCGTATTAGTTTTATATATTATATTTATTCCACGCGGAAGCTGTAACTACGTACGGAACTTTATTGGATAATTATAATTTAATGTCGTTTAGCTTATTCAAGAATCGTATAAGGTTGGGTAGAGATAGACGGGTATGGTTTATTTTAGCTTAACTTAAAGCAAAGTGTGTTTTTTTCCCGTTGTATCTCATCTGATCTTACATTTAACTGATTAGAGTGATTAGTGAGCACGTTGTAAATTACCTGCCTCCGACTAGCAGCTTATGTAGATGAATTAATGCAAGAGAATCGCGTCGACGCGGAATTCCCTCCATTCCCTCTCAGCGATTGTTCTTAATCGCATTAAGCAAGAACACTTAAGAGGAAATGACAACACTGTACCGTAGACTAGATTTAAACCCTCGGTCTGCTTTGACATTTCCATTTTAGACGAGCAGCAACCGACTACACAAAGGCTATATTATAAAATAGTTCAGTAGTTGTAGAGATTACCACCTCGCCGCAAACTTGAGCCGCTAACTTCCAAGGAGGTAACCGTGAGGTTGATTTCATTAAAACTTTAGGAGCGTTTCCTGTCGGTTTTGTTTTGCAAGTATTACAGTATTGTATGAATTGTTAAAATATAATGAAGATACAGAAGTTACTCATAATGCTAAGTGGCGCTGTTGTCACAGATTTCTTCCATTAGGTCTTAAAGAAGTATTATCGGCACAAGCTCTTAAAGACGGCTCTAGCGATTCATTAGAAACTGAAATTTTGTTCTCGCAATAAGTAGGTACGTGAAAAACTTTCTATAGGCGGCTAAGTAAGGCAGGGGAAGCAAATCCTTGCGGATTTACCTCGGGCGCGCCGGCCCTCCGCCTCGGCTCGTTTGATATATGAAACGAACCCGGGTGGTTTTCTACTAAATAGTTATTCCTTTTTTATAAACTTGAAACGTATACCAAAGTTTTCGCCATAAAAACACAATCTTCAAAGGATAACTGGAATATCTTTTATGCAAAGTTTTCTACTGTGTAATTTCTTCCGGTCTGTCTTTAATGTTTTATCAACTAATTTCTTGTTTGTTTTCGCATATTAAATTAATTATTTTGTTCATAGTTTGGTCCAATTGCGCTTGACTTTTCGATTATGTATAATGGTAAAGTCTGATAGTTAAGACGTTGGGAATACTTTTGTCTCACCATTGGAGTGGATCTGTACCTACCTGCGGATGTAAAAGTTGATGAAGAAGTGGAGATGAGTCAAGCAAGGGTATATTGTGCCCGAGGGCGACGTGATTACGGGGCGGAAACGAAACTTTCGGCGCCGACACGCCCGCCTACGAGCCCGTCTGAAACCTTATATATCTAGCAATATAATACTCCTAACATATATCAGCCAATCAGCAAACGCAGCATGATTATTTTTTGGTGTAACTGAAAACGTATATAGGACCAAGGTCCAACACGACTTTTGGCTGAATGTTGCTGCCTTTGTTCATATGAAAGGTATACATATAAAGGTTACTATACTATATGTTCTGTTTTTACAAACAACGCCAAGTTTTCCAAAAAGAGCGAGTAAACAATTTACTAAATATTTTTATTCAATATCCATAGTGCACTAGACTTGTTATTACAGGCACTAAGTAAACACGCCTAGTTTTACACTAATTTATTCTTATTGTCTCTGCGTTCCTGGCGCATGGCGTCCCGTGTTATCTCTGTATGGCCATCCATTTGGTAATGTTTGTCCGGGCAGGTGTTCCGTGGCTGTGAATATAAAGTTCTACATTTGGCCCTTTATTTGAAGACGCGTTATTCTGCTAGCGCCGTAAACATGTCCCCGTAGTTCTTACTTGTAAACGGTCACTTAAAGTACTTAAACATACGTTTAAGTTACGAAGACATAGACAAACTTGTTTGAAATGCGACTTCTTCCTTCGTGTTCGTAAAAAGTTCGTTAGTTTACTTACAATACATTTATTAATGCTTTACAGCGTTTAGCTTAGTAATAAATCTGCTGCAAGGAAAGGGGATAAAAATACGGAATTCTTTATTGCATCTAGAACACGTTTTATATGGTTTAAGGGATGGAGCTGCCTATAATCAAAAAATTGCCTGTGGGATAAATTAAGATAGGTATGCATTAAAAAAGTTTTGTCAAGACAAAAGTGTGTAAGGACCCGGCAAAATAAAGGCGCCTTTATTAACTACTTTTTATTGTAATGTGCCTATTGCAATTAAATGCATTAATATTGTTCACGTTATGAAAAAAAGTCGCTTGTTACAGAAACAGATATGACTTACGTAAGTGGGGATTAATAAGTCGTCCTACAGTTTCGTAATTACAGCTCGCACAGCTGATGTTCACAGATGTTACCACGTGCTTATTATTTGGTCAGTGTCTTTATTAATTAATTTACTCGTAATCCATTTTAGTTATATCCTCATTCTGAACAGAAAATAATGTATACTGAATTACTCAACACGAACAGAATGATGCATAGTTTCAACTTTAAACAATTGGCAATAGTAAAACTAAATATTTCACCGCCGGATACTGCGGTCGAGTCACGCTATACTGCATAAAGCCGCCATTATGCTTTCCTAAAAAACGCGTTCATTCACTGAACGTATCGCTGCCAAAACTTTAACCACGCTATAGCTGGTTGTTTAAACTCCCGAACTTTCTCAGTTGCCTGACTCCACGGTTTATAGGATAGGAACCAATGGCTCCCCGTGGAGTCGCCGCGTTTGCTGGTTACACACACGAGAGCGCAATATTCCTGTGCTAAAAGGGCGGCTAAGCATGACAGTTGACTAGCAGATACGACGTTTTTATTTAACCTATGGAGGCGTCCAGGCGAGTATGAGCAATCTGAACTGCACACTGTCACGGTCCACTAACATCGCGTGGCTAAGGGCACGTTAAATAACCATAACTAGCAAACAACTACTAATTATACATCGTGTAATAACATACAAGGTTTGGTCGATTATCATTCTTAATTGACCGTCTTCTAAGCTGGTTTATTAATTTAATAAATAACAATTATGACACCATATGGCTTTTCCTATATAATTAATGATACAATTTTATTCAAGTATGAACATCTTAACGCCGAGTATAAATTAATCATCTCTTTGAAATGAGGGTATTTAGAAATCAGAAATCCACCAGCTGGCAGCAGGGTGGCGAAAGGTCTATTTGGCAGTAGATGTCAAAATCAGGTGGTGTGATTGGTGGATCTTGACGCCTACTGTCAAAAAGACCTTTCGCCACCCTGCTGCCAGCTGGTGGGTTTATGATTTCTAGACACCCTCATTATAGAAAAATATATAATTAGGGGGAATAGGACAGGCGAAGGGGAAAGGAGGCTATAAAAAAATTTTTGGGAGCGACTTCTATAAGAGGAAGTAGTTATATTGCACCGTACGTAGGTACTGAATACGATGCTAGTTACTCGTACCTATTACCCATATTAATTTACATTTTATTTATCAGCGTTAAAAGTTCTTCAAAGTTACATTTATTCGACATACCTAGAGACCAATTAAAGTTAATGGATATCCATTCAGCAATGGCACAATATCTACTGGGAAATTCGAACATGTGCCGACTGATCGTATCTCTGATGTTATATATCGACGCGACATGACTCCGGCGGAAGTTGTAAAATGCATATGCATTATTTTACAATCAATACATATAACTGTACTTAAAACTTCAGATCTCGTATTGCTGTAAGGAAAAATACAGTACAGTCAGCGTCAAATGGTCTGTATCATCCAAAGCGGCACATATATCGTATCAAGTTTTTATTACTAAAGCACAAAGACGTGCTACGTTATATATCGCGCTTTGGTTGCTACAGCTTCGGAGCTGACTGTACATGTATATGGATTTTTTAAGTTCTTATGGACTTATGCACTTTCTGTGTATTTCCTCAATTTTCTTTTTCAAGTTTTTACCCTATTGCAAGGAAGGTTATTTTTGCAGTTTAAGATTAGCACAGTTAATATGTCAATTACTTTCAAGTGTTTTTGACAGTACGTCTAAAAATGTGTTTACTTTTCGGAACTCATAGGGCGCGGCCCCATGTCGACGGCACGGCGCCGTCCGCCGTGGAACGGCACGGCGCCGTCACCGTGCGACGGTACGGCGTCGTGCCGTCGGACGGCGCCGTCAACGGCGCCGTGAACGGTGCCGTGGACGGTGTGACGGCGCCGTGAACGGTGTGACGGCGCCGTCCACGGTGCCGTGAACGGCACACCGCACCGGTGGACGGCGCACGGCTCGGTAGTTTTGTTTTAGGCGAATCTCACACTGCGGCGAATCTAGAATCATCAATTTGTATAGAAAAATCGCGGGGTATGGCACACTGAGAATGAGTGAGGTCGCGGCGACTTTTTAACCGGCTTTCAAAAGAAGGACGTTTTTTTTGTGTGTTTGTTCACCGATTACCTACTCGAAGACGGCTGAACCAATTATAAATTCTTTTTTTGTTTGAAAGAATGATGTTTGAATATTTTAGAGGTGGTCCCATTGCAACCAAATCAGGTCTTGATGATGGGATGTTGGAGGAATTGAGGGAACTCTTCAAATATTATAGGCACACATATAGCGATTTTGGTATTGGTTATAGTTTCTCGTGCATTTCTTATTACAAATGAATTTCTAGTGTTAACCGACTTCAAAACAAAGAGAACATTCTATGTAGGTTTGCTCCCCGATTACTTGAAGATGGCTAAGCCGATATGGAAAATTCTTTTTTTATTTGAACGGGTATACCTCTGAGGTAGTCCCCTTGCAAACAAATCAGGATCTGATGATGGAATCTTGGAAAATCGAGAAAAATATAGCGATTTGGGTATTTTTCATAGTGAATTGTACATTTCTTATCGAATCTCTTCATTTGAAGTCCGTTATTAACAGACTTCCACAAAAGAAGGACGGTTTTTTTTACCCTATTAAAAATAAATAAAATAAAAATAAAATAGTTTATTTTTGCAAGTAGGCCCTCAAGGGCTCTTTTACAAGTCTGAGTCTAAATATGTATGTATTATTTCATTGGATGCATCAACTTTATTGCAACGTGTTAAACTCTATGGGTGGTTAGTTAACAGTAGCTTCGTTTGTACGATAAAACATTTTCTGCTATTCCGATACATGACTTTGCCGGATCGTACCGTCAGTCCACATGTTTGCGAGTAGGTGTTTCTTTTATGGAGATATTCTGCTCAACTGGATCTTCAAGTACCATTTAACCAACATGCAAGGATAATTTCGGCCGAAAAAGCACATAATTTTATCGAAAGCTAGGATTTCTTGCGATACTCCCCGAAAACCGTGTTTATTTTTTTCAAGGTAGTGATAACCACGTTCTATGCCACGTTTCAGTCAATATTCTACTACTATCAACGCAACCAGTTGCTCTGTTGTTACATGAAAGAAGGATAAATCAACGAGCAGGTTTTCGCATTTGCAATACAATATGCCCGCTACTATCACTCAATCTGTTCTCTTCTCTGATACATATTACAAATATATAATGGGCATTTCCCTTCTAAATTCGTCTACATCTGTGCGTTACTGGTTGTTTAAAACGCCATAGCTATCAAACCTCTTAAAAAACCAGCCAAGTGCGAGTTGGATTCGCTCACGAAGGGTTCCGTGTTCCGTACAACAGTCAAGAAAAAGACGCCAAAAGACACGTTTCTTGTATTTCGTGTTTATTATTTGTTATTATAGCGGCAATAGAAATATACATAATGTGAAATTTCAAGTTTCTACCTATTACGGTTCAAACTATAGAGCCCTGTGACCGACGGACAGCGGAGGTATAGCAATAGGGTCCCGTTGGCACCCTTTGGGTACGGAACCCTAATATGAAGTAAATAATAAGTACCGTAAAGTGGGGTGAGTAGGGATTGCGAGGGCAGTTGGGTTATGAATGGGGAGAGTAAGGATGACGAGGGGTGAGGTGGGTTTTAAAGGCTACTGCTACCTAAATAATATATGTATTCTTATTACAAATGGAGCTATAGTACCTAATATTCAAAATCCAAAAGTGTTGATCCAACAATTTGCCCAACTCACCTTAGTATGAAATCCCATCTCACCCCAACTACGAGGGACTACGGGTTGAGGAGGAATTTTGTGTTTTTATCGTTAAAGTTATGAAATGGAACTACCCAAAGTCATAAAAAAAATAAAATACAAACGACCGGAACATTTATTATATATCAGTGGCGTGGCGTTGAAGAACTTCTTGGGCAAGCCGGAGCAGCTTTGGCTTCAATTTTCTTTAAGAGCACTAGAATTAAGTGCTGAACTGCCTAATATTAGGCAAGCCGATGGGAATCGAGTTCTATGGACGCCACACCACTGTTATATATACAATTCAGTTTGCATATGTAAAAATAAAATGTTATCGAGGTGTGAATGTCAATTTTGTCCACTCGGTATGGTAAACAATTTCATTAAATTTACCTTACAATGTTGTGCTGCCGTCCCTAACTTACTTGGTTTATGAAGTTTTAGATAGCGCATACGGTTTTTATGGCTGGAATGTGTTGTATGTTTGAGAATTACCGCACTATAAATACTATTTTTATGTAAGTTTGTTTATTATCTACTTTTTAATTAATAAATTATTATGAGTGGTCAACACTTGGGTATGTTCGTATTACGAACATTTACTATTTTAAAACTTTTTCTTTATGTAAAAGTCTTGTCTAGCTCAGATTTTTTTAAATTAAGATATATAAGAGAAAGACAGCTTAAATGTCTCAAAGAAGTAAGTATGTTACAGTGGCGTGACGTAAAAGATATCCTTGAGCAAACCGGTGCAGATTTGGCGTACATTTTCCTTAAGAGCTGTAGAATAAGATGGTCAAATGCCTGAAATTGGGCAAGTCGGTAGGAATCGAGTTCTTTGGACGCCACACCACTGGTATGTTATGACAATATGGGTTTGGATTTGGTCTTACTTGATGGAAAACTGCGATTACACAGCACGCTTACCCAGATGAAGCCCTAGCTACAGGGCTTCATCTGGGTAAGCGTGCTGCCTATTAACCGGTTTAGTACTATACATTTTCAAACCAATCTTAAACCGTACTACCAGGCTAGTCTGTACGGAAAGAGGATAGGATTTAGATTGGGGGGCGCTGTAATGCTTTTCTATCAAATGTGCCGTATTTTCTGTTCTGTGGCCATACTGGTTAGGTTAGTTCCGTTTTTCGCCACGCCTATTCTCTTTCCGCACAGACTCTAATGTTGTGATGTCTCTAACTGTACTGATATACAGGCTGGTACTCGTAGGTGGTATTGAAACTAGATGATAATCATCTGGATTGGAACATTATTGCATAACTACGTCCATTTATTATTTATTCACCCGCATACAATAATAAGCCATTGTAATTAATTCAGTGGTCTCGGTTACACAGCTATTTAATACTCAATAAATCTCATTGACTAATCAAATTCAGGAAACAATGACAAGTTTAATCTAATCTTTAAAGCTGCGTAATGTTTTCATTAGAGTCATAAATATAATTAGATTTATATCTGTTACGTAAGAACAGTCAGCGTCAAATAGTCTGTAGCATCCCAAGCGTATATATCGTAATACGTCTTTATTATATGTAGGTACAAAGATGTGTTACGATTTATATGGCGCTTTGAATGCTATAGATTATTTGATGCTGACTGTACCATTACAAAACGTAACATACTCGTAGGCCCAAAATATTACATTAAGTTTCGAGTTGTACCTATTTCGTTTTAAAATACTAACCAAAGACCATTAAAACAAGAGGACTGTCATTCTCCATACAAAAAGCTGTTCCCTGAATTTACAACGCCTATGTATAAGCTTGGTAAAAGAATTATATTATTTACAATTATTCAACTTTGCAAACGTGACACAGTATTTAAATGATAGAATTTATTTATAATTAGCTGTTTACGAACTAATTGTTACTATACTGTGTTTCTTTGTTCAATTATAACATCGTTAAATGTTTAGTTTTTTAGCGCCATGTAGTTTTTGCCCGGAAATCCCCTAGCGGTCTGGTTACAATCCAAAGTATGGAGAATGACAGTCCTCTTGTTTTAATGGTCCTTGATACTAACGAAACTAAGTTTTATAGGCATAGTAGTGCATACAGGGGTCTCTTTAAGTACGAGATCGATGTGCTTTGTCAATGCCTTGGCCAAAGTGCGGGCGCGCCATAAAAGCGTCACAGGTTTTTATGAAATCGCTTTAAAAATCAATTTAGCTTACAGTAAATGCAAATCATCTAGCCTAAAGGAAAATGGCACATATGGCTGGTTGGTACCTACTAGAACGTTCTTTACTGTCTTATTTTATACACCTAGCGTATTAAAATTATTCTATAGAATAGTCATTTGATTTCGGTTTAAAGATCTTTATTTCTCAAAAAGAATAACAATTATTCACTTACATGACAAATAGTTACTAAAATGCATAATACAAGCTAAGCTATTGATTGTTAAAAATAATGTTACAATTCGCTAGGAATAGAAATTGCATTTCGTGGGTAGAATCACTATAAAGCAAGAATACAGATCTGGCATCAAAACAAGTTTAGCGATGGCCGCTCGCTCGACGGTAGCTTAGGGCCGCGCTGATTTGAGTCTCTTAATTTACTCTTTTGTAACTATGCCTAAAATACACTACTAAGGGCCTGCACTAGTACGGACTGTACATATTGACTGAGCGAGCGAAGCGTCTCCGTTTCAGCTTGGGCAAAATGCTTTGGTATGTCTGTCTTTCCAGCAGTAAAGTTCTCTTCTACAAGTCGTATTTTTCAATTGATACTAGTAAAATTTTGTACACAGGTTCGATAATTATATAAGTAGTATTGTTTTGTCGATTCGGTTTGTTATTTTTTTTTTCAAAATGGCGGAGCTATGCGGCTTAGCAAACTTGTGAGGTCTACGGCTCACTACTATTTTGACGATAATCGAATTACGGGAACACGCACATTATTTAAACCTTAGTCAAGGCAAGGACCATTACCTAAAACAAGAAAACTGTCATTCTCCATACTTTGGATCGTAACCCGACCGCAAGGGGATATCCAGGCAAAAACTAGATGGCGCTAAAAAACTAAACATTTAACGATGTTATATTGAACAAAGAAACATAGCACAATAACAATTCGTTCGTAAACAGCTAACAATAAATAAATTCTAACATTTAAATACTGTGTCACGCACGCTTGTAAAGTTGAATAATTGTAAATAACATATCAAGCTTATACATAGATGGCGTTGTAAAATCGGGGAACAGCTTTTTGTATGGAGAATGACAGTCCTCTTGTTTTAATGGTCCTTGGTCAAGGTTTCAAAAAGCCTGGGTTGTCTTGGCAGTGGTACTATACGCCTAAATTGCCAATGAGAATGGCATTTAACAAAATTAATTAAGGTACAAATAGGTAAGATCATATAAGTAATTAAGTGGTTTGCTCGTTTTGGCTCAAGAAAGGTTAACGTGTTTTAATCCATTAATATGTCCACTTGATCCTACCACAACGGATCGGAATTATTTTTTTACGCACTTATACGCCTTTACAAACAAGCCGTGAATTTAACAAATCGCGTTATTTTTCTTTGCCACAAATTAAAGTGGAGGCAGGAGCAAAAAAATTGTATTAGTAACGTATTTGTTTCTATCTCCACACATATCATAAACGCTCTATAATACGTTCAAAAATTACAACCAGCATAAAGATAAACTGTTTTCTTGAAAAAAAAATTGTTATCTGTGATTTATAATAACATCGAATTCGATGTTATTATGACATACAAATTTCGAACATCTCTGAAAAAGATAGCAATTTGATTTTACCTCAATTCTAATATTAGTCGAAATTACATTTTATTCGAAATGAAATGTTAATTGCAAATAATTTTGACAAATCTCGCACTTGTTTCTTGATATCGAACGATATAATTGTCGAGGCGGACTCTAGTTTGTCTCTGAATAAAAAAAAACTACGGTTGCGTGACATGTGTGAAAAAAGTTTTCCTTTACTGTCATTTATCATTATTAATTTGCAGTCTTTGAACATATCATACATACATAATTAAGCCTTAAAACACTTGTGTGATCTTATTATGTATTGTTTTAAGGCCTCTCATTACGTATCAGTTGCATTAACTACTAGTTGTTAACTTCAACCACAGCGGCATTGAAGAGTGAAATTATAACAAAATACATAATCGTGAAATGATTCGTTGCATAAAATGTCATTTTCAATGATGTTTAAGTAATCTCTACTGAACCCAAACGTGACTGTTCATAAACATTGTTACTATCAAAAAATCAATAAATTAAATTCATAGTCATAAACTTATTGGGAAACTAGATTCGTGTAAAGGCTTAAATATTACGTGTTCTTATAAATTGTATGATCAGCAAATTTTGCGTTAATAATTGAACATATTTAATAATGCACATAAATTAGAGTTTGTACCGGTTCTGATTCTGTAGTAAGTCGTGCGCAGGGTCGCTTGGCATCCGTCGAGGCTTATCTCGATCCACGCCGATACATGTTATCTATAACAAAAGCAGCCCTAACGGTCCTTATTGAAATACAAGGCTACACTTGAAAGCACTTAAACAATAAACTCAATTTGTATCATCTAGACTAGACATATCTTTACTTTAATAAGAGTGCGCACAAAAAAATTTGGTAATTATGTAACTATAAAGTTATGTTTACGGGACGTTTCTTATACTACTCACTTAGGTATTAGTTTTACTTTGGAAGGTTTCCTTCCATTTTGTAGAGAATTTTGTTTCCTGAAATCAATACATTTTCATGATTTTCTTAAGGTCCATATATATATAAGCCATTAGGTTTAGGTTTGTTTTATAAAAATCCCAATTTATTATCGGTGTTAGAGATAATTTTTATAAAACGTTTGTTGGCAATTAAATTGTAGGCATAGACAGTTCCAGCAGAGTTGAGGTCACGCACACAATAACATGTCATGTAATGACAGCGGGATTTTGAAATACTGTTCTTTTTTCCGTATCGATAGCAAGTTCAACAGTGAATTGCAAGATAGACCAAACAGTTTCTTTAAACTCGTGTTTAATTAACTCACGCATTAATTTTATTCATTCACTTTTTTTGCAATGAGTACTTATTGTAGCTGTGTGTGTGTAATCATTCACTTCAACTCTCCTGGAACTACCTATAAACCGATTTAAATATATACATGTACTTCTTAATACGTTTAAGTTTATTTCAAAGATATAGAGTATAGGAACAGGGCCTTTTAATATTTTATTGCTCAGTTTATGAAACGTTCGAGTTGACTCAGTTCACTGGAATGAAATGGAAACACTCACTGGGTGGAGGCGTCAAATACCGCTAGCAGCTCGTTCTGAGTGATCGATGGGAGTTGTTAACAGTGTTAGTGTTGCGGTCCCAGGCGAAATGGACGGTGAGAAAAATTGACTAAAACGTCTACAAAACCTACAATAGCCACTAATGGTCCGATCGGAGGCCCGAAAACTGTGTCATGTGCAATATTTATCCGTGTAACGTGAATTTGTGTCAACCATAGTTTTTAGTAACAAAAACTCATGTAGCATGTCATGATTCAGTTATAATGATGTTTTTTAGGTCTCGTATCTGCGACTACGTTAGCCGCAAGTTCTTATATAACTAGACTACTTTTCGTCCGCTAACGGTAGAAATATGCTAATTTGTTTTTAAATACAATTTCCAAGTTCCGCAGCTAACGGCTGCTGAGCGCACCAATATCAATAAATCTCTAACGCGAAAACTTCACAAGAAATTCAATTTGAATTTAGTTAGCAATATGGTTTCTTAAAAACTGTGATAAATCAGCTGGGAGCTACATAAATTATCTAGGCCTACGGTAGCGGTCACATACTCGTACAGTAGCTGCGAGTTGATTCCAGCCGTAAAACATAATCTAGTGCTGTAACGCAATCGATAATTTTGACTATAGCGTATTGCGAGCCAGTGAGGCGGATCGTCTACTGTACCTATACGATGTAGGATCGCTATCTTGGATGCTTGAATCGGGGAATGTTTGCCAATCCTTATATGTGAAGCTTATCAGCCAGGTTAGTACTGGCTGCGGTTTCGGTTGTCATGCGACAAAACTTAACCTGTTACTTTTACACTATATGGAACGACAGGGATAGGTAGTATTGGTCGGGCATTATAGTCGCGTGGTATAGTAGAAGTGCTTTAGGTACTGGGAAACCGTTAGAAAGGCAAACAGGACAAACTGATAGTGTGTACCGAGAAACCATGTAGCTATTCGATTGGCATTGTTTGCTTTGACATCGCCTTTATATCGCCGCGTCATCTTCGATTCATCTCCCTATTTTAATTATGTTCTTAAAATTATCGCCTCCCAGTCGCCTAAAATCTAAATCCAAAGCGAAATGCAAGCCCAGTTCTCAGCAAATGTTGGGTGAACATTAACTGAGCACTTGGAATAGCAAAATGAATATTACCTTTCGGATAACATAATCAAAATATCGTTGTCGCCTACCATCCACAATAAATTGTCATATTGCAAACGATTGGCCGAAAAACGCAAAACCAATCTCGAGAGTCTTTAGTAATTTAAAATGAAGTCCTCGAATTACTGAATGTCTATTTATTGCTAGACGTGCACGAATATAGGTATAATATTAATTTGGAACTTGTTGAAAGTAGCTTTACTGTCGTGGAAGCACTATTAACTCGTTCAAGCTCTTCTAAGCAACCCCGTTTGCTCGGGCGTTTATTATTAAACGCAGAACATAACTTTCCTGGACCACAGTTGCCAAGTCTAGACTGGCAGCATAATAACTATTTACGAATGGAAGTATAGTATAAGTACGAGTATGTTCATTGCAAATTACTTATCCCAATAAAACCTTGCGCCTAAGTTAGTCATTTTTTTTTTCTGTTGTTCTGTTTTTATGAAATTGCCCGGCTCGGCTATGCTGTGTGTCTTGATTTGATTATGTTTTAATCGCTATATATTGTTTTTATATCGATGTGTATATTATTATCAATATTAGCACGCAAGATAAAAAAGTTGTACATAAGTCGCTTCGGTGCATCTTCACATTTTTGTACCTGAGAGCCAGTTACACCTAAGTCCGATTTTATTCGACAAGCAACCTACTTTACTACAATAGTATAAACTTTCATATGTCCTTCGATGACTTCGGCTCTCAAGTATAGGCTTGCCGAGTGATTTGTTAAAGGGTACTTATGAACATGCCGTCCACGCGCTTTCCTAATACCCACGTGTAGATGCGTCAAATCATTATTTTTTATTGATAGTATTTTACGCAATAGTTGTATAAGTAGGCTCAAGAAATGCGAATGGAGCGAGTTGCGATACGAGCCGCCGCGGCGGCTCGTATCGCAAATAGAAACGCCATGAGCGTTTTTTGACTTAATTATACAACGTTGCATACAATACTTTTTCTACGCCTAGGTTTTAAAATATAAAATACAAAATAAAACAGGGCACGCAAACAAGGCAAATATGACATATGACTGACAGACAATTTGACGTATACTCGCTAGTGACACGCAGTGAATTTAGTTCGGAAAGTTTAGTTTTTCTTAAAAACCGTAGGAATTTAATTGTTTGTTAAGTTGGTAGTTGTGCATTTTTGTCGTAAAGTTAGAATTGAGCGCTTAATCCTTGACCTAAGTTTAACCTAGATTTAGAAGTCTGTGGCTGCTAGCAGTATCGTTTTGCGACTATAACGACACTAGTGCTGTTATGGGGAATAGAGTATAGACTTCTCTGAACTCATATTATGTATGTTCTTATATTAGTGTTAGTGACCAAGTAAAAGACAGATAAAAGTACAGGAGTAGAAAAAGTAGTTTATAGTTACGTAATACCTAATAGTGCATATTTGTTCTCAGGGCCGTGACGGACCCGCGCGATGGTCGGCGCGTGGCGCTCAAGAAACTGCCGAACGTTTTCCAGTCGCTCGTATCCTCCAAGCGAGTCTTCCGTGAGCTCAAGATGCTGTGCTTCTTCAAACATGAAAACGTAAGTTTTGAGCTCATTTTGGCATTTTGTCGCGGACGCTAAAATACCTGCAGTTGGCGCAAAGTGCTTGTGTCGCTGTCAATACAAGCGTTTCGTTCGCGGCACGAAAATGCTCCAAAATTTTAGCTCACATCTTTTTATTTAATGAACGATTCCAATAGATGCTACTGTAAGTTACTGAGAAGGATTCTAGAAAAAATCTTAAACGGAGCTTTTAATGTGATTATGCTTTATGTCCAAATGGTACATTTGAACATAAAGCATAATCACGAACGACACACGCCTATCACTCTGTCGCATTGAAATTCATGCTTTAAATGATTTATTTGCCTGTGAAAATTGCCATTAAAGAAATTCAATAAATTTCAACTAACAGTGCAATTACGGCAAGCGTGCGTTGATAATTTATTCATTTTCAATGAGTTTTATCGACCTGCGGTGCTTTGTTTGCGGCGTGTGTATTTGTCGCCGCGTACAAACATGGGATTTGCATTCAAATAGGGGAATTGGATCCGATAGCGAGCATTATGTCCATATCGCGAATGTGACGGACGCTAATAACATGTCACACCCGACGTCGCTCCGGCTTAGCGTTTATAAACAATACGAACATAGAGCATTTTCAAATTTCATCAAATTTTAACTAGCTATGTAACACTGAGCAAATAATATTTCACAATTTAAGTACATCTTCGGAAACATACGTACGGAAGATGTACTTAAATTGCAAAATATTATTCCTTAAGGCTAACAGTGCTAATATTATTAACGACGCGCTTGCTACCTTAGTGGGAGTGACATCGCGTATCAAGCTAGAAGTCCCGGGTTCAAATCCTGGTAAAGGCAAATATTTATGTAATGAGCGCGGGTATTTGTTCCCGAGTCATGGATGCTTTCTATCTATTTAAATGTGTATTTATCTATATATGTTTATCGTCATCTAGTACCCATGCATTGCTTAGTTTGGGACTAGATCGATTTGTGTAAGATTGTCCACCAATATATTTTTATTTGTTTATTTACTAAACAGCCTACGCGAACTGTGTATACTACATTTAACTTTTAATTACTAGAATTATAATAATAGTTAGGTTGCCCATTGAAATTTTCGAAGAACATGTACATTTTTATTGACAGCCATACGTTTTACGTTTTAAAAATAAATTTATATTGTATTTAATTATAAGTTTTTTGATACTGATTATACATATAAAATATTTTCATTATTTGAAGGTTGAATTTATTTAAATTCGGATTCGCTCTAAGGATCGCCAAATAAAGTACCATTCAAACACGATTTAGTTTAGAGTAGTCGGCTGAAACCCCACGATGCACTTTTATTTTTCACTAACACTAGGTACTTATAACTTATAACATAAGTGACACTGGCTGACTACTTTTGAACTACACATTTTTGCTCAATAGAACATTGTTTTATATGTATACATAGTTAAAAGAGATCAGAGAGGCGATACTTCAGCAACCTTTTATTAACTTGCAATTGAAACGAGCGGAAAAACTCGAATAGATTAAATAGTAGGTATTCGGCTCAAGCTCCGAAATTCAATTACGAAAAATGTTATCAGAGTCCCCACGCTGTGCGATTACCATTTTATGAACTGATTTTTCTTTTCAGGTATTATCAGCGTTAGACATCCTTCAGCCGCCAACGCTAGACTTCTTCCAAGAAATGTATCCTTTTCGTTAAACGGGTGTCCGACGCAGGTAAGGGTGAGCAGCCATGCGCTCCATTACGAGCGCTGCAGCAGTCACCCACGCCACGTGAGAACGGTAACCCTGAAAATAAATACAACCACGTGTTTATGCTGCTCAATAGAATTTTGCTTTAACGATTTCCATAATGTTATAATGTTCCGATATACTACTCCCAAGTCCAATATCTACTATCAATCAATCAATGTCTAATATCTACTATCTATATTATGTGCGGGTTTTGCGCACATGATCATTATGGAAGATATGATCATTATGTATATTTGAGTGGTTTAGGTAATTTTTTTACTTTATTAACAAATTAATATAGGTTATAAAGTGAGTGAGACTTTTAATGGCAGCGAAATACATACAGAAAACAATAAAAATAACAAGATGTTATTTATTTTGTAACTTATCATATAATTCCGTAATAATACATCAACCCTGACTTACCCAAACAATTGAGACCGCCGACCGTCCCGGGGCACACTGAATTGTCAAGTATCACTCATTGAGAATTCTTGTACCATAAAATACCTAATTAAAACTTTTACACTAGGTTGTGTACGGCAATCACACTTGTCTTTACTACGTTTTCACTCGCGCTAAACATTAAGTATATGGTTTCTAAATCGCGGAAACTAATTGGGTACGAACTTTATTTTGATTTTACGGTCAGCTGCAGAGAAAAGTAACCCCCTTGTTAAACTACGAATATATGTCAGGGGTTTTCCTTTTCTCTACAGCTTACTGTACAGTCGGCAGCTGATATAATTACGCCAACGAAGAACTAAATTATTGAGCGTGTACTTTTACGCGACTATTTTCTCAAGAAGGTAAAAACCTTAAGTAACCTTATGTCTTGATCTTCTTTATCCTTGAAGATAACTGCATATATTTCATAATTATTTTGTTTATTAGTGATGACAGTAAAATTTATCTCTAAATAAAATATCTGTCTAGAATTTTAAAATAGTAAAATTTAATAGGTTCCACTTCGCCGCGACAACTGACAGACTTCGGCAGTTTTAGGATAATATTTTAACGTCAAAATTGATGATCGCCCGGATATCATGATATAGCAGAGATTAATGATTTAGAGTTCGGTCAGAATACCCAAGGCCTATTTCACGCTGTCAAATCAAATGGCTATAACGGTTAGACGTGCTCAAGTTTCTGACGTGGATTTTCACCTGGTCTCCAGTGTCCGCCAATTTCGTCATACTCCGATACCGGCACAATTTATCTCGCAGGGCATCGGATGTCCGCTAAAATTACCTGCTAAGATTTATTGCTTGTTATAATTTATTTTCGTTCTAACGAAAAACTGATGGAATATTTTCGGAGGTTTAGATTAGCAACCTCGAAACATAACCGTTCTGAAGTATCGTTTGCGTACAATCAACACAATCGCGTAATCGTTAATAACGTGTCATGAGCAGTATATATAAACAATTAGACAGCTTTTTTTTTTGCGTAGGTATCCAATAATGTGAACTTAAAATTTCGACTATAATCATACCTATCGCCTGTGAAATAATTACAACAACAACATAGTTTACCTACAGAATAGTTTGGATGCAATAATGAAATAGAAATCAATACGCAGTTTTTTTACTATATTTCCGTAACTGCTTGTTATTTGCTGTTGAAAAAATGTGTAAAAATCCCGTTGATGTCATTTACAAACACTTTGTTTTCTTGTCTTCTGTTTACTTACTGTTCCATAGGCAAGATTTTATAGAAAATGTCGTAACTATAATTGCCTTAAATGGCCACTCGTTTATCCGTGCCAGGCCATAGCTAGCAAAATTGCTACCAAAAAGCTTCGACAAAGTCGATTAAAGGCTCTGATTTATTGAGCTCTACCTCAGTCCTAATCGTCCTTTATTCCGTTACACTACTATAGGTGCTTCAATTAATAATATTAATTATTTGGCATCCTGCTGCCGCGGCCGGCGTCAGCTGGCGCCGAACACAATATCTCGCTGCCCATGCCCCCAGCCCGACAATTTATTCCCCTGCAACTTTTATTGAAATTCGAATGGCACTCTTTCCACTCCTCTACTCGCTTTACGAAGTAAAACGAGACCGACGACAAAGGCTGCTCGAGACTAGGATCCTAAGAAATTCATCGAATTGAATATTTATTGAGAGACCTTTATGAGTAATGGCGGGGCTTTTGGTAAAGTATTCTCGGTCGAGTTCACTGTGGACGTGTATTTCCGTCGGATTCAGATCTTTAAATTGCCGTAAAGAAATGTAATCGATTGTACACCGTTGTATTTCAAATAAGTTTGCTTTCCACTTTAATTTTATATGAAGATTCTTCCCGTACACCATGTTCAATTCACATTTGAGCACTTTTATCCAATAGACATAGCTTAGGTCAGTATTGAATTATATACATTTAGATTAGAGATTTCCAATATCTACAAATACAAAAGAAAATACATACTTATACAGAACATTAATTCTAGAATGATGAAAGTAACTTATTATTTCCGGAACAGCAATATCGACATTCATGTTAGCAAATAATAGCCATAATGAAGTTGCGTATAGCTATCACGTGAATCAATGATAAACAGCCGTAAAAAAATAATGAGAACGTTCCATTCATTCAGTCGCAATCTCGATCATTGTGCGAAAGAAATTACTTCCCATTTTCCTCGTATACTCATAATCATAATATACGACGGTCGAAATCAATCATTGAAGTTCAACAAGAGACAACGTATTAATTTCCATAACGCCGTGATGGACGAACCGTGTGAGACAGGTGACGAAAAAATACCGGAAGTTTTCCGACGAGAAGGCGACGAGCCGAGACTCTGAAAGTTTACTGAGGCGGAGTAGACACCGGATCTTCTGCAAATCTCGTGAATACCCTTATTATATTACCACTGAAGAATTACAATAGCGAATAAATAGCTGAGTTGCTAGCTTGCTTCAATGAAAACTGGTTAGTGTTGTTTTCCTATTGCAATTTTTCTAGTTCACGCGCAAGTAATAATTTAGTAAAGTAAGTACTTTAAAACCATAGCTGTAGCGTTGGTATTGTCGTTATAGCCATTTATTAATACTTTTTTTTATATATATTTACTTAGAATTATTATTACAGTCGAGTTCATCATTATCTGAGCAAAAAACGGATCAAAAATATCTGATCTAGTTCTTATGCTTCTGACAATAAGGTCTTGTTCAGATATTTTTGGTCCAATTTTTGCTCAGATAATGATGAACTCGATTGTAACAGAGAAGATAAAATCTTACGTAAGTATTAATTTCGCAAAGTCATAGTTACATACACGCGGTTGTCCTTCAGTATCCACAACGAACGAAATTTTTTGAAGAATCTAACCTTTTCCCACTTATGCTTAACCAATATTTCATTGGCTACCACATTGATCATCAACTAAATAATCAAACTAATAATAATCACGCCGCCTAGTAATAAACCGATTAACCGCCTCGATGATTTGTTTACACTCCTTGTTCGCTTTCCCATCAGCCATCCACCGAAATAGAACTAAGTGCTTCCGCCAAATAAAATGCAGTGGCATTCCCCCCTTGTGCCACATTATTCTCTTGGACGTTCGCAATGATTCATACTGCGTGCTACTGTAATATTTATAAAACATTTGTGTGAAAGTATGCTTTGTGTTTTGCATTTAGACGTTTGTCTTTCAATTTATATGACTTTAAATACGTTTTCTATACCTCGGACTGAAGTTTGCATGCCCTTGAACGCTGCATGTGAAATCACCGTGACTATTTGACTTGACTTCAGTCTCTAGTATAGACATAAAATTGACTCCAATAAGACAAACTTTGTGTTGTTAGTATAATGAAAGTGTTTTATGTTTTTGCCATTTTCTCTTCTTATGGTTGTGTTAGGTTAGGACTTACTTTGTCAGAGAACTAAAACAGCCATATGAATAGCTTACTTGAATACCATTACAAATGTTCTGTTTACTGGTATTACTTGAAACGGAATAGGCTAAATTTACATGAACCACGATGACTCAGCCAAGCCTATAAGTGCTAGGAGTGGGATTGAAGCCTTACATTGCAGCTACAACTGTAAATAGTATTCTCATACATATGCCTGATGTTTGATTGACGTATGTGTAAAGTAAATTGGACGACTACTTAAAAAAGCGACAACTTGAAGGGCGGAATTCGTAATGAATTCGTCTTTCAGTTACAATGCACGAGTTGAAAAACAAAGCGAAGAAAAGGAAAATTGGCAGCGGGAATCTTCTCCGAGGCGATGACGTGAAATCGACTAAGCACTTTTAGCGAGTGCCTCTTCTCGAAGTAGTATCGACTTCTATTTTCCCGATATCCTATTGAGTGAGATTTTCCTATATCTAGTTTCAACCATGCAGTCAATTTTGATCGTGTACACATACTTCTCACATGAATTCCAGTAAATGCTTACTTACGCACTTCCTTAGCTACTAGCGCAGGAACAGTAATCTTTGGCATTCGTTTGTTCTCGCGCGTCAAGCTCCGTAACAAAACATAATTCTACACAACGCGCCTTTGTCTTTCTAAACAACGTACGATACTGCTCGCGTTTCTGCTTTTGTTTCTTGGTCATTTCTTTTGTTTCATTGCGCGTTTCTTTTGTTTCGCGCGATTCGTGTCTTTGTTCCAGGCTGGGCTAGCCGTTTGCGCATCGTGCGCGCGCGGTGCAGCGCCCTTGCGCGTGCGCTTCCTAATTAGCGTCCGGCGTGGGTCGCTTGGCCCGATTTAACCTCGCCGCGTCACGCCCGTGCTCTGGACAGACACCGGCCAGAGCACCGATGCACTAACCGTCACTTCATCGTATTCCAACTCTTACGAAATCCTACAGTCCGAACCTTAAAAGCTTTTAAACTTGCAGTTTCTTCTTTTGTTACAACTTCTTAATAATAGTTTATTCCTCCAGTCTCAACAATAACGTTACGAAGCATGTCAACTCCAGTTGGTTAATTTAATACTTGTGTAGTAAATTACGCCACAATGACTATAGCGTTACCCTGTAGGGTGAGCGGCCGGGACTCGTGTACTGGGCACGCGTTTCATAGGATTCAAGTATTTATAAAGACGATAACGAATAAATCACGTTGAGCATGGTGAAATTGTGAAATTTTGTTGCAGTTTCATGTGGCTTCTAACTCTTCTAAGAACCTTCAAAGATTTGGAGTTGTTTGCCAATTCGATAAAAAGCACCCGAGAACAAATTTTACGCACCGGGAAAGACACAAGCTGTGTTACTTTTGTTTGTTTATTTGAACTTTATTGCACAGAAGAAGAATAACGAATTTAATTCCATAAGGCATTCTCTACCACTCAATTAATAGCCCAAGGATAGAAATTCACATCTTACTGCTGCGGGATTATAGCACAACTTGTTTCATTACAATTGGCATCGAATAACGTACCGCGTAGTTTTTGTATTTTTCATATTACATCCACGCTAGTGCTAGTCTTTTCTTGGAAGTATTCCCATATGAAATCTACCGTGGCTTGAACTTACATCCGTTAGAACCGATCATAATTGCGTACCACTTTGACCTTCTACCGGGCGATGTAACTATTTATTTGTACCTCACGGCCTTGTTTCCAGAATGAAATTTGTCGCATGGGAATGCCTCTCACCAAAAAACATTACACAGTCTTGGCGGGTGGGCGTGATTCACCAACACACAATGTCTTTATGATGGACGCACGACGGAGTAAAGTGCTTACAAATAAAAATTATGGCTGAAGTTAATGGCTCTTTGTTTGGATCATGAACAGATTTCATTAAACTTGTCAAGCGAGGGTGTTTATCACGTTCAGAGGCCACTTATATATGACAGGGCAAAGCGCATAAAAATATCTAAAATGCTCTGACGGTTCTAGGGAATTTATGTTATATATGTATTTTCATGTGCCTTATACTGTCATATTGCAAGAATGTCTTTGAATTAATTGATGGCAGCAATGACAATGAAGGTTCTTTAAATACCTATTGTTTCTCCTTTCATTTTTAACACTTTACAACTCCAAATTGAAATATGTATATTCAAAAACGATGAGTTTTTTCAGTCGCGCTGCTGCCGCATTTATTGTAGAAGCTGAAAACCGCAAAAAATACTGAACGCGGTTAGCGGCGCATAGATAACAATTACCCAACTTTTATTTTCACAGCGACAAGCGGTTGTGTATAGCAGAGTAGGTAAATTCAAACCGACCGGCCTATGACTTGCTAATGCTCATATTCTCAATCAATTGACTGGGAACATTCATTTCATTAGCTTCATACATCTTTCATAGACCACGTACACCACATCAAGCAAATGTACCTATAATCTTTAATTGTACGTTATTTCAGGTATACCTTTTTTTTCAAGGTTATTTTATTATAGTGTATTTTTATAACTTATCCTTTTTACGGTCTCGCTTCGCATAGGTAGATACCTACTTGCTATCGCGAATGATTTAATTTATGGTTATATTCTATTTATTAAAATGGACGCGAAAGTTGATGGTTTAAACTTAAATTATATTGCTTAATTATTTCTTTTCTTGATTAATTATTTCGTGTTATAAACTAAAAATCGGATCCGCAAAACATAAAAGGTTAGATAAAAAGGTCCAACAACCTTTTATTGTAACTTTGTCCTTCAAGATAATAGGCATGTATTTAATTTGGCGAAGTAATTGACCGAATATTGATTAATTTTATCAAGCTCTGAGTTATTAATTAAAAATAACGCTGATTATAATGCTAGTCTACACAAACAGAATTCATCGACAAAATTTCGGTATCTTACCGGATAAGAGTAATCTAAAACGTACTAGAGTGCGACTACGATAACTTTGCAGAGCGAAACATGGCAACACCTCCGTTTAAAAGTCAAATTTCTATGAAAATGTAACATTTAAATGGAGGTGTTGCCATGTTCCGCTCTGCAAAGTTATCGTAGTCGTACTCTATGTTATCGTTTAAGTTAGCTCTTTTTATCAACAAAATTTACCCTGGTAGCAGTGGTCACACATTCATACTTTAGTGAAGTATGTATCTAATTTCTAAATAACCAAATATTAAGGTATGATAGTATAGTAGTAAGTGTAGTCTATACTTACTACTATCAGACCTTCTTACACGAAGTCCCCAGATTATAAATTGAAGTACGAAAATGTCGGTTCAAACACATCACCGGTAGCCGATTTATACTCGCACTGCAGTGTTTTATTATGTTGCAAATATCGAGTAGTTGCATGTGGATGGTGTATTTATTGCTCGCATGAGATCCGTTTATGCGATGCCAGCGACCCCGGCCGCCGTTAAGTACGACCGGTGCGCTTTAATTACTACCCTGCCATGCCTATATTGCACACTAATACATTTTTTCTTGTAGTGCTCTGACTTTGATTCTGGGGCCCAATTCTCGGAATCGGTCGAGATTAGTTTTATTCGAGATTCTATAAAAGTCGTAGACATTTCAGCTATGTATTTGGTGACAGAGATAATTCCTTATCGATCGCTCAAAGAGTTGAGCCACTAGGGTTGTTTGCCAATGGGAAAAAAACAGGAAGAAACAATGATCTGTAAGATCTCGTCACCGGTCATACTCTGGGATAGGGAGAGGAGATCATTTTAATTTAATCAATCTTTATACTTATAAACGGACATAGAGGTACAACTGGAATCTTATAATGCTCATCAAAAATCACGTCAGTCGTAGAAAATGGCCTTTATAAGTTTTATATTTTGATAAGTTGCACGGAAGACTATATATCTACAAGTATGTATATCTTACATGGCGTGGCATACCTAAATGTGTAGGTAAATGCCATCATGTGGATATCGAGATTAAGGTAAAAGGAAGAGAATACTTCCTCCGGTCTTCCTCTTAAAATCAAACAAGCTCCAAATAAGTTCGCGTTCAAAAAATCTGTGCGTGATTTCTATGCTGGTAGAACTGAAATCTCTTAGTGTATCTGCTTAGACGTGTCATCTGTATTTATATATGTGTATTTATTTATATATTATATGGTTATCCCTATCTATGTAATTATTATTACTATTATCTTCAGTATATGTATTATATCATGTATTTTTTTTTTGTTAGTAGCACCGCCCACAAGTTATCTGCTTTGCCCTAAGGTTAACTGGTAGAGAATGCCTTATGGCATTAAGTTCGCCTTTTGTACGATAAGTTTTCTTTTGTGCAATAAAGTTTAAATAAATAAATAAATATAATCATCTAATTGCACAATTAGCATTATTTGACATGAAAACAAACGTTTGAACAAATTCATATAAACTCGGAAGCTTCCTTATCCTAATGTAGGATGGATTTAATAGTCACAGTAAAGCCTTTTATGGCGTCTCTAGACTTCGCTCCATGTGTCTAAGCGCGATCGCTTTACGATTTGTCATTACACGGCATTCTTCGCCTGCCGTCGATCACTCGTTTTATTACGAGCCACCATCTCGACACGTCGTATGTCAAGACTTAGTCACGATGCATATACAGAGTGACGGTTCCTACGGCAAGATGCACACAAGAAAGGAGATTGAAAACGTGAAACAGGAATTCTGCAATAATACTAAACTATAATACTATTTTTTAAGTAAGATACTTGAGATAAGAAATGGTGTTCGTAAATTAAGGTTTACTGGAATCAAGTTTAAAATAAATATTAATAGATGATTGATTATCTAAAAGGGAAATTCAACCGGGTTGACTTAATTTCGAAAACTATTTAGCGCGGAAATAATTCAAATAGATAGGAAAAAATGTGTACTTACATCAAAAGCGGCTGATAACCAAGGGAAATCTTCATAAAATATGCCTTGAAATTTACCAATCCTGTCATGATTAGTTCCATTGATTGCATGACACTAAATTTAGACAGTGCTGTAGCGTTTCATGATCCGTTGCGAAATCTTCAAATCATTTTAGTTTAGCATTGAACTTTTTATAGAGTCTAATATTTTACACGTTATACTCGTACTATCTTTGCTTGCGAATGTCTTCTGGAAAGTTAAAGAAGTTTGGATCTAACTTCCACGTTACCAAAGATGTAGGAAAATTTGCGTGTACCCCGCACGTAAATATTTGCCACCAAGAAACTTGTTCAATAACTTCAGTTTGCCGTACTATAGGTATTATTTGTAGGTTTTTTTTTATCAAGTAATCAAGTAATATTTCTTTAGGGCAGACTTAATCAAACAAATGTATTTCCATATTTGCATCGACGTTACCCAAATAAAAGCGGGGTTAGTTCTTCAGACGTATCGGACGAAAGTGGAGTAACTACAGGTCAAGTCGTAAAAGGAATACACGTTTTATGTTTATGATCCATCGCCGTGTCGTTATTTATGTATATCTTGCGCTTTTTATTATACCTCTATATGAAATACGCTCTCGAGCTGAATACAGGTCAAAAGAGACCTTTGTATACTTCTACCCTCACTGGACTAAAGTTGTTAAAAAATGTCGCCAGTGATATTAAATAAAGCAATAAAGCTGCAGAATGCAATAAAATCAGACACCCTTAAATAATGCTCTTATCTGCGGTACACGTGTTTCGGTCTATTACAGATTCCTTATTAGATTACCTGTATTACGCGTGTCACAACTTGTAATTGGCTGCTATAGAGTTAGGAAATAAAATTGCAAACATGGTACTGCAATAAATGAATATGACTATAAAAATCGATAAACGTGCGGAGTTTTCATGAAATTATTTGCTATTTCTACCCCAACTTTCTACTAGTATCTATGCTAAAATGCGTTTATTGGTGTTTACCTTCAAGTTAAACCGAGCAAAGGTTTGATCAACATAATTTTCTTGCGTAGATGTATTTTTTAGACCGGAAAACATACTTTTTTCCGTGCAGTTACTCTACCAGGAGCGTGTAAAGCTGATGATGTTATACCTAACCTATTCAAAGATAATGAACAAGCTCTGAAATAACTAACGATTCAACATATTACGGACGTGTGTGTAATTTGGCACTGTTTAATCATGAGATTAGAGCTAACGTAATGTAATATCCTACTAAAAGTTCTTCTAACAATGCAAATCACCAACAAAGCATGCGAAAAATGACGTTATATTATGTTCTTAACGTAATGGAATGGCCGTTGCGAAACATTAAACCTTGGTTTTTATTTTCCACGTCGACGCTTAAGGTAAAAGAATCTCATCGTAAATAATCCCTTTATGTTATTCCATGACTTCATTAAGTCCTTTCAATGATATAACTTTGAGAATTATTACGCCACTTTATTAATATAAATAAATAAATATCAATCTTACACAAATCGAACTAGCCCCATAGTAAGCTCAATAAGGCTTGTGTTATGGATACTAGTTAGACGACGATATATTTAATAGATACAAATACTTAAATACATAGAAAACATCCATGACTCAGGAACAAATATTCGTGCTCATCACACAAATAAATGCTCTTACCGGGATTCGAACCCAGGACCTCCTGCTTCGTAGGCAGGGTCACTACCAACTAAGCTAAAGAGGTCGTCAAAAATATAATGTAATCAGTTTCATTTTATGTTTTACTTCCATGTAGGCTTTTTTGATCAACTCCGAACCGAGCAGGCATGATCCATTTATTGAATTGTCGATCGCTTAATAATTTTAAGAGCAAAAATGTATGAGAGTGACATGTGCGTTTCGGCAGGAGCATAGATCGTAGCTCACGGTGCAGGCTGTTGAGATAGGGCGTGGGGCGCGGCTACCCTTTCCGTTAATGTATTCTGGCAATTTCGCTAACGCCCGCGCCGGGCCGCGTCCCGGGAACTTGAGCCCTGGCTAAACCCTAGATTAAATTTGTACCCTTCTGTTTATCATTACTTTTTTGTTTAACCGACTCACTCACTACACTCTCGCTAAAGTTTCACTCAGTTAGTCCCCAATCGCCGCTTATTATCGTATATTTATTAGAAGTCTTTCAACTTATATTTTACCCGTCTTTTAAATTTGCTTATACAAAGTCGTTACGGGAAACTGTTTAACGATAGACTCTACATTATAATGTTAGCAAATAACTTTTGGGGGATTTATCTACCGGTTCATTAAACGTCGAAATAAACTTTTAAAGACTACAAAAGATTATTTTGGGCTAGTCGAGCCAAGAGACACATGCGATGTTTGTTTATTTGTAATGGGGTTCACTGCGTCCACTCTTGATTGACCTCTCGTATCCATCGGGGATGAAAGCGAGCCCTCGCCTTTCAATCGCAGTGGCATCGGAATAGCTCTGCCCCCTACGTCTATAGCGCTCTGTGCAACGACCCACAACAAATGCAACGAATAAACGATAATGTCGGGATCGTTATTTTTTTACTTTTAAGTCCTACTAGTATAGTTCTCTATAGATCGGTATTTGTGATTGCTTGTAGTAAGTATCGGTTTTAGAACCATCAGATCAGATATGAATACGTTACTACTTTAAAAAAAAAACTCGTATCTAAGAACGTCGTAGAGAAAAACGTCAAAAGTTACATACAAACGTCATATACACTTCCAGCTTTTTTACCTGGAGTCAGTGTCAGATACGTGTTTTTTAGGGTTCCTTAGCCAAAATGGCAAAAACGGAACCCTTATAGTTTCGTCATGTCCGTCCGTCCGTCTGTCCGTATGTCACAGGCATTTTACTCAAAAACTACACGATGGATATTGATGAAATTTGGAATATAGGTGTCTTGTATGATCCGCTACCTACTTAGTTTGGTAGTTAAATAACTAAAATAAATATTTTAGGGTTACACTCCATACATGTTACAGAAGCTAAAATTTTTTTTTAGAAAATATCAACGTGTGGTACATAGTTCGACAGCTCTTTCAAAAACATTTTAAGTAATATTTTTGATTAAGTGAATACCTTTGGAAATAATCGCTCCGAAAGTTGTGAAAATTGTGTGCCTCTGTCTTCTAAACCGTGTGTCCACAAATTTAAAAAAAATAAAAAGATAACGCTTAATCAATACTTTCAAAGAAAATAATTTTTAACAAGATCGGATTAACCGTTTTTGAGTTATTGCTGATAAACTGCGCTTCTCAACAAAAGGACGTAATTGCTATGAAGATACGCTCTTTTGTTGTTGTTTTTTACATCGATTTTTTTGCCTTATAGTTACGGCTCTGGAACTCTACACTGAGCATGGTCCGACATGCTCTTGGCCACTTTTTCAAAGTAATGACGATATGTTACGCCGTTTGCGTTATTTATGTGTACACTGTTATGGCTAGTTCGTTTCAAAACGCAAGGGGACTAAGCAAAGACAATTGTAATTGTGGTTAGTCTTACTTTCGCGTAGTAATTTTAAGCCACGTAATTAGGCCAAGTTCGAAACCCACTTGGCAATTGTTTACGATACCAACTGTGTAATCCGTGACTTTGCGGCGCAAACGGACGCGAAAGACTTTATGCCAAGGATTTCTTAAGGGCATAGTCGTTTTTAATGTCCGTATCTTTCAATGCTTATATGGCATTGCTTTAATGCACAGGTCTTTATTTATGCTATAAAAATCTATATAAAATAAAGAGATGGCTGCAGTCGAAACGCGCTTACTTTATTTCATACGTATTTCTGTGAAAATATGTAACGAGGCTAGCATAAACATAAGTATCATCCAGCGTCGCCTCCTAAATATAAATCGCTTTTGAATACTCTATCATAATTTTAGATGGGAAGTCGTAAGCCGGGTTTAGATGGTGGCGGCACTTGGCACGGGGCGGCCGAGAGGCTTCTTGGCGCGCGCAGGCCCTAGAGGTCGCTGCTGGCGTGGCCCCTCGCGTCGTCTCGATGACATCTTGGAAGCCTGCCCGAGGCTCCCTACACTTTAGATAAACGTACACTACCGTATTGCGGATCCTCCCCAATTGAAATCGCTATTTTACAACTTGTTTTTGCTGAACAGCATGATAACAGATGTACAAAATAAAAGGACTTGTCTATCGCCTTGATCGGAGCTTAATAAAATTAATGTCGCGTCACGTTGTATTGTACCTACATAGGCAAAGCCGCGGATTATGACCAATTTGGACGTTTCAAATGTCCCATGCTGATTAGAAAAAATTGGTAACATCTAGAGATTTAAAAACAATTTTATTATATTAAGCAATAACATTTTCCAAGGTCGCAAATGCAATAATTAATTTAAACCCTTTAAATAAATTATTAA
Source organism: Eudemis profundana (assembly GCA_947034925.1). Classification (NCBI taxonomy): domain Eukaryota; kingdom Metazoa; phylum Arthropoda; class Insecta; order Lepidoptera; family Tortricidae; genus Eudemis; species Eudemis profundana. The sequence continues at coordinate 17,944,358 of OX344802.1, read as the reverse complement.
AATTAAAAAAACGGCCAAAACGTAACGAAAGTCGATAATTTTTTCCGACAACGAGTATTTAAACCCTTGTTATTTTCATGATATTTAATTCTTCATGATCATGTTTTTGTTTGAAACAAAATTTTATGTTATAACTATGGTCCTACCGATTGCGGAATCATGATTATCAAATAATTTTATTTTTTTATCTTCCCTTCTTTTCATTGACTTGAATTCCACGTTTGTGTTACGAATACTTTGGTGACGCGTTATAGAGCTAGTTTTAAAGCCAATTTTGTTATAAATGTGGATTTATATATTATAAACCTCATAGTCTTGTAGATTAGTACCAAAGAGAAAAAGAAATCACGTCAGTTTCGTCACAAATGGCAGTCAAAGTTGACTCAGTCATAATTTTGCAAAATAACGTCTAAAGTGCATATGTGATTTGAACGGTAAGTAGTGGTTAATTTGAAACGGGGTTTTTTATAAGATAGGGTAATGTTGTTTAGGCAGGTGAAATGAATTACTACATTCAAAATGTCGTTATTTCACCATGAAAATAATAGTATTTTCAATCTTTTATTATTTTTAGGCACTAAAACCTTAATTATATTTTATAACATGATTTTTTTTAGCTACATTATCTAATGAGAATATTTGCCAGTATGATCAAAGCTTTACGAAAAGTTATTGTAACGTTTTATGATAACGTCACGTACCTAAATTTTTTTATGTTACGTCTATGTCATTGGTCAAAATCCGCGGCCTTGTCCACATAACACAAATAAATTCATATAAAACCGGCCACGTGCGAGTTGGGCAATATATTTTGTACGGGGGACCCCCTTTAATTCTTGATTTTATTTTGTTTCATTATTTGATATTACAGTGGAAATAAAAATAAATACCCTGTGAAAAATTTAAAACTCGATCTATTACGGTTCAAAAGATAGAGCCTTTTGACAGACCGACAGAAACACGTTTCATGTATAGGGACCACCTTTTCTATTTATTTTGTTTTTATTATTTATTTGCTGTTATAGCGGCAATAGAAATATACATTCTATGAAAATTTCAAATTACTGGCTAATACGGTTCAAAAGATAAGCTCTGTGACAAACGGACAGACAGCGGAGGCTTAGTAATAGGATTCCGTTGGCACCCTTTGGGTACGAAACCCTAAAAATGTAGGTACATAGAATTATTTCATCTTTTGTAAAATAGTTTTATGAACAGGTCGACAACGGTATTTCTATATGACCTTCATTAAAATATGAATGACAGAGTTCATCAAGTTTTGTGAGAGTAATATTTGGCAGGTTTGCGAGGTACCGTAAAACGGGGTGAGTAGGGACAAAACTGACATTCAAACCTCGATAAAATCTTATTTTTACATATGCAAACTGAATTGTATATTATAATAAATGTTCCGGCCATTTGTAGTTTAGTTTATGATTTTGGGTAGTCCTAATTCATAACTTTGACAATAAACACAAAATCCCTCCTCATCCCGTAGTCCCTCTTAGTTGGGGTGAGAAGGGATTTCATACTAAGGTGAGTTGGACAAATTGTTGGATCGACGCTTTTGGATTATGAATATTACTACAGCTCCATTTGCAATAAGAATAAATTATTTAGTAGCCTTTAAAAAACCACCTCACCCCTCTGTCATCCCTACGGGAGACCCATTCGTAACCCAACTGGTCTCGCAATCCCTTCTCACCCGATTTTACGGTAATAGCGCCTTTCGTTCTTTAACAAATATTTTAGAAATATTTCTAGCGGCTTTGTTGCCACTGGCGGACCGGTACTACAAAGCCGTTCCTGATTAGTTAATTACGTCACCAGGGAAATCAGACCCCGTTGGAACCGTTTAATTACATGAAATATTTTTTTACTAACTACTAAAGAGAAATTCTTTTACTCTTTAAAAATTCTGACAAAATAAACAACCTCGAGACTTTTCTCGTGACACGCCCGCCTGTAGTTTTTAAAGAGTAATTTGATCGAGCGACTAAAATTTCAAAAGTTTCCGAGTAATCGTCAGATCTCGGAAATCATGAGTTGCTCGAATTCTGTTTGGAGTAAGTAGTTGAGAAAAAATATCCCACAATTCTGGTTTTAACGACATTCTTACTTATTTATTCATGTCATTTACCTGTTCTAGATCCCGGGAGTTTATGCGGCTCTCTTGTTGGAGTTGTTACTTGCGGCTTTGTTTTTTCCTTCCCGTTGTGTTGATTAAGTTAGCATCCTACAGATAAAACAGCGGGAGTAGTCAGGCGTGGACGGAAATTTGTTCCCTTATTCGACCGGCGCCAGTCGGCGGCCTATTAGCTACGAATCTATCTGGATAAAAAATACTACATTCGTTCGTTACGATATGAAACTGAAACATATTGCTGATTTTGGTATCATAATATGCAGTTATCAGGGCCGGATTTGGGGGAGGGCAGGCGGGGCTACTACCCCGGGCCTCCACAACACTTCCCTAGTAAATAGGGGCCTCCATCAGTTCCTTAGGGGCCTCCGCTCCTTCGTTGCCCCGGGGCCTTCACACATCCAAATCCGGCCCTGGCAGTTATTAAAACTTATAATTAGAACTGCCTGCAGCCATTTTTGCAATATAGCTGGCAAAAAAATTCAATTTCAGATCGTCTGTTTTATAAACATGGCTTTACTTAAAACGATAGTTTAATTACATACATAAATTGTTTTACTACCTACTCAATTACAATACCGATTACAGATACAAGTTTTCACGGAAATGCCGCATATCGTTTAAGTTTAATAAACTTTATCTGTGGTTGTTTGAGTTCTTCGTAGGATGGCCTTAAATCACACCGACGGGAGATGCCGCCAGAATGTACATAAGTCAGTAATTACACCGCTGTCAAATGGGAACCTTAAACATTCCCACATTTCGCCGGTGATGGCTTTGAATTCCGGCGTACGTAAAGAAGCGCTAAGCGCTACGCATTTACCTGAACCTATTTACATTTTGTGCGGGTTTAATTTATTCCGAGATCGAAATGTTGTTAGTGACCTATCGTTTCGTTCCCGACGAGCCCGGTCCTGCAACTGGATTGCGGTGCAGGGAACTGGCCGAGGTTTCGACTCGGCCGCCTGTAAACCGCCATTCATCAACCTCTGACCTCTGCGCGCCCTTACGTTTACTTGCCGAGTTTGCCTCGAACTGACGTACTTTAATATTCATAAAATTAGGCCGCCGTGAAATAAAATTACTTTAGCTTCACGACTTCCGTTTGCTGTAGTCAGGACCTATTTGCTTACCGCTTAACAGATTTTCATTTTTCAAATCTTTGAATTTATATACGTTCACTAGAATGTACTTTATCTAATGAAATCGCTTACTTAAATAACAGTTTAGTGAGCCGGATAGACTTAGCAGCTCAAGAATAATTTACTGGATATCCTACGGAATGTTGCCGTTACGATTCTCAGTTGACTATAAACCTAACCAACCCAGAATAGCATACAATATTTGCGGACAATTTTCTCCCGTCCTTATTACAATTGTTTTTCTTTCTTTCCCCTAGGAATAATACAGCCACTACTATTCCAGTCACTGTAATCCCGTGAGTAAGCCTAGACGTTTTATCTTTTTGCATTGATAAAAACAAGGTTCCGTATCCGAGGAATGTATCCAGCGAATTAATCTAGTTACAGTTGCTATCTACCTCATAAACTGTTCCAGGCGGTTTCGCTTCGCTTAAAGCCTTATATTATAATCATATGTGACGTTCCACGGGAAAAGGTACCTTATGGTTGGTATTGAGTTAAGCACAGATCCTAAATCTGTGTTAAATAAGCTATCTAATACAAAAAGAATCACGACCCTAAGTCCCATACTTTTTTTTTAAAAAAACATCAAACCTGCACATGCTAAAATTTCACTTTTGAGAAATCGTTAAAAGACGTTTGAAACTAATTTTAAGTATGTTCCCGTTGGAAGTTATGGAGATGATGATTGATTATGTATCTCAAGGTATTTTTCATTGGAAATCAGTAATGGTTTTTATAATGTGACTTCCAGGTCGTGAAAAATCAGCCTTTGATTAGAGCAAGTCGCTTCTGAGAACGAAATTAAAAAAAAAAAAATCGGTTGTCTGTAAAGTCGGTTTACTGACGATAGTCGAACGTGATAACGTTGACCTTGACCCTGACTTTGATTTTGACTTTGACTTTGACATTGACATTGACTTTGACATTGACTTTGACTTTGACTTCGACTTCGACTTCGACTTGAGTACCAGCCGCCCTTTTCTCAGCAGCAGCAGTGATTTTTTGTCACGATTGGCCGCCCCTAATATCTGGCCGCCCTAGGCCCGGGCCTACTAGGCCTTAGGGCAAATCCGCCACTGGTCTCTTGTCATTCAATAGAGATTTTTGACAGCCGTATCTTAGGGAATAAGGGCTATTTTATTAACAACTAGCATTTTCCCGCGGCTCCGCCCGCGTTGTTCCCGCTACTGTCCCAAGGGAACTCTTCACCGGGATAAAAAGTATCCTATGTTTCAATCCAGGGCTTGGTCTACTTCCATGCCAAATTTCAGCTCAATCCATCCAGTCGGTACCCCGTTATTAAGTAACAAACATCCAAACATCTAAACATCCAAATATCTAAACATCTAAACATCCAAACATCTTCACAAACTTTCGCATTTATAATATTAGTGGGATTTGTGAGACACTATCGTCTTAACGACTTTAGTGCTGGAATAATATAAAGTACCTATTTGACAGGTAACGACCCTGCAAGGTAACGGCCCATGACGTCACACTTTTTCGTGCGTGCAGCCGGCTCCATCGAATTATAAGACGTTATCACGTCAAAAAAAAATCGGCCTGTTCTTTAACATATTGTAATCTGAACCATTGTATATAGTTAGAGATATTAGACTGCACATTTTGGGATAGAAATAAAATCACATTGTAAACGAAATATTTTAATTTTAATTAAAATGTCATTTTTATTATATGTTTCATCATTCCTATAATATTCACAATTTTCGTATAATGAGTTCTAAATTATATTTAATCAGTCTACACAAGTATCTCAAAAGTGTCATTATTATTCTACAAGTCGTATTTTTTTAGTTATAAACGATTGAAGTTACGTAAAAATCACAAATTATCCCCATACATTTGAGAAAAGGTACCTTATGGCGGGCCATAAGCAAAAAATATTGATAATTACAGTATGGCACGATATTTACATTATTTATTGACAAATCTTGTATTAAGACAGAAAACTGAAGAAAAAAGGTTATTAGAAATTTACTTCAAATCTTGACCAATTAAGAGTAATTCTCAAATGTGACGTCTTACGTGAAAAGGTACCTTATGAGGATTTCTAGTTACGGAGATATTCAATGTTGTGTAAAAATTGTGTTTTTTTTATTATGTATTTCCATTTAGTAAATTATATGTTACGACACGTCTTTGCCTATCTTTATTTTTGTTATAGGCGAATTAAAGGCTGAATAATATGCTTCTACAGATTAGTACAAAAGGTACTTTATGGCGGTGTAATTTAAAAATGTTAGAAATACTTGTCGTAACTTGCTCAGTTTTTGTCCTTCATACCGCCGTGCCGTGGTATTATTTTGGCTACACCGCCAGTACCGCCACGCATCTGTCCTACTCTCACCAACACTTTACGTATCGATCTCTCTCGGTCTTGCTGGCCGCTCGGAGTCTCAGCCGGCCGGCATGAGCAGTATTTGCTTACCTTTTCGTTCGAATAGTTGTGAGAAGTGTTCGTCGTGGATTTTAGCGTGTTTTAAATTAAAAAGATTCTTTTTCTTAAGTGGTCTAAAATTATAGAAACCGCCAAAAAATTTCTTTTTTCGTAAATTTTTCGAAAAAATGAATAAAAACCTTTTTCTAAAATGGTCAAAAATGATAGGCATTCGCCAAAAAGTGTTTTTTTAGTTTTGTAATTTTTTTGAAAAAAAACAAGGTTTTTCTAAAATGGTCGAAAAGTTTCATGATGTACCAAAAACACGTTTTTATGTTTAAAAAAAAATTTTTTAAGACTTTTTCAAAAAGGTTGAAAGGGAAGCATGACAAAGTGGTAAAAAATTATAGAAACCGCAAAAAAGTCTATTTTTGTAAGTTTTTTTGAAAAAAAAAACAAGGTCTTTCTAAAAATGGTCAAAAAGTTATACGATTCGTCAAAAACACTTTTTTATATATTATATTATATATTATATTAGGGGACAATCTTACACAAATCGAACTAGCCCCATAGTAACACTTTTTTATGTTTTAAAAAAACGTTTAATAATTAAAAATTTAAAAAAACGACATACAAATGTATTTATTTTTATTTTTTTTTTCAATTCCGAATCTGTGGCACCCAGTGGCCCTTTCCTTCCAAATTTTCAGCTTTCTAGGATCATTTCGAAAATTTTTGCTTACCATTATGCAGGCCGCATGCTTGTTTGCCACCGTCGTGGTATAAAAAAGAAATAAGCAAAAGTTGCTAGTAAATTTTATTAATGAATTTTATCAACAGCTTTATCATTTTTGTATGTGATCCGCCATAAGGTACCTTTTCTACTAAACTTTGAACCCAATTTTTGTATAGAAAAAATTAACGTACAGCAGTGAAACCAAGCTACAAATACACGTCTATTCCTATATTTTACAGTTTTGCATAAAAGAAAAAAATGATGATTTTAAAGGATTTCACAAAACCGTTCATATCTCCGTAACTAGAAACCCTCATAAGGTACCTTTTCACGTAGGACGTCACATATGTTGTCTTGCGTCAGATGTTATGGTTTTCCGAGTTAGTCTGCAAGGCATTAGTGAATACACAGGCTTGCGTTACCCATCGCGCCTACGTATCTAATTCAGTATCAGGTCAACGCGCATCAATAGCACGTGTAATTACAACGGGCCCGGGCCGCGGACGTTGATGGATCGCGCGGGTATAAAATATATAAGAACGAAGTCGCGACGCGTGCTGCCTCCGGGATTATCGCCGAGATGAATTGGACGCCTAGCCCCGCTATTCAATGATAGAGCCCTCTTCCCGCTTGAAGAATATGCCAAATACCTGCGGGTCGCTCTAAGGCAGATAATTTATTTAGTCCGACCTAATGATTTTGCATTAGATAATATGGTTAGTGAATAACGGGTTTATCCCATGTCTTGAGCAATGGAATATACAGCAATCCTTGAACTCACATAGGTATTTGAAGGCGCAAGGACTTCAAGGATTATATTTGATGGAAGTTCATAATAGCTACTCACCGTTACTCGACAGTCGACACATATGTTTTTTACCTAGTTTTTTGACAAGTTGCAGAACTATACAATTTCACGTCGACTGTTAGCAGTAATTCAGTTGTATTCTAATGATTAGAACATCAATTTCATCAAAAAAGCTAGTTAACAACATTATTTCCATGTGGGCTTCATTTATATGTATGCATGTATAAGAAGTATTGTATAAAAATCCTTCAGATGTTTTACGCAATGTACTTGTATTTCCCGTATCTAATAAGATACATTGCAATAGTATAGGGTAAGTATCACACATTAGTGGAATTCCTCCTTGCATCTGCGGACTGCGGACCACTTTTTATCATCCAACACTCAACTATTTATGAGGACCACATTGTGGACGTGTTTAGTCTCATGCTAAGCACATACTTAGAATTGCTTTCCAGAGTTGCTATGCCTTATAAAGTAAAACATTTTCCTAAGACGCGGACATAGATAAGTCGAAGTTATAACAATTACATTAAAATTGGGAAAGAATGTCGTAAGAAATTTACCGTTATGTGGCATACCTGTATCTTATAATTGCTTGTCCCCTATGCATATTATTTCTAAACGAACAATACGAACGTGCACGCGAAATGTTTTTTTCGTGTCAGCCGGTTCTATCGTCGTAAATGGAAACTGATGCCCTACGATCCATCAACGTTGGCATTATACGTTCCCATTACCGAAGGACATCATTAACCTCTTACAATGTATGTGAACTGCAAAACGCATACGCATTCTGAAATGACAGCATCTTAAACGGCTACGACTCATTCAATATAATATGCATAACCATGAGTTACAGAATATTCATAGACCGGTGGCCGTGCATTACGACTGAGTGTACATTGTTTAGATCCTCGTACCACTGCGTGCATTTGGAAACAATAGCACTCAAGTCAAGCAGCAAGTCAGTCAAGCGCTGGCCAGAGCGATTTCGCAAACATCCACAAAATGCCTTGTAAGGCACAAATAATGTAAAACGTTATGAATCCATGTTTCTAATAAAATTACACACAACTGGTAGGCTGCCGGGTCTCGCAGCAGGGAATCGTTGCAAATGGTTTATCGGTCAAAAACAAAGATAACGATAAGTTATCGGTTTTATTGCAGCCAATAGTCATAAACCGGGTTTGGTTTCAGCGTGTTAACGTTTTTTTAATGCGATTTCAGAAACTATTAGCGTACGAGAACTCCGTTTTTTGTTAGAATATTGTTTGTGAGCGGTTCGGGCGCACAGCTGCAGAGCATCCGGTCTATTAACTACTTAACGTGCCTGCGCTTTACATGTTGCGCTCTGTTCTAAATTTCATGCGCGGCCTGTCATTCCCCACACAGAATTTACCCGAAAGCTTAGTTTGTCTTTTCCAGTGAAGATCTCAACGAAATACAATTTAATTTTGTTTAGGTACTTGTTCTTCACTTCCGCTCGGAGAGATGTCGAAGTTTTGAAAACTCGAAGAAATAACAAACGGATGTTATTGTTCAAAGAAATTGTTTTAGTTGTTGATCAACTTACAGAGTACCTTTATGAGCGAGGCAGCGACACTACATTGTAACTGGAAAAATAATACGCAACAAATCAAATATGAGGCAGCGCGTAGCGCTCCCAACGAAAGCCGTAGGGTTGTCAGACGCGAGTTGCGGATTAATTTATAAGATGTTTGGATTCACGCGAGCTTGTCACGCTAAACGAGCAGACGGAAAACCCTGTGAAACACGAGTGACAGGAGAGTTGCTCGGTACAAATTTGCGAGAGGAAATATATGTCGTGTTGTAAATCGATATTTTCACTGCCAACATATATTGTGTCGTCTAATTCAACCTATATATTTCATGTGCCCAAGTAACCCAATATTTATCTATCCATTAATAAAATACCTACTTTGGTCAATATCGACTTGCATTTAAGTTTACCATAATTCTAGCAATTAAAAACTTTGACTTTGAATATTTACTTTAGTCACAACTTAAATTGAGCTTTGATCCCACTACTTTGACTAATGGTCCATCTTAACAGTAACATTACGTATATAACTAGGGACAACATTCAGTATTGTTAAAACACATAAGAGAGGCAACCTAGTTCATGTGCTAGCCTACATGAGTACTGTTTCGATTGCAAATAAGCCTAAAATCGTCTATTCTTCACAATATTTTGATTTTGAAACGCCTTGAAAACAAGACGAAACATCGGTTATCAGCCCCATTTTCTCTGGTCCCCTCGGTTAGGTGAGCAAACGGGCCAAATAGAAATAGCAAAGTCCGTACGTTGCACGAGCGGTTCCCAGCAGCCCTGCGTGTGGCTCGGGGGCGGAATCTCAGCCCCTCTGTAAATAATTACCACGTCGCCGCGGCGGGGGCTGCGCCCCGCGGCCGGCGCCCGCTGTCCCGCCGGGATACTCGAAACTTATCTCTAATGTTTGCTTTTATCTTCTATCTGGGCTTGTAATAATTTAGGTGTGTTAAAGGTGACATGATCCTTACATACCAGCTTTGCAAAAAAAAGACATGCGATGTGAGGGATTATGATAATGTGCTTATGTGTATCATCGAGTTTGGATTTTGGATAGGAGAAGTGCTCCTAATATTTATTAATAGAGTTATTATTATGACTTACGAGGTATCAGTGAGCAGGAGTATATTAAAATGCACGGTAGGTATATAGATGGTTCAAGCAGAATAGAGGTCACGCACACAACAACATGTCATGTAATGAAAGCGGGATTTTGAAATTACTGTTCTTTTTTCGTACCGATAGCAAGTTCAACGGTGAATTGCAATATGCTTTAAACTATATTGTGTTTAATTAATTACTCGTTCATTTCATTCATTCACTTTTTTTGCAATGAGCATGTAGCTGTGTGTGTAATCATTCACCTCAACTCTCCTGGAACTACTTATATACATTATATATTACACTGTAAGTAATCGAATCGGACCGCATGTTACCTTTAAATCCAGTCCCATTTATTTAGTGATTGATATGAGTTATAATAATAAGACGCTGCCAGGGTCTTCTTGGCTTTTAGACCGAACGCAATACTTGAAATTTCAGCGGAAATTATTTAGATCAATAAATTGAAAACCCACCCTTCCTCCTAATGAATGGGTATTTATATTATCATTATTTATTTGTTTATGCTATATCTAAACATACATTTATTTTACAATCTACTTCATTTTATTTGCTTTGCCACCCCAAAATTGAAAACCTGTGCCGCCATAGTAGTTTCCTCCTTTTCGCCTTGTGTTATATGTATGTGTTTCCTTGTGTTCTTATAATTATATTTTATTATAATACTTAGTTTATACAGCATTAAATAAAAGCCTCTCTTTTTTCTTTTTCAAGGGGATACAATGGTAATCAAGTTACATATTTCTAGTCATAAATATCGCTTTGGCTAGTCACTTAGTGATCTCGTCATTGTACTCATCAAAATGCTTTCACGAGATTCAACTAGGCTTTTATTACCGGCATGTCTCCGGATAATGGTGGTTGATGAAATGTCATTACAGCCCATATTGAATGGGCTCGCTTAGTGCGAGACGCGGTTCACCGAAGTACGGCGGCGACACCACTGCGCTTATTTTTATTTAGGGTTCTCTACCTACTAACCAATACCAATGAAACTCTATTACTGAACTGTCGCCAAAACGTATTATCACACGCGTCTGTCGCATCTATACTTGCCCGTTACGCTTATTAAATATTTATGTGCTTAATATAAAAAAAATATGATGTTTTTAGGCAACAGGTAACTCTGCCGCTTGTGTCAATAAGGGCTATTTCTAATTGTATCTATACTATTATGTTAGATCCTTATCTACAGCATGGTAAAAAAAGTTAAATAGATTCTGGATAGATTGGCATTGATGTGGTACAGAACCCTCGGTGTGCGAGCCGCACTCGCACTAGACCGGTTTTTCTATTGTACGTCCAGTAGAGATACATTAAGCACGCGACCGCACTGCACTACGTGACCAAGCCCGCATTGCAATTTTCCCTTTTTTATTATTTCTCTTTTTTTTCTCATTTATGTTGATGAAGTAACCCCGCTTCATTGTTCTTTTCTCTCCAATTTCTTACTAATCAGCTCTTTATCGTGATCAAAAACGGAATTTTTGCGGAGCCGTTATTTTGTTAATTGCTTGTTGAAGTATGATTCAATTAATTTATTTTGCAACTCAAGGGCTCTTTTACAGGTCTAATTTCACTAGCGCTTCGGAAAGTATCACCTCTGGTCTGGTGAGAAGATACGCCGCGAGAAACTCAAATTTTTTTCCAAACATATTAAGTACAACATAAGATATAGATTAGGTTTAATGGTCTGTGGTATAAACGCAATCCTATCAAAAACATTCCATTAAGATGCAAGTCTCGCAACGCAGTTCTTCTACAACAAAAAAGTTTATGAAATTGAGTTCCTCCACGATTATGATGATCAGTCCGTCAGTGACAAAACTAAGGAACTTTGACGTGAAATAATAGTTCTTAATCTACGCGTCCAAATTAAACGTGTAGTTTAAGAACTTTATTTCATTATTTAAGTCTTATTGTACCCTATGTATTCCTGAAAATTCAGGGGTCTAGCTGTTGCGGGCACACAATTACGGGAGGCTGAAAATAACTTGAATGGCTTCGAGAAAAAGATGGTACGGCCGTGCCTTTGTTTTGCTCGACTTGGCGGGGGCACTGCCGTGCCCCCAGATATACAAATAACAGTTTTTTTTAAAAAGTCATCCAATACATTACAATTAACTCAATCTACAGTTTTTATTAGATAGGTATGTAAAAGGTCTAGCTGACAAACTCGATAAAAACTTAATAGATTCGATATGATTTACATAGACTCACGTTGTATGATTTTTGGCTTCGTTGGTCCTACATGGGGTGAGTCGCTACATCGCTAGTTGATTAAGACATGAATAAGGTCGTAGTCTAAAACTTGGTCGTTGCTAGGGCAGCCACACTCGGTTCCTCCTGGTCGCAAAGTTGTATATCTCAATAATTCCCATGTTTGATGAAAACTCTATTATATGATCAAATCATATTACGCGGTCCCAATAATCTCGTAATGTTACGCTTTAATTCTGCGACTTGAAGTCTTCGTTAGTTATGCCATCGGCAAGGCGTGAACCGAAGTTCAGCCGTCATCACAATAACAACTAACAAGTAATGAAGTGACAAGCTGATTCAACGAGTCGAGGTCAGAACTTGGACGTATTCTTACGTAAACTTCCATACAGCAGAGTTTACTTCGTACGAAACTTGTTTACTCCTTCTGTAGGCAAACTAATGGCATTTAAGTGCCTTTGAACTTTGAGATTCACAAAAAAAATTAGATATATCGATAATGAATGACAATTTCAACCAGAACTATTGATGTATGTTCTGGTTGCAATTATCACTATCGACAGTAGGTTGTTTACGTTTCTGAACTAGTTCTAACGAAAACTACGGCTATGAAACTCCTACAGTGCAATCAATTACATCAATCTGGGGGGTTATTTTAGGTATCTGATAACTCTAGCAACGTAATAGTTAGTACCTACCTAACTTTGCTTTCTTATATTTAAGCAGTAACAAGTTACCCATTAACAATTCTAAAATATCGCAAAATACGTATACACTGTACTTAATAAACTAATGACAGCTTATCACAAACGCGTGGCGGAAAATGTATAAAAATAAATAACTTTCAAGTTTATACACCTTAGCACTCAGCTGCTATCGCTCCTCTTTTTCACATATAATAATTTTCAATGTCTTATATCAGTGTTGACTTTTCCGTAATTTGATTTTAAAGCGAGTAATATCTCAGTAGCTCGGCTCATATAATTTTCTCGTTTCTTCCTAGCAAGGCTACAATTTCTTCTGACATCGATCTATTATCTCTAGAGAAGAATCGCCACTCGTTACTCACTTTACTTACCCTAAGTACGTCCGCAGCTGTTGTAGTTATGAATAAGTGAGCGTCAATTATATTCGGTGCGCTAGTTTCCACATAGCGCTAATGCGTTGGTTGTGCGCCTTTATGGCTGTTATTTAGAGGACTCGTGTGCTTGGTAATGTGCGGTTCCTTCCAGAGTGCTTCCCCTCGACGTTTGATCCTGCAAGTGCTCATTGCCTGTGCCTTTAACTCGATAACTTTATTCCCCGACTCGCATCACGACTGCTCAATGAGATCGCATCGGTGTTACTCTGCAATTTGAGTCACTTGTTCTTTATTCGTAACGATATCTACGGACGCTTTCTGGCATGTCACGTCGCGACCTTTACCAGCAATTGTATGGTCATTTTCCCTTGTAGGCACTGAAAACAAATAACCAGGTACCAATTTTCTACAAATAGCTTTCAAAATCATCTCTCTAGCGATGGTTGTAATAAACGTAACTTACTAGACTCAGCTCGGAATTTACTAGCAAACGATGTGATTTGTGTCGGCAACAAGTGAGCTAATATAACGTATTAATTTATCTAAAACTTTATTCAGGCAAATAAAGCGATCGTAAAGCGATCTTGGTGTGGAATATAAAACTGGTTGTGCAATAGTGCGGGCTAGCTCCAGGCCCGCTGTTGCCAGTCGCTACGCCGCAATTCATTATTTAAAGCCGTAATGAATGAACCGCTGGCGGATTCGTATTCGAGATGCTTTCATGCTCGCTTTAATTACTGTATCAGTGCCACTTACTTAATTGATAGATTTAAATTCAACATAAGCATCAAATCTGTTCCGATGCTTGGCCTTAAAGACCCACCCGGCTTTTTTGCGTTGTTTTGGCAATGTGACAACCGGAATCGTTTTGCGGTCGCGCCTCGCAGCGCGAATAGCCCCGGTGTAATTTTGATAATGGCCACGGGGGGCGTACAGATAAGCGAGATAACACAGTCGAGACGGCGCGGTCCCGGCGTTCGCGCCCTACGGTCCTGCGAAGGGTGGAGGGAGAGCATTCCCGGTGCCCAGGCGCGACCCACCCTTCTGTGCGTGGGTGTTTAAATTGCGCTTTATGTTTGTCACGGATCGTAACGTTCAATACTTGATTTAGTACGGTATTGTCTTACAGTACCGTTAACGGTGAGGCGCGCTTAAATCTTTATTTACCTTCATATTGTGCTTAGGCTTTATCGGGAAGCGGCGGCCGTGACTACGGCGCGAGGGTCAATAAAAATATCTCTCATCCTTCTCTCCCTCTTTTGCTGTTTTTACAAATCTGATAATCACGCAACCTTGACGAGATTCAGCCTACTTACTTAATTAATAAAAGTCCGTGGAGCTTCTTAAGGCGTTCTTATTACTTAATTATTTATGTTGTATCGATTGAAATTGTTTTATGTCTGTTTTGTTACTATACCGTGGGTGGTAGGGTGGGGGTTAGTGTATTTCATGTCACTCTACGAGCGCTTCGATATTCACTAGGTGCAAAGTACTAGGTGGGGGGGGGGGGGGGGGGTAACATAATCTATCGCAGCGCTCATAGTGGCTTTCAGTAGAAATAATGTAGGCTCTGTCATCTGTCATATCTGTCAATGTCAAAGCAGTCTGTTTAGACTTAACTACCTAATTTCAGTAATTTATTTATTTAAACTTTATTGCACAAAAGAAAACTTATCGTACAAAAGGCGAACTTAATGCCACAAGGCATTCCCTAACAGTTAACCTTAGGGCAAAGCAGATAACTTCAGTAATCGCATTATTCCGCCAACAAAAATGGGTCACAGCAATTGTTGTGTTGTTGTAACTGCAAGAATACTGGCAGAAATAGTGAATGCAAGTTTTAACGATTCCCAAAAGCTGCTTAGAAACTGGAACAATGCAAGAAATGGATAGCATTTCGACACGGTTTGTGGCTGAAATTTTATATGAGTGACACAAATCCGGTCTTCAGAATGATACTTATTTAGATCCGAAAACGATATTTAATTTATTACTAGCGATACAAGGACAATTCTATATGTTTGCTATTATTTAAGGAAACCGTTAAAGTAGCTTTATCTTCTTGTTTTACAGTAAAAGTACAACTAAACATGAAGTAAACAAACCCTGACACAACCAAAATAAAATGCACTTTTGGAATAAAATTTACTTACCTCATTTAATTATTACCCAACCCTTATAATGTACGTCTGTAATGTGACGTGTCTATAATGACGAATTTTCCTTAATTACACTCTAAAAAATCTGAGCCAACTAAGAGAGATTTTCTCTTTGTTGGCGTTAACTTAAATAAAACAAACAAGATATTAAACATATCAACGAAAGCTGATTAATTAAAACAGCAAGTTCATTAGTGATTAAAACAACAATCTAGAATCTTGATAATTTTAACAAATATATTCCTTGTTTCTATCATTATTTGCTTCTTTGTATGATTCGATAATGTTTAATTAGTTACCTTATACATCAATGTTTGTTGAATCAAATCAGAACATGGTTAATTGAACTATGATAAACAATCAATATCACCTTAGTTGGTGCATTTAACGTCTTGTTAGGCTCGTATGGAATAGAGATGCTTGATTATAATTATAACTATCACAATCTTGTTAGGAGAAACAATTTTTTTTTAGAGTGTAATTAACTTGTCCAAGACTTAACTACGCATCTCAAATTGAGATTGAATCGATTTGTACCTACATGTTTGACACCTGACAATTTTTATTTAATTTTAGCCTAATAATTATGAATGTTTAGCTTACGCCAGCGAGGTGATAATGCCTTAACCAGCACACTCAGATACGTGATCACGGAGCTACTACAGAGCGATCTGCACAAAATCATCGTGTCGCCGCAACATCTCTCCGCTGACCACATCAAAGTCTTCCTCTACCAAATACTCAGAGGTGAGTCAAACTTCGTAGGATGTCGGGGGAGGTTCCTTAATAAGTTGGTACTGTGCAATAATTAGCATTGCATACTTTAGTGAGCAGTAGGTACATTGCCCTTCAAGCACTATACCTATTAATAATAGTAAGACTAATAATTAAAGAATGATTACTTTATTTTTATTTTTATTTTATTTTATTAGTATAGGAACAGTAACAAATTACAAACTAACGACGTCAAAACTAATAAGCACACAATAGATTATACACGTTTGCAACTTAACAACAACTGTTCACAGCACTTGTATAAAGCAACTAATTGAGAGTGCTCAAACACTACCTACTTTTAAAAAATTACGGCAAGATTTACTATAACTTAATCCTTAAAATTAAGCGCTAAATTAGCTGTTACTTTAAATGAGTAAAGTGACATGGAGAAAATGTCACATTTTGAACAAATATCGTTAAATATATTACACATACGGATAATTGGATTATTAGCAGAAACTTTATTATTCGTAGCAGCACAGACAAATAATCGGGGATGACGGACAGGTCTCTTGCTGCATTTCAGTTTAAATTCTTGTATGATATTGGCGTCTACATTGAAGTTTACAATTTTGTATAAAATAATTACATCTGCTACTTTCCTCCTATGTTCTAAGGAATATAATTTAAAAAAGCTTAATCTATTTTCATAGGTAAGAAGAGATTTACGTTTTCCCATTTTAATACAGGCATATCTAAGCGCACGTCTTTGGACCGACTCTAGTCTCTGCTTATGTACAGAATAGATTGGGTTCCAAATAGTTGAGTTATATTCTAGAATACTCCGTACTAAAGACTCGTACAAAATTAGGAGTGTTTTTCCTTGCTTGAACGGCTTGCTTACGCGGGTGACAAAACCTAGCATTTTATTTGCACGCGCTACCATGGTCTCATAATGCTGTCTGAAGGAAAGTTGACTGTCATATATCACACCTAAATCTCTGACTACATTAACACGTTCAAGAGTGTAACCATTTATTCTGTAATCATATGTAGTCGGTTTTTTCTTTTTTGTGAAAGTTATACATTGGCATTTTTTTGTATTAAGAGGCATGCAGTTGATCTGACACCAATCTTGCACAGTTTTAAGATCAGCCTGTAATAGGTGACAGTCATGTACGGTACGAATCACGCGGTATATTTTCAAATCGTCAGCATATGCAAGGCATTCAGAAGAAATTACATTCAATAAATCATTAACAAATATTATAAACAGCAAGGGTCCTAAATTAGAGCCTTGTGGTACTCCAGATGTTGGTACAAAGGGAGTTGACTCATATCCATAAACGGCTATAATCTGACTACGATTTTGCAGGTAAGATTCAAACCACCTTAGTAAGCTGCCATGAACACCCATGTGCCCAAGCTTGCTAATTAGAAGGGAATGATTAACACGGTCAAAAGCCTTTGAAAAGTCTGTATAAATCGAGTCAACTTGTACTTTGTCATTAAAGGCATTACAGATATAATTTGTATAGTGCAATAAATTTGTAGTTGTAGACCTACCAGATACAAAACCATGTTGGCGGTCGTTCAGAATCGGACGAAAATGATAAAATAAACTCTCATAGACCATAGACTCTAGGACTTTACTAAAGCATGAAAGTATGTTAATAGGGCGGTAATTGCAGACATTATGCTTATTGCCAGATTTGTGTACTGGTATTACTCTTCCAATCTTCCACAAATCTGGCACGATACCTTCTGAGAGAGATTTTAAGAAAATCATGTGTAGTGGCTTGACTAATGCTGGCGCACACATCTTGATAAATGCTGGAGGTAGACCATCCGGGCCGGCACCCTTATTAGTATCTAACCTTTTTAGGCATTTTAAGATTGAATCCTCGTCAATGTAAATTGAATTAATAAATAGACCACTGGTTTCACAATGTGGTTTGTGTGGTTGCACTAAGACTGTGTTTTGAGACTCATAGACTGAAGCAAAAAACTCTGCAAATAAGTTCGCAACATCTTGCCCACCCGATGCTGTCCGGTTCTCATACTTTATATAATCAGGGATATCATTTGTAGTTTTTTTGTCCTTTGTATAGCGCCAGAAAGCCTTTATGTTGGTCGCAATTGAACTTTCTATGGACGCTATGTAATTTTTATAACAGTGATCAATAAGGGTTTTACATATGGATCTTAATCTAGCAAAAGTATCAAAATCACGAGGATTTCCATATCTTTTATACCTTTGATGGAATTTGAATTTTTCTTTTAAATTCTTTATTAATCTATGGGTATACCAGGGCGGATAGTCTTGAGTCTTTCGTTTGGCTTTCGGTGTATGCTTATCAATAATTTCCCATAAGTTATTGTAAAACATTTGAAGAAATTCATTGCAGTTTAAACCACTATGTGTTTCCCAGTCAATTTTATTTAATTCATGAATACATGATCTAAAGTCAGTTTTTCTGAACTGATAACGGGGAGTTGACTTGTTTTCCTTTAATAGAACAGGATTTACTATTTCAAGACTTAGTTCTAGAGGAGGATGATGGGAATCAATTTTACTCAAGGGTTGTGTATTAGAAACCTCTAATTTTACATTCTCACTAGCAATAACAAGGTCCAATATAACACTATTAACATTAAGTATATTATTTCTTTGATATAAATTACAAGTGGTTAACAAATCTGTGATTTTAGCTGTTTTGGTATTGGTATCCGACCCTTGAGGTTTAAAAAAAATTGTTACCGGTTCCCACTGGAGTCCATTTGAGTCCCGGTTGATTGAAGTCACCAATTATAATGGTTGCGCTGTTATCGTTGAGTAACGTAACCTCCTCACACTTGCAAATAAAATTTTCAAACATACTGTCTGGGATATATGATGGCAGGTATACTAGTCCCAGATTTAATGTGCCAGATAATAGTTTAACTTGTATCCATAGATCTTCAACACCAGTCTGCCATTCTGGTTTGTGAATTATTTGAAATTTTTTAGATACTGCTATAAGGACTCCACCTCCATGACCCTTACAGAAAAGAGTCTTAAATCCTGAGTCACGATCTCTACGTAAAACCGTATATCTGTTATCAAAATACTCCTGGGAATGCAGAGAGTCATCTAACCAAGCTTCACATAGGCATATAATGTCATAGTCACAGTTTAAGACCGCAGTACAAATATCATGGGTTTTGGTCCTCATACCCCTTACATTTTGGTAAAATATATTTAGAGAAGGCATCCAATACAAATATTCAAAAATGAAGATCTAAAAGTGATTATTAACTACTCTGAAGAAAATGTATAATTAAAGCAAACAGTTTACTAAAGAACCGAGTCTAAAGTTTCACGGCTTTTTACAAGGATAACATCGGCGTTCTCCTCCTTACGCATGAAGATACGCCCGTCACGCACCCACACGAACTTATAGTTTAACTCTTTCGCTTTACGGCGAGCTGCAGCATGTACTGATTTATAGTATGGGGAGAGGTGTTCATTCACAAACACAGGGCTCTTCTCACCTCCAAAACCAAGATGCGATGTGTTTAGTTTATCCTTAGGATTAGCTTTGTTAAACCTTGTTACAGCCGAGTAGAACTGATCTCTGCACATAGGACTTGTCAACTTTACTACAATCGCTCGAGGTTTCTTGTCTTCTTTGTTTTGCTTCGCCACCCTCGTACATTTTAGAACGTCAGTTTCTAAGAGTGTGTGTGACACTGTTTGAGCACATTGTTTAACAATAGTGAGAATATTTTCATTTTTATTTTCAGGAACGCCACTGATTTCGATGTTGTTTTCGCGCAGACTTTGGTGCAGAGTGTTTAACTCATTGTTTAGCCTCATAACAGTCGCCGACAGTTCGTCACACCGGGTCAATATATCTTTGTTCTCAGAGGTCGTCTTATTGAGAGTTGTGACGAAATCGTCATGCTGGCTACTCAAAAAATTTACCGTGTCTTTGAGGTCATTTACTTCCTGTTTCAACGGTGCTAATTCGCGCTTGAGTATGTCTCTCAGTATTTTAGGTAGATCGTTTTTAAATGCCGATTTTAATTCATTTCTCACTATTGTCCCAATGAACTCCTCATCCACATTCGTTTCCCTTGCTTGCTGGGTTGTACGCTGGCTCGTCGTCCGGCTTGCTGATTGGCCTGCCGATCTACTTGCCGACTGCCCTGTCGGCCGGCTAGCAGGCTGACTCGCCGATTGACTTGCCGATTGGCTCGCAGACTGGCCTGTCGCCTGATTTTTAGCCTGACCTGCCGATTGACTTGTAGGCTGTTTTGTAGACTGGCATGCTGTTGTTTGCCCAGTCGATTGGCTCGCAGACTGGCCTGTCGACGGGCTTACAGACTGGCCGGCCGCTTGGCTCGTCACCTGAATTACTGGAGTATTGGCATTGTCTTTAGGCCTAGGTGATGCAATCCGACATTTTGGGCATGTCCAAGAAGTTTTGTCATCCTTTGAGATCTTTTTAAAATCTGCCGCGGTAAGACTGACACATAGATAGTGGTAACATGTGTCACATTTTGTACATGATATATTTTCACCACTTTTAATGACTTTAGTGCATGCGTAGCAGTTACTCATGTTTACAGCACCCAAAAAATACCCAAAAACAAAGAAAAGAAAAAAAAAAGAAAAAATTAAAAACACAAAAAGTTCGCACGTAAGGATTTGAACCCGCGATCCCTGCTTCAGAGTCACCAGTTAATTACACATAGCCAGACAATCAACTGAACAACAGTGCGAATCTTAGTACTGCTTAATACAAGCATATGAGTCATCACCAGGGAACTGAACGCTTTGTTTGCAAATATTGTCTCACTTTAAACTGCTAATACACTAAAACGAGAGCACTTTGTCCAAAATGATTACTGTTTATATAAACTTCACACTTTAAGCTTTCTTTTAATGTTCGTAAACGTCCGATATTTTAGATGTCAAATATTGTCTCACTTTACACTGTTAATACACTAAAACGACAGCACTTTGTCCAAAATAATTACTGTTTATATAAACTTCACACTTTAAGCTTTCTTTTATTGTTCGTAAACGTCCGATATTTTAGATGCAAATAATTTTTAAAAGCAATAATACACGGAGCTCGTAAAATAGTTGCAGCCCGTTTCGCGGCATTACCAGATAGATACGAGAGTAAACAGTATTCTTATCGTCTATAGGTACAAATCTCGTACAACACAAACAAATGTCATAATTAATTGACGACTTGGACTCAACCCAATACACGTGCGCGCAATATGATTAATTGTTAATAGGCACACATAAGCCAAAAAAATAAAATAATGGAATTAAACTTGATAGTGTAGCTCTCAAGAGCTTTAGTTTAAATGATCACAAAGGTTCACAAATGCATAACGTACAGAAGCAAACTTTTCTCATTAGACGCAGCACAATCCCCTTGCGTAAGCTTAGTATATTACCACGTATCGAGTTAATGACTCGATTTAAAATAAAAACATGCCAATCTCACTGAGGCTTCACGTTTATTAAGTAAAAAGCCGGTATTGGGGAGTGTCCGTTACCGTAAAACTTGGGCCGTTCGGCCAGCTCTGTAAACACCGACGAAGGTTGATTGCGGGCTCGGCGCTCGCACCGGTGACCGGCGATAAATTCAAGTTTAGTTCCCGACTCCGACGCCGAGAAGGAGCCGACGCGACCACCTCTGCTCCAGAACAGTAAATCAATTATAACTCACTATTGCTCACTATTCCCGACTGCAACTCGTAATGCCAGAAGAACTAACTAGTGCATTATGTGCGTTATTATATAACCCACTCACGAGAACTAATTCTATCCCAACATTAAGCTCGCTCAAACTTTAGGATGATTACCCCCTAAGCAAAGTGTATCCATTTACAGAATGAAAAGAATTTCTCGGCTGTCCGCTCCCTCGGTGTTGTATTATAAATTTGCGCAATTATTCGTGCAGTCCAAGGATATTTCCAGTGAGTGAAGCGCTAAGGGAATGTAGATATATACGATCGTTAAGCCTCTACTGCACTGCCTGCCACGTTTAATTAAAAACTTTACAGTTGCATCGCCTTGATGGCCCAGCTCTAACTTGTCACGTAGACAGCCGGCAGTCTTCCACAGAATTTTTCATTTCGGGGCACGATGGCATAACACAGGGCGATAGTTCTGTCCAAATTCCTTAAATGTAACGTGAAATGACTGCCTTTGTTCCATTTTAGTACAAAGAAACGTTACTTTGTCGAGCTTTTGTACAGAGTAATTGTGAATTTTTTACTACGACAGAAGTAGGTACAAACTTTGCTACAAATAGAAAGCAAATGTTTTTTTATTTCGGAAGAATAATAACGAATACACGATTAAGGAATACAGGGTGGGAGGGACTATACCGACATACTTTAGCCATGAATTCCTGGTGGTGTGACGAGTAAATAATGTTATATTAACATGGGTCGAATATTGTCATTTTACATTAATAGTCTTATGGAACAAAATTAATCAGTAAATTCAGCCCCTCGTTATAAACATGTCCTTACTGGAGGAAAAATTATCAAAAAGAAAAAAAAAGCTAAAATAGAAACGAAAGGTAAATTTTTTGGCCTCGTAGTCGCTTACCATCAAATACTGCGAAGGTTTTCCTGTTTAGTTAAAGGATTTAAAAAAAATAGTAAAACTATCTTAGTCACATTTATTAGGGCTTGTGACACACTTGGGAGTTTTCATTTAAAAAATAATGAATATCTCCGAAAGTGTTTCTCGACTATACATCACATAACTTTTTTTACTCTTAATAGTTGTTAGAATCTATAGTTAAAGTTTGTCGGTATAGTCCCTCCCACCCTGTATAATTAAAATTTTGGAGTGATCCACTGAACTGGGCGCATCGATGCCATTACAGATATCTGAACTTCGTTGCAGCGTTGCGTAAGGGATTATTTCGCTACAAAAACACGACGCCTTGCACCGACCGTCCGTCCGCCCGTCCGCTTCAAATTAATAATGTATGCTATGCAGTCGAGCGTGACTCGGACCGAGTCACCGCACATTTGACATGCGAATGCATATTCTCAAACAAAAAGGACCCCAGGCGACTACTAATACTTTATTCAAATTTGATAATAGGATCGGAAGGCTCGTGGATAGGTATTACGTATTGGTTCATTAAAAATGAAATCAATTATTGTTAGCGCGCGAGGAAGCATACAGATTACATCGCAGGCTCGCGAGCACGCCGTCGCCTAAGCGGTAACGAGAGGAATTATGGAAATGCAGCCGTGGTCCTCGCGGCGGCTCGGTGCCTTGCCGCCGCCGACAATTTATGTGCGAGCTTTTTTCGTTCAGGAAATCGCCTCCGACTCCAAGCGTGCCCGTATTGTAAGCTACCAGGGATTTACTCTGATTAATGTCAATCCCTTCTGTTACCTTCGCACCGGTGCCTTTTAAAGTAGGATCTTCTAAACTGGTATGTCATGACTATTGCTTTCTTGATGATGGGATATAAAGCGCTATCACACGTGCACGCAGATTAATGGGCTCATTAAAAAAAGGAATGACGTAATTGACACAGCAGACGGATGAGGAGGGCATGGGTGTACTGGAGACGTTAGCCGGCGGAAAAACCGCTAAGTGAAAAGTGGCGTCCTGCCCGCCGGTGGCGCGTCTATCCCTCCCACTAATGGAATTTGCTTCGAGACATGTCACCCCCTCCCGCGGAAAAGGGCGCCGCGTAAGTCTGCAAACATACTCGTATCTAACAAATATACGATTTTCACATTTTCTTTAAGACACGGGCTATTCGTCCTCTCTTGGATCAGTACTTTAACGTTGCCAATAAATATTCCTCGACGTAGGATTATCGAATACCATGTTGAAATCTCTCCATGTCGGCCTGTGACGCTATAATGCTGTAACTTGTCGCTGCCTAGTCACACACAGCAACGCGTCGTCCGCTAAAGCTTCTCAGACGACTATGTCACGGGATAATCTCTTGCCGGTATTTCCATGCGTATTGAATCCTATCCTATCCTACTATTTAATCATCATCATTTCAGCCAAAAGACGTCCACTGCTGGACATAGGTCTTCCCCAAGGATTCCACGATTGTCGGCTTTGTGCTGCTATTTAATATTATATTTAAATGCGAAAGTTTGTGAAGATGTTTGGATATTTGTATGGATATTTGGATGTTTGTTAGGTACTAAATAACGGGGTAACGACTGGATGGATTGAGATGAACTTTGGCATGCAAGTAGACCAAGTCCTGGATTGAAACATCGGATACTTTGTATCCCGGTAGAATGCTCCCTTGGGATAATAACGGGAAAGACGCAGGCGGGTAAATGCCAGTTTGAGATAAGAAAGATATGTATGTATCTATGTAAAAACTTTATTGCACATAATATCATACAGAAACAGTACAAAGATCAATGGTTATGTACAAAGGCGAACATATCCCTGTAAGGGATCTCTTCCAGCTAACCTTTAACAAATGAGAAAGAATAACTAACATCACAGAAGATAAACAAACCGACAAAATTAATTTTGAATACACATAAAAACCAAACAATTATACATATTAAATATAATCTAACTACTATTTTTAATCGGTGATCAGGAGAAGAAAAATATTAATATCTAGCTAAAATTAAACTTAATAAGCGAGGTCTCACGCAATTACAGGTCGCGTCACGTAAAAAGAACGCTGGAAGAAAGTGGAGGGGGTATGTTTGCGCATTGGTACACTCGCGCACGAAAGTACAATGTTTATTGTTTTATTTTTGAACTAGCCTTTCGCTCGCGGCGCGGTTCGATTAAAAAGTATATGTATTTATTATTTATTTATTAATAGGGTGAATCAACTTTTTAACCCACACAAAGCTGTCCGCAACTTTTAATCTTCGTTGAAATATAACGCCCTTAAAAAATGGTTTGTCTATATTTAAATTTATATTGTATGTTAAAACGTTGAAAGTCCCGTCTCATGAACCTAATTTTTTTTTTGGTATGACGCTTAATAGTAAAACATCGTCCCCCATAACTGTTTACACAGTTTGACTGTGGGATCCTTGAGTATTATTAGTTAATATATTATTAAATGTAAAATGACAAAATTCGACCTATGTTGATATAACGTTTTTATTTGTAATACCATCAGGAATATGTGGTTAAAAAACTTCTGGTT
The DNA here is from genome assembly GCA_947034925.1 of Eudemis profundana. Lineage (NCBI taxonomy): Eukaryota > Metazoa > Arthropoda > Insecta > Lepidoptera > Tortricidae > Eudemis > Eudemis profundana. The sequence continues at coordinate 17,919,065 of OX344802.1, read as the reverse complement.
ATTCGGGGGCACGGTGTATATATGTACTCAACCATATCAATAATTTAGTAAATAAAAAATAATGAATATATCTTCTTTCCAAAAGATAAAATATATTTAAATAGAAAGAAGATATTTGTGTATCGAAATATTCGGGAACTTATACGTGCATATTTTGTTCGTCAACGTTGGTTTTATCCAATTCGCCGAATAAGCTTTACAGTAAACGTCGGGCATCCTAGATTCGTTCGTTCATTGCATAAGTTAGTGTCAGCCGGAATTAATTCTGCAAATGGTACAGTATTTATTCAAATAAATTAAATCAATAAATCCCGTTAAATATCACATCGGTCAAGCGGGCGTTACCAATCGGATGACAAATTAGAAATGGTTTCATTTATCACAACGAAAACATATGTCAATAAAATCTAATGTGGGTAAAAATTAAAAACAATTCTATTGATTATCTACAAAATTCGCCGTAGGTATTCGTCTTGCTTCCAACGTTAATGTTGACTTTTAGCACGACCTTTGCATACCTCGGCAATGCCACAAACTAGTGTAACGCTCTCTACACGAAATTTTCATTTATTTTCTATTCGGTCTAGTTTAGCTAATAACAGATTGTACTGAAAAGGTAAGTATGACAAATCCGTAAAAAATAACACCGAGCACCTAAAAACTTAGTAAGGTAATTCGCATTTGACGGTCCGACATACCTCGTGATACTGTCACGCGGCACATATTGTCCATCCCTTTTGTTTGGTAGCAGTACAAGAGAGACAGGTGGATCGGATGGTGTGTCGCGCGACAAGTGAAGTCGTGGACAGACCGCTCACCAGCCGTCGGATAACAAACGGATCGATGCGTGTACGCGGGTCTCACGGTCCGGTGGCAGATGGAGCAGCTTTCTCAATTAACGACCTGACGCCCGCGCCCGCCCCGCTATAGGACACGTCGCGTTAATAACAACGGCCTATTTGTTGGAAGCCTTCCAAGAAATTAACAAGTACCTACAGGAGCCCTTGGAATCGCCTCGACTCCGTAAGATTCAAATGATAGATTAAGTTGGAAACGTAATCAAAGTGGTTGTTGAGTTTTTATTATTAAAAGAGGAACCATAATCGTATTCAAGTGTCGCGTGCTTTTTATGTTACATATACCGAAGATCGAAGTAACTATAGGCATTCGATATTACTCGTAGCGGCATTTGACGACAATCGTTTTTAACCCAGAGTGTTATTGAGGATTGCGACTGCTGGGAACTAGAGACTAGAGGCAACAATGCAATAGCTTCAATTAAACTGTGTATAGAAGTATGAGTATGACACTTTGTACAGCAGTTTCTTATGTAACACATATGACCGCTGAGAGAGGAATTTTGAAAACGTAATCATTTTAAAAGGGTCGATCAGGGCATACCTACATGTTCGCGTAGAAGCTTGTCAGTTAGGTATTCTCAAGACGTTCTCTATAGGAGATCTCGTCGGGCGTATACGGTTAGTTTTCTGATGAAGTTTTTAGAACTGACCTGCATAATTTCCATTCTAGCACGGAATAAATAAGTAATACAATACAATCATACGTTATTGCACACTAAACGATAAATTTCAATGCACACTTATACAAAAACAGTGATAAACAATAGGCGGTAGTAATAGTACTTACGATGTACAGAAGTCTCTCTAACAAAACTGTCTTTCGGGTCCAACCTAGGGTTGCCAGATGGTCGGGAATTGGTGGGATTCTCCCTTTTTTTGTATGTCCTCCCGACTCCCGACAAAGAAGAAAATCTCCCGACAAACGACTTCATTTTAAAACTTAGTCCGATCCACTCAAGGTGGTCCGCCAGCGAAAATTTCTGCTCTTTCAGGCTAAAAAAAAGCTCGCGCGTCGAGCGCGCGGGGCATCTCCCGACCAAATTCTCAAAATCCTGGCATATTGTTTCCTGCTCTGATAATAGGGTAATTCAATCTGGCAACCGTAGTCCGACCACCAGACGGAACGCAACAGATCCGACCGTCTCGCTCTATCGCATAACGCGTGCCACCGCGTGCTCTTTCTGATCGCTGACTAAGGCGTAAATCGCGGAGTGAGCCACTCCTGATTCCAGCATCTAAGTGTATATCAGACTAGATTTCAAATCAGACAAACTGTAGGTATCTTGTCCCAATCTGACCCTGTTCAACATCGGTGCGCCGGCACGGCACTGCGCGTGAGCAAACATCACGGTGTGAAACGATTAACTGTTGCGCTCCATTGTGCCTCCGGGAATGCGATCCGTGTGTTTTCAACACACCTCGAAGATGCATTCCGCTGGAACACAACACCTGGTTCAATAAATGTTGTTTAACGTTTTAACCGAAACGTTACGCCATTGTGTGTGTTGTGTGTGTGTGTTGTGTTGTGTGTGTTGTGTTAGTGACGTTTTGTTTAAATTGAATTCGATGAGGATCCTGCTTACAGAGACATTTATTTGTAGATCTTTGTAAAAAGAAATCCACTCCAATGGATTGCCCGTGCGTGACTGCATTAGTATTACTCGTGGGATCGTATTTTTAGATTTTAATAAAGTCTTTGAACAAAACAAACCTATAGTCTATTTTTGCTGTGCCCAATTAAGAATTACGGGAAAGAATTCTTTTATGTATGCTTTTCTCTGATAAGCCTTTGTCAATCTTCTCTGTTTTACATATTATAAATAAAAGATAACCGTCTGTTCCGGCTGATCTTGAATGTATTGACTCTATTTCATGCTATTTCGTTATGATTTATGTTGCATAATCTCATTTATGTGCCGGGATTCTGGTATATTATATTATTTATGTATATTGTGTATCGTACCAAATTTACGGTCACCATTGTAAGGGTCAGGGTCTTAGCAAAATTCATAGATGCAAATACGTATACATAAACTTAGGAGGATTGCAGTACATAAGCGGCATTCTCATGCAATTTGACGCAAATTACCGCCTTACTAATTAATATTTTGTGAGAGGCCAATTGAAGCGATCGGTTTAGAAACACCTTGCATCCGGTTTTCAGTGGGACATTAAAAACACTAATTTATGCGTTACTTTGTCCTTCAGGGCAGAAGTAAACAAATAAAGTACAGTTATAAATAGTTAGTGCATCTTATTCTATTATTTCTTAAGGATTTTTTCGTTTTATACGTCAACGTTCTGTATCTAAAGAATGGTCACTGAAATATTTCGCAGCCGTAGCAAAATATAGTAAAACGTCGTGTTCCATTTTTATTGTTCCACATTGCAATTGACGGGCTAATACAATTCAAAGACTGTTCATGGCACACTTCGAATATAGAACATAAAATTTACAAGTAGAAATAAACTACAGGCGGTATAATCGCTAAAGAACGATCTCTGCCAGTCAACCTTAGAATTTGAAAAACAATCATCTGCAGTGTGCCGTTAATGTGCCCGGTGCATTGTCCTCGTTGGGCAGCAAGGACTAGCGTCGTGGTCGAGCGCCCGCGCACGGCCGACGACCCGCGGTGTAATGGACCTGCCGCGAGCACAGGATGTCCCGAAACTAACAAACTGAACCTCACGCCACACTTGACGTGGCTCGCCTACCGGTTATAGGGGATCGCCGAGTGCTTAGATGAATTATCTTAGTGAACGAAATTACGATAATCTATGTACACTCACGGACTTCAATTGTTGAGCCATTTAGGGTTCACCTTACAACAGTCGTGTCATAGATTGTGTAGGTATTACACGACAAAATTAAACTGAACCCTAAATGGCTTAACAATTAAAGTCCGTGAGTGTACATAGATTATCGTAATTTCGTTCCATACAAAGCAAAGCACCTATGCTAAAGTATATAGACAAACAAGTAGTCAAACTTCAACTGTTTAGGAGCGCGTGATATGTATTCAACGTCGAGGCGTTGGCAGTGCGATCCGTACTGGGGCATTCTTAGGCATCGTCCTATCAAACAGCGAATACGCGATTATCGCGCGAACACGCGATTGCGACTATACAAGTAAGTATGGACGCAATCGCGTGTTCGCGCGATAATCGCGTATTCGCTGTTCGACAGGACGATGCCTTACGCTTTCTTAAAACTTTGCTTGTAGTGTATTCGTTCACGGCGCGCACGCATACAAGCCGCGCGATGTACCTTTTATAGGAAGAAAAATAAATTACTGCTATTACATTATACATACTATGTAAACTGCTCGAACGGAGCCAAACATATGACATTACACTTTTAATTTTATGAGTTCTGTCTCACTATAAAAGTGCAAATGTATTTGATTGAAGCAAATTGCTCGTTAAATAGACGTAGATTTATAACGAATTAACAGGTCGTTGTTTAATATGATACAGTTTGCTTTTATAGTTATTGGACATTTCGTTAAAAGCGAACACGTAGGTACGACTTTAATTAAAATAATTACAATAACGACCATGCACGACTTTCTAAACTTATGAAGCATAGTTCATTTACCGCTTTTGACAGTCGTTTCTATTTGAAAGTCGAGTAAGCTGGCGAAAACTGCGGCCCGTTGGGAAATTAAACTGTACGCGACGAGTTTGCGTTAATTTGTTATGGCGCATCACCGACGGGCGGCGACGGGAGCCTCCAGTTTACTTAGTGTTACGCCCAAACCGAGTGACTGCCTCGCTTCTGCCAAGAGCTGGGTCTAGTTACTTGCTCACGATTCGTAATTTGTCTCACTGAACTCTTTATGACGTCAGCTTTCGCAGTTTCAAGCTGAATTACACAGGCGTATACTTTATTTCGGTGGGCGGCGTGGTTTATAGCTACACTAGTTTTGCCAATAGTGTCTCGAGAGTTGTTTTGAATCACACTTTGTATTACTAAACTCGGCATGAGTCAAAGCTTGAAGATTCGAAATTCAGCAAAAATCGACTCAAGACGAGCATCATCAGTATCATCACCGACATTTTACGTCAGCCTGCCGACATAAATTTAATCTCTGAGCAGAAACATTTTCTATGTAACGCGCTCCTATGTCGACTTGAATGCAAAAACATTCACGTACATTCCTTTCAGTTTGGCTGAGTCCCCTGGCGTACCCCGGTTCCACGGCGTCATTATTCAGGCTTCGTTAAAGCAAAGGGCTGGGGCGAGAGACACGTCATGTCTAATGAGCTATACTTGCTCCCTACGCATTTATTATGTAAAGAGTACGGCTAGAATCTGGCACTCTCTTACAAAAGCAATTTACATTTGGAGCGCAACGCGACTCGTTATTTATTGTTCTTGTTCGAAGAATGGCCGGGCCTCGTTAGTTAGTAACCTGGATCGTAATGTCCCGAGTTCCTAATGTCCTAATCCACCAGCGTATCATTATGTGACTACATTTATATTTATTTATAACGGTTATATGTAGATGGAATATACATCATTAAGATACGCATGTTAAGATATCACAGGAAATGTGGTTAGGTATCAGTTATATTGTATCAAAGAACGTAACGGATGTGTTAAAGGACGTAGCTATATTAAATCTGTCTATCTTACGGTAATAAGTCAGGAAAACGTGGTAGGTAAATCCACACGGCTTATATCACGACAAACGATAACTAACGATGAAATAAGGAAAAGCGCTTTATTATATGAAGTACGTTTTCCTTCCGTATCTGCGAGACGTCTAGTTGATCTAGTATCGACCAAACAGTAGTAGTTGACACTGGATTAGCGGTGAGCCGCTCGACAAAATAGAATTCTCCCTATATCTAGATATCCACACTGCCCAAAAGTGGTTACCAGGAGTTTCACTTAGATTCACTTCACCTTGACAGCTGACGTTTATGCAATTTACTTTAAATTGATTGGTCCATTGGTCCATGGTCCACGTATCAATTTTCAATTATGCCCGCAATTTAGTGCGGCACGTATAATCAAAATCTACCTAAGACCCACACATCCCAGTGATATCTAAAATATAACGCAGCTTTTAATTTTACCGCTTTACTATATTGCTAATTAGGCTGCTATAGTTAATCAATTTGTGACGCATCAAATTGACTCGTGTGGAGCATTCTACTGCTTTTATTAAAGTTTTTACAAGGCCAATATATTTTAAGTACAGAATTATATGGATCAGAAACCGAATGATTCGACATTTTTATCGAGTAGGTACCTAATACCATACAATATATAGTCGTAAATTACTTTTTCATCACACTTGCTCGAAAATGGTGTCATTACACGTAGGTTTTGCGGGCCGTAAATGACCTATTACGCCCTAGGGCGTAATGGTTTTCTTTTTAAATTTGAAACGCTGGTTCTGTTTTACTCTTATTTGTCATTTTCAAAGGAAACGCCAACTTACTTTTTTAACTTTTATTACTGAAATATTTATTTAAAGAGAACTGTTATTGCAAATACATGTAAACACATATTTCTGTAACAATAATTAAATGTTTAAATATAGTATTTCAGTATTTTGCAAATATAAAATAAACCATTTTTAGTCTTTACCGCTATGGTTTCCGAACGTGAATTGACGTTCGCATTGTCTATGGAATATGTCACTAATGTCACTGTCAGTTTTACAATTTGATTTAGGTTAAGTAAGGTTATTTTAATCAGATTTCCTCACAAGTGTGATGAAAAACATTGTGTGTGCCACGGGCGGTAAAGGAATTACAAACTCGTGTTATTAAAGCCCTCGGCTTCGCCTCGGCCTTGTAACAAACACTCGTTTGTAATTCTTTACTTACCGCCCTTGATACACAATGTACTATTACGGGAAATAATGATTTTGATATTTTTGATTAACTGTGGTTTAGAACAGTCGTGGGCACTTGGGCACGGGCAGTACGTTGTTATAGTCATTCTACTTTATTAGTAACGTTACCTAACGTCAATATTATCTAAACATTTTAGCTTTTTCGTCTTCTAGTATTCATCGTTCAACCCAACTTGTGACGGGATTAGCTCTCGGACTCTGTTCAACATTTGAATGTGCATTGTAGCAGTGGCAAGGCGACGAACATGTACCCCATACTACTCGTATACGAGCTACGGAGCCGATGTAGTTTACTTTTTATATAAATAGCATTAAGCGGTTATATGCCTTAACATCGGCACCGGGTTCCATGTACCTAATGGACTTATTACACTTTTCTACTTTATTTAAGTTTTATTTTCCTAATATAATGTTTACTTTCCTTGTTTATTTAACAGCAGTTTTTAAGATAAAGAACTAATTGTAAACTCTCTTCATAGGTCTAAAGTACCTGCACTCGGCGCGGATCCTGCACCGCGACATCAAGCCTGGCAACTTGCTCGTGAACAGCAACTGCGTGCTCAAGATATGCGACTTCGGCCTCGCGAGGGTCGAGGAGCCCGACGCTAGCAAGAACATGACGCAAGAGGTGGTCACGCAGTACTACAGGTCAGTTTAACTAGAGAAGGTCGTTGTTGTATTGTTGAATTATTATACGTACATAAATCCACGTACATTTAATTAAGGCGGGCAGGCCACCTAGTAAGACAAAAAGACGATAACTAGCCAAGGGTTACCACTGAGTTGACTGAAACAAGGACTATGGTCAAAGAGCAGGCACCAGCTTTTTGGTCATATGTTCAGTAATCAGTAATCATTTATTGTGTGAGAAATTCGGGTCAAGTAGGTACAGAGGTAAATACAATAAATAGCACATAACATAATAATATTCAGTTCCACCAAATCCTACCTTTACAGGTGTACACACCTTATGGATCTATCTTATACATGCTATAATGTATAATATGTTAATTGCTTTTTGATCAGATGATTTTTGGAAGTCAGTATAACAGATGAGAAAACGTGGCGTAAGGGACGTCTGTTCGTAGTGGGTGGATGTGGGCTGACACGATAACATAGATACGCCGTTGCGGTTATTGAAAATGACATACTTAACTGATATACTGGTTATTAGTTTGTTTTTAGGGTCCTACTTAAGAGATTAAGGTTTTCGGGAGTACAAATAAATATCTAAAGAGCTTAGGCACTTGGCCTAGATGCGCGCCAAAGCGAAATAATTTCAATTATTAACTAATGAAGCAGAAAATTTATTGGTAATATTTCTTTACCTTGCAATGTGATCTGTGTTAAACTTTTAATTCCAATACTGCAATAAAAACGATTATACCTATTTGAGTTGAAAGTTACCTTCCCTGGATATTGTGAAACACTACAGTTCAATACAAACTTTCCCACTTGCATAACCATAGGGTTATTTGTTTAGGTGCCTAAGTGGAATTGGATATTGGACTTATAAAGTAATATAAACTTACTCGTACCCTGTAAAGTTGTTTTGCGAAATATATTTCCTGGCTAGAGCGATGAAGCTAAAAAACGTGCCCGACCGAGGTGTCGTTTTTGAGAAATGTTAAATATTTATCGTTTCAGGTTAAATCATGGTTTACTGTTTAAGTGAGGCTTTTGCTCTGATATCAGAACTCCACGAAGACTTAGAATAGCGTAAGCTTTGAACACATTAGATTATTATTTCTTTGCTGAGTTCTATCAGGATTAGTCAAAATGTTTTTAATTATAATTTGACTGATATTGACGTTTACAGTGCCTAATTATATTCGCGTAATAGGAGGACGAGTTGGAGATTAGTACCTTTTGAAAACCTCAAGGTAAATAAAACGTTTTAACAATCGGTTATTACATCCTATTTTTCTAAATCATATAAGTTAAGATTCCATTTGAAATGTGATTTCTATTGGACTATTCTACGTAATTGGATATAAAAAGTGTGCTTCGGCAACCTCAACAGCATCCTGAGTATGTTGTTATACTGGACACGTAAAATGTTGTAAACCCTCTGAGTAAATCTCACCCACAGGCTGCACGTGTAAAATGTTTGACAATAAGCTTTAAAAAGGGTCAACTTAACTTGATTATTACAACGTGCAAACCTGCGAGTGAGCATATTGCCTCGTACGGCCAACGCTCTTCTCTCCCTTTCCATATCTAGGTCATCATTTAGGTCCACAGTGAGCATGTGTCCTAGATATTTAAACTTGTCCACTACTTTTAGAGGCTCGCCCCATAGGCAACGTGTTAGCGTTATACTTTTGTGCCTTAAAAATAAACAGCTCACTTTTGTTAGAGTCATATTTAAGACCATGCTGTAGGGCGTACTCCTCACACAGTCTAAGTAGCTCCTTAATCGGGTTGACCGAAGGTCCCAGCAGGACCATGTTGTCCGCATAACTTATGTTATTGAAAAATACTTCTCCAATATGGCAGCCGACATTATGAGTACTGCTGAGCCTCTCGATCAACTCGTTCACATATAAGTTAAACAAGATAGGGGATGACAACCCACCCTGTCTAACCCCACACTTCAACCTATACTCATCCGAGTCGACACCCGCCCATCTTACCCTATTGACCTGGCTGTTGTACCAATACTTTAGCAAGGCAATGCACTCCCTTGGTAAATCGGTTTTTTGTAGCTTGTCCCACAGCATATCGTACACAACCAGGTCAAAAGCCTTGGAGAGGTCCAGGAAACACGCATAAACAGGCGTGTTCCTGTCTTTATAGTACCTGACAGCTTGCTTAACACACAATATTGCACTTTCCGTCGATAGCCCAGGCCGGAAACCGAATTGAGCTCAATTTAATATATTTGCAAATTTGCGCATTAAGCAAACCATCAAGCACTTTCGCCAATACAGTGGCAAGCGATATGGGCCTATATTTGCCCATGTCCGATAGGTCACCCGTTTTGTTTCTAACAATAGGCACTACCTACCACTGCATTTACGAGTTGCTGAGGGAGATAGGCGTGCCTGAGGCAAAGCGTGTAGAACATCGATAAAACGCGTGGCAGGTGCACCCCCGCATGTTTGAGGTGCTCGATGCTGAGACCATCATGCCCCGGCGATTTGCCCCTTTGCATGTTTTTAATAACTTTATCAATTACTTTATTTCACGGAAAAAAATTTAATCACTTGTAAATTTCACGGAACTTTCACCCATGACGGTCCCAGCATCATCCACCCCATCCACACTTAATATAAGCGCATAATAATGTAGGAGCTACTTTTATATCATCCAAAAATCTATTCCAAGCGAAGCCCCACTGAAATATCTAATATTATACACCTCTGACACGCAATATAGTGGATACACGTGTAATGTAGGCTACATATGTATATTACGTACTACGTAGTACATAAGAACACGAAAACACTGTTAATGTTCGTTGCTCGTCGTCACTTTGGCGCAAATTAGAAGAAATTGACTTGTTTCTGAGGCGTATTTCGAGCCAACGTGACGAAGCCCGACAAGCGTGAACCACGCTGCTCAATGTACGCCCTTTACTTTGTTGACCGCGCTTTTAAAGTAGGTCGCCGTGCGTCCATCTCGTTTACGGGATACAAAGCCGCATAAAAACTTAAAAACATATGAATGTTGAATTTCTTTTTGAGGTTCTTTTTAGGCTTCCGTACCAAAATAGTAAAAAACGAACCCTTAACGTACAACTCTGTCTGTCTATCTGTCCGTCTGTCACAGCAAGATATCTCAGGATCTACTGCTGCTATGGATTTCAAATTTGGAATATTGTTCAAAATTGCTAACCCGAGCCTATTAGACATAAAAATAATCTTAGCTTTTTTACTTTTTTTTAAAAGGGGGACGGAATTCGTTGTCTAAAATTAAGAGTAAGGTTATTGTATCGAGTGGGGTATCAAATGAAAGGGCTTAATTTTTAGATTCCAATCCCGTTTTTATTTTTTTTCTTAGACATGTAGTTTTTGATTTAAGACAAAAAACGTAAAAAAATACCATTCTCCCCTATTGTCTTCGAAGTTACTGAACAGATAAATCAAGCGGCACTTAAAGCGCTGACGGCGCCAAAAGTGGACTCCAGACTGGTGTACAATGGCATCCAAGTTTTAAATAAGCTTGGAAGGGACAACAAGGTGCAACTGATATGGATCCCGGGGCACGAAGGCTTCGTCGGCAATGAAAATGCAGATGAGCTGGCAAGAAAGGGCTCGAAAAATAATTTCGTAGGGCCGGAACCATGTGTGGGACTCTCACAGGGTACCATAACAACTGCCATCAAGGACCATGCCAAACACCAGCACCAACAGGAGTGGAATGGCATTGCGGGCCTGAGGCATTCGAAGCTCTTCATCGAAAGAGTCAACTCAAGCTGGTCTAACAAGAAGACAACTCAAGCTGTCAAAGGACTCCTGGCCAAGTTGGGACTTTTTGACAACACAGATTGTAGACTGTGTGGCGAGGAGGCAGAGACAATGAAACACATATTGTGTGAATGTCATGCTCTCGCCAGACAATGAATGAATAAATTTGGCACGGGTTATCCGGAGCCAAATGAATTCCAGGCACTACCACTGGGTTCCATCATCCGATTTATGGAGGTGGTGGAGCAAGCCATTGCGTAGATGCGGTAAGGGGTAATTACACAAAAGATCCCATTAGGTCGAAGTGTATCCGAAAGGACCCCTAATACCAAGATAAGATAAGATACTGAACAGAAAAATCTGTAATAATTACCAATTATTCATATATGATCTTAAATATTACAGGAAAAATATAACGGTTTTCCTAATTTGCACTGTTTTTTAGAAATTTGCAAAAGTCGTAACACATAAATACTTATTTGCTTCTACTAAACTAACCACTATACAGTTTTTCTTGAACTATGCACGTATCTACTTACGAGTTTGTACGGAACCCTCGGTGCGCGAGTTCGACTCGCACTTGACCGGCTTTTTTTAAGGGTCCTAAATGTTGGGCATAGACCGTGTCTTCGCTAGATTAAAAGTAGATATCGTAAGTCCATTATGGAAGCAAGCCGCGGATTCGTAACTCTTTGTTAGGGCGCGGACCCATCCATACAGTTTCTATGGCGCGCGCCGCGCCATTTTACGGCGACGGCGCCGTGCCGTGGTCATGGGTCTTAAGTAGGTAAGTAATAAAAAAAAACTAAAACTGTAGGTAGGCTTGTAGTTATTTTGGATACAAAATAACTACAAGCCTACCTATTGTTGTTTCACATCTACAACGTTTCTTAAGTTTTAATAGTTACCGTTAATATGGAGAGAAAACAACAAAATGTTAGGAAGTTAAAAACTAGAAGTCAATAACTCTCCTTTGGGCTTCGCCACAGTCGGGTAAAAAACAATTCCATTTTAGTCTAATTCAGCCTTGATTTTGTCTATGACTGAGTAGGTGATTGACTGTCAATAAATCAAACTTTCTTCTACCACACACTTGCATTGCATCTTTATGCGCACACTACAATAAAGAGAAAAAATACCGAAAATGTTACTTGCAATTGTGACTTAACCAATCCCTCTGAAATTTTCAGGGCGCCGGAGATCCTAATGGGCGCGAACCACTACACGGCGGCCGTGGACGTGTGGTCGGTCGGCTGCATATTCGGCGAGCTACTTGGAAGGAGGATCCTTTTCCAAGCTCAGAGTCCAGTGCAACAAGTACGTCTTTACATAGCATTTTTTTTACTTATTCACCAGCAGTTCGTACGCCGTCGCCCAACCCCAACATGTGCTAAGGTAGGTAATGCGGAAAAAAAGCGTGTTTATGTGATGCTTGGTTGCTCGGCTTGAAAGAGAGAGGTATAAGAGACCCCGATATTTTTTTGTTTTAGATAATAAAATGTTGATCCAAAACTCGTGAACGTGAGGTTGATGCATAGTCTCTACTACTTGTTACCCGATGCGAAATGCATGTAATGAATGCATGAACATATCGCTGCAAAAAGTTACCATATGGACCAGTTTATAATTAGTGATGGCTATTATATTCTGCGACAAACAAAACATCATGTTGGTATGACAAAGGCCTGGTGAAGATTGACACATCTAGGATAGTGTTCTGTAGTAAAACAGCGGTTGACTGGTTAAATATAGGCTGCAGACAGCAACTAGATGTCTATCTTCATTTTGCACATTTCACTTCTAATTGAGAATCTAGAACAAAAATATAAGACTGGTCTAAATTTAAATATCAGTCTACCAGTAATAAATACTTACATATAAATAACATTGTAAATTAAATTGTATGAAAGATGAGGTGTGCGATTTTTCTTTATTTACTTGTGGAGAGTCTTTTCAAAATGGCTTATTTTGTATGGTTTTCATAGAGAAATAACTCCACTTTTGAAATTACACTCCTCACTTCATGTTTGCATACGCGCGCGTTTAGACTATCTATACCATTCGCGCTTAACGTAGGCGTACGCATCATAAGAGCATACTTACGACAGTTACAGTTTTACGATCGCACCAAAACAGGTTTATATTGCCTCTGTGTAGAAGAAACTGCAAAAGTTGTAAAGGCTCAGTCGGTCCTAAAATTAAAACTTAATTTTGTGTTTCAGTTGGAGCTGATAACAGAGCTGCTGGGCACGCCGTCGCTGGAAGACATGCGGCACGCGTGCGCGGGCGCGCGCGCGCACATGTTGCGGCGCGCGCCGCGCCCGCCCGCGCTCGCCGCGCTCTACACGCTCTCCGTGCAAGCCACGCACGAGGCCGTGCATCTACTGGCGCAGGTGAGAATATAAAACACCATACGCGTCCATAGAACCGTCGTTGAATATTTGCCGGCTTGCCTATTTTAAGGCATTTGAGCAATTTATTCCACTGTTCTTAAAATAATAAGTTAGTTAAGTCGACTTATACTCGTATATGGACGACTTATACATTGAGGCCTCGCAGATACTGATCTAGACTCTAGAGACCGGTTACAGGAGTCGCTTGGCCGACAACCAACAGATGCTGGGTTATATATAACTCCTGCGAACTGAGGACGTGAACCATGCTGGTACACCTGACGTCGCGGCTAAGTTTTAAATTGACTATGACCCTAACACGCGTCTATCGGTTCTCATGGATTTAAAGCTTGTAAATGTACAGTATGTCCAAATTAGTAGACACTTTTACAAAATTGCAGATGTCTCGTAATATTTTTAGCAGTTGTACGTTGGTTCTCAACCAGGCCTCAATGTTTATTATGAATTACATATTTCGATATTTTGGGCTGAAAAAGTCTCATTTCTTACTCGAATTACCACTGCTTTACCAGTCCCCGTGTCGCCTCCTATTTAGTGCCCACTGCGCTGCTTTACCAAAAAATGTTTTTTTTTTTTTAATATTTCGACAAAAGTTCAAATCCAAGAGAGTATGCTATTTTGGATTACAAAATAATATGTTTTTTGGATATTATAATATTTAACGGGTAAGAAATTATGCGTTAAAATGTAAAAGGGACGTTTTATTAGGTATCGAACAGAATTTTGGCCCATATGTCTTCTGTCAGCAGCGATCCGCTGGCGTTTTTTGTGGGAAATCAGTGGCGTGCCACCTATTAATGCTATAATGAATGTTATCAAGTAAAAACTGTAACCTTAAAGAAATAAAAAAAGGTGCTCCCAAAGCGGGACAAATCCTGAAACTCGTCTAATTTCCCGCGTATGCGGTATCGTTAGCTTTTGAATGTGGTTTGCAAGATATCTTGAGTGAGCGATCCACCTGAATAATGGGCGATCTACGCCCGTGTTCTTCAGATAACTTTTCTGTCTGCTACTCTATATCTGCTTGTGTTAATGATAAAATTGTAAAGTTCTCTCACATCTAATTCCAGATGCTAGTATTCGACCCGGCGAAACGCATATCGGTGGTGGACGCCCTGGCGCACCCGTACCTGGAGGAGGGCCGGCTGCGGTACCACTCGTGCATGTGCAAGTGTTGCTACAGCGCGCCGCCGGCCGCGCGCCACTACTCGCCCGACCTCGAGCCCGTCGCGCAGCACCCCTTCCACGACGGCTGGGAGCGTAAACTCACCTCCGTGCATCAGGTCAAAGGTATGGAACCTACTCGATACACCGAACGTACCTTTCGGAGCCTTAATATTGGAATTAATGTCGAAGAAATGAATGTCGATATGTTGGATGTTCGTTAAATTATAATTATGCTTCTTATTTTTTCAATTGCTACGAAGGTGCTTATCATGCATGTTGAAAATAATGTAGTTACTTCAAGTTAATGTATATGGAATACAATTACAATCATACTTTATTGCACACCAAAAGAAAATTGACAATGCAAACTTACATAAAAACAGTGGTAAACAATAGGCGATAATGTATGGTTATTGGTTTTATCTTTATTCCTAACGATACCGCTTATCAATCCGCAGAGGAAATCCACAAGTTCATAGCGGAGCAGCTGCAAACGTCTCGCGTGCCGTTGTGCATCAACCCGCAATCTGCGGCGTTCAAGAGCTTCGCAAGGTAAGGCGCCGCCAACCGCAACCAACAACCAACCGCCAACCGCCACCAACCGACACTAGGTGATTTCTTTGCGATACATTACCTAACACGCCCGCTATTAGCGACACCCGCACCCAAATGTGCCACGATATAACGCCCAGTCAAAAGGGACTCGCGCATTTCATCAGCCTGACCTGACTGGCAACCTCAACTAAATAGTATGAACTGAAATTGAGGTAAATTTGAAACTTATCACGCTCATTGTCAAATTTAACCATCCGGGCTAACCAGTCAGGGTTAAATTCGCGATCGCTTAGCAACTAAAAGTAATAAAATTAATAGAATATTTTTAGAAGCGATTGCGAATGTATTTCGTGTGCTCTTGAAACGGACCCTTTTGACTTGGCCCGATAGGTCCCCAAGCGACGTGCGGACGACACTGCTTTGAGATTAATTAATTTTGTGTGTAGCACAGTGTGTAGTTAGACACCTTACTAACGTTTACGATCGGTTGTGCCAAAATCAAAACCCATATTAATATCAGACGCGTTGACATGTCCAGTTAACATGGCTTTGCCAAAAATATTGGTGCAATCGATTGAGTTACTATGGTAAGTTTTTTTAACGGCTTTGTTGGTAATCGATTGACACATCAGTGTTGTCTAAGCGTCCGCATCAGTAACAAAGATAATAAATCAGAGAAAGCAAATGGTCATCACAACTACGTATGTGTGGCACGGTGCGATCCTGTTAGTGTGCACGTCAGCTCACTGTACATTTGACGTGCCTATTCGGCGTCTGTTCGTCAGCGCGGTGATCGCAGAAGTGAAGCGCCTATGTCGATCCTCACCTCCCTCCACCCCCCTCCCGCCTCGTAGTGTTGTGAGTATAGGTTTGTGCGATTGTACAGTAATTCACCTACTCGACGGCCTATTTTTTCGCCAAAGCCCGACTTTTGCATGGGTTTATTTTATTTTGTTTATCTATAATTATCTCCCAACGCTTCCGACGTTGTAAATGCCGACGCAGAACCGCTGTTTTCAAGCTAAATCAACCCTCTTGAAATGGTGGTGCCTTCCGCGCTTTCTGTAATAAGCACCGCTGTTGTGAGTAGTTGAATAACGTTCTGCTTTTTTTTCTGTGTTCCTGCGACAGCTCTAGAGCGGGTTCGAAAGCAAAAGTTTGTTCCCCTTTCAAGACGGCGGCAAAAATACTACTGCTATCGCCCGTGATATTTCTGTGCGCCGCGTAGCCCCGTGCGTCCCAGTAAGCGCTTTCGCACGCTATGACCTTCTGTTGTCCATCCATTGCCGCTGGACGAAGTACTGAACCGGCCCACGCACACGATTGTTCTTGTTTATACATTATAATCAACATTGTTAGAAATATGTTTTCTTATTGTTGTCAAGTACAATCTTAGCCGGGTGTATTTTGTCAGCCAGTTTTCGCGAACATCACATGGCAAGGCAATGTTTTTCAAATAAAGAACTATTTCAAAAGATGGGACTGATTTGGTTTAGCTTATGAATAGATCCAAATAAAATAATGGTCTCCCAATATTGGTTCAAAACACTCCATGATGGGAGACCAATGTTAACTGTACTTTGTCTCTGAAAATGTATTTTTTCATACATTTAAATCAACATTGCCTTACCTCGTGGATATCGTTTCGGTAATTTCAAAAGGGTTGATTGTTACAATATTCGGTCCGTCGTTGTCCGGTTCGGTTGCATGCTGACTCCATTTCTTGCTTATGAGTAGTGAACCATTTTAATGAAAGTCTCAAATAAATAATAACAGGACTCTGTATCCAGAAATAATACATTATCTGCAATTATTTTTATTGTGAGAAATATGTTCGTTAATTTAATTTTTATCTGGGAATGAAAGGTTTCTAATACCAATTATCTTTTTTATTTATTTAAATAATTAAAACGACGATGACATTAAAATAAAAAAAAACTACTCACTTAAGCATGAGAATGTAGTCTTCAAATTTAATTGAATTGTTTTAATGAAACAGTCGATTTGAATTTGAAGAAGGGTTAAGTTTGTTTTAGGTACGGATAGTGGGTCAGTGCGCCATCTGCAGTTCTCATAGTATTTAAACAACTTTTCGAGATATAGGCTTTGTTGCTATAGTAATAAAGTTTATTTTTGAAATATGTTTTGAATAAGGTTGAGAATTTGGATGGCTCCGTAGTGCATGCGTAGTCGAGAGAGCACAGTGCCATGCACTTTGGTTGTGGTGAATTTATGACATTAATTGCTCGTTTAAATGTAAAGATTATTACATGTTATTATTATTCAGTAGTTTTTTTCTTATTGACAGTAGTATTGATTTGTGATGCAGTTTTGCTATTTGAAATCTCTTTTATTATCATAGTTTTTATGATGAAAATCTGAATGTATTATTCAGAATGGAAATGCATGCAGAATCTTGGTAAGTTTGTTGGATTCGGAACGTTAAAGTACAGTATATAATCTAATATAATTTAAGTCTCCCTTAATATTTAAATACTTACATTTCGAGATTTTTTATAGTAAAATCATTTGTAGTTTAAAAATATCAAAAATGTTTCAATATTATTAACAAAGGAGTTTCGTCGAATTATACATAATAGAGGACCTATGTAACTTTCTTCACTTGACGGCCTTTAAGCATCTTGTATTACTGCCGGCGACAGCGGGCTCAGTTTCTGAATCGAATAGATTTTAATAAATCAAAAGGAATAATAACCCCAAACAATAGTCATAAAACGAAGCATCCAAATAAATAAATATATCCTATTTTAATTACTGGTAGTGTAAATATTGAGTGCACTGACAAATCCGTTCAAAAAGGTGTGGTTTTTTTGGCTCAGAATCGTTAGTACTTTCGAGCCTTATACGTAAAAAAAAGTGTCCCAATTTTTTTCCCATTATGTCACCATTTTGCATAGTGTTTGTATGAACGTGACGTAGTGGAAAGACAAAAATCCCATACAAATTTTGGGACACTTTTTTTTACGTATAATGTTCGAATGTACTGACGATTCTGAGCCAGAAAAACCTTAAAAGTCCATATTTTGAGAAAATAGCTACCCCGGTATTTTTTTTTGGAAAAAGCTCACTCCAGAGAATTAATCCACTTTATAGCTTCGTGGGTCAGTGTGATCAGGTCTTCCGGGGGCCTGCGGTGTATCGAGTTGATGGACACTCTCGAGTGATGATCCTTCGATTCACAAAATCTAGACAAAAATAAAAATTTGTAATAACATTAATGTCCGAATCCAACAATCTCTCTCGTGGCGCGGGTGCGAGCCCTCCCCCGACTCGTCTAACCGGCAGCCGTGTTGCAGCTCCACAGTGGCGCACCCCTCCGAGCTGCCGCCGTCGCCGCACCAGTGGGAATGACGCGAGACCAAGCGCGGCTTCGACAAGCGACGCGCTGTCTACACGGACACACGATAACCGACTTAAATCTGTATCATCTAGCCCAGAGGTCTCCAAACTTTTTTAGCAAAGGGCCACTCTGCTCCTTTGAAAATCTCACGTGGGCCACACAACATGGTCACCCACAGACTTTAGTACTCGTCCTGGGGGACAGAGGGGGTGTATTTACTGGGACGCGAGCTCTCGCGAGCCGGATAATGGGCTCTTCCGCGGGCCGGATTGGACCGGCTCCCGGGCCGGATCCGGCCCGCGGGCCGCAGTTTGGAGACCCCTGATCTAGCCTCACCGGCCGTATCTGGCAGTAGTGTGCAGCGATATCTATTCGGTAACCATCAACTTCTTTGTAAATAGCACCAATATACATCAATATGTTCCGTTGAATATTTGAAGATCGATATCACTGTCAGTGTAAAAGAGTGGGTTGCCAGTAGATGTTTTGAATTGCCCGTCGTTTTCCCCTGCCACGTACGGCTGGGCAGGCTATAAGGATCTAATTGCGTCGCGTTCCAATACTGAACAAATGAAATCGTACGCTAGCGTCGTCTGTTTTTTGGTGGAGGAATTGCGTTCCGAAACGAATATTTATCTTGTGAACGCGTCGCAGTTTCTCCTTGTTTATTTAGATCTGTAGCGTCATTTAGTTAGCGTTTTGTGCTGGTAAAAATTCACTGCGACTATTAAAACGATGGACTTTTTTACGTATTCAGAATCTGAAAATCTTTAAATGTTACTCTGGACATTGGTTTACGAAGTAAATTTCTATCGGCACGGAATGAGCTATAGTCCTTCTGCTAGATTTCTGTTAAAGATTCCTTTGGTTTGCTTTCTAATAAAATTGTAATCGATAGCTATCAGTAACTAAAGTGTAAAAAACCGCACCATACCTCATCGCGATAATAACGTAGAAGCGCATTCGTGTTAGATGTAAACTTTTCCCTTGTAATCGTTACGCCGGCACGGGAAGCTTATAAAGAGAAAGTACGATTTTGTGATTATAACTACGGCAAAACTTTAGAAGAATTGTAGCGAGACTCCCTACCGATGTGAAATATTTGATATTGACCATATCTAGGCTTAGCTGTAGTTCTAATCATGGATTTATGTCAAATACGGACCCATCACAATCCAAAACGCTCTTTGTAAGTGTCTTGTACAGTACAGGTAAATGAAAGTAAAACAAGGATCTGTTGACGCTACTTGTGACGTCACTACCAAATATATTTTGCCCTATTTACTTATAGTGTAGCGTATAGCGTTGTGTGGGTAGTTTAGCGTAGGTTCATTGGAGATTGAATCAGTGAGCGGACAAGTCGAGTGCGACTTTATTTTATACAACGAAAGTCGCTTAGACGACGTACGAATAAGTCATCATTTACAAGTGAAAAAGACACAGTGAAATGTTTTAAAGAAGAGTGAATAAACTGCGGCTTCATGGACTATGTAGGCGTACTCACGCTCGAAATAAATTTGCCCGACTTACAGTAAAGGAGTTCGATCGGAGAACCTTGCGATTGTGATCGCTCATAAGTAGTCTAGTTATGTTCATTAATTTAGCGATTCCATGTAATTATACATTTGTATGTAATTAATGTGTAGGTTTCATTGTGTGCCTCATTGTGTTTCGTATGGACATTGCTAGCAATAAATGTTGCAATATAATTAATTATTAATGCGTAATAATCGATTTGAATTTCTTTTATGTGACCGAATTATTGGACTATTGATTTGTATGTGTTCTCTATGTTTAATCCGTAGTCGGCGGGTCGTCCGGCCGGCACCGTACTTAACATAGATTTGAGTCGTGGCTTGCGAATCTCCCGGCCGGCCGGTGGCCCCACCCTACATGTAACATACATTTATCTTAAGCTTACTCCTAAACACCATTGTATGTAACATCGACTGAACATTTTTACGTAGTTAGGATAGATAGAATTAGAAGTATTAAAACTACTAATCTACTCGATACAAGTATATAAATAGAAGAAAGTACGAGTTCTCGTAAGTATCACTGCGGTAGTGAGACGTATAGGAAATGTAAATGTAATGGATACATGTGTATTTCAAGCATTTATAGATTTAGAAGTTTGTAATAAGTATACTGGGGTGTGTTAGTGTGCGTCGTCACGTAGTTAATTCCTTATTGGCAAGTAATCGTATGGATATTCGTACTATAATTAGTTCAAAATTGATGTTATATTTGTGTTCTCGCTCACGCCGCTAACATATTACTAGAATAGTGACTTTGTGTGAGTGTCGAGAGACGTCGTAGCCTTAAAACTAGTTCAAAACTATAAACGATAACAAATGAAAAAAATGTAAATAAATGAAAGTATAGCATTATTGTTAGTCTCTAGTATGGTTTGAGAGGTAAGCCGTTGTAGTAAGCCCACACATGTAGGTTGGTCTGTTTGTTGCAACCGTAGCTAAATGAAATAGAAGAAAGCTTTATAATTTTCCTTGTGGTAGCAAGTTCGCCTTCTGTACGACAAGTTTTCTGTTGTACAATAAATTTGAATAAATAAATCGATAAATATGTATCCTAACACAATCAATATTGATATTTACTGACAAGCTGGAGACTACATTGTTTCTAGATGTATCATGCGTAAATGTGTCCTTTAAATTAAAATTACCGCTTCGTCGTGATGCTGTCCTATTTTAACTCATCATACATCTTCCGATTACTTACATGAAACACCCTCGAAGTGTAACCTACGGAATCTATGCAGTGCAAGACAGTTGCTGGGTTAATGCAAACGCGTTAAAAGTGAGACAACATGCGGTGTCTGCACGGGCACCACAAACTATTCCAGTAACAAGCCGAGAGGGACGCACCCGTTCGTTTGAATAGGAAACTTATATTTCTATCTCTTTCTAACATATTAAGTAGATCCCTCTTTATCAAGCCAATTGAAAATCTCGGTTGCAACAAACAGGTATCGATGGTACAAATTAGGCGAGGCCGGGCCGTCGGTGTACAGTCAAAGTCAAAAACATCCATACAGGTTTTGACAAAAATATATGAACACCACTTGGTTAAGAGTGTTCAAATATTTTTGACGCCTACGTAATATGAATGAATGGTTTTGACATTTGATGTACATTCCCCCGGCCCGCGACACCCACCTTGCCTTACTCAGTTAATGTCACTGTGATCCGCTAGGCGTAATTATTGGAACCAGGGCCTGTTACAAGCTCTCTTACAATCTTACCTATATCGATGATTCGCGATTTTCCATAACGATGTTAAATAACGCGCCTATACTACTTTTACTAGAACAGTGTGACAGTACCGACTCTAGGAAACACGATATTTCAATGCCATTTGCCGGTGTGGAATTGCTTTAGTGAGCTTTGATCTTCACGCGTTTGCTTAATTCCCAGTTCTATAAATGAATACCAAGGCTGCATATCCTACAATTTATCAGTGGGGTCCTGTACTTTATCTTAAACACGAAAACAGATGCTGGCTTCGGTTTCTTTTTTGTCATTGAAAACCTCAACGACAATAATGAAAAAAAAAATTGCAACAATTTCCAATTAATTGGGGCTCTGTTTGCACATACTTGTAAATAGTAGTGCTTGGTCGAATCTTGAGTTTTACGATACAATCATACTAATACGTCAGTTTTACATTCATCGCGTACAGAGAGCTTGTAGCCGCCCCAAAATACACACCTGTATACAGTCACTCTATGTATGTGACCCTGTACATATAAACAAGTGATTACTTCCCATATTTTACTTATTGATTTTTAGAATTCGCTTATCGATCGATTTTTGTAAGCAAAGTATATTTCAGTCTAGTCTCGATTATCAAATCAACTTTAATTTCATACAAGCTACATGACATCACATTTTAAAGACATTTTATGTTGATATTGTTTAAACTACCATATACGGTATATTATTTATCTATATACGGGTTTTTTTTTATCTCAGACTAGACTGGGGTATGTCTCTGGTTGGGATATAATATAACTTTGTAATGACGTTGGATTGGATGTATGTAAATAAGAATATAATAAGTAGACTCATAGGGGTAATCGGCGTTTGTAAAAGGTTAGGTGCGCTCGCGCACGCAGTATGGCGCCTGCGAACACGCTTCTTATTTTATGCCTCAAACATGCTTTAACATGCTACTTTACTTTGAGGAATGAACATTAATATTACCGGAGAAGACGAAAATAGTACCAATTATTTTGCCGATAGCAAATTTACTTACTGTTGTTTACGTAACGTAACCCAATTTATACCCTCGAAAAATATGAATAATTGCTACAACAAAAAACTTCTTTAACTCTGGATGGCACTAATTTCGATTTTTCTAAACTTTTTAGTCGCTTTGACGATAATTAAATCTGATGCAAATGTGTACCTATAGGTAAATATTAAGGTTGGTTGGGCTTTAATTGACTCAATCAGCCTGGCGTGGGCGCAGAACTAGTTACGCGGCCATATCCGTCGTTGGGATCTAAAACGTCACTTCCTCGCAGGTTTAGTGCATGTTCAAGTGTGCAAAGGGCTGTGTAATGTACGTATCGCGTTTCCAGACTTTCAGAGATCTCGTATATTTTAAGTTCCGCGTACACGACTGTCTTCACACAAGTGATCTTTAGTTTTAGGCACGTTTAGTTTCCTCCTCGGGCCAGTCCATGGCTTTCTATTATTATCATAATTTACTCGAATTAATAAGTCACTTGCAAGGGAGATATCCCGATTTTTCAAACTGTGTAAATAATAATAACATTTTTTAAGAATTCAATAACGATCTTAGTTTGTACTCAATACCACCACGATTTTATGTTATAATTATTAAAAACAAAAAAATACAAAAACTTATTTATAAAGGACGTATTTTTAACAGACTTCAAAAAAGAGGAGGTTCTTGGTTTGTCGGAATCTTTTTTTTTATGTATGTTCCTCGATTACTCGAAGACGGCTGGACTGATTTAGAAAACTCTTTCTTTGTTTGAAAGGGTACATCTTCCAGTTGTATCTCCGAGGTGGTCCCATTGTCATCAAATCTGGATCTGATAATAATCTTCGAGAAATCTAGGGAACTTTTCAAATATGTAGCGAATTGCACATATGTAGCGAATTGGGTATTCTTTGTAGTAACTCGTGCATTTTTTACCGAATAGAAGTCGGTTATTTTAAAATTTGTATCAATTATATTGTGATTCTTTTCTCTTATTTACCAGTCGTAATGTACATAGTAGGTATTCTATGCACTGATAGTCGATTTTAAGTTACTCTAACTCTAGGTTAAAATATCAAATGGCTGTATTAATTCTCGTTGTATCGCCCAAGACAAAATGTTCACTTATAAGACTTAGTAGTTGGAATGTTCGCTTCGCGATGATGTCGACCTCTGTCAACGTTTCCTATGTATAGTTTGTTTTAGTTAATTTTGTAACGGACTGTAGTCTTTAGTTCCGAAATGTGACAGAGTGTTTGTAATGTAAATATATGATACGTGTTCCTGTCGTGTACGGAATTAGTTGCATTTTACCATTGTTGCGACCTGCCAAAACTATTGTAATAATTTTGTAGCGTTAGTTCCCGGCCAACGGGGTTACTGCTGGGCGATTGTGGCCCTTACGTGGGAGGCTTTAAAAGTCAGTTTGTAACGCGGTGGCCGGGGACGTAGAACGCGCGAGCCGCTAGCAGCTGTAACATCGGGCTCGCGATACTGTAACAATAAACTACTGCATAATTAAGAAGTGTTTTTTTTTCCTCCTAATCTGCGGACCTGAAGCACCAGCCCTGGGTTTACACTAGGAGCTAGCTATTGACGACTGGCAGAGTAGGTAGTGCCTTTTGCACGAGAACGACGCGTCTAAACCACAGTTAAGTACTCGTACCTATAATAGCAGTAATTTTTCTTCCTACAAAAAGTACCTACATCGCGCGCTTGAATGCGTGCGCGCCGTGTACGAATGCACTACAAGCAAAGAAATGAGAATGCACTGATCATCGGATGCGGATGTATGGATCGCACTCCTAAACGGCCGAAGTTGGACTACTTGTTCGTCTTTACACTTTGTCCAAACCAGAATCTCGGCTACGGTGACCGTCAAGATGGCGTACACCATAAAGATATCCTGAATCGGATGCTGCCAAAAAATAGTACCGTCGAATTACCTAGGTGAAGAAAATAGTACCCTTAAACTTTTCGAAATATAAGGCCTGTTCACGGTGTACGCTACCGGGCGTAATATCAAATACGCCATGGCCAAACGACCTGGTTCGACTCCAGGCGTTCAGCCCCCCACCTAGTCCCACCCTATCGAGGTGAACCGGGACAAGGCGACCTCGTTCGACCCCAGGCGCCCCCCGGCTTCCACCCAGTCCGATTCACTCGGGGTGGTCCGGCTAGCGACCTGGTTCGACCCCAGGGAACGCCACGGCCGACCACCCGGTCATATAATGGCTACGCCCACTAGGGTTGCAAGTTAGTCAGGCTTTAAAAAAAAAGCCGTTCCAGAGATACAAACGGTGTACGCCAGCTTGACGCCCGGTAACGTACACCGTTAACAGGCCTTATATTTCAAAAAGTTTAAGGAGACTATTTTTTTCATTTTAGTGTTTCGTCGGTACTATTTATTGGCAGCATCAGATTTTGGATATCTTTACAAGAGGTCGTCTAGTCGAGAGTCGTCTAGTATCCATAACACAAGCCTTATTGAGCTTACTATGGGGCTAGTTCGATTTGTGTAAGATTGTCCCCTAATATTTATTATTATTATTATTATTTATTTACGGTGTACGCCATCTTGACGGTCATCAGCTACCTACGTCTCTTCAGATGCAGTTGCACACACGGGCGGCGTGATCCGCGTGACATGCAACCGCAACTGAGACCAATCGAATCAGATAGGTAATAGCGGAATTATAATGGGATAACAGACTTAGTACCAGAAACACCACTTAAAGAGATTCGCGTCGGCTGGTTTTCTATGCAAACAAAACTCTCCAAAAGCCAAAAAAAATATTTTAGCAAAAAACCATTGGTTTCATGTCCCAACTGTGCAATCAGTAAGTGAAAACCCTACTCCTGAAAAAGCCTTCATGACCCCATATTGTTAAATTACCGGTAGCACGTTAATTTAGATTTTTTGAGACTTCCCATTTGTTAAGCATAAAACATATTCAACCATGATTGCTGTGGAAGCTAATAATGACCCTCTTTTTGTTTATGATTATGAAGAACCGACCGAAGATTCGAGAATCATATGAAATCCTTTTTTACCCGACTGCGGCGAAGCCCAAAGGAGGGTTATTGCGTGCATGTGCTTACTCTAAACTCTGTGCTTATTCATGCAATCTTTCATCCTGAGGACAATTCCACGAAAATGTAACGGAAGTTACCATTTCATCGCGTGTTTTTTTATCTATGGCGTAAATTTAAGTATGAATTTTAATGTAGATAAGTATAACTTTAATCCCTACATAACTATATTGACACCTGAATTTGCACCATCAATGAAGAAACACGCGAGAAATTGGTAACTTACGTTACTCTCTGTCATGGAATTACCCCTGACAGCAAAACTTAGTCGATCGTTGAAGAGATAAAGTGAGTACGTACCCAATTAATAAATGGAAGGAATAATAATAAATGGAATGCATAGATGAAAAAAACAATGTATTTTATTGTTGATTTTTTCTAATTTTTATACCTAATTACTGTTCTAAATTTCTTAAAAAAACGTTTACAAAACTACCTACAAATGCAAAAATATCTTTTTACTTATCTATGAGTATCATCTATACAAAAACAGTAGACGCAGGTATGTATAACTTAACATGAACCACAAAAATTATAATTAGTTTTACGATCTATTTATTACAAAAATATCACAACAATATTTCTTTTTATAATTCTATTAGAAATTTCTAAGATTTTAAGGATAATTGGCACTAAATTCACCAATTAGATTCCGCCCACACCCACGCAATGGACAAATAGGTACCTACCTATTCAAATCATAAGAATTGATCGTCAACAAAAGAAAACAATATACCTAGGATAATATGATCGATATTGTATAAAAGGTGTTTGTGGATACAGAGAGTTTAATGTTCAAAATGATAGGTATGTCTTTTGTATTTTTACACCGCTTCTATTTTACTGGCGCCTTTAGTATATTTTTGTAAAGCAGTACTGAATCCTGCAACAACTGGGCTTCATATTTGTTCTTAGACTGCCAATCATTAATCAATATGTACTTTACTAATCTTCGAATAAATTACGTTTTTTAAGTACCTTATAAAACCTTATCGATGATTGAAATTGTTTTCTTGCGTTAAAGATAACTACCTACCTACTTCTTAAGTTTACCAAGCTACAAGAAAATGTTGAATGCTGAGTTAACTCTAAAATTAACAGTTTAACTTATTTTCTTAATACAGTCGAACCTCGATAAGACGAAATCCTCTATACCACGAAATAAAATCCCTTCCCTTCAAGCCCCAAAACCTCTATAAGTCGAATTATTAGACTCCTGTCTTCGATAGCTTCTGTAACTCGAAGTCAAAAAACCGGCCAAGTGCGAGTCGGACTCGCACACCGAGGGTTCCGTACAAACTCATAAGTAGATACATGAATAGTTCAAGAAAAACTATATGGCGATTAGTTTAGTAGGAGCAAATAAGTATGTGTTAAGATTTTTGCAAATTTCTCAAAAACAGTGCAAGTTAGGAAAACCGTTATATTTTTCCTGTAATATATAGGATGACATTAATAATTGGTAATTATTACAGATTTTTCTGTTCAGTAACTTCGAAGATAATAGGGGGGGAACGGTATTTTTTTTAACGTTTTTCGCCATAAATCAAAAACTAATTATTAAAAAAAAAATACAAAAATACTGTTTTAATCTACAAATTAAGCCCTTTCATTTGATACCTTACTCGATATAATAGCCCTACTTTCAATTTGCAAAGTCTCATTACGGACCCCTTTAAAAAAAAAGTAAAAAAGTTACAAGATTTTTTTTACATCCTATAAGCTCGGGTTAGCGGTTCTTAACACTATTCCAAATTTCAAGTCGATAGCATCAGTAGATCCTGAGATATCTTGCTGTGACAGACGGACAGACAGACAGACAGACAGACAGACAGACAGACAGAGTCGCACCATAAGGGTTCCTTTTTTACCATTTTGGTACGGAACCCTAAAACTACAGAAGCCTTAACCTCTATAAGTCGAACACGGGCCTATGAAAACCTCTATAAGTCGAAGACCTCTATAAGTCGATACCTCGTTAGCACGAGCTTTTTAGCGTTTCCCTTGAGTTTCTACTTATCGAGGTTCTACTGTATATTATATTTATTCTTCAAGAATAGAAAGGCGCTAGAATACCTTAAAATAGACAACCAGGAGGGAATCGGGTTCTACTTGGTTCCTCACCGCTGTAAATAATCCTACGTACATAAAGACGGCGCTAGCAACGGTTCATGAACAGCTTGTTTCAAAGCGGTCAAGAGTGGTCGCGCGACGCAGGAACACGCGGCTCGCCAGTCGTCCAGGTCGACAGCCCACAGCGCGGCGCCGCGCAGCCCCGCGCGCCTGCCCAGTGACGTCATCAGGTGCACCTCCTCGGGCCGCAGGTACGACGCCCACTGCGACCCGTATACGGCGTAAGTGCCTTTGCGTGTGCGAGTCTCGAGCCAGTCTTCGGGCTTGAATGAGCAGCGCTTTTGAAAAAAAGTAGGCTAAATTGAGCATTTATATAGAAGACAACGTTTTTGAAGATTAATAAGCTCTCAATACAGTGGTATAGGTTACGTATGGTATCCAGAACATACGTAAATCTATTTGAATCGATTAGCTTACATATGTGCCAGGCGTGACGCGGCTGCTTTCAAAATGACAAATTTCTATGGCACTATCTAATGCATGCGGAAGACGTAAATATGTTAGGACTGTTTTTCGAGAAAATTGGCGCTTTAAAATGTTTAACGGTTTAGTTATAGCTAATTAAACAAAAACAAACCTCATGATAAGCTAAAAAGCCCGGGACTCCAGTGAAGGGCCCGGGTGCGCCGGGGCCGAACACAGGCGCCCCCACCTCTCGGTTGGTGACAGTCCTCAGCGAGTATGTCCGAGCGTACGCCGGAACTCCTAACACTAGCTGTCTAGCTGGCACTACGCTAGCCCAGTATTCTATAGTTGTGTTCTGAAATAAGAATTGTTAAAAAGTTAACAAAAAATCGTTTTTTTCCTCGTGCTCAAAATTACCAGATGCTCGATTTATTAATACAGTCTACAAATCATTTAGTTTCTCAAGTAACCTACGATTTTATAATGTAGTGACCCGAATAGTATAACGGAAGTGTTTAAGATTGGAATCTGATAAAATGGGAATCTGGTATTCTGGGAATGCGGTATTTTGGACTCGAGGGTTTTTTTTAACCTCTTTACTTACAAAGTTATTTTCCCAAAGTTCTGTTGGTTCCAAAGGCATCAAATATCCCGTACGTCCAGTAGTAGTAGCGTAATAATCGTTAGCAGCGATAGCTATCCAGTCGACGGTTTCTTTGAGTATCGCATGGTCGTAAGCCATGGACGCGATTTCAGGGGACGCTGCTACCATGGCTGAGAATTCCAAGGCATGAGATCGGAGTTTACTGGATAACTCAAGCAGTAACGCGCTGAAATTATCCCGCTCAGTTGACTGTCTGTGAGACGAACAGTGGACCTAAAAATAAATACCAAAGTTTAAATGTCCTGAACTTGTGGAAACGTAACCAGTCCTGATATGAAAACAAAACTAACCTGATTACAATCAGGGTACTGCCAGGCAATTTGCAAGCCATCGAAGCTCCATTTTCGTAATAATTTGTACACAGATTTGATAAACTTCCTCCTATTGTAAGGGGTCGAAGACATTTCACGCCACTTTCCTTCCTCTGAGTCTTCGAGCCCTCCGGCGCCTAGAATCACTTTTACTCCAGTTTGCCGGAGATTTGTAATTTTCCCATAGAAATCTGGAATCATCCACAAATTTTATTGTTGGAAAAGCCATGCTTACTCTCAGAGTTGTGAACTGCAGCAAGTGTGTTTACCATTTTCTACATCAAGCTCTGGATTTCCGGGGACCAATTTGAAAGACTTCGGGTCAAGATGAGCCCAAGCATATATTACATGGGTACACATTGAAGCATCTAATTGCTCCGGACCAAAACTGCCATTTTCAGGTCTGCAACAATCAGTACGTTATATTAATATCGAACATACCTAAGTAATACATATGTAGTTGTGTTTACGGGTGGTTGACAGTTTGCTAAGAGATAATCAGATGGATTTTACCTGTAATAAGCCCAATTAGTGAAATAACACCCAACAATGGGCTTCTCTTCCGATTCCACGACGGTATTTTCTCCTTCTGCAGTTATTCTTAGATTTGCTTTGCCCCTGCATCGCGACTTTGATGGTATGTCGCAGTGATTCTGCAATGGAAAATAATTACCTATTTAGACGCAAGAATCACGATTCCTACAAACCGTATTGATAATATTGTAAACGAGAAATAATCGTATTGCAAACAAAGCTTACCCCGTTCCAGAGTAACCCTGACGGACAAGTAAGCTGCATGTATACTCCATTGAAGCACAGGTAATATTTATTGCAGTTGGCATCATCTCCTCTGAACGTCATTCCCGAGCACGGCTTGCCATCGAGATAACCCTATAAAACGGAGAATACGGATAAAAGATATAAATTTAGAACAGTTGGTTCCTGCAAGTACACTCGTAGGAAGAAACTTACAGTACTCTCAATGTCCGAGTCAATTTCAGGAGTCTCGGGAATCACAGGAATTTCAGGAGGCGCTGTTTCACTTGATGAATCGGTCCCACCTTCCACTGCGACTGCTGTTGGCACTGTAGCACCTGGTACTAAAAACATTGAAACAAACACTTTATAATACATTTTCCATGGTCCTGCGTTTGCTTTCCGGTAAGGATCTTGATTACAGTAAACGTTTTATTTACTATTACAAACATACGAGTATGCCTCGAAACTGAAGCTGTGTAAGCAGTAGTAAAGAACACACACTAACCTTCTTCTAGCGCACACGGCGGTGGTGCCTCCTTCCCTCTCAGAACATGGTTGATACTGGTTAACAACGGACTCTTGCCGCAGCCGCAGTACTGGCCCGTGAAGTCGTCCAAGTCTAGAGACCACACCATGCTGCCTCCCAGGCCCATTGCACGGGCGTATTCAGCTTTGTGCCGTGTCATGAAGTCGTCGTCGAACGAGACCCACTGGTCGCCGCGCGTGGCGTACGGACCCATACGGCCGCCGGGATCTCTGACCACTTGCCAGCCATGGACTCTGATGCGTTCGCATATCTGTCAAGAAGAATATGATTGGAATTTAAAGAAACAGACATCGAACTCTGCCTCTATTAATTAGTTAACGAATGCATCTGGTTTGGTGTAAGTACACGGAAGAAGAAATGATAGAAGAGCAAGATGCCGTAGGTTTTTTACTTAATGAAAATGGAATGCATTGACTCTACTCTTCATACGAGTAGGTATAACTAGAGTCAATGCATTCCGTGCCATCCATGCGTGTATTTCTTAGTAAGTAAGCTAGGTAATACAAAAAAATCGAATAAATTGGTGGTAAGTTTACCTCATAGAAAGCTAAGAAACCCCTGGCTCGGGTCTCGTCTCCCGGAATACCGCCAGAATCTGCGGGCGCGCTCAGGCCGTTGGCAGAGTTGTCCAGAAGTGAGAAAGACTGGCCATACATGGGTACACCCAAAACGAGTTTCTGCCGAGCTGCACCTTTGTGGATCCAGTAATGTACGGTGAAGTTCTGTTGAAAGAATCAATTGATGCTTACTGAAATTAAGTACTATTATAGAAAAGGCAACTAACTGTTCTTTCACTTCTCATGCTCGAACATCTAGTTGTAACTAGCTCTACTAGTTTTCATTTTGACATCGGTTTGTCTTTTTATCTCACATTCGAAGCGTAAAATTACAGCGATTAACGCGAGACTACAAACGCTGAATGCTGCTATGATATTCAAAGTGCATACACACACATGTTGTGTAATAGTTTTTACTTTTTATTACTTGCTTTGCTTGTCAAACAATCTGCTAAAACTATGAACACAGCTTACAAATTGATGTTTATAAATTTCTTCTGACTTTCAAGTCAAGGTTGTCTTTTTTACAATAGCTGACTCAGTGAAACTTACAGCGTTGAAAGTCATGTCATCGTCATCTTCGCGAGCGTACATAGGCGCAATGTGACCAGTTTTCTTGTCCCACTGTCCGTGGTAGTCGTAAGTCATGAGAGCAATCCAGTCCAGGTTCTTCGATAAGGAGGGCACATCGTATGCTGTGGGGTGTAAACCATGTAATGGACATATTGAATAATCACCATAAGCATACAGATTCATATCATTCTTAACAAAGGATTTCTGACGTCGATTGTACATAGGTATATTATATTGTGAACTCTCAACGTCTGTATAAAATAAATTATTAAAAAATGGATTACTAGTGATCAAGACTGTGACGAAGATCTCGCGACCTGCTTACCATAATCAATGACTCTTTTACTGCCAGAAACGGCGGTGGACAGAAGAAACCCTCGTGGACTGAAGGCGGAGTGGAGCTCCTTCACTAAGCTTGCAAACCCTTGCTTGTCGGAACTAGGTCCCTTTTCACACTCCACCTGTAATCAAAAGCGTGTTGTTTAAATTTGTGGATTATTGTAAGATTTACATGGAAGACGTTACATTTTTATAAAAAGGTGATCCCATATAAAAAAGAATTTTAGCTTACCTGCCAACACTTAGGATATTCCCAATCCAGGTCCAATCCGTCGAAGCCGAACTGCTCAATAAAGTCCAACGCATGGACGACGAACTTTTTCCTAGCCGAAGGGTTATTGACCAAGCGTGAGTATTTGTCGCCTGCAGAGTCATTCCAGCCTCCTAGACCAATGACAACCCGCACGCCTCGGGTCCTTAGGGCTGTTACTTTCTCATAAAATTCTGGGAAATAAATCAAACGACGAAATATTAAGATAGAAGATTACAAAAAGTCGCCATCGAAATTAGAATCTCTCAGCGAAAACAAAAAGTATAAGTTTCGATGGCGGCTTTTTTTGGGTCGTCATCAGTTTGCAGAATTAGGTTCTGATGAACTCGAGTGCAATTTGTACTTACTGTTCTCGACATCCAAAAATGTATCATGCGGTTTCATGACTAGGGTGTCAGCATCGAGGACAGCAAATGCGTAAACAACGTGTGTGCACAGCGAAGGATCAATGTCACTCGGAGTATACTTTCCTGGACCAGGCCTGAAAAGTTGTGTATAAATAGTTGAGATTATTATAGTTAGTTTTAAATTTTTAATATTACTTGAAAAATATGTGATCCAATGACTAACCTGTACCAAGCCCAATTTGTATAATAACACACCACTTTATATCTTTCTTCGACAATCGGAGTCATAGGTTTCTTTGTAGTTTGGACTATGGAGCTCATTCCTGATGTAGGTCTCATTGGCCGTACGGTTGTGCTTGGTTTTGTGTAGCCTGGCCTGACTTCTATATCTTCAAGATCATCATCTATATCTATCGCTGGCCAGCTTGTGGTTGATGGATAGGTTGGATTCGGTGGAACAGGTTCTAATTCTATCTTCGGATTAAGTAAACCTTTCTTGATTGTGCTGAGCAGTGGGTGTTTGCCTTGACCACACCTAGAAATAATTGGTATTAATAATGAGACTAGTACTTAAAAGGTATAAACAATAGTATTGTTTCAGAAGAAGCAATTTAACACAG
Organism: Eudemis profundana; assembly: GCA_947034925.1. Lineage (NCBI taxonomy): Eukaryota > Metazoa > Arthropoda > Insecta > Lepidoptera > Tortricidae > Eudemis > Eudemis profundana. The sequence continues at coordinate 17,885,553 of OX344802.1, read as the reverse complement.
GAGAGCAGCAAATTACTTACCTGTTCCTAAAGTCGTCAAGATCCAATGCCCAAATCATACCGCCTCCAAGATTCAAAGACTTAATGAACTCAGTTTTCTTTTTAACCATTTCTACGTCGTCGAAACCCACCCACTGGTCACCTTTGTAAGCGTATGGACCCATTCTTCCGTAAGGATCTCGTTCCACGATCCATCCATGATTTCTGATTCGGTCACAAATCTGGAATTAATGAATAGTGTAATCATTAACAGTCCTATAATACTGTATTTCTATTTTGTCAATAAAGATGTCTTTATATGGAGATTTACCTCATAATAGGCTAAGAAGCCTTTAGCTCTAGTGTATTCCCCTGCTTCGCCTCCCGCCACGGCGGGTAAGTTCAGTCCGGTAGCGTCGCCTCTGCCGAGTAGATACGGATCTGTGTCCCATTTGGTTCCAGTCGTGAAGGTCTGTCCATACATAGGAATGCCCATCACGAGCTTCCTTGACGGTGCCCCTTTGGCCATCCAGTAGTGCATAGTGTAGTTCTAAAAAATTGATCCTATTATGTATATGTTTTTAAAATGGCAGCTGAAACTAAATGAGAATATACGCAAGGTGACATACAGCGTTGAAATAAGTAGTGTCGTCATCCGGATGATAGTAAAGTGGTGCAACATGTCCAGTTTTCTGGTCCCACTGTCCGTGGTAATCGTAAGTCATGACAGCGATCCAGTCGAGGTGTCTGGCCAGCACTGGGACGTCGTAACCCTCGTCTATGACCTTCTTGTTGGGTGACACCGCAGAGGACAGAAGCAATCCCTTGGGCTTTAATACCGCTGATAACTCACGGACTAGGTCCGCGAAGCCTTCTTTGTCGGAGTCAGGGCCCTTGGAGCAATCAACCTGCGAAAAATATGTATTAATCAGTAATTAATCTCTACTACTAATTCTTATTGATATAACTATGAAGATATATTCATAATACTCGTATAAGCCGACCACGAAGTAGGAACCTTTGGCCAGCAATCAGCGGAGTTTGTTGATTAGAAAAAATGTCTGAGCGTATAATTTAGAAGACATATCAAGGATTACAAATTGAATGCTCTCTTCCTATTTTTTCCAACATATTCTAGTCCTTGCTGTTAAGAAAGTGTAGCTTGCAAGCCTTTATATTAGTTTAAACTAACCTGCCAGCACTTCGGATATTCCCAATCCAGGTCGAGTCCATCGAAATTGTACTTCTCTATGAACTGAACGGCGTGCGTGACGAAGCGCGCTCGCGCAGCCGGATCGTTTACGAGCTTTGAATATTTGTCACCTTCGGAGTCGTTCCAGCCGCCTAACGCCAGCGACACTTTGACCCCGTGCCGCTTGTATTCAACTACACGTTCATATAGACCTACAAAAAAAAGTTGAGAGTAACGGTAGGCTGTTTGGTGTGACATATCATTTTTCTGCCCGCTGCGCTAAACGAAGTTGCCATTTTCCTGCTCCCTCGAACAGAAAAACTGTGTATACACCTTTGCCAGTAAATAAAAAAGCCTCAGATCACATGCTCGTTCGACAATTACATGTGATCTGAGACATTTCTTACTTTACTGGCTTAAGTATGTAATATAGGTAGGTACTATTGATTGTAATAATGCTGGTGATCAAACTTTGTCCTGGCATGTGATGTGAATTCGCAAAAAAAAGGACTGACTCATTCTATTTTTCAAAGGACGCGGACAGTCAAGAAGAAAATACAGAGAAAGGATATTTAATCAAATCATTGGACAAATATACTTATGTTCAAAGATTTCTTCACTTACGATTATCGTAGTCCGCCCAAGAGTCGTGAGCCGTTATGAGGCCATCGCTGCCGAGCACCGCGAACCCGTAAACAATATGCGTACACAGGGATGGGTCGATGTCTTCGGGGCCGTACTTGCCCAAACCAGGCCGATACCAAGCCCAGTTTGTGTAGTAGCACACTACCTTGTACTTAGCTAGAAAGAGAACAAATTATCAGTAGGTACAGGTAGTACGAAAGATGAAGATCCATGAGATAAGTTCCATAAAGAAAGATAAAATAATGTGTTAAGTTACTTAAAACTCATTATTGTCTTAATTGTTCTATTGGTGTTGTTTTAATTTAAAAGTTTCATGATAAACATTTGACTGCAGTGTGTCATCTGCTAGAGTATGTGCTCCTTTACCGACCGTTAGGTATTCTATTATAAAATGTTTACTCACTGTTGAGTAGAGAGGGCTTGGAAGATACATCTGGTTGCGTGGGAGACGGCCCCGAAACCACTGATTGTACCGGTTTAGGAGGCTCCATGTGCTCGTGATCCGGACTGGGTTTGGAAGGCATTTCCAACATCGGTCTGGTGGTTGTCATGCTACTCTTGCTTTTGCATTTCGCGTTCTTAGGCCAATCGCAAATTTGCTTTTCCTAAAAGAATAATCCTTTATTAATTTAATACTATTGAGATATACAGGGTGAAATTTTGAAAATCCGTTCAGGGCCCATATTTAGGCTGTCATGATGAAGGCACTAATAACTAAACTAAAATGGATCTGGAGGGTGAGCTAACGACAGAATTGTCTAGGACCTAGACAATCCTGAGGTTACAGAACAAATATTTCCTAGACCCTAGGTAATATGTGTTCTGGTTCAAACCTTTTTGTTTTGTTTCGTGGACTTTGCCTGTTTAAAAGCTAATGATACTCACTTCATTCCAATGAAGGCCTGCGCTGCAAGGGAATTTTTCAAACTTGCCGAAGAGGCAGTGTCTGTAGTGAGTGCAATCTCCTTCAACCTTGGCGTATTCACCATTGTCGCACAGTTCTGTGAATCGTCAAAATATTACAATCACAATTTAGAATAGCAACCGATTGTTAGATATCAGAATCACAATATACCTAGGTACCTATATTATTGGCAACTTACCTATGTTGGTGAGGAGAAAGAACATGCCGCATGCGGGATAAGGGTAAATGAAACGGGGAAACTTTGTACACGTGTAGTTTATTATAATATACACATAAAACTTATTATTATATTAGTAGATAATTATTACTCTACGTACTGTATACTTATTATCACAGCGTTATTTACAACAGAAAGTTAAACACGTACATTAAAACGTAGGTACTGAAAAAGCTTTCCTCTTTGAAGATGATAGAAGTAGTAACAATTAGGTATCTCAGTTAGGGTTGCCAGATTGAATTACCCTATTATCGGGAGTAGGAAACAATATGTCGGGATTTTGAAACTTTGGTTGGGAGATGCCCCGCGCGCTCGACGCGCGAGCTTTTTTTTTTAGCCTGAAAGAGCAGAAATTTTCGCTGGCCGGACCACCTTGAGTGGACTAAATTTTAAAATGAAGTCGTTTGTCGGGAGATTTTCTTCTTTGTTGGGAGTCGGGAGGACATACAAAAAATCGGGAGAATCCCGCCCATTCCCGACCATCTGGAAACCCTAATCTCAGTTAATAAAACATTATTTATGTACCTTACCTATAAACATTGAAAAATTCATATTCATATTATACAAGGAACCCGTATTACAAAAATCCGACTAAGTACACCCAATAAGACGAAATACATACCTACATCAAAGAGCAATCCCGCGAAGATCGATCAAAATTTTAAAGATTTTCAGACTAATCAAGGTTAGGAGAGAGGTAATGACATAAACCAATGTTTCTGAACCTTTTTCACGGGCCGACCTCCGTGTGAAAACATTTCGCGACCCCCTACCCTCATTATCTATTTTAGTTTTTGAGCCCCCTATATCTATTTGAGTTTATTTGTATTTGCATTTGCTTTTTCCTTTTTGCCTGAGTCTTCGCGACTCCCGCCCTCCCCACACCTGAATGACCTACATCTACCTTTCTTAATTTTACATCCCGTATACTAATATACTGCCCAATTACCCGACCCAACAACTCAGGACAGAGTGTCTTGGCGCCGTAGAATTAGGACAGCCGACCCCAGTGGCATAGCGACGTAAAACGGCGCCCAGGGCACGCATCCAAACTGCGCCCCTTTGTTTCTTTGTGACACCCGGGGCGGATAATCCATGTGAAATTGCGGCGGGGGGGGGGGGGGGGGTGTTGCATTTCGGATTTGTGCCCCCCTCCCTCCTTGTTGGCGCCCAGGGCACGTGCCTTGCCTGCACCTTCCTCGCTACACCACTGGCCGACACCACCTAATGTGGTACGGAGGGGTGGATTTCATAGCGTTTCAAACGCCGTCATCACCATCACCAATCCCGAAATTTCGACGATTCACTTTAAAATCCGAAAGTAGTACCTACTATTTCCATGCTTAGATAAAAAAATACGTAGTTTTTAAAAAGATGTCATCATAATATCGGGATTGGTGATGACGGCGGTTGAAACGCTCCGAAATCCACCCGGGGTCAAGACACAGAATATACTACTAAACTGCCCCTGTTCATAAACAGTAGTTTCGTACTAACTTGTCTGATCCTGGAGTTGCATGGAGGCGGGCGCGCCGGCGGGGCGCATGGCGCGGCGGTCGCCGCACGAGTCCTTGCGCGGGAAGTCGCACTGGCCGCTCGCGCTCCACACCAGCCCGGGCGCGCAGCTCTGCGCCACCAGCTGCCCGTTCACGCACACGAAGAACTTCTCGCATTGAGGGTGCGGGTGGTATGTGCCCGTTTGGCAGCGCTGACGAGATAAAGGTAATCATCAATGTCTTCACTTATTCCAACTCGAGTTGAGAGAGCCGGACTATGTGGCCCAAGTGGTCCAACTAAATCAAGGTAGACTAGATGTACACATTCGATTGTCCTCTAGGTGGTTAATCTTACCGTTCAGGCATTCACAACATGACTGACATGGTCATCCCTCTTGATATATGATGAATGTAACTAACATCGACACTACCATGCCAAAGGCGTTTGTTCTCTGTGCTCTTATCATCTTAGAACTAGTGTCCGACCGAAACTAGTTTTCACGGCAGAAAACCGAAACCGAATTTCGGCTTTGATCTCAGTTTCGGCCGAAACCAGAACCGAAACCGAAACTTCCGTATAAAGTGTTGTTCCATGTTTTCGTGGGAAGATAAAAAAAATACTATCATAATCAGTCAGTCTTCATTTTTAAATTACATATTAGTCATTTAGTCTCTGATATTTAGAGTAATTATAAATATAACATATTATAAGTTCTTATTTCGAATAGTTCATCTGTGTTTTTTGAAAAAAATACTGTCCGATCGCAGTTCGAAACCAAACAAATTCAGTTTCGGTTTCGGCCTTAGTTTCGGCCGGATGCGGCCGGAATCGAAACTATGACGAAACCCGTTTTATTGCCGAAACTAGGCCGAAATCAAAACCGAAACCGAAATTTCGGTCGGATTCTATTAGAACGCATTTTAGAGGAATTATAACACGTAACATACATTAGATTAGATTAGAAATTCGTGAAATTTGGCCGATTGAAACTATGATAGTAAATCATACCGATGGCGCGGTGGTAAGGTTTTCTGTAGTCTGTGTGGTTGGTTTTCTCGAAGTGGTCCACGTCTGCTGCGGTCTCTTGGTCGATGTAGGCTCATACGACGGAGTCTTCGTGGCGCCAGGTTTGGCTGAACAAGAAATGTCAGTTCAATACATCGTACCCTTGGTAAAATAAAGCCGTACCTATGTGACTTTACGTCCAAAGTGCTTTTATTACGCGAATGTTACACAAATCGTACCCTTGGTAAAATAAAGCCGCATCTGCAAAATGACGACTTTTCAGGGGAAGCGTTTAAATCTTTTTGTTTCGTATAATTTACAGCATTTGTGTAACATTCGCGTAATAAAAGCACTTTGGACGTAAAGTCACATGCGGCTTTATTTTACCAAGGGTACGACATGTTAATCATACCTATCTAAGAAATGAGATTAGTTGAGATTGTTTAATTAAGCCTAATAATAGTGAAGAACTATACTTAATTAGACCCGTGGCAAATTCATCAGATCACCCCTACTGAGGGTCCTCATTTGTATCTCCCCTTTCGCAATGCCAAAAATGAACCCTTATAATCACGGCCCTTACAAGTGGGGCCCCCGACCAGGCGCCCGTGGTAGGTATTTTGCCCTCCCTGCCACACTATTGTTACGCCACTGGCTATTAAAATACTAACTTTCACACATAGCAAATTCCATCCAATCGCAGCGGTTGGTGCGTTTGTCCCAGTGCAAGCCAGGAGGGCACAGCTGCTTGCGCCAGCGGCCGCTCACACATAATAAATACGCGTCACAGCTGTTGGCTGCGGTAAGCGATTCGCTGGAAGTGCACTCGCTGTCTTCTGCAGGTACGTTGCTAGGCTGAGCTGAAATGATAGCTTGGCGTATAAAAGTCTGTTTTCACTGACTCCAGGATCAAACTTCTCCCGTTTTAAAATTCAAAACATTGAGGAAAGACTGTAACTCTTAAGTTTGCTTTTTCACTGTATACTTAGGTATACTGACATCATATTAATATAATGCCTTATCAGTATCAGTTCCTCTGTTCATTGCTGTTTGCCTTATTATAATATAAAAAATACAGCAGCACATTGTTGTGAAACTATACCTACCAGTGGCGGGCAAGCCGATGCGGATTTGGTGTACATTTTCCTTAACAGCTATAGAATAAGGTGCTTAAGTGCCTGATATTAGGCAAGCCGGTAGGAATCGAGTTCTTTGGACGCCACGCCACTGATACCTACTAAGTATTTTTAGAAACTTACATGCAGTAGTAGGTGGTCTTGTTGGCCTTGGTGGAATAGTTGTTCGTGTTGTCATGACGGCGGACGTGCTTGATGAACCTGCAAGTAAACATGATATCGATAATGAAATCGCGCTGTACTGTATGCGCATATTTAATGAATAACGAGTCCCGGTTAGACTTTTAGTTCCTTGTGATGAAAAATGAAAACGAGGTCTAAGGAGCACTGTTACCCAGAAAATACCCTGTTCAGTCCTGACTTATATTTAAAACATCAAAGTAAGACACAACTGTCGTTACTCATTAGCCATAGTCCGATAAGAGTATACATACCTAGGTACCGCAAAACTGTACCAAACTGTCTGAGCCAGACTTAAGAACGCCTTAAACTTTGAAGTTGTTTCATAACTCACTTTGGCACTTTGCGTATTGTGGCCAATCGCAGTTGTTCTTGGTAGGGCTCCAGTGGAGGCCGGGGGCACAGCGCTGCTGGCGCCACACGGAGCCGTCGCAGTGCAAGTACGCATTGCAGTCCCCTGCCACTGGACTGTACGCTTGACCGTTGCATGGAGTGCCATCCAATGAGTCACCTATTTATTCAAAAACGTAAGTAAATCCTTAAATCGCCTAAGTAAATCTTCTGAGTCTTAATTACTCTAAATTGCTTTTTTTTCAATGCATGTAGAAGTCACCGCTTTTGAAATAGCCTCATTAAGCTTGATTTGTTGGTATATTTGTAGGTATATTGGTTTCAAATCTTCTAACAGCCTTTTCCACTATAATATCTTCTAACCGATAAACCGATTCTAATAAAACTTCGCAGTCATTACTCGTGACAATATAACATGATCATTTCGACTTGGTTGAGTGTCTAGCGATGGAGTGAGGAGATGGCTATTGGAACAGCTACGCTAGTTACGAAACATAAATTTTTAACCTAATTTTTTTTTATGTTATTTACCTACTTGTTATCAAACATTGAAGCTAATATTTTTACTAAAAAAACCTGACCGCGGTGCACTTTAAAAGAGCATAAAATCCGCCATTTTGTTTATTTTCACGAACTTCATACTCGCGCCATCAGTACGAATCTAACGATGTATGATTTATCAAAATTGTACCGTTGAGTAGTCCGGAAAAGTATTTGCATACTACGGAAATTACAAAAATCTTCTTGATAATAAGTAGGTACATATTTGTTATAAACAAATAGGCCGGCAGACATTGAAATTCATTAAAATAACGTTATATGAACTAGTCATTGAATTATTCTAACTAGTAAGTAAGAGCTACCGCTTTGGAGAACGAACCCTATATTACGAAGAGGCGAGTACACGCAATGACATTTCCGAGAACGTGATTACGTTAACTTTATTAATAAGATTTAGTTTATTGCTCTCCTTAAGAGGAAACAGTAAGGTCGAGAGAATTGAAAATTAGGTATTTGTTAAATGTGTCGCTATCCCGCACTGCCCGCCTCTCCCCCGCAGAGCGCGATAGAGACAACTGCAGCTTGGACCGAAAATACCTTTTAAAATTTCATGAAAACAACGTTTCGTAGTCCCCTGATTTCTTCCCCAAAACTTAACCTATTTAACTAATTTTTTCATTAAACATTAAAGAAAGGCTTCGGCCGTGTTCCTATGTTGCCCTTTTTTTTAATAATCTAGTTAAATTTGTTTTCTGGATGTGTGAACACAGCGGAAAATCTGGCATTTTTTTTAGGTTTTTGAAGGTTAATATCTCTTTTGAGAATCAATTTATCGTAAAATGGAAAACATAGGAACATATCAATAGTAGCCATAGATTTTTGGACAAAAAATGATTGCTCTACTGGCATTATCCAGGGAGGAAACAGGGGACTACGTTTGTATGGAAAAACTGCCCTCCTATTTCCTCTTAAAGCCAAGCCCTCTTCGAGCGTATTGAGCAACGTGGACATGTCATACAGTACGGACCTACACAGAATAAGCTACACTTAACTACCTAGTGCTTGACAATGTTATTACAGGTCAGTCACTTAACTAAATCACCATTTAAACGTAGCGAGAACTCGTATGCGAGTTTCATTTCATTGCGGCGTTTGATCGATCGAACTCATCGTATACCTAGCTAGCCTGCATTGTACTAAAACTCGCATCATACGAATTCTCGCCTCGTCTAAATGGGGCCTAAGACTGTAGCTTCGCGGCCATGGAGGGGTGTAGGAAAGGGACGTAAAACCTTCAGAATCTGCAAATTCAAACTTGTTAATTTGTCCGTCGCATCTCCCAGTCTGCCCACATACAGCGAGCGACGTCAAAGTTAAGTGGATACACCTATAGCTTTGGTAAGTTGTAGATACGTTTCACATTTTTAGGAAGTACCTATAGATGTTTTAAAATATTTAGATAGATACAATCTGAATGGACATATATTTTTTATTTGATATTCGTTTATATTTTTATTGCGTGTTTCAATCGGCGATCTAGTTAATACATAGAGTTTGAATGTCCTTCCATTCTATCGTCACGATTATAAAAATGTCTACGACTTCGATACACGCAGTCGCATTACAAAGCCATTTAATTTTTTAATAGCCTAGATTGTATCGAATCGTGTTAAATTACCTATAAAAAAGTACGAGCGGACCTAGGAACATACATAGATACGTACATACATACAGGTCAAACACATAACCCTCCTTCGCCGCAGTCGGGTAAAAAGAGGGTCCTTACTAGAACTCGCTGGTGGTTCAGTGGCTGGCTTCCGTGTTGTCGTGGTAGTGGTACTGGTGGTGGTTCGTCTGGTGGTGGTGGTGGGTTTCGTGGTGGGTCTCGGTGGGGGCCGAGACGTAACTGGCGCCAGTGTGCTCGTGGCTGTGCTACCTTCGCTGCCTGATGTAGCTAGGGATCAAAATAACTTAGATTTATCAAAACAGATTTAACAAAACATGCATGGAGCTCTTGCTTGCAGTCGTTCGGTGCGTCATGGCAATCGTCCGCAGTGCATGGCTCCTACTATATGGCTGACCCGGCACTGGGCACTGGAAGGTAGAACTGACCTGTGCACTTGGCGAAGCTTGGCCAATCACAACGCGTAGCAGAGGTGGACCAGTGCAGGCCGGGTGCGCAGCGATGCTTGCGCCATACACCACCCTCGCACTGGAGGTAGCTCTCGCAGTCGCCCGGTGCGTCACGGTACTCGCCCGCCGTGCACGGGCTGCCTTCCCCTACACAAACATAATGCACTCCTTACTGAATGTACTTTATGCTATTTGTGGGCGGGCTGACCCCATCATCCCATCATCAGCCTTTTTGCCCGATATTTATTAAATTAGAACAGCGTCAGGGCCCATATAGATATAGAAGGTAGATAAAGTACGCGGAGATTTAGGTGGACAATGAGAGGGAAAACGAGACGTTTACTATATAATAATTATGTATAGGTACTTATATCATGTGTGGTCTATTCTTTTTCAGCATACAACTTACCGGACTCTCCCGGCCCCGTTTGAGACACGGTGGTCTTTCTAGTGGTAGTAGTAGTCTTGACAGTCGTGGTGGTTGGTTTCGCAGTAGTTGTAGTGGGTTTCATCGTAGTGGCCTGAGACCACCAGGTCTGCGCGGTGGAAGGCGTGGTGGGTTTCATTGTAGTACTAGTGGCTTGAGACCACCAAGTCTGCGCAGTGGTCGCTGTGGTGCTCTCTGGTTTCCATGCTGGCCATGTGGTTTGCGTTGTCGGGTGATCGTGACCTGGGTGGACGTGGTCGCCGCCGGGGATGCCGGCAGATCCTGGTAGACAGAGATTAATTATAAAACAATGGAGGTAGGTAACTTACTTATACAACAATGATCTAGGGATTATCCACAATCGAATTTACATCGTGTAATTATCGGATTACATATAGAGGGTTCTTTGTATAAATAGAAAGAAAAAGAGAGGAACAGAGAGTTGTATACTAAGGTAAGACGACCTTTTAAAGATGATTAAGCTAGCCGTCAGCTAGTCGAGCAAGATCCGCTAAAAAGCGTCTCTTAAATGTTCCTTCTTCTCAATCTAAATTCTATACAAACTCTTTTACATTCCAGGCCATACGATTATGGAACTCGTTATCTCTCGAGTTATCTCTAGTTTAGCGGTTAATATTTCCCCCTATTTATTTATTTGTATTTATGTATGTATGTGTAGGTTTATACATCTATTTTATTTCTGTATTTTTATCCTTGCCCTCGCGGGTATTTACTTTTGGTACTTAATTAGCTCTCGCTTTGTTACCCTTCGCACCACCTACGTTTTGGTTTATTTTTGTGTTAATTCCGCTACCCAAAGATTGTCTGGAAGAGATCGCTCTTCAGCGATAAGACTGCCTGTTGTCTACCTTTTACGTTGTTTTTATTATGTAATGTACCTTTGTTATGTATTTTCTGGTGTGCAATAAAGAAGATTTGTATTGTAAGCTAGGTTAACAGTAACATCACGACAGCAGTTGGTGAAGTCATCCAGATCTCGCTTTCACTAAAGCCTTAAGTAAGGTAAGTTACCGTCAGATGCGATAGTAGTTGTCGTAGGCGGCGGCGGTGTGACGGGCTGCGGCGGGCGCTCGCAGGCGGCCGAAGGCTGCGGCACGGCGCGGCCGAGCGCGCGCCCCGCGGCGCGCAGCAGCGGCCACGGCTCCCCGCAGCAGCGGTTGTTGAAGTCGTCCAGATCCATCGCCCACACTGTCACACCGCCCAGGCCTTGACGCATTGCCCATTCCACCTGAGGAATGAAAAAGGATATTAGATGAGTAATCCGACGTCATCGTCATAAATAGGCAATTTTAATACATACTCGAATGGTAAATTGCCTGTTACTGGTTACCTTTTAGTGTTAGTTTAGTTTTTAGTATACATACATAATATTATTATAGGCAATAGCAGTCACACTTGCCTTGTAGCCACACTTACCAGTAGGCATGGTTACAGAGCGAGAGGAGTGAGCCCCACATAACCCCCCCAACCAACATCTGGCCTCCCTAGGGGGGGTATGCGTAATGCATTTCCCCACCGAAAAAAAAAAGTTATGTTTACGGGGCAAGTGTAACTGCTCTTTATTATCACGTAAGTAATTGCGCTTTTAAAACAAATTACAGCTGTAATTCTTCGTAAAAAAAGGTGGATTCACATTTTTGAGTTGAGGTGGCGTAATAAAACACCTTTCAAACTACCGCTATTCAAAATTTTGACCGTTACACATTAAGAACAAAGGAACCAAAATCTAGTAATTTCGAAGAATCCGTTTATCTGTGTCGTTTTGCACATAAATGACAATCTTAATATAAACTATTTCGCTTATTGCGTTAAGATTCGTGCCCTTAATTGGAGAGCTTAAGAAAGTATGTCAATTCTGTAATATTTTTTAATTGTGGTAAGCCCATTGATATGTTACACTTGCCTCCATGTCAGGGGTTGCAAACATATTGAGGTATTTAACCTGTGCTTTATTACTTAATTTAGATACGTTTAAAATACTTCGTTGTTTATATTGCGTTGATAATGATGTGCTGCTAAGTAAGCTTGATGACATTGGCTTCTCTCCCAAGTTACTTGCCTTTTTTGCAAGTTATCTGCGCGATCGAGAGCAGTATGTCCGACATGGATGCTTTGTCTCGTCATCATATCACACCCGATCTGGCGTCAGTCAAGGCTCCATTCTGGGACCTCTATTGTTTGGAATCATGATAAACGATCTCAATTCGGTTCTTCGATCAGCTCAATGCCTATTATACGCCGATGATTTAAAGCTCGTATATGGCGTGGAGCAAAGAACTGACTGTGATTCGCTGCAAGAGGACATCGACTCGGTTTTCCGGTGGAGCCTGGAGAACAAACTTCATTTTAATTTTGAGAAATGCTGTATCTGTTCTTATAGCCGCACACGTAGTCCCTTGCATGTCCAGTACATGCTCGGGCCTGAACCCATCAACCGTGTCCTCTCTGTTAAGGATCTAGGCATAGTCTTTGATACGCGACTTACTTTTCATGATCACATTTCATCCCTTGCTGTGACCTGCTATCAGAGACTAGGTTTTATTATCCGCAGCCTGCGGAATTTCCATGACCTTTTGTCAATGAAATTAGTTTATAACGCATTAGTTAGGAGTAAGCTGGAAACGTCTTCGCTCATATGGCAACCGTATGAAGCTAACGTATAGCCTCATATTAGAAAAAATACAAAAGGTATTTCTTAGATTTTTGTATAAAAAAAAGTATGGGTATTATCCATACTTATATCCAACAAAATATCTTCTTGGTACTCTAGGTTACAACTCCCTGGAGGTCAGGCGCAATTATAGTTTGTTGGTCACTGCGTGCCGGGCCCTGCGAGGAGAGTCGGACTGTCCGGAACTAGTGGGTCGACTTGTGCGACTCTCTGTTCCGGATGTGCCCAGGATAACTCTCAGGACGCGACAACGCGAGTTATTAGCGGTGCCAGAGGCCCGTACTGTGTTCCGCAGAAATTCGCCGCTGCTTCGCGCTCTCTCCCAACTTAATGCGCTCATGGCATCGGCACCCGAGTGCGACCTTTTTGCGTGGCGATGGGCGGCTGTGTGTACGGAATGTCTGAGATTCTGTGAGGCGATGGATGCCAAGGAATCAACTGTGCCATTGTAATATTTAAGTATTGTTATTTGCTAGTTATAAGTATCATGACGCATTGGATCGTCTGTAATGTCATGGTTACTCAATTAAAAAAAAAAAAAAAAAAAAAAAAAAAAAAATTATTTGGATAATATTACAGGTCATAAGTTTAATTAATTGTGTAGCACGGGTGTTACTTACTACACTTAAAACTTTCAATTGCATTTACAATGGCGTCACTGATACGATATGTTGCCGTAACAAATCCTACTACCTAGTATTATAAATGTGAAAGTATGCCATAATATTTGGAGTTTTGGAGGTTTTTACCCGACTGCGGCGAAGCCCAAAGGAGGGTTATTACTAAAGTAAATAATGCGGTACCTAACAGCTGAATGGATTGTGATGAAATTTGGCATGCCAATAAACCAAGTTCTGGATCAAATCATAAGATACTTTTATAGTGGGAATAACGTGGGTGAAGCCGAGGGTAAATGCTAGCGTTCAATAATTCATGATTATGACCATTTTTATGTCGCTAATCACATTATGTACGTATATGCACGCACTTTATATTACCCCCGTTTAATTAAACCCGAAACTTTGTTGCAGCATGGACCTATCCACATGCAAGGCCGCGTCATGCTCGAGGACCCGCTTCAAACATCTGCTCTTGTTGGTCATGATGTTCGGCGCCAGTGTCGTCGTGTTTTTAGTTCTGAACACCAATCCCAGATATTTTATACAGAACAATCACAGAGGTTACGTAGAGCGACGGTATTCCGAAGAGTATCAACCCGATAACCTCAGTGCGATACGCTCAGAAGGCTGTCGCATACCCCTCATGGCGGGGGCTGATGATTTAATCCGAAAATTGGAGGTTAGTGTAAATAGCATGACACCCTGCACACCTTACCCTTTGTTGGATTCGAATAAAACTCACATTTGGATTAAAAAGGAGAATACGCTTCTTTATAATTTAAGTAGTTCCAGCAAATTAATATGTTGCTATAAATCTTTTTATCGTCCAAAATCGATAGATGACATTACGGCTTCTAAAATTGATAATCGGGTCAAATACAATGGCTGTCGTAACTTTTCAGATACAATTGAAGTGCACGATGAATTCGTCAGAGTGATTTGCAGTGACAAATTACAACTATTTGACTCTTTTTTTGTATTTGCTCAGAAAAGGAAAATCAAACTAACAAAAAAGAAAATTAAGCTAAATAAAAACCTGCCTTACAACATATTGATTTTGGGAATAGACTCAGTATCTAGATTCAATTTTCATAGAACAATGCCCAAAACTGTAAAAATTTTGAAGAATTTGGGTGCTGTAGAGTTGTTAGGGTATAATAAAGTGGGTGACAATTCATTCCCCAATATAATCCCTCTGTTACTGGGCATGAAAGATACGGAGATAGAAGAAACATGTCTTCTAAACAGGGGGTCGGCTTTTGACAACTGTCCCTTTATATGGGAACGAGCCCAGAAAGTTGGATTCGTAACGGCGCTGGCCGAAGACACTTCTAAAGGGGGTACGTTCAACTACGCGAGGGGTGGGTTTTTGAGTACTCCCACTGACTATTACCTGCACACATTCATTCACCAAGCAGAGCAGCATACGCAGAAAAAGACGAAAATGTGCATGAATGAGAAATTTTTGTACAAGATACTTTTAGACTATGTCGAAGACCTGACGACGATGCAGAAAAGAAAACTATTTGGCTTTTTTTGGGAAATGACTATGAGTCACAATAAATTAAACTATCCGATGGTGATGGACAACAGTTACAGTGAGTTTTTCAACAGGTTGCATTCCTCGGGCTATCTGAATGAAACAATTATTTTCGTATTGAGCGATCACGGTATGAGATTTGGTAAATTTCGGTTAACCAAGCAGGGGTTTCTGGAGGAAAGGTTACCCTTCGTTATGGCATTAATGCCTCCATCGTTCCACAATAACTTCAGGGAGGCTTATAACAACCTTAAACTTAATAGTCAACGTTTAAGCACGCCTTTCGATATGCATGCTACTCTATCAGATCTAATAAATCTAACAAATATTCAAAATGAAAACATAAATTCCCGAAGTAACGAGTTTTTCTCTATTCATCGAGGTATCAGTTTGTTTTTACCAATACCGGGGAATAGAACATGCAAAGCAGCAGCCATAGATGACCATTGGTGTACATGTTATCGAAGTAAAAATATGACATCGAATAGTCGCACAGCGAAGAACGCTACTCAGCATGTAGTATCGCATTTGAATGATATTTTAAAGGACTATCCGCAGTGTGCTGCGCTGAAACTTGCCGAAATACTAAAGGTAACTCGACTGTTGACTGGCAACTTCAAAGAGAGCAAAAACGGTTCGATAGTGTTGACTGTGGTACTGCAGACGAATCCTGGTGGCGGGGTGTTTGAAGCTACGCTGGGGCGGGAAGGTGGGCCAGGTGGCCTTTGGTCTCTCGCGGGATCCGTGAGTCGACTTAACCTGTATGGCAGTCAGAGCTACTGTGTTCCAATCGCTGAACTCAAACTCTACTGCTATTGTAAAAATCAACATTGACTACCACAGAGACGGCAAATGCAAAATAAATGAAGAAATGCGGTTTGAGTATAAATATGTTGTAAGTTAGTAATTCCTCTTACCGTTTTTTTGGGAACAATAAGGTGTACTAATAGATAGGTCGTAGCATAGGATCGCCCCAGGATACCGCTGAATTTATGCCTGAATTATGTTCAGATCACCATTCTCTATCGCATGAAACAATCAGTATTTTCCGCGATCGTAGCCCGATTTGTCTCGCCCTCCCGGACTACATATCAGCTAGGAGGTTCGATAAACTTTAAATAAGTGAGTATCATATAAGATGATCTAGTACCAACTAGAGGTGTGCGCCGATGGCTAAATCGTCGGCGGCGGCCGCCGGTCAAAAATTGACCGGCGGCGGCGGCGTAATCGGCGTGATCGGCGTGGTAAACACAATAAGTAATTATGCATATTACAGTACATTTCTACACATATAGTGAAACGGTCGGGCTATATGAGCATCATTCGGTCGTTTCAAATAGTAAGAAAAATTACCACGGGTCTTTGTTTTAAAAGCAGTAGTTCCATAAAATGGTCAAGTCATACATACTTATTGACCGAGATATAGGGTTTAATAAGTTAGCGCCTTAAGCTTGTCTTTATGAGATCTGGTAACTTTTTCACTGTAAAAATGAAAGTAGCAGTATTTTGGCTAGCTATTTTATATTCTATGTGTTTGGTGGAATTGCAATTTTTTGTAAGGTCAAGATAATAGTCCCATTATATTCCTCGTCTTCCTTCTCGCTTCGTGTTCCTCATTGCTGAGGGTCCTGAAATTCCCGTGACTTCCGCTTCTTTCTGACGGTGTCTCAGCGTCTGTGTCTGTTCTTGGCATCGTGTAGTGCATCTGCGGCCTATAGGTTGTTTGCCATGAATCTTGCCAATAACAATAAGTTGTTCAAGATTATGGCCTTTTTTCCTGGCTATGTGACCGAAAAACTCTAGTAGTCTGCGTAGATAGATGGTTGATGGTCTGATCTTGATGTTCAATTTGCGTAATATAGATGCATGTGTGCGAAAAGCTGTCCAAGAATTACAAGAAAATTGAAGCATTTTCCTCCAGCACCACATCTCGAAAGCATCAATGCGATCACGGCCAGCCTTTGTCAGAGTCCAAGTCTCAACTCCGTAGCTGAATATGGAGAAGACTAGGGACTAAATTAGTTTTAGTTTAGCGTGAGATGTTGCAATTCTTTCATATATCTTGCAGCAGGGACATTGCACTTTTGGCCATTCCTATGCGCCTCCTAATTTCCACTTCACAAGACCTGGTATTGCTGATGTTCGCGCCCAAACCCAAACACGCTGATGTGACCATACACCGCAGTCCGCAGTTGATGTTTCATTATGAGAGCCTGAATGCCAGGTATTTTGACGCAAAGTAAAACTTTCTTGTTTGGTTCTTGATCTTGACACTTAATGAGCAGAATAGATAACGGAGATCGAAGAAGTCTTCTGTTTTGTAGTAGCACCATGTTTCTGTAGTATATAGAAGAGTTAGGTTTAGGTTAAGATCAACTCATAATCTCAAGTTAACTCTGCCAAATACGCCGTCTAAGTTTTCCACAGGCTGCAACTGATTTGGTTTTGTGGGAAACTATCTTGGATGTCAAAGTCACGTCGAAAGTGACTTCCTTTATACCTAAAATGCGGTACTTCTTCCAGATCTTATAATGGAGGGCTCCAAACTATTCCTGTGCTATAAAAAGCTGAAATCTGTTCTGTAGCTTCACTGGAAGTATTACCAATAGCTTATACCTTTCAATGTAGATGACTTACGATATTATGAGCTATTATGGTATCTCACTGTATAAGTAACACCCCTTTTATGCTTTTATTGTGTTCTAAAGGTAGTTTTTCCTGCAATAACGGAGAAGATAGATAAATTGGGTCATGGCCATCATAGTATTAGTTCACGCCGATTTCACGCCGGTGGAATGATCGGCGGCGGCGGCGTGGTAAAAATGGCCGGCGGCGTACGCCGCGCCGGTCAGCGCACACCTCTAAGTACCAACATTTACCGCACCCTTGCTTTCGTCATTCCCATTATTATCCCAAGGGAACTCCTTGGGATAATAATGGGAATGACGTACAATCCTGGACCTAGTGTACTTTTATTCGATTGTGCCCAAAATACCATATTTTTGAAAGTACCAGATTTATACCAGATTTCCAAAATAACACAGTCCTTAAAATCATTTTGAAAGTCTGGTATTTGGGCTTGAGGAGCGCGTTATTTAGTAAAAGACATGCTAACTTCTTAATTAACTTTCACATTTATAATATACTAATATTATAAATAGGATTAGGAAAAGCAGGATTTGTCGATAAATAATGAAGTTGTGTGTTATACAAATTCTTAATTTCCTTTTCAATGTTTCGCTATTATAGTTACACGTGGGTATCGTAGGTATGCATGTATGCCTCGTTGCATGGCGCTCATACATAAAGTCATTAACCATTGTAATTTGTAATTACTGTCTCCAATAACGCCGTAATTAGATTAATTAGACGATAATAAGCTCAATTACCGCGGCGCGTGTACTCTTATTGTCGACTACGTATCTTGCTCGGCTTTATTATTGTAGAGGTAGTTCAAGATTAAAACTTAAAAAGGTGACCGAACATTTAGTGATATATACATATACCAAGAACCTGGGTTTTATTGGCCTTATCGTATTGTTTATAAAATTTTAACGATCGTTATATTTCTTAACGTTCATTCAATAATCAGAAAAAGTATTTAAGTACTTCTAGATCACCGTATATAAATGTATTCGTGTATAGATAAGCCCATTAGTTTTAATTGAAGCAATGATTGAAAATATAAGTAAAAGTAGTCCTAATAATACTAACCTTTTCGGTTATGGATTTCGGGTCATCGTATCCCACCCACTGATTGTCTGAGTACGCATATGGGCCGGCCCGGTCTTGGCGGCCGGTTTTCCATCGCAGATTTTTAACTGGAAGAAAAAAAGTGAAAATTAATAGTACATTACTACAGACACCGGGAAAGAGGGGCTTGCCGGGTGAGTACATATAGACGGCCGACCGTAGGGAGGCCGGATAGTGATACGAAGCCGGCAAGCCCTTTTCACGGCCAGGCATGTATAGTGCTTTTCTCAAACATAAGTACCTATGCAATGAAATAAAAAAATACACCATTCAAAAAACAAATTTAATATCGCGGTAACCGAAGACAAAAAACATAGTCAAAAAATAGGTTATTCTAGCCCCGCCCTCAATTTCGCCTGAGTAGAATTAATTTCTTTGTCGCTGTTATCATCGGTACTTTTTTTGAAATTTTATTTATAAATATCAACCACAAATATAAAACCCTACACGACAAAGCTTTTTTAATTTTCCCTCCAATCCCTCCATAATGTTTTTTTTACGGAAGTCATCCGTATTTCGCGTGTGTAGTGTTCGAATAGACCCTATTAGGGCCATTATACACAACTAAGTACTAATTTCTATAATAAATAAAATAAATGCAGAGGATTTTAAATATTGTCTATGGTCTCTTTCATCTTATTCATCAACACATTGGATCATACAGATTTGTATTCTTAATATCAGTTCGTGTGTAATATAACGCATTGCTGCCTAGTGACCTCTATTATCACAAACCACACAGACTATTCCAAAACGGAAGGTTTGCAAATTTTTAATTTAAGTTTTACTAGAATAGCATGATGATGGCATTAAGTCCGCCATTTATACTCTCTCACTTTTATTGTGCAATAAAGTTTAAATAAATAACCTCTACGTCACTCAACCACCTACGTCATTCACATGAATAATTTGTCTATTCATTCCTACTAAGGTAACGGCGCCTATTACCGGGGGTATCAAAATCGGCGCCCATTACCGCGGCATTTCAAAATATGCGTTTTATAAGCAAGCCGTTCGTTTTACAATAAAACATATTTATACAGAAGTGAACCTTATCTAGTTGACTAACGGACCTGTTTATGCAAGTGTGTGTGATTGTAACAACAAGCTCGCAATACGTCAGTTCCCGCGACGGCGGCGTAGGAAGTGGTTATGCAGTACAAACGCGCCACGTCACATGTGAGTGTACCCGAACCTTATTTATTAGTTTACGTAATAGCTGTGGGAGAAAAGAGTGATTTTTCGTTAAAAACATTACAAACTTGTTGTTGGCGGCGCGTCATCGCGCCACTCGATCTCTCCCAAATGGCGTGATCCAGGTAAAATGACCGTCTTACCTGTCGACTGGCTATAAAATGGCCGTCTTACCTGTCGACTGGCTATAAAATGGCCGTCTTACCTGTCGACAGATCAGAAGTTGTCTAGCTTTGGACACGGTACGACTTGTGCTCTGAACTGTCAGGTGAATATTGTGCAAATTATTATATCTCTGCTTTTGCTATTTAAATAATTAATGGTGTGTTTTATCTTATAGAATAAATCAAGGTAACGTAATTATGCTGTGATTTGCTAACGCCTTAGCTTTGCTTAAATAATTCTTAAATATATTGTATTACGTAAATTATAGTAGATTAAAAGGGTATTGATACTTCACAATACCATTGAATTGTTACTTGCTTACTCGCTACAATAGATTATGTGGTTAATACGAGTAGTTAGTTATCTATTATTATTACAATTTGTATAATCCTAACTATATTTCTTTTATTAAAATACACCCTTTACTTCCTATTACATACTTGTTTACTTTAGTTCTCCCTTCCCGCTCACATCAGAAGTAGGGATCGTAAACACGTTCTACGGCTTTAAAATTAATGTTTCAGGATTGATATAACTATGAACGGTGTTCCTGGCAATGAAAAACCACCGGATGAGCTACGATCACCGTCCGGCTCCGAGCCTGAGCCCCGTGCAGTGTCACCAGTCCTCGGGCAGAGGCCTGCACAAGGTGCTACGAATGCCGGCGCCAGCAGCTCTTCTGGCAGCGACGGAAATACAAGGACAGGTTTCGTTCCAATTGATTTTATGCAAAATATGATGCAGGAAATGATGACCAAGCTTATACAAACCACTGCTAGTGCATTTGGCACTCCTGCCCCTAAGCCCGTGCCACGTGTACGTAACCTTGAGCATATTTACGTTCCTGCCTTTGACCCTGATGATCGAACGGATACCATTCAAATATGGTGTCGTAATCTGGACGACATCAAAACCGAATTTGATTTAACTGAACGCGAAACTCTAAACTTGTCCCGTAAACATCTACGTGGACGTGCCGCTGAGTGGGCCCGTCGCAATTACGCCAACTTAACTACCTGGCCAGAGCTTAAAGCCCGACTTATCGAAACATTTGCAGATGAAGCCCGGTACTACGACGACCTGGTGCTCTTTATGGACTATACTAGCGACCAGGCTAGCAGCTTAGCGGAATACGCGACACGGAAATGGGAGCTTGCGAAAAAGGCGGTTGGCGTGGCGGTGACTGAAGAGCGACTCGTGGAGGCTGTAATTTCGGGTATGTCAGATTTTCGTATACGTTCGGATTTGTTACGATTGACGCCTAAAAGCTTGCCACAGTTGATTCAAAGTCTTAATTCTTATAAACGGAAAAGACCCAATAGAGACACTGATCACAGCATTCCCGCTAAACGGCCAAGGCCAAATACCAATGATAATAACAATCTACTAGTAAAGCGTTGTCATAAATGTCATAAATTAGGTCACGTACAAAAAGATTGTCGTTTAAATACAAGTACAAGTAATCAAGAAGTTACGAAACCAACCCCATCCACTACAAAAGATATAAAATCTCCGGTAGCTTCATGCACTTTTTGTAGTAGAAAGGGGCACACGTTCGAAAACTGTTTTCAACGTTTAAATAAGAAGAACAAAGATGAAAAGTCAGTAAATACACTTGCAGTGAATAATAACAAATGGCACACTTGACAAAGACTTGGCGTCTAGTTATGAAATTGAAATTGGATTGTTGTACCGGATCTTTGCCACGAAAGACAAAAAGGTTAAGAGGTGTCTTTTCGTTCCTAAGAGCTATCGTTGGCATCTAATTCAAAGGATATTGCCGACGCGTCTATGGGGCCTCGTTCCAAATCAAAAGTCATTGTGTCAACACAAAACCAACTGTATCTTAAAGAACAAGAAACTGCCTTTCCTAATCACTAAATCCCATTAAAATTGTATTCGGGGATCCATAGGAAATTGAGATTGATTTCCAGATTTCGAAGTTAGTTTTTGCGTGGCAAATCGCCTAAGTATTTGTCAACCGGCCAAATACAAAATCACCTAATAACTTTAATTCCTGACATTGTCGAGACTTCACTTAACTTAGTCTTATGACATGTCAATTCGTATACCTGTGTTAGGTTTTTTATTGTGCCTATTCAGATTGTTAAAAGGTTGTTATGAAAAAAAAAATTCTTTGAAACTATTTTGATACCTACATCGTGAGATACAAAAAAATATTGTAACATTACATTTACGCTCAATGTCTTGTACATAGTGAAGTATCAGCGAAATATCACGAGTTTTTTGTACCAAATAAAGAATTTAAAATGATTTCCGTCCTTTGACACAAAATTGTGAAAAGACGTGTCTTATAAATTACTTTATATTTAAACTTAGAATAAGACAGAATGTCAAGCTGTCAACTTTCTTGCTAAGATCAAGAAAACTACATAGATAATGAATTGTATTAAGACGTATCTATGACGTTAGCTTTGTCTTTTACACTCATGTGAGAAGTAGTCTTAAGAAAGAACGAGACAAACATGTTACTTTCCTGGTTATAGGACAGCTGGATTTAATTTATCTGAGTTACAATGCAGTTCGTATAAGAAAGAACCGCGGAGTTTTATGGAATTAATATTTTTGTATACATTCGCGTAGACTGTCATAGGCCTTTTAGATTTTGACCGATTTTATCTGTCAAATACAGTTTCAAGGAAATCGTACAACACAATTCTTTTTTAATTGATCTCAGATTTCCCATTTTAAATTCAGTTATAAAAAACTCCCTCGTATCGTTTTGGTTGTGACACAATTTAATGACGATATTGGTACCAAAAGTCGGAAATCTCCTTTACCATGATTCTCTAAAACATTTTGGGTGGGAAAAAACACTTGAAAAGATTAGCGAACGGTTTTGGTTTCCAAATATGTCCAAATGTGTTCGAAAATATGTCGAAAATTGTCTCACATGTAAAATAAATAAAAGTTAATCTGGTACGCAACAGATATCACTTCATCCTATTGACAAATCTCCTGTGCCTTTTCATACTTTACACATCGACACTACTGGAAAGCTAAGAGGCAATAAACCCACAAAACAATATGCTGTTGTGTTCATTGACGCATTTACGAAGTTTTGTTTCATGCAACTAGTTAACAATCTTACTGCCGCAGCAACTGTTAATTGTTTGAAATCGTTTATTCACATTTTTAGTGCACCTAAGCGGATTGTTTGTGATCAGGCGGCATCTTATATTGGCAAGGAATTTACGGCGTTTTGCAGATTGTGGTCTATAGAATTACATAGCTAGTGGTGTCAGCCGTGCAAATGGACAGGTTGAACGTATGATGAAAGTTTTGACCAATTGTTTTACAATTGTTGAGAATACCTCGAGGAGAGGTTGGAAGGATGCTGTCGGTGAGGTACAGCTAGCCATAAATAGTACGTTTAGTAAAATTACCGGCCGCACTCCTTTCCAACTGCTCATCGGTTGCGATCAGTCACCTCCAGCTATAACAGCCTTAATAGAAAACGTGGAACGCTTGGACCTGGATACTTGCCGTCTAGATTCAAAGGAAAGGATGGACGAGCGTGCAAAAGAACTAAAAAGCAGTTTAGTAAGACTAAAGCAAAAATTGTACCGTTTAAAGTCGGAGACATTGTTTTAGTTAAACAAAATCCGCGGGCGATCAATAAATTAGATACCAAGTACAGAGGTCCATGCGTCATCACACAAGTTAATGATAATGATAGATATACTGTTAGAGTTTATGAAACCGGTAATGAGTTATACGTGTCTCATGACAATTTACGTTTAGTGTCTCCGGACATGGGATGTGAATTGACAGATTCCATAGATATTGATTAATGTAACGTTGATTGACTGGTGATTACTTATAATAACCGATTAGCGTACTGTGTGATTGTCTGGCCAACAATCACTATTGTGCCGACGGTTTTATTTGTAAGCCAATGTCCATACGGTTTGTCATGTGATTTGACATCCGTATTCATTTATTACCTTTAGGCCATGTGATTTGGCCAGTGTCATGTGATTTGACATTATGTTTGGGTCATGCGATTTGGCCACTGTCATGTGATTTGACATCCGTATTCATTTATTACCTTTAGGCCATGTGATTTGGCCAGTGTCATGTGATTTGACATTATGTTTGGGTCATGCGATTTGGCCACTGTCATGTGATTTGACATTATGTTAAGGTCATGCGATTTGACCGCCGTCATGAGATTTGACGTTAGTTTTAGTGTCATGTGATTTGACAATAGATTAAGTTTTGAGCGAATTGTCATGTGATTTGACAATAGATTAAGTTTTGAGCGAATTGTCATGTGATTTGACATTAAGGCACTATTATAATGTGTTTAGTCGATATGTACATAAGATTATGTGGATGCGCTGTTGTACGATGTGACTTTCTAATCAGTAGATAATTGAATACGATAGTCATAGTTTATTGATGATTGTATTCGCGAGCCTAATAGGCTGCTCGTCAGAATGGCCGTGTGGGAGAAAAGAGTGATTTTTCGTTAAAAACATTACAAACTTGTTGTTGGCGGCGCGTCATCGCGCCACTCGATCTCTCCCAAATGGCGTGATCCAGGTAAAATGACCGTCTTACCTGTCGACTGGCTATAAAATGGCCGTCTTACCTGTCGACAGATCAGAAGTTGTCTAGCTTTGGACACGGTACGACTTGTGCTCTGAACTGTCAGGTGAATATTGTGCAAATTATTATATCTCTGCTTTTGCTATTTAAATAATTAATGGTGTGTTTTATCTTATAGAATAAATCAAGGTAACGTAATTATGCTGTGATTTGCTAACGCCTTAGCTTTGCTTAAATATATTGTATTACGTAAATTATAGTAGATTAAAAGGGTATTGATACTTCACAATACCATTGAATTGTTACTTGCTTACTCGCTACAATAGATTATGTGGTTAATACGAGTAGTTAGTTATCTATTATTATTACAATTTGTATAATCCTAACTATATTTCTTTTATTAAAATACACCCTTTACTTCCTATTACATACTTGTTTACTTTAGTTCTCCCTTCCCGCTCACATAGCTACCACTATTGAATTGATGCTACGACTGTTTAATGGTTGCTTATAGTTTTGTGCACAACTTGTTCGTGAACTTTATATTTTATTTGGCCTGGAAATACGTTTAAATTGGAAAATAAAATACAGCGGTGATAGACGCCATTTTTGGTTGGGGTAACTAATACCATGGTATACCACGGTAATAGGTAAGATGGTAATTTGATTCTTTTTGCTTTATCTTTTCTATATGTTGACGGTTACATGCTCTCTTACAGTTATTTAAATTTTGATCTATTGACGCTATTAAAGAACTATTTCCGTGGTATGGAATATATTGAAGAAACCCTTAATTTTTAACCAAAACTTCAGTACTGAATCTGCAGTTTCTATGGTAACCCTGATTTTGTCATGTCGTTTAAATATTGTAATAATTAACTGTATTTACATACCAGCTTTTTGATTTTGGTTTTATAGCAAGCTTATAAAAACTATGTTTGATTTGTAATGAAATTGCAACTGTACCTAAAAGTTCTTATGGGTCGGAATTAGATTTTACGAAAATCCAAATGAAGTCTATTACCGATGGTACGATCACATGACACTCGGTTATAGAATGTATGGGAATCTTTTAGCGACCCACTCAATATTTGTTTGGGTCGGTTATAGATATAACAGAAGGACCTATTACCGAGTGACATTCCAATGTTCTCTTAAAATAAATCATAACATAACATTTTGTTTTGATTTCCAAAAACCATGATGTACTTACTTATAAGCAGGTATAATAATAATGTACGGAACCAAAATCATAAATATAATTTAACCCTCGGTATTGGGTGCCGAATTGTGTATCAGTTTACTATTACCGATGGTAAAAAATGCTGCTTATTGTACCCTCGGTATTAGAAGCTAAATTTGCGGTAATATAATTACATATATCCATTACCACGGTAATAGAAGATTCTCCTTTTATGGTTTCAATAATTATTTTGTCAAACATAATAAAAGAAAATAAGTTCAAAAAGTAGCGATTCGGTAAGTTTAATAGACACTCTAAAATAAAAAAAATAATCTCGGGCGTTAAGGAGCTCTCATACCCATCATTTATTGGAATCATTTGAAAACTACCTAAATACCACGGTAATAGGCGCCGTTACCTTATCTAAATAAAACTGACCTCTGTAGCAAATCTCGTAGTAGGCCAGCATTCCGGGCTGTTTGGTGAACTCGCCGGGTTCGCCCGGGCCGGAGGCGATGGAGCCGGGTCCGCTGGACCCCGCCACCTCGGCCAGTCGGTAGGTCTGCCCGTAGAACGACAGACCCAACAGCAGTTTCTTCGGGTCTACGCCGCCGCTGAGCAGGGCTTTCACGGCGTATTCCTGCCGAATATTGTCCGTTGTATATTATGATGTACGCATAATACATTATTGTGTCTATTAAACAACAAATTTTCAGTTGTAGTTTCAGTAGTTCGGTGATTTTAGTCCGGTTCATATATATTTGTTTGAACCGGACTAAAATCACCGAACTACTGAAACTAGGCCTAATAAAACACCCTTTATCATCTGACAAAGTATAAAGAACGGATGGATTATCATTATCACCGGCCTTAAGCGCTATTCTTATATCCTTATAACTTTAACCGCAAGAGTGGATATCTAAGAATACTTGACGAAGAAAAAAATAAGAAGCTTGACGATATGGGTACTTTGTTTGCACGTGCTTCAGTATGGTTATATCCAGCCGCGTTTGATTTCAAACGTGTCTACAACTGCCCAATTAGTAGCCTATCAGTGGCGTGGCGTAAAAGATATCCTTGGGCAAGCCGATGCAGATTTAGTGTACATTTTCTGAGCTGTAGAATAAGGTGCTCAAATGCCTAATATTAGGCAAGCCCGTAAGATCGAGTTCTTTGGACGCCACGCTCCTGTAGCCTATTAGAGAATAGGTAAAATCGTGTTACTAACAATAGAATAGTACGGGATAGAGTCCTTCGGCGACGGCACCAGCGGGGTATGATGCGCAGTAGCGCTCTCCCAGCCTCCGTGGTAGTCATAAGTCATGGCGCTCAGGAAGTCAGCAGCTTTAGATATGGCGGGCAGGTCGTACGCCGCTTCTATCACTTCCTTGTAGCCGGATATCGCTACCCCTAACTCCATACCAGCCCCGTGCAGAGCTTTCGCAACTTCCTGAAAGTAAACAGGTGTTAATTGGACTTATTGGATTCGGCTACTGTGGCAATCCTATCGTTCGTTGTAAGAAAACTGTATCTTCAGTGTAATTACAATTTTCTGGAATATGATTAGCCCTGATTCCAGTGACAGGAAAGAAAGAGTAGTCACTTTTTTCTTACAGCGAATAAGGCTGGTAATTCATTGGACCGGAGCGGAGCGGAGAGGACCTATATTAACCAATAGAATTGTAATAAACCTGTTCAAGGTCGAGGCGTAGATGATTCTTTCAAATTTATAAAACTGCTTGTAGTGCGTTCATTCACGGCGCGCACACATAGAAGCCGCGTGATGTATCTTTTGTGGGAAGACAATTTAATGCTATTATAGGTACTGTGGCTCCGCTCCACTCCAGTGGACGGGCAACCTATACAATCATGCTTGTCCTAGTTCAGGATTAGGAATTTAACCAGTACATATTATAGCGTTCATTAAAATAAACTAATATTGGATAATTATGCTCTTACCTGTATTAATTTTGCGTAGTTAGCTTTATCAGAGGCAGCGCCCTTCTTACAATTGCTTTGCCAGCATACTGGATAATTCCAGTCCAGGTGGAGTCCTCGGAAGTTGTGCATGCGTAAGAAAGATACCAGTTTTTCTGTGAACTTGGCTCGAGCAGCACTCGACGACACCAGACGCGAGTACTTGTCTCCCGCCGAGTCTGTCCACCCTCCTAGTCCTAGGAGGACCTTCACGTCTTTTAGCGATGTCACTCGCTCGTACAAATCTGAAAAATAATACACATATTACCCTAAGGGTGTGGATGTTGTTGATAATCGCAGAAACCGAATATAAGTATGTACCTAGTATGTTTAATTCACATATTAAGAAAAGCAACTTTGAATTCTTGTAGATGGTGCGTGGTATTTTTTAATGTTTATTTAATGAAACTCTGTGCAACGCGATAGCAAACAAAACCGGTAACTATATATTCAAACAGAAAGAAGGAACTCCAAGACCCAGGCATAGTTCTGTTGATCAGACTATTTATTTTAAAGTACATATTACCAGAAATTGAAATAAGCACCGTGTTGAAGTCCTGTCAATAGGTAGTTGAATTTTACTTATTATTGATTTACAATTTACTTACTGTTGGTAATATCAGACCACGGGTCAAACTCTTTAGCGATGAGCTCATCTGGTGACAACGACCCGTAAGCATATACGATGTGTGTACAAAGTCTGGTGTCGATTTGCTCTGGAACGAATTTCCCGTCACCGCGCCGGTAGAAAGCCCAGCTTGTCATGTAGCACACCACTCGCTTGTTGTTTTCCGTACCTAGACATAAAAATAGGCCGTTTAGGGTTCCGTGCCTCAAAAGTCTATGGTCCTTGAAGCTGTGGAAAAATTAAGCTTCTAAGTTAAGGTGAAAAAATACCGTTTATGCCGCAAAAAACGTAAATTTCGACACTCTCAAGGAAACCAAAATTCAATGGGTACTTTCCGTTGACCTAGAACTATGAAATTTGGCAAGTTATACCGTCTTTATACTACAAGTACAGGGATATTTTCAATTAAATCATAAAAAATAGACTTTACTAAGGGAATCAAAATTTATAGACTACTTTATTATATGTACCTACAAATTTGTACGGAACCCTCGGCGGGCGAGTCCGACTCGCACTTGTGTGTTTTTTTATCATGTAGGTACATGTTAGTGGCGTGGCGTTAAACATATTCTTAGGGAAGGCGAAGCAGTGGTTTGTCTTCCTTTTTTTCAATATCAAAAGAATAAGCTCAAATGCCTTAAATAGACCAGCCTGTGGGAATTGAGCTTATCGTCAATTCGTCATCTAAGTCTATCAATATGCCTATTATCATCATATCTATTATATGTTATCTTCGCTTTGAACGTCAATTATTAAAAAGGTAGAAATTAAATATGTGATACTCATTAAGAACACGTAGTGAAATAAGAGTAGGTAGAAGGCTTTATAGATATTCAAAAAGGAAGCGACAGGACAGTTTTCGTACGTACCTTCTTTGTCCGCATTGTTATAGACTTCTGGAAAGTTTTTAGCATCCGAAGCGAACGCAGGGGTCTCTTTCGGACTTATATCAGAATTTTCATTCACAAACATTACCCCAGTATACGAGTCTGCGTCGGACTCCCAAATATGATTATCAAAGTAATCTTCGTCATAGTTTCGTTTGAAGTAGTTTCTTGTTCGGTTAACATAATCGTTCTTCTGAAGAGGTTTTTCTTCATGTCATAAGTAGAGACGTGGAAACATAATTGCCATAGAAATAAGGAAGAAATATTAGAAAATAGGAGTAAGAAAGATATAAAGAAAAGGATAGGTTAGTTGTAAATAACCAATCAATATCTAAAACTTACTCTTTTTGACATTTTGCGCCATAGAAGTAAGTTGGATTGGCTCTTTGTTGATCATCATGTCATGATTAATTTGATCACTCCACTGTTAAACAAAATTATGAATGAATAAGTTGAATTTGCACTGGTCTTGTGTTATGTGTGTTTGAGATTGATAAGATAATACATACTTCGAAATCATTATCATACGCATGAGGTAGTAATCGCGCTGCTTCTTCCACGCTGATTCTAAGACTTTGACCCGGTAGACATTTGGCAACGTCTTGGTGTCTGCAAGAATGATAAAAAACAAATTATAAATTCAAGATCATAGCATGGTGTAATTCGATACCATTAATTGAATGAAAGCACGCATTACCCGCAGAAACCGGTAGAGGGATCGTAAAGACGTTCATCTTCACACATCATTCGGAAGTTGATCCCCCCGGTGCAGAAGTGGAAATGAGCGCAAGATTCTTCATCCGACGCCAGGTATGGCATCATTGTCTCACAAGAACCAATTTTCAGAGATGACTGATCACTTTGCACTGGTTCTCCTGTTAAATAATGTAGTTTGGTTTTTGAATTGATTCTGTATTGAAGTGCTTACAAATTAACGTTCGCTTATATCAATAATTTACCGCTTAGCATGGTAGAGATGGTGCTTAGTAGAGGGAACGGTGAACCACATAGTCCGCGGAAGTCATCCATGTCAATTGACCAAGCAGCTGCTCCGGCCAAACCCAAATTTATGATAAATTTCATCTAAAACATAATCATGAAATTAAATTTACTAAATTTACTAAATCAGACCAATAAAAAAATAAACAACGATATACCTTTTCGGCGATTGTTGTTTGCGAATCGTACGAAACCCATTGGTTGTCAAAAACAGCAAAAGCGTTTCCTGCATTATCTGTTCCGGTTACTCCTTTGCCTTCGCGTTCGGCTATGCATATCTGAAAAAAGTAAACGTTAGGATTGTCTTTTGGTATGAAATTCACATCATTGTTTATTTACAACTGGCCAGTACAGTTCGCTACTCTTTACGAGATTTTCTTCGGCAAAGAGAAGATTCTTACTACTCACCTCAAAGTATGCGAGTAGTCCCTTAGTCTGCGTGTAAGGACCCTCGTCACCCCAGCCGCTGATTGCCGCCCCTGGAGAAGTTGACGTGGATGCAGCCAGCGTGTAGCTGCGCCCGAACATAGGAACACCAAGCACGAGCTTCTCAGGGGCCATGCCATGACGAAGGATGTATTTCACCATAAACTCCTATAAGTTAAATGTGTATCTATTAGTCATTTTACAGTAGCCTTAATTTATGAGTAGTAGTTTTTTTACAGATTTGATTATCTTAATTGGTATAGCTTCCTTAACAGTGCTCCATTTGGTATACCATATACACGGCTCAGAAGCGGACAACTTCAGAGGATAAAACCATAAAACTCGGTACAGGTGTAACAGTAGCGTAGCATCACACATATGCCCGGGCTAGTTATTCGTTCGGAACATAGAAATGAGGTGTACAAATGCCTGGAAAGGAAATATGCCAGTGATCATTGAATTACATGGAAGTTACGGTACTGGTCGGTGAGTCAGATTGAGAAGGCGATGCTTCATATCAGGGAGCAATCTTGACATGAAGTATGGCATGTAGGGAAAACCCCATTGAGGGTGTATGAAGGAGTATAGTGAGTCTTTACAATATTATCGTATCGCTGGTCTCGGGACGCGGCCCCAGGGTCGCGGTGCAGGGAACTGTGCTGGATGGCCTTCGCGGGGGGCTCGTCGCGTTTGCCGTGGGTCATGTCCCACGCCTGTAGGACCACGTAATCGGTCGCCCCGCTCACGGCGCTTAAGTCGTAGCCGTCTTCGATCTGATACCTGCTTGACGAAAATGTTCATTAGTTAAAAGTCAAATATATATGTA
Source organism: Eudemis profundana (assembly GCA_947034925.1). NCBI lineage: Eukaryota > Metazoa > Arthropoda > Insecta > Lepidoptera > Tortricidae > Eudemis > Eudemis profundana. The sequence continues at coordinate 17,853,901 of OX344802.1, read as the reverse complement.
CAGTTACCGTGTCAAAACTATCTACGCGGGCTTGGTTACAATACAAAACAATATCGTCAAGCCCCGCGCATGTTACGTCGTAAAATATTATAAGACCAAACCAAGGGCCTCTTGAAAGAAATAGCTACAAGTGCCGCGCTAGCTTAATCCGGCACTGTGAGCACAACTTTACTAGATATTTACACGGATGAGAGAGAATTTCTCCCACACGAGTCAAAGTTAAATCATGGATGAATACATAATAATACCTGAAAGGCGGCAAGACTGTAGAAAGCAGAAGTCCGTATGGAGACATTTTCTCTCGCAACTCGTAGAGAAGGGATGTAAACATGTCTCTTTCTTCTTCATCTCGTTCCCCTGGAATATAATTTACAATTCCATTATTTTTACTTTCAGGCAGAGTGCAACCTAGAGCCAAGTAATATTGGAAAAGGCATGCAATGCAAAACGCAATAAAATGATTTGAGAAGAAGGCAAAAAATATGTGATGATGAACCTCAAAAAGTTTGATTGTAACAAACAAACCAAATAAGAATGTAGGTACATAATTAACTCAACTCAACTCTGTGTTACATGACATGATATACCTACCAAACTCACTTTCTGTTCCGCTAAGTTAAGTTACATTAAACTAAGTAAATGAGGAGTGCTGATGCTTATACAAATTTTGCAACACAAGCACGCACATGCCCAAAAACTTTTAACACATTCAACGCCAAGTTCCCAAATATTCATACAAAATGCGGGTTCATTTTGTTTAGTCGGTTTTTTGACACTGAATGTGTAAAAATGAAACTGAAATGAAACTCGTGACTAACCAGGATACACCCAATGAAGATCTAGCCCGTCGAAGTCGTGTTCCCTCAGGAAGTTGATGGCGCTCTCTATGAAGTTGCTTCGCCTGTCAGAGTCCTGCACCATTTCACTGAAGAGCCGGTCGGTGCCGTCGCCGCCGACGCTCAGCATCACTCGCAGGCCAGTCTTCCTGCGCTTAAGACCAGTTGCGATTCGGTAGCCACCTGAAAACAGAATTAAGTAAACATTTGAAAATGTTATTTATGTTTTTAAAACCACTAAGTAGGAAATTCTTGTATTATTACCGAGCAGCATAGTCGCTTTAGTGACAAACTTCGTTAAATAAAGAGAAAAAAAAAACATTCAGACGAATTGAGAACCGTCCTTCTTTTGGAAGTCGGTTAAAAAAAGATGTAGGTAATTCGCAGGTAGATAGGTACAACAGAAATATTTCTGCAACTCATAATTAGACCTAAGATATTTTTCACCTACGCCACTGATGGGTGCTCATAGCACCCTATTCCCACTTGTTTGTCTGTTTTATGGCGTTTGAGCGACCTATACGATCAGGAGATTATATGGTTTCCTCTACTTTGCTGCGGAGGAAAAGGAACAATAAAAACTTAGTGCAGCTGCCTATGAACTCAGTCTGGTTCAGTGCCGTCTACGTATTGTAATCGTTCTACCTTACTAAGGGCCGAAACACCCTTACACTCGAATTTGACAGATTTGACTATGTAGAGGGCTGGATAGGACAACGAGTTTTTAATTATTAGTACTGATTTTTTTAATTCGTACCTTTAATAACGTCATAATCTTCATTAGCCGGCATTAAAGCGTAAGTATGCGGGTGTAACACGGCGAAAGCATAGTGTACATGAGTGCAAGTGCGGGGCACCAAGCTGGAAGTGAACGCCAGGGGAGGCGCCCGGTACGCTGCCAACGACTGCATGTAGCAGACGATTAACCTTCTAGCCGACGGACCAGATGCTGTCTGTTGCATCTCTGTAAAAGAAGAAGATGCTTTTTAAACACATAATAACAAGGTGCATTGGGGTAATTTCGAACGTGTGGTAATTTTGAAAATTAGGAATTTTGCTAAACCATGCAAGATTTTTAAGGTGTGCAAGTGTGTAATTTGAAGCCCTATTGGCGTGTCCAGTATAGGGTTGGCGTGTTACTCATAGGAACGAATAATTTTATTAGCTTCGGTTGCAAAATTTAAAAATACGCTTTTTTTGCAACTGACAAACTTACTTAGTCTTACTGACTGTAGTAAAAATCGGGCCAGGTGGGGGCCGTGGCGTTCCCTGGGATCGAACCAGGTCGCTTGGCCCGGACCATCTTGAGAGGGTCGGACTAGATGGGGGCCGTAGTTAGTTCTATGACCAATTCCAACCGGATTGCGTTTAGGAGACAAGTTATCTCTATGAATAGATACAAGGCTAGAAATTATGAAATGCCAAACCTTGAAGATTTGCATTGCCTAGCTGTAACTTGTTCAAGTAATTTGCAGCACCATAGTAGTGTCTGAGGTCGTCCTGTTCTTGGTACGGAATTTCTTCAACATCCTGAAAATAATAAAGATATATTCTGAAATATACCGACCGTAATTAATAAATATGACAAACGACTTTAAAAAAATCTGAACTAAACGTTATATGTTTGGGTCCACTCCTAAGGGATCGTCCTAATACAACGCGACTACGCGAGTATAGCAAGTTCGCGCAGACATTAAAATACCTACTTCTATGTTTACGCGCAAGGAGTCCTCGCTCAACACTGCTATAGGCCTCTTCTCTACCGCATCACGAAGTGGCAGTCTCTCATCACCTTCATCTCGAAGACTCCTGGATCAAACACGATCATTATAAATTAAATATAATCATTAATTAGTAATATTCTAAATTTTCTGGAATAATCTTACATCTTTTAATACAGAGGTTCTTAAACTTTTTTTTGTCACGGACCCCCTACGTTATTTTGAAAACCTTACGGACCCCCTCCGAATACAATCAGAGAAAAAGAAAATCAAGGGCACATGAAAGTTTGTGTTGTATGCATAGCCACGGACCCCCGGCTCTCGTATCACGGACCCCTAAGGGGTCCACGGACCACAGTTTAAGAAACCCTGTTTTAATAGGTAGGTAGTCTTTATTTACAAGTATATTTAAGATTTTATGAAAACAATCTAAATAATGAAATATTTATTACAACCACTATAAGAAAGGGTGGGAATCGTTTTAACATAATGTTATTATTTCTCAGAATATTTTGTCCGTCCGAATACTTTTTCCGCTTAGTGACTAGACAGTTAGGTACCCACAGTCACGAGCCTTAACATAATTATGATGAAACAGGCATGCAAAAATATCTGACGCTACTCTATTACTATAGCAATAAGGTTGTGTCACATATTTATGAGTGCCGAATTTCACCATATTATATTATTGCCGGTGACTGTACCATATGATTTTCTGAGATGTTGATCGTTAAAGCTAGCCTCCTGCCGCCCAAAGTCCTTTAAAAAGGACATGAATACTTCAATGAGTTAAATTTGTTTTGTTTCTATCCAAATTAAAAAATAATAAATTCCACTCTATTCCATGTCAAGTTGGTTCAAATTTTACTGTCAATTTTGCATGTATGATGGGCGGCGAGAGGTAGAGGAAAATTAAGCGAATTATAAATTCGGACAAATAAATCTATGCCAAATAGAGGGAGCCCATCAGAATGCTGCAAAGTTATTTCTTCTAATAAAAATAAGAGTTTAGGAACCCGTAGACTTACCTGAGAGGAATACTTTCGACGGATGCCCGAATCGGCGCTGGGATCCGACCATGTTCGGGAACCGTCTCCACCGCGCTCCGCACGAAGTTCACGGTATCAGACAGCGGGGAAGCTACCGTGTGCGCACACAATATCCATGACAGTGCGCACTAAAACCATACACATTTATCATTAAGGGCGCTTTCACCTTACAAAATAATCTCATCGCAATGTTTTATTTTTTATCATAAAGTGTGTATAGGTCATGACAGTCCCATTCTCAGTAACGCCACCCTGGTGGCAAAAATAAATCTCGTAGGCGTCATCCGTGGACCTTAGTAGTTATGGATGGTAGAGGTAAGGATAATCGTATCTCTGTGTATCGAAAAATGCCCGGCGGTCGAAATGTGCTAAATAGGCGCTAGTGTTGCATATGTGTAAAAATTAAAATATTTCGGACTACGTAAATAGTTGAGGTTTTAATATATTTGGTATATTGCCGCTTTCGTGAATACCTACTTTAATCACCAAAAACATTAAACCTTGCCTCTACGCTCCATATCAGCGCACTTCATTTTTTTTTATAACCTGGCTCGACTGTAGGGCGCCTGCATGGGCCCTCTAACAGTATAGGTACATGGTTGCGCGGCGGGGGTGAATCCCCCGGCCGTCCGGATATAGGCAAATTTTATATAATACTACAACTTATAAGCACACTTATAAGCTAGTTGTGTATCAGCGCACTTCACTCCGTCTGCAACTGCTTAAGGCTACGCCAGCGCTACTGTGGAGGGATTTCGAACTATGTATTTTGATTTTCGAACTCTTATTTATTCCGTTCGGATGGACACTTTTTTACTGATCCCCCATAAGAAGTCGCTACTCATATTTAATCTGCATATTAGTAATGAAACCTCGCCGAACACTACATAGAGCCGCATACCCAAACTCGTGAGAGTCGGGAGGTTTCATTATTAAGGTCCATAAATTGATCGGAAACATTCCGAGTACGAATAGGTATTATTACTCGACTACTCGAAACTAAACAACGTGGCTGATTCAACTTCTCATAACAATATATTCGAGTTTCACTCATGAGTCTCATGAGTTTTCTACTCATTTATTTTCTTTATTATGCTATATTACGTTTAATAATAATGTACCCGTTAAGCAACTTTTTATTCACGCCGATTAACACACCATGTTCCGAATAAATAATCAGTTTACCGAACAAATGCCGTAGGCTGTTGACCCCATAAAAAGCTTAATACATTAGTCAACAATAGGAATAGGTATCAATTACTGAGACAGTTCGATTCATTGAAGATTTGCAAATAGTTCCGTTAGTCACATTACCTACCTGTACCTATACAATACAAAACTGTTTGCCAAAAGTGTATAAATACCTATTGCTAGAGTAATTATACGCTTTCTGTAACAGCCCTAGAGATTGAGATGTGCCTACTTTTAAATACTCGCTTGATATTATAGTTGCATTTTAGATTAATCATTTAAAAATTGCATCGCATAAGCATAAAACTCACTTTATCGTATGGGTCATAATGTTACAAAAAGGGAGACATTATCTACACCTTTAGTAAGGGAAAAGTGTTTTACGGACGTGATAATCTCCAAGTTTACAATCGACAGACAGTTGTATCGACAATAAAAAAAAGAATCCTCTTGTTCAATGTTTGGCGATATGCAAGAGACGCGTCGTGGGCGCCGCGGTCGCTGACCGATCAATAACTCAGGAGTATCGCACTTGATCTCAGCGGCCGATTTACATAACTTGACAAATACCAACTGGTCCAAGAAAAGTTATGTTTCTATACTTCATTTTATGGCTCATTATTACTTAAAACGAGAGTCACTGACCATTTTTATAGAGACGATACCATAAGCTTTGAGACATTAACAATTCGATATTATTAATAGTCAGTAACGGTAATGTATCAATTTAGACGACTGTCCTAATATCTCGGAGTGTTTGATGCGAAGAGTGATCTAATAAATCACTGGTGAACGAGCTTTAAGGACATTGACACGTCTCGGTTGGAAAACAACACTATTTGCATACAGCAGAGGCAGGTAGCGCGCAGCCGTGGGGCCAACTCTGGTCCAGAGGTCATCGTCATCTCTCCCCAACCAGTCCAAGGTATTCGCATCACATACCGCCATCGATTAGGATTGCGACTTTTATTTTTAAACCTTAAATTAAACTCGTTTTAGTCGACACAAAGTGGCCATAATTTTGGGTGTTAAATTGTTTCCTTCGCGAACGAAAGCGCGTATTTTCTCGCTGTAGGTGTAATTTTAGGGGCTCGTTTAGTGTAGTTTTTATGAAAACATTGAACTTGTCACGTTCCTCGCGACAGTCGACCTCAAGAAATTGTCAAGCGCAGTGAGGACGACACGGAAGGAAGGTCGAGGATGACAAAGCTGTGCCTGCGGCACTGCGTGCTTTGCATAACCCGCACATTATTACGCTTCTATCACATCCTTATTATTGCCTTGGTTAGACTTCGTGCTCCTATATTTTAAATTAAGACATTGATGCGAGTACAGGGATATAAGTACATGGGTTATTCTGTAGCTTTTCATTTTCTGTACAAATAAGGCATTTTGTTTGTATTCAAACAGTTTCTCTCATCGATGCAACCTAACTCAACTTATATTTAATCACACCGTTAAAATCTATGGGATGGTTTGCCGACATATATTTGATCTTCAATCACACAAATGGAA